>OX467288.1:25306441-27706441 GCA_950108345.1 Malthinus flaveolus | reverse complement strand
TGTTCTACTTGTGCCGAAGAGTAGTAGTTCCAGTACAATAGGACTGTAAAGCAGTTCTTTTCGTTTAAAATGTATTCGACTTTCTCCCTCCCCATTTTTATATCACGTGAGTGAGTACGCTTTCTGACCTCAAGAAAGTTAATTAATTGCAAGACTGTTACATTTTTTATACCATTCATAGTCCTAACTCGTTGGAACGAGCTACACCACTAAATACACCTCAAAATTTTACGTGTGTACCTTTGAAGATGAGTGCGACTTATTGGTTTAATTGGTGTTCAGCTGAAGTGCTTAAATTGTAGTTTATCGTTTATTAGTATCAAATCTATTGAATTGAAACACACAATGAGATTTCAGATATTAGAAAACAAACAAACAACGTCATCATTTCCACTTGAAAGTATTGCACAGTATCTCTTTCCGGCTGTTAATTATTTTCTGGACAGTGGCGTAACTACGTATAGTACGCGAAATATAGAAAAAAACTTTTTTGGCAAAATGGCGTTTCATCTAAAAATATCAAATCGCTATTTAATTTCAGGAAATTTCAATCCGCCTCGATTTGCTTAGAGAGCAGTTCTGCATTCCGATGACATCCAGCTTGTTAAAAGCAGACGTTCGGAGTTTGTACGAGGGTTAAGGGCAGTGGCGACCTAACAATTTTAAAATCGAGAAGGCTCAAGGAAACCCGCCGAGCGGAGCGAGGCGAAGAGCGCGCCGCATGCAAAAGGGGGCGTGGCCTAATTTAGTTTTTGAAAAGATATTCAAGTTGATTTTTAATTTCAAACAGCACTGCTCACTATATACTTTCTGTTTTCTCTTTCTTCTTCTGTTTTGGGTTTTCTCCGAAAAGTTGCCACTAGTTAAGGAGCTGTTAAAGCCTAAAGCAGGTTCTAGTAGCTGGTACAGTGCTCCAGCTCTTTACTCATTTCACATTGGAATACTAATGCTATCAGCATGAAACATAAACTAACTGTTAAATTAAAGGTGTATCTATGTTCGTAGCATAATATTTTTTGAAAATTTTCGCCAATATATTTATCAAAAAACATCTAAATGACGCATTTTACGCTTTGAAAGGAATTTCTTCAAATACATAAAAAATTGAAAAAAACCCATAGTACCTACAGACATAGTTTGAACCGTTTTCTATAAAAATGTTTTTAATACAAGTGCCGAGATTACATTCTACATCACGCACGTTCTTTCATCTTTTAACTTAATAATGTGATAGCCAAACAAACCATTCTTATAGGAATCGACGAAAGTGCTGTACAGAATCGTATGGTAGAGATGAGATTTTCAATTTTCTCATCAGCACCCGCAGGGGAGAGATTTCCCAATCAGTTAACTGGTTCTGCAAACCTTGAACTTGATTACCTCTATTACTAACATTAAACGTGAGGTTTGGGTTTCGGCTGGCGCATAAGGTGCTTCTCTTCATTTTATATTGATGGCTGCTCGTGAATATTCGGGAGTTTTCAGGCATTAGATGCATAACACGAGGGGAACCAGTTGCATGTCCCCCCAAAATAATGAAATATACCGCAACCTATACAGGGTGTTTGTTAGATAAAAAAACAAAGTTCATGTTATTTCCGGTGAAATAGGAAGTGGTGCAAATATTTTACAGTAGCGTACTTTAAAATCGTTACTTAACCTCTTCATATTGACCTCGAAAGAGAAGAAGAGATAGGATGGTTTGAACCTGTCATATTTGAAATAATATGCCTACTTCTTTTGTTTTGCACCCTGTATACGTGTATACTATTTCAATGTCTACATATTGCTGACTTAATTTATTTATGGTAAATGACTAAAATGATGGAGGAGAAAAAAGTCTACTACTTACGTATAATTCGAAATTAATTACGTAAATAGTTAGGGATTCTTCCTTCTTTCATTTTTTCGTATTGGAAAAATTTTTTGATTCCTTTTTAATATCTTGGAATATTACGAATATCGCGAAGTAATGAATAATGTAGCGAGATTAATAGGGAAAATGAAATTCGAAAAAAAGTTTTGATATTTTTAAATTAAATCAATTCTTCTTATACTATGGACTATACAGTATACGTAGACTACTCGGGAAGCAAAAAATTGGTTTTTTAATGTTTTTATACTACCAGTTCGAAAATTGAAAATAAAAAGAGCTTTAATTAAAACTCTGAAGCCAAGTAGCAGTCATAGTTTAAACACGAAAGCTCACATTAAGTTATCAAAAGTTAAATAATAAGTTCTGCCTAAGAAGCGTTAGTAATAATAATCTATATAAATTAAGAAGATGAATACATACCGTGTTATCCCTTCTCTTCACTTCGTCTTTAAGCTTTCCATATATACCGAGGAAAAGGGTTTTCATTAACGATAACTTGGAAAGACTTCCTTAAGACCATTTTAAGTGCGTGCGATTAATTTAAATAATCGGTTAATTGCTTTTAGTTTGCACCAACTAACTTTTACTAATTAAAATTATTTATTTAGATATCGAATTGGAGTTAATCGTGGTTTTTATGCTTAATGCGTTCTCTAAACTACCTTCCGTTCCAGTCTGCACTACCTATACTAGTAGTTTATATTTCATCAAGACGCTAAAGACCTTTACCTTAAACCTTAAACTTTAATAAGCTTAACTTCCTGCAACTTTCAAAAAGTTAAACATATTATATTAGTAGTTAGTTGTGCAGTTATATATTACGTATATTTTATTACGACCATAACTCTTATATTAAGAAAAATAAAGGAAAGCCGCTTTTCTCGGCCATATCGATTTTCTCTTAATATCGTGCATTTCAAGTGAAATATCTTTCGTTATATAACTATACGAGCATTATTAATTCTTGACTTTCTGTGTGGGAAATTCGATAGGTCGAAAGTAGAACTGAGATCGTACAATTGCATTAAGAAAGTGCATCTACGATACGCTAAACACAATTTGCGGGTACAGAAAAAAACCAACGACTCTGTGTGAAACGATCGTAACAATTTCAACAGAAGACGATTTCCAAAGCTTCTTTTACATAAAGAACAGACAACAAATGCATCAAAGCGCCCTTTTTCACTTTCAAAAGCCACACGTAAAAAGTGGAACGGAACGAATAACTCACATATTTCTAATTCGTATCCACTTCAAAAGCAAAACTCTTGTTGCAAGGCTTCATCTCTATATAATTACCAATGGCAGTAATGAGCAAAATGTGTGCGCGACGTTAAGACACAAATTAGTAGCAAATCGAATTTATTTCTAATCGCTCCAGCTTGTGTTAGTCGTCGAAGTTTCGATTAAATTATAACAACGTCTTAACACTTTGATGATAAGGAAGCCAATCCGAATTGTCGTTTATCAACAAATAACTTACCGGGTGGTGCTTCCCTCTTATAGACATTTTCTGCTCTTTTGGCTGTGGATGGATATCAAAATAAATAAATCTGTCCGATTTGTTTGAAAAGTCATTATAACCGACTTTGACTTCAAATTTTCTGGTTCAATCCCCCACGGAGTTGTGGCATCGATTTTTATTTAAACTCGAAGCACTTTGCGTTTCGAGAAGAGAGTTTTGAGAAATTTAAATCGAGAGGGAAGGCACTTCAATTAGTGGTTATTAGAATTCGACGTTTTTGACTCGCATTAATTTAAACAAAACACGATGTTGCAAAAACGCGGCGGATGTTTGCTGTCGAATCGTTTACTTGTCTAAATTTCTTTGATAAGTTATAAGAAAATACGAGACTTTTAGGCCGTTGAACTGCTATACTGACACTTTTTAGCTACCGTAGTCTCTCGTAGGCATTGCACCTACTTGTGATTTGTTACACGAATTAGAAATTTATCACTAGTTATAGGCCGCGTTAGAGTAAACGTTAGAGTACGTCATTTACTCCAGACTGAAGTTACAATCAAAAAAATAGAAAATAATAACGAAACTCTTATGTCAAAACAGAATTCAGGCAGATGGCTGCGTTTGTCCGGTAGAAGCTGTATAAGATTCTCAGTTCATCTCATTTTAGCGCATAAGAGAGGTAACTCGATAGAGCAAGACGTCTGCCCCGGGTAGCGCCTGAGTTGGTTGAGAGGCAGGGTGCAAAATATACTGAAACTATTAGTACACAATTATTGACAATTTAGAGTAAAATAACATCGCAAATGAGTTATAAAACCGACCATATGCCACGCCTTAGTGGCAGCATTAACTTTGGGGCGACTCGAGAAAGGTGGAATTGGCTATTTTTTCAGTTTTTTGCGTATAACTTGAAAACTTCGTTTTTTTAGTGAAAAGTGAGTCTATAAAAAAATAAACTAAATTAAATTTTCTACAAATTATATTTCTTAGTATTTGTTCTTTACACTAACCGCTTAGGCTCTAGAGTGTATTAAAGTTTGACTAAAATTAAAAAATTTGTCAAAAAATCAATGTTTTTAGTTTATCGCTTATAACACTAAAACTACGTACTTTTTTAAAAAAGTGTTCCTATAACAGAATAAACTTCATCGAATTTGCTACAAATTATTTTTCTTCATATTTTTTCTTGAGACTAACGGTTTACGCTCTACAGTGCGTTAAAGTTTGACAAATATTCTAAAATCGGACAAAAACCGATGTTTTTAGTTTATCGCCTATAACACGAAATCTACATACTCTTTGAGAAAAGTGCTACTATACAAAAATAAACAACATCAAATTTGCTACAAATTATATCAATAAGTATTTGTTCTTTACACGGACGGCTTAGGCTCTAGAGCGCGTTAAAGTTTTGGCAAAATTTTAAAACCGGCTAACAAACCGATGTTTTTAGTTTATCGCTTATAACACGAAAACTACTTACTTTTGTAAAAACTTTTCCTATTGCATAATAAACTACATCAATTTTTCTACTATTTATACTTTTTGGCATTTTTTTTGGCTATCGGTTTACGCGCTACAGTGCGTTGAAGTTTGACAAAATTCCAAAATCAGCCAAAAAGCCGATGTTTTTAGTTTTTTGCTTATAACTCGAAAACTGCGCGTTTTTTGTAAGATTTACTTGTATATAAAACTAAACTACATTAAATTTTCTACAAATTACGTTTTTTTGATTATATTGTCAGCCAAGTGGTTTAGGTTAGGTGCTAGAGATATCGCGCCTTTAAGAAATTTGTCAGTACGCCAGTCGTTGACAATCTTCAAAAGTTATACAGACAGTGAAGGTGTTCTCATTTATTAGCAACATTGCCCACTCCAGTTTTTCTGACGTTATATATTTGTTTTCGGTCACTGGAAGTGCAGCTCAGTAGCCAAGATAGTTTCTTTATAATGGAATACGAATGCGGCCACTGTGAATCGAGAGAAGCGAAGTTGACAAACTCGTGTGGCCTCATAACATTTTATGGAAGTTCGATTTTTCACAACTTACGCGAGGCTTCGCTTCCAGTAGACTCGACATTTTAGACAACCGTAGACAGGTGATTTATCACCCAAATGATAGCTCTCTCAAAAGTCGCTTTTTGCCCCTATGTACAATATTGTAATTAAAAGAAAAAATTTTAAATTTTAAAGAAATTTTGTTTTTTACTTTGCCTAGAATTTCAATTACCAATTGTTTTTAACGCTTTCGTTCCATAAATTGGGCTTTATTAGCTTGCTTCGATTGTATCAATTTCAATATTGTTAAAGGGACACTTAACCCTTTTATTAAGCGAAAAACTTTATGGATTTATTGGGCAAGTAAAGATAATGGCGTAGATTTTAATGATTTAATAGTACCAAGATTATCACGTAACACTTTTACGAGCTCCTTAATACAATAATTATTATAGTCGGGGTTTCCCCTCCCCATCAACATGTAATTTTGCGTGTTTAAAGTTTTTTGTAATTTTCAAAGCTCTACTACAGTGTAGATTGTAGAGCGTAACAGTATCCATTATTTGAGTTGTAACTTAGAGCTTCATAAAATTGCTGAAATAACAAGTACGTCATTTATACCACTTTGTAGTTAATATAACTTTAGTACTCGTACTAGAAGGGTGAAAATGTTAACGGTCATTAGTCTTTAGCAGTAGTAGGACTTAATGTCTTTGAAACTAATGCCGCATATAAACTTGCCTTTATTAATAATAAAACATTTCTGTGCATTACGAGATACTAACCATTGTAGGTTACAATTAAATGATTCAGTGGGATTGTAAAAATTACTGCTAATAGTTTGTAAAAATATTTACGAGCTTAGTTTTCTCCGACGCTCATTTAGAGCAAATAGAGAAATTTTAAAATGGAGTTGTGAAGTTTCGTAGTTAGCCATTTTTCAATATGGCTACTTAATAACTAAGAATCGACGAACCGTAGCTCGTAGCTCAGGTGAAAAGAAAAGTATTTAAGCTTCCAATTCCAATTTTTTGCTCGGTAAAGGCCTCTGGAAAACGGCGTTAGCCACCCAGTTACGTTTCGTATCAACGTACGTTTCTTATTTAAATTTTATGTCTTTACTTTGCCCTTACCTTATTCCTATTTGCGTTTCCGCTAGAGAATTTTAAAATAAGTTGGAGCTATTTCGATCGATACCTAATTAACTCGGAATTTTCAAGTTTTTATGCACTAAAAGTACGCCCTAATTGATTTTCTTTCCACCTAATTTTTTGTTTGTAAATTGCTATCGGTTAGCCGCGTAAACCGACGACTTTTACTCTTTTCTTAGCCAATTTATTACCTCTAAACACCCTCATTTGTTCTTCTTAACTTTTCAATATATTTATGACTTTGCGAAAAAATTTCCATTCTTTTGTACACTCGCATTACTAGCCTTATTTTCTATTCAACCTAAAATGCTTTCGCGAAATGTAAAATATACTTAAACCGCCCTCATTTTCAATTCTAATCTTAAATTTCAAAAAAAATCCCTCTTCGCGGAGCCCCAAATTTATTTGCTCTAAATAGTTTTTTTTTCTCTTCTCTTCTTCTTTGATCGATAAATCAAACCCAATCTAATTACGACCACTCTTACAAATGAGCACTTTAAATCAAATAGTGAAGAATCTAGTTAACTATTAATAACTAAATTGAAATTTGCGCAAGATTAATTAATCTTTGTAATTTAATACACGTTTTCAGTTTCTACATAAGATAGTGTTGTCGTGACATCAAATATTAACAGTTTATGTCAAATTTACACTCCTGTAATTGTCGTCTATGATTAAGTAAATTACTTGTAGTAGTGAGTGGTAACGCACATCTTTTGATTACGTACACCATTGAAATCTCGAGTAGAAGCGCTTATTTAATATTTAATTCAAACTTAGAAATTAACTACTTGTTGCGCTGTTTTTCTATCTGTTTTTATCTCTCTAGTTTATTTTAAATAATAATTTCGACTAATAACAGACTCGATAGCGCCGTTTTTTATTAGGTGTAAGTAATGTAGGGGCGCATTTAGCATTTCTGCTTAATATTGGAAAGCTAATCCCATTTCCGGTTTAATTAGCAGTCAAAGCATAACATGTTTAGTATCATTTGACAGATAAGTATACAATATTTTTTAAAATGATAAAATATACAGAATGTTTAAAAAAACTCGTTTTCTTTGATTAGTTTCCGGTTTAACCAGAAGCGTTTTTAAAACCAAAATTGTAACAAGTAACAGAAATTGATTGAATAAATTATTAGGTCAACTTGCAATTCAATATTTTCATTACCAAAAAGTTAGTTTTTTGAAGTTTTTATCTTAAAAAATCATAACTCCGGTTCTGGCCGTAGCAAAAACGTAAACAAACGGCGTTTGATTCAGAAGTGTGGTATCTATAAGAAGTCCAAGAATAGATAAAATCGCCAAAGGCGATTTTTTTAAAATCCTGTTCAACATTGTAAACAACGTTGACCCTTTATAGGTAGACAATTTTGATAAAATTTTAAAAATTGACTATATCGAGACCAAAGCCCTATATTTTGCCTATAGTATACGTACTAACTTATAGCTGAGTATATAAATAATGTGGGTCTAGATTCTAGATGTTCCGAATGGCCACCAAAATAAACCATTTAATTGGAACCCCCTGTATTAACTTCTGTTAAATGCCTAATATTCCGACGGAACTTTGGTGAAGAGACCGAAAGAAAATGTCATCAAAAACTTAGCATTACCCAAAGGGATATCCGGCAGACCGAGTTTTTGGAAGGCAAATCAAGGAACGGTAAACTGAAATGTTAAGTACACGAAACGATAATAATTACAACAACTGCGAATTGCGAAAGGTAAAATTATTAACACAAACTAACTTTAAAGCGGATTGTTTTGAAGTATTTCTTTGCCAAATATAGGTAAATACTTGAAATTTGTGAAATGAATTTATGAATGAACGTAAAACGTTTAAATTTAAATACAACCACCGAGTCGAAAAATGTGAGAAAGTAACGTCGAGTTTGCTCTGATGTAATAAATGTTGCAGTATCAATTAATCAATATATATAAACAACCAGGATTCATTTCCAACGTTAAAAGGCTCTCTTAGATCCAAAAGTGAAGAGTACGATTTTGAAGAGGTGCGAACGGTTTTGGGCAAATTTTTTCACCGTACGCAGAGAGAAGATTTGGCAAGAAAATTGGAATGAAACATTAGGGTGGTAGAGTGGTGTGCCTGCAACCTGCGCAGATATCGCCAATGTAAGCCGATCTAGAGCTTATCAGCACAAACGCGCACAAATGATTATGTTATCGGACACATAAAAAACCAACAATTTGAATTGATAATTTCCAAAACAAAATAATTTAAAGAACTGCAACAACGAAAAGAAAATCACGAGCTAGATTTAGGGTCTGCTTGGACGTGACGCTAACAGGGCTGGCTGGGATTTGAAGAAATTAATCATTAAAACAGCCTCTAACAGGAGTGGCTTGACATTGAATAAATTTTAATTTTTACTTATTAAAACATGGCTTGGCTCTATATAGGTCAAATTGTAGGTTTTGGGTGGGGGTGGTTTGGAAAAAATCGGTCCTTGATATAGCGATCGTAGTTTTGTGCTAGATTAGGGTTATACTCGCCGGACGTGACCTTTAAAGAACTGGCTTGGCTTTGATTTTACTTTTTTTTTTCACTCCAAACATGATCTTGTTTCGTAAACACTATATACAACACTGTAGAGGTCCTTGGTGCGAGTGGTTTCTGAGGAGTTAACTGTTCACCATAAATGCATAGAGTTCATCCCTTAAACTAGCGTTTTTGGTCTGATTCGGAATTACTTATTTGTATTTCGAGTACTTACAACAAAATCATAACATTTTCTATCTATTAAATCCAAATTTTTTGTATTGTACACAACTTTTAGGGAAAAATCAATTTCCATAGGGCAATTTCTTATTTTCCGAATTTAATTTTGTTTATTTACTAAAAATGCTTTTAACGGTTTACACTTTTTTAACAGTAGAACCTTTTCACGTCACGTTGCAAAAACAAAAAACGGATTTCAACAAATACGTGTAAAGAAGTACAAATACGCCCTTCTCTTTATTTTTTTAATTTCATTTTACTTTTTTATTATCAAAACTTTCTTCGCGTCCGCACTCATTAGGGTGTTATTTTAAGATTTAAAAATATTGCAAAGTACAAATTACGAATTAGTTTTGTGAAATTATTAAAATTTAATTAACTTTTGCGAGACTCAAATGAAAATTAATTATATCCAAATAAATTATATCGCGAAGTAAATTAAATTTAAAAAGAATACGTACCCTAAGTAATTACAAATTTTCTTATTTAATAATTTGACTTTATGAAATTTTTCGATGACCAACTTTTTTTAATAATAAAAAATGGGCTTTGTGCTGAAGCGCTTCACACTTATTCTTCTAAACTTTATGCTTTGAAGAGCTCCAAAAGTTTCCCACAAGCATCCATCGACGACTTTTTAAAGCAACTTGGGCTTTCAGCCTCTGAAAACGTTTTTTGTGCTTTGATCAGAAATTATGATGAGATAGAAAAGACGATGAAGTGACTAGAAAGTCTTTGAATGGATGAATGACTGCTGATCTGTAAAATAGTGGCGGTAAGGCCATGGTTACACACAGAGCAACTGTTGCCAGAAGCGCAAATCTATGGGAAAGCTTCAATTTGTACTACCGCTCCCAAATTGGACCTTTCACCTTCACTTCAGGTGATGGCCCTTTGCTATTTTTTTTATCACTTTTGACTCATAATCTCTGCTCATTGTGGAATGGTTCTTCGTATCGCTCCGAGATTGCGCATTTTTAAACTGCCAAACCTTGAACTTTCCCATTTCCGCACCCCAATCCAATACAAAAATTTAAATGCTTCTTACCCTTGTTTATTGAACTCATTCAATTGGCGTCTTTTGATCTTTTGGCATTTTCGCGAAAGCTATTATAAATAAGCTAAGAAGTGCTGTAAATAAAATTCGAGAAACGCGATTCTTTTGTGTAATCGCACTACGTCAATAAAACAAATTTCGTTACGTATTTTTGGGCGGTAGAAGATAGAAATTTTAGTATTTTTGTGTTTTTGCGTTTATCTTTTGTAACCATTTACTATTTTATAGTATAAAAGCGAGAAAACGAATTGTAGAAAAAAATTTTACTGATTGTGATGCTCATTTGTTTGTGCTCGGAATACTTAGACGAGATACCCTGAGCAATTTCCTATACAATTCAATCGGCTATGTTCATCACGTACAATTCCCTTCTGCCCAAAGACTTAGGTTTGTAGATTACAGGTGCTTACTACGGCAAATTCTATTAATTTTTGGGCTTTTTGACATCGACCGTTCGTGTATTCTTTGTCTTTCGATCGATTCAATTTATTTGGATTAGTCGTTAATTTGAATTGATTGTGGCAAAGAACTTTGTGTGTTTTGTAGACATTAATAAACAATTTGTATTTTAGTAAGAATTAAATGGAAGGCAAATAAAGATTTTACGATTTCACGCTTTTCCTGTAACGAATATCCCAATGAATTTACTAAAATAGTATAATTACGAACAAAAGTTAATAACTGGGTAGAAATGTTTTCATTTCGTAATAATAATTAAAACTGACTTCTCTGAAATAATAGTAGGTGAATTAATGATCGATGCGCTATTTCTACACGTACTCATAATAGTTATTTCATTTTAAAACTTATTAAAGAGCATAATTTACAAGGCAGGCCGTTCTATTACCAAATATATTGTCTACGTAATTTCCTTTACTTTCTAAAAAGTGGAGAGTACAAGACATTTTCTTTAGTTTGACGAGAAAAGTAGGCATTGAGTTTACAATAATTGAATTCTTGCTCTCCAAGCCACTTCTTATTGTACCGTGTGTAGTGCAATCGTCCGATATACACTAAATTTCAACGCGCCCTAGCGCATAACCTAAACCGTTTATCTGACGTAAAAAACCTAAGAAACATAATTTGTAGGAAATTTAATACAGTTTAGTTTTGAATTAATGTAATTTTTAGAATAAGTGCGTAGTTTTCAAGTTATAAGCAGACAACTAAAAAACAGTTTATTTGGTCAATTTTGAAATTTCTATCAAACTTTAAAACGCTATAGCGCCTAAACCGTTTACCCGAAGAAAAAACCTAAGGTTTAAAATTTATCGGAAATTCTATGTGGTATAGTTTTATATTAAACTAATTTTTCTAAAAGTGCGTAGTTTTTGAGTTATGAGCAGACAACTAAAAACAGTTTATTTGGTCAATTTTGGAATTTATGTCAAACTTTAAAACGCTCTAGCGCCTAAACCGTTTACCCGAAGAAAAAACCTAAGGTTTGAAATTTATCGGAAATTCTATGTGGTATAATTTTATATTAAACTAATTTTTCGAAAAAGTGCGTAGTGTTTGAGTTATGAGCAAAAAACTGAGTAAACATTTTTTTGCCAATTTTGGAATTTATTTCCAACTTTAAAGCGCTCTAGCGTCTAAACCGTTTGTCTTAAGAAACAAACCTAAGAAATATAATATATAGAAAATGTGATGTAGTTTATTTTTGTATCAAAAATCTTTTTTCTAAAGTGTGTAGTTTTCGAGTTATAAGTAAGACACTAAAAAACAGTTTTTTGACCAATTTTGGAATTTATGTCAAATTTTAAAGTGCTCTAGAGCCTAAACCGTTTGGCTGAAGAAAAAATCTAAGACACATAATTTGCTGAAAATTTGATATAGTGTAATTTTATATAGAAGTAATTTTTTAAGAAAGTGCGTAGTTTTCACGTTATAAGTAAAATACTGAATTATGAGTAATATACATACTAAAGAAGTGCACTCGTTTCAGTTTTCTCTGAAAGCGCATCACTTTTACGAAGTTGCAAAGTTGAAATTCGCAATTAACACTCCCCAAAAAATTTAAAAAAAGATAGAGAACGAAACTTCTATATTTTTCACCTGCGAAACTACCATTTGACTGGACTAAATTCGAGTCAGATACAATTTAAATCTTTCCGAATTAACGAATTGAAATAATACAAAAGCCCACCTTTCTAATAAAAGCACGCCCAAAAGTTGACTAAATCTTGATAAGTTATTAACAATATCTTTAGGTGGCTAAATTTGGTGCATCAATTGGATCTGTTTGTTTGTGCACCATCTATTTCGCTTCTATTATCTTAAAATTGGGAAAAGGATAAATGTGTAGTATTTTCGCGTTTGTTACAAGCTCGGACTAATTAATTTTAAAATATTTCCCCTTTTTAAGCTTAAACAATCGGATGTTGTTATACTAGGAATAAATCACATTACTTATTTCGTAATCCCTCTCAAAGTGAGTAATGTATAAATAGGGATAAAAGGAAAACGGCATCGATTCTCCTTTGAAGATAAATATTTCTATGCCTTACCTTCGCTATAGCGAGCATTAAATGTAAGTAAAATACTCCTGAAACAGCTATTAACAGTGTCAAATTGTGAAGATGACTATAGAAGCTGATATCCTATTGTGTTTTTGTATCGCGCAATATGTGACAAAATAGAGAGGCGTTTAAGCGAGTGACAGAATACATCAAGAATAATGTACGGACTAAGAGATAAGATTGTTGCGTCGAGTATGTGCTTCGTTCAGAAATTTATATAACCTGATCAGCAAACCCGTAATATTTTATATGGATTGTATTTGGTAAATGTGACTTTTCTATTCAGCGAAACGTTGGAGGAAATGGATATTTCTATAAGAAATATAGAACGTTGTTAAGCTCTCACAAAAAAAACTGTTACAGTTACAAATGTTCTCCAAACTTTATTGTAGTGATCCCGACGATCCGAAATGTAAAGAGGACGTCGTAAAAAGTTTACCTTACAATTATAATTTATTAACTGCGCAAATATTAGTTACAGTTAAGAGAGGAATTTTATTTTTCAATTTTCTACGTGAAAACCGTGCACCGGTGTGGTAAAAACATGCAGCGAGTAACTGGGGAAAAGTCAATAACTGTCTATAAAGTGCAATTGAGATTTAATGTAAACAGCGAGCGTACAAACTTTTCAATTTTCTATTTTGTTTTTGCGATTCGTTTAATTTAAAGATAGTGTGTAAAATAGTTATAAAGTTGAGCTCGTTCTCGACTTGATAATTTGCGACTACATTATTAGTCTGTAGATTAAACTACGCGGTACTGTCGTTTGCGGCTGACGCTTAATGTTTATTAAATGTCAACCGTAAGCTTTTCTAAGTGCTACTTGCAATTTCCAGAATTAAAATCCCTACGAGTAAGGGCTCTTGAATTCTACACTAAATATTTTAGAGCATTAGAAGCGCCATTAAATTTTTCTACGTGCAGTATATATCGAAATACATTCCTTTTTATTATTCAATTTTGTCTAACGAGCGATTATTTATGCCTCGATATACAAATCGGAACACTTTTGTTATGTAAATTTTCCAGTGATAAATTAAAGGGATGAGAAGTTCGGATACGAAATCTCTTTAACAAAAAACAGTGCGAAGCTGCAATCAGTGCTTTCTTCAAGCACAAAGAACGAGAGGGCGATGGAAATTAATATTTAGTAAGATTCTTCGCGGAGACTGCGGAGAGAAATTTGAACTTTTAGTTTACTGCCTTAGGGCGTTTTCTAAATCTTTTCGCGGGTGGAGACGTTTTGAAATAGTCTCGACGCTTCACAGACGTGACATGACGAGACGCTTTCGTTCTTTTGCTCTGCGATTTAAATTTTTCGCTTTATCTGTTTGTACGGTTTCTAAATTTTTCTTTTTGGAGCATTTATAAATCGGGCGAAATGAGATTTTTTCATTTTATTCAAGTAAGGGCAAGCGTAGTTCGGTCAAGGCAATGTAGGAACAGAATAACATATTAGTTTTCCGACGTTCGTTTTAAAATTGTCATCAAAATTCGTACACAACCCGGGCGCTTTAATGGCTTTCGCTTTCGCTTTCTATGAAGAAATTACGTTTTCTGATTACATCACTATTTGAAATCAAAAAGGGCGTTTTGCAATTTTTTAGGCTTAGTAAATCAAAAAATTTTGGAGACACGGACAATAGGAGAGCAATCTCTAAAGGGCGTCACTGCAGTAGCTTCCGCATGTCTTTGTTAGATTTGGATGGCAAATAGATCTTCTCTACGGCAACGTAGCTCTCTTGAGAGTTTCTCGAGAACTCCCTTAAGAGCCAATACTTCACGATCTACACCATTGGAAGAAAAAGAGTTATGCAACATAATCTTGCGTGTGGAGAAAACTCGACTTTTTTCAATCCGAGAATTCTTTTGAAACACCCTTTGCACTTAGACCAGACGACCATTTGCCCTCATTGACCTAACTATACCTAACCTAACCCTTATATTTTGTTTAGGGTTCGACTCACTAAAAACACACCCCATCGCCCACTTTCCATTGGATCTGTCCTAAGTGGGATCTGGGAATCCTCATTAGAATTTCTTCCAGTTCTTCACGCCAAAGCTCTTCTTCAATGCCAATTCCGGTCTAAGTTTTTAGGCACTTCTTTTGACAGTGCTATCTGTGTCTATTCATCGCTTTATCTTTCTCTCCGAGGTTGGTAGTACGTTAGGCGTCGTCCTTGCATCCTGAGCTCGGAAAACTCCGCTTCGCGCTGCTGTCGCCGTTCTATCTTCTGTTCCTTTTTCAAAATGATTGACGAGAGCTCGAGTACTATCGTTTATTCATCTTGACCTCTAAACATTATATCGATGATGTTCTCGTCGCTCAGAGTCTGTCCCACCTGGAGAGATGCCACGACTCTCTTTTGTTCCTTTTGTGCACTTTAATAGAGTATGCTCGGACGTGTCGCTGTCGTCGTCGCGATGGTGGTGGGGATGGCTAATTTTCCAATTCGGTGTTCGTAATGGATGCGCATAAGATGGTAACTCAGCTTGCCGTGATTCCTCTCTACCCATGGTTAGAGTTTGGGTATGTGAGTCCTCTTCCAAAGACCCTTGTCTGAGTCCTAGCGGTGCTTCCACTGCGCCATGGTGTCGGCGCGACCTAACCTAACCTAACCTAACCCAATCTAACCTAACTTGATCATTTAGACCAGATGGCCATTTGCTCTGTTTCCTTGAAGAAAGTTACAAGCCTGCTCGGATGGATCCTTTGTACGTCCACCGGTTCTGGATAAGCCTACCCAGGCCAAACTGTGCCGTATAAGGCGATGATTCGTTATCTACTCTACGGCCTCTAAATGTTTATTTCATTGAGATAAAGGTGTCCCATCAGTAAGCCTATCACCGTCCTCAGACGTGTTCTTCTAAGACTTTGTGTGCTCCAGTGCTTTCAGAGCCTCTCACAGCTATTTCGTCGTCTATCTCGTTCTTTTCAATTTTTTATTGATTTGATATCCGGCGCAGTGTCACAGAGTTGTGAGTTGTGAGTAGTAGATATTAACGTCAAAAACCACCCCTCTGTTCAAGTTTTCTGTACTCTTCAGGAGAAATACTACTGAAGGCTTATCCGGACTTTCTGTGCAGGATGGTATTGGATTCAAGATTTCCCATTTTTCTCATTTTTTTCTGTTTCACTTGAGATAATTACTTGTACCTTACAGTGCACGCTTATCCAAGCCACTTTTCTAAATTTTCTCTGACCATCACTGAAGAAGAGTTTTCGACTTGATTATCGAAGTAGTAGATTTCTTTGTGGTGGTCTAGTCGAATTATGCTTGACGACGAAGCCAAAAGTTCACGTCCCTAGTCTGAGTAGCTCCACTTAAACTCAGAGCTTTTGGGATTGAATAGGTGGTGAAAACCATAAGGCTGGCCAACTTACCTTCATTAACATGCAGTTGTCACAATTAGCAATAATGGTAGTAGTTAAGGCTTTAATCCTTCGTAGCTGTTCCAATCGTTGTAGTAATGGCACCTCTTTTACTTTTGTTTTCAGTCCACGAGAAACAGCAGAAAGAAATAATTGCGATTTAATTATTAAATTATTCTTCTTGTTACACAAAAGTAAGGCGTATCTTAGTCTTAAAACCACTTAATTTAAATAAAGATTATTAAGAAAATGGAAATTATATTAATTAATTCTTATTGTAGTCCAAGTCTTGCTAATTTCTTTCAAAAATATTTGTAAGAACTCGTCCGACGTGCGCGTTGTTTACTAGGTGTAGCTCACAAGTTTTCAAATGTATCGAGACATTGATTAATCCCGAACCGAGCTGTAGTTTATACCGTATCCTCCCCCTAAAAACATTTGTAAACTTTCACAAGAAAATTCGATTGATGTAAAATAATTCGTTAAGAGAAAAGCTCGGTCAAAGCAACATATGTAGACATCGGAACGTATTGAATTTTCACATTTGTTAGCAAGAAAAGAAATCAAACTTCTCCGTGTAATCTGATGTTTGTTTTTATAAATGTTATGAGCAACTAGAAACGTTTCTATAAAACACACGTGTCCTTTTATTCGAATGCAGTTTAGTGGAAAACAGCATAATAACACGAAGTTGGAAGCATCCGAAGAAAAATAGTTTGAATATCAAAGTGAAAAGTTTTGAATAAAATGAAAATTTATGCGTGGTTCGACGTAGCTCTCGACGACAGCATTATTAATCTGCTTTTAGGGAACCAAATAAGACACGAAGTTTAATTTAAGTAGGTACAGCGGTAGAATGTAAGCATTTCGAACAACAAGGGACTTTAAACTGGATCGTCTTATAACGCTTCCATTAGCATCGGAATAACTTCGTAATGCATTCTCATCAACATCTTAGATTACTGTGATTTTACGTCTAAGGAAATCTATTTCAGCTTTTAGGAAACGTGATCTGCCGTTAGCTTACCACCACGTATAAGCTGAATGATGGTCTAGATTTGATGAGTCGACATTTGCATCTATATTGGTTAAGTTGCCTCAACTTTACGAAAATTTATTGTATATTGAAATAAGTAGCGCCACTATGTATTGTGTACTTTACACCGTCGGTTTACTACGGATGCCAAACTCCAAATCGCATAATAAATTTTAAGAGCATCTTTAAACACGTGCACGTATCCTCTTTAACACTTCATTTGCATTGCGGTAAAATTTCTCGAGAATTTCACAAACTTGTTACTTGTTACAATATCCACCTTCGCAATATTTCGCAAAACGCACTATATCACTCTTTTGTTTCTCTTCGCAACAAAAACGTTTTCATTTCAAAACGTCAACTCGTGATGGATTTAATTACACGCCGACTGCGCCATTTAATCGCTTGCGAAACTGAGACGATTTAAGTATTGCCAACGTAAGTTTTTTTCCTTAAATTCAATTCCGATCATTTTTAGCGACTCCAATTTACCACAAGCGAATCTTTGTAAATAGACTTTAATTGCTCGCTTTAATTTATTGCGATCGATCCAACGAAGCGTAATTAACTTTTGCAACCCAACTTTGGAGAGAGGAAAAAAGGAACGTGGAAAATGTCTCGGAGATTTTGCCGAAGGAATTTAAAAGAATATAATTCCGATTTTGTTTCTTTTGTTGGAAAAGTGCGGTTTTGATTTTAAGGGAAGAATTAGCGTAATTTGGCGTTTCCCAAACCACAAATTACCAATCTATCGGAGAAGCAAACCGAGTGCTTTCGAGTTAAATTAAGCAACTATCGGAACATTCATATTGTATGCACCTATTGCAATTATCGTAAATTGTCGTTGTCGAGCGATCAATTATGAAAAGACTCGCCGAATCGTCGTGCCGACGACTCGAGTTTTTTCTTTAAATTTCCCTTATATACGAAATCGATTCGATGAAAGGTTAAGAGGACTATAAAAAAATATTTTTACAATCTAATAAAATTTAATGTATTTACAATTTCATTTTCAACTTATTCGTTTTGCAGAGTTCGCGTTTCGAAATCTAAAGAAAACCTTGCAATTTACCGGAGGATTTTCATCGACCCGTTCGGTTACCCCGGATTTAGTTTAATCTTGACACTAAACATTATTTTCTTTCTTCATTGTTCTTCTAATTTAAACGCTATAACAATTAATTTTGAGCAATTATACGAAAGTTAAATACATTGTTCGTATTTTATTGTTTTATTCAATTGTGGGCAGATTTGTTTATTGACATGAATCAATAAACACTTTTTGTTGTTACATATCCGAACGAATTGATACTAAACCATCACAATTTGATACATGTTTGAATTAGTAATCAAATCCGTTTTCATCTGTTTAATTTGGCTTTACAAATCGTTATAATTAACGTCTCCAGTACCGGAATAATTTTAAGAAGATGTAGGAGAAGGGGAAACCGTTCTTGGCCAATTTTGGAATCTTTCTCAAGCTTTAATCCGCTCTAGCGTTTAAACCGTTCGCTTGACGTAAAAACCTTACCACACATAATTTGTAGAAAATTTAATGTAGTTTATTTTTGTATAAGTACACTTTTTTCCAATAGTGTGTAGTCTTTGAGTTATAAGCGGAGAACAAAGGAAAACAGTGTTTTGCTGATTTTGGACTTTTGTCAAACTTAAACACGCTCTAGCGCCTAAACTGTTTACTTGACGAAAAAACTAAGAAATACAATTTGTAGATCATTTAATGAAGTTTATTTCTATAATAGATACAATTTTTTCTAAAAATGTTTAGTCTTTGAGTTATACGCAAAACTCCTAACTACGCGAAACTCCTTTTTTGGCAGATTTTGTTTTTTTGTCAACCTTTAACGCGCTCTAAATCCTAAACTGTTTATCTGACGTAAAAAATTCAAGATACATAATTTGTAGAAAATTTAATGTAGTTGGTTTTTGTATAGATACACTTTTTTTAAAAATTCGTAGTTTTCGAGTTACAAGCAAAAAACCAAAAAAATAGATTTTACAAATTTTGGACTTTTTGTCAAACTTTAACGCGGTCTGGCGCCTACACCGTTTGTCTAAAGAAAAAAACTTAAAAAGATAATTTGTCGAAAATATAATGCAATTCATTTTTATATAAAAGCACTATTCTAAAAAAGTGCGTATTTTTCAAGTTATAAGCAATAAATTGAAAAAAGAGCCAAAACTCACTTTTCTCGAGTTGATGCTACGGTCGGTTTTATTATTATCTTGAAATTTTCTTTCAGCCTGTATCAGCCGGGTAAGTTTCAAGACAATAATTTAAACTTGAACTGGACCAAGCAAAGAATTATTAGGGTGTGAAAATAAAAAAATATATATAATAATTAAAAAAGACGACAAAAACATAGACCGAAACAACATTATCTCCCCCAATTCGACCACAATTTGGTGTTGACGATAAAAAATGATATCCCACTAAATCTTACTTACACAAACTAATTAAAATAAAGTCATTAGTTGTTTTTTTAAATTTCTGAAGTATTTGGAAAAATTCGTTGTTTTTCAGAATGTCAGGGGCTCGTGTAATTAAAATCGGCTTCTAATTAATTTTTGGTTTGTTTATAATACTTTAGTATGTAAATAAGTCACGCAAAAGGATAAAAAATGTAATTGAAGGTGTAATTTTTATATTTTTTTTCCGCGAGATTATATTATTAACATTTTAGTAGTCCGATATAGGCGATTTGGCCCTTTTAACGTTACCGTCTATAACAGATTTAATCTTACCCTTATTTATGTTTTAGCACATTAGTGTTTTATTTATTCGATTTGATTTTCATATACAGAGTTGAATTTTTCATCGTTAGGCCTTTTGGTATTATTACGAATGTAATTTAAGATTACGATTATATACATTTTAGCGATCGATTTAATACCAATTTATACGTATTTTAGGCAAGAATTTTCTTCATCCTTAAGTCACAAGCAGAGAAAATTATTTCACTTACACACTTTTGCCTTCGTATTTTTTGGGGGAAACTTTGTCCGTCGTTCTGTCTTTAAATCCATGTCAGTCTATATACATGCAAGTCTTTCCACGTGTCAAACATTTGTCTTACTAGCTGTGCGCTGCCTGCCATGTCAACTGTCTATTAATCTATTTAATCGCCCTGTTTTCCACCCTTTTGCGTACCCACTAATCTTCAGTTCTATCTATCTGTTTTCTGCTTGTTTAACCATTCATTTACGTACCCGTCTACCTTATCTACATCTCTTTTACACAAGGTTTTATAATAGTCGTTCATTAGAAGTATCTGCTTGCCTTTCTGTTCGTTAATCTATTTCGTCTGTCGTTCCGTATGTTCGTTTTTCGTTTATCTGCTTGATTTTCGTATTTTTGCCGATTTTGCCGTTAATTTTTTTTTAAATTTCTTTCTCTGGGAGCTTCTTAGAAAGAGACACTGTAGTATTTTAGGTCTGCAGGAAAAACAACACTTCTTCCGAATAACCAGTGCTCAGAGTGGACTTTCTCAGTGTCGCAAAAGCTGCGCAACTGCTTCAAAGGTGTCTGGATTGCTATCTTCCGTACTCGTCACCTCGTCAGCTTTCTGCCATGTTATGAGTAACTGCAAAGAGACGTAAGATGGAAATTTCAAGACTGAAGTCAGAATTTTGAATTGAAAGTCTGAATTTTGAGTTTAAACTCAGAAATTTGAGATCATTATCAAAATTCAAAAAGTGTCTATTCCGAGTTTAATGTCGAAAATTTAAGGTAGAATTTTTGGTGGAGCTTGAACGCCTTCTTATCGATTGATCTGACTGTGTGGAGCTGTAAACAAAATCTACTTTTACGACTTTAAATACTTTAACTTTAGTACGAGTGTTACTTGTGTTACCGGCAAGAATAGAATTTTGTCTTAGATATCAATTGAATCTTAATGAGTCGTTGAACTTGGCCTTAATATAGCCTTACGATAAACGATAACCTTTGATGTATTATCATGCGAAAAATATTTACTTGCTCGAAGCAAAGGAAGTGCTTATTAATTCCTCTTATGGATAAGTTATCGTTATATTGAGATTGTATCGGATGAGTAGTGAGTACTATGTATCATACCGAATTCGAATAATCCTTTCAAGTCTCCCTTTGTGTAAGTCTTCAGAAAAGTTATCTTTTGAAACATAGTTTAAAGTAAAGGAACAGACAACCAACTATTTTGCTCTATGTCTGTTCTCGAACGTTTCGGTACCTTAACGCTTTACCGTAAATAAACGTCGAAAATGAAAACTCCAAGTTTAAACAAAACACTTACAGTGTTGCAAGTAATCAATTCCAATAAGTAATAAAATTTTTGATGCGCGCAATTAATTTTTATTATGATGAGCACGCACAATCTCAGTTTGTCGTGATATTGACTATTGAGGCTAATGAGGCCGTTGTATTTATATTTACATTTGCAATTCTTATTTTTCCTCAAAATTAATTTCGTATTAGAATACCAAATATGATGTTTCGTCTTCTTATTAAAACAAAATCACGAAATTAGATACCAACCCACCTTTCGTGCTCATTTTAATAAGAAATTTGTAAGTAGAGAAGTACTTGTGACTTATGCTTTGACTCGAATATTTTTCCTGTTTACGGACGGTGCAAATTAACTTAGATGGAGTAATGTTTACGTTATATTTACTTAATTACGACACTAGTTAAACTTAAAATATAAATAAGTTATAAAGTTAGCGTGAGCTTTAAACTTTAATTAGTAGCGCTGCTATCAATCTTAATACTATAATCCCTTTTGGGTTAAGCAACCAAGCGTGACTCTTACTTTCCAGCATACTTTCCAGCCTACCCTTCACTTACCTAACTACTTACATATTCATATTAATATGCGAGTTTTATTTTTGAGGGGCTTAATTGCAACTTGGTGTTCTTCGCGAGTCTCGCTCGAAATTTTAATGTGGCTCAAAACATGTCAATGTTGTAGCTTAACTTGATTACATAATATTCGATCCAACACAGTTTCGTATTTTTAGCAAGTAAGCACTCAAGTTAAGGCCTAACGCCCGTCATCCTTCAGGAAGATCTGAGGCCTTTTTATTAGGAGTAGTGGAGCATTCTGCGCTCTCCTCGATTTGTGATAGGATTTTGCTACATTCAGATCTGCATACTCTCTGTGGCTTAAATTGACTGATTCAGTCTTCTCTCGGTTCGACTGGACTTGAGAACGCTCACGGCGGAGTTCTTCTAAAAGATACTGAACATAAAAGATCAATATGCAAATCATTGTGGATTATTCCTTTGCGACAAAACTTAAATCGTCTTCGAGATTTGGCTGATGAGTAGTCTTGGAGACGCTTTTTAAAATGATTGAAATTAATGGATGTTTATAGTGCCAACCATAACTGCGCCAACCTCAATATTTTTGACCAATGCACACCACCACCACCATCAGTCAGTAGGTACCATGCGATTCCGGCGTTGTGTTGTATGCTAATCTTTCAAGTCGACTTTTGTCTTGTTTGAGTTCTTGTTTGAGTCGTCTGATCCTGTGAACTCACTTACTCACTTCTCGATAGTTCGGTCAACTGCTAGCTGCTAGCGCTTATGTCCTGGCAGGGAGCGTTTTAGAAGAGTTTCGACTGGTAATAAATTAAACCTCCAAGCCGTCGAAGTCGTCATCGCCTGAAACTCACGTGCTAGAGCACACCATCAGCGTCTAGGAGCAATGATATTCTATTCTTCAATTCATTTGTTGATTTTTGGGATTTGCTGCTTGATAGATTTGGTAACAATAATACCTGTGAATAGTTTTGTTTATTTGAATTGAAATTGGTAGGCTGTTCTGCCGTTAATTTCTAATGTTTGCGAGTTTGTGTGAACTGTATAAATCGATAAATATTGGGGATCATTGAAATTATTGTTGGACGAATCGAAAATAGCGCCATGTCGAACTTTTCCAAGCAAAAACCGGCAAAGCACGCGATTTAAAAGGCTTTTCACCAATTGCGGGATTTCGCCTCTTGGCGTTTTTATCTTGAAGCCTAACGAGTAATTAGGACACTATCATTAATCATTATTATTTATATTTATTACGATTTCTAATGTATAATTTTTGTTTCAGGAAATTCGTATGCAGTGTTCAATGGTTGATTTATAATCGTCAGAAGGTAAGTTCTCTGAGCCTTATCTTTGTTTGGGATAATTTACGCCGTAAAAGTAAATCGTCGAATCCTATAAAAGTTGATCGTTGGGTTATTTAGATGACGTAATTGCCTAAACACACAAATAAAATTTGCTCTTTTATATCTCTAGAGAAATGTTTCGAGGATTATTACTTCACATTCACTAATTTATTTAATACCGCTTATCCGAGCCAAGTTTTTTTTTGGGTTTCACTACGAAATTATTTACTGGAGAATAAACCGAGATACAGCCAAGTTTTTAACTGTTGGTAAAAATTACCAAGTTGAAAGAAATTGGGTTGTTTTATGTCTCGGAATATTCGAATACGTTTTCCGCAGCAGTCGAAAGAAATTTTATGAAATGTTTTTCTCGTTTGTGTTCTTTTTAATATTTTTCGTCCGATATCTTAAAGAAAGTCGGTTTTGGTAAATAAAATTTCCTTTTTATGTAAAAAATTATACGTGACAAAATAAGTTTAGCGTTATACTAAATAATATTCGTTTGATCAAAGTTTTCACGTACAGATGATAAAGAACTTTGACTTTATAAGGCCGAGTAAAACGTGTAATATAGAAAAGCAAGCGCAATTTTCATCAGGTCATAATGGACGGTTCGCATTACTTCGCTTGACTTCAGCTTCAGTTAATTATTTATAGGATTCCTTTACGCTTTACGAGTTTTACTTTGATCGAATAAACTAGATATGGCTCTAAAGTTTTGATTAAAATGTTGAATATATGCAAGATAAATTCGATATTTGTAAAATTACTTAAGTTTACTAATTTCCTCCATTTTGAAAGGCGGAGGGCTCAAAAAAGGACTTTTAATTATTAATTAACTTAAAAATGAGGAAATTTCATTTTTAATGTAGTAGGCACTTTGGCAGAAAGTTTTTAAGTACTCTCTAAGAAAAAAGTCCTCCCACTTTTTCTCTTTATGTTAATTTAGAGTTTATAAGAAATGAGAAAATCTGCCGTGAGACTGGCGTTTTTTTGAGCACGCCGTAATGTATTGTTTAGTCTTAAATATCTCGAAGCTAGTTAGTGATCTTTGAGGATATATATTTTCTTAAACCGTAATCTTGGTTCCGGCGAATTAAGACCCGTAAGTCCTAGCTTATGTATCTCTATACTTTCTATGTGTAATCGCTTAATCGGTTAAGACGCAGTGCATATTTAAGCTCTACTCATTAATTATTTCCCTGCTATAGGAACAAAGTTTTGTTTTCTTTTTTTTATTTATAAACACTTAAAAACTTCGTTTATTTTTTGATAAAATTAGTCTTTGTGCGATTCTATATTAAAAAGTTTTTTTTTTTTTATAAGAAGAATTTTTACATAAAATCATTTCTTTTGAAGTAAATTCAGAAAATAGTGCACGGTACCTAGGGGTGGAGAAAAGCTTCATCTTTGAAAATATTACATCTCGGCCATTTTGCGGTACAGGAATCACAAATAGAAAGTGAATGAAAATATTAAGACTTTTTTTGTTACTAGAAGAGAACTTTGAGATTGTTGGTAAAATTAGACTCGCGCTAGCGCCTAAAGCGCTTTTCTGAAGAACTAACCCTAAGATATCAAATTTGTAGACAATTTAATGTAGTTTATGTTTTTATAAAGACACGTTTTTCAAAAGTGTGTAGTTTTCGAGTTATAAATCAAGAACTAAAAACTGTTTTTTAACCGATTTTGGAATTTTTGTCAAACTTTAACGTGCTCTAATAACTAAACCGCTTGTCGCAAGAAGTAATCCAAAGACCCAAACTTGTAGACAATTTAATGTAGTTTGTTTTTGTTTATGCACACTTTTCTCTAAAGTGTACAGTTTTCGAGTTATACGCCTAGGACCAACAAACGTTTTTTGACCAATTTTTGAATTTTTGTCAAACTTTAACGTGCTCTAGTAACTAAACCGCTTGACGCAAGAAGTAATCCAAAGACCCAAACTTGTAGACAATTTAATGTAGTTTGTTTTTGTTTATGCACACTTTTCACTAAAGTGTACAGTTCTCGAGTTATACGCCTAGGACCAACAAACGTTTTTTGACCAATTTTTAAATTTTTGTCAAACTTTAACGTGCTCTAGTAACTAAACCGCTCGTCTCAAGAAGTAATCCAAAGACCCAAACTTGTAGACAATTTAATGTAGTTTGTTTTTGTTTATGCACACTTTTCTCTAAAGTGTACAGTTTTCGAGTTATACGCCTAGGACCAACAAACGTTTTTTGACCAATTTTTGAATTTTTGTCAAACTTTAACGCGCTGTAGTAACTAAACCACTCGTCTGAAGAAGTAATCCAAAAACACAAATTTGTAGACAATTTAATGTAGTTTGTTTTTTTATAAGAACACTTTTTTCTAAAGTATACAGTTTTTGAGTTATAAGCAATAAACGTTTTTTGTCCAATTTTGGAATTTTTGTCAAACTTTAACGCGCTCTAGTGCCTAAAGCGCTCGTCTGAAAAAGTTACCTAAAGACACAAATTTATAGACAAGTTAATGTAGTTTGTTTTTGTTCAAATACACTTTTTTCTAAAGTATACAGTTTTCGAGTTATAAGCCAAGAACCAAAAACCGGTTTTTGTCCAATTTTGGAATTATTGTCAAACTTTAACGCGCTCTAGTGCCTAAAGCGCTCGTCTGAAAAAGTTACCTAAAGACACAAATTTATAGACAATTTAATGTAGTTTGTTTTTGTTTAAATACACTTTATTCTAAAGTATACAGTTTTCGAGTTATAAGCCAAGAACCAAAAACCGGTTTTTGGCCAATTTTGGAATTTTTGTCAAACTTTAACGCGCTATAGTGCCTAAATCGTTCGTCTGTAGAAAAACCATAAGAGACATAATTTGTAGAAAATTTAATTACCTTAATTTTTTTGGAGGACCACTTTACTCAAAAAGTGCGTAGTTTTCAAGTTATGGGCGAGAAGCTTAAAAAAACATTTTTCTCATAACGAGCTCACTTTTACGAGCTGACAAAGTTGAAATTCTGATTCAGCACCCCAAAAAACATTAAAAATGATAGAGAAAGTAACTGCTATATTTGTCCTGGACTTTCGGCTTATTTTCGTTATATTAACTCAATCTTGTCTCAACCTTGTCTCCTCTTGCTTACTAGAAAAAAACAACTTGATGAACACATTTAAGCAGTTCTCAAACCCATTAAAAGTTTGATCGCTCGATATACAACTCATTTGATATTTAAATATATTCAACTCGTAATTTATTTGTTGGTGTTTTGATACGTCAAGTTAACTTTTGAAAATAATTTTTTGAAAAAAGTTTAGACGTAAGCACTTGCGGTAATTTATCATATAAGGGGGTTGGTTGCTTTAACTTATTCAAAACTCACACAACAAACAATACAAAAATGCGCCCACTCGAGTCGTGTCGACAAAAGAGCTAGGGTGTGATTTGATTTTTATATCACAAAAGAGTAGGTAGTCGATTTTTTAAAAATACAACTCGACGCACGTGACCATTTCATCTCGGTGAGAGGACGTTTTTCGAAGCGCTTCTCTCTTCCCAATCGAACGAAAGAGAAGGAGGAAGAAGAAGAAGAGACGAGTTTTGCGCTTTAAGGTATAAAAATAAAACTATAAACGTCGTATCACCTAACAATGTTAAACAATTTACTCCGTTACGTCGGTATAAGCAAGGTAATTTAGTTTTATGTTTTGTCTTTTAATTTGTAACGTGCTGTATCTCCTTTATGACGTATAAAAAGAAAAGGAAAAAAACCCTTCAATTTATTTAAGAGTTAAAATTGTCTCGCGAAGAGAACTCGCGCGCGCTCTAATTCAACTGATTTCTAGTTTTACAGCAGGAACAAAAGTTATTGCAAACAAGAAAGTGGCGGTGTTAATTCAATGAGCGGGTGGCAGTTTTCCACTGTCTGATCTTGTTTCCGAGTTTGGTACAATGCGGCCACTAATGCAATTTGCGACACGGCCTTGCAAAGGTTCGAGGCAATTTCATAAAGCACGACTTTCCCATCGAGCCACACCGTCGTTGTAAATTTGTAACAAGCCGTTAAGCTTCCACTGCACAAGTTAAAGATTCTCAATTACCTCCACGTTAAATATTTTACACCGAACGGCAAATAGAAAATTTCAACCTTTAAAATCCTCCTCGTTCTTTTCCTCTACACTCTACACTGTACAGAGTTAACTTTACAAAATCAAACTCGCTCGTATTTAATTTATGAATGCGGAGAACGAGATTGCGTATACCTTTTTAACTATTTTGGGTAATAACAAACGAAAAATAACCTATAGCGGTGTTAGTGTTAACCCACTTTAGTGTTTTATTTCTCGTTACGCGATGTTATCCTTCGAACGTTATTTCAAAAGCAAATTAAACTAGTCGCAACTTCATAAGGTATTTATAACTTATTCACTTTTAAACCCTAACACTCTGAAAATTTTATGTCGACCGAAATGTACCTTTACCGCCCTTATACGCCCGCTATTTCGCAAGATAAATAATAATTTCGTCGCAAGCATAAATTATTCAAAGTTTGTTTAGTTTTAAAATATTTATTTGGTTTAAAAAAACGCCTTGTATATAATGGGCGTAAAATAACCAACCTTTTCCACTAATTCGAACAATAAATATTTTCTTAGTTCACGCGTAATTTAATTTGTTACAAAATACAACTGCGAGATGTTTTTTTTTGGGTCCTGATCGTTATTTACCTTCCGTTCTTTTATTTATAAATAATTATTTTTTACTGCTGGCTGTTCGTGTTAATTCGAGCCACAATTATTATTATTAAAGTGTTGGGTGGAAATTATCCATTAAAGTCATTTCCAACGTAGAAGGGCGTTCTTTATTTATTTATTTCGTGACAATTAGGCGCGATTATACATATAGGTATAGCTCTCTCGAGGTTCACGATTCTCCAAGTGTTTTTCTTCTTCCCAGTCTCTTTGTTCCACCAAACCCGTATTAGTTAGTCTCGTTATACAGGGTGTCTCGATGGGACGCTTACCGGAGAAGTTTGAGCCTTAACCTCAACAACCTACAAAAAAAGACGTTTAGAACAAAAATTCAACAAAAGTTCAGATTGGTTTAGAATTATCATTTTATTACTTAGCCCACGGAGCTATCCTTGTCAGGCGTGTATCGTTTACTGCGGTTTAGTGTAGCTGTTAGTATGATTATGATTACTATTGATATAAATGAGCCGAGAGAAAATTCATCTACATACCTGTGGTATGTATTTTCCAAGCGAGTAAATGAGGTAATTAATTATTCATTAATTCGTGTCGACTATAACAAAAATATTTTTACTTCAATTCGTATTCGTTAAAGTGAGATGAAGATGTATTTTTGAAATTATTACTAAAAGAAAATTCCATTCTTTCGTTCTCTATAATAACGAGATACGATATCTCATTCTCATCATGAAATATACCCAAGGAGAGATGTAACGATGTTTCGCAATCTTTCTAAATTGGTGAGCGTAACTTGGTTTCATAAGGAAAGCGTAGATAGTAAAATACGCATTATATTATGTGCAAAAATAACGAGCCGAAATAGCTCTTTAATTTACCGTGTTATCGACTGCACACCTTATTCGCCCTCTCTATTGATATATTTTATTTCATTTTATGACTAGAAAATATAGCCACGTTCTCTATTATACGCTTTACGAGTTACAAAAAAAATTTGTTCTTTTAACAACGCGAATGTTTTAAGACAGCACTAACTTTTTTCGTGCGAGAGATAATATTTATTAAGATAATTTCTCGCTTTTAGCACCGCTTTAGTAATCCAACAAATTTACCACTCACATAAAATATGCGCTCTAACGTAAATTTATTTAAACTATTACGCTTTTATTTATTTTTAAGTACTTACCTACTTACTATTTTCACCGTTCAATACCTCGACTAATTTATTTACACTAACACTATTTATTTGCGTTCATTTATAATTTATTTTAACGATTCTAACACTAAACAAAATTATTAGTAATGTAACTGCACTGTTTGCAAGTTAACGTAAGTTACCTCTTTTTCACTAGCCTCCTTAAAAGCATCCAGTTTTGGAACATGATTCTTCTGGGTTTGTGGTGGTTACCAACCACCATCTCGATGTTAAGATAAGCGTCATTTTTGCAAGTCGTTTGAAGATCTCGGGCTATTTACGCAGTTCCATTGATAAGACTGTATAAACTGTCCCATCAGTTTCGAACCCAAGATAGCTTACGTTTACCGCTTTTTCCTAAGTCCAACATCTAAAAAAGTTTTGAACCAGCCACTGTGTCAAAGGCGTGTTTATTCTGAGCAACTCTTTGGGGTCCGGATCCGGATTATTAAGGGACGGGGAGCAAGCTCTTTGCACTTAGGCTACTTAATCGGGCCTATTGTACTACCTCCAAGAAGCCTTCCTGTGTCTATCAGATCTCGAGTCATCCTACTTCTAAGATGAACTCCAGGATTCTGGCGGGAGGGGTGGCGCTTATTCTGGCCATGTTGAGCCCAAAGTCCTCCAACACGGATCTTATTATCGACGTTAAGGCTGGACAGTGACAAAGCACATGTTCAACCCTTTCGTTTTCTAGTTCACATCCATGACCTATGGGATTATCTACAAATGCCAGTGTATGAAGATGTTTGTGTCTTAGTCGACAATGCTTCGTGAGTGTCTCTAAAATTGTTCGTAGATTAGTTCGGAACAGCTGTAGACGTTACCCTCATTTACATGATGTCTTTTGACCCAACAGAGTGTAAGTACCTACATTGTTTTTGGATATCTGGTATAACAGCTCTTTGCACTCCAGCAGAAGACCAGAGGTTACCTTGCAGGTGTTTAAGGCTTGCAAGGCAGCACTGTTCGTTGTGTAATATCCCCATTAGTTCAATTTGATAAACTGAGGCATATTTCCCCAGCGGTAGGCAGCTGTCGAGCCGAAGCTCATGTGAGTGCACATCTGCTCTAGATCCATTTTGATTTTTCGATCCATCGGTAAAGACAGTTATGTCCGCTACAATGTTCTCATTTTTTAAAGTTTAAAGGTCTCTGTCGAATGTATATTTTGGAGAGATACGGTCTGCATCTATCTCCAGGAGAGGTAGCTTCTTGGAACACTCATCTAGGGTTTTGGTGTGGCCGTAAATTCCGAGATCATAATTCCCATCTCCGCAGTCAAAAGGCTGCTTTTGTTGCTATCTTTCTCCACATATAGATCTAGTGAAGGAAGGCATAGTAGCACCTCTAGTGGTGACAAAAGAATCTCTGTGTTTTGTTTTGGTTTTGTCTAGTAGACTTTTCATAGTGGTCTGTCTGGTTTTGGGCTATTCTTTGGGATCATTCGTCACTAATACCATCGATGTGGCCAAGGGATATTTGATAAATTGATAGTTCATCATTGTGCCGTCTCCTCAGTCGTCTGGCACGTGTTATAGGGCGACTTTTAAGTATTGATCTCATTCTTTTTCTTATCCGGACCATTCTCCAAACACTTTAAAGAACAAAGTTGCGGTGCAGCCCAAGTAGCTCTTTTATGGGTAGACGATCTGAAAGTTCTAAGAAGAGAGGAGCATCTCATCCAGTAGTGGGGATAGACATTTTGTTACTTATCAGGCAACATATTTTATCTATATCCATATTGCGTACATCAAAAGTTATTTGATCTATATTTCACGTCTACTCTTTCACCTATTCGTTTCTCACGCTGTGGATTGTTAGGATTGCCAGCGGTGGGCTGCCGAGCTCGGCAAAATTGACCAGACTGTCAGACAGAAATTTAGGTAATGTAAATTAGACTGTAAGTGCGAGAAAACTCAAGGAAGTCGCTTCCAATGCACATTTAGAGTATTGCAAAGAAACTCAAATAATTTAAAACTGAACCATAAGTGCGAGAACTTTCTAGAATTTTCTCGCACTTATGGTTCAGTTTTAAATTATTTGAGTTTCTGACAGTCTACCCAGCTGCGCCGAATTCGGCAGTTCGTCGCGGATAATCATGCTGTGGATTGCCACAACTTAACATTTCTATTCAAATGAGCTGTTACAATCATACAGCGCTGATATTTTGTTTCAATGGATGTAAATGAAGTCATCTAGGCCTCATTGCCGAGAATCGTCATTCGCTATACTTCCTTATAGGCTTCCTGTTACTGATTTTCAGAAGTGGTCGTCCATGGCCCTCCAAGGACGCTTTTGGCGGTTTTGAAGTGATTCGGCAGTTTTAGTTGCTCGGCCTCGATTTCTTTCAGTTCTACGACACTCTCTTAAAGAGCTTGGACTTGTACTTGTAACGTCTGTTTACGTCTGTTTACGTCTGTGAGTGGTCTTTAAAGTAATTGAGTCAACTGAGCTCAAAGATTGCTATTTTAAAAACTTCTAAGGACTCAGGTTAAAGCCTGTAGAGAAAAATGCTCTGAAAACTGTCTGTAGCCGTAACAAACTGAGTCACGTTTGCCTCATACATAGGATTTACTGAAGGTTTTCCCCGCGTAGTCTCTGATGACGGCACCTTTTCCTATGGAGTCTCTATTAGCATTAGCAGCATTATTTGTTTAAAAAAGTAAATTTGGATGTTTCATCTTCTTACCTTTAATTCGCCACCTCATTTGTTGTTTTTGTTCCACAGTATTATTAATTTATTACCTCTCGCCCAGACTTTTATACCGTCCTTTACTTCTTACTTCATGTTAACTCGCCTTTATTAATTTAATCTTTTATTTCTGCGTGAGTAGACTATTCTATCTTTCGTAACGCCCTGTCCACACTCCATTTTGTCTCGCCCAGCCATTTTGCCGTTGCAGTCAGCATCTATGCCCTGTTATTGAATAGAAAATGGAGATATTGTTTTAAAAATAAACTACGTACTTCCTTTATGCGAAACTTTAAAAATTTCGGCAATAAGGAAATCACAATGCAAGTTATTATTAGGCGAAATAAAAGAAGTTAGTAAAAGTCCGGCAACAAATTATCAAACTTTTAGAGTGAACTTCTATTTGATTAAAAAAGAGGAAAAAGTAATAAATGTAGGAGAAGCTTTAATTGTTACCTAGAAAATTAGTAAACAAAAACGAGATAACCAGCGACATTAACATTGCCAACGTATATTAATTTCAAAATGCAAAACCCAACCCTTAATTAATATTGTGTTTATCGTTAACTATGTTTTAAGGTTTTCGTTTATACTACCCCTATGAAACAAAGACATATCTTTCTTGTTTATCTACGCATTCGTGTATTACAACTTAACAGACTTTCCTTATCGGCGCTTCCAAAAACTATTGTCTATTGATTCCCCGTATTATTTATACAAAGTGTCCGTTTAATTGACTTTTTCCCTATTATTATTTGTGCGTAATTGATACTTCTTTCTACGACCCAACAAAAGAGACCCTTCTCTTCGAGTCGACTGCGAAAAAACTAAATGAATATTTGGAAATCTTTTATCGGGGTCGACATATGTTGGAAATATCGCACTTTAAGCATTTGGGATCCCCTATTATTGAACAACAAGCAGATAAAGGAGAACGTAAAAGAGAAAATACAGGCAAGAAATAAGTGCCTAGATAGCTTCGGTAAAGTTAAAGCGGTCTCGTAGTATGTACGCGATATTACTACCTAGAATTAATATACAAAGAGAAATGTAAAATGAAGTTTATTGTATAGATAAGTAAAACGTACACTTTGAGAATTTCCAACGGTGTGTAATCAAAGAAAATGATTCAATTTTCTAAATAGAAATGCAGGCGAACACCATGTGTGTCTCTTGTCTATTACGTACGTTTTAAAAACGTTTGACAATAAATTCAACTCCCTCGTATAGGATGAGGCAAAATTCTAGAGCTTATTTTGTTGACGAATTTTCAGCTTGTGGACGTTCTCCAGAGTCCATTTTCAGTATTAGGTGCGCTCCAAACCGTAAACATCATCCAACAGTCCATTGCTGATTAATAGCACCCCTGGTGGGATTTCTACGTCCATACACTGATAATTAATAAATGTAACGGACACGCTAGAGGGCGCCACAGTAGCAGTCACAGCAATAGCATTTATTTTCCTGGATGATTTTTAATTACTAGCACTACTATGTGATCTGGTTTTATCATTGCTGGGGGTGCTGTGCTTGCGTCTCGCGCTCATTATGGATTTTGAAATAAAGGTCGAAATGAAAAAAAATCAATCGTCAAATTTATTTCTCTAACAATAGGCGTTTAATTTAATAAAATCTAAATTAGTGTAGATAATTGTGATTTAAATTGTTAATTTAAACTTTGTAAATTGCGAAATTGAAATTTTCCGTGGCCGCTGCTAATTGTTTATTGAAAATTGTCGATTAAAGTTTAATAGTATGTGTCCAATCGACCTTTTTCGTGAAACTTGAATCTGAATAAAAAAAGTTTTTGGCAAAATATAATTCCATTTTTTGTATAAATCGTAAATAATCGTCAAAAGTTAGCCAAACATGCCAGATAAATCATAGTAGAAAATTGCAATAATCAAAAATTGGAACGTACTTTAAAATCGAATCAAATTTTTAACCTAAAGTTTCCGTTCGTTATGATAGCTCGGTTTCTCTCCATCACATAATATTTATACGAGAACATTAAAGAGTGTCAATGTAAGGCATACTATGTGGTATAGAAAATTGGGAAAAATACAATTTTCTTTGCCTCGCCAAACTTGGATAAATTTTATTCCCGTTCTCAACTGTTTTGTTTGTTTTTCGATTTCCAATTTCTCCGGTAAAATTTACGTGCCGGGATATCTACCCACTTTGACTCTTCAGACGAGATTCATTACTGGCGTTTTTTTTTCTTTTGCAATACCTCCACTTATTTAACCCTAACGTATTTTTTTATAAAATATTTTTCTTCGGCAAGTCGACGTACGTACACGGCCCTAACCCATACATCACGATTAATTGTGAACGGCTTGTGAAGGTAAATTTTTAAATTTCCCGAATACGTGCGCCCGAACCTCTTCTCTGACCGATTCGATTCATCAATCTGTTCCTCAAAATACCAGCACCTATCCATCTATTTTAGCTTCTCGGTTTGCTTCAAAGCCGTCCCTTTCCAATTTTGATTAACAGTTTATTTATTGTATGTTTGGAATTTGTAAAGGGAGACTTTGAGAAGTTACTTCGTAAATGTGCACCTCTTAAGAATAAAATTTAATGTATCGTCTTTTAAAAGTAGACTTTCTCTTTTATATAATTGCTTCTCGAGTTTACTTTTACTTACGATCCATTACTCTTATCTTATATACAAAAGGAGGTTTTTAATAATGCCGAGATTATTTATAAGACATCTTTTGACATTCAAATCAGATTATCATACAAAAAAGGGTGTTTCTATGAGATGAGACGAGTTATCGACCCGTTGTTCATCGTTCACCGACGTCAGCACTTCTGCTCTAGATAACTCGGCCTCTTGTTATGTATGTATACAGTTGTACCACCTGCTCAACTTAATCAATCTTTTTTAACAAAATATTCGTTGAGCTTTAAAAATTGCCCGAGGTTTCTTAATTGGCCATTTTGAAATTTGACTCATTAATACACTAAATCCTATTTCGAAATAAGCTCTTATTGTATTTTAAAATGTACTTTCAAACAATGAATTCTTTCGAGAAGAAAATTTTTACTTAGGCATATAAAAGCACCAAGAACAGATCTGTGTTAGTCGAATTTATTTGACAAATTATTACTATTACTTGCTGTGCTTTCTTTCATCCAGTTGAATTTTTTCCAGCGATTCTTACTGGTTCTTTTACTCATTGCCCTACATAGATGGCTTTTTAGGGAGTTTCGTAGCCCTAAATTCAAAAATTCTTTAGTTTCTCAAGATCTAGAAGACCTAAACCTAAAAGTTCTATACTGTATATAATTTTAGTTTCATCTTTGAATAATGTTCACTGCCATACGTAAATTGAGACTTTTCGGGATTTTTTGGTGTAACATCCTGTATATTTTATGTTATTTAGGTACCTAAAGAACTGTAGATCAAAAAATATTTAAAGTTTGACAGACCTAAACCTAAAAGTTCTTTAGTTACTTTAATTTTAGTTTCGTCTTCGAATAATATTCACTGCCATACGTAAATTGAGACTTTTCGGGATTTTTGGGTGTAACATCCTGTATATTTTATGTTATTTAGGTACCTAAAGAATTGTAGATCAAAAAATATTTAAAGTTTGACAGACCTAAACCTAAAAGTTCTTTAGTTACTTTAATTTTAGTTTCGTCTTCGAATAATATTCACTGCCATACGTAAATTGAGACTTTTCGGGATTTTTGGGTGTAACATCTTGTATATTTTATGTTATTTAGGTACCTAAAGAACTGTAGATCAAAAAATATTTAAGGTTTGACAGACCTAAACCTAAAAGTTCTTTAGTTACTTTAATTTTAGTTTTGTCTTCGAATAATATTCACTGCTATACGTAAATTGAGACTTTTCGGGATTTTCTGGTGTAACATCCTGTATATTTTTTGTTATTTAGGCACCTAAAAAACTGTAGATCAAACACTTTGATTAGTGTCTACTGCCATACGTTAATTGAGACTTTTCAGGAGGTTTTTTGTATAACATCTTGTATATTTTACGATATTCAGATACCTAAAGAGCTGTAGACCAAAATATATTCGAGGTTTCGTAGACCTTAACTCAATAGTTCTTTAGTTACTGTCACTTTAGTTTCATCTTTGAATAATGTTCACTGTCGTATGTTAATTGAAACTTTTCGGGATTTTTTGCTGTACCATCCCGTATATGTAAATTATCAGATATCCATATACCCTAAACCCTAAAATTCCTACGCTGCCACTTAAGCTTAACCTTAGAATTATGTGTACATTATTGAATGTAGTTTCTATGGATTTTTTAGTTGTAGCCGGGCATGACTTTTAAAACAAATCTGCGTAAGCAATTTTGGATCAATTCGTAACTCTATTTGAAATTGACTGTTACTCCAAGTTTTGAACTTTGTTAATGTTAGTTCGTGCTCCATCTTCAAAAGAGTGAGGTTCAATATAAAGCTGTTTGTGTTTTATTTTACTTCTTGCAATGGGAATTGCAACGTGGATACTATACACTATGATGGAACGAGCACCTGCTCAGTACACGGCAAAAGTTAATGCATTAGATTTTATACTTTAACAATGGCTATTGTACTAACATAAAACATGGACTAACGAGGTATCAATTTGGATCTTAAGAATTGTAAAGAGTCGGTGAGTACTGAAATTGGTTTTGGGAATCGCAAATTTGCGAATGAAATTAGTGAAAATTTAAATTGGAATTAAATGTAATCGAGGAATTGGTGTCTACCGACATTTCATTTTGATCCTTCACTGTTTGAGTTGTGGCTATTAAAAATTCCCCACAATTTATTCGAAAAAGAAGCAAACTTCTTTCATTCGATTCCGCCTTAACGTTAAACTTGTAATTTTATAAAATAAAAGTAAAAATTTTCTTTTGAAAATTTTTTATTTATTTTCTTTTTATCCTGCAATGAATATTCAATCTATCACCTGGGGTTTATGTACTGAAGAAAATATAGTAAAAAATTTAAATCTCGCCTTCTTTCAATAATACAGCAAGAAAAATCTTTCACTTTTACGCAGATTGATTTATCTCTTATCTTTATACAGTTCGTAATACGAAATTTAATTTAAATACGAGTAGGAGAAAAAATTTCTACGTTTGGAATGTTTAAATTATCCATCCGATGGCGTTGATTAAGTAAAGAAAATTAAAATGGAGTGTCAATAACACGGAGGAAGTACCTCTAAAAGCTGTCGCGTTTAGTTAATTGCTGGCTCGAATTCGATACCGAGAAAAAATAAATAAACGAAATTAATTTGTTTTTATTTGGATCATCAATATTGCTTCAAAGTAGCTCTTAAATTAATTTCTCTTTAAATTAATACGAAAATTGTCCGATGAGTAATAGTATAAGTGAGCTGTTTGTTTTGTTCTATGTACTGACGTGTCGGTCATTCGTACTCATTCGTACTTTCTTTGGTGATTATTGAACACTAGTAACATCTACCTATCACAATAGGCCACCCTGTACATACTTGAAGATTACGTTCGATTTTATTACGTCTTTAAAGTACGTAGGTAATTAGGTTGGTTGGTTGGCGAAAAAGTATCGAACTTTTCTAATTTTAAAATTTAACTGTTGTTTAGGTCGTTTGTGAACCTCCCCAAATTTTAGTCGAAACGGGATTTCTTAATATTTTATAAATTCTACACCGGACGTCACGACACTTGTCTCGGTTCCGACCCAAACAGTCAGGATGTTTCCGGATTTCTTCCCAACAAAATTGCTTTTACAAGTTAATATCGATGTTCGGTTTAAGCAAAATAATATATTTTCAACTTTTATCAGGAGCGTTTCTAATTATTTATCTATTTATTTATCGGACTAATGACTAATGGATTCGTAAGTGACCACGTACCACGTCCACGTAATCTAAATAAATAAGTTGACCACTAATTTTAGAGATGGGCGAGAGTTGTTTTTTTGGGTAATCTGTCTGTTTGGAAATTTGGAAAAAGGGCATCACTAGTTTTGCAAAATCTCAAATGACTGGCAAATAAAGTTTTTTCTATTTGCAGTAGTGAAACTTTTGATGCTCAAGTCATACTTACTCGGTTACACACATCTCTATTAAATCAAGTTTGTATGTTGTGTATGTGATGATTCTATATATAGGCAATCCTTTGGTAAAATTATTCAACACTGTTTGTGATGCAGCCGTGATGCTAATTAGTAACGGCCGTTAGTGTGCATCGCGACTGCAAAACGAATTTTGTTCGACCACTTTTATTTTTTTTTACATTGGTGAGTGAATATTTAAAATTTATTCAGTATTATTTACCTGTTATTATACTGTGTGTAAACATTCAAAGCGGAACATAGAGTCGGCAAATCGCGTATTTGCAGTTTGGCTTCGCCAGTTTTTTCTACAAGAACACTAAAACGGTAATGGTATCGAATGAGACTTTAAAAAAGGTTTCAAATAATTTTATAATTAAAAAAGCTGTTAATTAAGAAGTAGTAGAACACTGAAAAACATTCTCTTTCGATAGATACCATTACTGTTCTTGTAGAAGAAATTGGAGAGCAGCAAACTGCAATCAAGTCTTTTACAATGTTATTTATTTTCCTATATTCGGCTTTGAATGTTTACACTCGGTATATTACATACAGTAGACGTTTTGGTACATAAAATTGAAGAGATGTATTCCTTTATTATTACCCACTCATTAGTCATTAATAAGTTTATTTAAATTACGTTTTACCAAACGAGATAATGGCCAACTGGGTAAAATTCGTTGTACGGTGGGCAAAATGAATTTTAACCCGCGCTTCTAAAAACAATTGTTTTATCGCGCAATATCATCAGACATTTTTTGAAGATTACAAAATTGCCTTTAATTTGGTTTACTTTTTATTCCTGTGCGATAAAAATTGGGCGACATAGACGTTTTCAACTTGTTTTCCTTTCTTGGATGAAAAATGTCAAGAACGATAAAGTAAAGGTGAGACAATTCTCCAAAAATTTTGTGCTTTTCTCCAGTGTCTACGGGTGGCGGAGATAAAAATTGCCTTCCAAAATGTTCAAGTTGAGTCCGCTCGAAACAAGCCTATTAAGTAGTACTAGTTTTTCATTAATAGCCACTTTCTGAGAATGCTGGGCCTCAACTCGCTTAATTTTTGTCTTAAAACGATACAAAAGAAATTAAAGTGAAGAAATTTCGACAAGTTTTAATTTTTATAAGAAGCATTGTTTGCTTAAAGCCCGTCGTTTTTATGTAAATTTAGAAAATTGTTCGCGGAGCGAAGTACGAAGAGTGTACAAAAGCCCTATTTTTAAAAAAAATTCCACCTCTGTCCATTTTTATCCTACAGAAACAAAAGGTAAACCAAATAAAAGAAAATTTTAGAAACTTCAAAAAGTATCTGATGACTTTCTTAAATAAAACTCTTACTTTACGAAATTTTGGTCAAATTTCCATTTCGTCTAGCGTTGTGCCTCCCGAAACGCCCCCTATAACGGTATGCCCATTTGCCCATATAATATGTTTCTTTAAAGTAGAATTCACAAATACAACTTAAACTGCTTCGGAACTTTTTCAATTACACACTTCGATTTTCTTAGTTTGTGATAACCAGTCTCTTCCTAACTAACTGAAAAGCGACGCTTTTTCGAATTTTTAGTTTCATTTCATTTTAACTTTTAACTCGAAGTTAATCGCTTCACAAAACAAAAAATAGCTTTAGTTGGGTGTCTACTATATGAAAGAAATTGAGAACTTAGAAAAACAGTAGAGTATATACAGGGTGATTCATTAATAATGCGAAAAAGCGTTGAACGGTGTTGAAAAGCGCGACTAGTTTTGTTTTTTAAATAGAACTTTGTAGACGGTTGCAATTGAAAGCTTGCTTTGTTTAGAAATTTTTTTCGTTCTTTAATTTTCCCCGAAAAATCAACAGTTTTTGAGTAAAGAAATAAACTTGGTTATCTAATTGAGAAAATATCAATGAAACTAACAAAAATACTTGTGAACGGATGGACGACATTTTTTTTAAATAACAAATGAAACCTTTCCTCTTTAGAGGGCTGTAATTTCGGAAAAATTCATTTTGGGAAAATCATTGCCTCTTGAATAATTTTAGCATTATTTATGAATTGCCCTGTAGAAATACACACTTCAACACGAAAGCATGATCAAAGGAATATTCTCTCCAGTTTTTTAAGGGTCGCTCTCTAGACGCTTCTAAACAATTTTCTTTTTTTTTTGGTTTTTAGGCAAGGCACCTTTATAAGTTGTTGGTAACCACCACGTAAGATAGTAGACATATTTGGTCATCAAAAACAATATAGTTACGCGATATTGAAGAAACTGTCGGTGAAACGGTGGACGTCCTGAGTTAGCTCGGTCTTGCGGCCGTGTTAAACTCGAATCCAGCTTGTGGGGTCCGTACCTCGCCTTTGACCGAGGCTACGTACTGACCAGAGACGAGGTCAGTGCCCCACAGCGGACGGACTAGAATCCTACAATCAAGTTAAGAAAATGCAAAAAAAAGAAAAAAAAATTATTGCTATGGCGAACAATTTTTAAACGACAAAGACACAAAAAACTCAAAGAATTTAAGCTACGGAATATTTTAATTCTTAATAACCCAAGACACACCTGTGTCTGCTTGGAAGCGAGCCTTCGGGCCCGCTTCTTAGTTGATCGGGTTCAATAGTAAACCCCAATGATAAACTACGTGTATTAGACCACCTTTTTCTGAAAAATCTTGAGGTCTCAACATCGATAAAAAGCAAAGCAAACTATGGAACTATGGAATACTATGGAACTTTAAACTATTGAATAACTCAATTTTGCAAAGACACGCCTGTGTCTGCTTGGAAGCGGGCCCGGGGCGAACCTTCGGGCTCGCTTCCTAGTTGATCGGGTCCAATAGTAAACCCCAATGACAGTATCCGTATTAGACCATTATTTTTCAAAAAAATATTGAGGTCTTAACAGTAATATCAATAAAAAGTAAACTTCAATGCAAAGCACCCAAACTGTTTGTATATTCACCTCATCGATTCTTATATTTGATTTAGTTCAGGGTTTAGCCACAATAATCACTACGTCGAACCGATATTGTTTAATTATTTTATTATTGATGGCATACTATGTATCAATTGGTTGCGAAATAATTTGTGAACAAAAATAAAAGCATAAGTGCCGACAAACCTTTCTTTCAAAGTACATATCAAAATTTTGTCAAAATTTCCATTATGGTTTAATCTTAAACTGGCGACACCTATGAAAAGTGTATTATTTTGTGTTAAACTTGAATTTCGGTAATAAATTTGAAAAAAGTCAAGAGTTTCATTTTTTTAAAAGGTTTTCAGGACGTGGGAAGTTAAATTCAACTTTTAATTATGAAGGTCCTTGATGTTTTTGATGGATTTAAACTAAAATATTTTTTTCAGAAAAATCTTTAAATGAAATAAATTTTGATGGGGGTCTGACATTTTTGGGTTGTTTTCAATCAGACGCCTCCACTGGAAAACCTTAGGTAGGCAAAGAGAACAAATCCTAATTCTAATTTATTAAGTAGAACCGATGACAAAACAATAGTTGGCCTTGAGCACTTTTTTTTTGTCGATGAAGTGTACAAATTATATTTAAATAATCCGATCAGACTTTCAGTGAAATCAATAGGGTATTCCCACTATTATATTTTCAACAAAACCTCAATTCAGATCAAAAAGCACAAAACTATATTTATACTACTGGAATTTGACGTTAAAAATGCACTAACTGATTTGGAGTGGCACTGCATTATTTGTGAGTTGTGCACTTCACTCATTTCCACTCTAATACGAAGCTCTTACATGAAACAAAAAACACAATCCCCCCACAAACGGGGGTGGCACAATAACGGTGGTCTGTGCCGAACAAGTGACGTCTAACCTAAACCTAAAAGTTAAATTTTGTATTTTTTCTGGTGTCAGCTTCAACTACTCAAAACACGGAGCAACAGTACCACAAATTTTCTTACCGTACAGAACAGTTCGTTAGTTTCAACTAAACTTCACCTAAGTCTCTTCGACACTTGGTGTGTTTCAAAATAATGAGCTTTTAAAGTGCTTTGTATTATTTCATACAGAACATTATGTTTCTGTTTCAGAGCACGACTCGATCGATGCAGTCTGCCTTTTTAAAAATATTATTCAAGTTGGTTTGTGCAATTGTTTATAGAATAACTCGATATGATAAGAGGTAGAGCATACAAAAGTTTCAATTTATCGCATCGAAATTCCACTTGAGCTCGACATATAATTCCAATCTAAATAGCGGCAAATCTACAATACCACGAGCTTTATGCAAATGAAAGGTTTTATAGAAGCTTTTAGACTCCTTTCTATACGAAAATGTGTAGTGCAAAAATGAAAATATGCAGTGAATACTTTTCAAAGAAGCATCGAACATTTTCTTATCAGGCGTGATTAAAATTTATACGAATCAATAGAACGGTATTTTCTCGTCATTTTGTTAAAAGTTCTCGATGTCTGTGTTTCGAAGGGAATTTTATATTTTCGATGGTAAAAGAAAATTCGAATTGGACTAGTAAGTAAATGATAAAAAAATAGTAGTGGAATTGTATTAGGTAGACGTACCTAATAGGTAACAACAATTAAATCGATTAGGTACTTTTACGTATTAAGTATCGTGGAAAAAAGTTTTACCTTTTCTCCTCCTTTAAAACGCTAAAGTATCGATTTAAATTATTAATTAAAATTAGTTAAAAAGGGCATAAAGAAGGGCCAAAACAGAATTTATATTCACCTCACGTAAGTAATTAATAAATAACGAAGATAAAAGAGATGATGACAAAAGGGATATAAATTGCTCGCCATCCGTAGCACACCACCTCTCTTCACTATTATTTGTTAACAAAATTTTATTAAATAAACGTAATAACGCCGAACAACTACAACGACTTAACAACAAAATAATCACGCGCTTAGTCTATTTTGTACCTACTAATTCATACAAACGACCCAAAAACTATTTTCAATTCAATTGAACAGTGCAATTCAATTAGCACGGCGTTGTATTCGGCTTCCATTTTCATTAAATACTTACAGATTATTCAATTTCACAACGTTCCGATAACGTATTATCGGATCTTGGCGGCTTATTTCTAATGGTTAATTTTTTTAATTGCTCTCGCCATTAATACCCGAAAAGTCATACAAGTGAACGGTTTTTGTTTCGAAATATCACGCAGGGGTCGCCAAACTTTATTTTGTCAAACGTCAAACTAATTTTGCTCATATACAGGGTGAGTTTACATCGATGGGCTAATAGAATATTATTGGGAGTTCTATGGAAATATTTTTAAAAAATACAGGGTGTGCCATAAAAGCGCGACAAACCTCACTGGTAACTGGTTCGATTTGCCGGTTTTTTCGAAATATTCTAAAGAGTGACAAACTGAACTTGTACGCCATTTTATTTTGCATCCGACTAACCACTTGTTCGCCTCTTATGGATGCTTCAAATTTGCATAATATACTATGGACTAAAGGTACGCGAACAATAATTGCAATTCAAAGTAATGTAATTTATGACGGAGTTAAATAAACGGGGGTAGTTAATGACATAATGACATTACATTTCTAATTGTTGGTGCATAATGTATAGGTATTGTAACATTTGATTGATGACTCGAATCTGCATTGTTGCTTTTAATGCCGACTGATTTGTCAAGTGGATACGCAAACATGCTAAGTTAATAACTTTTATTATTATTCACATTTGTTGCTATTAAGCTGAATGGAAAATAAATATTGAGCGAATTTTAGTGAGTGTTTCATTTTATCGAGATACCGTGTACTAAACGTACTAAACCATACGTCTGACGTAAAAAACCTGAGAGACATAATTTGTAGGAAATTTCACTTGGTTTATTTCTGTACGAAACAAATTTTTCTCTTAAGTGCGTATTTTCCGAGATATAAGCGAAAAACTATAATAACAAACTTTTGGCAGATTTGGGAATTTTTTCCAAACTTCAACGCGCTCTAGCGCCAAAACCGTAAATTTTACGAAAAAAATTAAGAAATCTAATTAGTAGAAAATTTAATGTAATTTATTTTTGTATAAGGACATTATTCTCTTAAAGTGTGTATTTTCCGAGTTATAAACGAAAAACTAAAATAACATATTTTTGGCCAAGTTTGGAATTTTTTCCAAACATCAACGGGCTCTAGCGCCCAAACCGTTAATTTTAAGAAAAAAAAATTAGGATATATAATTTGTAGAAAATATAACGTGGTTTATTTTTGTATGGAAATATTTTTCTTTGAAAGTACGTATTTTCCGAGTTATAAGCGAGAAACTAAAATAACAGATTTTTGGCCGATCTTGGAGTTTTATCCAAACGTCAACGCGCTCTAGCGCCCAAGCCGTTCATTTTAAGAAAAAAACTTAAGAAATATAATTTGTATAAAATATGAAGTAGTTTAGCTTTACTAAAAGCGCTTTTATCAAAAAGTGCATAGTTTTCAGGTTATAGGCGAAAATCTTAAAAAGAGCATTTTTTCACAGTTTTCTACCATTTTTTCAAAACCTGGTAAGGTTTCAGAACTATTGGGCCGTGGACAAAAGGCTTTATATGCGATACCTAAAGTTTCACTTCTGTGGGAAACTTTTTCAAAGCATCTTCTACGCTTTTGAAGATACCTACCACAATAGTGAAACGTTAGGTGTCGCACAGAAAATCTTTTGACCACGACCCATTAGTCCTGAAACCCCTACCACTAATGACGCGGCCGTAAAAGCCTAAATATTTTGATTTCTCAGAGGCATCACTTTTACATGGAAAGTTGAAATTCGGATTCAGCACCCAAAGAAACCCAAAAAACGGTAGAAAACAAGTCGTATATATTTTTTTTCTTGGATTTGCTTCTTATATTCTCCCTGTGACTGGACTATAAGTACCCGACACTTCTGAAGATGTGTCATGACCCTACTAACGGGTCATTGTCCCCTTAATCAAAATTTACATACTATACCATTGTGGTTGAAGATCAAAATAAATCTAATCAAATCTAATTTTTAGGCGAGAGACCCTACTAGCCTACGTGTAGAGTGTAGAGGCTACGAGAAAGTATTTCATGTAGATGCCCAGCTTTTGCAGTACTGATACAGTCTACTCTGGGTTTTGCTGACCTGGAGTATCAGTGTACAGGCATCTCTCATTTTTACGTAATACATAACCGGCCTACGTGATTAGTATACTAATTTATTGACAGATACGCCGTGCATAAAGCTAAATTATTATTACAAGTCCACATAAACCTTAGCCAAAGTAGGAAAATTTAAAATAAAGTTGTAATCCCTTATTTTAGGCAGGTTTAAAGATGTATGGGGTTGTATCTTCTTCACCTTGCAACCTATAAATTTCATCTCATTAATTTTAGGCGAGATGTATAGTCGATTCGCAACCTCCTAAATAAACGTTGAAAAACTCGAAAATATAAAATTGAAATGTTCGATTTGTTCTCGTTATTTATTTTCGCATTTACTCACTTTCGTATTTAAGATTTTAGTAGTTACTTTGAGGATTTATTTTTTAATGTTTAATGCCTAAAAAGCACTGCGTCGATGTATTATGTAAAGAGCAAGAAGTATATGAAAGAAGAAAATATTTGAATAACTTATGAAATGGGAAGTAATGTGGGGAGGACGTGTCTCAAGTTTTCTTTACAGGTTTCATTACTAACATGTAGTACATGCGCCATTTTAGCCAGTGCGCCAGTTTTAATTGACAATGGCGAAAAACCATATTAGTGAAAAATTAGGAATAACTTGCGACTTGCGACGGTTCCATTCATTCTTGGTGCGTACTGATTTTTCTCAAAAACAAACGGTTTTCTAATCTTTTGTTTAAACTGGACTTGAGAAACCCCAAAAATGTAAATTTCTAATTCTACAATTGCGAATTTTTAAGTAGACGAGTCGTAATTTTTTTTCGACGTCTAATCCGTTATTAAAAAAAATATAAAGCGTGTCGCTTAAAAAGCTGTGCGATAAAGAATGAAAGTTCTCAACTTTCGAGACGTTTGCGGTTGATTTGTAAAACTAATGGTTTAGGTTATTTATAAGGTCAGAGATTAGTTTCCAGACATTAGTCTTTCGGTTATAACTCTTAAGATAAAATATAACTTACGCGAAACTGATAAAAGTAAGAAAAAGTGCGTGCAAAGAAAGTTTTGTTACGGACAAAAACAACTCTTCACAATTTTTTATACGACGTCGCGTCTTTATTCACATCGGTGTAACCTTTTCGACACTACCCTTAAGTAGAACATCTCGATATCCTCTTGTTCTTATTTTTTGTTTTTTTCTTTTAGTCTCTCGACTTTTTAGCCTTAGACTTTAGTTTAGTATTTAATCAAAGATTTGAGATACAAAAAGACGGCACAAAACATATTACTCCTTAAGCTCACCCTATCACTACTTATCTCTACGTTTCACGCTTCATTCCTCGGTGCAACCGACAAGGTATTTTAGGTATTATGTATTTACCCAAAATTAGCAAGATACATAATCTTCTCGTTTATACTAGATTAATTAATTTACTTTACTTTAATCGTATTTGGAACTCGTAAGTTTATTACGCTAACAAAAGTGTAAGTCGTGATGTTCTCCTTTTCTCTCTAATTATTTTACCAACCGCAACAATAATTATGGTGTTGGTGTCTCCCCCAACGTCCCGACCTTCCATTGGAATATCACGCCTGTAAGGTATACAGGGTGTTGGATTTTAAAAATATTGAAGACGTCACCACTCGGAAGTCGCAACAACGCCTGAGTCGAATTTTTTTAGTTATCTCTAATAGCCCGAAGAAAGAATTTGACAAATTTGGCAAAAACTGCCAAAATCCCATTTCGCATTTCGATTGAAAAATTGCTACCGCATCGACGTTCCATTAGTTTCGACATTATGCGCATCAAAGGAATTTCGATTGGTAAAAATGCGCTTTGTGTATGGTAAGAATGCAATCTTTAACCGTTTCGACGTAACAAACAAATGCATAAAAGTTTTGTCCTTGTCAGGAGTCGGGAATAAGAAGTGGCTACTTGACAGTTTGCTGTTGGGCACTTCAATTTTATGCACTTGGATTTTGCATGTTTCTTTTTGTTAGTACTAACAGTTTGCACGGCAACTCGAGCAGTTTTGACATTTTCTACATTTTTAGTGTTTTTCTTCAACCGTTAAAAAAGGGTCATAGAATTGATTTAAAAAATGCGCCCCTTAATTTATTTCAATGTATCGTCTATCGACCCTTACGAATGAGAAAATTTGATTGTGGTAAAAAATATTTTGTGGGCCAACTTTAAAACGAGCGCTTTGCACCTAACAATTCACCGATACAAAAAGGGCTAATAAGAGTTTTTTTAATGCCCTCTAAAAGGTTGATTCGATTTCAATTTTAGGGATTTTTCGACGCATCTGAGTTTCGATAAACCATTGCCGCTGTTTATTCAGTCGGATAAAATCGACTTTCACGTTTATATGTCGCTGACAGATACACAGACAAACATGAAGCTACCCTTTCAAAAAGGGAGAAATATCCAAACATGTTAGTGACGCATTCCGGAAATTGCTGGCGTTTGTTAGTTGTTTTACGCGTCGTGCGATTGCTTGATTGCAAGGTAATTCGGTTAGTTCGATTATCGTTTTTGCTCCCCTAATTTAGTAGCTATTTTTTTTTTACTTTTATTATTAAAGCTCTAATTATTATTTTGTAATTATGGAAGCTTTATAAATTGTGTTTGTATAATCAATCAGACTGTATTTTATATACCGACGAGTTTATGTTTCATATACATTCTAATTTGTTGCTATTTTATTTAAAAACCGACTCATTCGATACACTTATTTTCTTTCATTATTGTTTTGGAACATAAATTTCTTTAAACTTCGATTTTATTTACCATTTACAAGTATTTATTTTCGTTAGTCTAACTTATTTGCAGTAACATCCGATTTATTTACATTAACACCTTCTATTTTTTATTTATATTTATTTACAGCTTTTCTGTACCCCCGTTTTCGAATTAATTGGGTGTAAATATCCGTTTTGTTATTTTTAGATCTGTTGTCTGTAATCAAAATTTTTCTTCTAACTCAAGCCGATTTTTCATATAATTGGAGGAGTAACTGTAGCGGCCCAAATCTTTGGATTATTTTCAAACCTCTTAGTAGTTTTTTTAACCCCAACTTTTAAATAGCTGTAACTTTTAAGGGTTGTACTTTGCGATATAAGTAAGTTAGGTACATTGGTACGGACTGTACTGGACTAGAGAACTAGAGTCTCAGGCGTGCGTCTCACACTCGCCGTATCAGTTGGTGTATCTGGATGCGTTCTGGCCTTAAAGCTTAGTATAAACAGACACATATATTATGAATTGTGGTAATAATAAGCAGTTGAAAGCGCATGCTGGCCATACTAACTATTTATTTTCCTGTAGTTTTATCGAACGCTGCTAAAAGAGACCATTTTGATTATTAAATTAGATCTCGACGGATCGAAATAATTCACCGTAGAATTAGAATTGAACCGAATGAGTGTGGCCGTTGAAAGTTAAAAAACAACTTTTCAAATTAAACCATTACTTTTGGGACGCGACGCGCATACTACATCCTAAACGTAAAAATGTAATATGGCAGTAACAATATGTTTCTGTTGCTAAACTTCTCGGGTCTCACCCGAAGCTCTTCTCTTCAAGACGAATTTAAATTTGGTTAATATTGAATATTCAGAAGTTATTACCCTTTTTGTTTAAAAAGTTGAGCCATAAAGTTTTTCAAGCGGCTCACCCTATCTGTATTTTATGTTCAAAGTTTAAAAAAATGTCATTTTTAAATCTAATATAAAAAAGCCAATTAAATTATTGTCTTCGGGTCAGCAATTTTTAAAATTTTTTTTTAATTAATAAATTTGTGCCGCGTAAATGTGGCTTTTAAATAAATTTACCAATCCGCACTACTACTAGTTTGGGAAATTAGTGAAAATTGTTACTTTTCGTCGTAGTGTACCTTTTCGGTACAACCCAGGTGCGAGTGCTTAATTCAATTCCATCTAGTGCCAATTTAATTGCGTAATTAGTCAAAACGATTTTACTTTCCCATTTAGCGAAGGTACAAGTGTTAAAATCAAAATCGAGATACAAGAGAGGTGCAAAGGCAAAATATAGTTTTTTCTTCACAAAAATTGGTTATTGGAAAACGTAAATTGAGCTCACTACAGCGTATTACCTTTTTGCTCATTGAGGTGGAATTTTAAATGTCTCATATAGTCACAGTATGCTTCTTTTTTATTATTATTTGTTTCAAATTTACTTTTATGCCACGCTAGACGTAGCGCCAAGCGCACTAAAATGCTAAAATCGCCATCACAGATCAAGCACAGCTCTGCAGAGCTAGTTGTGAAGTGGCAGTTTTAGTTATTACTATTTTCATGCCATATTTCAGAGGACACGCTAATCTATCGGGTCAGATAGTCCTACCTAGTGCTCGCCAGTTCATTTGCGAAGTTAATATCTTCGGTTTTAGAGTAGATTCGTTGGGCAGGGACTAAAACTAGTCTGGCGTTTTCTGTCCTTCAGTAGAAAAAAGTTTCAGGCTGTAGGTATCTCAGCTGTGCTACTGCTGCCTCTAGGGACTTCCCCTATAACTTAATATTTGTAGTCCCTATTACTCGAAGAGTAGGCGAATCTATAACACAGATGGTATTTCAGTGGCGGCGTAACTACAAACTTTTAAAATTCTTGCAGCCTACTACCCCAAAAGGAGCATTATTACGTAATAGTTCATCAATCACTCCCTTCCCCTTTTTTTATTGCCGAAAGTAAAAAGCGATAATTGAATTTTGTATAAACATAAGCTCATTTTAATTTAAATTAAAAACCAATTCACAAACTACTTAATAGCGATGCTTTGCTGTTCGTTTGTTTAGTTAGTAACGTGCAATCATTTCCCATGTGTTTTTCCAAACTCAACATCTCGTATGTATACGTACCTACCTACGTGAAAAGCAAAGAGCGCATAAAAATTTTATTCGCGAAATTTTTCAAATACCAAGTTGCAAATTTATTTGCTTTTCAATACCGAACTACCTGAAAACTTGAACACGAGTAATAAAAATTGAAAATGTACGTCGAAAGCCTTTCATTATTTTTTTTTCTTTTGGTAAACATGCAAAAATTTTAAACAATTCTATGGGATTTTCGTGAACGAAAAATTCGTTTTTATTCGATTTATTTTTAATACCTTCTCTGGTGCGATTTTTTTAGTTTGTACAAATTACATATTTTTATGAATACCAACTCTAGTCGAGAGCTTTATTATTATGAAAAGACTGCCCTTACAATTCGTAAAAACGTAAAAATATAATTAAACTCCACTGTAGGCATAACGTTAAGTTATAATCAAGTTGTTAAACCCAGCTGAATTAATTGTTTTTAAATTGCCATTTTAAAGGGGCTCTTCTTACCTCTAATATTCAAGTTTTACGAACCAACCCCGGATACTTGGGCTTTAAAATTAAATTTTGACTATTTCGGTGTATTCCTTCATTTATTGCTTTTTTAGCTACTTAATAAAGTTTACTTTGTCGGTATCTACTTAAATAGAATAAATTTTCTTTAATTCTCACTTTTGAGTTCATTTTTAATTTTTAGTCGGTTTCAAGCGCACGCTGCCACTCGTGCACTAGCTCGCTATAGACCTATCGTGTTGAAGCGTAAAGACAACAATGCCTGGTTATCAATTTATCACCAACTTCCCTACAAATTCATTCTTAAAGGACTTGTAATGGCACTACCATCGTTTACCACAATACCAACGTTTGAAGGTTTAATATCAATGGGGTAGGGTCAATTCAACATACACATGAATGAAGATCAGCTTTCAATTCCCATCCATTATGGTAAGGTCTCAATCGCTACCACCAACAACTATCACATAATCGTTGTCAGATCGCCCATTAGATGCGAGCAAGTGTGAATATATACTGGTTGTCCCATGTGCTCACCTTAGGTAGACTATGACTCTTGTACTGAATTTTTTAGCCTAAGAAGTGACATGCTAGTCATTGATCTTTGAGATGAGAAGAATTGGAAAAATTAAAAAGTCTCCCAGTGATATAAATGTAAAAAACTAGTCGACGAATGGAAGGAGAGTGTGATAGGACCTACACATCTTTAATAAATGGACATATAGATATAGACCAAATATGTGCAAATAATGAGATTAACCGAGTCGTGAGCAAGTGCAAAGTAAACCACTTAACCGTGCTACTATCCCATGGATTTAAAATACGGGTACGCAGTACGGGTACGAGTAGAGGTTCTGACTTCTGACTTAGAAAAAACGAGGACCTTGATGACTTATCATCTGAACTAGTATATGGACAAGGACAAGCATATGAGCACTATAAAATCGAACTCCATATTGTATTTTATCTTTCCCTAACATGGACTTGTAGGGCGGACCATCTGTTCTGGAGAACCAGCAAAAATGTTATATTTTCCAACGATGAGGGCTCCATAAAGGGGACCTTATTACGAAATCTTACATACAGCAGGTGTCTGAAAGGACTCTATACGTAGAGGCCACGCGGTAGGAAACGGATCTTCCCAACACATTACCTAAATGCCCCGAGACAGTCTTCTCTGGGTTTGCTTTATCCGACACGAATGAATGCAAAGGATCCATCCGAGCAAACCTGGAAGCTTCTTCTAGGAAGGGTGGATCTATAACTCGATCGGGATAAGTCCATTTAAGAGAGCCCCCAAAGAAAATTTTACAAAATTTGTTTTGAAGAGTTTCCATGAGAGCCTTCTGAAAATCGTAATTGTCAACAGTCCTTCGTATACTGAACGAGTAAACCAAGGAACTAGAAAAGTGTTTCCGTACAAAAATAAACTAAATTAAATTTTGTACAAATTATATTTCTCGCGTTTTTTCCTTTAGACGAACGGTTTGGGCGCGAGAGTGCGTTAAAGCTTGAAAAAAATTTTAAAATTGCCAAACAAAAATCTGTTTTTTAGTTTCTCGCTTATAACTCAATAACTAAGCACTGTTGGAGAAAACTATGTTTATATAAAAAAAAATGAAATTGAATGTTTTACAAATTATATTATATTGGATGTTTTTCTTAGACAAACGCTTTGAGCGCTATAGCGCCTTAAAGTTTGACTAAAATTGCAAACTTGTTCAAAAATTTGTTTTTTTGTTTCTTGCTTAGAACTCAAAAACTAAGCACTTTTAGAGAAAAGTTTTTCTTACTAAATTAAATTAAATTAAATTTTCTACAAATTATATATCTTAGGATTTTTTTCTTAGACGAACGCTTTGAGCTCTATAGCGCGTTAAAGTTTGACAAAAATTGTAAATTTGTTCAAAAATCTGTTTTTTAGTTTCTCGCTTAGAACTCAAAAACTAAGCACTTTAAGAGAAAAGTGTTTCTTATTAAAATTAAATTAAATTAAATTTTCTACAAATTATATATCTTAGGATTTTTTTCTTAGACAAACGCTTTGAGCTCTATAGCGCGTTAAAGTTTGACAAAAATTGCAAATTTGTTCAAAAATCTGTTTTTTAGTTTTTCGCTTAGAACTCAAAAACTAAGCACTTTTAGAGAAAATTATTTTTTTATTAAAATTAAATGAAATTAAATTTTCTACAAATTATATATCTTAGGATTTTTTTCGTAGACAAACGCTTTGAGCTATATAGCGCGTTAAAGTTTGACAAAAATTGCAAATTTGTTCAAAAATCTGTTTTTTAGTTACTCAGTTTTTAGAACTCAAAAACTAAGCACTTTTAGAGAAAAGTGTTTCTTATTAAAATTAAATGAAATTAAATTTTCTACAAATTATATATCTTAGGATTTTTTTCGTAGACGAACGCTTTGAGCTCTATAGCGCATTAAAGTTTGACAAAAATTGCAAATTTGTTCAAAAATCTGTGTTTTAGTTTTTTGCTTAGAACTCGAAAACTAAGCACTTTTAGAGAAAAGTGTTTCTTATTAAAATTAAATGAAATTAAATTTTCTACAATTTATATATCTTAGGATTTTTTTCGTAGACAAACGCTTTGAGCTATATAGCGCGTTAAAGTTTGACAAAAATTGCAAATTTGTTCAAAAATCTGTTTTTTAGTTTTTCGCTTAGAACTCAAAAACTAAGCACTTTTAGAGAAAATTATTTTTTTATTAAAATTAAATGAAATTAAATTTTCTACAAATTATATATCTTAGGATTTTTTCGTAGACAAACGCTTTGAGCTATATAGCGCGTTAAAGTTTGACAAAAATTGCAAATTTGTTCAAAAATCTGTTTTTTAGTTTTTCGCTTAGAACTCAAAAACTAAGCACTTTTAGAGAAAATTATTTTTTTATTAAAATTAAATGAAATTAAATTTTCTACAAATTATATATCTTAGGATTTTTTTCGTAGACAAACGCTTTGAGCTATATAGCGCGTTAAAGTTTGACAAAAATTGCAAATTTGTTCAAAAATCTGTTTTTTAGTTTTTCGCTTAGAACTCAAAAACTAAGCACTTTTAGAGAAAATTATTTTTTTATTAAAATTAAATGAAATGAAATTTTCTACAAATTATATATCTTAGGATTTTTTTCTTCGACGAACGCTTTGAGCTCTATAGCGCGTTAAAGTTTGACAAAAACTGCAAATTTGTTCAAAAATCTGTGTTTTAGTTTTTCGCTTAGAACTCAAAAACTAAGCACTTTTAGAGAAAAGTGTTTCTTATTAAAATTAAATTAAATTAAATTTTCTACAAATTATATATCTTAGGATTTTTTTCGTAGACGAACGCTTTGAGCTCTATAGCGCATTAAAGTTTGACAAAAATTGCAAATTTGTTCAAAAATCTGTGTTTTAGTTTTTTGCTTAGAACTCGAAAACTAAGCACTTTTAGAGAAAAGTGTTTCTTATTAAAATTAAATTAAATTAAATTTTCTACAAATTATATATCTTAGGATTTTTTTCTTAGACAAACGCTTTGAGCTCTATAGCGCGTTAAAGTTTGACAAAAATTGCAAATTTGTTCAAAAATCTGTTTTTTAGTTTTTCGCTTAGAACTCAAAAACTAAGCACTTTTAGAGAAAATTATTTTTTTATTAAAATTAAATGAAATTAAATTTTCTACAAATTATATATCTTAGGATTTTTTTCTTCGACGAACGCTTTGAGCTCTATAGCGCGTTAAAGTTTGACAAAAACTGCAAATTTGTTCAAAAATCTGTGTTTTAGTTTTTCGCTTAGAACTCAAAAACTAAGCACTTTTAGAGAAAATTATTTTTTTATTAAAATTAAATGAAATGAAATTTTCTACAAATTATATATCTTAGGATTTTTTTCTTCGACGAACGCTTTGAGCTCTATAGCGCGTTAAAGTTTGACAAAAACTGCAAATTTGTTCAAAAATCTGTGTTTTAGTTTTTCGCTTAGAACTCAAAAACTAAGCACTTTTAGAGAAAAGTGTTTCTTATTAAAATTAAATTAAATTAAATTTTCTACAAATTATATATCTTAGGATTTTTTTCGTAGACGAACGCTTTGAGCTCTATAGCGCATTAAAGTTTGACAAAAATTGCAAATTTGTTCAAAAATCTGTGTTTTAGTTTTTTGCATAGAACTCGAAAACTAAGCACTTTTAGAGAAAAGTGTTTCTTATTAAAATTAAATTAAATTAAATTTTCTACAAATTATATATCTTAGGATTTTTTTCTTAGACAAACGCTTTGAGCTCTATAGCGCGTTAAAGTTTGACAAAAATTGCAAATTTGTTCAAAAATCTGTTTTTTAGTTTTTCGCTTAGAACTCAAAAACTAAGCACTTTTAGAGAAAATTATTTTTTTATTAAAATTAAATGAAATTAAATTTTCTACAAATTATATATCTTAGGATTTTTTTCGTAGACGAACGCTTTGAGCTCTATAGCGCATTAAAGTTTGACAAAAATTGCAAATTTGTTCAAAAATCTGTTTTTTAGTTTTTCGCTTAGAACTCAAAAACTAAGCACTTTTAGAGAAAATTATTTTTTTATTAAAATTAAATTAAATTAAATTTTCTACAAATTATATATCTTAGGATTTTTTTCTTCGACGAACGCTTTGAGCTCTATAGCGCGTTAAAGTTTGACAAAAATTGCAAATTTGTTCAAAAATCTGTGTTTTAGTTTTTTGCTTAGAACTCGAAAACTAAGCACTTTTAGAGAAAAGTGTTTCTTATTAAAATTAAATTAAATTAAATTTTCTACAAATTATATATCTTAGGATTTTTTTCTTAGACAAACGCTTTGAGCTCTATAGCGCGTTAAAGTTTGACAAAAATTGCAAATTTGTTCAAAAATCTGTTTTTTAGTTTTTCGCTTAGAACTCAAAAACTAAGCACTTTTAGAGAAAATTATTTTTTTATTAAAATTAAATGAAATTAAATTTTCTACAAATTATATATCTTAGGATTTTTTTCGTAGACGAACGCTTTGAGCTCTATAGCGCATTAAAGTTTGACAAAAATTGCAAATTTGTTCAAAAATCTGTTTTTTAGTTTTTCGCTTAGAACTCAAAAACTAAGCACTTTTAGAGAAAATTATTTTTTTATTAAAATTAAATTAAATTAAATTTTCTACAAATTATATATCTTAGGATTTTTTTCTTCGACGAACGCTTTGAGCTCTATAGCGCGTTAAAGTTTGACAAAAACTGCAAATTTGTTCAAAAATCTGTGTTTTAGTTTTTCGCTTAGAACTCAAAAACTAAGCACTTTTAGAGAAAAGTGTTTCTTATTAAAATTAAATTAAATTAAATTTTCTGCAAATTATATATCTTAGGATTTTTTTCTTAGACGATCGCTTTGAGCGCTAAAGCGCGTTAAAGTTAGACAAAAATGCCAAAATCGAGCACACCACTAATTTTTCTAGTTTTTCGTCCCTAACTTAAAACGTATGCCACGAAAAAACCAAAAGGGCTATCGGATTGTTGCCAGGCAAGTAACTCCAGCAAGTGAGTTGTTTGGAGTTTTAGAGCAATAATTAACCCTTAAATAAAAATGCTGAAAAATCGTCTGAAGATGCAAATGGATAATTGTAATTGAATACAAATACCCCTAACTTGTACAAGAAGTTTCGAACGTCTACTCATTTTTATTAATCCGGCTGTTCCATCTAAAATATGAATACTTTTTTTTATATTTTTTTAAGCCGCCTCTTTGGGGATTTGAGGACTTCTTAACTTTTCTGTCTCCTTCGCACTTCTATCAAAGTTCTAAATTTGGAGGCCATGTTTAAAGTTTGACGTCCCGAGATGTCCCTCGACAAATTGTGATTTCCAGCAGATTGGACAAAAAAGTGCAACTTAAAAGATGTTCTCGTCTGTTTCTTCTAACAAATTTAATTTATATAACTCTCTTAATAAAAGTTTCTCGTTGTTAGTTTAAAGTTAAAACAAAAACAAATATCGTCAATTAAAAATTAGGCACACAAAACGTAATTATTAACGAATCCTTTTTGGTATCGTTTAGGCTTTCCGAGTCTTTTTCGAATTGTGTCTTAAATATTTATGAGGTAATCTCTTAAACTTGTTAAGTGGTAAGTTTTTTTAATTTATCTACATTTTTGGTGTTGGTAAATAAATTGGATAATTTGTAATCCATTAGTGCGGGTGGAAAATCCATAACGAGTAAGATGAGAAGGAAAGAGCGCCCTGCTATTTAATATTAGATTACTCCCAGCACTAACCTTATTTTAGTTCGTGTTTTCGACTATTTGACAAAAACGACGACTTGTAAAGTGTAATCAAGTTTCGCAAATCATTTCCTTCCTTATTTACATTTCTAATACTTGAAAGTTTGTAGGCTCTAAAATTTACTAACCAAGTAAATACATCTACATTTTATTTACCATTGTGACCGAAATTGCCTGTTCCGCTCTTCTACGCAAACATTTCCATCGGGTAATCTAAAAAAATATGTAATTATTCTGTTGGGAAGCAAAACTACGAAACAGTAAGCATTTGATCGATGATCAATAATTTGATGATGCGTGAAACGCGCGTCGTAATAAGTTTATCACTAAATTGGCTAGACTCGTCCGATGAGGCCAAATAAGCTCGAAATGGTTATCTCGGGGGTTTGCAACTAAAAACGTATGCGCCATTTGATGTAAATCAAGTTCGCCTCTAATTAGACCGTCTTTCGTTTGTTCGTCTTCGAATTATCGATAATTTTGCTTCCTTTCCACCTAAGGGTGGTCGTCATTCCAAGTCTGCCCCCCGATAGATAGATTGAATTCTGACGACGCCGACGCATATTAGCAGAAGGGCCGAGAGTGTTGTGTTATTTCCATCTGGTCGATTCGAACTCATCCTTCATTTTATCCATAAATCTAATCTCACGAGCAGCTATGGTAGTCAGTGTTTACATGTCTGATTGCCTGATGAGAAAGGAGATTTTAACAATGGAAGTAAATTAAGTGCTAACTAGAACTCTGAAATCTGAATTATTGTTACTTATAATTGAAAAGCAGACACGCAAATCTAATATATAACTTTTCCGAACTTCCAAGTTGTTGCTATAAGGCTCTTGTTATTTAGATAACATAACAATTGTCTCAATTTTCGGAATAAAGTGGAGTTTATAAGCACAAACTTAGGGTGTTTGCTTTACTTAAAAATCGTTCGAGGTGGAAGTTTTGGGCTAAAAAAATTATTATGTTTGATGAAGGGTATATACGATCGAAACGTTTACTCAAAAAACGCGTCGCGTGTTTACAAACAAAAACGGAAAGTGTATCAGAATATTTTAACCGAGTTTTTAGAAATAGACAAGCGTGAAACAAGAAGATATGCATAAAAGGTTGTGTCAAAGTGAATAAAGTAAATATGGGAGAAAAGCATGCTTCGATAAATTAAGTAAAGCTTTAGAAAAAGGTAGACATTTATTTCGCCTTTCAAAAACGTATAAAGACTAAAGAAAAATGTTTTAAACGCGACGTTTGTCAGTAATTTCTCCAACGGTGGCCCCAATTCGAATAAGGCAGTTGTCGAGTCGTCGTATCGAATGATTTATTTAAATAATCTTTTTAAAGATAAGAAATTGTTATATTTAAAGTTTCGATTTGGCGCGATTTGTTTTAAAATCGAAAAGTAACCAACCGCAAGGACGTGAAATCAAATCAAAATATATTTAAGGCTCGCTATTAAAACCTCCAACCCGTTCCTTGCCAACACGTCGGTTCTTTCGTTTCGTTGATTGCCCTCTGGGCCTCTGGGTCAGGATCAGTTAAACGTGGGAAGGATATTGTTACCAGTCTAGATGTGAGAGACGGAAGTCCTAATAAGTTTTGTGCTAAAAAACTTCTAAAAAAACATAAAAGAGACGAAAGTAGAGAGCAATGGGGCGCACAGGTTATACACAGGTTCGGCTCTTTAAAAAGGAGCTAAACGAGGTAAAGACAAAATAAATTTTGGCAGGGTGGTGATAGACATATACTCATAAGTCGATTGCCCTTTAAATAAAATGAGATTGCTATGAATCTTCTCAACACATTTTAAACCGATATTCAGATTTTGAGGTGTTGAGTAGACGTGGGCTCTGTGTATGCCGAACGAGTACACCAAGGATATTAAAAAGTACTTCTCTACTAAAATAAACTAAATTAAATTTCCTACAAATTATATTTCTAGACTTTTTACTTTAGGCGCTGTAGCGCGGTAAAGTTTAACAAAAATTCCAAAATCGGTCACACAACTGTTTTCTTTAGTTTTTTGCTCATAACTTAAAAACTGTGCACTTTTAGAAAAACTCAAGTGTATAATATGAATAAACTACATCTAATTTCCTACAAATTATATCTTTTTGAGTTTTTCTTTAGGCAAATGGTTTAGGTGCTAGAGGGCGTTCAAGCTTGGGAAAAAATTCCAAAAATCGTTTTTTCAGGTTTTTGCTTATAACTCGAAAAATAAGCACTTTTGAAGCAACGCGTATTTATACAAAACAAAGTAAGTTTAATTTCCTATAAATTATATTTTTAAAAATTTTACTTTAGACAAACGGTTTGTGTGCTAGAGCGCGTTAAACTTTTAGAAAAATTTCAAAATCGAGCCCACAACTGTGTTTCGTCCATAACTTAATAACTGCGGCCTTTTCAGAAAAATGCATTTATATATGAATAAACTACATGTAGTTTCCTATAAACTATATCTCGTACGGTTTTTTCTTTAGACAAACGGTTTAGGCGCTAGAGCGCGTTTAAGCTTGAGAAGAATTTAAAAATTGCCAAAAATCTTTTTTTATTAGTTTTTAGCTTATAACTCAAAAACTACCCACTTTTGGAGAAAACTATTTGTATACAAAAATAAAGAAAATTAAATTTTTTACAAGTCATATTTCTTATAATTTTTTTTGTAGACGAACAATTTGGGCGCTGCAGCGCGTTAAAGTTTAATAAAATTACAAACTAAGATCACACAACTGTTTTCTTTAGTTTTTTGCTCATAACTTAAAAACTGTGCACTTTAGAAAAATGCATGTGTATATGAATAAACTGCATCTAATTTCCTAAAAATTTCATCTTTAGAGTTTTTCTTTAGACAAACGGTTTAGGCTCTAGAGCGCGTTCAAGCTTTGAAAAAATTTCAAAATTTCCAAAACTATTTTTTTTTAGTTTTTTGGTTATAGCTCGATAACTAGGCACTTTTAGAGAAAAGCGTTCCTATACAAAAATAAAGTAAATTAAATTTTCGCCAAATTATGTCACAATGCTTTTGTACGTCAGACAAACGGTTTAGGTTAGGCGCTGGAGCGCGTTGAAGTTTAGTTTACATCGGACGTAGCGGCAAAGCCAAGAACAACTCGCTCATTTCCCTTGGTTAGTTCTTTTTCACCATATCCCAATTTACCTACGTAATTTTAAGATAAATGTTCAAAAAATAGCGTCTCAAAATAAGTTTAAAAATTACAAATATTGTCTCTAAATTTTGTTCCATTCGGTCAATTAATTTTCAGGTTATTAAAATTTTAAAACTGTAGGAATTAGATGCTTGCTCTTTTAATCCTCGTAATCGCCTAATCCGGCTCTGAACTGATCTCAAATACAGCGAAAACGGTAGAAGAAATAAGAACATATAAATTATGTAATCTGTACGTATTCAAGTTGCCTTTATTTTTCGTGGAGAAAACATTAAAACCAAAATATATCCGTCTCATTCGATAGGATCTTAGCTTGGACTCTTTCCAAACTTCCTAAGATATAACCTCTTAAACAAGTCTTTACAATAAGAAGCCAACAAGTTATTTTGAGATCTCATAATACGAAATGCCCTTCTTGATAAACTAAGCTTCGTTTTTGAGCAAAATTTATACGAAAACGCCCCCTAGAGCGACACAACTTAAATAAATCGAAAGTAATCCTTCAAATGATTTTACTTTTGTTTGTCACTTTATGAAAATCTTCTCACTTGAGCCATCTCAATAAAAACAGTGATCCAAGTTGAGTGAGATGCTTTTCCACACCATCTTCGTTTACTGCTTATTTACAACTACCGACAATAATTCGGTTGGAAAAGTAGACGAAACTTCCACCACTAACGTACGTAAACTTTTCTTTCTTTTCAAACTATTCCGTATATAGTAGCGTTTTGGGCGTTTTGGCCAATTTGCAGTTGGAATAAAAAATTTTGCGCACAATAAAGTGTTTAATGTTTTATTTAATTTAAAGAGGATGTATGGGGTTTCCGTCTTTCGCGTCCTGTTTTATAACTCTTATCAAGAATATTATGAAGATAAGTTTAACCACTCACTATTTTTATAACGTCATAAAAAAGTTGGAGATATCATCTCTTTATTTATTAAGATTTGAGACGACTCGTACGACCTGAAAGTAGACGAAAAGGGGCTATACGTGTTTGTGAAACAATTTTCCAATTTTGTTGTTTAACAAAAATTCGCTAAACCGCAACAATAAAGAAATTGGTCACAGTACAATAAAGGAGTATAAAGGGTGTTCATACGTGTGGAAATTAATGGGCATGTGGTCTTAGAGGAAAACGTTTCTTTTTAAGGACTTTTAAGACGTCGTCGGTTGCATTTTATTCGATAGAGCGGAAAAATTTTGTTAGGCTCTATAAATTTCGCATTTTGATTTATTAAAAAGAAATAATATCTAAAACGACTTGGTTTTTCGACGTCGACCACTACTCCAAACGACATTTTAGATTAATATCTTTAAAATAATTTCCAACTCTGTTAACGTATTCCGATTTTATATCTAATTGATGTTGGAAACAGAAGCATCGATATTTGCGAAAAATCATTACGCGCGTTGCTTTTACAACTCGGTGCGATGAGTTGGCGCATCGAACGCCCTCGGTACTTTTTAATTAAAACTAGTATGTTTACATTTTTACCCTTGTTTTGTTTCTTTAATTGCTTTTAAAGCGTGTTTAGAATTACGCCGCTTAATTAACGGTTTAAAGAAATGCCGATTTGTTTTTTTATCCTACCGACTGCGCCAATCGTTTTCTTGTCGTTTGTTGTTTTTGAATTTTAAAGCTTGTCACCTTAATTATTGAGTTGTAGAATATACCTTACTTGTGGCAATTTAGTAATTAATAATAATAAAGGAGCTTTTTTAGAGATAACATTTTAATAAAGTGGATGCGACTATAATAGTAGGTGCTTAATATTAAATTAAAATACTATTATGCATTATGGTTTTGGGATCCACACTACTGCGTGTCTTATCTACAAAACGTGCTCAGTGAGACAATTTCGTACTTTTTAACATATATAAGTTAATGTACAATCTTCCGTAAGTCTCTTTATTCCAATTTTACGCAAGTCACGATCTTTCGCAGTTACGAGCCCAAAATATCCACCTCAAATTGATATAAGGGCAGAAAAATAATTTCTAATTGAACACTTATTTTAAGCACAACTTTTATCCACCTCCTCGAAGTGGCTTTATATTTTTTACGACCCACTTCTGCGAGAAATGTTAAAAACTTTATTCGTTTACCTTTAAATTAAGTCGAAGATTTAAAAAAAAAATTCTCCGCCTTTTGTTATTTATGGAGTAAAGCCTTATTTCTCCTTTCAATTCGTCATGGCTCGTTAAGATTCTGAAAGATTCAACGACTGCAGCTCGTTATTTTGATTGCGCCCAGTTGGCAACCGTATTCTAACAATGCGCTCGAAAGAATTTCAACTGCCTTCATTACTTTTATGTTCCGTATTTGAATTGCTTTATTTCAAATTTTCAAGGTGTATGCAAATTATAATGTTCTTATGAAATAAAAGATGCATATCCGCCGATGTAATTTACGAAACATTTACATATTACTCTCGTTTCGCACAATTTGATTTAATGGCTATAAACTTTACCTCACTAATATTTAAACAGCTTATTTCTTATTTCGATGAAAACGTGTCTTTAGTCGAGTACGTAGGCCGCAGCGTTTAACGCTAGACACAGCCCCTTTTAAACTACACTATCCATTTCCCCCGGAGTGGTGTGCACGGGGAGCGATAAAGATTTGTATTATTGCCAGTTTGTTCTGTATCGACTACACGCGAATTTGAGATTGTGTTAAATCAATTAGAAGGATTAAGGATAATAGGAGCGACAGAGAACTATTTTCGTCGGATAATGGATTTCAGATCACAGTAGTGGGGTTTGATAATGGGTTTATTATTAGTTCTATCGTCATCGTCAGAGACGCCCCAATCCTTGCCAAGCCACGTTTTTACAAAACTGAACAATTAGTAATAAATACGAAACATACAAACGGTAGTCAAGTTAATATTGCTTTTCTTTGGGGTGGTGCGGCTCCGAAGGGCGCATATAAAAATAGTTACAAACGAGTCCAGTTTTTGGCTTTTTATAAATGATTTCCCTTTGAAATTTAATTCATTTAAAGGAATCGATACAGTTGCCGTAATAATCGTTTAGAGCTTGTTAAAAAAAATAATTTTATAATAACAAAAGTGGAGCTTTGTGCGGAATTATTTGGATTAACACAAAAGACTAAAACTAAAATTTTACTAATACACTAGGATTTAAAATTAGAGTAGCTGTTCAAACACTAATCCTACAAAAGGAGAAATTGGTGGAGCTTAAATTATGAAACGGCGTAGTGTAGCAATTTTTAATTTTGTTTTGATAACTAATTTTTTTTAAATTGTAAACTAAACGTAGTTAATTAATTTGTTTTTGGTAATACTTAAGATTACTCTTAAAATATTAATAGGTCCCTAATTAATTCTAAAATAAGCAAATTACTCTCTAAAATATTTATTAAATAAATTTATCTTTCGTAATAAAATTTTAATTAAAAGTACATAAATATATTAAAATTAATAATTTCCAACTTGCATCCCTTAAGATGTAACGTTCTTACCGCAATTTCGTAAACAAGATATTTCATTTACAAACACTCGATCGCTTATACATCTTACATGTATCCTAATTGGAGCTTCAAATTGCAGAAATCAAGCTTCGAGGATTTAGAGTTAGCTTCATTCGTGAGGAGTTTCTATTTCTATTTGTACTTAAAGCTTTATAAGATAAACATCAAGAAACGTAATTGAATTATAATATAATTTTCCAATTAATTTAAAATCGTTATAAATAACCGAATTTTACGCAAAAGGCTCCACTCATATCCAACTTTACCAACTACTAAATTGGCCCTCTCACAATTCTATTGATATAAATTTATAATTTTAATGTTAAAATCGATGTCTAATGGGCCTAGTGATCTAAAAAAATTTTTCTAAAGGATGGAGCCTATAATTAATCTATCATTTACATTCTTATCAATCACTCTGATCTCCCTGGACATGGAATTCATTTTTATCTCATTGTTCATCTTACAAAACGAGCTAAATTAATTTCGATTAGAGTAAAATCTACCCCTAATTGAAATAAAAATGTAAATCATGTCTTCACGTCCTCGTAGGACGTCGTAGGTAGGAGCTACGTCTTAAATTTCGTCGATGGCCGATAATAAATTTGCAAAATTATAAAAATGCTTTAATTTAATGATGTCACATTCAAGGTCTTATTGTGCGATAAAGATTTGCTATTATTCTTCGTATTGTTTGGCGAGTTTTTCTCCAGGTGGTCATTGATCACGCCATAGAATGAATTTGTAGATAAGAAATTCAATATGTACGTATAAGGTCGTATTGAAATGTGTTTATCAGTATACTGTTGAGTGCCGGGCAAAGTGAACGTGTAAATTTAAGGTGATGAATTTAAATTGAAATTAATATTAACATTACGAAATACAGTGCGTCGATGAATCCTCGAAAATATCAAGTATTAGTTGTCAGGGTAAGTGTTTTTGTGTCAGGAAGAACTGCATTTTTATAAATTACTTCTTATTTATTACGTAATTGTGTTATTGGCCATTTTATACGAGTAGCAGTCTGAGTAATTTGAGTATAATTAATAGATAATGAAAAGAGTACTAAAAAATTTGTAAATTTTTCTCTGAAAGCGATTTTTCTACAAGCTTTCATACTCGATACTCAATTTTCCGATAACAATAGGTAAAAACTTGAATTTTCTGTTGTTTTTTTTTAAATTGATGATTTATATCAAATAAGCGCTTTCAAGGGCGTGGTAATTTATAGGGAGACTCTTATACGAGAGGGAAATTTTATGAAGATACGGACCATCTTCAATCTTCAATTTTGTGATCGACCGAAAAACCCCGTAACTCGGTTCTTTAAAGAGATTGAAAAAAATTTTCATAACCAAAAGCATTCATATTGGCCTTACCTACAACTTTTGTATGAACAATTTTTCAATTACTGCAATTGTTTTTGCTGTAATTAAAAATTTATTGTGGAAACAAATTCTGCCATTAAAAATGCCATAACTCGCGGTTATTCGACGAAATTCTGAAAACCTTTATGGATAAAAAATTGTTTACAATGGTTCTACTTACAACATGTATTTAGACAATTTTTTTTACTTTAATCAAGGTGGTTTTTACAATCATCTGATACGAGATCATGATTGCAAGAAGATACAGACTATCAACCCTTAATTTTCAATTTTGTAATTGACCGAAAAACCCCATAACTCGGTTATTTGACAAGCTTGAAAAAAATTTTTAGAACCAAAAGCATACATAACGGCTTTATCTACAACTTTTGTATGAACAATTTTTCATTTACTGCAATTGTTTTTGCTGTAAATAAAAATTTATCGCAAAAACAAATTTTGCCATTAAAAATGTCATAACTCGCGGCTATTCGACAAGATTCTGAAAGACTTTATGGACACAGAACTATCGACAATGATCCTACTTACAACATGTGTTTAGACAATTTTTTTGTACTTCAATCGGGGTGGTCTTGATGTTCATCTCATACGAGAGAGAGATTTCAGGAAGATACAGACTATCGACCCTCAATCTTTAATTTTACAATCGACCGAAAACCCCATAACTCGGTTATTTGACGACATTAAAAACATGTTCGCAAACAAAAACATTCATAATGGCCCTACCTACAACTTTTGTTTGAACAATTTTTCATTTACTGCAATTGTTTTTTCTAAAATTAAAATTAAATGTATTGTACAAACAAACGTTGTCGTTAAAGACGCCATAACTCGGTTATTTAGCAAAATTTTGAAAAAATTTTCAAATGAGAAAATATTGACAATGACCCTACCTACAACATTTATTTAAACAAATTTTTATTTACTTCAACGGTTTTTTAATAAACTTGGTTTAAACAAAACCACCCGCGTACAGAGAGCAGTCTCATCATTACAGTTTCTGACTCATTTCAATTCTTTATTTATTTTGACTTACTAATCCAGTCACCAACAAACTGGGGTTAATTTAGAAACTACATTCAACCAACTTCTGCTAATCTCCCTTTGTTTCCTCATTTTTCGTTTCTTACCCTAATGTTCCTGTACTATTTAAAATGGCGTGTTATTAAATGTTCTCGAGTAAAGTTCGATTTGTCAATTGCAATTGATGCTTATTGTTAAGTTTGAACTAAATAAAGAAAAAACTTAAAAGACAATTTCGATCTAAGGAATGTTTCTTGTGCTGGAAGAATCTGCACTGTTGTAGTACGCAATCGAGTGCTATAATTGAATTGGGAACATTCTACATAAAATACTTCTTCGTGTTTATTCGAAGTGTCTTTTAATTAATTTTTTTTAAAGAAACATATCCATTACTTTTCCTCTCATTTTTTGTAGAGTAAATGGGCATGTTTAAAATGCACTGGTGGGTTAATGAAGTTAGGCAATTAGGAAATGTGATTAATCGGATAAGTTATTGTCGCATGACTAATCTGATATTCGCTCGATTAACGTTCATTGAAAATATAAAAAAGTCGAAAAATAGTAGAATGACTCGAAAAATTCTTAATCTCAATCTAATCGGAGAAGTCTTTTGAAAATTATAAAATTTTCCACCCAATTTCTCTAGGAAAGGGGTTTTAAAGTGCAGTTGATTCTTAAGGGGTTGCAAAAAGTTCATATTTAAGGTTTTTAAAAACGCGTATTTGCGTGCACGTTAATGAAATGGGGTGTCGACGCGTTTAACTAATAAGCTATAGACTGTAACAAACAATAAAATAGGGTTAATCGTAATGACAGGAATTTCCTTATGTAACGTTTTGCTACGGAGTGTAGTAATCATTTATTTTATGCCCTTGTTACAATCTTGGTTAAGTTTACAAATTCCCAATAATTTGTAAGACGTAATTTGGCGAAAATTAACAAGATTCCAAATTAAATCATTAATAAGATGACGAAAGTTAACTTCGAAGGACAAATTAATTAAAATAAATCGATAACTGAGAAAATTTGATGAATGTTGTTGCAAATTAAATTTTTTTTTACAAAATTCAAAAGTTGTTTGCGATAAAAATTTGTTTCATTAATTAGACGATACGAACAAGTTTATTTCTAATTATTTTTTAATCCTAACTGACGCAGAATGAAAGGACTCGATATCTTCCGTGAGTAAGGGTGAAAATATCGCTTTTGAGGAATTTATAAAAAGTTTTGACTTAAAACAAATATCTCACCTGGTCGATGGTTTTCGTCCAGCGTCATTATACCTATCCAAGCGAAAGTTTAACTAATAAGATCTAAATCAGTTGAGCTGCGTTTCAAAATTTTCCGAAAGTGCGCGTATGAGAAAAATTGTACAAATATCGAAAATGCAACATTTAATCGGAAAATGCCATCATAGATTTTTTGAAGCTTACAGAATTTTCTTTTATTTAGTTTACTTTTTATTTCTATACAATGGAAATTCGCGAGCATGGAATTTTTTTAAACAACGACATTTTTCAACCTCTCTTAGATAATTTCCTCAAAAATAAATGTGTAAAATTACGATTTGATTTTAAAAATAGAAACGGCGTAACTTTGGTAAACTGCAGCTCTAATATTAACGTACGTTACTCGTAGCAACATGGAATACCTATATCCTCTGGTACTCTGTGTAGATTATTGTCGCCCTGTATGCGCTCGAATGCTTCGTTTAAAGAATATTGTTTAAATCTGTTGCTTGTTATCGTGCAACATCATGTTTTCGTATTTAATTAACTTTTTGTATTTGGAAACTTTTGTGTTATGTAAAGCATCTGCAACAAAGGGGGTTCTGAACTGCACTTTGGAGATCGTACAGTAAGCATAATATAGAAGCAAAACTGTAACCCCTAACGACAATTTTACAAGAAGTAAAATAGAAACATATTGTTTTAGTGTACATACACAACGTAAGCTCTTCTGCGCTTTCGAATGCCATAATTCGGTATACATTTCAATTTCAAATTCTTATAAAATAGCGCAATTTGAAAGAAGTAGCAAAAGTAGCAAGTTATAAAAATGTTTAATGCACCCTGTTAGTAATTTATTTTTAATTAAAATTTAATTTATACTTTTTAATTCATAAAAGTGTCGTAATAAAGTGCAACTATAAACATCAATTATACAAAATTTCGTTCTTGATTAAACTGAAATTACAAACATAAGTCGTCTCGTGACTTATTTATTTTGTCCCAAAGACATAAACTTGGTTAGAAGTGTTCACACAGTTTGGGGATGTTGGAAAAGCAAATAACAAAATAAGACGTAAATACGAGGATGAACATTACTTTTTCGGGGGGCCTTGAGCCTTTAGTCTTTAGTTTAACAAAGATACGTATAACGGTTTTAAAGTTACTGGTTTAATAATAGAGTTGCAATTCGACTATATTATGAAACAAAAGGCAAAATTAGAGATGTGCATTTTTTATTTCTTGTTTGAGCATTTATTAATGCTCCATGCTTTTGCTCATTTAACAAATTGAACTTCGGTGGCTCACTGCCTTTGAAGACGAAAGTTTGTTTTATTTTCACCAAAGGAATTTTCACTGTTAAACTGTTCGAAAAGGGAAATAATTGAGTTTGTTACGCCACTGCGCTTTACAAAGATTAATTTGATTTAACTTTTTAAATCGAACGCCCAAATGTTCAAAAATGTTCAGCATTTGTTTTGACTTCAAAAGGAACAAACTATCTGCAACGTTTTACCTGGCAAAAGTGTGTAGTAACTGAAACATTAATCGAATTTTGGACCCAAAAGAAGTCTATAGTTCGACTCTAAAGTAAAAAATTTTCCAGACACTCTGTATAGCTTTAGACGCCGAAAATGAAAGCTATGATAGTAGTCAATCCGAATATACAAAACAGTTTAACATTTTGAGACTCCTTTTCGAATTCTCGTTCCTAAAGTAGTTTTAGAACTGGACTTTCAAGTAAAGAATTTTTCAGACACCCTGTATGGCTTTAGGCGCTGATTATTAGTATTCATGTAAAAGCTATGATAGTAGTCAATCCGAATATACAAAACAGTTTAACATTTTGAGACTCCTTTTCGAATTCTTGCTCCTAAAGTAGTTTTAGAACTGGACTTTCAAGTAAAGAATTTTTCAGACACCCTGTATGGCTTTAGGCGCCGATTATTGGTATTCATATGAAAGCTAAGATAGTAGGCAATCCGAATATACAAAACAGCTCAGCGCTTTGAGACTCCTTTTCGAATTCTCGCCCCTAAAGTAGTTTTAGAACTGGACTTTCAAGTAAATAATTTTTCATACACCCTGTATTGCTTTAGGCGCCGATTATTGGTATTCATATAAAAGCTATGGTAGTAGGCAATCCGAATATACAAAACAGTTTAGCATTTTGAGACTCCTTTTCGAATTCTCGCCCCTAAAGTAGTTTTTAAACTGAACTTTAAAATAAAAAATTTTTTAGACACCCTGTATTGCTTTAGGCGCTGATTATTGGTATTCATGTAAAAGCTATGATAGTAGTCAATCCGAATATACAAAACAGTTCAGCATTTTGAGACTCCTTTTCGAATTCTCGCCCCTAAAGTAGTTTTTAAACTGGACTTTAAAATAAAGAATTTTTTAGACACCCTGTATTGCTTTAGGCGCTGATTATTGGTATTCATGTAAAAGCTATGATAGTAGTCAATCCGAATATACAAAACAGTTCAGCATTTTGAGACTCCTTTTCGAATTCTCGCCCCTAAAGTAGTTTTTAAACTGAACTTTAAAATAAAGAATTTTTTAGACACCCTGTATTGCTTTAGGCGCTGATTATTGGTATTCATGTAAAAGCTATGATAGTAGTCAATCCGAATATACAAAACAGTTTAACATTTTGAGACTCCTTTTCGAATTCTTGCTCCTAAAGTAGTTTTAGAACTGGACTTTCAAGTAAAGAATTTTTCAGACACCCTGTATGGCTTTAGGCGCCGATTATTGGTATTCATATGAAAGCTAAGATAGTAGGCAATCCGAATATACAAAACAGCTCAGCGCTTTGAGACTCCTTTTCGAATTCTCGCCCCTAAAGTAGTTTTAGAACTGGACTTTCAAGTAAATAATTTTTCATACACCCTGTATTGCTTTAGGCGCCGATTATTGGTATTCATATAAAAGCTATGGTAGTAGGCAATCCGAATATACAAAACAGTTCAGCATTTTGAGACTCCTTTTCGAATTCTCGCCCCTAAAGTAGTTTTTAAACTGAACTTTAAAATAAAAAATTTTTTAGACACCCTGTATTGCTTTAGGCGCTGATTATTGGTATTCATGTAAAAGCTATGATAGTAGGCAATCCGAATATACAAAACAGTTCAGCATTTTGAGACTCCTTTTCGAATTCTCGCCCCTAAAGTAGTTTTTAAACTGGACTTTAAAATAAAGAATTTTTTAGACACCCTGTATTGCTTTAGGCGCTGATTATTGGTATTCATGTAAAAGCTATGATAGTAGGCAATCCGAATATACAAAACAGTTCCGCATTTTGCAACTCCTTTTCGAATTCTAGCCCCTAAAGTAGTTTTAGAACTGGACTTTCAAGGAAATAATTTTTCAGACACCCTGTATTGCTTTAGGCGCCGATTATTGGTATTCATATAAAAGCTATGGTAGTAGGCAATCCGAATATACAAAACAGTTCAGCATTTTGAGACTCCTTTTCGAATTCTCGCCCCTAAAGTAGTTTTTAAACTGAACTTTAAAATAAAAAATTTTTTAGACACCCTGTATTGCTTTAGGCGCTGATTATTGGTATTCATGTAAAAGCTATGATAGTAGGCAATCCGAATATACAAAACAGTTCAGCATTTTGAGACTCCTTTTCGAATTCTCGCCCCTAAAGTAGTTTTTAAACTGAACTTTAAAATAAAAAAATTTTTAGACACCCTGTATTGCTTTAGGCGCTGATTATTGGTATTCATGTAAAAGCTATGATAGTAGGCAATCCGAATATACAAAACAGTTCCGCATTTTGCAACTCCTTTTCGATTTCTAGCCCCTAAAGTAGTTTTAGAACTGGACTTTCAAGGAAATAATTTTTCAGACATTCTGTATTGCTTTAGGGGCCGATTCTCAGTACTCATATGAAAGCTATGATAGTAGGCAATCCGAATATAGAAAACAGTTCAACAGTTAGAGACTCATTTTCAAATTCTCGCCCCTAAAGGAGTTTTAGAACTGCACTTTAAAGTACCAGATTTTTCAGACACCCTGTATGACTTCAGACGCCGATTCTTTGTATTCATATGAAAGTTATTATAGTGAGCAATCCGAATATAAAAAACAGTTTAACATTTTGAGACTACTTATCGAATTTTCGCCTTCAAAGTAGCTTTAGAACTTCACTTTAAAGTAAATAACTTTTTAGACACCCAGTATGGCTCTAAACGCTAGTTCTTGGTATTTATATGAAAGCTATGATAGTATAGAATCCGAATATAAGAAACAGTTCAACAGTTTTAGACTCTTTTTCAATGTTTCGCCTCTAAAGTAAAGAACTGGGCTTTAAAGGAACACATTTTTCAAACACCCTGTATGGCTTCAGGCACCGATTCTTGGTATTCATATAAATGCTATGATAGTGGGGAATTCGAATATAAAATTAGTTGCACATTTTGAGATTCCCTATTTAAATTTCACTCCTAAAGCGCTATACATAATACACAAATACTTCATCTGCTAGCTGCAGTTAATCCATCCAACGTTAAACAATCCATAATTAATTTGTACGTATTACTCTGCCATTTACACTTAGAGAAAACTCCGTATTTTAGAGCCAGATGTAGAATTATTAAATTGTTAATATTTAATTTATATAAATTAGCGTAAATTGCCTTAATTTGTTTGTTTCTATTATAAATATAGCGATGCAAAAGTCTAATATATTATAAGTACTCACCTAAATTAATTCATTGCCTTAAAGCCAAACTCGTATAATTTTCAAATTTGTCTTTCTTAACTACGCACCTCCATTAACTTAATAGTAAAGCTACTAAAACAGGCGAAATTAATAAAATATTGCCAAAATTATACTTCGCTCGTCGTCCATTTTAATCTTTTCATTCAATTTGTTTAATTGGTGTTTTCACTTAATTAGCAACGAGAGGTTGACAAGTCGGAGTCGAGGTCAATTGTTGTAGTGAAACAAGAGATCTTTAGGGCCATTTCGACCAGAATGAGCGGAATGCGGAAACCGAAGACCTCTCTCTAGTCCCTAAATTCGTGATTAACACAACAAGTTGATATTGGATTTATAGTACAACGCGGTGTCAGCGACGTTCTATTTGTAATAATATAATTGAAACTTAACATATTATTTCGTCGTGGTTTTCGGGCTTAACTTAATTTTCAATTCCAACTCCGTAGCGGTTAAATTGGTGCTCTTACACCAATAATTATTTTGTTTTCAAACCCTCTTAGGGGCTTATAAGACGCCTCAGAACATCACTGCTAACTGACGGAAGGTTTAAGAAAATTTATTTCTTCGGCGAGCAAAAAGTGGGTTTAGGTCTAAATTATAGTCATCTTAACGTCGAGAGAATTAATTTAGATAAATATATTTCTCTTTTAAATCGTACAAAATTTTAATTATAAAATACGAAAGTAATACTAATAATAAGTTTGGGTAAAGACACGTAAACCGTGTTGCTTCCATAGGAAAGGATCTTACACTTAGGGAAGATACGTGAGATGCCTTAAATTTTATCTCCTAGACATTGCTTCGAGCATCAAAAATATCGAATTACCTGCACACTCCGATTCGCTACAAAATAAAATGGATTTACCGATTTAAACTTTAATTTAAAAATTAGAGACGAAATGGCTTACGGAATTGCATTATTTTTTTATTCTCTCTCAGATTTATGATATTTCACGTATGGAATTATTTAAAGAAGAAATACCGAGAGACCGAGAGAGTTTCCGTCATTAAAGTTTCCATATTAAAAAGTTGAGTAATGTGGTGCTTAATTTTAACGAGTGTGGAAGTTGGAGCCCAATTTAATTTACTAACTGCATTCCTAAACGATATACATTTACTCGACTTTTGAGGTTACGATTCGATAGTCCCTTACCATCGAGTGGAGAGTGCATGGCCACGTTACCTTCATAGTGGGTTCTTTTAACATTTAAGATGATAGATGATACTTTTGCGTTTTGTTCGGCTCATAGACATGTAGAGGGATGGACAGGAAGAATTTATTCTTAAAAGATAAGTTTTAGAATGTGCGTGTACTCGGCTGTCGAAAACGTAGTTGGGTTGCACTTGGAAATTGAGGGAAGCAAAAAATGTTGCTCGCGAACAAATTTATTCCCATTCCCGGCGAGATATACGTCGGAAAAATAAATAATTCAATACTCGAAAATTCAAATAGAGTATTTTTGAACTTTATAACTAACATGTATTAACAATTTTGTTTACAGTTGTTACAAAATATGTAAATATATTCAAAATGTAATTGAACCTCAATTTGTGTTTTTAAACGCAACAAACTTTAAATATATTCGCTATCAATTTCCTCAATTACTTTACATAATTATACTGACATTCGTATTACTTTATTTTAAATTGTTTTACATTAATTAATATAAATAGTATTTTGCGCTTTATTTTAATTGTTTTTTAGTATCGAATTTAACTCGTTAAAATGCCTAATTGTTGCGGAAAGTCGAGAAAATAAATTGAAAATGCGAACGAAATTATATTTCGCGCACGCGAAGAGAAAAGTTATCATTTTGATTTGCTCGTCGATCTTTGTTGTTGCTCACGTATAAATTTTTCCTAAATTTTTAATCCGACAATTGTTACGTGGAAATGTTGAATAATGGCGCCCATTACCTAAATTATTTAAATTGGCTTAGTTTGGGCGGTAGTTTCGTCGAACAGTTGGGCTTAAAGAGTATGCTAAAAAATTCCATTTTACATTTTATTTTATGAGGTTTAAAATTTCATGAGCTATTATGTTGATATATTGTAGGTTATATTATAATTTTAGAAGGAAACAAGGTATTATCTTTCTTCAACTTTTATAACAGAACCTAACTTATACATACATGATGCATGTAACAAAACTTTTACGCTTGTGCTCTCCCTCGGAAAAAAAAGTTCAATTTTAGATAATGCATCAAATTTACAGTAATCTGCCATCTCTAACGCGGACGACAAAAGATTTAAACCACGAGTCACTAAGCTCATTGTCCAGTTGCTGCCAATTTGTCACTATTGTCTGCTTTAAACAACCGCTTATTCTTTTGTGCGAAAAAATCGTTGTCACACTTTTTTTAGATAGTGCCCAAATTGTTTTAATTCGCTCGTTTGTTTCGTCAAAAAATTAAAAAATATATCCCAGTAAAAAAAACTTATCGGGCGGTTCACGCTTCGAGTACCTACATAAAGGTTTAATTTGTCTTACAGAAGGTCATTTATCAGGATTTTCCGGCGGGGTCTCTGAGGACCCTCTTTTGATAGGCATTCTAGATTTTACAACGTGTGGAAACGAGTTATATTTGCCACGTACGCAGGCACCCCCAATCAAATTTGTCTTCCCGTAATCACTTGAAAAATGCCCGTATAGAGCCGAAATGAGAATAGTCTTATACTGGGCATGCGTAAAGTGAAGTAAAAAGGCTTCGAAAGCTGTGGATTGTTAAGAATTGTAAAATTCGGTACATCTGGACAAACTGTCAGATAGAAGCTTGAAAAATGTAAAACTTGCCTGTAGGTGCAAGAAAACTCGTAAGAAGTTCAGACACTGTAAATGCGCATTGAAAGCCATTTCCCAGAGTTTTCTCGCACTTAGAGTCAAATTTACCGTTTTCAAGTTCTCTGCGCAGCTGTGCCCAATCCTAACAATCCACAGCTTTTAACAAAAAAAAACTACCGTAAGCCCCTAGACTGTGTAAGAAACTAGTGGGCCTAATCCTACTAATATTTAAGGTCTATGGTTAGAGGGAACAGGGATCTTGGACTTAATGGATGAGCTACCACCATAAAACTTTCTAAACCTAACCTAACTTAACCTAACTTACCCTAACCTAACCTAACATATCATAACATAACATAGCCTAACCTGATAGCATAACCCTTTGTTTTATTTAAATCTAACCATGCCTTGCAAGGGTAGACTGTCTTTTTCTTGAGACTCGTGGGGCCGATAATAGAACCACTGAAAAAGAGAGCCTCTAACACAACCGGGATGTATAAAGGGTCAACTGACGTAAGAACAATTTATAAGGTAACCCCAGAGGCAAAAAAATCGCTTGACGAAAACCGTCTCTAGCTCTCAGACTGAATTAACTATTAAGGGAAACCACCGTATCTAGACTAGTAGCACTTTTTTGGAAAAGTTAAAAGAAAAGTTTTGGGAGTTTTGGGAGTGGGTTACGATTCTCGTTCGTGAAAATTGTGTTTATGAGGACGGAGACGAAAAATATTTTCTAAAAGTAGATACATATAACTCGTCAACTGTGAAACTAACGCACTGGAGTAAAAATTGAAACGCATCCATCTATCATCGATATCGGGCATCATCGTGAACGCTAAAAACACCCTGCCCCGTATTAAAGTTTTCCCGATTACTTCGGTCCTCTCTTTTGATCAATTTATTATTTTTCTGCCCAAATAAATAAATAAATAAGAAAATCCAGTTTCAGTCGTTGATTGATAAGAAATATAAATTACACGTTCTGTAATAGAAAATTTGCGTTTGAGAAAATTGGTGAGACGTAAATTTCCATCTGAGCAAAATTTAAAGCAAACCGTCCATAATATCGTTATAAATGTCTGAACATGCAGTTAGTGTTTAAGGAACTGTTAAATCGTGATAAAATCTGTAACGATATCCGATGATCCTATACCTTATCGTAATTTTCAAATTTTAGCGTCTTTAAAGGAACGTAGTCCCCTTTGATTAAGTATGAGAAATCCATCTCCAATTAGGACGAGTTTCCAGTTAGTGAGTAAATTTGCTTTTTTTATTTACTAAAGAAATTAATTAAACTATCGATTACTAAGCAATCGGTTCGGGTACCTTTATAGCTATACCTACCCTACCTGCGAAGTTTGAAATCTTGAAAACGTTATTATTTCATGCGTGATTTTCCATCAACCGGCTTGTAATAACACAAAATATTGATTTTAGTTACATCTTAAGACACCGTAATAATATTTTCTTTATACCATAGTAATATATTATGTTTCCTGATAAGTTATCTAATTAAAAAATTTTATAAAAATAACAATTTCATCCCCTCAATTTACTATTAGGTAGCGGAAAAATTTTTGTTATTTTAAAAAATGATGTTTTTAAACCAACAATTTGTTAACGCCATTTTAAAATCGCCTCGAGTGATCTATTGGAAAGTCGAGTCAAGTAAACACCGAGCCATCGTGATTGGTAATAAACGTAATCGTCCATTTTATCACTTTCTATTTAACTCGATTTCGTTCTACATAAATTTCCGTTTCGAAAATTTCTCAGACTCCTACAACATTATTTCTATGATGTGATAAGCAAAAGTGATTTTGCGGTACACCGATTCTCTTCCCCTCCCTTTACAGCTCGATGTCTATTTTTGCAATTTGCGTTACCCTTTTCCAGTTGAAAATTCTCAGTAGTTTGAATCCATTCTTTGATGTCTCTGATCGTCCTTGCTTCATCCATTCTATGGACGAGCGATGAGGCCAAACCACTTGAGTCTACAATTGGATAAATTGACGATGTTCTCCTATTTCAGCATTCCATGGCCTCTTGTTCTTCTAATTTCGTTCCACTCTTTTAGCAAACGAACACGCTACTAACTGTTAAGATGGATGTGGAAAGTTTGTAGTTTTCCCTCGGAGTCTTTGAGTATTGTCGTTGACAATTTCATATATTGAATTTTTTAAAATAATCTTTTCTTGTCCAGTTACGCATTAAACTTGTGACTTGTGACATCTCGCTGACTCTCGTAGAGACTGTGGCAATACGTCAGGTTACTGAGAGGCTTAAACGTCTCGGCAACTTACTGAAAGACTTCTGACTCACTAAGACACGCATTACGTTACTAGGAGACCTGTGACTTCTTCTCCTAACACTAAGATTCCCTTGCCTAATTTTCTAGGAAAATGTTGACAATTAGTCGGCACATTGAGAGACTTCTGGCATCTCACTGAGAGACTATGCTCTCTTAAACTACCCCCATCTGTAAAGTTCAATTTGCTCATTATTCGGTATCAATTTATTCCTCATCACTCTGTTCAAATAGTGTTCGATATTTGGGACAGATTATAGGTACACATATAGAAAGACGTGGAATAATATTATGATGTCCAAATTTTTGTCTAAGCTTTAGTAGGCAATATAGAAAGAATCCCTATTAAGTGGTTGCATTTTTTGAATTCCCTATAAATTATATCCAATATCCTTAGTCTCGTGAATTAAGCAGTTTACGGTCGTCGAACGGTCAGTCTCGAGCAATCCTAATGACTTTTTGGGGTTTAAACATCTGGTTATAAATGACCACACATTACCACGTAATCTTGGGGATGATTTAAGGAAGTATCATAACCGAGCCGAACCGATCCCGCGATTATTCGCTAAAAGAAAAAGTAAGAAAATTAAAAACGGCGATCTGGTAATTCTTAAATAATTATCGCAACTTCAATAACATAACAACAAATTTAATTAGCGCTTTTGTGGAGATGCGGAGTAATCGAATTACGTACGTTGGCTAAATAATTACACATTACACAGAGAGAGTTGTATAAACACAAATAGCTGCCAACGGTTTCGTCGTTAGGCGAGAATAAAACTGATTTATTTCGTGCGTAATATTAAAATTGAGTTAAAATTTTGTGGAAGCAAACATTCCGTATCTTAAAACATTCGATCATTAGTTATCCGCCGAACTTTTCTCGTGGAACGTTCGTTACGGTGTAAAAGCTCGTCGTTTTTCTAACCAAATACAGATATAATTTTACTTTATAAATCTTTGCACGTAAAAAATCTCAAGTGGCCAATTCATCGTAACAAGATAAAGCAATTACAATTTTTCAAAACGTCGGGTACGGAATTAAACAAGAGACGTGCTGCGCCGAGTCGAATTACTCTTGTCTCCAGGCTGGCCGAGCTCATCAAATTTCGGTATCGGAACGACGGCTTTCCAAAAAAATTCTTATCGAAATTTACTATTATATCTCTCGTCAGTTCATAATTCGCTACAAAACGAAATTCTAGTCAAATTCCCGTTTCGTTGGGGGTGTAAACTTTTCTTTTTTGTTTCATTTTACTTAAATGTTACGAGCGTAGCGCTTCTGGAGAGGATAAACTTTAGAATGTTTGCTTCTATTCGCGTAACACTATTTAATTAAACTTTAAACGTGCACTAACACAAAAGACGGTGTGCCCGTTTAACCACAAATAAAAAATCATTGCTAAGTTTGTCTTGGAGTTGCAATATTTGCTATAGTTCCTTTCGCGTAGCTACCGGCTTTCTTCTCTCTTTCGCTTTTCTCGTTTAACATACGAACTTTTTAAACCATTGGAAAAGTTCCAGTGAACGCGCCTCTAGGTTTTAAATGATATTCAAATATACGAATTAAGCGATTGGGGATTTCAAAATGGGCAAAACCGCGTACTTCAATTTTGGCAGTCGTGAAGAAGGTCAACCCCTAATGCCACGTATAAGACAAATATTGAATAAAGTGTCTGGTATTCTTTCTTATACAATATTCTATAAGTATAAATGAGATTAAGGTTCGGGCCTTGTCTTCCATGTCTGGTTGGCGGCTTCGGGGAGTCGTCCAAATGCGCGCACCGAAACACTAAATTAACAATATTGATAAAACTTGTCGGAAAATTCTGAAGAAACTTGTACAGCATACTTTAAAAGTATTAGAGATTTTGTTTTCAGTTTTTAATATTAATAAATAAAAATAACATAGGGACGGGCTATAAGGGGAATCCCCAATTCCCCAATGGTCCTTTACGAAGACTGCGAAGACGACAAAAGCCTCTTTGAACTGTTTAACTCTAAGAGCTCTTGAAAACTTGTTTTTGAGACTACTAAAGCTTCAAAGGTCGATTGTACATACCAATATCGTTCTATTTTAGAAGGACGAAACTGGGGATGATCTCAAGCGTATTACGTACTGTATCAGTAGTTTGTAGTTGGGCGAGTATAATAGCCTAGAGTTAGTCTACCACTCGTAAGTGACAACATTAACTTAGGGGACGGTCGACGGGGACGGTTTTTCAGTTTTTCGCTTATAACTTGAAAACCACGCGCTTTTTCAGAAAAATAATTCAATATAAAAATGAACTACATTAAATTTCCTACGAATTGTACGTATTAGTCAGATTTTTTCTTCAGGCGTACAGTTTGGGCTTTAAAGCTCGTTAAGATTTGATAAAAACGCAAAAAACAAATTTTTTAGTTTATTGCTTGTAACTCGAAAACTGCGAATTTTTTTGAAAAAATGTTTAAATAAAATAAACTTCATTAAATTTTCTACAAATTATATTAGTCAGGCTTTTTGTTCAGGCGCACAGTTTAGGCTCTAGAGCTTGTTGAAGTTTTAGAAAATTTACAAAATTGATCAGAAAACTGATGTTTTAGTTTAAGCTTGTAACTCGAAAAATACGCATATTTGTGGAGAAGTGTTTGTACAAAAAATAAGTAGCATAAAATTTTCGACAAATAATATCTCTTAGGTTTTTTACATCAGACAAACGGTTTGGAATCTGGAGCGCGTTAAAGTTTGACAAAAACCCCAACAAAATTGAGCAAAAAATTGATTTTTTAGTTTATTACTTATAACGCGCTCTAGATCCCAAACCGTTTGTCTGATGTAACAAATCAAAGAGACATCATTTGTAAAAAATTTTAAGTTACTTATTTTCTTATAGAAACGTTTTTCCCAAAAAGTACGTAGTTTTTGAGTTACAAGCAAGAAACTAAAAAATACTTTTCTGCTCAATTTTGAGACTTTTGTAAAACTTTACGAGCTCTAGAGCCTAAACTATGCAACTGAAGGAAAACTTGACTAAGACAATTTGTAGGAAATTTCATGTACTTACATAGCTTAGTTTTATATAGAAACGCTTTTTTTTAAATGTGGATAGTTTTCTAGTTATAAGTGAAAAACTAAAAAAAGGTCTAAATCCACTATTCTCGAGCCTCCTCAAAGTTAATGCTGGCACTTAAGGATGAAAATTTTTATCGAGAACTAGTTTTGAATATTTCGACTTCTAGATATTATATGCACCAGACTCTATTATATTATCAATAGACGCTACAGCAATAACCATTTACTCGCGGAAATTCTATCATTTCCTACATAATCATATCAACTGCCAAGATTGTAGCAACATGACAAATTGAGTTTCCTTTTGATATTTTTAGATATTTTTTTTTGTTCTCGTCTTTGATGTTTAATTAAAACACTTGCAAAATTTATCGAGTACTCACTACTCACTACTTATATTTTTAAATGAAGTAAATAATTTATTTTAACCATTAATCCCAGTCTTGTCCCGAACACAAGAAATACAAAAGTGAAACTTTAGTAAGAAGTAAATTATAGCTTTGAGAAACAAATGTAAAATGGAAGGAAGATTAAGTAAGTAACCGAAAATAATTTAACGTCAAAAGTTTGGAAAACAAAAGCTCTTTTTTTCTTTTTAAAGAAAACAAAAACATTTTTCAAAAAGACATAGGTGATTGACAATTCCTATTACATTACTCACGCTCTCACGCCACCGAAACACCCTAATATTACACTTTTGGAATAAATTCCCATGCTTAGCCATTAAGACGCTACTTGTGTTAGGTTGGTGATAACTATTTTTTTGTTTTCAGGATGTGGTGGTGGTTTTGCCCTACTGTATTTCTTCTTGGATTTTTACAAGACGCAAGTCCTGGACCTGCCTGTCGAATTAGCGAATATCCATGTCGTAACGGAAAGTGCATACGACTGGATCATTACTGCAACGGTAACGACGATTGTGGAGATAAGTCCGACGAGCCCACGTACTGTACAGGTGAGTCTCTTAGTAATATGTAATGAATAAGTACTCCTTGTCGAGAGTAGGAACAGCCGTAGAAATCGCGCGCACTTTCTTGTACGCAACTGTATTATAACAGTTGTTTAAAAATAACGTCAATATCGTAAATGAGTTGTTATATTCGGAAAGTTCTAACCTTTGTGGTAAAATATGCTTTTCCGAAATATCCGTGTAGTGAAGATTAATTATGCTCGGGAGATAAGCTCTGGATATACTTTGAAAGTTTGTTTTGTGTTAGGTAGTTTTAATGCATCGGTGCATGCACATATTAAGCTGTTCAATACACGTTTACAGCTGAGCAGTTACTATCCAATTTCACAATTTCGAACGAGACAAAATGTTTCTTCTTGAGACCGAGAGCTTCTCGCTTCTCGCTACTCGCTACTACTAGAGAGATAAGACTATCTGGTAAATTAACGCTTTAAATAAAACTGTCTCGAAGATTATCCTTCTTTTGCTCCTTTTTGAAATAAAATAATTTTCCACTGTTTTGTAGAAGTATAGACAACGTCACTCCTTCTTTATTCAAAAGTTTCTTGAATTTTAAAGTAAACATCGCTTCGAGTTCTTGACAAAATAAATAACGTTGTAGTACATAAACTATTTACTTTTATGCCAACTAGGCGTTTGCTTTATTTTTTTTTGTTGAGACGTCTTTTGAACAATTTAAGTTTAATTATTTAAAACTTAACAACGATGCAGTTTGATAACGACTGTCGAAGAGAGTTTAAACTGTTGGGGAAGTTTGTACCGACACATTGTGAATTGTACAGAGGAATTGTGTGTACTGTGTACGTTTCATCGATTAATTATTTTGAGGGTTTCAAACTGAATATTCATACCTTCTCTGCATAAATTACGAGCCAAGTTGCTTACACATATGGTGTTTGCAATTTTTTTGAAAATTTGATCGATTTCGTCCTTTCGAATTATCGTAAAAAATGAGTTTTTAAAAGAGCTTACTAGTTTAGTGTGATGTATCGACGTCAGGAACAAGTAAAAATGTATCTGAACTTCTGAACACATCATTAATTAACACAACAAAGAGCGTGTCACTCGCGTTTAGATTTTTCACGTATTCAGTGTTATCTATATCCAAAAGCTTGCAGAAAATTTCGTTTTTTTAAAGAGTGATTAATTAACCTGCACCATTTATATTAAAATCTATTTCCAATTATTATTATTATTATTATTATTATTAAATCGTTAAAGGGCAGCAATCGTTCATTAAGAAATGCACGTTAAAAGTTTTGAAAGTTATCCCAATTCGTCTTGCGTAATAGTGAATTTAGACTTATCGGTTTCTTTTTGCGATATAATTAAGGGTTCGTGTGGAAAAGTGAAACTTTTAAGATAAATTAAAATTGTACCTTGTACAAACTGCGAAGGATTAGAAAAAATATTCCCAACGGACGTGTTACAAGTACCATACAAACTTCAATTGACAGTTTGTAGTATATTAGAATAGTTTTATTCGAACTTTAAGGAGTAGGTCGGTTTAGGTAGGAGTTTTCTTTCTGAAAGTAACGCTTTTAGGCTGCCCTAATGCCACGAAGCCAAAAAAAACAAAGATACATTTGAAACTTAATACGTGAGAGTGAGGATCGTAGCTTTTCTAGACGACGCCACTGCAACGTCATCTGCATTTTTCACAAGGAAGTCCTCTCTATTTTCAAAGTTTCAAAAGCACTGACTGAAGCTACGGCCTTATAAAAAAGGAAGTATAAAATTGGAAATTTTTAAAACGCAACCCACAATACACGCGTGTATAGTGGGAATTTGATTTGTCTCTCTGCCCTATTAGAACGCCCACTTTCAGCAAGTACATGCACACTATTGGTTGACCGCAAATAGCGGCAAATTTAAATTTTAGTTGCACGATTTTTTCATTTCTGATTTCTATGCTAGGGGTGTGTAACACCCATCCCATCCCCCCCCCCCTCCCCGCCCGGATTTTCACTGCAGTCTTTCAGGAAGCTCAATTAGATGCTTACATCCCCGTTATAGAAAATTTTTCGTTTGTCGCCTTCGATATTTTATTGCAACTATTTAAAATTTGTGTTAACTAAAGCCACCCCCGTTTATATTTACTTACTTTAGCAACTCTCTCGGTACTTTGTGCTTTTTTGTACTCTCTCGTAATTTCAATTGTTACTTTGTAACGACAATTTCATTAAACTTTTCCACTTGCTTTTCCTCGGTTTTGTTGGCAGTTCCATTGCAACTTTCGCGTAACTTTATAAAATGATTTATTCATTACCTACTCTTCAATTTATTACTTACGAGATTATTAATTCATTTTCATGCTCTCATCAGATCTGTTTGTTTTTCTAAATTACAATAACTCCCCGTCTGCTATTCTTATTACAATACTAGTTTGGTGCCTTTCTCTGATTCTCGAGTTAACTTTTTTAGTTCTGCAAAGTTTTGCACTTTTTTGCATATTTAAAAACACTCTGTACGCGTGTATGTTTACCTAATACCCGTTTCAATTTTTTAATTAGAAAACTGTCAACTATGCCACAGTGCAGCGGTTTTATCTGATGACGTTCCAAGGTGAACTGTTTTGTGGGTATTGTTAGTTTAACAACAAAACCAATACAATACTCAAATATCGTTTTCGGGAAACAAATGGAGATATCGACGTTAATATTTGAGACCAACTATTGTTTTACCCTATATAGCCCCGCCGATTTGTGCTCGAAGTTGCGGAACTAGATGGAAATAGATCATCGATTGTGTTAGCATTGTTTTTTAAAGCGCATAAAGTGATTTTTCGTTCCGATCCATTTTCCAAATTCCGCTTTTGGATTGCGAAACGTAAAGTGGAAATTTTAAAAATTTTTATCGACTCGCGTGCTTAATGGACCTTAATATAATTGACGTCGTACGAGCCAAAATGTATATTTTCGTGTAGGTAACTACGAACTAACACGATAAGGCCTGGAAAACCTAATAACGTCGGTTGCGGAAATGTCATTGTTCAGTTCATGACGACTGCTTATTACGTGATAATCAGTGAACTTTCCCACTGTTCGGCTCAAATTTATTACGTTTGAAACAGGTAACAAATATGACGAGGGTAAGCACCCGCTGCGAACGTGTAATTTTGTAGAGACGAAAATTTTTGCATACCTCTCCAAGACTAACGAACACGTTTTCTTAATTGAAACTGTAGATTACGAAATTAATTAAATAAAATGGCGGAAAATTTAAAGTTAATAGGTTAATACAATACATTTTTGATTGGGGTGCTTGATGGTTGCGTAAAGAATTTTTTGAGGGCTTAATTAATGTTAAATTAACGCCAAGTTGATTAATTATTTTAGCGCGATTATACCTAATAAAAGTTATTTTTATTTTTAAAGTGCGGCATTAAATTTCGTGCACGAAAACACTCGTAATTTTAAAAATATAAAAATTTTTCAGAAATGGCCTTTTTGATAGCTCGTTCCTATTATTTCCAATTATTTTTTGTTTTAGTAGCTTTTTACATTTTAATACGCCGCAAATGTACATTTAAAAAATTTATGTAAAACGTAAAATATTTCTTTAATAGGCAGTACTATACTCTGACGTGAGCTAAACAAAAATTTTTATTGGAAAATTTAATTTGAGTTTCGTCGAGAATAGACTTATTATTCAGGGTGGAAAGATGTGTCCCGAGACGAGTCCATATTACCTACCTTACTTACGATTTTATGAAATAAATAATATAACCAATACCAAGAAGTTTAAAATAAGAAAGTAATAGTCTAAAAATTGGAAACGTCCCCTTTTTTTTAATTAATTAACCAATCGATGCAAATTCTAAAAGATAAACCAAAAATTGGAAACTGCATCGGTTATAAACTTTTACTAATTAAAATTAACTAAACTTTTGTTTAGGCGCTAATAAATTTACACGGGTTGTAAATTAATTTTATTTTGCCACCAAGTAGTACTCGTACATCATTTACAAATAATAAAATAATTTATATTCGGCCGACGCTATGTGCTAATACGGTTATACTCGTATGTCACAATTCGACTATACTACCACAATTTCGACAAAACAAACGTACACCAGAAACTTGTTAACTTTGTTACATTAATGCGAATTGACTGTTTATTGGTGATTTTAACCGAATTGGTTTTTTTACTTTTTTACTTTTTTTAAATCAAAACTATTTGTAAACTAATAACGCGGGCGTAGTCCGGAGGCGAACGAGAGAAAAACAGAGAGCTCATATAATATGGTTAGAACATACAGCAGTTATTATTTATTGCAGTACTTTTATGAGGTCGGTCCTTCGAGCCCATATTTTTGACCATCGATTTATGCAAAATTTATTGGACCAAAACTTGGGATTCTTATCGGTGCTGAAAATTATCCAAGTGGAAACTAACCTAATACTTTCTGAAATTTTATTTCTACTAAGCAAAGTTCACAAATGTCTCTTAAATATAATTTACATCCTTCTCAATAACGCTGCTCACCGTGGATACCAAAGCTACTTTGAGAAAAACATCAGATAAGTTGTAGAAGTTTCAGGGCTAATTGGCCGTGGTAAGAGAATTTTTAAGAGCGATACCTGACGTTTCGCCACTTCTGTGGTGGACATCTTTAAAGTTTAGTTTGAGTTAATCCTCCGGGTATCGCTCTTAGAACCTTTCGAGCAGGCCCATTGGTCCTGAAACTTCTACAACCTACAACTACAACTGACGTCGGACGTGAAGCCTAAATACTCTTATAAACGTTAGATAAGTTAAGCTATCGATGATAGGGATTTAAAATCAAAATATTCTGACTCGAAAGCATCTTTTAATTGCACTAGAAATACCAAGATGATCCTCACACCTATACTTTAGGATAAAAAAAAACTCCTGCCTGTCTGTCTGGGAGCACTATTATTGGGAGAAGGGGTCTAACTAAGTTCTCATATGGGAAAAATACTTTTGTCTTTATATAATGAACTCTCGTCTCTCGTTCAAGTCTTTATTAGTCTGGGAGGCAGCGAAATCTGTTACTAAACAGTAAAGTACATTGCAAGATGAAATATCATTGCAAATGAGTAATAGAACCGATTGTCTGCCTGTTAAAAATGTTAGCATTAACTTTGGGGAGAATAGAGAAGGGTGGAATTTGGCTCTTTTTTTCGGTTTTTTGCTTATAACTCAACAACTACGCACTTTATGAAAAAAGTTTTTTTAATCAAAACTAACGTGCATTAAATTTTCTCCAAATAATATCTCTTAAGATTTTTTCCTCAGAGGAACAATTAGGCGCCAGCGCGCAGTAAACTTAAAAAACTTCCAAAATCGGCCCAAAAATGTTTTTATCGCCTATAACTCAAAAGCTAAGCACTTTATGAGAAAGATGCTTCTACACAAAAATAAAGTACATTAAATGTTCTACAAATTATGTTTCTTAGATTTTTTTCTAGAGAAAACAGTTTAGGCGCCAGCACGCGTTAAAGTAAAAACTTCCAAAATTGGTCCCAAATTTTTTTTAACGCTCATAACTTGAAAGCTACGCACTTTATGAGAAAGATTTTTCTATGCAAACCTAAAGTGCATTAAATAGACTCAAAATTTTTTTTGCTCATAACTTGAAAACTACGCACTTTATGAGAAAGGATTTTTAAGACAAAAATAAAGTACATAAAATTTTTTACCAAATTATGTTAAGAGTTTTTCTCTGGTAAACAATTTAGGCGCCAGCACGCGATAAACTTGAAAACCTTCCAAAAACGGCCCAAAAACGTGTTTCTTGCTCATAACTGCAAAACTACGCACTTTATGAGAAATATTTTTCTATGCAAACCTAAAGTGCATTAAATTTTCTACAAATTATATCTTTTTTTCTCAGACATTTAGGCCCCAGAATGCGTTTAGGTTAAAAACTTTCAAAATCGGTTCCAAAATTTTTTTATCGCTCATAGCTCAAAAGCTACGCACTTTATGAGAAGGTTTTTTATACAAAAATAGTGTACATCAAATTTTTTACAAATTCTATTTCTTAAGATATTTTCCTCAGACAAACAGTTTAGGCGCCAGCACGCGTTAAAATTAAAAAACTTTTTAAATTGGTCCCAAAATTGTTTTATCGCTGATAACTCAAAAACTATCCACTTTATGAGAAAGGTTCTTCTACACAAAAATAAAGTGCATTCAATTTGCTACAAATTATATCTCTTACGATTTTTTCTCAAGTAAACAATTGAGGCGCTAGCGCGCGTTAAAATTAAAAAGTTTTCAAAATCAACTCCAAAATTTTTTTATCGCTCGTAACTCGAAAACTACGCACTTTATGAGAAAAGAGTCTTGAGAAAAAAATCTTAAGAGATATAATTTGTAGAAAATTGAATGTACTTCATTTTTGTATAGAAGATCTTTCCTCATAAAGTGCGTCTTCTTTGAGTTATAAGCGAAAAACCTAAAAGTGCCAAAATCCACTCTTCTCGAGCATCCCCGAAGTTAATGCTGTCACTTTTGACAGGCAGACGGTCCATTGGATTACTGCTCATTTGCAATCTGCACAGTTAATAATTTTGTACTTTATAGTTTAGTAAAAGTTCTACAGTTCTACTGCCTCCCGGACCATAATATGTGCGCGTTGAGAAGAAGCAATAACTCTGATTTTAGGATTTAAAATAAATGCTTAGCATTCCCGCTGTTTTCTGTACAACTTATAAGACATTATTGCTATGAGAAAAACAATCTCCCCTTTAGCCTTTAGTAATATCTATGAAGATTATTTAAGAAAATGAGAAACAATTGTTTATAACGTAACGTTGTATAGTAACTTAACTTTATAGTAATTATGCAAAGACGTGCCTTACTTTTGTCGCAAAACTAAAACTATTTTAAATTAAAGCAACTCTTTCGGAAGTTGAGTTGGTGTATATTCTAGGTGGTGGGTTATAAAGAATTAATAGAAGTGGTCAAAAAGTCTTCAATGATATATGATAGTGTGCACCGAAACGTTTTACTACGTAGCACTCACATATACCTAAGCATTAAATATTCACATTCTTAGACGAGACACGTAGTCAAAAATACGTGATTGTTGAACAAGACTGCAAACTCCATCTACTTTCGAAATTATGTTATTTTGTATATTATGTACTATGTGTTTAGTTAATTGTACAAGTACGGAAAATGTATTATTAATAACTGTTCACTGTTCACATTCTATGGTAATTACTAGTGTACGTCTAGATGAGTCTGGATGCTACTCGTTTGTTCATCAAACTGTGGCATTTAATTTAGATTAACCTTTGTGCGCATTGGTGGTAATTGAGATACAAAAATTAGACATTGGGAGAAATTACAAACGAAAATGCATTACTCGTATTATTATATCTAAATCATTTTCCAGGTGTCTGCTTTTAAAGGAAAAAACATGTCGTTCGCACTAACTAACTCTAACTCTTACGAGTGTTCTTTTTGCTGTTTTCCACCCCCTATATCGCTGCCGGACATATTATACTAAGATATTATTATATACTAAGACGGGAATTCCCCCTTTTTGTATCGTAGCATGCGGTCGTCAACAGCTCTCCTGTTGAGTGTTTTCAATGCCTCCGTGTCTGGTTTTTCACCTGATAGGTTACGGGTTTAACAAGGGGGTGAATATATTACTAGGATTGTCTGAACCTACTCTCGAATAAGTTTGCCGACTACGTAATTATTAATTAACAATTTATAATTGAACTGAGTAATTCGATAACATTTCACTGCATCAGCGTTATAATTCGAACATCCAACACCTAGTACACAATATCTGTTTTATTAGTTAATAAATTCGATCGATAATTTTATTGGAGTTATCAATCATAAGTGCTTAGCTTTGCCAACTTTTCGGTTATGCCGTTGTAGAGTAATAATTTCCAAGCATTAATCTCAATAGAACAAACTGCATTGGCACAAAATTGTATCGCAATGCAACACTCTTTTATACTATACAGATACACACACACACACACGTAAGAGAGAATGTTTCGTGATAAATAGGGAATAGGGAGGTTTTTGTAATTTACTAAAGTGCCTTCTATTTTTGTAAATTGCACCACCTAAATAGAAATAGATATGTACTTTGAAGTTGGGTACTCACCGCATCGTAATAATATGTAGGGTACCTACTAGAAATTAATACTTCTACCTCTCTCACAAAGTAAACTTATTTTTGGTTATATATTACGTGCTGTAATTTACTCGAGTTAATTATTAAACTTTGAAATATAAAATTAATAACATTTTAAAATAATTACACGAATTAGATAAATTTAGGGCTGGAAAAGGTTGGCTTCTGGCGATTTAGTTAACTACGCTTTCAGATAATTTTAAAGCGAACTAATGAATAAATTATTGCCAAAACATACCTACCCCTTGCAATTCGACAAATTTTAGCGAAGAAGAAATTTTAACGAGAGTTCCTCTAATGTACTCTGGTAAGCTGGGTTTTGTAGACCCGGTTGGAAGTACGCGAAAAATTAATTACGCCTAGTCGGACTGTTAGCGTCGTGTGATTAACTGATTAGTCAAAAGTTATTGTATAGGCGGAACGAGGAAAGTTGGCAATAAGTTTCCCCACTGTCTATAGGGGCGAAAGCTTGTAGAATTTTCTTTAATTTAATGTTTATCGCACGGTCGTAAGATAGAAATCGCTTGAGTTTGGACTTGAAATTTTCGTAAAGTGCGTATCTATTTGTTAAAAATTGAAAAACTGTCAGAAAAACGATATTTTAGCGGAAAATGTCATCGGAAACGTTTTGAAGTCTTTAAAATTTCCTTTCGTTTAGTTTATTTTTTATTTCTACACGATAAAAATTGACCGACGTAGAATTTTGGGAACGTGCCACTTTCTTCAACCCCTTTCAGTTCTTCTCACTATCTTTCAATGATGATGCCGATGATCAACAATGATGCTTTGCAACGCGGCCTCTCGGATCTATGTTGTTCCTCGGATGTAGTCTCCTTATGTGAGTTCGGCGCTTTTGATAAAGTTCAGAATTTTCTCGATTAATAATTTGGGCAGTTCTCTTTAGCGCATCTTCTCCTTTCCAAGAATGATGTGACGACTTCTTGTGGAAGCCTTGCAGTGTAGTTGAAGATGAATTGGAGTTTCCTCTTCCTCTGCACATCTTCTGATGCATAGTGGGCCTTCTTCTAGTCCCTTAGTCTACAGGTGCTATTTAAGCTGGCAATGATAGTATTTTTTGAACTTGTGACTTTTTTCAACCTCCTTTACTTCTCCTCACCAGGGGAAATGGGGCCATGCGGGGAAATGGAAACATCTCCGGTGGACCGACGGAAAATATTCCATATGGGCACGATGTAGCCTTGTAAATTTACAATCAAAAAAATATATAATAATTAAATATAGGTGGGTACTATAATAGATAATCCGTCATGTAATCCTAATAAGTGAAAGAGAAGCGCAATGGCGTAACTATAATGGTTCTAAAGGATCCGTGGAGCCAGGCCCAAGAGTTTCAGAGGCTCGGAAAAGAAAGCCAAAAGTAGGTTATATCGGTATAAAAAATTGCGCAGTTTCATGGTACAAAAATATGTTTAAAAAATCCCAACGTTGATCTAAGCTTTGTTGACCTTGAAACATCAAAATTTCGCACCTGCGGGGCTGGGGGCCTCCGTTCCTTTGTGGATTTTGGCAAATCGGCTCTTGAACCGGTTTACGGTCCACTGCTTTCCTCCTCACTGTCTTTCGATTTACTTAAAACTAATTTTTGACTTTTTCTTGGACTTTGAAAAAGTATTATAATCGAAAAAACCCATTTATTTTTACAAAATGCTAAAAAAATAAAACTTTGAAAAAGTCTGTCTGGATGGCTGTGCGAATGTGTGTATGTGAAGAAACCGTGATAATATATACAAACTACTGAAGCGATTTTGTTGAAATTTGGTTTCGGTTACTTTAACAAAATACAATTTTTAACGAAATCGATACAGGGTGGCCCAAAATAAAAGGGTTATTTTGGTCGCATTTTGGAAAATTTTGACCCACAGTATTTATACTCGGCTATAAGTTAGTTCACATTGGCCCCAATTTAAAAATAATTTTTTCAAACTTTTAAATTTAAAATGGCGGCCAGTATAACGATCGGCCCATTTTCTAGTTTTTTTAATATAACTTTGGAGATAATCATTATTAGAAAAATCTAAAACCAAGAATAAATAGGCAAATTATAGGGCTTTAGTCTTGATATGGTCGATTGTGAAAATAATTTCAAAATTGACTACATTTCAAAGACCAAAGTTGACTAAAATTTTAACACTGATTTTCTCAAAATCGGCTCCGACCGTTTTGTCTATATTTTAATATGTTGTAGATACTAAAGTTCTTTCATTAAACACCGTTGCTTGGTTCATTTGCTATGAGCAGATTCAGAGCTACGATTCTTGAAGATCAGAATTCAAAATTTAAAGAATTTATTAGTTCCTTCGTAATCAAAAGTTGGTATATCAATTTATTCCATAAATTCCTATTATTTGTTACAATTTTGGTTTAAAAAGCACTTCTGGTCAAACCGGAAATTAGGCAAGCAAAAGGAGTTTCTGAGAACACTGTATATTTTAGAATTTTTAAAAATATCGTAAGATGAGCTTGTAATAGCGAAAATGCCAAATTTTAACTTTCGGTTCAACCGGAAATGGGGTTATCTTTTTTATTTTAATTACAACTAGTCCAGTCAATGGGGGGTTTTGCCCTACAAAAGGTGGTGTAGTTCTGATTTTTGAATGTGTTATTGAGTTAGGGGCCCTGATGAAAAATCTAAGTTTTCGAGCTTGAGGGGGGTCCGCGCGATCCGCCATCTTGGATTAAAGGTACAAAAATTGGTTTTTCAGATTTAACTTCTTAAGGGTTAATCCCACGACAAAACTGTCAAATCCAACTTTGGAGAGGACAAAATGCCCTACAATATATGTTCCATTTATCTTCTTCCTATCTGTTACGGTTTCTGAGATATCAGCTGGAGAAAATCGCTATTTTTAGAAAAAATTTATTTTTTTGGTAAACTTCGCTTGGAGACTTTTTTACCGTTCATTTGAGAGAAAATTCTTTGAAACAAAAGTTGTAGGATTTTAAATTGCCTTCAAACTGAGTGTATCACTAATATTTTAGCTCAACCAGACCCAAAGTTAGAGCAGTTTTATGATAACCTATAAATGTCGAAAAATGAGTCATCAGTGTTCGCAGCTCGAAGTTTTTGTTACAACCCCCCCCCCACCCCATATCAACCCATAACAATTTCAATTACAGAGGGGTGGATTGGGGGGGTTGACCTTATATAACATTAAAATCGGTTCAGAGGTTTAGCAAACAAACGCGTTCAATGATTGCGGTAAGTCGCACTTCTCCATGAAACCAGGTTTGTCAGTACTCTTTTGGCCATAACTCCAACACTTTTTGTCCGATCCGCAATTTCTTTTTTCCATCTCCAAGCTGGTTAAATTTACTATAAGATCCTTTCTATGAAATTTTGATTTAATTCTATAAAATACCCACACTAGTCCACTGAACATGTGGAAATCATCATATTTTGAAAAACCGTACACATTTAGCGTGCTGGTGTGAGTATTTTACGGTATTTAATCAAAATTTTATATACAGGGCTGATAGTAAATTTAAGTAGCTTTTAGATGAAAAAAATAAATTTTAGATTGGAGAAATAGTTTCGTAGTTCTTGGAAAAAATGTGCCAAGAAAACTTGGATCCCACAGCAGTACACGGTTTTTAACGTGCTAGGATTTTTATTTTATAGGGCTTGATTAAAACCTCATATATGCAGTCTGATGGGATATTTAACCAGCTTTCAGATGGAAAAAAGAAACTACGGATCGGACTAATATTTTTGGAGTTATAGCCAAAAGAGTACCGACAAACCAGGTTTAATGGAGAAGTGCGACTTACCGAAAGTTAGCCAATCTTTGAACGCGTGTGGTTGCCAAGCCCCTGAACCGATTTTAAGGTATTATGAGGTTGACCCCTCCCTCTTCTCCACCACTACCCTCCAAAACGTTAGAATTGTCGACATACGAGACAGGTTGTTGGCAATATAAACGAGAAAATTTGCACAACATCTCTACCCCCCCTATAATCATGTTAAATTGAATAAATGTTGAAATGTGAGAGAAATTGTTATGGGTTGCTATGGGGAGAGGGGAGGGGGGCTGTAACAAAAACTTCGAGCTGCGAACACTCATGACTCGTTTTTCTACATTTATAGGTTATCATAAAACTGCTCTAACTTTGGATCTGGTCGAGCTAAAATATCAGTGATACACTCAGTTTGAAGGCAATTTAAAATCCTACAACTTTTGTGCCAAAGAATTTTCTCTCAAATAAACGGTAGAAAAGTCTCCAAGCGAAGTTCACCAAAAAAATTCATTTTTTCTAAAAATAGCGATTTTCTCCAGCTTATATCTCAGAAACTGTAACAGGTAGGAAGAAGATGAATGGAACAAATATTTTAGGGCATTGTGTCCTCTCCAAAGTTGGATTTGACAGTTTTGTCGTGGGATCAACCGTTAAGAAGTTAAATCTGAAAAACCAATTTTTCGTACCTTTAATCCAAGATGGCGGATCGCGCGGACCCCCCTCAAGGTCGAAAACTTAGATTTTTCATCAGGGCCCCTAACTCAATAACATATTCAAAAATCAGAACTACACCACCTTATGTAAGGCAATGGCCTGTTATTCTCCCCATTGACTGGACTAAACACCCAGTATAGTTTAAGTGCTTTAAAAGGTTGTAAAATTAGCTATCTAGGCTATCAAGCGCGTCCATTGCTGCTTTTACTAAATTATAATAAGCGAAAAATTGCAACCCGTAGCTAGTAGGGAACTTTTTTTATTTTGTTTTATTCTTTTTACAACACAGATCTATTGGCAATAGTTTATTCAGCTATTCCAATTTTTAAATTTTCTTTCAGGCGATATTATGTAAAATACCATGCAGAAAATATGTAAGAAAAGTCTTATATAAGATATGCAGACATGTTTTAATATGCAAAATACACGTTATTCTTAAATCTTGAGATTTATAAAATACGTCGCTTGGCTGTCGAAAAGAGCTCTTTCGAAAGAAAACTACATAAGGTATTCCGTATTATTGCATTGTACATTTTAAACGACTTCTTTTAAATTATTTAATAAGCGGACCTATACTTTTATAGTTAAATTGCGAGCAATTTTTTTTGAATTTCTCATAGCTTTAATGTTCCTACCTCGAGTATCGATTTTGCTTTAAAAATTTAGAAAATTGTCTGCCTCTATTAAATTGACTTTCGTCGATGTTTGAAGAAGCTGGAAGACTATTCTTAGTTAAATTTCGACTTATCCTAATCTATTGGTCCGGGCATTGATTGCATATATAGTCTTCTTAAAGTCAGTCTAAAATGAGGTCTGGGTATCGTTGTGGGTTGTGCATTACGTAAATTAAGGGCAAGTGTTGGAAGAATTATAGACAGACCTTCCGGAGATCGAGCCGATCTAGCAATTTTCGAACGAACCAATCAAGCCACACATTGAAGTGTCTCCTTCTTCGTAGAAGGTTCTCATCTGCATAAACATATGCACATAGTGGAGTAGTGGAGATGTTCTATAGTGTTATCATCTGATCAGACGCAAAGTTTACTAATTGTCTGTTTCGTGGACCTTTTTTTAGATGGACTTGGTCTAGCACAAACTTTCAAAAAAAGGCATTCAAAAAAAGTTCTTCTCCCAACAATATTCTCGCAACTGTCAGTCGGATTTTTATGATTCTTTTACTACGAACATTATGGTTTCTGGATAAGCCCTTAAATTTTTAATGACAAACTTTGGTAATTTTTAGGACTAAAAGCAATAGGACAGTAACCTGAGACAACTTTAGTGGTCTGTGTGGACTGTTGTGCGACTTAGGATCAATAAGTAACGCCTATATTTGGCCCATATTTGGGTAATAATTTTAGGATTATGCTTCGGTTTAAGCCCTTCTATGGCTCAAAGTCCCCTCGCAACAATTAGGAATTTTTTTTTTAAATTAGAAATAGTTCTGAGCGGCTCTTTGGATATTTTAGTCAATTTTGGTACTAAATTTGAATAAAATGACAGATCGGTTTATCGACTCTGCGCTTGAAGCGATGTACAGCGCACGTCTGTCATTTACGAGCCCTCGCTCAACATGACGTCGTATGTTATTGGGCCTTTTTGCTCGGACAAACATCGTTGCCTTTAGTCGTTTAGTCAACAGACTCGAATAAAAATTCCGTCTGTTTGACAATAAATTTACAACCCAAAAACAAAGTTCTTACAATGTCGAGCAGTAAGTTCTCGGTTCACCTAGAGCGTTTATCAAGCGGACAGTTTATTACAGATGATTTGTTTGCACAATAGCTTTATTATGCGCATTTTTCCTCCCTTTATAAAAGCAACAATTCTTTTTAAAATTTTAATTCGTTCAAATTTAATTACCAGCTTTTCGGGAGTTAATTTAAAAGTCGGAAGAATAATATTGTCTGTGTATACAATTTTTCTTCGGAATAATATTTTTAAAGCAATTTTTATGTTGAGAATAAAAACACCTTGTTGGAGATTTAATAGCTAGGGAAATGGGGAAATGTTGCGCGTTATTTTTTTCGTGAACGTTCAATAGTGGATGGTTTTGGGCGACCTCCACAAACATATCGGTTCACAACTTCGTTCGTTATCCGATGAAGGCTTGGATAGGCTTACGATCTTTAACGTCCATTCGAGTTTTTTGTTGGGTAAAAGTTACGCCGCTTTTACGATTAGGTAATGCCATTTACGTTTCGGTAAAATTACAAAAATTTACGTCCTTATAACGTATTCAGGATTGGCGGGTACCCGCGACGATTCGCGGATATCCGCTCGAGAATTGCGTGATTTACTCTTGAGGGTCGTCTAGATTGGAGTATACGAGTACCGTCATCGTCATTTTCCACCATATTCTTAGGAAAAGTTTTCTCCCTTTACTGATTTAGTAAAAAGTTTTTGCTCCCGAGTATACTTAACAACTGAATTTTGAAGTGAGATCATTTTTAAACACTTTAAAATTTATGTGGATCCCGCCACTTGCATGTAATTTAATATTAATAAAACATATTTTTTGATGTAGCCTCGAAACGAACTTATAAAGATGTTTTCCATGAATATTTACATTAAAGTGTGGAAAGTGTCAAAACGCAAGATAAATTGCGTGTTCAATATTACTTTACTTAGTAACTTGCATTTTTTGTCATTCTTCACGGAGACAAAACCATTGTTCGGTTTTAAAATTTAATTTTTAAAAGTTGTCTCTCGCGAAATTGATTGAAAAGATCGTTAAGGTCTAGTTTTAAGTGGAGGGTAGGAATTAAAATTTTTTCAAGTCATAAATTTGCTTAAACCAAAGTTTCCCACTAATTTACCATATACAAGAAAATCCCAAGTACCACTTCGATAAAATATTTTTGGGTTTCCAAGCACTCGCTTTTAATTACGAAAAGAACAATTATTTTCTCAATGCGCACTTACGATGATGTCGCCGAGCCCACGTAGAACCAACAACTCTGAGACCCTCGTTAAATTATAGCTTTATGCTATCAACTGCTTCTTCGGAAGGAATAGTCGGACTGGTTCCTTTTAGGCAAATTTTAACTTAAACGGCTCTCTTCACAATGACATGTCCTATTGAAATCCGTCTGCCACTTGGAAGTGACGTTTGCGCGTAAATATCCCCTTATATGACACTTGTAAACTCATTAGAGAATCGGTATATATATTGAGCATGTAAAAGCATTCCTACTCTGGTTATAAATCACACCTTGATTAGTTTCGAACGTGAGATAATGTATGGCACTTGTAACACTTAAGTAACTCGGCTTTAAATCATCCTTGTGAAAGATAATTAAAAAAACGAGCGAAAGAGTTCGCCTTTTTACGCTAGCGGACTTTCTCTTGGGCGCAAAATTGGGCATTAATCAAAAACCGTATAGCAATTAAATCTCCTTAATTGTAGCCATTGATCCCGCAAACTTTACAGCGAATACCATTTTAAATGATAGATTATCATTATGCTCGACTTAATCCAGATATGACGTGCTTAGAAGGACGTTTTTATACCCAAATGTCACGAGCTTAATTTATGTTTGCTCGAGCAGTTTAATCTCCGAGAGCTGCGTGTGTGTATGTGTACGTATCCTCTCGAATATTCGCTCTAAGGATAACCTTTTAACAAATAAATGTTTGTACAATGTCTAATGAGAGCGTCTAAAATTTTCTCCGGGATCGTCGCCGTTAATAACGCGAAACGCCTAAATTGTGACGCAAAATTCAAAGCGCCAAATTGAGATTTCTATAATAATTAGGAAATATTCAAAGTCACAAAAGTGGGAGAGAGCCTTCTTTAACAAAAATATTATAACGAATCGAAGGACTTTAAATTTCTTTTCTGAAGTATGGGCGATTACTTAGTTCACTAACTTAGCATTGTCGTGCCGATGGCTTTGAACTCTTGGAAACTCAATTTATTTGAAAAGTTAAGGAAGAAATGAAATTCTCGGTATTTATTATCGTTTGAGTACTTTTTGACAAACGAAAAGAATTGGAGAACATTTTTATCTATTTTTATTGGAAATTATTATCGCAATAAAATACGGATCGGTATATCGAGGTTATATGTCTTTTCGTCATTTAACATAATGCTTTCCAAACAGACTGTCCGAGAATTTCGTGAGAGAGAAAAATGATTAAAGCCATAAAGTTATCGTTTGTACTAGTCGAATGCATATTCAATGTAAACGATTTGCATGCCGTCTAATTTGTGAGCATTAGCAAACTATTACTATAATATCGTGGTAACATAGTCGGCTGTGTAGCAACATACGGTGCTTGGCTCTAGGCCAGTGATTTTCACAAAGAAGCTCCAATTTAACAAACGGATGGGCCTGGATGAATAGACCTGATCGGGACGAGAATGACTCTTAGATCGTAGATCTACCTGAAGTGAAAAGTTCCTAAAAGTAAACCGCTTGGCTTTGCAACGACCTCGTAGACGTAGACTATGGGTACGTAGGCCTTTACGGGAGCTCCAGACTACGTATATGAGATACCGCTAACCTCTCAGTAGTTTTGTCTCGGGTCACCAAGCGTTCGTAAGAACGTGTGGCTGGAACCGACAGGGGAAGAAGGAGGATGCGTTAGGAAGGGACAGAAATCTGATAAGAGACAGGCTCCAGTTCCAGTGGCGAGAAACAAAAAACAGGGCTCTGTGAAGACAACTGTCATCTTTAGTAAGGCTCTGAAAACCTTCAAAAAGCACACCTGGCACTTCTGGTGGAAACCAAGCCCCAATGAGACTAGTGCTCCTTCTTTAATGATTTAAGGAGAAACCGTGTCTCTGATGGGGCACAGAAAGCCGTGGGTCATGGTACTGTAAGCATCAGGGAGGACTTTTCCTGAAGAAGCTCTAAGGAAGAGAAGGACTCTTCTCAACACATTTGGATAGTGGATGTACAAAGAACCCATCCGGGCAGGTTTGTAGTCTTCTTCGAGAAAATATAACTACGGGTGAGCCTATAAGAGGACAGGGGTGTACAAAGAGCCGGCTTTTATGAGCGTCACATTATTTGTAACTACGTAACGTTTGAGAGACCGGATTTCTGTATTAGTCCAATATGAGGTTAACCTCAAGCTTATCGAGCTGTGATAGCCATAGGACACTTTTACTTGATGCTTCTTATGAGATCCTTTAGCTTTAATAATGATAACTATTCTAAAGTCGAGACTACACTGTGTGAAAAGCTGCCGTTTCGTGGATATATTCAAAAGTCATAACGCCGTATTTCACTTTCGGCCTAAAGAACCGCAAAAGTGGAAGAATATCTTAAAAAGCGCCAACGCTTTCCAAAACGACCTCCGTGCTTCTGTCAGTCGATCTCTAAATACACGTTTTACACTTTAGAGTTGAATTCGTAACGAAGCCTTTACTGCCAACAACAGACATTAATTTACTCGCTGAACTGGTTTCTGTAACAGCTTTTCCTCCATAATAAATCTAATTGGTACACCAAACACGAATGGAATATCATTATCTATTGAAGGGTAACTTGCGGTGCTAGGATATGATAATTTACAAATTAAGTAGTTTTGATAAAATCAAATGTAATATGCAAAGCACATTGTGGGTATTTTATTTTATTGTAGACCGAGCGGTGCAATTCGTTGCAACAAGCAACTACAACCAATTAATTTGATCGTCGATTGCACTTTAAGTAGCTTTTCCTTCGTAATTTTTGTTTAATCGCATCTAAAAGACGATTTATTTCTTTGACTTTTCTCAATAGAGCCAACAGCAGAAGTAGTTTTCTAGTTTTGTACTTTCTACTTTCGTAACGTACAAATTTAATCAAAATAACTATCGAATAAGGCCAAGTCGGATGCTGCACCACCAGCGACCAGCTTCGAGGTACTTTGTACAAATAAAGTGATACATTTTTGTTTTGTTTCAGTGTGCAACAGAACATATTACGGAGATATTGGAAAAACTTACGATTTACATGTCAGCAAACCTATCGAAACAAGACTGCCTTTTTTATGTCACCTCACCTTCACTGCCAATGGACAAAATCACGGCGACATTGTTCAGGTAAGAACTCGAAAATAACTCACATAAGTAGCTAAGTAATCGATTTGGGTCTCGCATCTATACAATTCTTGGGTATATACAATATACAGGAACCGAAATTGTCGACTTTTTACGTTCGTCGTCCACGTCTAACGACATTAAAAGGGAACATCCCATAATTTTGTGCGGCTTCTTCCAACTCCAACTTGGGGTCGCGTAAAAGCCAAAAAACTTTATTAGGGAAATAACTTGACTAAAAGCATGTTTAAGCAACTTTACCTATTAAACTAGAAGATGTTCCTCGACAATTAGAGTTGGTATAACTTTCTAAAAACTATCGTAACATTCATCTCGCTAACGATCTACTTAGAAAAACAAACTTTTAGCTATATAGCGCCCATCCTATAAAGGTTTTTAAAGCTCTTCTTGGTTGAAATGTTATTCGAATAAGAAATGTGCCGCGCGCGACTTGATCTTTCTTCATCGATCACGCTAAAAGACTTCACTTGGAAAAGGCAAAAGATTGATAAGTAATACGATTTGAAAATAGTTTTTATCACTAACCTTTCTTGTTTACAACTGAAAGCAATTTCTTATTTATTTTTGCACCTATCGCTAGTAACAGATTCTATACAATATTTTTGATTCATTTTTGTCACGCCACTTCTACGTCTAACCAATCGCTTTTCGACTTTATTTTTGAACTCGTGAGAAACTTAAGCGGTTATTTTATTAATTTGCATCTATTAGTTTATTGATTATTAATTTTTGAAGGCGCTCTTGGAGCTTATGCCACCTGCTTGTCAGTGATTGCCGCTTTTCACGTAGTTTAGGTGTCCTATTTCCATCTTCTAGATCACCCTTTTCAGTCCTCAAATTTTCTAGAAATTTTCTTTCTTATAAGTTTTTTTTCAGACAAACCGTTTAGGCGCTAGAAGGCGTTGAAGTTTAGAGTGGAATTTTTGTGAGAAAAACTAAAAGGGCAGTTTTTTGACCGACTTTGGAATTTTTGTCAAACTTTAACACGTTCTAGAACCTAACCGTTTGTCTAAAACAAAAATCCTGCCAGACATAATTTGTAGCAAATTTTATCTAGTTTATTTTTGTATAGAACCACTTTTTTCGGAAAGTGCATAGTTTTTGAGTTATAAAGAAAAACTAAAGAATCGTTTTTTTGGGCAGATTTTGTTATTTTTGTCAAACTTTGACGCGCTCTAGTGCTTAACCGTTTGTATAAAATTAAAATTCTGGTAGACATAATTGGTAGCAAATTTAGTGTAGTTTATTTTTGTATAGGTACACTTTTATCTGAAAGTGCGTTGGTTTTGAGTTACAAGGGAAAAACTAAAAACACAGTTTTTTGACCAATTTTGAAATTTTTGTCAAACTTTAATGCGTTTTAGAGCCTAACCGTTTATCTAAAACAAAAATCCCGCCAAACATAATTTGTAGAAAATTGAGGGTAGTTTATTTTTCTATAGGTACACTTTTATCAGAAAGTGAGCAGTTTTTGAGTTTAAGGAGAAAAACTAAAGAACAGTTTTTTAACAGATTTTGTTATTTTAGTCAAATGTTAACCCGTTCTAGCGCCGAAATGTTTGCTTCAAACAAAAATCCTGCCAGCCATGATTTGTAGATAATTTTGTGTAGTTTATTTTTGTATAGATTTATTTTTATCTGAAAGTGCGTAGATTTTGAGTTATAAGGGAAGAACTAAAATAACAGTTTCTTGGCAGATTTTGGTCATGTTTGTCAAACTTTGACGCGCTCTAGCGCCTAACCATTTGTTTGAAACGTAAATGTTGGTACACATAACTAGCAGAAAATTTGATGCAGTTTATTTTTGTATAGAAACGATTTTTTCTCAAAGCGTGTAGTTGTTGAGTTATAAGAGAAAAACTAAAAAAACAGTTTTTTTGGCCAATTTTGGAATTTTTGTTAGATTTCAACGCGTTCTAGCGCCTAAACCGTTTTTCTGGAGAAAAAAAACATAAGAAACTTAATTAATAGGCAACTTACTTTAGTTAATTTTTATAAAGAACTATTTTACTCACAAAGTGCGTCGTTTGAAAGTTATAAACGAAAAACTTTAAAACGACCACTTTTTTGCAGTTTTTTCAAACGCATCGCTTTTACGAGGTGCCAAAGTTGCAATTTGAATTCTGCATTCAAAAAAACTTAAAGAACAATAGATGAAAAAACTTTTGTGCTTTCCTGGGTTTGGCGCTTACTATACCTCTTAGTGACTGGGATTAAAAAGTGTTACGAATAAAATAGAGAAAAGCGAATTTGTCCACGCGAAATTTTAGTGGAAGAGTGAGAAATTATAGATCTGTTTTGAGCACGTAGTGGTACGTTTTGGAATTTTTTTTTCGATAGCTTAATTTTATTCAATTCCGCATACGGCATTTTCTTTTAGCTGACCATCATAAGTGGTTAAAATGTACATTCCACTTGGTTTGCAGCTGTAAATCTCTCGAATAGCTGTCAATGACCAAAAACCGCCGGAATCTGTGAGAGGAATTTGTCAATTGTGATATATCTTGCAGCTTTTGGCCCTTTTATCCTTTTAAGTGAAAGAAAGATGGTTGCCTTTGACGTGCAATTTTTTACGGTTTGTTAGACCGGCTATATCTACTACTCTCTGCTGTAGTCGTGATCACCGCACATTTTTTGCCATCGTCGGTGTTCGGCAAAGCTTTTTGTGATATAAGCAAATTTTTATAAGTGAGCTCTTGCTTTATCTTGATTAATGAATGTGGATGGCTATACTTTTTCATAGTTTATTGTTGTTTTAAATTCCTTTTTTTAAATTAAATGCACGTTTCGAGTGACATTCGAGTGTGCGACGTTTTGATTGCTCTTCTCCGTTCTATTAATTACCTTTGAAATTTTGCAAACGGGTTCGCCATTGTGTCTCCGAATTAGCTAATTTAATATACGGCGTAAATTAATTATAAATTCGCGCAACGCGATTTATTTGCAAAATAAATAATTCGCTACTACTAAAAATCAAAGCTCGCAACCCAACTCGCCGGACCATTATCAATTACTCCTACAACAAACCAAATCGTGTTATTGAAATTTTTATGGACTTTATCTGTTTCTGAACGAGTTCGACAGATTGCGCACCATTTCTAGTTTAATGGTCTAATAGAATGGAACGGTTACAAATTTTTTTTAAATATAATTTATTAAAACTTAATCAAAATAAAACAAAAGCCATTAACAAAAATTAAGCATTGCCATTCATTTGAAATTGAATTACGAGTTCACAAAGTGACATTAGGGTGAATATTATAATCGACGAATGTTTGGGCAATTATAATTCTTGTTTCATTTTAATTTTGTCCCTCTGTAAAGAACAATTCGTGGGGCCTTTTGTGCGAGCACGAAACGAGAGAACTTTCATTCTTCCGCGAAAGCAAAAAAAGTTTAATTATATAAACGTTTTGGACTGAAAAATTTGTCGAGTTGTTGTGGAGATTTTCTCAAAGTGCATAGAGGGAGAGGTAGATGAAGTTGAAAATATTTGCGAGTTTTTTAAAATTGATGACATCGCTTAAAATCTCTTTTATTTTTTCACCCTTAAAACAAAACAAAAAGGAAACTACCAATTTATCAGATCTCTTAATCCGATCTTGAAACTGAAAAGGAAAAGTAATTGCTTCTTTTTACGTCTGCAAACAGCTATTATGTATTTAGCAATTGTGACGCTTAATAGTCAAATTAAATGTTCCCGTATTCTACTAAATATATATTTTTTTAAATACACTCTTTTAATTAAATTTCCCAGCTAGTAAATTAAAATTTTGTTAATGTAGGATTAACTTTTTTTTTGAAAAGGCTTAAGCATTTCTGATGCTATCTATACCGACAACTTTTATATAAATATTTATCTAAGCTATAATAATTACTTTTCCCTACATCCAGTTTTTTTACAGAGACTCATCTAGTCTATCACTATAAATATAAATAATAATTTGACAATTAGGTAGGCCTATAATAATTAATTATCATTTCCGACAAAAGATATTCACTAAAATTTTATGTTTTTTTACATTAAATCGCTTGCGTATTGAAAAGTAAGCCATATATGAAAAAACTGTATAGAATCTTTTTTGTAAACCGGAAAATTTCCTACAAAAAAGTTCCAATCGACCCCGTTCTAATATTAAGTGTTTAGACGCTAGATTCTTCCTAATGCGCGCTCCGTATTGTTGAGTGTCGCGTCACTGCGACTTGACGGTCAGCAGTCAGCATGTTCGGCCGTCATTAATCGGAACATTATGAAAAAATGCATTAAAATTTTAACATTCATAATGCTAACAAACAAAAAATGTATTAGTAATTTTTCATAAATCTCTTTCTCTTCTACGTACCATTGATCGCAAAAATACGAACCTTGGTGGGCACTTGGTCCTTTTGTATTATATCGTTATATGCCATGGTTCCATAAATTTTTGATTTAGATTTATGATTATTAAAAAAAATTAAAACCGTAAAATCGTTGGACATGGGTTGTTATGAAACCGCCACCAATAAATTGTTCAATGCAAAATTTCCACATTTAAAACAAACTGTTTTGACTTATGAACAAATAAAAATGTTCCTAAACTACTATTAACTCTTTCTTAGAGTAGAAAAACTTTCATGTTGGTGTGATGCGTTCTAGGTATCGAACTGGAAATATAAAACTTTCAAAGCAAGGCTTTTTGCCACTTTTCTTTCGATTTTGGAACTAGGTTGCACGCACTCCCCACCCCGCACGCACAATTAACCATACCGGTGTATAAGGGAAGCCAGGCTGATATATAGGATACACCACTTCCTAGAATAGTCATAAATTACGTCTTCTCCAGAAGGTATCCTTCTGTCCTCAGCATCAATCTTAGAATGCGCAGGCTTTTCACCACTGTGCAACTGCGACTTGTAATAGTTATAGATTCTCTCATCGGAATAATACAATCTTTCGGCTATTATTTTTAGGTAAAAACTTGAATTTATCATTAGGTCTTCATCACATATTTACCAAAAAATCATAACTACCCCATTTGGTGCAAGGTAACTCGTATTTTAAGTCTCAAAATTACTGGGCTACAGGGATACAGGGAATCAATCATCATCATCATCACCATCATTATATCGCCCAACACGTCCCGACGAGTTTTCGAGAAGTTTTCTAAATTTTTTATTCCGAAGGTAAACCCCGAATCTCAGGAAATGACCAACTCTAGTCATGGCTAAAAATGGCAAAATATTAAAAACTTGCAGATTTTGTACACTTGTATCTCGGAGATCAGTACGTCTATAGACACCGTTTTGATATCAAACTGTAGGAAATTTAGTCTACTTTAAGAAAGTATAAAATTACATTTTTTGTCAAATTAGTCCTTAAGGGTAAAAATGACCAAAAACTGAAAAAAGGCAGAAAATTTTGAAGTTTCTTGAGTTTCTGACAATGATCCAGAAGTCTTCCGAGGTCTAAAATTTGGATTTATCATTAGGTATCAGTCATTAAAAAATTAAATTAGTTAACGTGGACAGCATTCATCTACTATCTGAAGGTATCGTACCACTCCCTTCAGATACCCACTTATGCTCATGGCTGTGTCGCTATAAATGGTAAAAATGAAAAATCTGCCAAAAATTAGAATAGCTGTATCTTGAACACTTTTACGCCTAAAAAGACCGTTCTAATCTCTAATTGTAGCAAATTTAGTCTGCTTTAAGAAAGTATAAAATTGTATTTTTTGAAAAATTAGTCCTTAAGGGTAAAAATGACCAAAAACCGAAAAAAGGCAGAAAATTTTGTAGTTTTTTGGATTTTTGACAAAGATTCAGAAGTCTTCCGAGGTCTAAAATTTGGATTTATCATTAGATATCTGTCATTAAAGAATTAAATTGGTTAACGTGGACAGCATTCATCTACTATCTGAAGGTGTCGTACCACTACCTGACATACCCACTCATGCTCATGTCTGTACCGCTAAAAATGGCAAAAATGAAAAATCTGCCAAAAGTTTGAATAGCTGTATCTCGAACACCTTTACACCTATAGAGACTGCCCTAGTCTCTAATTGTAGAAAATTTAGTTTAACTTAAAAAATTATCAGATGATTTTTGCCAAAAAATTAGTCCTTTAAGGTCAAAGTTTATAAAAACAGATGTGGGCAAGAATTTTGAGTTTTCTTTATATTTCAAAAAAATCTGGAATGTGGAGGTCTGCCGGCATCATAAACTTCTTATGCACATAGCAAAAAATCAAAACTACCCCATTTAATGCAAGTTGGAATGTTTTAAATTACTGGACTGTAAGTGTAGAGTCGTCCCAACAATTGAAAGATATCACCTTGCGCAACTGCCACGTATTTTAACAATTATTTCGGTATCAAATGATTACGCGACCCAATTCTTACACGACCTAATTGTTATTTGATATAATAATTATTAAGGCATTAACTAGAAAACTCCTGCTCCGCGCTACACCCGTTTGTGATTGTGACCAACTTTTTTGAATTAAATCGTAAAAAAACTCAATTTAAATTTTACTAATGTAGTCATGTAACCTAACACTTTTATTAGCAATAAGTTTTTATTTGAACAATGTCTAACTTTGAAACGCCGCTCAAGTCGATTAAAACATGAATAGAAACTAACACCGAGTGTGCTTTATTAAATTTACCTATTTCGTTATCAATTCGAATACCATTCACGATATTCAATGTTCGCCAGTTACACAAATTACGCGAAAGTTTTGTTGTAATTAATTTAAAGATTATGTGCAAAGTTTGCTTTAAAATAAGTTTTATTTATTAAATTTTAGAGATAAAATTTAATTACTGCTAATCTCAATTTTTTCTCAAACCTGGGCTCGAGCTCTCGCTCACTTTACATTTCGGCGTTTAGTCTCTCTAAATGGAGTATCGGTTTCGACTCTATCGTGCGTTCGGCTTTAACGCAAAGTGGAAACGTGGATTACTGGCGATATTACGTTCGTTTTAAGCCACGAAATTTGAGATAAGGATTTAGACTTTGTGCCCCACGGTTGCCAACGATCAAGTGGAACAGTATGCTTGATGAGCTACACGTTAATGAATTTTTGGCCTGCGAAATAAGGAGAAATTACTCAAAGAGGTGATTATTACCCGAATTGCTAGAATTCTCTTATATCTTTTGATACACTATACCTGCATACTTACTACTCATTACAAGGCTTAGTTAATAAAGTTCAAAGTTGAAGAACGGGTTGCTCCAAACATAAAAATTGGTTATATTAATTTTATGCAAATAGAGATCCTAAGTAACCGACCAGTAGAGTCTAAATATGCTTTAAAACTAACGTATTTTGTGTTAATTACTACTAGCTTAACTACTTATACTTAAGAAGTACGTACAAAATGATTTCCAACGTGTATTTAAGTGGCTAAAATATTTGCTAAACGAGTGTTTTATAAAAACTCTGTGATTTACTTTTCTAATGTAAATTGAACTTAAGTGCTTAAATTGGTAGCGCTTTCAAAAACTTTGTGAACTCATTTTCTCGGGAAAGAAGTTGTGTGTATTTTTGTTTTGAAATTTCGCCCTAATCTAATATTTTCCCTTTTTCATTTTCTAAAAACAAAACACAAAGTCTTCTCTCCCTTTGTGCCGTCGATTTGTAGACTTCGAGACAGTTCTTGTTAGTGCAACAATTTATTTTATTTTCGAGCGCAAATTAAATTTTCATAAATTTGGTGGTTACAGTTTATCTTGTAATTGTGAGCGAGAGCTCGCACTGGAGGTCGGATGAATCTCGACAGATTTAGTGAGTTTCGTAAGAATGGCTTTTGAATGATTGACTGCTGTTTGACATGAAGTATTACTTCTCATCTGATAGCAGCCATTTTTGTACAATGAAAGTAATTCTTTATGTTGATGTCTGCTAAAGAATTCCTTTCAGTCTCGTAAAAAGAAAAGAAATAGTTTCGTTTTCCCTACCTTCTCTATCCGACAACGTATTTCAAATCGTACGCTATAAATTTAACACTTTGAACGGTCGAATTTTTTTGTGTGTGGACCCAACTTTACGCAAAACCACGTATGGACTTTCTCTGTTTTAGAGCGACGTCGTTCGTGTTGGTCTTATTAGCCACAATTTTCAAACTTAAGTATAGTCGTCTAAAACAACTCGACTATTAGCTTCTTAGTTCAAATATTTTGGCCAATAAATTTCAAACTTCCCCTAAAGTTAAATAGTCAGTACTCAAGTAACCACTTGTTTGTCACACAAAATCCTCAACTTTAGTTAGTAAAACGTGTATTTGACTTACCAGTTGCTGGGATTTACTCGGATAAATTTCGTTACCGAAATTAACTTTTGGACCACGTACTCGAAATAGTTTTTCACGATTTTCAACATTTTTTGTTTCTCTGATTTTCGGCGTATGGGCGACACGCTGTTTACGACAAAACGAATAAAACGTTTCAGATTTTTTTTACTAGACTCTGAACTGTTTACGTGTGATCTTTTAAACGTAGACACTTAAAGCGAAATCATATTAACGCGGATCAACTTGAAAGTTGTTAGCTTTTATACTGTCACTAACATAAGAGGGGTATTTCCCTTAACCTTTTATCTAACAGTTAATATACTGCTGGTCGTTGTAGTAAGAGAGATAATACTCGAAAAAGACCAAACAAACACAGAGTGGACGTTCGAAAAATCGGCCATCTTTACCTTTTGTAATTTTCTTATTCTGTTCAATGTGTTGGCTTTAAAGATCTTCACGTTTAAGTTTGCAACAACGTGAATTTCCGATTCAGATAGCCCTCTTAAGCGAGAGAAATGTGAAGGCAGCATAACTTTCGTACTTGACCAAGTTCGCAATCGACTCGCGTTCACACTGAAACTTTATGTTTAGTAACTGGTAGTTTTAACAAATGGCAATTTGAAACAAAGATAGAATTTTCAATAATTGTTCGATAACCGTTCAGAATAATTCGGAATATTATACTCGGATAAAGTAGGAAATTTTTGTATTTGCAACGAAGGCGTTTGAATGAGAGTGGTATAGATTTAAAAGATACTGAACTAAATTAACCAGAAAGTGGAAATTTCTAAGAGAAACTATCTACTTCGGCTTCTTTGTTGAAAGATTTGATCAAAATCGTTATCCTACAACTGCCGAGTAAGTCGATGCACGTGGAATTTGCGTCTGAAGAGTTGTTAAACGTTTAAGTTTCGTACTTCGAAACCACAGAGGGGTCACTAGTAGATTCAGAACGAAAAAAATTTCTGAAACTTTACTCATGAAGAGCGCACTTTATTAGATAATTTTTATTTTTGGGCCCTTATAAGGGCCAAATCTGTCATAAGTCATAATGTGCAACAATAGGCGTAATTAAGATCCAGGTCAAATGCAGACGTAATAATAATTAATTACATATTGTATTAGGTAACTAATAATTAAATACTAACTTATTGAATTGTTTTAAATAAGGATATCGTAAAAATGTGGCCCACCAGAGACCATGAGAAATTAGGAGAGTTGTTCTTGGCTTAGCCGCTCAACTTCAACGCGCTTCTAACGCCTAACCTCAGCCGTAAGGTTGTCATAAAAACCTAGAAGACATAATTTGTAGGAAATGAAATGCACTTTAGTTTTGTTTAGAAAAGCCATTCTCTAAAAGTGTGTAGATTTTGAGTTATAAGAGAAAAACTAAAAAATCAGAATTTCAGTCGATTTTGAAATTTTTGTCAAACTTTAACGCGCTCTCGCGCCTAAGCCGTTTGTCTCAAGAAAATAACCCAAGGAACATAATTTGTTGAAAATTTTATTTAGCTCATTTTTGTATAGAAGTACTTTTTTCTAAAAGTGCGTAGTTTACGAGTTATAAGCAAAAAACTATCAAAAGCAGTTTTTTCCTGATTTTGGAATTTTTGTCATATTTTAACGCTCTCTAGCGCCTAACCCGTTTGTCTCAAGAAAATAACCCAAGAAACAAAATTTGTAGAAAATTTTATTTAGTTTATTTTTGTATGGAAGTACTTTTCTTAGAAGTTTGTAGTTTTTAAGTTATCAGCGAATAACTTAAATTTTCTTTGAACGCGTCTCTTGTACGAGGTGTTTCGGTTGAAATTCGGATTCAGCATCCCAAAATAGTACATCAAGAATGATAGAGAAAGAAACTTCCATCATTTTTCCTGGACTTGCCTCTTATTTTCCCCTAGTGACAGATACGCATCCTAAAAATTCCTGGTTTCGGCAAAACTTTTCTGAGCAATTTTCCAAAAATGCAAAGTTTTCTTAACCGTACAGAGAAAGCAATTCCATTAAAAATGAATATTTCGTTTTGTTATTCGACAAAAAGATGCTTATTTTAAAAACCATTTCCAAACTTTTACAATTTATACAAGTTCTTTTTTTTCTCTATAAAATTTTAGCATGTGAGCTGAGAAGAGTTTTAAAATAAATCTTCCCTAACTTCTGCAGGTGTATAATATTAACCGAATGATTAATACGAGAGGGCGTCTTGAAGAGCCCGTGTGGATAATAAATGCGGTCAATAAAAAACGGTTTAATCATAAATTTAATAAAATTTGAAAACACGGCGTTCGCGAATAACCAAAATCAAAAAAAAATTCAAACCCCTCCCTGTATTCCCCACCACCTATTTTCTACAGTACGCACGATTCGAGCTATTAATTTTACAAGAGCTGGTTTACTAACCCTGTTGAAAACTGCTAGTAATTCTTAGTTATAATTAATGAGAACAATTCCAAAATGATTAAGTAATGCCTAGGCAGATAATTTGAGTCAAATTAATGTGTTTGAAACAAAAATAGCTGTTAAATAACTTAAACTTCTCCCAACAGCATCTGTGTGTGAACAAAAATTTATTACGCTGTTCGCCCGCACTAACAATTTTTCTTTTATTTTCAGCTCATTTTCGACGAATTTAAAGTGGGACGATACGAATCTCAAGCTTTGGATGGATGTCCGGACGGTTACATGCAGCTCAGCGAATTGGGGCGTCCTTTTACCGGAGGCTCTTGGTGCGGATCGTCTTCGGGCCCGGCGGCATATTACAGCGAAACTTCGACCGTTACGGTATCTATTAAACTGTTCGGTTCGCCTCAACAGGCGTTTCAGTTTCGGTTGAGGTTTCGATTCGTTTCGCGAAGAGAAGCTATCGTGAGGTTCGGATCGCCTAGCTCGCCTCTCGAAAGAGGACAAGTCGCTCCGGGAACGTACTGCACTAGGCAATTCGAGGAATGTTATCGGAAATCGTGTCGGTTGCAATCGCCAAATTACCCAGGTATGTACCCCAGAAATGTATCTTGTTATTGGAGTTTACGGCAAAAAGTCGTACCTACTTGTAAGCACGCCATGATAGCCGTTCGGCAAGAAGCGGCTCATAAAATGCACATGAAACGATCTGTCAATGTATTGGGGTTAAATAAAACCGTTCGAGCTCTAAAGGCTTGGAGAGATTGCACGGGAGAGAGGGATCATCTAATATTTTACGACGGTGGATCTACTAACGATCCGGTCTTGGCTAAATATTGTGGTGGAGATTGGCTTCCGCGCGTTATTTCGAGAGGCCCCGAAATGCTAGTTGCGTTTCATTCGTCGCCCTTCAGTATACCTCTACACTCGCCACCGTCGCAGTCTCCACTACGCGGATTCGAATTGGACGTCGACGTCATTTTTGCCGACTCCGACTCTTTAGATTTCGCTCGCGAATCCTTAGGTTGTAATTTCGATATTAACGCGACCGATCCAGAGGGCGACGACATTTGGACCGGTAGAGGTAGAAGAGGGCGGATGGTAAGTCCACGTCATTCGTTACCTCCAAACACGACTTGCACCTATAAATTTAAGGGCTACCCCGGCGATTTGATTTGGCTCAGTTTCACGTCTTACAGTCAAAGGGCTCTTCTCGTGGGAGAAAACGCACACGTTTTAATGGGAAATAGCTCTTCTAGCGGTGGTTGCGCTACTAAATTGAGAATATTCGACGGTAACGTACTATTAGAAGATAAATGCGACGAGCCCCCTCGTTTGTGCGACCACAGCGCCCTGAGTAACTTAACGAGATTCACGAGACCGTGCACGCCTCCGGAAAGCTATTTATCGACTGGAAAAAGTTTAGTGTTACAACATCACACCGAAGACGGTACCGCTTTACATCCCGCATCGTTTAAATTGAAATACGAGTTTGTCGACACCACCATCGGCGGAGAACCTTGGCCCGCTAGGGAATCTCCGGGGCCCTGCCACCGAGTATTTCGAAAATCGCACACCGGGGACCTAATTTCTCCTCATAATATATTCCTATTTGGACGAGGAGGAGCTAACGATTTACATTGTGTGTATAGACTCGAAGCAGGTGCGGGAGAACGCGTTCGCCTCATCTTACACAACGCTTCGTTCGGTATAAATCCGACTTGTGTTACTGCCGTAGATTCTCATAGCGGTCGATTAACGTGCGACTATTTACCAGGAGGTCGCGCGACCGAATTAAGTGTTTGGGAACTTCCGTGGCGAGACGTTAGAATGCCAAGAGCTTGTTTATGTGATAACACGACTTTAAATAATAAACCAATGGTGTTCCTATCTTCGTCAAAAACTTTAGAATTACATTTCACTGCCAAAGATATGAATATTACCGAAGACTTTACAAATTTATATTTCCACGCAACTTTCGAGTTAGTTAAAATGCCAGACTGTCCGCGTAAACAAAGAGTGCGCGGTTACGGCGGCGACGTTCGTTTCTCCAATCCTCCGGTCGAACGTTCGGAACTTTTGTGTTCGGGTTTGCCGTGGCTCGTGGAAGCGCGTAATAATAGAAGTTTGTTCATGTTATCGTGGGGAGCTTTTCTACCTCTTAAACCGAGATCGGAGGAGCCTACTCGTTGTCCTACCATCAATAGAGTTCTCATCTATTCTGGAAGGCCTCCTCGGTTGGTCCGGGCTCTTTGTCCCGCCGAGCCCGGAGCTAGACCTCTAGCTGTGCACGTGTTTAGCGAAGAATGGTGGGGAGAGAGTGCGTATCAAGCCCAGACGCAAACTCCAAACTTTTTGGTAGAGTGGGTCGGCGGAGAGGCGGGAATAGCTGCGTTTAGTTGGTTGGAGATTTCGAGATCGAGGTCTTCTCTGTTGCAGCAGCTTCAAGTTCCGGTTAATACGAGTAGTAACGATACCGATTTGGAATGTTTGCATCGTTGCCCGGAGTTGGACGCTTGTATAAGTCCGTCTCTTTGGTGCGACGGAAAAGATCACTGTCCTTCTGGTTGGGACGAATCGGAGTCGCAATGTGGGTCTGCTTCGCGACTTTTGACGTCTCTGCCGGGAGCCACGATCGCGGCCGCTGGTGCGGTGGCCGCTTCTTTGTTGTTACTTTTGTGTTTAACCGCGCATCGGATAAGAATCAAGCGTAGAAGAAAGTTGGCCAAGAAGAAGCTGTTGACGGGACCTCGATTGTTGGATCCGACGATGAACTCCTGACATAAAGCGCTTCCTGTAGAATTTATACATGTGGACCGGGAAACGACCGTATGAGGTCAGCTTTATTCCGGCTCGTCCGTCCCCTTGCTCACTTCTTATCTATTGGTGCCTTTCTGTGATATGCGGGTTTCTGACACTTTTGTGTGTTCGAGAGAATCTGAGAATGTGATAACGAGTAAGTCGAACGTGTGAACTTTGTTAATAATGAATGACTCGAGAGAAAAAAAAATAAAAGCAATCGGTGGTGTTTTTAGTTTAGACGAATTGGCGGAACGATGCCGCGCGAGTAATTTGTGCCAAATCACGAGATTAATTTGTTGCTTATCCTGGAAATTTGCATATTATTTTTGATAACTTTCAAATAATTTTTGCGTTTAAGGCGAATTTCTTTCGATAAAATATTTTAAAGGGGCCTCATGCATTGATGAGTATTTAAATCTCTATAGATTACCATAATTTTACGCAGGTGGCACCGTTTGAATATTTATACACGGAACCTAAAAGTTTTACCCGCGATGTGATAAGATTAGCAAAAATTTTATAATGCTACCAATAAATTAAAGTTAATCCAGCATCGAAAATTATAACCTAGCAACTTAATAAGTGGATGACGCTTTTTAGATATTGAAAATCGGAATTTGAAAAATCTTTTTTTTATCGATTTGGAGGAACGGCGCGTTTAAATTTCGATATACCTATCCGCGAAGCCTCTCGTATATGCAACAACCGTCGCTTTCCACTCCAATACGGAAAGGGTTGAAAAATAGGAAATAATATATGGGGGTAGTTTTTTTGGTAGCGTTATATTTTGCGTTATTCCAAAACGCGACAGTTTGAATTCTTTGTATTTGAAACGATTTTGTTTGAGTTTTTAACGTAGATATATCTGCCACATTTCGACTATGTTGAATTTAGTTTCGTGCTTTCTACAAAGTTTTCCCATTTATTACTTTTGCTCGAAAATGAGCATTATTTAAGCTTTGTCTTGTCACACACACTTCTGAAGTTTAAAAAGTACATTTTTTTACTTTCCCTTATGTTTTCTTGTTTATATTTTCAAATGCTATCATTTTTCACTATTTTAAACTTAATTGCTTATCGCACATTTTCCGCTGGAGATTTATTGCAATTTTGTCCTAAAAAAAAGTTGGGAAATATTTTATAACTCTTGATAAATGCGATCTTGATAACTGTTTTCTGAAGATAATGGAATTAAAGCAGTATGTTTCGCTACATTGGTGCTTTGGACTTTGGAGGATTAGTCGTTGGACTTTACTGCCGATATAATTTCCATCTGGTGTTTGGATTCAAAAAAGAAAATTGTAACCTTCGAAATCGTCTTGCAATTTAATCGACTTTCGAGACTAAGGGCCATCGCTTCTCTCAAATTTAATAATATACCCTCGAATTTCAAATTCTCGTGGCAAGTTCCTTTTTGTTTATAATTTAATAAATGATTTTTTCCCTTTATATTCTGTGTAGATTTCCAGTTGTTTTAGCGTGGAAGGTTTGTAAAGAAAATCTGAGGTAATCTAAAGTAAATGGCAATAAATCAAAAACTCGTCTCTGAAAAATCCCGTTCTTTGATAAAAACTTTTTTGTTTTGTCTCGAAATCTGATAGAAACCCTTATTATTTTTTGTTAGAAAATTCGTTTTTTATATTAACAATTGAAAAATGTTGTATTCGTGAAACGCCCAAGCTTTCTTTTCCACTTTGTTTAACAATGCTACCTGCCTACAACAGTTCTTTGCACTGGCGCATCCACTGGGAAAATAGGGGTAATTGCTTCAATTTGTAATAATAGTAAAGAATCCCCGATTGTCTACACGTCTACACCAATTAACTTTTGAAATTAGGATTAACAAAAAGCGAATTGTTTATACGTTCGTAGTACAAATAAACAAACTGTGGACAGAGAGGTATACTCAAATTAACCCTAAAGCTACCGTACGGGGTACCCGGGTACTTTTTTGAGTTTAAAAGCCTATAACTTTTTTTATTTTAAAGGAATATTATTGAGACTCTTTGACATCCTGTAAAATTTAATTCTTTATACGAAAATATTAGAGGGGCACAAAAAAATTTAGTGAGATGGGATATTTTTGTAATTTTATAACTTACACCTTAAACCTACCGCATGGGGTACCCGGGTACCTCGCTCTTATTTGCTTGTATTTCATGGGGAATCAATCAATTAAAAGTAGAAGTATTAGAATTATCCATTTATATTACACATTTTTATATTATAAATAATTATTATTATTATAAACAATAATTATTACTAATTAGAAATCGCAAAAAAAGTTAGTGATGAACTTTTGTACTTGCACAATCGTTAGATCTAATGGAAGTCGATGAGATATGCCCATCACAGACAAAATTTTTACAACTTTCTCATCTCTTCCTCGTTTTCCTGTTTGGCATCTTTTCACCATTCTTCCAAATTATGCAACAACCAATTACCCTCAGTCGTTCAGTTTTATCCCGTTCTTGAACGTTTATTTGTGGCTGGGGTTTGTAATGCTTACTTTGACGCCAAGAAGTGATAACAATGCAATTTTTATCAAAATAAAATTGGATAATTAATCCTTTAGTTTCCTAGTTCATAATCCTTAATCCCTAATCCCTAGTTTAGTTAGTATAGATCCTATATACTTCGATCTAGTATGGATGGCATACCAAGAGTTTTTCCTAAATCTTTTAAAATTTACCTACGTTGATTTGATTTTGAAGGCAGCTAATAGGGTGATTTTCAACAAAAATTATTTCTATGATTCTGGACACGGATTATTTGGAAAGATGTTGCAGTACAAAATAAAAATAAACCTTGTTGTAAATGTCCACGACGCTATGCCCACAGAAAGCGCATGTTATCTTCACAAAACAGCTTCACTTTGGAAACGCAAATAGTCATTTGCTGGTTATAAATAAATTTTGAATTAGGTAAAAAGGCGTGGGAAACTAACAATTGTCTTCTGGGCACTGTCGAAATAAAGCACGTGCCGACACAGGGTTCAACAGGGTTTATTTTTAAAAATATTGCAGTATATTGCAGTAATATTGCAATATAACATAAACTCCGTTGTAAATGCCGACGACGCCATGTCTTCACAAAACCGCTCCAATTTGACAACAAAAATTGTTATTTTATTTTTTTTAAATTATAATTTAAAAAATAATACATTTGCAAGTTGCAATAATAATTAATATCGCCCAAATATAAACTAATTAGCGGTATTACTACTCATTCTCCATATAAAACATGCAGGGTACCCGGGTATCCCGTGCGGTAGGTATAAGCTGTAAATTTGTATGGTACCATGAGGGTTAATGAGCACAGACCTTCCGAAAGTCGACGCCCAAAATTAAATGCTGGAAGAAAAGGAAAAATATAAATGACAAATACGGCTCTCTTCGACCACTTATCGCAAACAAAATCAGAGTTAATGCAAAATTTTGACGAGTAGTACTAAATATTAAGTGGAAATAAATACCTATTATAGTACCTAACTGTATATGTTGCATAAGAAGTTTTCGATCTCGGCAGACCTCCAGATTCCAGATCTGCGCGAAATATAAAAAAACTCGAAATTTTTGACCTTGTCCATTTTTTTTTAAATTTGACCCTGAATGACTAATTTTTCGGCATAAGTGATCTCATACTTTCTTAGATTAAACTAAATTTTCTACAATTAGAGACTAGAACGATCTCTGTAGGCATAAAGGTGTCTGAGATACAGCTATTCAAACTTTTAATAGATTTTTAGCGGTACAGCCATGAGCATGAGTGGGTGTCTGAAGGGAGTGGTACGATATCTTCAGATAGTGGATGAATGATATCCATCTTAGCTGCTTTAATTCTTTAATTGTCGACAAACTTTGATTATTGAGATGTTGGAAGGATTTTATGTACCTACAAGTTGAGCAGTGGATTTTGGTAAACAAGCTGTATTTTACTTGACTATCGAAACCATTGAGAGTCACCATCATTATATCCATGCACGTGGAACGTGACGTCCCCAATAACCCATCCAACGTACTCACATTGAAATCTGTGTTTTTGAACGTGAATTGAATTGTAAGATTGTAGAATTCTGCTCCAATTATAGTTTGGAGGTTTCAATCATCGATGTTTCCCAGTCACTAGCTGACCTAACCTCAAGTAGAATAAACTAAAAATAGCAAGTAATTTCGGAAATTAAGTTGCAGGTTGAAATACCATTGCAAATGAAAAATAAAACTGTTCGTCTGCCACATCTAAGTGGCGGTTATAACTTGGTGGTGGCTCGAGAATGGTGGATTTTAGCTTCTAACTCGAACACTATGCACTTTATATAAAAAGTGTTTCTGTTTAAAAATAACCTCCGTCAAATTTTATACAAATTATATAGTTTAGGTTTTTTGCCTCAGATGAACGGTTTACGCGCTAGAGTGCGTTAAAGTTTGAAAAAAATCTAAAATTAGTCATAAAACTGTTTTAATTGCTCATACCGCAAAAACTACGCACTTTAAGAGAAAAGTGCTTTTATTTAAAAATAACCTTCATCAAATTTTATACAAATTATATAGTTTAGGTTTTTTGCCTCAGACGATCGGTTTACGCGCTAGAGTGCGTTAAAGTTTGAAAAAAATTCCAAAATTGGTCAAAAAACTGTTTTATTGCTCATAACTCAAAAACTACGCACTTTATGAGAAAAGTGCTTCTATTTAAAAATAACCTCCATCATATTTCCTACAAATTACATTTTTTAAGTTTCTTACTCATACGAACGGTTTAAGCGCTAGAGTGCGTTAGGTTTGAAAAAAATTCTAAAATTGGTCAAAAAACTGTTTTATTGCTCATAACTCAAAAACTACGCACTTTATGAGAAAAGTGCTTTTATTTAAAAATAACCTTCATCAAATTTCCTACAAATTACATTTTTTAAGTTTCTTACTCATACAAACGGTTTAAGCGCTAGAGTGCGTTAAAGTTCGAAAAAAAATCCAAAATTGGTCAAAAAACTGTTTTATTGCTTATAACTCAAAAACTACGCACTTTATGAGAAAAGTGCTTTTATTTAAAAATAACCTCCATCATATTTCCTACAAATTACATTTTTTAAGTTTCTTACTCATACGAACGGTTTAAGCGCTAGAGTGCGTTAAAGTTTGAAAAAAAATTCCAAAATTGATCAAAAAACTGTTTTATTGCTTATAACTCAAAAACTACGCACTTTATGAGAAAAGTGCTTCAATTTAAAAATAACCTCCATTAAATTTTATACAAATTATGTAGTTTAGGTTTTTTGCCTCAGACGAACGGTTTACGCGCTAGAGTGCGTTAAAGTTTGAAAAAAATTCCAAAATTGGTCAAGAAACTGTTTTATCGCTCATATATAACTCGAAAACTGCGCACTACGGGTTTTGGGGCTCAAACTAAACCGTAGGGTAATATACGAAAAACTTTTATACCTTTGCATTTTTTTGTGTAAATTTTAAATACATTGTGGCAGATGACATGATTTTAAGTACAGCCTTCGTGATGGCAGACGACGTCTTTGAAGTCCGAAGATCGAATTTTCTTCAATTGCAAAGACAAACTCATTTGCAATGCTCTTTCAGCCTGCATCGTTTTGTATTCTGTATTGTATTTTGTACTCTATCATTTAGTAAAAGTGCTAGTAATAGACGCGGAGTCATCAATTAGCGAGTGAGGAGACGAGATTTGAACTATCAGTCGTCCTCATAAGTCGTAGCTTTATAGAAATTTAAATTGTTTTTCCAGACCCAAAAATGCTATATTCCATCAAAAAGAAAAAGCATCTTCCAGTAAATTATCTCGTTTCGAATATTTGAACGCATTCCATTAATTTTGAAAATTTAAGAAAATTACTTTTTGAAAAAGCAAGTTTTTCCGATAATTTTTAAGGGAAATTGTCTCCATGTAAATATCTGATAATCCGATAAATAATGGACTTATTGACTTAATCAAAAATTGTATTAATTTTGTTGATATATTGGGGGAAAAGAAATGGGAGAAAAACTGTAGTAGCTCGTTCACGATTTTCCGGTTCGAAAGTAAGAATTTTTCCGACACTTATTGAAAAAATGAAATATAAAAATCGCAGCACGTTTCATTCTATAGGTGTATAAAAGTTGGTTATTTCCCAATAATAAACAAAGTTGAAAAACTTGTGAAGCAAGAAAAAATTCGCGATGCGTACCATGAAAAACACTTTGAACAATATAAATTTCCGCCTTAAAAATAAACCCCTTTTTGTAAGTGCTCGTCTGAAATTGCTACGATAATAATAATCATTCAGGCGGTGTTGTACTAGGTTGTCAAATAAAATGTGCAGTTTCCATTCTCTTTTGCTTCGCGTTATCCCCTTGTATGTATGTTTTAACGAAAATGAGCTCGGTGCATTATTATTCAGCATTATACGCGAACGAAAATTATACAATGGTGTAAAGCAAGACAAGTCTGGCGTTAAACAAACAGCGTCGGGCAAAACCAGAGATATCTCTCTACTTCTGAATGTACTCCAACAGACAACACGTATTGCATTTATAATCTAAACACCTAGACCTAAATGTGCCACGTTTGCAGGTACAACGTTGTGCTTTTCCTTGCACTAAAATCGTAGTCTCGTCGGCCAATTTTGTTTCGATGTGTGTGTGCCGTGCTGTATACGATACGGCAATAAATTACCGTGTGCTCGATGCGCGACATTCAATTATTTGCACACGATTGTTAAATTTCCCGAAAGATGTTCCCACTCGTGTTGTAGCGAGATGCATAACATTCGCGTCTTTGGGTGGAAACTCGCAAATGTATCGAGAATCGTTTTGTTGTGTTCGTCGGTTGGTTGATATTCCGGCCGAAAACTGAACTAACTTTGTAAGAGCTATATTTTATACGGTTTAGTCAACATCAACATCTTTCGCTATAAACTTTTTCCCAACTTTTATGTGGCCGTCATAGTTGTTTGAATTTATTGCAAAATTGTTTTAATATAAAAATGGCGTAAGGTCCGTAATTACGTGCCCTTTTCGGTTGTTTGACACGTTGGCGAAACAAAACAAAAAATAAAGAGGACGCGATACATCAATTTTTACGAGACTTTTGACGGCCTATCTAGAAATCTGCACATTAAAATCGAATTGTTGAACAAATAACCTCGTATAATGGGAATTTTCTATTCGACGCCCGATTTTCGGTTGTAGTTTTTCTACATGACAAGTTAAACTTGGCATTTCTACCACCAACTAAGTTAGTGTCGCCATAAATATTTGATAACGGTTTCTGAGTGAGAAGTTAAGAATGGAAATGGTAGGGTTGATTTATCCGGCTTGAACCAACAAAACAGTTGTAACACGATGTTACACTTTGGATCCTTTTTTTACGTTTCGAGTAAAAATTGATTTTATTATATCTTCGTTTTGTCTTTTTTTTCTTCTCGTTCAAGTTTATGGGATATTAAATTCGATACAAGTTTGTTCCGCTTATTTACAATTCTAATTGTTGGATATAAATGGGGGATGCTTAATCAAAACTTGAAATGTTTTTCTTTTACAAAAAATACGACGACAATTTTATTTGACACTAAACTCGAAAGCAAAATAAAACTTGTTAATCAAATTTGCTTTAGTTTAATTATTCGCTATTTCGACAAATAAATTCTCTAGAGACGTCTTGTTTGTTACTTCCAAAATAGATCCAAGTTGTGGGCGTCTATTATACTTCTCTAAGAAAACTTCTATAAATTGTTTAGTGTTTTTGTGTCTTTTAATACGTAAAAGGTCCTTTCTGAGCTTTTTCTTTTAACAAATAGCATTTTGCTCAAGTTTACTCTTCGCTCGCACTCTAAAAATGCGAACCTTCTGCTCGAAATGGCTACGGCATTCCAAGCATAATCAGATGTACGAATCGGCTTCCAGTCTGTCCAGAGGGAGTTAAAATTTAAATAAAACTTGTACGAGCCTTAATAACTAATATAATGGATATGTCGTAATAAATGATTTTTAACGAGGCAACACAAGCAAGCACTTTCATCACCTCCGGTTTGATAAACTCGTAGCCCGGTGGCAAGACTTACATGAGCAAAGTTCGCACTGGCACTTTTAATTAAATTTTGACCATCGTTCGAGCTATGAGTTCTAATCGCTTTCATTTGTTGATTTCGTGTCCATGACTGGCGTTGCTTTCAGAAGAGCCCTAGAAAACTCGAAACACCGTCTCAATTGGAGTTGGTCGGAGACCTTAACTCTGGTTTTGCGTACCTATTCTCAAAACTTTGCCGCCATCTTGAAATATTACTTTTTTTGCATTGTGACCCACATCTAGCGTTCTATCCATCGCAACTGGATAGTTTTAGGGTCGTTGGACTCGTTAGTATTTTTCCTTCAAATGCATTTATGTCACCGTAAGCGCTCCGATAATGAGAAAAAAAGTTATTCGTGTTCAAAGTTGAAAATTTTTTTGTTTATTTCTTTTTCTGGCGCTTTTTTGCGAATAGTTTTCTTTTGGTACATCGGAGGCACTGATGAATGTAATGATTTTCCGATTAGTTCGTCCGTTAGATCTTCGTCATCTTCGTTAACATAATCCTGTGGATTTTCGATTTTGCTGCTGCATGTTTTGCCGCAGCAAACCTTGTACAGAATTGAGCATTTCAATCAGGCTTTTCTGCAGCCACAAGCCTTGCCGCATGGTCTCGCGCATCCACATAAAATAATATTCAATAAAAAACTTAAAACGGATTCTTTTTCGCTCGTGAGTGGCTCCAGTCGTCGGTTAATTTTTTCATCTCCATTCTAGTACATTTTTTTCTTCTCCGAGTCACTTCTGGATTTGGTGATAAGTCCTAAATGAGCGTTGGTCGCCGAACTCGTGAGAGGGAAACGAGCAAAATCAGTTTTCGTTTTGATGCCCAACTGAACAAACATTCTGTAAGTACCTAAATTTATCAAACGATTTATCCGAATCTCGCTGCACGCGTTCTCCAGCAGCTGCGATGTCATGTTGTCTGACATCACTTTTTTTGAATAATGTCGATTAATTTTCTTTTGTCCATGCCACAAATTGCCGCTACTGTGTCACGTCCCAAAAATGCGCGAAAAAACAGGATGTGTATTCCAACAACTAATCCTCGTGTTTGAAGCTTGCTGTGGAAGCTTGCTTCCAGTTTTGTGGAAATATTATGTTCCCAATGGTTTTTGCATTCGAGCATTTAAGTACAAGAAGATCGGTGTTCTCGTTCACAACGGCCACAACTACGACGGACTCAAATAGAGAAGACACTCCCACGACCGCTTGAACAATGTCCCTCTTGTATGCATCTTCCCATGTTCCCATGCTTGTTTTACACCAAATCCACGATTCAACAAGTACTTTTTGGGCGTCTCTACAAAGTTTCTTTTGTTGCGTCCGTTGTCAAGGGACTGTTTTGTGTTGTCTTCGAAAATATCGTCGATTCATCAAAAATAATATCAATTGCACGTTTACCTTTTGTTCGTCTGGGTCTGGGGTATTTGCTCTTTTTCTCTTTGCCGATCCAGTCATATCTTGAATGCGGTCTTTCCTGGCGTGTTTTGCGTCGAGAGTTTCTTGAGTTCGCTAGTAACTGCTGCTCTATTTGAAGTCGTTCGTATCGGTTCATTGCTCCGTGGGCCTAGCTCTGCTATAGTTGCCTAACCTTCTTCGCCTCGGAGCATGATTGATACGAGGTTGACTGGAGTCGAAGTTTTGCCTTCTTTGTACTTCGCGGTGTTGTCGTAGTCCAAATGTTTTTCGTTTTTCAAGTTTTTCGATCCTGTGCTGTTAGGAGCTGACTCCGGTGGTATGTCAGCTCTCTGGTGACCTATCTCAACCCATTATTGAAGGTCGAATATGAGGGATCCGAAGTATATACGCAGTTAAGGGTACATTGAGCCATTTTTACATAAGTCGGTGAGATGCAGTTTATTTTCTTATAAAACAGGATTCTATCGGTAGTGGAAATTACGGCTGTTTAACAATTTTACCTTTTCATTGCGAGCTAGTTGCACTAATTAACGATGTTTTTCAAATGTAATTTTACTATTTTATTTAGGTACTATACGATATATCGTAATAAAGTTTTCTGAAGTAAACGGAAAATTATTGGTCTCAGCCACTCTAATTCGATAAAGACTTATTCGATTCGAGTAGAAATTTGACATGTATGGCATTTTTGTTTTAAAAGAAGAAAAAAGAGACTACTCGTTTTGCTATATCTTTTTCTTTCGTTACATTTGATTTTCAGGAAGTGTCCATCTATATTCCGAACTGATCGAATTGAATGTTGGAACTTTTTTCAAAAGTTGCTTCTCTATTTGTTTCGTAATTTTTCTTTATAGGTAAACACAAGATCAATAGTTTCCCCCACTTTTCGCAAACAACTTGTTTACTATTTCCTAATTTTTCGATCTATGGCCGACGATTTATTTTAGAAACGTCGAATTCTTTTTGTATCTATTCGGGAGTTATTAATATCTAATGCTACAACGTGCAAATTATGTCAATAGATCAAATGGTCGCTTAATATCTTTATTGGTACGGAACGAACATTATAATCGTAGCGTAAACAGCCTGTGTTTTGATTATTGGCACCGCCTCGTTTAATTAAGCTTCTCAACATAATTAAGTCCGTATACTCGTATAATGATTAAATAGTTGTCTCTGTAATTTACAACCAAAATTACCTCAGGATAATGAAATGATTCTAAATAGAAACCTCGTGGGCAAACTTCTCGGTAAATATATTGGAATAGGTTCTAATTTATCTCTGGTAAATTAGTTTCATTCTTGCCGATTTTGCAACGTTGCGAAATAATTTACCAAAATGTTAACTTTAACCTCTCTTTTCTCGACTAATTCAAACCCAATGCACGAATTCTTGTTAATTTCCTATTTTTGCATTCGTATAAGGATAAATTGTCGACGTAATTCTCTTCTATTGGTCGAGAATCGGCAAATACTCGCACCGTATTGGTCACAACAGTTGACGTACGCTATCGGTGTTAAGGAAGACTTAAAAAATTTTTTTCCGAATGCTACACGGGAGGGTAGAATTTCTCTCGTTTTAATTACAAAAAATGTATAGCGACTGAGACATCTTTCAAAGAGACAAATTTCAACTATTTAGATAATCTCTCCCTCGGAAAGAAACGAAAGTCCATAAAAAAGAATTCGCCATTTTGTTTGAAAATGTCAGATATATAGAGATACCTACCTTAGGCCTTAAATTTAAATGAAAGCAGTAGAATGTTCATTTAACTTCTTGCTACGGAACGTATTTTATTTTTTATTCCAATGTCTTTTTTCTCCACAAAAGTAAGTGACTACAAAAAGAAACTCGAACATAAAAGAAACTCGTGTAAATTTCTGACAGGATGAAATATTAGCGACACTTTGCGAACATTTAATTCTTGCGTTATTTTAAATATTCACAAAAGAAAATGTTTTCTCTTCTCTATGTTTTTAACTCGGATTATTATTAGTAATGAGGTAGAGCGAGGAGGGTCGTTGTTCGTTGTCAAAAAGTCGAGTAACGGCCTCGTTCGTCACTCCTTAACGAAGCTTGCCCCGTGTACAGCTTAAAATATGCTCACAAACAGCCCTAAAATATGTTGGCGTATCCTGCTGTTTTATGAATGTGCTGGCTGCATACATTTCCGCGAAAATACACTTGCGTGATTCGTTTAGAGAGGTTATTTAGCTACGAACCGGCATTTTACTTCTAATAAAATGAATAAGCTCAGTGAGCATAGTTCTATCTATAATGTGGCGGTTTTTACTGCATTAAAATTTGTGGTTCGACGTTAAATTTTATTATTTTAAGTACCTAACACTAAAATTGCCCTCTTTCATTATCCGTTTTGTACTACTCGTTACGATTTAGTTTTGGATTACGCGAATCCGCGAATTTCTATTTTTTTTTTTGAACGGCTAATTAACTTTTTCTGGCACGATCTCAAATAAAAATCAATTGGTGTGCAACAGTAAAACATTTTTATAGATTGTTATCGACATTTAATCAATTCTTAATAACGATAAAAAATAATTAAGGAAGTTTAATGTTTTTAATTTCGGTAATTGAACAGGAAAATTTATAAAAATGTTTTGAAGATAATAAAGCCACGTTTTGAAACAAAAATATATAATGACGCGTTTCGCCCTAAGGCTTCATCAGATAAAAAATAAAAAATTACAAAAAAATTAAAAATAAAGCTTAAAAATCTGTAAAGGAAATAATTCAAAATTAGGTTAGCGAAAAACATAAATTTTTGAAAATAAACTTACTATTATAAAAAACGGAGATGTGTCTTGTAAAATTTTTTGATATTCCCGCGTTAAATTAAATAAATTAAGGTTAAAAAATTTTTCAAGCAAATAAATGTGACTTTTATAGTGACATTTAAAACAAAACAAAATTTTAAAGCAAGACTAAAACAACACAAATATTCTGTCCAAAAAAAATTTATAGATCCAAATTTTCCAAATACAGCCTTAAGCGACCACTCGGTTCAAAACTTACATCAATTCAACTTCAATGAACCTAAAATTCTGCAAAAAGAAAACAATTTAAACAAACGCTTACACCTAGAAATGATTGAGATTATAAAACATCAAAATTCTATAAATTATCGCAGCGATATTGACAACTTGAATTCAATTTACTTTAACCTAATAAAACAAATAAACATACATTAAACAAAAAACTAGACACCCTTTTCTATTTTAAATATTCCTATAACAACTTAAAATTCAAAAACATTATAAACGTCACTATAAAAGTCACATTTATTTGCTTGAAAAATTTTTTAACCTTAATTTATTTAATTTAACGCGGGAATATCAAAAATTTTACAAGACACATCTCCGTTTTTTATAATAGTAAGTTTATTTTCAAAAATTTATGTTTTTCGCTAACCTAATTTTGAATTATTTCCTTTACAGATTTTTAAGCTTTATTTTTAATTTTTTATTTTTTATCTGATGAAGCCTTAGGGCGAAACGCGTCATTATATATTTTTGTTTCAAAACGTGGCTTTATTATCTTCAAAACATTTTTATCATTCACAAGAAAGCTAAAAAACTATTATAATTTAGGAAAATTTATTATCTTTTGCTACTATTTAGCCAAATTAAAATTTTCAGGGACGAGAAAATAATTTTTTTGGATTAATAGAGAATGTAGGTTACGTCTGCCATTCATGTGGAAAAGAGAGAAGCTTTGAAGCAAAGTTTACTCCATTTATAAGGATAACTAAGACACTACAACTTAATCTGATCTGAATTGCTTAGAAATCAGTAAACAAACCACAACTATACGGTACAGTCATGCACTTTTATCACTTCATAAACTGACTAAACGCAGGAGGAACTATCCTGGGTTTAATGGAAAAAGCAGGGCTATGTTCAAAGTAACCAGATAGAATGGCGTAATTTCATACCAACTCCTGAAATTGACCTCTTGCGTTTTTTGTGCATTACTATGCAAAAATGGAGACTAGGGAGACATTTTGGATTGCTTGTATTTTCGTAGATTATCGTTTGGAGGACTGGACTTACAATTTAGAGGAGTACGAACAAGTTATTGATCAATCTTTAACATGTAGTTGCCATTGCGAGCCTACGGCCTCCTCTCTCTACAACGCGGCTTTTAATTCTTCTCAATTTCTTTCTTTTCCTCTGGAGGTTTCCTAGAAAGATCTCTTGTACCTTTTGTAGCTGGCTACCATACCTGACCATACTAGGTATGGCCCTTCTTGTCCGAATTTCCGCGTGTTTGAATGCTTACAACTCTTTACCTTTCCGTAGGTGTTTTCTAATGAAACTGTAGAGTATAGAGGATTCCAAGACCACGTTACTTGACGCTGCGAGTGCTTTGAGAACCTCTCACAGCTGGTACCTGTACCTGGCTATCTGGTAATATGGCACTTTTATAAAAAGCCGCACCTGTTCGAGACTTCATCAGTCTTAATGCTTACAGCTCTTTAGAAACCTTTCCGAAAGTATTTTCCAATGAAACTGTAGAGCATCCTAAGCGTAGGTCACGGGACACTGCAGGCTGCAGGTACTTGAAGAGCTCCAGCTCTTCTCCAGCTCTAGCTCTTTTCTTGTAGAAAACCAGCTCACGGCTGGTTTATTTACAATTTTAGTTTCTTAAATTGAATGGTTGAGTAACAAGTTATTCAGACTACCAGTGCAGTGTCACGGAGTAGTGTATCTAGAGCTCCAATTGCATCCTTGTTGTGCTTCACTTGTGACTCTTGATGTGCGTCTTAAGCCTATCAGTGTATCAAGCTTTACTTTAGCTAGTTTTCTATTGTTTTCTGACTTGGTTTTAATTTAAATTTTAATAGTTAGTCGCCAAGGCAAACCGACGGTCTCTTCTCTACAACGCAGCTTTCAATTCTTCTCATTTTTTTTCCTCCGGGGATTCTCTATAAAGACCCCTTGTACTTAGACCAGTCGGCTTTTTGTACATCTTGGCGGTGTTATAGGTTCGTTCGCAGTCCTGTCTCCTTTAAGAAGGCTAAAAACCTGCTCGGATGGAGTGGTGTTTCCACTGGTTCCAGAAAAATATAACCTAAAGTAGACTATCTCAGTGCAGCAAATACTGGTCATCTGCCTCAAATGTGTCTTTTTTTATCTTGGGTGCTTATAGTTTTAGAAAATTTTGCACTTGTTCCATTATCGGTTCCATGAGAGAAAGACGGCTCATGCCTTTGCCAAGCCTTCTAAGGCTGAAATCCAACAGTGTGTCAACGAATAATGGTACTTCATCCAAGTATTCTGAGAATTACACCTGCAATCTTATCACTGATCACCCCGATACAACTCCGAGTAAAATTTTTGGATTTTTGGCTTTTGGCTGCAATACTCGTTGTAAGACTTTTAGTGTTCTTTTGGATTTATGCATTTCTGATGCCATACATTTCTGAATAGTGTTTCCTCGCCTCTCCACGCTAATTTTTCTAACTAAAAGCAACCCTATGCCATCGTAAAACTCGCTCTAGTGATTGGTTTCTTAATGTGGCGTTAATAACGGCCATCTTGTCCATTTTGGACAAAGCGAAACTACTCATAACTTTTCCAGTTACAGTTCGTTCGATTAGAGTACAGAATTATTTTTTTCGTGGCGCAACTGCTTATTAGAGAGTAGAAAATTTTTGAAAGCACCCCCTTGGGAGAAATGAAACCTGTATGAGGACGAAATCCTTATCCCATTAGGGAAGCGAGTAGAGAGAAAAAAAACGCGTTTACCCTTAAATTAAAAAAATATATATCACCCCTTAAAATGTTTATTTTTTTACTTTAAAAGAATTTGAGTAGGATCTTTAAACAGTTAACAAATCCTGAGAATTTATAAGAGAATAAATTGAAAAAGTTTTTCCTTGTTACTTTATAATAATAGTCCTACTATACAAATAAACTGAAAACATAAAGAAAAACGGCGTAAGCCTTTGACGGCGTAAAATATGTTTAACATTTAAAACCTTACTTATGTCTTTTAAAACGCGCGGGCAAGAAGAATTTTGGTTTAAACGTAAAAAGGCGGCCACGCCTCACATTTTTATTTAAATTTCCACTATTTCTTTCTCACCTAAGTTCCGAGCTTAATGACTCTCATTAATTAGGCGAACACATTTAAAATCGTTTTATTTCCAACTCGGCGCTGTTTTTGAGTTTATCCAACATGCACTTTACAGTTTTTCTTATTTGTAACGACTCGAAACAAAAGTAAACGTAGTTCGCGAAGCTTTTGAAGTGCAAAAAATAAAAGTATCGCGAGAGAAGGGCGACAAAATAAAGTAATAAAAAGATATAGAAGAGTAATAATTAAGTAATGAACCCGTATTCCCATCGCACCCTCGCCGAGCTCCGTTTAAACAAAGGGACAAATCTCTGTGGACACAAACAGAAGCGACCCTCGAAATATGAGAAGAGAAACCTGAATAACTACAATTCCAATTGAAAATATTAGATGTTACCGCGCCTTTCATGTCGACGATTAAATAATAATGGCGGCGTTTTAGAAATTTTCAGTCTTCAATTATTCAAATTTTCTCTCCTTTCATTAAACGTATCGATGGCGTAATAGTTTTCTTACCTTTTTTGCGGGTTCGTTTCTCTCGACGCTTTTAATTCAAATCAGTTTTACTTTTTAGTTCTACTTTGCATGATAAATCTCATGCGAAGGAAGCTAAACTTTTCAAAGTTAAAAAGATAATAGTGTTAGGTTTGTTCAAAAGGCGCTCTCTTAAATGTTTTATAAACAAAGTATATTATTTTTTAAGATTTTCTTTTACATTTTTTAATAGTTTGTCTTATGCATAATGGAAAATGCTTCGACGTAGCTTCTTTGAAATAAAAAATCTTTTTGTAAAATTAAGTTACTCGTGTCAGCATCCCGAGCAGTGTGTAATGAAAATCAGTACGTACTATACCGGGTGCTTTGTATGAAAAACAAAAGTTGGTGCCATCGTGTCGTTTTTTGGAATTGCAAAGTGGCAAAGGAGACACTCTAGACGCCATAAATGCAAAAAGTAAAGGAATACATTAATTAATCGCAAAATACGCGCCGTTACCAAAATCCGAGAAGCCCAATTGTTTTTGAGTCCTTTTCTAAAGCCGACCCTGTTAAAAACTTTTTAATGCACTTTTACGATGCGACCTCAAACTAATTTATAAAGAATTAACTTTCAATAAATTTCGTTTCAATAAAAATGAAATTAATTTGGATAGAATAGTGTCGAGGGTTAAACCACCGTAACTATGGCTACCCCTATTGTCGTTTATATTAGTTTACCGAACAGATCTCTCTAAAGCCAGTAATATACAATGTGTCCCACGGGACGTGGGTTAACGTGGCTATCTTTGTTATTAGTGAGGCAGAGAATTTGTAAAATGGACGAAGTATTAGTACAGTTTCTTTGGTGATTATAACGCGCTTTTACGAAGACAATTGAATGTTGCGTCGCTCGGAAATAATTTCCAGTAACTTAAATGTTCTAAAATTCTCATTTCTATAGGAGAAATTAGCATTGGGAGAAATAGCAATTAAATTGAGTCAAATTTGTTTTTTCTTGTGATTGCTGGGCATTGGCTCCTCCTAACAGTCACTACACGTTGGCATCTCCTAGAGATGCATAGAATTTTATTGAAGAAACGGGAGCGTATCAGTAAGTCCATCGTCATAAAGAGTCGCGTCTGTCAGGGCCTTTGCGTTTCCTAATGCTTACAGAAGCTTTTCCGCAAGGTTCTTTTAATGAAACTGTAAAGGGACAGACTATGGGACACTATAAGTGCTTTGAGAGCCTCTCACAGCCAGCTACCATACCTGGTCACCAGGGATGGTCCCTTCCTGCCTGCCCGAACCTACACGTGTTCTAATGCTTACAGCTCTTTGCCTTTCGGTAGGTTTCTTCTAATGAAACTGGAGAATATAGAGGGTCTCAAGACCAGTTGACGGGACACTACTGGTGCTTTGAGAACATCAAAGAATATTTAGTCGCCATAACTAGCCTACGGCCTCTTCTCTCTACAACACGTCTTTCTATTCTTCCCGTTTTCGTTATTTTTCTCTGGAGGTTCCCTAGAAAGATCTATTGTACCGTACAAGCTTGTACCTCTTGTAGCTAGCTACTATTATACTATTGTTGTATATTATTGTTGTGCTTAACTCGTTACTCTTGATGTGCATCTTAAACCTATTGGTGTACCAGCTTTGCTTTAGCTAGTTTTCTATTGTTTTCTGACTGTTTTAATTTTTATTTTAATATTTAGTCGCCAAGGCAAACCGACGGTCTCCTCTCTAAAACGCAGCTTTCAATTCTTCTCATTTTCGTTTTTTTTCTTCCGGGGATTCTCTATAAAGACTCTTTGCACTTAGACCAGTCTGCTTTTTGTACATCTCGGCAGTGTTATAGGTCCGTTTGCAGCCCTATCTCTTTAGAATGCTAAAAACTTGCTCGGATGGAGTGGTGTTTCCATTGGTTCCAGAAAAATATAACCCAGCTGTATAAAAACCTTTCCATGGTGTTTTTTCTCGTGAAACTGTAGAAGATCATAAGAGTAGGTTACGGGACACTGCAAACACTTTGAGAACTTCTCACAGCTGGGTCGTCTTCAATTTAGTTTTCTTCAATTAAATGGTTGGGTTACTGGGTACCCAGACTACCCAGTGCAATGTCACGGAGTAGGGGATCTGGAGCTGCGATAGCAGCCTTATCGTGCTTCTCTTGACTCTTGAAGCGCATCTTAAACCTATCGATGTTATATTTGGATTCATTTTCTTGCCAAATGATTAATTTTTCGATGCGTAAAGCTCTGGAAGCAAATAAGTACTTTTAGTACAAACTCGAGTAGCTATTCAAAATAATAATTAGAAGCGAAAACGTTTTTTGTGCAAAATATGCCATTAATAGAAAGGTAAACTTTGAGCGACCTCCGTTGAATTTGTGTCTCGATTTGCGGTGCATTTAAATTTAAAATATGGATAATGGTATGCAAATTGTGCTGGTCGCTGAAGCAAAATTTGTGGATTATGTCGAAATTTGAATATCGCTCCTTTTTAAAAGAGAAAAACCAACCGATTTTATCCAGGTGTTTATAAAGAAGTTTTTCTTTTGCTTTATTACGAACTTTTTTTTCTAACTTTATTTAATTAAAATCTACTTCATCCACTTATTAAGATCTTTTTCTTCTCCTTTTTTTCTAATTTTTTAATAAATAGCGCAGTTTATACGCCATTTAGTACTTACATTGACTGTTTAACGAAGAAGTGGGAAATTAAAATGGGCAACGGTTTTCTTTTGTTTAAAATTAGTGAAATGCGTGTGAAATCGAATTAATAAAAAAACGTGCAAACTGAAAAAAAGGATAATTAAAAAAAAAGAATTGTGTGGTGGTTTAGCAAAAAATGTAGGTTAATAAATTAAAAGTCGCCATTTTATGATTCAAATTTTAAAAATCTGTTTTTATAAATATTTATGAGCAATAATAATATTTAAATGTTAAACTTTATATTGCCTTTCTCTTGTACTTATGTTGTTATTTGTTGAAAGGTATAGAATTAACGTAGTTCTTCAACGAAAAGCGAGATGGGCTTTTAATAAATTAAACCGAAGCGGTTAGGGCCGTTGCCGCTTAAGCTCGAGGGCGCAGCTTAAAAGAGACCCCCTGTATAAAAATTTAATTCGCGACGACCCTAACTGGAGTAGAACGTTCGCGTGTATTTATTAAAATGTATAATATAGAATAAGTTACCAGAATGAAGATTTATTAAAGACCCAACTCGCGCATTTTTATATAATTGTATAACCTCGGGGGCGGACGGACTCCGAGGGCCATCTTTGCCTCATTTCTCACGTCGGTCCGCCCCTGCACGACCCTAAGTATAATAAATAATGTTTTGTTTTTTGTTAAATGTTTAGATTTACAACAAAAATTATAGTACGAAAGCATGTGTTTATAGTGAACCAAAAACTGCCAAAATTAGTAGTTAACTTTGTAATGAAATGACCGTTTCACCTACCGTTTTCTTTTAGTGGCGATTAAATTTACAACGGACATAGGGCAAGAGTTACTTCTGCTAGTACGAAATATTTAATTAATTTAAATGTTTCAAATTGAAGACGAAAACAAGCGTTTAACATGCTAATTCACAAATACATACTAAGTTTCGGTGTCTACAAACTATTGTTCTATTAAATTTACATAAATCATTTAGATTATTGTCCTTATTTAATTATAGGGTTTAAATTATTAGTTGCGATCGCATAATATACACAAAGTAATAATGGATAAAGTTTTAAATAGATGGGTATGTACCTAATAGAATTACTATTTCACCCTCCGTCATATTGTTCCTAGTAATAAATTTATTAATACAGTTTATTAGAGAGTACCTATACATCAAAAATAAACTAAAATTGTAAAATGTAAATTCGAGTATCGGGACTGAAAGGGCGCATTTGAATAATCGAAACACATTTTACCCTATAAAGATTTGAAAGGTATCAAAACGCATCTATTTGGTATCAGGTTGGGGTGGCAAAACTTAAAAAAAATAACGACAGTTCGATGGGAAAATTTGAAACTGGCCCTTCACATTAACTATTAACGCAGTCATCTGAAGTTAATGTTTGTGGAACCTTTTAAATGTCATCGTTTGGCCTGTGTGGGTGGCATTAAGAATGTAAATCCGACCTCGTTGGATTCTCGTCCTTTTTAATATTTCAATACTTAGATCGATTGCTTTTGCATCAGTATTTGGGCTTTAAATGGATACTGATTGTAAATTTACAATTCCAAACGGTAGAATCAAGTATGGCGGATTCAGTTTGGTATTTAAAAAAATCGACGTCTTTCTTTAACTTCGTGCAAGCCTCGTAATACACGTGGAATTCTAAAGTTGAGTCGTAATTAATCCGTTTTTTTTTCGGATGCCCCCAAAACTTCCAATTCTTCAATGGCAGCTTTCAGAAAACTAAAGATATTTCGTGATTTAGTACTTTGTAATTATTTTGTCTTCGGTGAAACACGTTTTTAATTTGTGACACGCCTACAACTTCAACGTATAGTGTGTACTCTATTCTTGTGTGTACGACGTGTTGCCTACTCATCGATAAAATTTAATTCGATTATTCAAACTCCGAACGGGAAATCTTGATTGTATTCTACGAGTCTCCTTCATAAACCAATAAATAAATTATATTTTTCTTTTACTTTTTAGATTTCCGCAAAAAATATTAAAAATTTCAAGAATTAGACTAGACGTAGCATTTGAAGTAACTCGTTGCAATTTTAGCAAAACGTACTTTATATTCCTTCGGGTGTCTTCAATCCCAATTTATTGTGTTTCGTTCCTAAAAGACGTTTAGAATAAATACAAAAAATCAGCTCGTAAGTATTTAAATTGGGCCTTTACTACAAAATTTTAACCGCGCGAGTTCTATACTTAAAAATCGATTTGAGAAGAAAAATAGTAGATTTCCTCTAATTACGTTTTTTTTTTTTTTTACCACGCCGTGGCTTTTCTTTCTATAAAATGTCATTTCATTTTAAAGTTAATATGTACTTAACGTTGTATATAAATGATACTCTAATGATAATCATTGTAGGGTACTACTACTTAAGTTATTGAATGAGCATTGTAAGTAGTTAGACGTGCACTTTACACATATAAAACAAAACAGCAATCACCCACTACCATTTAAATAAACAAATAAATTAATTAATATAACACCAAAAAAATTACTTTTGTGTTTTATTCAAAGTTACGAAATCACGATGTGTAATAAGGAGAGGGGCTGCTTAAAATGCACAACGAATTTTTCATTTTGAGCTAAAACACCTTTCAACATCAGTTTCATAATACCTTTATGAAAGTTTCTTCAAAAAGTTTATAAATTGGGTATAGAATCTTTTTGGTAACTACTACAATATCCGATAATTTTTCAAAAATTTTTTAAAATTTAATTCGTGAATTTTTCAGAAAGGTCAACTTTGATTTTGTGTCAAACATTTCGTTTGGGCTATGCCTCTAGTGCCTAGAATTATTGTGTTAAAGAAGTAGAGAAGGTGAGAAAAGCAATTAAATGGGATGTGAGCTCCAGTCCGGCATTTCCAGTATCTACGGATCGAGTTGAAGAAGACGCTTTAGGTAAGTCTCGAATTACAAACATTTCTGCACGAATCTTAAACTTTCCAATTCGCCTTTAGGATACGATGCAACTTTTGATAGGTACTTACGTTTAAATTGTTAAATAGGAGAAAATTGTCCTCTGAATAGGTAACGAGTAATGAGCAAAGAACTCTCGAGATGTAAAAAAGACTCGTGTAAACTCCCCGTAATGTATTCATTCCTCCGGTAATAATTTTCTCTCGACATGTTTGCTAGCAACTTTCGACTTTAATTAAAATCCTATAATTATAATATTTGCCACTCTTGCGATAATTACGTAGGAGGAAAATCATCCATACGTGAATCAATCTTAATTTTATATAACTTAAACAGTTTCTCGTCTAGACTAAAACTCATGTAAATTTTCTTACGCGAAATGGCATTAATCAACGTCGGCATGCATAATTTTTTTCTGTTTATTCCCTTTTGGGTATATTCGTGTATTTTTTTAACAATTGGTAAGTTAAAAGTTGAACTGTTTATCTACGGAATTTTCAATAACTACGTATTATGGAAACGTTGGAGTAATATTAGAAAAAAGCGATGAAAATAATTTGAAACGAAACATTCGAACGAGAAGCGTAGCGATTTGTTAGCTTTAAAGGATATAAAAAGATTTTTATAGAAAATTCGTAATTTAATAAAGAATAACATAGGCGTTTTTAATATCGATATAATTTCCTCGCGAGACGACGAATAGGGGACTAGGGAACCGATACCTAATTTAGCGCTTGTTTAGTTTTTCGTATACGCGTAGCGCGCGTACGTACCATACAATTTCGCCTTTTTATTCCTAATCTCGTACTTTTTGAAATTAATTATCTTGAAAATACAGACTGGTAGTTACACGAGTAAATTTAGGCCAGTTAATTGTATCGGATTATGACAATATACAGCGTCGAGCGGATATGGTATTACAATGTCGCGCCGCTTGCACGGTTAATCTGGTATTACGCTAATTAATTTGGGGTGCGTTAATGTTTCGCCTTGGGAAGATTAGTGGATAGAAATCCTACATTACTATCCTAAAATTTACCTTTTTTTATTTATGGAACCACAATCTAAATCTAACGTCGAATAAATGGATTTGTGCTACACTGTCCGAGTGGTAGTAGGTACTACAACACTAGTTGAATCATTAGTATAGCACATACCAAATTATTGAATTAAAATGTATTTAGTTCGTAAAACAATTACCTTTGAATAACTGTGTCAATATATCAAATTGCAATTTGCACAAACGAACCCTAATTCAAAATTCAAGAGTCAAAAAAGACGAAAGATCGATTTGATGAGATTCGGTGCCTCTCCCAATAATTGTGCTATCCAAGGCCGCTGAAAACTATTTTATTATAGTGGAACTTAAAAGACACATATTCAGTTAGTAAAACCGTTGTAAACGCTTCGTAGAGCGAGGTGAATTCCAGCGGTAAAAACTAAAACTTAATAGAAACGATTTAAACGATGCCCTTGGAACGTATGGTGTCTCTCCCGATTCTCACACTTTCTCATGCAAGTGAAACTAATTTTGCTCTAGTAGGTCTAAAAGAGGACTAATTTAGCTAAAGGAAGGATAAACAATATTGTACACATCTACTTTCAATCCAACATAAATATCGACTAAAGTTGAAAAATCAGTTCGTGGATGAGGTCCGGCGTCTCTCCCGATTATTGTGCTATCCAAGGCCGCCGAAAACTATTTTATTCTAGTGGAACTTAAAAGACACATATTCAGTTAGTAAAACCGTTGTAAACGCTTCGTAGAGCGAGGTGAATTCCAGCGGTAAAAACTAAAACTTAATAGAAACGATTTAAACGATGCCCTTGGAACGTATGGTGTCTCTCCCGATTCTCACACTTTCTCATGCAAGTGAAACCAATTTTGCTCTAGTAGGTCTAAAAGAGGACTAATTTAGCTAAAGGAAGGATAAACAATATTGTACACATCTACTTTCAATCCAACATAAATATCGACTAAAGTTGAAAAATCAGTTCGTGGATGAGGTCCGGCGTCTCTCCCGATTATTGTGCTATCCAAGGCCGCCGAAAACTATTTTATTCTAGTGGAACTTAAAAGACACATATTCAGTTAGTAAAACCGTTGTAAACGCTTCGTAGAGCGAGGTGAATTCCAGCGGTAAAAACTAAAACTTAATAGAAACGATTTAAACGATGCCCTTGGAACGTATGGTGTCTCTCCCGATTCTCACACTTTCTCATGCAAGTGAAACCAATTTTGCTCTAGTAGGTCTAAAAGAGGACTAATTTAGCTAAAGGAAGGATAAACAATATTGTACACATCTACTTTCAATCCAACATAAATATCGACTAAAGTTGAAAAATCAGTTCGTGTATGAGGTCCGGCGTCTCTCCCGATTATTGTGCTATCCAAGGCCGCCGAAAACTATTTTATTCTAGTGGAACTTAAAAGAGACGTATTCAGTTAGGAAAAGCGTTGAACACGCTTCGCAGAGCAAGGTTAATTCGAGCGCTAAAAAATAAAACTTAAAAGAAACGATTTAAACGATGTGCTTGAAACGTATGGTGTCTCTCCCGATTCTCACACTTTCCCATGCAACTGAAACCCATTTTGCTCTAATAGGTCTAAAAGAGGACTAATTTAGCTAATGGAAGGATAAATAATATTTTGCACATCCACTTTCAATCCAACAGAATTATCAACAAAAGTTTAAAAATCAGTTCGCTGAAGAGGTCTGGTGCCTCTCCCGATTATCCAAAGCAGCCTTCCAAGGCAGCTTAAAACTAATTTACCCTGATGGAACTTAAAGGGGACATATATTCAGTTACTAAAAGCATATATAACGCCTTGCAGAGCAAAGTTTGATACGGTAGTAAAAAGATGAAGCATAAAACAAACGACTTTATCGATTTGTTTGAAACGTATGCTCTTTTCCGACTCTCGTGCTACATGCAAAACAAATTATTTTTAAATTCCCTCAACATTAAGAAATTTTAGATTCGTTGCCGACATTTTTTTAGCGTCTTGGCTATAACACTTCAGTAATACTGTCGAGTTGTTATCGCTTCCCTGTTAACGCCGTCTATAATTTCATTTAATATTGTTCTCCCTCGATGCAAGAAACAAAGAATACGACACAACTTTTTCATAAATATTTAACCATTTCCTTTAAGTATAATTATGAAGCACTTAAACTACTTGCTTTTCAATTCTTTGGTGGCTTAATTTGTGAGGATTTCAAAAAGAAAATGTATCAAAGAGAATTATAAATTGAAATCTTTTAAAATGTTTCCCAATTGTATAAAATACTGAAAGGTCAGAAATCCAGCGAAAGAAACCAATCGGATTTTATCGTGCAAACTATAAAATAGAATTTAGAACAAGACTTTTACGATATGTTGGAGTACATCCCGAGAGAGATTGCTTTCGGTCATGTTAAGTTAATGGCCCATAATACTTATTAAAGCTTAAAGCGCAAAAAAAACATTTATATCGAATTGCGTAGAAATAATATCATAATCGGGGCTGTTAATGGATTTTGTTTCTTTTCCGTTTCATCACATTGTCACAACAATTTAAGATGGAGACAGTTACTTCGCTAATGTGTTAATTCTCAAATTGCCTCATATAAGAAGATGCGGGGCATTAGGATAAAGTTTTGTTGGGCTATATTCATAATTGAAGAAAATTTTAATATTTAAAGAAAAGAAATGATATTAGATAACCAAAACAATTTTTCCATTTCTTTTTACAACCTCAGAAATGGGGGTTAAACTCCTTTTTTTGGCATACGGCCAACAATTTATAAAAGCATTTTGATACGTGTTTTGAGGATTGGGGAGTTAGTGTTTACATATTGAATACAAGAATGCATTTGTCGTTGCGGTTGACCCAGGTGTGGCCAATTCGCCGCATAGCCCAAAGCGAAGCCCTAGGGATACACAAATTGTTTACTGTCCCGCATTCGTGCTTTGCTAGACCGCAATTCGGCTTAAATATTTATTCACACACCTATCTAGACGTTTTGTCTCTTCTTGTTTTCGTCGACTTCTTTTGTTTTAATCGCTTTTTATAAAACGAAAAATGCGCTCGTTTATAATTACACAGTGGAGAAAATAAAAAATTCTAGTCTAGTGGATTAATTTCAGTTTGAAAAAAGTTAATTTTTACCGTTTTTAGTGTGAAAAACTCGGAAAGTAACGTGCATAGATACGCGGTGAAAGAAATGCAGAAATATCGTAAAATGTGAAAAATGAACGGTGAGGCAAATATCGTTGAGTACTTTTGAGATTTGGATATGCTCGGGAGCAAACCCTTAGTGAACTTACAAATCATCATGTTGTCGATGGAACGAAGTGATGTTATGATAAAGTAGCCAAGATACCAAACTGTAGTAAGTTTCTTATTTTTCTAAAAAGATTGTGTTGGGAATAATACAGATTGCTATAAGTTTGGTATTACACAAAGTCAAATTTTACCTACGCTTTTCTTCAAATATCAGTTTCTACGGCATTTGCTGATTTCAATTTACTTTAGATAAGTGCACGGGACAACGATGCATTTCAAGAGTTGCTAAAGGAAGGTCTCTACGGAATTTTTGTTTTATAAACAAAATTTTTACGTTCCAAATTATTTCACGAACTAAATAATTAAACTTTGGCTTATTTTACTGTTAGTTGTCAAGTCGTTTTAAGAAATAATTGCAAAGCTTCTGCTAGCCACATAAGTCCTTTTTAGGCTCCATTAGAATTAAATAGACACGGACTGATTACCCAAGCCTCACAGTCGGGAGAGACGCCTCACGTTCTGAGTACTTATATCCTACGGATGCACTTTTTTACACTTTTTTAACTTTTATTTTTTTCTTGGGTGTAAGTTCTTTTGGAAAAAAAATTGTAGTGCTTCTGTGAGTCCTATTCCTATTCCTAATAGTTATATGCAAGTAAACTGCTTTGGCAAGCTCTGCAGTCAGGAAAGACACCACAAGTTCAGAGTACATCGTTCAAATGTAATTGTTTAACTTTGAACTTATTTTCTAGTTCGATGTAAGGCCCTTTTGGAAAATAATTTTAGTGCTTATGCGAGTCATATACGTCCTCTTTCTGTCCCAATAGAATTAAATAAATTTGGACTGCTTTGGGAAGCCTCGCAGTCGGGAGAGACACCTCACGTTCAGAGTACATTGTACAAATGTAATGTTTTAACTTTGAACTTATTTTCTAGATCAGTCTAAGGTCCTTTTGCAAAATAATTTTAGTTTCGTTTCAGCTAGATAAATATCTTTTAAATTCCATTGAACTAGACTCCTTTGTAAAATATGATACTCAGGAGAAACTCCTTAGAAAACGCAGACAAGCTGCTACTTTGGATATTCTTAATGATGATCTGAAGTCTTTATTTTCACACAATCCTATTCATTTCAATTATAACAAAAATAAAATATAATATATAAAAATTATGTACATTTTAGCATATTACAAATAGTTTCTGTACTTTTATCATTCAAATGTATACCTAAACTACGTAAATAATTATAAAAACGATTATTTCTTTTCGTACAACACAGAGATCGTAAGGCTTCTGATCTTGCAATTTGGCGCAATACGGTTAAATAATCTGCATGCGCAGCTCGACGATTTAAATTATGTTCCAACGAAATCGCGTCCACTAGAAGCTCAGAATTACTATTTTGATTTCTTCTCCACCTAAAAAAAAACTATTAATTCGCAAGTTTTTGTTTGTAGACATTTATTTACCTTTTGACGTTTGAAGTAAACTCGAACGATTTGGTGTCGACATTACATTGTTCGACCGAATTTAACCGCTTACTTAATAAAAAATACGACTGGTCGTGACAAAGGTCTCGGCCGACACAAAAACTATTTGAAGACTCTCGTAAACTAAGGCTATCTTTCACAACGTTTGTTTTAAGCCTGTGAACAGGCTCTAAATCCCAACTTAAATTGAGTCGTGTGTACCAAACATCAACAAGGGCAAGCGTGTCTAAGGCGTTTGAATAATTTTTTAACGTTTCTAAGTTGGTTTTGCAATTCTTATTTTGCTGTAATAAATCAGGTTCGCTTTTGTTTTCTAAATTTAGAAGTTTGTTTTCAGAAAATTTAGGAGGGAACTCCCACCAAAGGCGTCCTAAATTAATAGGCGTCGTGATTTTAATCGGCTCCACTTTGGGCTCGAAATTGGACATTACTAAACTTTCATTTGTGTCTTCCGAGCTACCACTGCTCAACAAGAGTTTGTCTGAATTTTCGTCGGTAGCTTCAAACGTCGAAGGTGGAGTTTTTGCATTTTCGATCGATTGCAACCAAAATTGTAACTCGAGTAAAGTCGAACGCATATCGTTTTTATTTTTGTCCAACATACTCACTAGGTCGTCTTTCTCCACACACGAGCCTTCTACCAAACTTAAAACTTGCAACCAAACTGCAGCATTTCTAGGACTTAGCTTTGTAAAATTAACAACCGAGTGTTCGTTTGTAAATCGTCTTAAATGCAAACAATCTTTATCGGTAGTTGTTAGAATTAAGGGGCGTTTGCTGGTCGAAATTAATTCTAAAAGAGCAGAAATAAAATTCTCGTCCTGGTCAAATATAATGTCAACGTCTTCGATTAAAAGTAAGCACATTTGTTGACTCGAAGTAGTTGACTGGTAATCCGAAGTTTGAGAATTTGATGTTTCCGAATTAGCATTCGTTACAAAACCATTTAAAGGGTTTTTGTGTACTTGATGAGACTGAGTGGCCTCTTGTAAATCGTTTAATAAACGTTTTCCTTTAAAAAAATGTGTAAAAATTAACAAAAAAGTGCATTTGACAAGGTGGAACCATTGTATGATGGGTCACCCCGTAAAAAAAATTGATGAACTCACCAGTTCGCTTACTGGAAGCGTTGACTTCGATCACATTCATTCCCAACTCATCACAAATTGCATAAACCGCCATAGTCTTGCCACTTCCATGAGGTCCGTGTAAAATCATCGTATTATCGCAATTACGTGAGTTTTTACGACTATCGTTGAAGTCTTCGAAATCTGAATTGCTATCAGAGTGGTCACGATTTCTCTTCAAGTCTAACCACTCTTGTAACCAACTCTTAAGTTTGGACACGCCACTATTATTTCCAAATATTTCTTCAGAGCAGTTGGGTTTATACAAGTCGGTCCATAGTTTATCTCGGAATAAATCTGCGTTTTCGATTTCACAACTCTTCAACTTGTTATGTAAATATTTAAAAGTTTTATAAACCGGGTAGTTGGGATTTTCTGTTTTTAGTCTTTTCAACTCTTTCCTTGTATTTACTGTTTTACAGCTTTTCAACTGAACTGCATGGTCATTTGTGGTGGTATTGCTCGATAGGAATTTCAAAGTCGCCGATGAAAGACTAGGTAAGGTGTCCGCGACAGTCGAGAATTTCAAGTTTGAAACTGGAAGATTCCAGAAGTTTACCGGGCTGTTTTCTAACTGTTCGTGAGTCGGTTCGATAGTAACGTGGCTAATGGTGGGAAAATAATGATGAGGTGCCTCTTCTACCCTGAAACATAACAACTAGTTACTATAAGCCACAAAAACAAAAGTACACTTACTTTTGTTTCTCGACTACCTTACGTAACGAGGTAGGCATCTCGCTGTATAAAAACCTCTTTCGTGCCTTCAAAGTTTCGGAACTTAGTTTTGCTTTTGCTTTCATAAACAAAGGGGCCACTTTGACAATTTTGTCTTTTTTTCTTAGTCCTTTGAAGTATTTTTTAAAAGCTAAAGGTTCGTTCGAGTCAGAGTCGCAGTCGTCGTTTGTTTTTTCTTCATTTTTAGTTGTCTCTGTACAGTTCACTTCGCTCTCTTCGTCTTTATTTTCGTCCAGTTTGACCTTAATTCGCAGTTTCCATTTTTTTACATTTTCGGTAGTTAAACCCTTCGAAAGCTTTGAGTTTTCCAAACCAATGTCATTCGAGTTGGGCTCACCATCTTTCTTTAATCTAAGCTTCAACTGTTTTTTTTTGGATTTTGAAGCTTTAACTTTTGACGAGTGGTCTCGAGAACTATTTAATATTTCGTTTTTCTTTAAAATACCCTCAAAAGTATTGACGTCGGTGTTCTGTGCAGTTACAACTTCGTCCTCTTTAAGTGAACTGCCGGCTAAACTTCCCGACTCGTTTTGACCTTCGGCATCTTCGAGAGAGTTCTTACTGACAATTTCGTTAGTTTCAGAAGTTATGGCTACTTCTAAAGGAACTTTGTTGATTACATCGTCGCAAGTAGATTCCACGTCAGACTCGACAACCCGCAGTTTCCTCTTTTTGGCAAAACTTTCAACACTGTCTACACTATCGCTCGTGGCAGCTTGACTCGATGTATCTGAACTTTGAACGAGCAACGTTTTCAAACGCTTAGCTCTAGTTTTTAGCTTCTTTTCAATAATCAAACCTTTTTCTTCGTACTCGATCTTTCTTTTTTTAGCTCCTTTCTTGTCTGCCCACTCTTGCAGACGAGTCTTCTTGGTCAAAATGCTTTCTTTACTTTTGAGCAAATCGCCATTTTTTTGTTCTGGCGTCAATTCCTTCCCCGACGAATTTTGCCCAATAACTCTATACCTGCTATTCATCATAAACTGAAACGCATTTTGAACGGTTTGCTCATTTTCTTTTTCAGTTTGTTCCAACTTGAAAACAGAACTAGCGTTTGCATTCGTACTACCTTTGTTGGCCAACTCAAATAAACACTCTTCAATAACATCCGAACTTCCATCTATCGCCTTCAATTGGTCTTTGGTTTCTTTATTTGGATCCTTGCTCACTTCCAGCACTTTATTGTGACTCGAGGATGTTTTTAAGCAAAAAGAAACTATAGTAGATTGATTAGTATTAAAATCCCTTTTGGGACTAACATCTTTAGTGTCGGAATGTAATGAAAGTTTATTTCTACCTTTCGAACCCTTCTTTCTTTTCTTTACATCTTCAAATTTGTTAATTGAACTATCCAAATCGTTCTCTCGGAAGTTTACTTCGTCGCTTACACTCAGTTTCAACTTATTTTTAGATTTTCCTTTCTTACGATCCCCATTTTCGATTTCGTTGTCTTTTTGTTTATGGTTCTCTACATTACGAGAGTCTAAAAATTGTTGGTTAAAATACAAAACTAACATTCTTAAGTGTATGTTACTCACTTTTGTTTGATGTTTTCGCAACCTGAAGCTTTTTGGAGGCAGGCATAATAATGTATTAAAATCGATACTCCTACAGCTGCATCGTTGGCAAGAAAACCGTAGTACATCGAAACTTTTGAACTTATTAGACGATAATTACTTATTGGCACTTACAGTTGAACGTCTTAATTAAGTATTGTTAATTGAAATTTAACTAAATCATGTAGAAACAGCTTTGGTGCAAGTTTAACCTCAAAAACTAACACTAACGGATAAGTTATAGCTCAGTTATGGATTTGTAAATAGTTTTAGGATGGCGTGCACGTTGTTAAAAAAGTACTTCGCAAGCAAATTATACATTTACTTAAAGCACAATAAGTTTAATAAAAATTTAAAAATCATAGGTCAACTGCCGTTTAACCACATTCCTGCTTTTTACCGCCAATTTTAAACTACACTGGCGCCACCTACTGCCACTAGTACGCTCCAGACGCAATCAAGGCTGCCAAGGTGAAATATAAATTATGGCACCAATTTTAAAATATTTGTGTAGGTGTTCGAGGTGTTCCATCAAACATCAAACAGAAGTTCAGCCTTCAGCAGCTAGTTGAGTTGAGGTGAGAACGTTGTGAGGTTAGAGTTTTGAAAACAAATTAAATTTCTTTCTTTCGAAGCGACGTTTAAGTTGAGACAAACTTGCCATTTATACTTTTCTAGCGATACGGTTTTACCTTTTAGTGTGTTCGCACTACATTCGTTAATTGATTTTGCTTGTTCCCAATTTTTGGGGTTTCTTTAGCCATTTTATTCGGTTTTTTAATAGAATAAAATTTTGGGAGAAAATAAAAAATAAGTAAGGTTAAATTTGTTTGAAATTTAACATTTGAAATATTTGAAACACATTGCAGCAACATCTATGATATGATGTTAGTACTATAAAAGAATTTACAGGTTTCTGTTTTAAAACCTGTAATAGTGCCAATGTTTGTTCATAGATAGTGCTGTAAAATTTCACACTTCGAACTTCGAATTCGAATTGAAAAGTTTAACCTAACTTATATGTTACAAACTTTTTTCATTTTTCCTGTAAAAGATCGAATGATCTCGCTAAAGAAAACCCCAAAAGTTAGGAATGAGAGCGGAATCAATTTATCCGATATACTAAAAGCTAAAACTGTAAACATCTATTCGAAGGGAAGAAAAATTATGTTGTTAGTTTGTTCAAGACCGTTAAAAAGGCAACCTATGGCAATGCCTATGGGCAGTTTGAAAAGTTGGATTTTATTACCACGGAGAAACGATTGTAGAAATCGTATAAGTTGTTTTGTACTATAGAAAGTTTTGAAACATGAACGAAATAATGGGCGAGGTAGGAACATTTGTATTAAATTTTTTTACATATTTTCCACAATGAGGCACATACTGCTAAATTGGAGAGTGGGGTATAATACAGTGGCTATCGTGTAACATTTGCATAGAATTTCAAGGGTGCCGTCCGTCTAATAACAAAAGTAGTGCTTAATTCCTTCTTGAGCAATTTAGTTTTTAGGTATCCTGATAACAAATTTTTTTTTGATAACAAATTAATTCCAATTACGAGTAACTTAACAGCAAGTGTTTTCTAGTTTGATTACCGGAAAAGCTACTACTGGTATTTAATACTAAAGCCGATGTATTGTTAGTTCATTCGGCAGATTAGTTTCTGGTACTTCGTAAATCTTAGACATCGTGTAGTTGTTAGTGCCCCTAGCAAGAAATGGTGTGGATATGCTTACTCCCGAAGTGATAACCCAGAAGGTACTTTTGAGTTTTATATTTTGTTAAATAACGATTCTTTTAATTTGGTGTATTATAGCAGTGCCGATCGGAAAAAGTACTAGTCAAAGTTTCACCTGGCATCTTAGAAGAACATAGAATGGACGGCATGAAGAATGTAACGACAGAAAAGTCTTCCTACAAGAAAACAAGATGTTTTAAGGTAATTGTTCTCATTTTAATAGTTTTGGAGTCTTCCTGGCCATTTAATATAAGATGTTGGAGCTGTTTGTTTCAAATTACTTATTGTTAGCTCACCTTTCAAACACTTCTATAAGTAATGAGCATTAGGACCGTAAAAGTTAATTTATTCAAAACACTTCCAATTTGTCATTTTTTCCTTCGACGAAAGTACAAATTTTATCTGCGTCTTCCAGTTCTTGTTTACCGAACTGATTACACGGAGAAGCTAATATTCTTAAACCAACCTTGAGTCTTCATACTTGTAGAGCTCAACCTATTCTGCATAATTTTTCTTCCTATAACCACATTTCGAAGCGATGTTAACTACCAGACAAAAATGAAAAATGCCCTTTGTACTTTTTGAGCAATACGGTTTCTCCTTTTAGAGTGTCGGCAATAAAATCGTAAATTGATTCCACTTCTTCCCAAATCGGGATTTTCTTTAGTCTATTTGGTTTTTTTAATATTTAAAGTTTTTTAGATTAAAATATGAAGGACTTAATAGTTGAGGTGAAAAACTCATTTTCCATTTTTTTACATAAAATTTTCCACGTTAAGTTAAATGGAGTATAAAAGAGTGGCTAATTGAATCGTAAACCTCTTTAGACTTCGACATCTATGCTAGAGTTTGTAGTAGTGTTGGGCATAATCGAATGATTTTCATAATCGATATGTTGGTACTCGAATGATTAGTATAATCGAATGATCATTCGAATGATCTCTCGTATCTCGTAGTTTAAATGTTCGTCGCTCGTTGGTACTCGAATGACGGATTGAGTCGAATGATATATCGTATTTCCGTATTTCGTATTATAAGTCTACACACACAGTTGTTGTAAACCTTTGTAAATTGAAACTCAAAATTTTTTTATTGGAAAAAAGGAAAAAACTATTATGAATTACATAAAAATTTATATTCATAAAAATTAAAAACATTTTTTGTGAAGTCCGAAATAATCTATCGTCCTCAACGACTGAAACGAGTGAAAAACCGAAATCATTCGAGTGGCAACGACAACATCTCGAGATATCTCGAATGGTTTTCATAATCGAATGAATCGATTATTTTCATTCGAATGATCCCACCACTAGTTTGTAGTTACTTTTAGATCTAAGTTTTATTAATGTTGACGTTTACTAGTATCATAAAGATTAATTACTCTATGCTAGTATGTAAAAACGTAGTTTCAAAATATATTAGAGTGAGTTAAGTTCATCGGTGCAATTTATGCCTAATATATAGGCAAGTTATTTGTCTTGAGTTTAAAAAAATTTAATTTACCCATAATTTTCTCATCATTTATTATACTATTTTTTGTTTTTAGGTATCCTGGGCGTTGTCGACTGGTTTATCAAGAGCGTTGAAATGGTAACCTACGAGCAGTTTGATGCAAATTGGATTTCGATACCACAGAGGAACCATTGCAGAAATTGTTAGTTTTTATGGGCCAAGAGAAGCTTTACAAAAAATGGAGGACTTAATAGTTGAGGTAGAAAACTCGTGTTTAATTTTTTTAAATATAATCTCCCCAGGGGGGTGGGCTAATGTGCAACATGTGCACAAAATTTTAAGGGGGTATTCCTTTTAATGGTCACGTTAACAGCGACGGCTTAGTTCTCGTACCAACGTCTAAATTGTAAACTAAGCATGTGGTACGCTCATAAACACTCTCGTCTCAAGTTGGTTCATTTTTGGTTTGTACTCGTGAGATCGTATACCAGACTAAATTAGTTTGGAATTTGGTCAAGTTTGATGCAGCGCAACCGCTAATGATAATGATGATGTAAACACTAAAATGTTTGTTATGTTTGAAGAGATTAGCTGTAATTAAGTCAGGTTAAGGTTGGTAAACAAACAGGTAATTATTTGGTGTGCTTTTTAATTGCACTCTTTGTTTGAGCAAAGTGTACTCGAACAAGTTTGAATTTGCTCGAACACTATCATATGCACCACCTCGCTACTAGGTGCATGAAGTGCTTGAATGAGCGCGCTGTTCGAGCACAAATCTGTGATTTTAAAACGCTTGCTCATTTGTTTGAACATTTAAAAACGCAACTTTGACGCAGTAGTTTAGATCGTTGTCTCTACTTAAAATCTTGCTCCTGGAGAAAATTTTACCGTTATTCTTGTCAAAAATAACCTTCCGATTTTGAAATTTTTTTTGATTGGAAGTTGTTCTTTGCAGTATTCTGAATAATTCAAACCATATTTTATACCAATTGTTTTATTATTAAGTCGTAATTATTAGTTTTAGTGTTGTTTATAGTAGTTAGCTTCCTCTGAGCTTTCAAAAGCTCTAAAAGGTTTTTAAAAGCTTTATGCTTTAAGTAAAATATGTAATTAAAATTAATTAAAATTTTTTCTTGTTACAGGCACATCATTGCGAGTTGCAATCCGATGACAAACTTAATTGAAGAGCAACGAGAACAAGAGTATTAAGAAGAACTGTATGTTCACGATGTAGTTATTGGTTCCGGATCGTTGGTAGAAATTTTTATATTTATTTGTCATGGCTTTCAGAGCAACAGTGTTGTTGTCTTTTGGCTATTATTGTGTGTTTATATTTTTTAACTGTTTGCTTATAATTGGGGAGTTTCGTTCTGTTTGCTACAGTATAATAAATAAATAACTTAGTTTATTAATTAGTTAAAAGTATTATGCATTTTTCATTCTATGTTGACCACTCATTTCTGATTTATCGGAACTTTTAGGACAATCTTTATTAGACACCTACAAAGAATTATGTAAAATTTCGAAACTATTTGATGTTTTTGAAGGTGAAACGCTTTCATTTTTACTTGACTGAACTATAAATACTTTGTCCTGCACTTTGATTGTTCTACAACAGGCTAATATTAGTTATAATGTTATTGTAATAAATCTTAATAATAATTATTATTATTATTATTAATTGGCGAGAGGCGGCTAAGCCGATTAACTCGCAGAACAGTTGATTACAAAACATCATACAAAAGTTTGTAAGGGTATGCCAGATAAACGTAATACAAGAATAATAATTATATTACAAACGTAATATAATAACGTAATTGTTAAGTCTTTTAAAGCAAATATGTAATATTATAGTTTACTGTTTAACTACCCCTCTTCTGATAAACTAGATTTAGTTATTAGAAAAATTAATATTATTAATTACTGTGGTTTCAATGTTTCTCTTTTCAATTTGTAAATGAAACGTTTTGCTCATGAAAAATGAAAATTTAAATTTGTAAATAGTAATTGATTTACTAGTAATTTATCGATTTTGTGCTTCTAAGGACACCTAAAGGGCCTAACCGAGCTTGCTCAATCCAGTGTATTAAGGAGTTTGTAAATTTGTTAAATTGCTTCTCGTTAAAGTGGTTTTCTTGTTTTACTATTTATTATAAATTATAAATCAGTAGTTGCACCATTGTTTATGTATTAAAATTTATAATTATAACATTAGTTTTTAATTAGTTAAAAGTATTAGGTATTTTCCCTTCTATATTGACCACTTTCTAAGTTGAAATAATGTAAAAGTCGAAATTTGTTAAAACTCCAACTTTTTACGCCTACTAATACATAGGCAACACTTGTTACTCTCCCACTACATTATAAATTTTAAACTACCATAGAAATTTATAGAGTGGGGTGGTCACATGACCATCAAAAGTTTATATAAGGCAGAGTTTCGGCATTCGGAAATTTTTTTATCTCCACTTCAAATCAGCTTCGAAGAGAGAATTTTACGTTTGCTCGTGTGAAAAATCAACTTCAACTTTTTGAATTTTTTTTTTTGGAAGTTGTTAGAGGCATTGTTCTGAATATCTTTAGCGACTTTTGGATCATTTGGTCGAATATTAATGCGGGAAATTAAGTTTTTAAAAATCGATTATTTATTCGTACCTAACACAATATTAATTAACTCGGCATTCTTGTTTGGAAGGTGTTTGGCGCTTCTTAAGACGCTGTTATTTCTCTCTTCTGAGGAGAATTTATTTTTATATTTATTTTTGTCTTATAACTTATAATTATTATTGTATGTATGTAAATTTCGTTAAAAAAATAAACGATAGAAAGCAATAATTTCTTTTATTATAAGCTACCCTATTTACAAGCAAAATCCTCATTTTCGGACTAGATAGTTGGAAAGCAGAAGGATGATAGGGTTTTGGAAATAAATTTTTAATTAGGAAGATACTTTTTGATTAAAAAAACATTTCAAATCATATAAGCGATAACGCCTCGTTTCATAACATAATAGCAAAGCTTTTAAAATTCTTTTAAATAAATATTTCTCTCTAATTTATTTGGTTTACCTTATCGACCTTCTGCTCTCCTACTACCTAGCCGGAAAATTATAAATTTTGAAAGAAACTTTCGAAAAAATGGTTCTTAAAAGTTCGAATTACGCAATTTTGAGGGTGCAATTTTTTAGCCCTACTAGCGGCAAACATTCTTGTATAATTTTAGCGCGTCTGCTCTTCTAGTTTAGAAGATATTCGACTTTTAAGATATTTTAACTTTTATAATTTTTCAAATTTTGTGTGTTATGTTGAATATCTTTTAAACTAGAGGACCAGCAGCGTCCAAATTTAACAAGTATACTCCCCGATAGTAAAGCTAAAGATTTGCACCCTCAAAATTGCGCAATTTTGATTTTTTTAAAACTAAGTTTTTAAAAATTTTCTTCAAATTTACAATTTTCGGACAAGGTAGTAGGAGAGCAGAAGTGCGATAAGGTAAACGAAATAAATTAGAGAGAAATATTTATTTAAACGAATTTTAAAAGCATTACGATATCAGCGATAACGCCTCGTTTCATAACATATTGTCAGTGCCTTTAAAATTCGTTTAAATAAATATTTCTCTCTAATTTATTTCGTTTACCTTATCGCACTTCTGCTCTCCTACTACCTTGTTCGAAAATTGTAAATTTGAAGAAAATTTTTAAAAACTTAGTTTTAAAAAAATCAAAATTGCGCAATTTTGAGGGTGCAAATCCTTAGCTTTACTATCGGGGAGTATACTTGTTAAATTTGGACGCTGCTGGTCCTCTAGTTTAAAAGATATTCAACATAACACACAAAATTTGAAAAATTATAAAAGTTAAAATATCTTAAAAGTCGAATATCTTCTAAACTAGAAGAGCAGACGCGCTAAAATTATACAAGAATGTTTGCCGCTAGTAGGGCTAAAAAATTGCACCCTCAAAATTGCGTAATTCGAACTTTTAAGAACCATTTTTTCGAAAGTTTCTTTCAAAATTTATAATTTTCCGGCTAGGTAGTAGGAGAGCAGAAGGTCGATAAGGTAAACCAAATAAATTAGAGAGAAACATTTATTTAAAAGAATTTAGAAGCTTTGCTATTATGTTATGAAACGAGGCGTTATCGCTTATATGATTTGAAATGTTTTTTTAATCAAAAAGTATCTTCTTAATTAAAAATTTCTTTCCAAAACCCTATCGTCCTTTTGCTTTCCAACTATCTAGTCCGAAAATGAGGATTTTGCTTGTAAATAGGGTAGCTTATAATAAAAGAAATTATTGCTTTCTATCGTTTATTTTTTTAACGAAATTTACATACATACAATAATAATTATAAGTTATAAGACAAAAATAAATATAAAAATAAATTCTCCTCAGAAGAGAGAAATAACAGCGTCTTAAGAAGCGCCAAACACCTTCCAAACAAGAATGCAGAGTTAATTAATATTGTGGTACGAATAAATAATCGATTTTTAAAAACTTAATTTCCCGCATTATTATTCGACCAAATGATCCAAAAGTCGCTAAAGATATTCAGAACAATGCCTCTAACAACTTCCAAAAAAAAAAAATTCAAAAAGTTGAAGTTGATTTTTCACACGAGCAAACGTAAAATTCTCTCTTCGAAGCTGATTTGAAGTGGAGATAAAAAAATTTCCGAATGCCGAAACTCTGCCTTATATAAACTTTTGATGGTCATGTGACCACCCCACTCTAAATTTCTATGGTAGTTTAAAATTTATAATGTAGTGGGAGAGTAACAAGTGTTGCCTATGTATTAGTAGGCGTAAAAAGTTGGAGTTTTAACAAATTTCGACTTTTACATTATTTCAACTTAGAAAGTGGTCAATATAGAAGGGAAAATACCTAATACTTTTAACTAATTAAAAACTAATGTTATAATTATAAATTTTAATACATAAACAATGGTGCAACTACTGATTTATAATTTATAATAAATAGTAAAACAAGAAAACCACTTTAACGAGAAGCAATTTAACAAATTTACAAACTCCTTAATACACTGGATTGAGCAAGCTCGGTTAGGCCCTTTAGGTGTCCTTAGAAGCACAAAATCGATAAATTACTACTAAATCAATTACTATTTACAAATTTAAATTTTCATTTTTCATGAGCAAAACGTTTCATTTACAAATTGAAAAGAGAAACATTGAAACCACAGTAATTAACAATATTAATTTTTCTAATAACTAAATCTAGTTTATCAGAAGAGGGGTAGTTAAACAGTAAACTATAATATTACATATTTGCTTTAAAAGACTTAACAATTATTAAGATTTATTACAATAACATTATAACTAATATTAGCCTGTTGTAGAACAATCAAAGTGCAGGACAAAGTATTTATAGTTCAGTCAAGTAAAAATGAAAGCGTTTCACCTTCAAAAACATCAAATAGTTTCGAAATTTTACATAATTCTTTGTAGGTGTCTAATAAAGATTGTCCTAAAAGTTCCGATAAATCAGAAATGAGTGGTCAACATAGAATGAAAAATGCATAATACTTTTAACTAATTAATAAACTAAGTTATTTATTTATTATACTGTAGCAAACAGAACGAAACTCCCCAATTATAAGCAAACAGTTAAAAAATATAAACACACAATAATAGCCAAAAGACAACAACACTGTTGCTCTGAAAGCCATGACAAATAAATATAAAAATTTCTACCAACGATCCGGAACCAATAACTACATCGTGAACATACAGTTCTTCTTAATACTCTTGTTCTCGTTGCTCTTCAATTAAGTTTGTCATCGGATTGCAACTCGCAATGATGTGCCTGTAACAAGAAAAAATTTTAATTAATTTTAATTACATATTTTACTTAAAGCATAAAGCTTTTAAAAACCTTTTAGAGCTTTTGAAAGCTCAGAGGAAGCTAACTACTATAAACAACACTAAAACTAATAATTACGACTTAATAATAAAACAATTGGTATAAAATATGGTTTGAATTATTCAGAATACTGCAAAGAACAACTTCCAATCAAAAAAAATTTCAAAATCGGAAGGTTATTTTTGACAAGAATAACGGTAAAATTTTCTCCAGGAGCAAGATTTTAAGTAGAGACAACGATCTAAACTACTGCGTCAAAGTTGCGTTTTTAAATGTTCAAACAAATGAGCAAGCGTTTTAAAATCACAGATTTGTGCTCGAACAGCGCGCTCATTCAAGCACTTCATGCACCTAGTAGCGAGGTGGTGCATATGATAGTGTTCGAGCAAATTCAAACTTGTTCGAGTACACTTTGCTCAAACAAAGAGTGCAATTAAAAAGCACACCAAATAATTACCTGTTTGTTTACCAACCTTAACCTGACTTAATTACAGCTAATCTCTTCAAACATAACAAACATTTTAGTGTTTACATCATCATTATCATTAGCGGTTGCGCTGCATCAAACTTGACCAAATTCCAAACTAATTTAGTCTGGTATACGATCTCACGAGTACAAACCAAAAACGAACCAACTTGAGACGAGAGTGTTTATGAGCGTACCACATGCTTAGTTTACAATTTAGACGTTGGTACGAGAACTAAGCCGTCGCTGTTAACGTGACCATTAAAAGGAATACCCCCTTAAAATTTTGTGCACATGTTGCACATTAGCCCACCCCCCTGGGGAGATTATATTTTAAAAAATTAAACACGAGTTTTCTACCTCAACTATTAAGTCCTCCATTTTTTGTAAAGCTTCTCTTGGCCCATAAAAACTAACAATTTCTGCAATGGTTCCTCTGTGGTATCGAAATCCAATTTGCATCAAACTGCTCGTAGGTTACCATTTCAACGCTCTTGATAAACCAGTCGACAACGCCCAGGACATCTAAAAACAAAGAAAAGTATAAATTGCTCATAATGGAATTAGGCACTACTCTCAAATTTAGCAGTTTGCGCCCCATTGTGGAAAATAATATGTAAAAAAATATAATACAAATTTTCCTACATCAACCATTATTTCTTCCAAGTTTCAAAACTTTCCATAGTACATAGTACAAAACAACTTATACGAGTTCTACAATGGTTCCTCCGTGATAATAAAATCCAACTTTCACCAAACTGCCCATAGGTTGCCTTTTTAAGGGTCTTGACGAACAAACTAAGATAATTTTTCTTCCTTTTCCGTTTTAGCTATTAGTATGTCGACACTAAATTTGTAAATTGATTCCGCTCATTCTTAACGTACGGGGTTTTCTTTAGAGAGATAATCGATTTTTTACAGGAAAAAAAGTTTGAAGTTAAGCAAATAAGTTTTAGGTGAAACTTTTCGATTCGAAGTGTGAAATTTACAGCACCATCTATGAACTAATAGTCGTACTATTTAAAAGTTTAAAACAGAAACCTGTAAATTCTCTCAAATTTTTTATTATTACAGGTTTCTTCAACTATGTAGCAAGGTTTTTAGATTTTTAAAAATACCTGTAAGTAGTATTACTATTATATCGTAGATGATGCTGCAATGGTTTACAAATGTCAAATTAACAAATTTAACCTTAATCATTTACCCCCAAAATTTTATTCTATTAAAAAGCGAATAAAATGGGGCTTAAGAAACCCCAAAAATTGGGAAGAAGCAAAATCAATTAACGAATGTAGTGCGAACACACTAAAAGGTAACACCGTATCGCTTGAAAAGTATAAAAGGCAAGTTTGTCTCACATACACGTCGCTTCGAAAGAAAGAAAAATTACGTAGCTCATAGAGTTTGACGAAGAGAATTAAGATTCTCAAGGTTAGTTTACGAATATTAGCTTTTCCGTGTACCAATTTGATAACCAAGATCCAGGAGATGCAGATAAACTCTTTCGTCTAAAGGGAAAAATGTCGAATTCGACGTGTTTGAAGATATTAAGTTCACGGTTCTAATGTTAATCACTTATAGAAATATTTGAAAAGTATGCTTACAGGAGATCGCGGAAATGCAATTACGTGGAATTTTTTATCGATTATAAGGAGTGCCTACTTGTATAGTGATTGAATTCTAATATAGAGTCCTAAAAACCTCGTTACAATATTGAAAAAGGATTGGTAAAGTGTCACAAGAAACAATAAATTATAATTTTGTAAATTAAAGTTCTTTTAGATCGATTAATCTAATAACTGCTGAAAGGTTGGTGTCTCAGTTTAAATAAATAACGGGAGTTGCCGAATGCCAATATGCAAGACGTAAATTGAACAAAAAATGAGGAATTCACTTGGACATTAACAATTAAATACCATTGAAACTGGCATACCATTTTCATCTCTATTTCCAACAGACGAGAAAAATAACAGACAGCGCCTTCCAAACGAAAATACTGGGTTATATTCTATATTATTGTAATACGAATAAATGATTATTGTTCATTAGAAGTTTAATTTCCCGCATTTAATATTTGACAAACTACTACTAGCTACTAACTTCTAAGAAAAAGATATTCGAAAAGTTGAAGTTAATACAATTTTTTAAAAAGTTGTTCTACTCACTTTTGTATTTGACTAATCAAGATATTCAAACTCCAGTTTATGTTGCCTAAAGCTGTTTCGAACGTATTATTTCCGTTAAGTGGGTCGAGCTCACCTCAATCCATAAGTCAAAAAGAAGGTGATTAATAGTCAAATTTACGTCACAAAAAGCACAGCAAGAAGGTTGTTCACCAATTATTATTGGCAGGCCCCCCCCTACTTCATTTATTGCAAATAAATATCCACCTCCTCACTGTGATTGATGTGTTGCCTATCCCATTAGGCGCGCGTATTATTTCGTTTTGAATAATTCTGAAATTACCAAATTATTGTAACACCAGTAATTTAGTAATTTTGTTATCTCAAAAAGGGTTTACCTTGCATCAAATGGAGTAATTCTGACTTTTTGGTATGTTGTATATGATGAAAGTCTAATGATAAATCCAAGTTTTTGAACTCTGTGAAACTCTGGATCCAAAACTAAATCACATTCATATATTTTTGAATATTCGAGGTTCACAGAGTTCAAAAACTTAGATTTATCATTAGGTCTTTATCATGTATAGCATGCCAAGAAATCATAACTACCCTATTTGATGCAAGGTAGCAAATTTACTGGACCGTTTACTTATATGAAATCACAGGTCGGCATTATTATATTTTCCAACGCATTCAACGTACTTGCTTTAAAATCTTAACATTATCGAATGTAAATTGCAAGAAAGAATTCTACTCCAATTATTGTAGTATGACCAGAATTCATCCACTCCCTTCAAATACCTAATGTCATGACTGTTTTGCTAAAAATGGCAAAATATGATAAACTTGCAAACTTTGGAAATACTCGTATATCTCGGATACCATAGCGGGAAAGATTTATCTGTATACAAGTTACAGATAAACCTGTGGTTTGATCCGTCACAGTTAAAACTATTGATGACCACTAACTCAAGCTAATTCAAGAAATCAAATAATTTTTATATGAAGCACCTTTTAGGAAATTTGCCAGTCAGTGTGTAAACACCCGCAGATTATACATGGAGGATTGGTGCGAGATCTTTCGCCAAGTCGAAAGTTTTCAGTTTCCAGAAAGTGCGATATTTCTAATGTATAACAGTGATAAAAAAGACGTGCTGCTTGCACGGCTGCAATGTATATTACATGTTCATCAAACGATATAAAAAGAAAACGAAAAAAACAAATAAAACGTTGGTTATAGGAATCGTGAGAGAGAAAACTTTCGTATGTCCTTGTTTTCAAATTTCTGTTTGTATAATCTTTGCTTTTCATCTTCCATAAACGTGGATTTTCTCAGTATATTCTTAAAAATTCGATTTAGACATCTTGCAGCACAAAAAATTAAAATTTCTTAACAGTTTTGTCTGTGCACGATGTAGTTTGGATGCCAAAGTTAAAACTGCAACAGTCTTATCGCGAGTACAGATTTATCTGTTACTTTGCACTAACACGCAGGTTTATCTTTAGTTTTAAAATGACGGTTAAAACCTACAGATAAATCTCTTGAACTCAAAAACGCGTTACTAGAAAAATTTTAATTCAACCCGAAAAGTTTTGCTGCGTATTTATGCGTATTCCGCGCTATTAGGTATACAATAGTCTTCATATGTAGAAAATTTAGTCTACTTTCAAAAAATATAGGACCGTCTTTGCAGTAAAAATTAGTTCCTAGGGAACAAAATTGACAGAAACACCACCTGCCGATGCCGAAAACAGATTTATCTTTAAGCTTCCGCCATAAACAACATACCAAAAAATCATAACTACCTTATTTAATGCAAGGTAGGATGTTTAAAATTACTGGAATAATCTTCAATTTTAATTTTGGAAATCCATTTTCTTTAAAAAAATATCGAAACGCTGTCCAATCTAAAAAAGATTTAATTTTCATTCCTAATCTAGATTTCCTCCTCTTGGCTCTTCTGTAAATTGTTATTGGGCGAGACAATGCTTCTCTCTAAAATAAAAATAAGTTTAGTTTAACGCACAGTAAATCACGACAAACACGAAACCACCATCATTTACATAAATGACATTACACATTTAAATTACTACTTCTTATGATGTTGAACCACCTAACAACTCTACATAAACCATAAATAAACTACCACATAAACCGTAAATCACGAACTGAACTCCGCTGACCCCTTCACCTTGATCAAAAGTACCTAAGTACAATGGGTTGCATCCGCGCCACACAGTTTAATTATTCTCCCAAACGCAAAATCTTATTTTACCGGTAGCGGTACATAATGACACCAATGTTCTATAGTTCAATGTTGACGCCTGACAGTTGTCATTTTTGAAAACGAGTATTCACACGTATTAATTTAATAATTCCGCTTTAATTGTTTATTAATGAACAGTACAATACGTTCATAATTTTAAAACCTTAAAAATGGGTATTATATTTGGTAAAAAGAAGCCCGTATCACGTGTTACAGAGCAAGATAAAGCTGTTTTGGTAAGACAACGACGAAGCCAAATTTTAAATAATGATAATGTTTTAGCAATTAAAACAACAACGAGATAAGCTAAAACAATACCAAAAGAGAATAGAACTTAAATTAGTAGCAGATAGAGAACTAGCTAAAAAACTATTAAACGATGGAAAGAAAGAGTAAGTACCTAGCATTTTTACTATTTTATAATTGTGTATTAATTGACATATTTAATTTAAGTCGTGCCAAGTTACTTTTACGTAAAAAACGTTATCAAGAGCAATTATTACATACAACAGACGGGCAATTGGAAAATTTGGAGCGGTTGACTCACGACATAGAGTTTGCCCAAGTTGAAATGCAAGTCGTAGAAGGTCTTAAGCATGGTAACGAAGCTCTTAAGAAAGTAAACGATATGCTATGTCTCGAAGATGTAGAAAATATTTTAGAAGAAACTAGGGAGGGCGTAGAGAAACAAAGGGTAAGTTTGAATAAAGTTGTAACCGACATAAACACGATCTTTTTAAAGGAAATTGATGCCTTGCTAACTGGAGTTCTTACCAATGAAGACGAGGAGGCCGTCGAAGCAGAATTAAACAGTATAATTGAAGAGAGTCTACCGGCAGTACCTATAGAACCGGTAACGGTGGAAGAAGATATAACCGAGAACTTACCTGAAGTCCCAAGTTCACCAACAAAAGGTGATTTATTCGTTGTTGTTAACTTTTTTTATCAATTTGTTTTAAACAGAGAAATCCAAAGAGAAACGAGTTCGAGAACCTGTGGCAATGGAGGCTTAAAGATGCTTTCGTCGCAATTGCCTATAAGACTAAATGTTTTTACGACACACACGTGTGTGTAGTAATTAATTAAGTTAGTTCAAACTTAAATAAACTTTTATTAACCGCTTTAATATAAATGATCGTCGTATTCTCTTAAAATGTACATAATAATGTAAGTTGTTTCTTTAAATATATTATTATAAATTATTTATAAAACGATTCTTTTTCTACTACTTTAAGGTTGGCGGCGATAAGTATTAAATCAAACATGTGGTTAAAACGCTTTTTAATTAATCTATCAAAATCATATTTTAATAAGCACTTATTTAATAAGTTATACTCGTGAGTCAGTTAAAAATTTAATTTATACGGTGTTTTCAATATTATCGTCGATTCCCAGCTCCAACTTCTCCTCCGCAGTAAGTTCGGTTTGATCATTTGTTAATGAGGGACTACTATTAACATTCAGATATTCAGAAAAGTCTTCAACATCTAAATCGTCGTCCACTTGATTACTATAAATACCATCCCTAATAGAGCGTTTAGTTTGTTTCTCTTTCTTAATTTGTTGATCTGGTGGTACACTCAAATCGCCTTCGTATTCCATGACTTGTTGTTGAGCCAGTCGCCATTCTAAGACTTCGGTCGAGAAATCGTCACGATTACCCAACGAAGTAAATCCGACAATTTTATCCACCATGATACCCTTTTTAATACAAACGAGCGTAGGAATTACCTTAATTTTTAATCGTTCTGCCAAGAACGGGCACTTTTCCGCATTTAACGACACTATTTTAGTTTCCAAATGCTTCGGTGCCAATATCTTTAAATGCTTATCGACGATCGGCGAACGCGAATTTACCGGCGTGAAAAAGTGAATTACGACATTTTCTGATTTTTTAATAGCTTCAAAAAACATTTTTTCTTCCGCTAATTGTTCGTACGATCCATGTCCGCTTTGCAGCCATTCTTGTTTTCTCCCCTGCAAAGATTTCAATTCTTGCACACGTTGTTTCCTTATCTGTTCTAAATCGTTAACGTCTAAGTTGTCGATCTTTTCGATAGCAGCGTCCACTTGCCTTTCTATGCTTTTTGTTGCTTCCAAAACTTTTTCGTGAATTACGTTGCTGTTCATCTCGAAAATTTGATTTCTACACAAATGCGTAATTAACCGTAATATTTACAATACTCTTAATACCGTTCTCGACTAAAAACTGTTTAATGTATTTTAATCCTTTAGAATTATTCCAAAATTATAGCTGCTGCTTATTAATAATTTGTCAATTTAAACGCCTACTGGACCACATAAAATAATCCTAACCTCACTTTTCGTAATTTACAATATGTAGACAATTTATTAATTAATTAGACCCGGTTAACTTCGATTTAATAATAATGCACAAAAAATGCAGAAAGCGAGCAAAGCCGTTATTAACTTTATAGATCGAAAAAATAAAATTATAAAAAATACTAGGATGTTTAGATTATAAGTGTTTTAGGTTACATGACAATTAGGTTAGATGGTAAACCTATTAAATTGCTGTTTGACATGACGTTTGATTGACCTTGGACACACGCAAATTTTTAATGCGTTATAAAAAATGTTATATTCGTATTAAAAATTAGGGACAGCCTAATAACTGAATTCAATTTTAAAATGTAAAAATGCAAGAATTTCTAGACACCGACGAAGACTCTTATAAAAAAAGTTTTTCAGTATTTGTGGCTATTTTGTACCTGAAGTTCGTGTATATTTTGATAATGACGATGTTTATTTTAACCAGGTTTAATCACTTAATTTCATCTTAAACGATAATACTTCAAACATTCAAAATGAAGTGGAGCAATCAATTAATACTTTCTAAGTTATCCTCCGAAAAATGCGTTTGTGTCGATTTAGACGTATCTAATGATCTATCTGTGCATCATTTACCCGGAATTAGATTTTTGTATCAAAGTTTTCAACGATATGTAAGTTTAATTGTTGCAAGCCCTTCTTAAGTTTATTTCCTTCAATTGTAGAGAAAGGGTGTCCTATTAAATCACGATCCTGGAATGAATTATCCTTTACAAGTGGCAGCATTTCTAAACGCCGTAAAGCCGTCTGTTGCTTTAGAAGGCCCAGTTTTGGTTATTTGTTCAGAGGAGAACGTGAAGACTTGGCATTACCATTTAACAATTCACGGTAAATTCGTAGTAACTCTTTTATCACAAGAAAGTAAGATGAAATAAACTGTATGACGCGGCGTTGTTAATTAAAATATATTGTTTTAGATTTGCAAGAGGTTGTTGAAGGGAAGACTCACCAAATAATCTTGTCACACATTAATGATAAAGTTTTGCGCGAAGTCAAACACTTAAACTATTTTTGTATCGTTGTTGATGAGCTCGATCGAGTGGTAACTAAAAATTGTGTGAAGGGCTACGACTGTAAATTTAAAATTGGATTAACTCATAAAAACTTTTTGGTGTGTCTTTACTTTTATTTTGTAAAGTAATTATTAAAGAATTTTATTTTAGAAGGAACCAGATAATAAATTAATTTGGTCCATGTTGAACTGGTGCGAAGTTAAAACGATTGGAAAGTTAACAACTTTTTGCTCGTAAGAAAGCGTTTTTTAATTTAAAGACAGTTTCATTTAAAAAAACTGTTTTAGGGAGTATGAAGACTATGTGAAGAACTTTCTGTTTCCTTATCAAGATTTTTGGCATAGATTAACGTGGGGCTATTGTGATTCGTTCAAACGCGATTTAAAAAAGGAGGAGGAATACCGGAAAAAAATTCAAAATTGGCGTTTACAAGATGTGGGAAGTTGTGAACAAAAAATTGGTAGAAAGCGTAAAATAAAGGCTGATAATTCTAACAGTAGTAATGGTAAAATTTCGCGATCTGGAAGTGACGAAACGAAATCTCCATCTAAACCTACTGTTAAAGAATTAGAAACTTCTCCAACCACTTCTTTGGCTTCTAGGAATGGAAACAAAAGTAAAACGGGCTGTGATAATCGAACAGTAAACAGCAATCAACACGATTTTACTAGTACTAAAGCAGAAGTCTTAACTGATTATGATTGCCTTTCAATGTTATACGGGGAAGAAAAAACAGAAGGAATGTGTATCGAGAACACTTGTTTTAATGAGAATAATATTGGTCAAAATAGTTCGTTCATTACTGAAAATTCTGAATTGTCGCTATTATTTGGCGATTAAAAATTATTAATTTTTATAAATTTATAGTATAAGAAGATAATTATATTTATTCTTTGTAGTCTTTTATACAAGGTGGGTCAGTATGAACGTCTAGGTCGATAATCTCACTATAAATTAATAATGGAGAAATGTGGTTTTTAATAACAGTTGTATTGGAACAAGAGTACATATCGTATTCTAAAATTGTCTTTAGATATACAGGGTGTATAGTATGAGTGTGGTCCAATCAACCTGTGAACTTTTAAGTTATGTTTATTTCTACAAGACGTGGTTTGTCTGGATTTTAGTGTTCAAAACGTGGTTTTGTAGAGGTAGATTTTGGCCTATAATAATTATACCAGGTGTTGCATTTATAAAATATTTGATTGTGCCAGGACCGTACCATAGTACATCCTGTACCTGAGTAACTCGAAACGATTTTAGAATACCTATCTACTCTTGTTGACAACCGTTTTTTACTAGTATTTCTAGTATGAATTAATAATATTTTTAATAAGAATTTTAATTTTAAACGGGTATTTTAAAAATATGTCTAAAAATTTAAATTGTAGCAGATTTTAATTAACTATTTTGTAATAATTAGGTGGTTGTGTTTTTTATTATTATATTAATAAGAATTGTTGGAAAGTATGTGATACAAATTATTGTAGGTCAAAGTGTATAATCTTTTTATTAAATTGGTTTTTATTAAATTTATTATTTTAACTAATAGCCCTAAAATAAAAAGTGGCAGTGGAAAAAATATCCAAACATTCTTTTGAGGGTTTAAGTTTTTAACTGTTATCAGAAAGTCTGGAACTTGAATGATGGGTCTTACTCAATTACTTCTTAAATTACGAACAATTACAAATTGGTTTAATTAAAATGTTTTTAAAAATGATAATTGGCCCATTGAACAATTTCAAGTGATTTTTAATTAAAATTAGTGATTTTAAAGATTAAAATCCTGTGTAATGTTCAAATGGAATTTAAATGTTGCAACTATTAATTCAATATCAGTAACATCAGCTACTTTTATCAATTTTTAAGGTATTACTTCTAATCCTTATACCAAGTGTGTATTGTTTCGATTTTTATATGAAAAACATAAACGCAACTTTGATAAAATTTCAATAAATATTCGGTTCTTGAGTGATTACTAAATACACGCAACATAATAAGTTTCCTTCTAAATTTAAAATTTTTTAAACGGAACTTATCATGTATTTCGAAAACACACGATACATGCAATGTGTAACTGTTTTAATAGGTAAGTTTACAAATTGATAGTACCTATACCTAAACTTGCAAATTTCAATAATTATTGTTTGTAGCAACTCTAATAATTGCAAATGCTGGCATGTACTTAACGTGGCCGTCGCCATCATTAATTAAATTGCACAAAGGGGAAACTCCAGTGGCTATACCAATTTCCAATGTAAATGACAAATAAAGATTTGAGACAATTTACATTTTATGTTACTAACAGGAAGAAGAATCGTGGGTGGTATCCAGCTATATGTTGGGTACAGCTATTGGTGGACTAATATCTGGATTCGTTATAGATAAATTGGGGCGTAAAGGAGCCTTATTAGCTACAGCTATACCAATGTTCGTTCCGTGGATTGTAATTATATTTGCTAAAGACGTTTTGGTACTAATCATAGCTAGAACGGTAGCAGGAATGGGAGGTTCAGTTGCTCTTGCAGTGAGTTAAATTGAAGTGACATTAACAAAAACAAAATTAGAATTTCTAGACCGTTCCTGTATATGTAGGTGAAGTCGCCGATAAAGACATTAGGGGAAAACTAGGAACGACTTTTAACATTATGAAACTATCGGGAAGTTTATTTGTATTAAGTGTAGGATCATATTCATCATATACAGTTCTTACGGCCAGTTGTTCAGTATTTCCAATAATATTTCTGGTATTGTTCTACTTTATGCCCGAATCTCCGTATTATTTAATAAAAGTTGGTAAAAAGGATGCAGCCACTAAAAATTTAATTCGTTTAGCACGAAACAATATAGAAAAACCTGAAGTTGACGATCGAATAAACGAAATTCAAGATACCGTAGATTACGATATGAGAAATAAGTCCTCGATGTGGGAATTTCTCTCTAGTCAAGAGTATAGAAGATCTTTAGTGGTTATGTTAGGTGATGACAAACCATACCATCTTAGTAATATCAAAATATTAAACGCTAATTAAAATCGTTTTTCAGGAGTGAAAACCCTTCAACAATTCAGTGGTTTGAATGCGATCGATCCTTATCTACAAACGATTATTGAAACTAGCAATAGCAGTATTTCTACCGAGCTATCGGGTATCATTTGTGGACTTGTGCAAATTCCTGCTGGTAACTAGTAGCGTAGTATATTAATCAAAACGTTTAAATAGGATCTTTCAATTGTAGTATTAGTAGCCATGGTATTGGTGGACAAAATGGGCAGAAAACCTCTCTTGATAATATCGGCGTTAGGATGTGCAATAGCCTTGTTGGCCGAAGGAACTTTCTTTTACTTACAAGACGTTGCAAAAGTCAATGTCGATAGCATTTTGTGGTTACCGACCACAGCTTTAATGTTTTATTTGATAATGAATCCACTTGGAGTATTTACTTTGCCCTATGTACTTCTAGGTGAAATGTTTGCAACTAACATTAAAGGCAATGCAACTACTTTTATGACGGTATATGGAGCCGTTTTAGGTTTTCTGGTGGCTAAATTTTTCCGTCCGATTTCGGAAGCTTGGGGAATGTATACGATGTTTTGGATATTTGCCGGATTTTGTATTTTGGGCACTATTTTTGTTTTCTTTTTTCTTCCTGAGACCAAAGGGAAATCGTTTATGGAAATCCAAAAAAAGCTAAATAAGAAGTAATTTATTGTTTGAGCATTAAGAACTTATTTTTTGTATTTTAATAAAAATATTTTGTAAAGGAGGCAGTACTGAAGGGAGTAAAGATTATTTTAGTCCAGTTTTTCCAGCTCTTGTAGAATTATAGCAGACTGATCAGGGTGTCAGATCTCGTCCTGTATAGGTACGTATGACATTGGCATTTTGAAAAATTCTATAATTTAGATTATTTCAAAGACGAAAGCACTGTTGCTGTTCGAAACAGTAGGTAGCAAGAATCATACAAGAATACATAACCAGAATCAGTTATAAAGGATTTTTATAAATCCTTCATCTTTATAAATTAATGGGTAATTGATACAAAATAGGAATTGCACTGCTTTGCATGTACTTAAAAATAATTGAAAGACCCATAAAGTGGTAGGACTTTTTATTGATAGTAATTCCTTCTCACAATGCAATGACAAATAACTAAGCCTAATGTAATTAATTTAACAGAACAAAAGAAGGTGTTACAGCATCTCATTAGTTTATACTTATGAATTAGAACTAATTAGTTCTTCCTAACTCGTTCGTTTCTTCAAAGAAATTTCTGACATGATACTGATAATTTAAAAGAAAAGTGATTGCTTTACAAAATACCTTTATTGAAAATCGAAAAAATAGAGTTTTTAAGAAGCATAGGTAGCTACCCAAAACAATTACTTTTTATTCAGCTTTTTTTGTATTTCCATAAACGATTTCCCTTTGGTCTCGGGAAGAAACAAGAATACAAACATAGCGCCCAAAATACAACATCCCGCAAATATCCAAAACATCGTGTACATTCCCCACGCTTCTGAAATCGGACGGAAAAATTTTGCCACGAGAAAACCCAAAGAGGCACCATATACGGTCATAAAAGTACTTGCACTGCCTTTAATATTAGTCGCGAACATTTCACCCATAAGTACATAGGGTAAAGTAAATACTCCCAACGGATTCATTATCAAATACAAAATTAAAGCTGTGGTCGGTAACCACAAAATGCTATCGACATTTGCTTTAGCAACGTCTTGTAAGTAAAAGAAAGTTCCTTCGGCTAACAAGGCTATTGCACATCCTAACGCCGATATAATCAAGAGCGGTTTTCTACCCATTTTGTCCACCAATACCATGGCTACTAATACTAAAATTAAATCATCGTGTTTAAAAGTTTTGATTAATGTACTACGTTAGAAGTTACCAGCAGGAATTTGCACAAATCCACAAATGATACCCGATAACTCGGTAGAAATACTGCTATTGCTAGTTTCAATAATCGTTTGTAGATAGGGATCAATCGCATTCACCCCACTGAATTGTTGAAGAGTCTTCACTCCTGGAAAACGATTTCAATTAGCGTTCGAAATTTTTGACGGTATTAAGACGGTTATCGTTCGCTATCACCTAACATAACGAACAATGATCTTCTATACTCTGGCCTAGACAAAAATTCCCACATCGACGACTTATTTCTCATATCGTAATCGATAGTTTCCTGAATTTCGTTTATTTTTTCCTCAACTTCGGGTTTTTCTATACTGTTTCGGGCTAAACGTATTAAATTTTCGGTGGCTGCATCTTTTTGACCAACTTTTATAAAATAATACGGAGATTCGGGCATAAAGTAAAACAACACCAGAAATATTATTGGAAATACGGAACAACTTGCCGCTAGAACTGTATACGATGTGTACGATCCTATACTTAATACAAATAAACCCCCAGATAATTTCATTACGTTAATAGCCGTTCCTAGTTTCCCTCTAATATCTTTATCAGCTACTTCGCCAATGTATACTGCACTAGTCTAGAATTCACAATTTTTTATACGTTAATTAGACTCCAATTTAAACTCACAGCAACAGCTATTGCAGTTGCCATTCCTGCTGCTGTTCGAGCTGCAATTAGTACTAAAACGTCTTTAGCAAATATAATAACAATCCACGGAACGAACATTGGTATAGCTGTAGCTAATAAAGCTCTTTTACGCCCTAATTTATCCATAACGAGTCCAGATATTGGTCCACCAATAACAAAACCGAGCAAATAGCTCGATACTATCCACGATTCTTCTTCCTATTAGTAACATAAAATGTAAACCGTCTCAAATCTCTATTTATCAATTACGTTGGAAATTGGTATCGCCACTGGAGTTTCTCCTTCGTGTAATTTAATTAACGATGGTGACGGCCACGTTGAGTACATGCCAGAATTTGCAATTATTAGAGTTGCTATATACAATACAAAAAATTAATATTCAAATTTGTAAAAGTAAAGAGTAATAAATTCAATCAACGACTCATTACTCTACGGTACTAATGCGTAAACTTACATATCAGAACAGTCACATATTGCATGTGCCGGGTGTTTTCGAAAGACGCAAACAGTTTCATTTTTGAATTAAAAAGTCATTAAAATGTACGTGAATTAGTCGCCAATAGCAAACTTTTGCCGTTACGTTATTTATTACAGAGTTTTCATGTAATATGGAAATTGAAACAATACGCACTTGGCGTATGGATTATAGGTATAATAATACCTTAAAAACTGATAAAATGAGCTCATGAGATAGGTACTGATACGGAATTGAAATTTGAAATAGAAACATTTAAATATCATTTGAGCATTATACAGGATTGAAAAATCTTTGAAATACAAATCGCTTAAAAGAATCAGTAAGCAAATTTAACGGTCTCAAAAATGTTAAAATTAAATTAATTATTGTAGATTTAAGTTTAAGAGTTCTTCGCTTCGCTCTTATGATTCAAGCTAGAGTCTTTTTCTGCTAAAACTGCTTCAAAGACAGTTCGCTTGGAATGTTTCTATACCACACTTTCTTTTAAAGTAGTAAGACATTATTTTTCAATAAAGATTGAGAATTTATGTGCTCTAAAATTGACTCTCTACGCGCTTGTCTAATAAGCATTGGGCGTATATTTAGTTCGAGGAGCACATATACTAGACTGATGAATTTAAATAAATTTATTGTTCATAAAATAATAGTTTCCACATTGAAGAAATCCGGTCAATAACCCATTTAACGTATTTAGCAAAATATGCAACATATTATGTAAGAGAGATAGTCTTCCTAGTGCTCATAAAACATCTGAACGTATTCGTAGCTCGTAGACAAAGTGTATCGAGGAAGTAGAAGATGAGAGTCCTATATTACTCTCCAATGCGTCTCAAACGTTCCTTATTCTAACTGTTTCCGTTTCTTTAAAGGATAATAATATCTGACATGGTATACTGATAATTTAAAACAAAAGTTTCCGCTTTACAAAATATCTTTATTGAAAATATTTTTAAAAAAAGTTTTTAAACATAGGTATACTTCTTGGTCGAAAATGTATACAGTGACTCATTTTAAGAACTAGACAGCCACGGGAGGTGAAGCGTGCAAGACGGGTCAATCCCAATACACAGGCCTATGGATTGACCCGTCTTGCACGCTTCACCTCTCGTGGCTGTCTAGTTCTTAAAATGAGTCACTGTATACATTTTCGACCAAAGGGTATAGGTACCTACCCAAAACGATTACTTTTTATAGAGCTTTTTTTGGATTTCCATAAACGATTTCCCTTTGGTCTCGGGAAGAAAAAATAATACAAAAATAGCGCCTATAATACAAAATCCCGCAAATATCCAAAACATCGTGTACATTCCCCAAGCTTCCGAAATCGGACGGAAAAATTTAGCCACCAGAAACGCCGAAGTGGCACCATACACAGTCATAAAAGCACTTGCATTGCCTTTAATGTTAGTCGCAAACATTTCACCCATAAGTACATAAGGCAAAGTAAATACTCCCAATGGATTCATTATCAAAAAAAACATTAAAGCTGTGGTCGGTAACCACAAAATGTTATCGACATTTGCTTTAGCAACGTCTTGTAAGTAAAAGAAAGTTCCTTCGGCTAACAAGGCTATTGCACATCCTAGCGCTGATATTATCAAGAGCGGTTTTCTGCCCGTTTTGTCCACCAATACCATAGCTACTAATACTAAAATTAAATTATCGTGTTTAAACGTTTTGATTAATTTACTACATTAAAAGTTACCAGCAGGAATTTGCACAAATCCACAAATGATACCCGATAGCTCGGTAGAAATACTGCTATTGCTAGTTTCAATAATCGTTTGCAGATAGGGATTAATCGCATTAAAACCGCTAAATTGTTGAAGAGTTTTCACTCCTGAAATTAAAATTTAAAAAAACTAGCGTCTTTTGGTTAAACGTTTGAAATTTGTGATATTATTTAAGACGCTAAAGTTCGTTATCACCTAACATAACTAGGAAAGCTCTTCTATACTCTTGACTCGACACAAATTCCCACATCGACGACTTATTTCTTATATCGTAATCGATAGTTTCTTGAATTTCATTTATTCGGTCGTCGACTTCCGGTTTTTCTATATTTGTTCGTGCTAAACGTATTAAATTTTCGGTGGCTGCATCCTTTTTGCCAACTTTTATTAAATAATACGGAGATTCAGGCATAAAGTAGAACAATACCATAAATATTACTGGAAATACGGAACAACTTGCCGCTAGAACTGTATACGATGTGTACGATCCTATACTTAACACAAATAAACCTCCAAATAATTTCATTACATTAACAGTCGTCCCCAGTTTTCCTCTAATATCTTTATCTGCTACTTCGCCGATGTATACTGCACTAGTCTAGAATTTATAATTTCTTATACGTTAATTAGACTTCAATTTAAACTCACGGCAAAACCAATTGAGCATCCCATTCCTGCTACAGTTCGAGCTATGATTAGTACTAAAACGTCTTTAGCAAATATAATGACAATCCACGGAACGAACATAGGTAAAGCGGCAGCTAATAAAGCTGATTTACGTCCAAATTTATCCATAACGAGTCCAGATATTAGTCCACCAATAGCCAAACCGAGAAAATAACTCGATACTATCCACGATTCTTCTGCCTATTAGTAACATAAAATGTAAATTGTCTCAAATCTTCATTTGTCATTTACGTTGGAAATTGGTATGGCCACTGGGGATTCTCCATCGTGTAATTTAATTAATGATGGTGATGGCCACGTTGAGTACATGCCAGCATTTGCAATTATTATGGTTGCTATACAAAAAATTAATTTCTAAAGGTAAGAGTTATAAATTCAATCAATTACTCCACAGTACTATGTGTAAACTTACATATCAGAACAGTCACATATTGCATGTATCGGGTCTTCTCTAAAGACTCAAAGAGTTTCATTTTTTAATAAAGAAATTGTTAAAACTTATGAATTAATGTTGATTAGTATAGAATAGCAAATTTTTGTAACCTTTCGCAAAGTTATGTTCTTTATTTAGATTTTTTATTTAATACAGAAATTGAAACAATACACACTTAGTTATATGGATTATTAATTATTAGGTGAATTGTAATACCTTGATTGAGTAATACTTTAAAAACTGATAAAACTAAGTCATGTTACTGATACTGGATTAAAATTAAAAATATGAGGCATTTAAATATTATTTGAGTATTATAAAGAATTAAAAAATCTTCGAAACGCAAATTACTTGAATTTAAATGAATTAGTGCCCATATTCTCCTTCTCGAAAATGTTAAAATTAATTAGATACATTTATAATTATTGGAGATTTAAGAAAAATCAGAGTTTTTCGCCTTTATGATTCAAACTCGAGTCTACCTCGCCTAAAACAAATCTTTCATATTTTTTGGGTTTCTACTAATTTTATTTTGTATCTGTAGCCCATTTGTCCATTCCAGATCTTCTTGAATTAAAGTAGACAGGGTTCAATTTATTTTGTGTTGTTATTTTAATCAGTTGATGCTAAATAGCCAAATAAAATTCAAGTTAATCTAATTAAGGTAGGTATTTAAAATTTAGTTATAACATGAAATGCTGTACAACTGCATTGTCGGCACAACATTGATAGATCCGTGTAGACGTAGACTATCCGATGGCTTCGCGCGACCAGCACCAAACCACGCTGGTCAGCCATCCTGTATAATGCTCAATTCAAAAGATATATCAATGTTTTAAAAGCACATTCAATATCAGGATCAAGTTCATTTTATCAGCCCTTTAAGGTGTCTATCCATATACTATAATAATATAATCCTTACACTTCAATTTCTAAATTTGAAAAATATAAATTAAGATGCAACTTAGAGAAAAATATCATTTCTCGACTAATCAGCATTACCATACATTTATTTCTCGGTCTCCTACAACTTTGTAATTAAAAAATGAAATTGTCCGAGTCTTTAGAAAACACACGATACATGCAATGTGTGACTGTCTTAATATGTAAGTTTACAAATTGATAGTATAAGATAGAGATAAGGTAACTGATAGAATCTATCATAGAATAGTAGATACCTTTACAAATATTATTTCTTGTAGCAACCCTAATAACTGCCAATGGTGGCATGTACGCAACGTGGCCGTCGCCGTCGTTAATTAAATTACACGAAGGAGAATCTCCGGTGGCCATACCAATTTCCAACGTAAATGAGCAATAAAGACTTGCGACCATTTATCTTTTATATTGCCAACAGGAAGAAGAATCGTGGGTGGTATCGAGCTTCTTGCTCGGTTTTGCTATTGGTGGACTAATATCTGGACTTGCTATGGATAAATTAGGGCGTAAAGGGGCTTTATTAGCTTCCACTTTACCTATGTTCGTTCCGTGGATTGTCATTATATTTGCTAAAGACGTTTTGGTACTAATCATAGCTAGAACAGTAGCAGGAATGGGAGGGTCAATTTCTCTTGCAGTGAGTTTTATATTATAGTCGAACTAAAGGAAAAAATCAATTCTAGGTCATTCCAGTATACATCGGCGAAGTGGCTGATAAAGATATTAGAGGAAAGCTAGGGACGACTATTAACGTAATGAAATTATTTGGAAGTTTATTTGTATTAAGTATAGGATCGTACACATCGTATACAGTTCTAGCAGCAAGTTGTTCCGTATTTCCAATAATATTTCTGGTATTGTTCTACTTTATGCCAGAGTCTCCATATTATTTAATAAAAATTGGTAAAAAAGATGCGGCCACCGAAAATTTAATTCGTTTAGCACGAGAAAATATAGAAAAACCTGAAGTTGACGACAAAATAAGCGAAATTCAAGAAACCGTAGATTACGATATGAGAAATAAGTCCTCAATGTGGGAATTTCTCTCCAGTCAAGAGTATAGAAAATCTTTACTGGTTATGTTAGGTGATGACAAACCATACCATCTTAATATCATTAAAATATTGAACGCTAATTAAAACCGTTTTTCAGGAGTAAAAACCCTTCAACAATTCAGTGGTTTGAATGCGATCGATCCTTATCTACAAACGATTATTGAAACTAGCAATAGCAGTATTTCTACCGAGCTATCGGGTATCATTTGTGGATTTGTGCAAATTCCTGCTGGTAACTTCTAGCATAGTACATTAATCAAAACGTTTAAACACGATGATTTAATTTTAGTATTAGTAGCCATGGTATTGGTGGACAAAATGGGCAGAAAACCGCTCTTGATAATATCGGCGTTAGGATGTGCAATAGCCTTGTTAGCCGAAGGAACTTTCTTTTACTTACAAGATGTTGCTAAAGCAAATGTCGATAGCATTTTGTGGTTACCGGCCACAGCTTTAATGTTGTATTTGATAATGAATCCGCTGGGACTATTTACTGTACCCTACATACTTCTAGGTGAAATGTTTGCGACTAACATTAAAGGTAATGCAGCTACCTTTATGGTCGTGTATGGTTCCACTTTGGGTTTTCTCGTGGCTAAATTTTTCCGGCCTATTTCGGAAGCTTGGGGAATGTACACGATGTTTTGGATATTTGCGGGATGTTGCATTTTAGGCGCTATTTTTGTATTCTTATTTCTTCCCGAGACCAAAGGAAAATCGTTTATGGAAATACAAAAAAAATTGAATAAAAAGTAACTTTTTGAGAAATATTAAGAACTTTAGTTTTGTACTATTTTAAGGACATAAATCCAGATATGTGAAGACTTAAATTTGTCATTTGTCAATATCTTTTCATTATTCTTGCAGAAGGAAAATGAAACGGATTTACTGAATTAGAAATCAGTCTCAGAAGAGCGTAGTCCGTAAATTCAATAAAACACATACACATACTAGGACTAGGTAATGGGTACTGGTTGGCGCATTTACGATAATCAACTTGATAGAATGCCGATTTTCTGGAGTCATAGGGAGACATGATTTACTAATATTTTGTTGTTTTTTATTTCACCTACCCACCCACAATGTTTAAATTTTAAATGGCAGTATCAAGATCGCAGATAAGATTTGTAAGTGGAAATAATAAAAACGCATTCGTGAATATTTTGATTTAAGTGCCATCAAACGATAACAATCCGAACACGTCTAGGTATCAAAGCTCGACAAACAATATTGATATTATCAGAGTAGATATCAAGATAAAATTTGATGTCCTTTTAATCGCAATTTTATCTCAATTTCACCAACAAGGCTATCGATTAATTAGTTTCAAAAAAAATTGGAAAATGAAGAATTTGAAAATGTTAGAAAATTCACGCTACATGCAATATTTGTCTTCACTACTTGGTATTGAATTTTGGTATTATTAATAAAGCCCGACACAGTACCTACACTGCATAGAAAAAAATCTTCCAACAACAAGAGTGTTTCTGCATTCAACGTTCGAAAAAAAAACTCCCAGTGTTTGTAACTACATTTTCTTTAGATCTGACCGTGTTGCATAATTTTTCTCATATATTTTGTGTAAAATGTAACGCCAAACACCCTGGAAGTATTTTTTCTACATTCCGACCAACAGAAGCCGGGATATTCACGGAAAACTACAAAATGTAGCAAATTCATGAACCTTGTCGATGGAAGACTGTTTTCTGTGCCGTGTCAAACACATTGCAACAATAATTTTTAAACAATTCTATCGATGCATATTTAGCGACAATCACAGTAGCAAACGATGCTATGTACGTATCGTGGTCTTCTCCAAGCTTACTAAAACTAACTTCGGCAGAAAGTCCCATCGGAGTAACTTTAACACCGGTAAGTAATTTTTATGAAATTACAACAAACGTGTTTGTTTCTGTTAGGAGTTGTAATTAGACTTTTAGGAGGAAGCGTCTTGGGTAGCATCGATCCCGTTATTATCAGCTGCTCCAAGTTCTTTAATCGTTGGTTGGACTATGAAAAAATACGGTTGCAAAAAGTCACTTTTACTCGCAGCTATACCTCTGTTTATTCCTTGGATTATAATAGCATTTGCGAATTCTGCAGAATTGTTGATTGCCGCGCGTTTTATGGGAGGAATGGGTGGTGCTATGGCAGTAACCGTAAGTTAACTTTCACAAGTTTTAAACGAAATAGATATTTATTGATTATTAAATAGACATCAATTCCATATAAATTCGAATAAACTAACCACGATTAATTCGACCCTAGGCTGCAACTATCTACATAGCAGAAATAGCGGATAAAGAAATTAGAGGCAAGTTAGGGACGGCATTCAACATTTTAAGATTGACTGGCAGTTTATACGTCTTAAGCGTTGGCCCTTTTATTTCGTACAAAGCGTTAGCACTAAGTTCTAGCGTCGTACCTTTAATATTTTTCGTTACATTTTACTTTATGCCGGAATCTCCTTATTTTTTCATACAGAAAAGTAGAAATGATCTAGCTTACGACAGCATAAAGAGATTTTCTAAGAAGAACGCGACTCGGCAGGGCATCGAAGACAAGATGAACGAAATAGAAAGCACTTTACAAAAGAACAGCAAGAATAAGACTACCGTTTGGAAGTTTTTTTCCAAAAAACAATATAGAAAATCATTAATTCTTATGATTGGTGTGTATAAAATGTGAAAGTTGCAATTAAATGAACTATTTCGATTTTAGGAATTAAAACACTTCAACAGATGAGCGGATTGTTTGCGATAGAATCGTACTTGCAAACGATAGTGCAGGCAAGCGAAAGCAGCATTTCTCCCAAAGTTTCTAGTATTTTATGCGGATTCATACAAATCCCGGCAGTTTTAATTACAGCGAGCTTAGTAGATAAAATGGGTCGCAAACCACTCCTGTTAATATCGGCTCTTGGATGTTCGATAGCATTAGTAGGAGAAGGATCTTACTTTTATATTCAAGACGTATTAAAAGCAGATGTTAGTAATATCTTGTGGTTACCGACAACTTGCCTGTTACTATTCATCATCATGAATCCCATAGGGCTATTTACACTTCCTAGTATTATACTAGGAGAGATATTTGCACCAGACGTGAAAGGCATCGCGGTTGCCACTTCAACTCTTTACGGTAGCACCTTGGGCTTTCTGGTTATTAAAAATTTTGATCCGATATCCCAAGCATGGGGTATACACACCATGTTTTGGATTTTTGCCGGAGCAACTATCGTATTGTCAATTTGCATACTTTTGGGCCTTCCCGAAACTAAAGGTAAAACATTTGCCGAAATTCAAATTTTGTTAAAATCTCAAACTAAATCTTAATTTTGTATGAAATTTTATAAAGTTTTGTAATACAAATAACGATAACAATGAAATCTTTTGCTTACAATTTACAAATTCGTTTTAGAAAAAATATTTCTTGCAGAGTACACACATTTTTCAACAAGTGCTCTATTTTTCGAATTTCCGATGCGGCTTTCTCGGCTAGCATCATTATAACAGCACCAGGATTACCGCTTGGTAAAGATGGTAAAACCGAACCATCAACCACGTATAGTTTATTCGTACCGTGAACTCTAAAATTGTACCCTACTACAGAGTCCTTAGATCTAAAACTTCCCATTTTACACGTCCCGGCATAGTGATAAGACGTAAGAGTTAAATGCCTAACATAACATTCCCAATAGGGTTTTGTATCGAAATCAAATTTCTCACAGCCCGGAAACACCCTATCGTTTAATCTAGCACCCAGTTTCTGCATGGGTTCGGTCAAAATTAAATTCTTAATAAAATCGATCCCTTTAAGAATAATATTAATATCGTGCGGATCGTCCAAATAATTAGGATCGATCGACGGCTCTCGGTAAGGATCATTGTCGTACAATCGAACGGTGCCCCTACTCTTAGGATGCAAAACTATCGGTAAGATTGTTGCAGTCGAAAATGTTACTACCGGTTCAAAATATTCCCTCCAAATTCTCTCACTTAAACCCATCGATTTATACAAGTGTTGACCTCTATCTACACACAAACCAATCGGTAAAACCATAATCCCTAAATCAGTTTGATTATTTTCATTCAAAAAGCACCTTTCAAAATTCGTCCCGACAAAACTTTCGTAATTTTTATAACACGGACTATTAGTATTAATAGAACCCAACATTTCACAGCCGACCATAGTCCATAAGCCTGTAGACTTAAAAAAGTAGTCGTAAACAGATAATGGAGACATCATGCTTGCTAAATTAATACCGAGAGATGTGTTAAACACTACCAAATCGAAACCAGTAGTAACATGATCTTGCAAGTTGTTTCCAACGGGAAGATTAACGTTAGTCGTTATATTAACCTGCTTTAAATGTAATTCGGGTCCGATACCAGAAAGCAAAAGAATTTTAGGAGTACCTACAGCACCTGCACATAAAATAATACCTTTACTAGCTCCTACGACAACTTCTTCGCCCAAATACGAATATTTTACTGCGTAAGCTTCGTACTTTGATTTTAAAAGCACTTTATGTACAAAAGCGTTTGTTCGTAAGATTAAATTTGGTTTATTTTGCAATTCTAACTCGTGACTAGCTGTCCAACGACCTTGGTCCTTTGTAGTTGCTTGAGGTTGCATAAAACCTACAATTTTGTTATTAAATTTACTAAAGTACACTGGTTTGGGTTAAATTACCAGAGTTAAACTCTCCATTTAAATCTCGAACTGGAAAACCCAATAATTTCACTCCTTGTAAAAGGGCGTTAAATAAAGGAGTTACAAAAGCCAAGTCTTCAACTACATTCAAGCCATTTTGTGAGTGAAATTTAGCTACAAGAGAAAATGTTTATGATTTAGTACAATAAGTTATTGAATACATCTGATATACTACAGGGTGAGTTTAGAATTAGGATCCTATCAAGTTATTTAATAATATAAAAATATTTTTATATCAAGACCAGAATGTTCAAATCAAGTGACATTTTCCCCCATTTCCCACAGAATTACAAGTACATCAGTCTAATGGCCCCTCAATCTAAACTCAACCTGTATTTAGTTAATTAGAACTTACTGTCATTTCTATAAGTCCCTCTATTGCGTTCGTTTTTTTTAAAGTATGGCAAAATATCACTTTCATAGTTATAATCTCCGTCGTTTGTAAACCACTCTTCAAAGTCCGTGGGATGCCCCCTCGAGTATACCATGTTATTAATACGGCTCGATCCACCAACAATGCGACCCATAGGCCAATTAACTTTCTAAACATATTAAATTAAACTTCATCGCTCGTAAAAGTACACCTACACAATATCTCACTTGATCGTTAAAGGCCTTAGCCGCATTCTTTTGAGGCACGGTACGATACTGCCAATCTACACTTGATTTATGTAAAAATGGAAACAGAACAGGAACGTCCATCAATTTACCTCCTCGAGAGCCAGCTTCTAAAACCAGTACGGTAGAATTTTTATTTTCGGCTAATCTTGAAGCAATTACACTGCCAGCAGAACCACATCCAACTAAAATACCACATTTAAAACCACTATTAATAAAAGCTCGTACTTTACCGATAACGTAATCGTAAGAACTATTCAGTTGGTCCATTTCTTTACAAGCGAAGCAGTGAAATGTGTCTACGAATTGAATTAGGCGAATATATCCTCCGTATACCAAAAGACCAATCGAATATAATAAAATTAGGCCAAAATAAAATATTTCGTTCATTTTTCTTTGATGTTTACATTAAAATTACGCCGTGATACTATAAAACTCATCCTAACCGGAGATAACTAATCTGCTAACCTTTCTAATCACTTGCTCGCACTTGCTAATCTAATTAATTTTTTGAGGTTATGTACAGTTATCCCTGCGTTCGGGGAGCTCGCTATTAGTACTAATCAGTACTAATAGCACGATTTTGCCGTTCGGGGAGCTTGCTTTCAACGCTATGAACGCTTTCGTGACGTAACGATTCGAGTACCGCTGACGTCATTGTTCGCGCTATCAACGCTTTCAACGCTTTCAAGTTGGAGGTGAGGCACGAAACGCTTTCAAACTATTACCGTGGCAACCGTGTTTGTTTGCTCTTCGAATGCAAAGCGGGAAAGTCGCGTGCGCTTTATAAATTTTTTTATTTAAATTTTTGTTATATTTTTGATTAGTATCATCAATGGATATTGATGTTGTAGCATTAGACGACGGCGAGGGATTCATTAAATTAAATTTGTAGTCTTATCTAGCTTATCAAGTTATCATCAATAAGAAATCTGAAAAAAGAATGGTGCACTCGAAACAGGGACAGTTTCAAGTTTTCGAAACTTTGCGTTATGAAAGGCCACTGCCTATTCTCATTCAGTTGTCTGCTAATTTTGTTAATCGATAGTTGTTATGTCGTTGATTCGATGTTATCGTAATACAAAACATACCGCTCATTGCCTTTACCGTTCTGTTTTATCGGCTTGAGGTTTGCTTCATAAATAAAAAAAGACTTTATTTATTTATGGTCTGCTTATTTGGTTCTGCTTATAGTTTTGAAGGTTTTGAGATCATTTTAAGTTTTGGGTTTGAGTTTCGAATACCAAAAATTTTGGTGTCGTTTCACCTCTAACAAAAACTAAAGTATAGTATAATCTAAGAAATTTCTGGGTATTATACCTAAAGACTTGTTTTGGCTCTTTTTTTTCAATTCTCTGTACCAAATTTATTTGTAGTGCCTATCAGTTCAGCTCATTGCGAGTTAAGTTAACTGTTAACAAACTTATAGGGCAAAAAATTTGAGGTTATTTCTGAATGTTTACATTTTGCAGCTTTTCCCGCCTCTGCCGCCATGTTGATTGCATGAGACGCTCACAAATGCGTTCGGGGAGCTCGTAAGCGTCTCACGCTAAAAGCCTCCCCGAACGCACAGTAATACGTCATGATAGCGTGTGGTGCTAATAGCGTGAAAGCGAGCTCCCCGAACGCACCCTATGTACATGCTCAGCGGTGCTCAGACATGTTGCAAGCAGGTGCAAGTGGCCATAAATAAATTGCATAAATAAAATGCAAGTGACTGTAAAATAAGTTTGAAGAGCATATGCAACCCATCGTACAATGCTGTATTTACGGTTGACGCGATTTATTGTTTAATCGAAGTTTTATTTATTTTAAGAAGTTTGTTATTATTCTTAATCATTATTAGGTGTATTTACCCGCGACCACGTTTTTATTAAAATAATGATATCCCAAAGTATAAGTATACCCCTGTACCCGGTGTAGGTACCCTTTATAATGCATTCTGACCTACATGTTATTTGTGATGTTATGTGATAATTTTCAAAACACGTATCCTAGTTTTAAAATAAGTTTATCTATTCTGATTTAACAAAATTATAATAATTAGTAAAATTACTTATATATATTCCTTGTAAATATTGTTTATTAACTAATTTAAATTTTTTGAGGTTATGTGCCACATATTCAAAATTGTGCAAATAGAATTTTTAAAATGACTTTAAGTGATAAGGTAGCTATAATAAAGGAATTTAATGAAAGACATGGATCAGATCTGTTGGATTTGGAAAAGTGTCGTGAAATACAACAAACGTACGAGCGTCGAATAAAACAAATTCAAGCGGAAGTAAGACTCGATAACATTGTGCTGTTTCTCTTATTAACTTAATATTACTCAGTTAACGTTGAATAATCCCGAATCGAAATTTACCCAAAGTATCATAGAAGTCGAGCAATATACATGCGATATTGAAAAAATTCAATGCGAAACCTCGGATCTCTTGAAACAAGTGTCGAATCGTTTAAAGGAGACGAATGAAATTAAAACAAAAACAACCGAGTATTTACACCAATTAAGTTTACTGAAGTGTACGTTGCAGTACATAAAAATCGTACAATGCGTAGAACTTTTCAGGTACGCATTTGAGTTTTTAGAAAATTGTTAGTTAATTGATTATATTTTTTAGCGAGGAGTTACAAAAAAATATTGCACAAAAAGATGACGAAGCAAGTGTTACCCTGTTTGCTAATTTGGGCGAGATTACTAGACAATTAGCCACGTCGCCTGCGGAGCATCTGAAGAAATACCTTAAAGAAACAACTCTATTCTGGCATAATGTATTAAAGCAAAAGTTTTCCGAGTTAGTTTCTTGTTCTATGTATCGACTCTCATTAATTTGTAATGTTTCAGAGAGTTTCTTGAAATACTCAAAACAATAAAGTGGCCATTTGTAAGCGTTAATTTCAGCGTAGAAGTGCCTTCAGAGTTGAATGTCGAACGACTCCAACTCGTAGCCGAATACTTATTGCAAATCGATTTACCAGAAGAATTGATAGTTTTTCCCCAGAACACAGGTTATTTGCGTGATTTTCCACGTCTTAGTTTACCGTTGCAATTTATGATTCAACCTCTCAGAAAGAGATTTTTATATCATTTTCACGGAAATAGAAAGACTAATAGAAACGATAAACCGGAGTGGTATTTTACTAAAATTCTATCGTGGATCCGAGATCATTCCCAGTTTGTCGAAAAGTGGATTCAACCGGTTGCCGATAAAATGGGATTTTATCATGTCGATGCCAAGGTAAAAGTTCGTAATTATTGGTACTTTTATAAATGTTAAAATAATTAAAACGCAGGTCGAGTTGATGAGAGGTTTGGTTCAGCTCGCAGTAGAAAAATTGTACTCGGATTTACCCAATTTACAGTACGACGATTTTACTTTTTCGCATTGTATCGACGAAGCATTAGGCTTCGATAAAGAGTTAAAAGAAAGTTACGATTATTCGCCAGCACAACCTGGAATATTATTGGTACTAACTCAGGCTCAAGTATTCATGAAATGGATGGCAATGGAAAAGAAGTGTAAGTTTCGCTGGTTATTCGTATTTAATTTAAAGAGAAATATTTTAGATGCTTTGGAAAAAATGGATTCCATGTTGTCCAATTCCCACAGCGATGTATTTCAACCCATAGATTCAGAGAGTGAAGATTTAAAGATTGCGCCTTTTGCGGAAGTCTTCATAACTTTACTGCAAACGATAACCGAACGTTACGAAACTCTTCCACAACCTCGACATAGACTTCAGTTTTTAGAACTGCAATTAGAATTACTGGACGATTTTAGAGTTCGATTGTTACAGCTCATTAATGCCGAAGAAGGCGACGTCGTAGAATCAAAAGTTCCGATTATAGCAAATACTATTTATTACATCGAGAACGTTCTCATTGACTGGGGGGCCATGGTGGTAAGTGTTTTTTCTCGAGTTACAAAATATGGTATAATGCCTTTATTGTAGCACTTTTTAAGTTTGTACTATTATAAGAATCAATTAGAACAGACAAACACAGAAAACGTAGAGACGTCAGATTTTGATAGCCCTCTATCAGAAATTGACACCAATACTGTGTTTGTAGAAACACTGTCGCTATATCGACATATGCGTAAGGACTTACTGCTAACTTTAGCCGAATCTGTCGTATCAAAAGTGAGAGCTTGCAGCAGAAATTACCGGCGCGAAATGTAAAAGAGAATAATTTTTGTTTAAAAGATGCTATTAACTACTTTTTAGGTGGTTTCAAGTTAAAACTCCTAAAGACTTTAGAAGTATGTCTTTAACGCCTTCGGCTTGTCCCATATTTGACGTTCTTGCAACCAAACTACATCAGTTGCAAAAATCTTTAACAAAAAAATTATTTGACGTGGTGTGGAAGTCGATAGCGCAGCAAACTGACGATTATTTCCTTGAAGAGTTGGTACTAGAAAATAGATTTAGCGAAGGAGGCGCTTTTCAACTAAAATTTGATTTGGTTCGAAATTTATTTCCAATATTTTCTCAATTTACGGATGACCCGAGTAGCTATTTTATACAGTTAGTTGAGATAGAAATTTTGTTTCCAAGTTTTAATATTGATTATTTTAGGCTAGATGAAGCGTGTTCGTTGTTGAATCTTGCTAAAGGTTCGGCTTTATTATTACGAGAGACGCTGTTGGCATTGGAAGGCGCTACGGGAGTCGAAGATCGTAGAGGCCAAGCACTCAAAGAAATAGGAGTCGAGTGGTTTAGTCCCAACATGGCTGTTACTATTTTAAATCGAAGAGCCGATATAACGACCAATAGAATCACCTTGGATTAAGTTAAATTTCGTATTGTTATCTAATTTTTAAAATTGTCATCTATTTTTGCACCAAAAGTGGCTAATGCATATCTGTTGTTTATGGCTATAAAAAAATAATAAAATGTAACTCGGTTTAGGATCACATTTCTTTGCCACAGGCATAATTTTACTAAGGTGCCACGTTGGGCCACTCTGAATACACCACATACATTATTTAATTTTTCGGGGCGCCTAACTAAAATTACAATACAAAATAGTATGTATAAAATATATTTTAAATTTTAACGATGTACCTAATGAACTGTACATAACATAAAAAACAATACTCGAACAATTCGGTATGTGCAAAACAATTTTTTTCATTTTTAAACTTAAATATGAAGTAGAAAGTATTGTATAATACTTTTTGCTCAAAAAAAGTTATAAGTAAATGTTTTTTCAAAAATACAAAAATAGGTTTGAGCCCAAATAGTCAATACCTCTACTGTGACAAAGGCACAGAAGTAACTCATTACTGGCAGGATACTCATTTTTGTGTTTGCTGGGTTCGACAATATTTGCATTCACTGGGCAAGCGTTGTTAATACCTTTAATTTTATGAAAATCAACTACTATTTAATAAACATAAAACTGAAAAATTTGCACATAACGAAAATCATGCAACTTACACTAATAACATTCCATGGCGTTTATATCGTCAGAATCATAATTTCTTAAAATATCATCCAAAAGCGAACTTAAATTATCGATATTATCCAACCATTGCTGTCGCTGAAGTATTAGGTTATTTAAATCGGTCTGAACGAAATCGACAAATACTTTGGGACATACAATTTTTTTGTAACTTATACCATTCGACTTGGATTCTTCATTTGTATTGTTTTTATATAAATCTGCCAATAAAGTGATATCTCGACATTTAGCAATTTCGTTAATCACTTCTGCGGAACTTCTTTGGTTTGTTAAGTTTTCACTCATGGTATAGTTGTCTGGGATCACTTTTGGAGAACTAGGCGTGGAACAGACACTGCCTCCTGTTACACTATGCAATTTTAACAAATTTGCAAATTTCTGAGTAATTTTGACTGCTTTCTTAGCCACTTCTAAATCACAATCATCTTGAATACAAGCTAGAAGCACTCCCAAGCAACCAGAATCGCTCAATTCCAACAACACTTTATTTAATCGATTTTTTATTTCTACTTCGGTTAAAGTTACAATCTTGCGGTTTTCTTTAGAAAATGTTACATCTGGAAAGGAACCATCGATCATTCCTTGATTACACAATCTGTTATCGATCACTTGACTCCAATAACATAATGCATTTAGTTTAACTTCCCAATGCAGATCTGCCACGGCCGCACGAACCATAGCTTCGTTAACTTGTTCGCTTATATCTTTTGGAAAGGACTGATGTTCGTATATTTTACACATTAAAGTAGCAGCTTCGCATCTAACATTGGCTTCTTCGTCATTGTACAAGATTTTGATCATTTTTTGCTAATTGAGTAAGAGAAATAGTTTACTAGTTTTATATGCATTTCATCTACACTTACGGGTAAGTCTTGTTGGGAAAGAACATTTTTCCAAAATACACAAACTTTAATCATTTCTTGAAGACACTTTATAGCCGAGACCCTCACGTAACTTTCACCGTCGTTTTGGCACATTGTAACCATTAGTGAAGGAAATTGTGAATCCAAAACCATAGTTTGAAATGATGGAAATTCTAAAGCCGTTAAAATTAAAAAAGAAAACCGACAGCTTAAGTTTACTCACTCGAATGTGCAATATTTGACATCGTGCATAACACTTCGAGAGCACTATCCCTTACTTCCCAATCCATATCGTGCAGCTTTTCAAAGATCATGTCACCTAAACCGGCCATGGCCGAATCGGACGTTCTATCGACCAACAAAATTAAATTGGGCGACATAAATCTTGCGATCGACATGTTTATCAGCTTCAGAATTTTAGTCACTAACTAAAATCGAAACGCATTTCTAATGAGAAGTTACTTAAGTACTGCGATATAAAATTTACCTTTTGTGGCCAATTTGAAAGCGTCAGAATTTCCAGGGACATATTCATAATACAAATCGTTTCGATGCTCTCGCGCCAAGTTATGTCGAACTCTTCCACGAAAGCGGCGACTGCTTCGAAGTGAGTACATAAAAAATCTATTTGATTAGAAAAGTATTGTTTGGCTTCTGGTCGCTTTTTCATAGCGTCGATGATATCTTTACAGACGTAAGTGAAACATTGAAAGACTATTACCGCATTATCTCGATTCAAAAGGTGACGAGACTTCATTAGATAGTTAATCGATTTTCGAGCACTGCTACTTATGTTACTGGTATCTTTCATTAAACTATCTCTAAAATTGTACGCCATTCTTATCGTATCCTCGCATAGCAGTTTAAATAATTTTGTAACATAAACATCACGAAAAACGTCTTCTTGGACAACTTGAGCCATGTTGAGTTGGCACTTTGTTAAGCATAAAACAAAAATTGGGGTCATTTGAAATATCATCACTTGGTTTTCAAATAAACGAGGAGCACACTCCGATTCATTGGCTTCTGGTACGAGAGGTTGAACAATTTTCCAATAGTAATGCATTAAATAAGACACTTCTAATAAACTAAGTGCCACACTTTTGGTAACCAATAAGTTCACCAACTTAAAGATGTCGCGGATTAATTTTAATATTTCTGAACAGCACAATTTTTCTTCCTGCGCTTCGATTATGAGCTTATGGTAAAATGTCAAAACGATAGTTTTATTTGTTTCACATAGCAATTCGTGGCTCGGATTATCTGCTACCAAAATATTCCATAATGTTTGTTCCAAGTGAAAATCGTGTAAAAATATTTTTGGTATCGTATATTGTCTGTTAATAAAAAACTTGTTTTCAAAGAAAGACTGAAGGATATGCGTAATTAATTTCAAAGTGGGTATAATTTTATTTTGTCCATTTGTGGAAGTTTCATCCAACTGCAAAATCTGAAATAATACATCAAGAGTGAAAAATTAAGCCATTTTGTTTGTGAAGCGAATTATTACCTTCTCAATGACCATACTACAAAAAACTGCATTAGTAGGCGCACATTTAAAGAGCAAATTAAAAATAAAGTTTTGGCTCTCTCGAACAAGATACAGTGTCTGACCCGCCAAACAACAATTTAGAACGCCTTGCCAATTATCTGTAGCAATAATCCATTCTCTACCACTCGTGTGTTCCAGGAACGATATCAACAGCTTTATGTAACCCAATTTTACAGAAGGTGCACAGTCTGGTGCACGTAACTGTAGAACTGAACACATACGTACGTAAATATTACACGAATTAAATGTCACAAACTGCTTTTCGTCTTTTGATAAAAAGCTCATTAAATGCAAAATGAAAGTTCTCGTAGTAGCAGGTGGCAGAAGTCTGGTTTCTTCCCATCTTTGAATTGCCGTAAAGATCCATTCGGTAAAAATTGGTGAGTCGAGTAAGTTTGCTTCTAATTCTATAAAAAAAAAGGTTCCGCATATTAAACCAACCGGTACTCTAATTATGCACCCAAATATTTCACAACAATATAATTAATTACTCACCAGGCGAATTTTGACTCGACAAATGAGAAAGTAACAAACTTAAGTCGGTATCGCTTCTGATAGTAAAATCTGGGTCCAGAAATCTATCTAAAAGCTTCCTTATTTTAACTTCGTACTGTACGATTTCAGCATCCATTTTATTTTAATCTAAAAAAAAAGTAAATAGATCTCCAAATTAGAACCTCTTATCAATAGTAAGCGGTTTATTTTATCTCAAATTTGTAATTTACTGACAACTTATCCGCTATACTAAAACAATGAAAAGAACAACAAACAAAATTATTTAAACAATTATTAACCTTGAAGATTTATGTTTCTCAATACAAGACATAACAAGTGTTTCTCATACACTGTTATTTTATAAATGAAAGAAATTAGATTAAATTATCGTAATTAAAGCTGGCAGCAAATTAATAAGTGTTTTTAATTGAGATGTCAAGATAAGTCAATACAAGATTTTTTATTTTGCCAAAATGAACGACAGACTTACAAATTATTCTTAAAACTTCATTAAGCACGTATTAATATATTTCACAAAATACATTTTATGCCTTATAAATTGATTTTGATTTATTTTAACCACTTTAAATCCAACTATCAATATTCACAACAATCAAAAATATAACCTAAAACTGTCCAAATGTCAAATGTTGGTGTTGTCCTTGTCTGGTATTGGTCTCACTTGGCAGTGGCTAAAGTATCACCAGAATTTTTATTAAATTTTATGTGCTTGAAGAATTAATTTAAAAATTCTTCCGAAACATTACATTACTGAAAAACTAAGGTAGTAAATAATATGTAACGTTTAAAATTGCAAAAGTTTGTGTTTTTAAACTTTTATATCATGTAAACAGACATAACCTTAATGTTTTTTCAGTTCGTGAATATTGTTCTAAAAATATGAAAAAATGGAAGGAAAGGGGTCTAAAAAACTTGGTTTGTCGACAAGAGAAGCATTAAACAGATTAGAAAAGGATATTAAGCAGCTTCTTAATCAATTTACAAATCACCATACATCGAGGTAATCTACCTATCCACACTTTTGATAACAAATGACCAATTAAATTTTAGAAAACCAAAGTCCTGGATTTCAGATGCTATACATCATTCTAGCCTGCATTCTATTATAAATTGGATAGCTATACTGTCAATTACCTTAACGTCGTTACTTTTGTTTGTTTCGAGTATTATCGTCTTAAACTTTTCATTATTATTTCAATCACTCTTTCTTCTTTTCTTACTACCACTCAACGTGTTCGTTAACTTATTTCATAACAAATTACGACATCAAGAAATACCTCGTCGAGTTGAACAGTTACTCGATACTATTAGAAATGAAAAAGAGAAAATCGAGTGGAATTTGGAAAACTATCCTCATTTATTAGCTCCTTTTTCTCCTTGCATAACTTTACAATGGACTTATCGAGATAATAAGTTGGTCAATTTACCGTGGGCGTTGCTGGTTAAAGGAGATACTATAATAATTCGTCCTGGTCAAGTGAGTCCTGGTTATTGCGAATCGTTGGATAAACATGCAGAGTATCCGTTGTTGCACGCTAAAGAAGTATATGGGCCGACCTTAAAAAATGCAAACGAAACTTTTAGTAATCCAAAGTCGCGTATACCTTTAGATAATAAAAAATATAGACTTTTAGAAACGCCATATTTGAGTAACTTGCAAATTGCACTCGAGCAAGCTTTAGATAGACCGATAACGGTGCAAGAACAACAAAGATATTTTATAATGGTCAAGATTATTCAGAGAGTTATGGTCCCTTGTACACTCATTTTGGTCCTAGTCGGTAGTTTGGTTAAATATAAATACTTTAATTTCTCGATTGAAAGTTACGGTTGGTTGGATATATTCGTACTGAACATAATTGCCATCGAGTTGCCATTGTTGCCCTTGCTATTTCCCTTAGTTTGGATTTGTTTAAATTATTTAGGGATGGCCAGGTAAAAGAGTGGAAGCGTAGGCATCAAAATACCCCAGTTCTAATCGATTATTTTTAGATTTATAACGATTTACAATTTAACATTGAAAATGAAGAGGCGAAATTCTTTCGATATGGAAGAAAGCCCTAAACACGAAAGTGTTCAATATCGATATTGTTTTAGAAAAATCATAGATAATTTTGTGTTTATTTCGAAAGGAAAAGAAAGTACAATGACTAGAACGACTAACATCGTGCACGTTTTAGGATCTCTTACGGTAAGGCTGTGATCATAATGCAAAAGAAAATTTGAAAAACTTTTAAATTAGGCTTTATGCTGTGTGGACAAGAAAGGAATTTTATCTTGGCCCAACCCAACGGCGGACAAAATATTTTTTTTACGTAACGTCGACAGCGTTTCTCAGGCATCGAGGTGAGTCAATGGTGATCAAATTTACATTTGAAAGTATTAATTAAAGGACTCTAGCCATTTTTTCCCTCTGGGGTTTTCTTGTAGCAGGCTCCCTGCACTTCGGTCAGACAGCCCTTTGTACATCCCAGTCATGTTATGAATTCATCTACAGTCCTGTTTTTAATGTCTGTAAATTCTTGAGTGTCTTTTGAATGGTGTCCACATATCTAATAGTAGCTGACGTGTGATTTGAATTATGGATGTTTTTCTATGTAATCCATATGGCGAATCTATAGATACTGGCTCTAACCCTTTAGTTAATAAGTTCAGACTAGATTTACACTAGTAAAAATTAAGTATATCCAATATTTACACTAATTTGTCAGTCTTGCAAATTTGGGCGAATTAAGTATCGACGCAGATAGTCTACGTGCTTTAAACAATAACAGCATACATAGGAGCGAAGATGGAATGATAACCGTAGCGGAAGTGTTGGATCTCACACACAATCAAAATGACCCTTTCAAACTACAATTCGACGATACCAACTGGAAGAGTCATTTGAATTCTTTAAAGCCTCTAGGTATAGCGATTCTTTTAAATACGTGTAATTTGGACACTCAGGTTATAAGACTCTGTAACTTAAAAGTAACTGTTTTATTAAATGTCGTCTTGTAGGAAGATTATACAAAGTTTTGTTCACATATAACATGTGAAGCTATGTATAATGAAAACTTAGTTCCTGTTACAAACAGACGATGTTTGTGCGAATTAGCCAAAGAAATCGGTTTTACCAACGAAGCTTCCAGATTGTTTGCCTTAGAACGACATTTATCAACTTTTAGGCATTTGGTAGGTATTTATGTAGTTAGTCATCGCTTCGAATTAATTCTCATTTTAATAGCACACAGAAATGGCTAGGCGCGATAAATACGTTCGTTCTCTTCAACTTTCAACAAAACTAAAATTTCCATTTCCTCATATGTTTTCTGTAATTGTCAAAGAATTAACTAGCGGCTCTATGCAGCTTCTCTCACAAGGCACTGCCGATATTATAGTCGATTCTTGCGTCGATTATTGGGACGGCTACGACTTATGTCCATTATCGCACTCGGACAGAAAGAAAATTCAAGACTTTTATCAAAGATCTAGTTTAACTTCGTATTGTACGGCCTTCGCTTACAGGTAAATTACCACACTTGTTGAACCTTAATAACTTACGTCAATTTCAGACCTTTACACAAGAGTATTAATGCTAAACTAAGTCAGATGTACTTAGAACTACCTAGTGATAGCCGCCACTTATACTTAAACCAACGCAGTCCTACACCCATTCATTCGGATTGTAGATCTGTTCTCGAGCCTCGCATCAGAGGACTGAACCAATCATACGGTCGGTCTCGTAAAGTTAAATATTTTTTAATTAGAAATGTTCTTTTTAGACTCCCTGCTATACGATACTCCAATTTCTGATATATCCGACGTCGATAGTTGCTTCGAGACGCAGTGCAATCAAGTCTTTATAGGAATGGTAACGATGCAATATCAAGCACAAATGGATATGGTAAGACGCTGAGTACAAATTCGTATGGAACTTAACATTTTTAAAATAGGTACAGCTAATAGAACAATTAGAGAGTGCTTGTATTAGATTCGTGCATTTTAGTAAAGAAAACGAATTAAGATCGAGGGTGTTTAGTGAAAAAATGGGGTTGGAAAGTGGCTGGAATTGCCACATATCACTGTTAAGTGAAAAGAGCAGGTAAAATAGTTGTTTATTAATGTGTAAATCTTCATTATTTCAAATAGATTATTGTAGTATTATATTATCGCTTTTGGTGTTATGTTTTCAACTGTCTATATGTAGCGTATCTTTCTTAGAACAAGTATCTAGCCCTAATGATTTGCACTCTCTATTTATTTTGTATTAATTTTCTAATTTACTATACCAGACGAGAAAGTGGACCTTCAGAATGTTGGGCTAATAATGGAACTGCTCGCGTTAGTTCACCGGCAGATTTACCTCGACGAGTAAGCGATTACAAACCTAATTCACCAACATCTGATGTACAGCACAACTTTGATAGGTACTATACTAATTTTGGAATTGAATAATATTATAGTAAAATTGAGTTGTACAAAGGAAAAAAAATTGCAAGTTGATCGATGAAAGTTGCCACGCATTAAAAATACCCCAATGGAACAACATGAATTTTTGCTCAACGTTTTCTAAAATAATAGTTTTATCAAAAAATGTCATCAGTACTTTTTTTAAACTTGTACAATTTCCTTTAATTTGATTTATTTTTTAAACCTGTAAGATGAAATTTGGCCGGGATAGACGTTTTTCAAGATGGGGTTATTTCCACGGGTAGTCCAGTCAAATAATAGTTTTCTATATTTCTATATTTTTTCCCTGGATTTGACTCTTATTTTCCCCTAGTGACTGGACTCGCGATTTACTCCAAAATGAAGGGTTCCACATAAAGAATGATTAACTTCAAATTCAAGATATTTCCAAAAAGGGCACTGTTAATTGAGCAGTTCAAGAAACCGAATGGAAGTAACCTTTATTAGCTTTTCAAAAGAAAAATTCAATGGCGTAACACTTTTTTTATTGGAGTTTTCACATAAAAGCGCTCCATTCCCCCCTTTCAAACGACCCCTGAGCCCCCATACAATAGGTATTTTTAATGTGTGGAACATTTCCATTCTTTTAGAAATTAAGAACTAACTTTACTATATTATAGCAACGTTCCATGCCAAAACTAGTATAGACAACAGTTTGAAATTGCATCTGCATTATTTAATATTCCTATTTCACGCTTTCTTTTTTTTTATCACAAATTAATAATCGTACCTTCATATTTTTTGTATAAAATTAACATTGTAAATTGTAGCGCACTCAACTCCTCGAAAGGTATAAGCCTTTCGGCTCCGAGTGCCATCAACTTGGAACATTCTGTAGTAAAATTTGAGACCGAAAAACAACCCCTCTCGAACACCGTGGGCAATTTAGAGTTGAACGTATTTAATACAAGTCACGAAAGTGTGCAACTTCAAGCAGATTTGAATAGCATCTCTCACGAGTGGCAATCTCTTAGTTGTCTGACGGACAGTACCGAACAAAGCGTTCCTATTAATTTCGACATGAGTAATAGGGTAAAATGTGTAATTTCGGTTACAGTCGATAATTTAACCAATTATTATTTAGGCTAAACTACCAAGAGGTATTGATAAAATACGACCTCACATCGAACATATAGACAATGTACCTTTGTTAGTTTCTCTATTTACTGATTGCACGGCTTCCAGCACTAAGGAAATGATAAAAATTATGCAAGACTACGGTGAAGTTATTTGTGTAGTAGGTTCCTCTGCAAATTTTGAGACAATGGGCATATTTATGCAAGCAGATGCGAGGTAAGAAAGTTTTTTTTTTTTCGATTATAATACCGAATTGTCGACTTTTACAGCATAGCCATGGAACCACTTTACCCTCAAATTTGTCAAACATCCGAAGTACCCAAAAAAGAGACAAAAGCTTCCATATCGCCCATCGATTTATCGAGAGCACTAAATTCTGTATCGTGCAGCTTATCGGTTAAAAGAGAAGATCCCGTTTCGATATTTCACTTAATTACCGAGTCGAGACATTACATGAGCTTAGTTTGGAACACAGGTAAAACAAGCCAGATGTTTGTAGAGAAGACCGACAAAAGATTGAATTTTAGTGCAATTCTGGTTATGTTCGTGCCTATCTTTGAGTTTATTGCAAATGGTGGCAGTGTATTTGCTGTTACCCCCCATCTTAACAACGGGACAAGTTTTGTGGTTATGCGGAACCGTAATTCCTATTTTAAGTTTATCCATGATGGGGACTCCGATCGATCCTGACATGATCAAAAAACCACAAGGAAAAAAACAAATCGGCTTTAATTTAGAAGTTAGTAACACCTATTTAGTATAAATGGATAATTAAAACGTAATTTTTACCAACAAAACTTTTTAGATTTTCATATTTGTATTATGGTGTTACGGGGGCAAGTTTTTAACGATGGTTATAGTTTCAATAGTGACTTTTAGCGGAAGTTTAGCGAGTTACTGCACGGACATTTGTATGATCGAAAATTGCACTTGCACCTTATTTTATTTACCTAACCTGCATCTTAACTCTACAGCTACGACGGCCGATGCTATATCGAATGATTTTATTAAAAGCGTCCCTTCGGCTCAAAATTTGTGCCTAATTTTAATTTTATTACACCTTGGTAAGAAATAACCACAACTTGGCTATTTTTCTTTAATTTAATTATTTGTAGTGACACTTTCGGCAGGGTTTGTTCATAGAGAACATTCGATTTGGCGCAAAAGTCCACATAAGAACTTATTTTGGTTAGCTTCGGTAGTTACTGTGTATGTAATTAGTTAACGAAGAGGTTTTGATTGGTTAATGTTTTATTTTTTAGGCTTATTTTGCAATTAATATTTTCTTTGGTAAATATGAGTGCTACTGCCAGAAGTTACCAAAATCTGTTAGGCTCTGAAATCGCCAATTACGTTACCATTTTTGCATTTTTATCGCCGATAATAACATTTCTAGTACACGAAGTAATAAAAAGTGAAGAAATCAAGTAAGTTTTTGAATGGCGGCCAAATAAAATATACTCAAAGTATTATTTCAGGACGAATTTAAGGTATCAAAGAAGAGCGAGGTTGGATTTTGGAACAAAATTGGGAATGAATTCCCCATTTTAAGCCAAATTCTTAAATTAATTGTACTTAACGTGTAGGTATTTATTCATCGTGACTGATTTTTCTTAGGGAATGTTCATTTGAAATATATTTTACTGACAAATAAAGTGTTTTTAAGAAATAACTATCTTTAAAGTTTCCTGGGAGCATGAGACTTATTAAAATAACGCTGTCGTGGATGTTATTTACAATAAACTAAAGTTTATTTATCACACATTACAGTTTTATGACTAAATTCCATTTCATTATTTTAAATTAAAAAAAGTAAATTAAAAAGTACTAATTGATAATATTGCAAGGTTAAATCAGTATGAAAAATAACTTCTTAAATGAACGCTATAATTCGACAAAAAATAATTGTAAAACAAAATACTCGATCGATTTTAAAATTTACCAATTACCTCGCCTTAAAAAACTTAAAATTTTAAAATATTTGAATACTGTCACAGTAGAGCATCAGAAAAGGTATTTACTGTTAAAATAAAGCGCCTAAATATTTACTACGTAGCTGGCGCACAAATTTGCAGTCTTAATTTGAAAATTTAGTAAATATGTACATTTATTCAATTACAGTCGGGTCCGGTTATAACGAGCTATGCTTATTTATAGATGACATGAGATGTCAGTTATTTTGAGCTCGGATATAGCGAGCAGGTCTGTTATAACGAGCATATTTCCCTTGCCAAACACGATCAGTGTGGAATAACTTCACTTATAATGAGCAATTTCTAATACTTAAAAAACGTTCTTAACTGGTGCGATTACTTTCTTCCTTGTGGAAGATTTGATAACTTATTGAAAGGTTAGCTTCTAAAATAAAGCATGATAAGGATAAACTTATTGTAGCTCGCCGTGCAACTCCTCGTAAGCGATTTTAAATGTATATATCACACATTCGTCATTGATCATTGTTTCTTAGTGTTACTCTACCCTAATCAAGCCTAAACACAGTAGACAATAAATAATAAATCGGTTATAAACCAAGACCTTTTACAACGAGCGGTCGGATATAGCGAGCACATTTTGTTGGCACTAGGGTGCTCGTTATAACCGAACCCGACTGTACCAAGTGAAATTGTAAATTCGTAATTATAGTAGTACTTAAATTTAATATATGGGGTCCCAACAATGCGAAATACTGGAAGTGAAGCAGTGAATCTCTCTCTCATTGAGTAGATGTTACTGTTGGATTGGTTGCTATTAACTTTCTAGGTCATATCTAATGTAAAAAATTTAATTCTACGAAATAATTCAGTAATACCGGTTAGGGGTACCATATAGGGCCACAGTGGAACGTAACTTTTTCACTCAAAATTAACCCATTTCTAACTTCTGAGCTTACAACATTACAATTCGTTTTTTAGAAAAACAAAAGTGAAATATTTAAAAAAGTTTCTAAACAATAAAACTTTTAAGAAGTTTAACTTTTTAAGAGTAGCTAACAGGACAAAAACTAATTGGACCTTTCTTGTAGAAAATTTAACGTAGAACAACTTTCATATAATATAGCATTTTTTTCAGTAATGCGATAAGTTAAGCGGGGATGCCAATTTTAAGCAAAAAGCGTTTAAACTTTGAAATTACACCTAAAACTGAATACTATGTACTTACTCCCCTTCAAGTATTTCTTATCGCTCCTGGAACACCCTGTAAGTCCATTATGTATTTTTAATCAACAAAAAGGTTGTTGCAGTTTTCAAACCTGAGAAGCCTATAACGGCACCGTGTGACGTTAATTTTACTATTTCTATCAATCTAAAAAGCAGTTACTGCTTTATTGCTTTGCAAAATTTCTATAAGAGCCTATTTTAAGAACCCACCTTACCTATTTAAAAAACGAACAGATCTTAATTAAATAAAACTTCAAAGAACCAGAACCAGTTCATTTTTAAATTTCCTAACAATGAGTTACTGCAATCTTAACTCTCCAGAAATCTAACATTGCGTGTGATGTACTTTATACTACGGAGCAAGTTGCATTTAGGAATAAATATATAATCTACGATGCCTCGTTGTAATTCGAGATTTAAATGTTTAATTACAAACATCACATATCAGGTACTCTGGCACATATTTACTAAATAAAAGATTCAACGTGTGACTTAAATTTCTTTAAACTTACTTTACGGTTTTTGAACACATCACATTTCGAATGGGCTCAGTTCGTACTTAACATTAAACCTCGTCCATTTTTATTTGACGCTTTCATCGACTGCCAATTTCGTATGCAAAGTGACAGTCAGTTTAAACATTAGTGGCGACGATATAAAACTGTCGATAAAAAAAAATTTAAAAACTAAGTAATGATGCACGAATCTCATCCACTTTCTTGTATATCTAATATTTCGGAAACGTAAGATGCAACATCCGTATTTTTTTCTGCGTGTGTAACACAGAAAGGGTGTTTTAATAATTGATCGTAATTGAGTCTATCTGTGTATTTTTTTTGAAGACACTTTGAGATGAAGTCTTCGAAATCGGAACTAAACTCGGACGACGATAATCTAGGCGGGTCGTCCGTGACTACTTGTTTGAGTTGTTCAAAAGGAGATCCCCACTTTTGATACGGAAATCGACCCGTTGCCAATTCTATCATAGATATACCTAAGCTCCAAACGTCCGAACGAATATCGTATTGCGAAGGATTACCTTGAGGATCTATTCGTTCGGGCTACAGGAATTAACATTAAAATAAATCGAATAAGTTACTGAAAACTTTTATTACTTACCGCCATGTAAGGTTTGCAACCGGCGTCGATTGTTTTAGCAACAGAATCGACCAAATACCCGCTAATTCCAAAGTCGCACATTTTTACTTCTCCCAGTCTGTTAATTAATATATTCGACGGCTTTACGTCTCGATGTATAACTCTCAGTTTCGAATAAAGATAATGTAATGCGCTTACTACAGCTAATGCTACACTACCTGAAATAAAGCATTACTAAGAGAGACAAAACTCCCTGAAGTTATTACCTAATATATCTTCGGGAATTTTCCTATTATATTTATAGACTTTTGCGTACAGTTTATCCAAACTTGTGTCCATAACCTAATATAAAATTTGTTGTAAACTACTACAAAATTAAACAAACTACTGAAACTTACTTCCATACAAATCCAAACGTCGCCTTCCCTAAATAGTGCACCATAAAACTGGACAGTATAAGGACAATCGCTACTTCTCATAGATATATCTAAATCCATCAACAGCCTTTTTTGTTCTTGTGTATTAACAGTCGTCGCTATTCGTTTAACAGCCATAATTGTACCACTAGGTATGTGTCTCATCTTCTCGACTATACCGTACGCTCCGCGCCCTAAGTCGCATATCTTTTCCAGATCGTCCGCTTCTACGTCAAAAGTTTTATCGGCTATGGTGATTGTAGTTCGTTTATCGAGATTTGCCGGAGGAGTCCTAAAATTACGACATAATTATTCGAGGCATCGAAAACTACCAGTTACTTACAATGTTGGCGCATCGTCCGATACTTGAAGTTTTAAATTAGGCTTCCGTTTGCGTGCTGACATTTCTGGAATTTCCAAACAAATTCTTTTGAACTTTTTATGTAATGCTTCTTATCAAATTTCTGGAAACTCGGAAACAACTACACCAATTTCACTAAGATGTGGAGTTGGGTTCTTGTAAAAACTAATTAATTGGGTTTTTGAACAAATTTTCTCAAGAACAAGTTAATATTGGTTTTTTTTAAGTTAATCACCGATGTTTGACCATATATGAACAGAGTTTATTTTGTTACTAAATTAATTTGACATTTTTCTGGTTACTTTTGCTTTGCACGTTGGTGCCACTACTCATTTTGTTTTTTATTACTCAAATTCAAGTATTATTTGACATTTTGACAAGTAACATGTAAAATGTTGACATTTTTTATCGATAATTTATAATTAAATTGTGGGCTTATAAATATTTATTATAATCCAGTCATTCATTATGACAACCGGAAGAAGTTTGAATTTTTCTATAGAATCATTTTGCGCACATTCTTCGAATGGGAATTTTAAGTAAGCTTACAAAGGAAGTATCGGTGTATAAAGTTCCAAAATATACCATGGTTGTGATGTATCCTTCTTTGGGAGTATTATTTTCTGCACTTACTACTGTCGTTGTATGTGTCACTGGTTATTATGTGATAAAATGGCTATTTAACGATGTTAACGTTTCGATTAGAGATGTTACTAAAGCTCACAGTTGGAAAAATATTAAAATAACCGCTAGGGTAATAGGGTGAAGTAAATTTACATATATAAACGCTACTTTTTTCAATTCTAGTCTTGGTACTGCTCGATATGTGAAGAGTTGTTAATAAACGGTATCGGGGTATACTGTGATTGTTGTGGTGTATGTTCAGACCTCTATTGTATTAAGAAAGCTAATATACTATTACCTTGCAAAGTTATCACAAGTAAAGTCGAAATTCAACATCATCATTGGGTTAAAGGTCGAATATTTTATTCTAAAATTGTTGCAAATTATAATAAACTCTCGATAATTTATCAGGTAATCTACCACTTGGGGCAGTTTGTGATGTTTGCAATGACGAATGTGCCGTAGAGCCAGGATTAATAGATTTCCAATGCTGTTGGTGTAATAGGGCAGTTCACGAAGAATGTTTACACCTCCTTAGTTTAGTAAGTTTCAAAGAGCTCATGTATTATAATTTGTGTCTTATTGCGATTTTTAACAAACTTAGGAGTGCGATTTTGGCCCGTTTAGAAACATGATAGTACCTCCTTGGTGTATACAAGTCGCAAAACGCAAAGGTAGTTTTCATCGTCACCTGTTATTAAGAGGTATCAGGCATCCCGGTTGGGACAATTGGTGTCCGTTGATCGTCGTAGGTGGGTTTTCATTTCCAAGTTTAAATAAATTTGATCTAAAAGTCAAATGTTAGGTATGTTGATGCAAGTGTTATTACTGCAGCAAACAGAAAATCTGGAGACAACGATGGGGCATTAGTATTATCGGAGTTTAGACGCTTTCTGAACCCTGCTCAAGTATTAGATTTGGCCGAGAGATCGCCTACGGCCGCTTTACAGTGGAGCATACTTTTGGCTCCGGTACGAATCAAATTATTAGCCGCCGGTGGAGACGGTACGGTGGCGTGGGTATTAAGTACCGCTCATAAATTAGATCTGGAAGTGAGTTTTTTCAAAAGTGTTCATTGTAAGACTTGACTGTTATAAATTTAAAGCCCGATCCTGCTATATGCATACTACCCCTGGGTACCGGCAACGATCTTTCAAGAGTGTTGGGTTGGGGCAAGCATCGTTCTTCAGATCTCCAAATTCCCCTTCAATTAACCAAAATTCAAAATGCAGAAATGGTAAATATTGATCGGTAAGAATTTTTCTTTACCCACAACCAAGTCTTGACGAAAAAGTTTTAGTTGGGGTGTCGAAATAGTGCCATATCGACATCTGAGCAACTTGGGGATTCGAATGCCTGCAAAATCGTTGTACATGTACAATTATTTAAGTATCGGTGTAGATGCTCAAGTGGCGCTCGATTTTCATAAAGCTAGAGCAAGTCGCTTTTACATGTTCAGCAGCCGTATTTTCAATAAGGTACAACCTATTAATGCACTTTTGTCATTTGCTTATTAATTGTTCTTTAATTTCTAGTTGTTGTATTTATGTTTTGGAACTCAACAAGTTGTAAATGCAGATTGCAAAAATTTGGAAAAGAGATTAGAACTATTTTTGGATGGAGAAGCAATTTTATTACCAGAACTTGAATCTATCGTCGTCCTTAATATTCCTTCTTGGGGTGCCGGAGTTGATTTGTGGGGTAATATAACTATTAAACGAAAGAAATAAGTAGTTTATGTAATTGTTGAAGGTAATAATTCTGAAAAGCCGATGCAGTCTTATAGTGATGGCTATTTGGAAGTGTTGGGAATATATTCTTCCTTTCACATAGCTCAATTGCAAGTTGGGTTGTCGAAACCGTATAAAATTGGGCAAGCTAAAAAGATCGAAGTGAGTCTTATCCCACTAAAATGATAATGACTAAACTAATGATTGTGTCCTCTAGATTCATCTTAAAACAACTGCACCGGTTCAGGTGGATGGAGAACCTTGGGAACAACTGTCTGCTCAGATTAAAATTTCGTTGATCAACCAAGCAACTGTTTTAGTTGATCGGTCTTAAATGTGACCTGTCTTTAGAATCTCAATCTTTTAAGTGTCTATTATATGTTTTAATATTAATATATAGGTTTTTATTAATTTTGAATGCAGCAATGTGTTGACGGTTTAATAAAATATTAATTTCTTAAATTCTTTTTACTACCTGCAAGGGATTCTCGAGTTAGTTGTCTAGAGTTAGATATTTGAATTCCTTTAAAGAAAATTTATGTGATGCTACATCGAAGACTGTACAAATAAAAATTCTTTATTAAAATGTACTATCCCTTAATATACTAATTAACAACTTTAGAATGTATTCAACATTTACAGTCAATAAATTTCTGAAAATATAACAAATTAATTGCTTAGTAAAATGCATAAAAATATATGTCTAATAAAAATGGCTAAATGCAACTATTTGATACTTAATTTCTAATAATAAAAAATTTGAAGCAGTAAAACTAAATGTAATTCTAGCTATAAAACAGTAATGGAATGACCTGCGAAAATAATTCGAATCGTACAATTTATTTTGGTTTAGGAGCTACAAAACCAAAATTAAGTCTTAATTGTTCTAAAAACACGAAAGTTAGAATGGTATGAGGTCCTAATCTAACAAATGCAGGAATGTATCCTTTAAAAAAACCTAAAGGTCCTAATTTGGCAGTATACATGACGAGATCTAGCGTTCCTTTAAATTCGCCTGGTTTAGCATTCATGGCACGGGTTTTTAATACGTCCAAAGGTTGAGTTAAAGTTGTCGCAATAGCGCCCTACATAAATTTTTGTTAAAAAAAATATTTAAAGAAAAGAAACTTACAGCACTGAGACTGGCGAGAAAATGTGTGACTAAATTGTCGTTAAAATGCCCAGAAGCTAATAGGCTTATCTTAATTTGATCATAAAACGATAGTTGACCTATGGTCATCAATACGGCCCTAGAGGTGGCCGTACTAGCACCAGAAAACAGTCTTCTTACACCTTCTTCTTTATATACACGCCATAAACCGTCAAATGCATGCTTATAACTAAAATTACCAAATTACTCAAATTATACAATCGGATATTGAAATATGTACTTTCTACGTTGATCTACTGGTAACTTGATGTCGTTTTGCATTCTAACGTTAACCATATCTGCCGGAGTTCCGATAAAACCACCGGCAGCTCCAGCTACTGCAGCCATTGCCACTTTTGTACTGAATCCCGTTTCGACACCCGAAGATTCCAACGATTGCTTTGCCACTTCATAAACACCAAACCTAGTTGTCGAATACGATAACTGACGACATAATGAGGCGGAAAGGCCATTATATAATGCCAGAAAACCTATCGATTTTTAAAGAAAAACACTTGTTAACGATATTCCGGGCAAATCAAAAAGAACAAATTTTATCTACAGTTGGCGGGTATTAACTAATTATGTCTAGTTAAAAGATACCTTGTTTTCTAATTATATTAGTAGTTACGCCAATGACCGATAATTTCCCTTCTTGATGCGTTTGTAAGTGAACTTTTAATAAATCCAAAGGATGAGTTACACAAGCCGCCCCGGCCGATCCAAGTCCGCCAAAATACCATCGAGAAAGTTTGGTTTCTCCCATTTCTAAAATAAAACTTAATACACCGTAACTTTGTTTAAAAATTGGAAATCTATAATTGGCACGTTAAGTTGTGCCAAATGTACGTCTATGTACTTTTAACAGAAACTTATGATGGATGTGATAACCTTGTACTGACATCGGCGTTAATTTGAACTTGTAATTTAATTAAAGCCGCGCCGCTAAATAATCATATTATAACGCGTTGTTCAAAATTATAATTACGAGCATTTAAAAAATTTAAATATTCAAAATTTGAATTTGCGCGCCTCGTAATTTAGCACCGGTCGACCTCTGTCGGTAAAAATCAAAAGCGAATTCAAGTTGAAGTTGAACGTTAAACTTTTTTAAGGTTATTTTTGAATAAGGTAAATTAAAACCTTTTTTTTAAATTAAAACTCAATTCACAACGTACCTTTAATCTAATTAAATTATCGATAAAAGTCACAAGTTGTTCCTCATTGATTTAAATTAAGTTTTACTTGTCACCACCCTTTGGTTACGCTTCCTGTTTTTTACATAATTTTATAATTTTTATTAAGTCAAGGTTGTTCAAAGTACGTTTCTATTTGATTGAGAACAATAATTGCAATCTCCGAAATTTTACTTGAAAATCAATAAATACCTTGACCCGAATTTTTTTTTAAATTATCACTTCATGACATGACTGTGTGTCGTCATAACGTCATAATATTATACCTGCCCTAAGCAAATTAAGATTATATAAATGCGTTCTCATTTGATTCGATCGCGTTTTAGAGATACTAAACTAAACTTGCTTCTTTCAGGCCATATTTAACTACACCTATCACATTTTTAATCGATTATGGCACGCATTTCATCAAGTAGTGCCTTCAATTCAAATAATTTGTTGAGCGCCCTAAATATAAAACCTGCAGAAAGAGTCATAGGAGTTAGAGAAAATAACTTGGCCGATTCCAATTTTATTTTAACGAACTTGATGAAAGAAATTTTGAATGACGACCAAAATAAGCTCTGTTTAATGATCACTCATAACACCTTGGGTCATTATCAGAACATTAGCAAGAAGCTCGAGTTTGACTTGATGAAAAAAATTGAGGAAGGAAGCTGCGTTGTGGTGGAACCATTTAAGTCTCTTTTAGGCTGTATTGAAAGTAGTGTCGAGAGTTTTGTTCAAACGTATTCGAATAGAGAGGAAATTGTGAAAAATATTTTTTTGGATATCAAGAGTAACGTAGTTTCTCTCAAAAAAGTTGAAAGCGATAGAGTGTACCTGATGATTGACGACATTAGTCATTTGTCGGATTTGGGGGTCGATAGTAAAAATGTAATAATTTTTATTAATTATTGCGCTAGTTTACTTTCGAAGGAATTGTTCTCCTTTTTAATTAACTGTCACGTGTGTAATGTAAATGATGAAGTAATTTCCAATGCTATTAGTTACATTTCCGATGTAAATATTGAAGTGTCTCCTTTAAAGACTGGAATTAGTCACGACGTTACGGGAGTTATAAGTGTTAAGAGGAAACAATTAACCAACGAATTTTTATTAAACGAAAATGTATTTCATTATAAGGCGTACGATAAAGAAATCAAAGCGTTTGCTCCGGGAGAATCTTTGTATTATTTATATAAATAGCTAGAAAACATTACAATTTACCTTCTAGCATTTAGGTTGAATAATCTTGTGATCTACTTAATTAATATTTAAATGTGCCGGGTGTAAACCACCAAAGGTAAACATAGGATTTAACAGTTATGAACGTTTTTGCTAATTCCTTCTCACCAGCTCATCCCACAGAAAAACCTATGTTCACCTTTGGTGGTTTACACCCGGTATAACGTTAATTGTGTGATGTAAGAGATATTTGTTACAATAAACTATTTTAATTATTACTAACTTTGTTATTCGTAACCTATCGTTAATGTTAATTCAATATACGCCAGTTTTCGAGTTTTAGTATGTGGTTAAAATGTCTTTGTGACTTGTTTAACTTTGTAGTCAAATAATGGAACTAAAATGTCCTTAAATATTTAATATACAAACGTCTATCAGTAATTACGTCCGTAATTTTTCGTTTGTTTAATGAGCAAGTACTTAGCTAAGTATACACTGTACTTTTTATTAAAACTAGGCCAATATAAATTAATTGTAAAACAAAAAACTTTTTACAAGTGTGCGTAATTTACGTTAGTTAAATATCCCAGGATGTTTGTTTTTGGGTTAATGACCAAATAATAAATGAGTACATCTGTAATTGTGTAAGGGAGGAGGAGAATCGTGGCTTGTAGACGTTGCTTTCGTTTCTGGCTTAATTTTATAGAGAAGCCCGCATAACTAATAAAGTGGCGATATACTGTACATGAAAATAATAATTTTGAGACATACAAAATTAACATTAACACGTAGTTGCTTAATGCATTAAATATCGATACAGCGCCCATCTACGAAGGAGGGGAAACATTAAATAATTCGTTTGTCTTGCAATATAAAAGAAAAAGTTTTAACGACTTTTTGTTTAGTTACAAGTTTTCTGTTCGTTACTAGTTTCCTATATTGTTTTTACCTTCCGGCTTGACCGGAAGCGCATTTAATGACATATTTTCAAATTGCAACATATTAACCTTATTTTGCTCGTCCTGGAATTTTTTCCCTGTACGATTTAACAATTTAAATTAAATGTTTGGGTCAAATTTCTGAATGCTGTTCTACTTTAGTATAATTTATTCATGTTGATTAAATGGTGATACTTATGGAATTATGATTCCCTTGGGTTATTGTGATCACCTAATCACATTCGAACTAGTCTGGTATGGCCTAAATGTTTATTTTTCTAACAATCATAATTTTTTGAAATCGATATTTAGTGCCTGGTATCTAAGTAAACGAACTAAAATGAAATCTATATTGAGGTCAACACGCGAACATAATAGAAAAAATATGATTAAATGCATCTACTAATGTATAAATGTACTGTTAAAATGCATACTGCAATGTGCAATGATGATCGCTCGTTTCGATTAACCCAATAAATTTACATCTCTAAATCGTTTTTAAGTTTTTATGTAAGAGGTTACACAAAAGTGCGATGAAATCTCCCTTATTGCGGATAACATAAAAAATGAAAGTTGTAGGAGATAAAGGGTACATAATAGGAGATATACTGGGTGTGCCAGTAAAACTAGTTTAGATAAAAGCACTTTTGAATAAAGTCTCCCTGTTTGTATATTTTTAATAATCTAATTAGCAAAAACTAATAGTATATTGGTTGGTTCTACCTTCCTACTTGGTTCTAACTTCGACTTTTAAAAAGGAACACCCCATAATTTTCACGTTAAAAATCGAAGCACGCCAAATCCTATTTTAATGAACTTTTTTCTGATTTTAATCTGAAAGAATAAACTAAACTTCAGCTGAATGAATATTATACAGAAATATGACGTAGATACCGTATATAGGTACCTATTGAGTTATTATTGGAATTAATTGCAGCTAATTACCAAAAAAGCATGAATTATTACGTGAGGTCAGCACGATGTTTGATATGCTCAAAATGCCTAGAAATTGGGTATAGTATTCAATTCTAAGTTGAAGAACACATTGCTGGATGGTGCAAAATCAGAATTAACACAACAAAGAGCCAAAAAGATAGGCAAACTAAGTACAAGAAGAACATGATGTAGAGTGGAGCTGGAAGAAAATAAATAAAAATGTAGAGGAATCATTGTGAAGCGGTTTACCGAGAAAATAAAGAAGAGCCCGCTACAAACAAATCGGATTGATGCATAAACGATATTTAGGCTGCAACACGATCCAATAAAAAAATATTCTATTGTACTTAATTTTTTGTTAGAATGCCCTGTATATTATACGCACTCATTTAAAAATATGCGAAATCTTTCCTGTAACATTTGCGAGTTTTTTTTTATTCATAATAAATGATGGTTCTGTCGAGGTATCGCGCCACCCTGTATATTGTAAGTTTAATTATTTATATGAGCATTGCAGGTATAGTTATTGTAACCTACGTAAATTACATTCGTTAAAAATGCATGACTAATGTGGTCAATTTTGTTACAAACCACTTAATCTCAAATTTTGCCAATTTTCTAATTATCTTCTTATAATAAATCATAGATAATGATTCTCTTAAAGAGATGTTTTGAGAACTAACGTATCGTGTCCAAAATCAAAAAGTTTCGAAATCTGTAAGCTTTAAGTTCTCCTGAAGATACCGCACTGAAGACGTCTTTCCTTTGAGATTATTCCGAAGGGCACACAATTCTAATACAGAGAGGACAACCTCTTCGGAGCAAGTGAACAAAGCTCTGGTATACGTAGATGTTTGGGAGTTCCTGATAGAACCTGGAACCTGGAATAATTTTGTCTGTTTATAAGGACTTCCGGAAATTCTCTACGAGCTCTCGTTACGGGCATACATTTTGTATTATTCATACGTTTAAATTATTTACGTAACACATTATTTGATTAAATATTACGTGGATAATTGTAATAATTTCCTAAATAAATAATTCGTCTTCTTTTAGAACTAATGAAAGTTTCTATTTTTACTCCACACGTCGTAATATATCCCAATCCTAAATTCACACACAGCTGATTCGAACGAAGGTATGTAATTTCTCATATTTTTAACACTTGTGTACCTATTATTTATGTAAGAACTCTTCTATTCTTATATGCACGTAGGCGTACGACCTTTTACAGTGTCACATTGTGATACCTATTCGCGTTCCATTTTGAGATGTTGATGCGATTATTTTTGCATTTTTGCAGAAAAGTGCTTAAACTCAGATGGAAAACAGATTGAAAAGTTGGAAAATTTGAAGATTCGCGAGTATCTGTGGAGTATGTAGAGCCATCAAAATGAAAAACTGATGATACCGCGATAATACCGTTGTATCAGTTCTGAAGGATCTGGAACTATATCTGAATCATTTAGGGAGGGGTAGCAAGCTTTATGCACTTATAGGCCACTTATTCGGGCCCATTGTACTACCTCAAAGCGGCCTGCCTGTGCCCATTAGACCTCGAGCCAGCCAACTTGTAGAACGAACTCCAGGATTATGACGGAAGAGGTGGTGCTTATTCTGGTCATGCTGTGTCGAACCAAAAGTCCTCCAACACGGATCTTCTTATGGACGCTAGGGCTGGACAATCACAACGCACATGCTCAACTCTTTCGTTTTCTAGTTCTACGCATCTACGACAAATGGGATTATCTACAAAGCCTAGAGTGTGGAGATGTTTGTGTAGTCGACATTGTACCGTAATATTACAGTATTAACAATACTGGACAATAGGGAAGGCTATTTTAACCTTTCTTCGCCAGCGGGTCTGGTTTATCGTTGCCCTTATTTCTTTCATGTTCTTTGGCTCAACAGAGTACAAGGTATAAAAACATTGTTTTTGGATATCTAATTCATAAGCTCTATGCACTTTAACAGAAGACCAGAGGTTGCTTTGCAGGTATTTTAGGCTTGCAAGACAGCTTTACTATCCGTCGATATCAGTATTTTCTTGGTAAGGATTTTTTCAGTTTAAAAAACTGAGGCATATCTCCTTAGCGTTAGGCTGCTGTCGAGGATACGCTCAGATAAGTGCACATCTGCTCCAGATTCCTTTTGATTTTTAGATCCACCGAGTTACATTCATTACAGTTTGGTTCTGAAGGATGGAACTCAGACACTTCTCACTTGCACAATGCTCCTATAAGCAGCACAGAGTTAGTTGAACTCATAATCAAAAGAGTTATAAATACTGAGAGATATTCTACAGGAATTTAGTCGCATCACCATTGCGAGAGGTGGTAAGAAAGTCGAATTAATGGGCGGCAAGATGTTTACTAATGAGATGGATTTACAACTTCTTAGTAGACTAAGAACCTATGGGAAAACGTGTCCGACAGGAAGAACTGGAAACCGAAACCATCCAAGGGGTTGTACCATAAACCTCAATAATATGCAACAGTCTGTAGGTTAGATATACAAAATATGGAATCCAGGACCTTTCAGAGAAAATAAGAGGCCAGGGTCAACTCAAATTTCTGAGATTTTTTAAAATTAAAAATAACATTATGGACAAACAGGCTCGAAGACATTTTTGAGAGGGTCCTACACTGATAAAATGGGGTCTAAATTTAACCATTGAATTTTTTCAACTCGACCTACTTTCTGGCTTTGTCTTTATTTTTGTCTAACATATTGAGTTGCGAAGTTGAGGCCCTTAATATCGCAAGGCCCGTAGTGCCAACCCCAGTTACTCCCACCCCTCTCTCATTAACTACGCACAAATTGCGAGCTCTTTCTGTAAAATGTTTTTAGATTTTACCATCCTCTTATGATGGCTCTTATCCAGCTTATGAAGTTCGATTTAGAACTGCTCCAAATGCATTTTAGACGCCTTCCCAAGACTTCCATTGCCACATATTGGATTTAAGTACTTTCGTAGTCTTGGAATTTTAGGATAGAGTAGGAAAAAGGAAGTGGAATTTATATTCGATGGGTTTTTTATTAAAATTAAGAGCGCTAATTTGACCTAAAATTCCAGTAATGTAAAATTAATGAGCTCGTAACACAATTCACAATGGAACGTCTCAAAGCGCTAAGGAAAAAAAAGCACCCGCTCATTAATAACATAATTGACAGCATCGATGATTCGATTATTAAACAATTTAGCCATCGTTGGCCGTGAAAAGAAGTTTCAAGTATGTATTGAATGCAACGAAAGTGGTTGTTATGGGTTACCTTTTATCGAGGGTAAAACACCAACAAGTTCGTGACGCCTTTTAGTTAAGTTTTGGTGGTCGAATACGCATGAGAATCCATTTTTATCGAATAGATGTTACGAATTAATAAGTTGTATTTAGATAAATAGACGTTTTGTAAATAAAATAAAAGTATTTTTGTACTACTCCACGGTTAATAATAATTGGAGTTTGATGTGTTTAACTTTTGGTTAGTTTATACAAAATGACACCTCAAACGCCCACGAGTTCTGGAAGTGACGAAGCCAAAACTCCAAAAGGTTTGGAAGAAAGACTTATGGTTGCTGTTAGGATAAGACCTCTGCGATCGGACGAACCCACTGGAGCTTTACACGCAGCTGGGAAAAAGGTACATACACGTCAGGATGAAACCTCCCAAAAGTCATTTTTCTTCCTCAATCTTTCGAGTAGTTTGGCTAACATGCTACCGAGCACACGTCATGAGCACTTTAATTCTATTTAAAAGAAAATATTTTGGCACAGTAATTGTTAATTTTGCCAACTCTTCCAAAAAGGCTCCAGTGCCAAACAAAGCAACACGTATTTTTGAACAGACTAAGTTTCTCTAGTAGGTAGATAAGTGAGTAGGTGATTGACTTATAATAACTACTTCCTCAAAGGTCCATTAATAATGAATAAATTTAAATTTCTTCAACTACTAGTTTCCTGATGAATTTTTTACTAGGGGTGAATGCGCTAAAATTCGTGGACTAACTTTTGGTTTTAAAATTAACATTAAACTCCCTAAAAAATGTTTTTAGTCAAATTTTTGCGAGTGAATCAGTTTAAGCTGATATACCGGAAGGGCCGCCGAAACACAGTCAAATCGAAATATTTATAGCGCGATTTCTAATCGCACGGAATACTTAATACATTCGTGATAACAAATTTAGAACATTTAGCGTATATAAGAATAAATTGGATTTATAAAAAGAAAAGCTTAACCTTGACCATTAAAAGCTCAGTTAAAGCAGTTAAATGTATTCAAATTAGTTAACTTTATCTAACCTTTTATCGGTTTTTTTGTTCAATCTAGAGCCTTTATTTTTTAAATTAACAATTTATTATGTTTTTATGCAATTCTTCTTGCTGTATTTGCATTTAATCTTATTGAAATAATAAAGGAAATTTTAATCTCGACTTTGATTGACGCATTTTACTTTTACTTTTATTTTCCTTTTCGCCTTTTTTTTCTGTTGTAAATAAATTTGAAGTCAACTCGAATTTTCTTCTCTGGAAAATTGAATATCTCACTGTAGCAATCGCTCCCACCACACTCAGAAAATCCTCAGATAAGTTGTCCAAAGGACCTTTTTTCTTCCGGTATTCCGTCCGGTAATCATTAGATCATTACATTCTGTCCAAAATCTTCAATGCTACCCATACTTTGATGGGGGGGCTGCTGTTATTCCGTACTAACATTGAGACAACTTTTTCGTTTCCTTATCATTTTCCTAATGTTAACTGCTGGAAATAATAATACGTATGATTAGGAAAGACACTGAACACTTATTGCTTCTCACGTTTATTCTTCATTGGCTCGTCCATTACAATTGTTATTTGTTCCGTTGATGTCGGGGTGGCCTTTTTATAATTCTTGCTTTTTGTGGCAAGGAAAACACTTCTGATGTTATTTTAAATTGATTTCAGAATGTGGTTATAGAAGATGACACCGATAAAAACGACGTTTTGAGACATAAAAGAGGAACAGATAAACAATACTCCTTCGATGTGGTTTTTGATCAAAACTCGACTCAAGAAGAAGTTTACGACATTACAACCAGCTGCCTAGTTAAAGACGTCTTAAATGGGTAAGTTACTTTATTGCAATTATAATTTGAATTATTCTGTCAACGCGAGGTTCCAGCCCATTGGCCCCGTTAAGCTTCTAGAGCAGTATTTACAATTTTTTCATTCACAAAATAGATATTAGCACGTTTTTGTATACTTATCAGCTAATCACACTGTGACGATGACATTGTAGTACCTATATAGGTTATAGATATCAATCAATCAATTGTAAATAACTTGAAATTAATGAGGTTTTTGCGCACTTAACACCATCAGACAAAGTTGTGTAAGCTTTGTGATGATGCCGAAAAATAGTTTGCCGATGCTCTCGATTTTTCCCAATTGGTTCTTGTTCTGTATGCGGGTGAAATAAAACTAGAAAAAAGTTGCAAAAAAACAAATCTACCGCCCCTCGTTTATGACGTTTTTAGTCAGAAAAGTACCTATAGCAAGCCTTTGCAGCAGCTGCTGTAGTGCGTATACGATCGAATTAGGTTTTTCTCAGTTTCTCACTTTTGCGTTCGTCAAACTGGACGTTTTCGGATGGCTGGAACTAACAGTCATTGGATTTTGAATAAATTCGCACTTACTCTTAGCAGCTTAGATCTCACCCTAAAGCTACGACCCTATACACAATTTTTTTAAACCGAATAGCAACTCACGGTGCTTCTCTGTGTTGTATTACAGAGGATTGAAGCCCTATCTGATAATAAAACACAAACACACAAGCTCTTGACCAGAGCCAGAGTATGGAATGGTATACTTTTACCATTTCTTAAAGTTCTTACTGACTTACGCACACGCAGAGAGGTTACAATAGTGAATAGATGCCTCCCTTTGAGAAGTTAAGTAGGCAGGTTATTGCTGAAATCTGGTTAAACCTTTTAAGGATTTTTGGCGCTTATTTACGAAAACTGAATCTACTGTGGGGCCGCTAGTAGTCATTTATGAAAGAAAACATAAAGAAAACACCTACAGAAAATATTTATGGTAAAATCGCTAGGTAAAGTTCTTGGTCACTTACGCCACTAGCAGAGAGGTTACAATAGTGAATAGATGCCTCCCTTTGAGAAGTTAAGTGGGTAGGTAATTGTTAAAATCTGCCTAGAGCTTTTAAAGATTTTAATATTTACCTGCCTGGGTGCCTGGCACCCCCAGATGTTGTCTTTTCAAATACAACCACATTTTATATCCAAATACAAGTTTTGTTGAAAAAAATTAAATTTGTTTAAGGCCAGAACCCCGAACTTATCCGAACCTACCTACTTGATTTCTCTATGGGAGGCTCCTATTCACTATTGTAACATCTCTGCTGGTGGCGTAAGTCACCAAGAACTTTACCTAGCGAAATTACTATATGGGTACATACTAGCATAGGCGAAATATACCAGACCGCCAAAGCTTATTTTTTAATATTTTTTGAATACCTTTGTAAGAGCAACAAAGAAAGGGATAAAAACATGGAAAACGATTGTGTATTATCATGCCCAATTTTGACCATTGCCGTCTCGTATTTTGAAGTTTGGGTAACCTTCTCCATTGTTCCTTTTATTGTTATTGTTATATTGCGAACAAGATTTATGACGGCAAATAGGTAGATATATTTGTATTACCAACTTTATACCTGAATAACAATGCTTATTCCGTGTGCCTCTTTACAAATAGCATACCGTTCACAAGTACCTTATTTTGTATTAAAGCTTCGACTTACTATGGAATGTCTGCAACATCTTATTCATTCTAATATCCCTGTGCCACAGGGAGTTTGAAACTAAATTTTGTCTCAATCGGTCCTATTCACTTTGAGGGTCTACATATATTTAGCTTATGATACTATAGTTAGCTAGTAAATGTTGATATGTGTCATTCCACATAGTATAGGTATTCTATATTATATACAACGTAGTTAAATAAACATTGAAGATTAATCTATAAGATTGTAAATCGCTTATTTGCAATCAGAACGTACGATCTATGTCCTATGTCCTACGTCAATAAAACAGCAACCAAAATAATTTAGTATGGTATAATATAGGCCATTTTCTGAATTATTTATTAATTTCATTAGTATTTTATAAATCGTCAGATTTAATTATTACACTACCAGTTAATAAGTTAAATTATACCACTTGATACTATTCAAAACATTTTCTTAATGCCGGGCTATGTTGATCGCGTTACAGTAGGTCACTCACTCAATTTTCCCAAAAATTTAAAATTACGTCATTTGTTCCAGATTAAATTATAATTTAAAAGAGACACACAAAATAGAAAATCGTTCTGTCAAAGCAGAATTTATAGGTGGACGGTTCCGTTTGTCCGGTGGACGCTGTTAAAGATTCGAATTTTATCTCAGCTTAACTCATAAGCGGTAACTCGATAAAGCGAGACGTCTGCAGCGGGCAGCACGTGAGTTACTTATCAGACAACGTGCAAATACAAAACAATTAGTACCTACACATTTTGTGATACTACAAACTGAACTAACATTACCCATTACACATAAGTAATAAAACCGACCGTCGACACTGCAGTGACAGCATTAACTTTTTCTTTCTTCTTTTTTAGTTTCTCGTTTATAACTCAAAAACTACGCACTTTTAGGGAAAAGTGTTTCTATAGAAAAATATAGTAAATTGAATTTCCTACAAGTTATATCTCTTAGGTTTTTTTCACGAGACAAACGGTACCAATCTTGAGGTGCTGTTTTCAGACGAAGTCCGTGATGCTATAGGTTACCTCAGCTTGAAACGGCAACGCTACTGTTGCCGTTTAAGCTAAGGCAATCTTGCTCTATTAATACAATATGTACAGACTTTTTTATTAAGATTTCTTTATAGTACCGTTTTCAAAGGCTGTTCTTAGTGAGTCCAATTCAATAATATTAATTACTATTGCAACCGTCTAATGGGCAAATTTTGGCGACACGTATTGTGTGTAATTGTGTTTATGTTAGGTACTTTACGATATTACTATTAATGTACAAGCATTAGGTATTGCATAAATATTTTATTATAATTTTTTTGATCGAGGTAATATTAAATTATTAACATATTAATTTCGGAAACCGATTATTCGATATACAGTGTGTTTAATTTGAATTGTTTTGCTCAGCTGTTATGTTCATTAACTGAAGTGAAAAAATCGTAGTTTAATCTACACCAATAGTTTATGATCAATATCGATTAATTTATTATTAATGAGACAAACGTTTATGTCCACGCATAGACATAGGTTAACGAATGTTACCGGCAAAGAGTCGCGATTTCTCGAAAAAAAAATTTTTATGTTGTGCGTTGGCACACGCAGCTAAGACTTTGTCGAATTAAAAACAATCGACTTTCGAAAGTTATTAGGGCGAAATATTTGAAAAATTAAATGAAATTGTTAAGTAAATAAAATATTTTTTCGAAGTAATATTTCCAATTATGTTAAAACTAATTTTAATAATGTAATGAGGTAGGTACTACTAAACATGCAAGCTTCAAGAAAATATGGACGTTGGGCATTAAGTGTTACCATACCCCCCTCACGGCTCTTATGGTGATAACTCAATGAACGGTTACTATATCAGAAAATCAACTTCTTTTTTTTCTTGTTGAAAGTTTCGTGAAATCTGAGTAAAACCACTCCTGAATCCTAAAGCCATTAGTCCACGCATGAGGTACCTACTTACTTACTTAGTTCTTCCCAGTAAGATTGGCTGGTCTGATGTCCTAATCCTAGTTTGTTACAAAGAGGTTTGGGTGTTCATGTTCATATACGGTAGACTTGGACTTCAGTCGAGGATCGAGCCCGAGTTTCCACGGTGTCGCGCCGTAGTGCTTTGCCTACTAAGCTACAGCGGTCTTTGCAACTGTCTTGGATTTAACGTGTGCTCACGTTTAGTGAGCGTTTGGTCACTACAGTGGCTTACCAATGCATGTAACAAGTCCCGATATGCTTGTTTTTCAAGAGGCATTTCATGCTCTTATGGCACCTCCCGAAAATAACATAAAAAGCGACAACTTTAGGTAAAACTGCTCTTGTTTTCATTTTACCTCTCTAGCGAAATATCCAGAAAAAATTACTTTACGTGCTGGAATTTCACTTCTTTACCTTCACAATAGGAAAATTGTTATTCCTTAAGGGTTTACTTTGAAGTAAAATACGTCAAATAACATTACGTTTTATCATAATATCAAAATCGATAATACAAATAATTTTAACTGTCCAGGAATTCGTTTAAACGTACATACATTGGGTTATTGTGAAGGAAAAACGATAAATTGACGTAAACGCTATTATTCATAAATTTAATGGGTGTTAATACTACGGCATAAAAGACTTCAATCGATGTTCATGTTCATATTTTCAATTTATGAAAAAATTTCATTAACTTTAAATCGGCCAATCCGTGCCCTCTGATCTATAAAACGGTAAAAATGTGTTTTTGAAAGTGATTCCGCTATACAACTATGCGGTAAAAGTTATAAAAGATCGCTTATTGCATGTTGCATTCTGAATATCGATATCCAATTAACTTGTTTTTATAATAGTAGTAATAAGTAGATACATAAACATTTAAATTATATACTAGCTATGTGTGATGTCGTTATTATTACAAGGCGTTATCTTCTGCATACAAACAATATAAATAAGCAAATTGATTAATTTACTTCCAAACACCAAGAGTAAATTTAATTCTTTTATATAGGAATCTCTTCACTACAACAGGTGTTGTAAAGCATTTTTTAATAATCCCGTAGCTCTTAGTTGGGAAAAATTCAGATCATCAATGTTTCCTCATGGGAGCTCATCGCTCAGACAATTGGTTGTTTTCTTCCCAAACTTTTCTAAATTCTTCTTTTTATTCAGCCGAGTTACTTTTTTTAGCGTATTCGCTATCCACCAATGTAAGTAATATTGTAATATCCATCGCGTGAACCCCACACTTGGAAGTATGTAATTAAAGTCCGTAATCGTAATACCAGCATAATGATTTTTGAAAATGCGTTTTGTCAAATTAATGGAAAGTTAATTACATACTATAAATTATATAAGGGGTAAAAATTACGACTTGTTTTACAAAATTCCATAAAATTATAAACGCAGTAATTATTGTTCTTTTAATTTAGCTATAACGCAACAGTGTTTGCCTATGGAGCGACTGGAGCAGGAAAGACGCACACGATGGTTGGTGATCCTACGACGCCAGGAATTATGGTTCGAGCTTTGAACGACCTATTTACGGCTGTCAAAGACAAGGATGATCAATATACGGTAATTATCCAAAAATTACTACTTTGGCAGAAAATTTAATCGCCTTCATTCAAATTATTGTGGTTGGCGGTTAATTTTTAAATACGCGACCCACAATGCTTCCGTGCATTGCGGGTTGCGTTCTCAATTTTTTTTAAATGTAATTTTTTGTTTTTATTATCTAAAAGTGGCCTATAATAGGCTCCTGCCTTTATGATAGAATACTTTATTTTTTGAAATCGATTGCACCTTTATCGTACTCTACTGACTAGTGACTATTTGAAATTTTAAAAGCGTTTTTGGAGTTTGGCTTATGGTCGGGTTCCCCTTTATCTATTATGAAATATTCTACACCTTCTAACACAATTAGAAACGCCCACGATATGGATCGATCGGAAGAAATACCATATACATGATTTAGTATAAATATATCAAAGTAAATATTTCGTATTCATCGGCTAGGTTAGCATTAGCACTCATCACTCATCACACATAATATTTAACTTGACATTTAAATTCATAAAATAGTTGTTCGATGTTAATATTTAGATGAAAATAGTTTAATAGAATTCCTATATTTATTAGGTACCTATAAAGTATATGGCTTGGTATTGTTCAGATCGCTCTCACACGATAAGAGTTAATAAAGTTACAAATGACTCGTATAAATGTTTAATATTTTACAGGTAACCATGTCATATTTAGAGTTGTACAACGAACAAATTCGAGATTTACTAAACCCTTCTTCTGGATATTTAGAGCTCAGAGAAGACTCCAGAGGACGAAACATTCAAGTTGCTGGGCTATCAGAAATATCAACCACTTCCACCAATGAAGTAAGTTTACTTTTATTCAGGAAGAGTTGCTGTATAGTTGTTCTGGTGGGCGGTTCTTCTCGATTCGATTTCAAAATTATATCCACAAAAATATCAATGTAATACTATACAGAATACACGAAAGTAGTAATTTTTAGGTAATGCTTTTATTGCAAAAAGGCAATAAAGCACGAACAGTAGAACCGACGGCAATGAACAAAACTTCTTCCAGAAGCCACGCTCTGTTAAGCGTCACGGTAAAACACGCCATCCCATTAGACAAAACCGACCACCTTAGGATGCGAATCAAACAAGGAAGATTATTCATGATCGATTTAGCAGGATCGGAACGTGCCAATAAAACAAAAAGTCGCGGAAAACGCTTACAAGAAGGAGCTCACATTAATCGCTCGCTCTTAGCGTTGGGAAATTGTATAACCGCACTCAGTGAAGGAGCTCGCTACGTTAATTACAGAGACTCGAAACTAACGAGACTTCTCAAAGACGCCCTAAGTGGCAACTGTCGAACGGTTATGATAGCTCACGTCTCGCCGTCGACGAACCAAAAAGAAGAATCCCGCAACACTTTAATTTACGCCGATAGGGCTAATAATATTTCTAATAAAGTCGAAAGAAATATTTTCGACGTCTCCTACCAAGTAACTCAATACCAAACTGTAATTAACGAGCTCAGGGGTGAAATATCTCGATTACAAACAAAAATAACAGAAGATAGGCCGAGATCTGCCGCACAAAAGAAATTAAATACGAAAGAGCGTAACGTAGAAGTTCGCAATTTGAGAGAGCAAATTGTGGCAACTTTTAAAGAGCAGATGAAATTGAGGAGAAAACTGATGGAAATAGATTCGCATTTGTTAGGATTAGGAATGGACGCGGAACGACAACATTTAGTTATTTCGCATTGGGAATCGAGAAATAATAAATTGTACAAAAATAACGTTAATCAATCTCGGGCCCATACGCAACAGAGTTTAAGGTAAGGTCACGTGAGAAAAAAGTAAAAAGGTTTAACTAATGGCATTTTAAGGAGAAAAACTACTCCGTTCGAGGGGTTTCGATCTGCCGATAACGTGGGGCACGAGACGGCAGACGAGGGATCTGATGGGGAAGGCGAAGGAGAAACCGCAGTTCAACAAGCTTGGGGCGAATTGGCGGACATAGAAAGAGAACAAGAGCGCTGGTCCGAACTTAGGGGAAATATTGAATTAAAATTAGAAGAATGCAGACAAAAAGGGGTCACACTCGAAGATGTGCGTCTAAAACTGTTTGGTAGCTAAAGATAACGTGATAATTTTTAGCAATTGCCTGATATACTATCGTCAGATGATGAACGAGAAATTTTGGCTCTGATGTGTCGCGTACACGAATTAGAAGCCGACAAAATGGCTCTACAGTCCGAACGGTTAGTTCGTCAACACGAATTGAGAAGACGAGACTTGGTGATTTTGAGATACGATCGGCAAAGACAATTGTGCGAAGAAATAATTAGTAGGCAAAGGCAAATTATGGAAGGTGAGTGTAGACGAAAATATATACTACGTGCAACAACTGTATAACTTACTCTTTTAAGATAACAAGTTGAAATTGCCCGGAGACTTGCAAGAGTTGTATCAAATTTACCAACAAGAAATTCACGCTGCTACCTACGCCGATTACAGCGTATCTCCAATCGTCACTCCAGATAAGCTTCCACCCATTAGTAAAATGTAAATAAAAAAGTTAGTGGTTTCTATTTCTTTTTGTACAATTAACGAATTGTAATTTCAGTTACAACGACCCGATATTCCGAAGAGTAGTATCCACTGCAGACCTAAGCGAAGGTACGCCTCCATCTTCTGCAGACTCGCACTTGGAGGTTTCTTCTTCAAAAGGGGGTGTAGATCGCCTAATGGGACATGTTGTTCCTAGGCCAGGACTAAGTATGCGCTTACCACCCCTACAACCACCAAGTCCTTCGGGTTCGATTGGAAGAAGTCTAAACACAAAAGGTAGCAAGTACGTAGTGCCACGCGAAATACAAGCGCTTGATTAACATATAAACTTTTTTTAAAGCAATCAATTCATGAGAAGAACTGTAAGTGAGGACAGCATCAATACAAAACAAGAATAGCATACATTTGTACATAATTTTATCGTAATTGTTCTTCTGTACAATAAATTTTATTTGAATTGGAGCTATCGATTTTTTTTGTGTTTACAAAGTAGGTACAAATATTTTATTAATTATGTGAACGAAAATAAAATTTTATATACAAACCGATTCAAATTGATCAATTTGTCGGTTCAAACATGTTTTCCCATTGTAGCTGTAGCTTTCGTGAAAGATTGTTCAAAGTAGAAAATACGCTTTTGGCACGTTTCAAACATTGCGAAGTGTATACTTATACAAAGACATCAGCAATAAAACCTCCCTATCGAAATTACTTAAAAAACGATATATTATGGTAAAAGTGAGCAAGAACAACTCTATCTTCTGGAATTATTACATACTAACCACATATAAGTCAGTACAGTAGGTTCAATACAAATAAGTTCTAGCTAATTTGAGATTTTGGAAGAAGCTGCACTAGTAGCTCGTTAGGAAGCTTAAGTCGCCACTCTATCCAACTCCATACTCGAGTTATTTTGGATCTGGTTTTGATATTTACTTGCTGCTGACTTTTAATGTTTCACTCATAACTATGACTTATGTGGCAGTAAAAACTATAATACCCTACTTTTTGGCACCTGTAAAAATTTAGACATTTTCACACATTATCTCCAATGTCTGCATATACGAGATGCAGTTATATTTCAACGTGGAGACTCAATTTTACAAACCGTAAACAAACGCCCAATAAAAAATATTAAAAACTAAAAAAGCAACTGGAAAAACAATACGCGATCTCTTATCTATCCAAATTGCTACTTCTTGCGGTGTCATGCTAGTCCACTTCTGTAATTTGTCTGGTTCGCTTTCGTTACTTTTCCCAGGTACAGGAATTGTAACTTGGCTATCGGAAGTTATCAATTCGTTCTCGCTTTGAGTCGATATCGCCGGAATGTTTAATACGCTCGGAAAACTCTAAAAGCAAATTTTACGATTACACACTTTTCGAATTATTTAAGAAGTAGTATTAGGCAGCCAAAAAGTCGATGTAATGAAGCTTTTTCTGATGCTAGGGCTACGATAAGTAGTGTTACAGATCTAAAAAGTTTAAAAACGCAACCCGCATTGCTTCTGTGTATCATATTGTGCTAAAATTAGGCGTAATGAAACACATAAGAGCACTACTTACTACTATAATTTGAGTTTTAGTAAACTTTAAAACCATATATGACTTAGGGACCTAGAGCAGTTGCTTTGAGATAGAACACTGGCAGTAACCCTATTTCTTAATTATCTGTGGTTTAATTCAAATTCCCGTTCCATCCAAAAATTGGTCACTCCATAAATGTTGACACAATTTTCTTCTCTGTTGTCTCTCCAGTAGAAAACTGTATTACACTAACTTTTAGACTGTCTGTTCATTTATGCAATACGCCAAGTAAATATTTGTAGGTATTACCCCGGTATTACCAGAATTACTAACTACTATGTTAATATTATACCTATTACTCACATGTACAGTTAAGTAGTTATTGTAGGATGGTGAGTTATTTTGATCGGATTTACCGGTATTGTTTAAACTAGAGCAAGAATGAGACTTGTGCAGATTTACAGAATTAGATCTCATCAGCTCTTTTCTAGCCAGTCTCGGAGTAAGCGTCGATTTCAATATGTATTTGCTATTTACTTTTTTCAGCTCGACTTTTTTTCTACAACAAAAATTAATTAAACCTAATCTAACATAAGTAATCCGTAACTTGCCTTCTTCTCCAAATTATGTTTACAAAAGCAAATTCAACCATAGACGCAAAAATAAAGACTGTACACCCCAAAAACCAAATTTCGCTCGCTTTTATGTACGAAACTTTAGGTAAATTTTTGCTTTGCCCTTGAGCTAAAGTTATAAAAGCTAACATGGTGGAGGTTCCTGTTGATACAAAAATAATTTCACAAGTTTACTAGTGAAATATGGACTTACCAAGTGTAATTCGAGGAGCAGCATTATCTGCTTGAAGCCAGAACGTTACCCAAGACGTGGCCACTAAAAGAATGGAAGGTATGAAGTAATCCATTATGTAGTACCCAATTTCTCTCTCGAGAAAAAATTCAAAAACACAAAGACTATAGTTTCCAACTGTAAAAGATCAAATGTAACAAAAATCAATTTGAAAAGGCGTCGCTCACCGAAAGCTCCTCGAGACATGGTAGGTTTGGCCAGTCTTGAGTAGGTATAGTAACGCGCCAGAGAAAATTCTGTCAGGTGTAGTTGATTGGCAACTCTAACAGGATCATCGTCCCATTTTAATATTAACTTACTCGCGTTGTACGTCCCTACAAATGTTATTGTGAAATTTGTATAACAAAGAGCAGTTACTTACAACTTCTAAATGTTAAATTACAAACTTGCGTATCGAATGGAAACTTTTTCAAGTTCATCCAGCAGTAAATAGTAGCGGTCATTCGATAAGAAAACATTACTTCTCCGTAAGGGCTGATGGAAACGAATAGATCGTTACCTTCCAAACCCATAATCGCACTATCGCGTTCGTTTTCTAAAACTATGTGAGGAACCCAAATTTTATGTCTAATTAATTCTTCTCCTAACATTACTCCACGATCGGGCGAAATGGTGGAATATTGAAGTCGATAATCTTCGTATCGGTATTGGAGAAGCATGTGCATTTTAAATTGCTAAAAATCAACTCTAATACCAACTTGGGTGGTTGAATAAAAAAAGAAAGACTTACTAATTGCTCGACTGCTTCGATGTGTTTTATGTCCACTTGAATGGATATTGGCAAGGGGTCGGGTTTATTTGGTTTCGTAATTTTATCGTAGCGACATTCGTGAGTGAGTTTCGATAAAAATTGATCTTGTGTGAGTCTATCCATATCTCCAATTAATGATGGACAAGTTTCTTGATGGGATGTATTTGGTACCGAAATTGTTATGACATCTTCGTGTGGGTGTTGGGTTTTGTATATGGGGTTTACTGTGGGCGGATTAGTTGGAAGTGAATTATGTAAAAATGACGAAGATGAATGAATTCTTGGGGGTTCTGCTGAAGGACTAGAGCTAACACTGGAATTTAAAGATATTGTTGACGCTTGAGTTAATCTAAAAAAAATCCAAGAGAAGTAAATTAAATTAATGGTGTACAGATTGTTACAATGAACAATGAATAATATATTTCATTTGAAACAATGGAAGCTTTCCGATATTGAAAATACTAGTTCGAGAGTGTCTTAACATTTGACTTTTTGGTTTCCAATTAAGTTAAAAGATATAACAGCTATGGGTTCTGAGTCACTGGTGAGCTACAGTCTACAGTTCTAACTTGTTTGAGTCATAATTTACAGCTCAGCTCAAGTTTAACTTGTGGGAGTTACCGTGTTTCGTGTATTGACTTAAAATTGAGTTAAAAGTTCAACACTTGATTCTCCGGTTGACGATAAAGTTCGTTTTGAAAAACTGAGAATAAAATAGAGTATTCTGAAAGGTTTTCTTCTGAAATTGTTTGTTTATAACTCGCTTGTTTCAACTTGGCTTATTAATGTTTTATGAACAAATTAGACCATTAAAAATATTTCCGTAGAGAAAGAATAAAAAAAATTAAACTTTTAACCGCCGATTAGTTAATATTTTAACAATATAAAAGTTGCGTTATTTTCTTTGCTACTATTTACTAATAGTTAACGAATAAGATAACAATATTTAAACTAACGCTTGAATCGGTTTGTTTAATTACTAAATTGTTATAAAAGAACAATTATTTGCATACGAAAATTATTTCAACTTTAAAAACATCGAGGCTAATGACGTACTAAAAAAAATTAATTGAATTCGACGTAAAAATGAATTAAAAGGAGGTTATCAAACAAATATATCATTCGGTTTCGACTTCAAATTTGTAGACATTACAAAAAATAGTAATTATCCGCTTCATTAGTCTGCCTCGATTAATTGCTAGTCACCTTTGTCGAATACAAGACCAAACTTTAAGTAAATAAATAAATTTACCTAAATACTAAAAAAGTTAATGCTTCAATAATTAGCTACCTGTATATTTGAGCAGCCACGCTTCACATTTTTGAAATAAATTAATGTCGTGTACATATTGAGTGAAGTGACTAATTACCTAATTAATAACACGAATTTTTTTTAAAACGTCCGATTTTAAGTACTTTTTTAAAATCTCACCCTTTGTTTGTAATTTGTGTTGTTGAACTAATTCTAAATTGCGAAAGAATTATTATATTTAATAGAATAGCATACTCCGATACAATATGCATTTCAAAATTAATTACTACCTATAATGCAGATCAGATTATATTCGCGGTACTGAAACACAAGGTTAAAAGCAGCGTCTTATAAGCTCCCACCATCAGGAATATATCTCGAATAACAAAAATTGATAAAATTTTGACTATTACAGCATCAAACTCAAAAATTAGATTTACAAAAGTATAACCTAATTATCGTCCATTGTATATCCAACAATAAAAATTTTTTATGGGTTGGCAGTTATAATTTATGGTTTGCAAAATAAATTCTAAGTCAGAACCCATTCTTTTAATTAGACGTTAAAATTAACTGCTCTAGAATTGAAACTCTCTTAATTAACTCACCACAAAATAATGGTCAAAGACTGTAAAAATGAGTGCATCACCTAAACAACAATAAGCAAATCAACATTAGTTTAGGATTATTACTATTTGCAAATTACCGCCCGTTCTTGGAAGGTCCACAATTTCACTATTGAAAATTACAATAAAGTCGTTCTTTTGACGGTTTTTCTTTTGGTTTTTTATTCGTACGTTGCTGGGTACAGCCTTCTCCAAAATTCCCCAGTGCTCTGTTTTATATCTTCTTCTTTTTCCTACTCTTGCAGTACCTGATCTCAAGAACTGTAGTCTTCCAGCTCTCATCTACCTTACCTTCACTATTAGACTACACGTTTGGGAAATTAATGACTTCATCGATACATCGCTTCAGCGCCGTTACTTATGTCTTAGCAATATGTTGCTAGTGTTCATGTTTATATCTGGAAGCAAGGAGGTCTGAAATTTCACATTTGTTAAACACCAACCTCTTAAGGTTCCTCCATAAAGTACGCTCAAAAATAATTGGAAGTTTACGTTTTAACTTACTTTTCTGAACCTTGTCTTCAGATTCTTCACGATGTAGCATGCCCTATCAACACATTTAATTAAATTTCAAAATTTTGATAAAATATTTTTATTTTAATACCAAAAACTAAATACAAATTTATTGGGGTTTAATACAATTAATTGTATATTCGATAACATTAAGATCCTGCAATAATTGACTAACTCTCTTAAAATGTCTCTCTGTATAGGGCAAAACACTTTCAATAGTACTATTCAATTCGACGGGTCTAAAACTTCCACTCTGAATTTGCTCAATTAATATACTTAAAATTAACTGAGCAGGTTGACAATATCTGCTGTTTGTGTTCCAATCCGTGGCGCACTTAAGTAAACTCTCTTTCTGATCATTTTCTAATTTATTGACAGTATCGGCTAAACCACCCTCGCCCCTTTTAATAATGGTTTGAACAATTCTCAACACTTGCAACGGCCTATCTAAATGTAAAGCTAATTTTAGCGCTTTAAGCAGCCGATTACTTTTAACATAATTGCTCAATTGTTGTTCTTGTAAAACTAAATTTTCATTTTCTTCGGTCTCTTTCAACCTTTTCTCAAGCGTTACGTCTTTCCACTTTATAAGAAGCGAATCTGCACCTCCGGTTACAAAACCGGACTCGTCGCTATTCACAGATAGTGCCCAAACACGCTGTTCATGTTCGCCCAAAGAAGTAACGCACTCTGAGGACTTAACATCGAATAATTTAATCAATCCGTCGCCGCTTGCACTTAAAATTTGTAAACCATTTGAAATAAATTCGATTTTATGTACACTGGCGTCGTGACCTTCGATAGTCTTCAAACAAGTAAAATCGATAATGGACCACAGCTTGATAGTCGAGTCTGTAGAAGAAGTTGCTACTATTTGGTCGACGGGAGAAAATCTAACACACCAAATGCCACGTTTGTGACCTTTAAATACTCCCAGCATTTGAAGAGATTCTGACCACAATTTAGCAGTTTTATCGGAAGAAGCCGTCACTATTAGTTTGTCGTTAGGACTTACGACGACACAATTAATATCTTTCTCGTGAGCCACTACTGTATTTGTACAATCCAAACTCAACTGTTTAGAAATTTCCCAAAATTTAATAGAAGTATCCTGACTAACCGACACTGCAAAACTCGTAGTCAAATTTGATAAAGAGATCGAGTTGACCGAACCCATATGTCTCGTTCCAACTCCCAATGCAGTTACTCCTTCGTCTTTTAACAACCACAAACGGATAGTGTTATCTTTGCTCGAAGACAATAATAACTTTGAATTTGCCGGAGAAACGCTTAAAGCTAAAACCAAATCTGTGTGTCCTTTCAATAACTCACAATTCATGGTCGAATTTTCGTACAGTTTAATGTCTGCCGAATTAGTGGCCACGGCCAAGTGAGAATCGTTTAGACCCATGAAAGCCAAATCTAAAATTTCGTCGATAAAACCGACAAACTGTTTTACGCATTCGAACGTTTTAGAATCGTGCAAAAATATGTTTTGTTCGGCACTAACAATTGCAAACGCTTTGACTTCGTCGTCGTATAACAACTTTTTAATGGCTAACCCGTTGTCCGATTTTGATTTAGAAATAAGCGAATTTGTTTGAGTGTAAACTTCTTTCAATTGCGTTACATTCCATATTCTTACAAGTCCATTTTCACCAGCTGTAGCCACAAGAATAGCGCTATCATTCAATGGGTCACTTCCAGGTACTTTAAACTCATTCGGTAAACAAATCACGGTCTCGATCGATTCGTAGAGAGGAATTGTCGAAATTGGAGTACTTTCATCCGTTCTCCACAATATTATAAGTTTATCTCTTCCCGAGCTGATAAACATTTTCTCATCCGAACAAAATGAAAGCGAAGTAACGCTACTTATATGTCGATCGAAAGTTTTAATCAATCGACCATTTTCTAAACTCCACATATGAATGATTCCATTATTCCCTGCTGCTAAGAGAGTATTTGTGTATGGATGAAACTCGACTAAATTTACGATCCCGGGAGGACCTTTTAAACTAAACACACAAGTCTGATGTGGCAAGTCCCAAATTCGCACGCACCCATCCGAGCCACCACTTGCTAATTTATCTCCGTTTAAAGCGAGACGAGCGATAGGTCCATTATGAAAGCATTTCCACATTTTTTGCAATTGTCCATCGAGCGTCCATAGTTTGATCAAACCACTGTTGTGGGCCGTTGCTACGTTGTTTTCACCTAGACCAAAGGTTTGGATGGCATCTGTTTCTTCCGAATCCTCATCGCCTATTTTAGCTACAACTACTCCTTTCTCGATGTGAAATAAGGAAACTGTAGATATGTTCTGACAAAACAAAACTTTGGATTTCCATTCTACGTTACCACCTGTATAAATTGGACCATGTTTTGATGTCACTTCAAAACTATCGAAAAAAAGGGAAACTGTTAATTATTAGATTAGTAGCAGATTATTAAAACTAGCAAATATATCTTAAAATAGCCGCTCTAACTTAAAACAAGCATGAAACTTAAAAATACATATTATTTTTCTAAAAGCTCTAATTAAAGTGACAAAATCAAACTTACGCCTCTTTCAATTTAATTTTATTGTTCATTGTCGTAAGTACTAATTCAATTACTTTTGTTAGAATATTAACAATCTTTAATTTATTTTTTAAATGTGGATATAACTTCTACATAACCTCAAACCACAACATGCCTCAACATTTCAAATATTTTGACAGTGACAGACGAAATAATTTTATAAGGTTAGGTTATGTTTGTACTAATATTCTAATATAAATTATTTATTTTATTAAATTAACCAATTATCCTCAGAATAATGTGATGATCTTCCATTACAATTGCTATTGAAACAATGATACTTATTAGAAGGTTTAATTTGTAACTTTTCATAATATACAATTAAAACCTACTACTTTTTTTCAGGCAATGTTAAGGATTTGTTCGCAGCATCGTTGGATCTACTTTAAATCGTTGATAAGGCCCGCAAGCACCAGCAATGCAGAAAGTAATAACCATGAGAGAGTTCATAGAAACCGAGAGCTCGAGCAAAATTTTTTACCAATTTATAAACTTCCACTTATAACAAAAATTAGTCTTATAAATCGTTTGAAACATTATCAAAGTATTGCAACTGCAACAGCCATTCCTGCATCATTAGTACTATACCAAACAAGTGTCTTGAGCGCGGAATCATTGTGGATAATAATTTCGATAGGTTTGTACCGAACATTCAAAACCATACCCCAACTAATCTAACACATATTTAGGTATAAGCGGATGTGCATCTTTATTTTTAATAGGAAGTTTTGCCAATAAGTTTGTAGGAGTAGTTTACTTGAACAAAGAAGAAGATTCAGTTCGTATCGCATATATCGACTTTTGGGGAAAACGTAAAGATGTAGACATACCCATTTGTGATATAGTGCCACTTTCTGAAACTCAAACTTCAATAACAGACCCCCTATACGTGAAACTTGGCAGATTTTCGGTTCAAGAGAAATTGAAGTTTAACTTAAACCAAGGGCACATTTTAGATAAAAAAAAGTTTGAAAAAGTATTTAAGCCAATCCCGGACAAATTTTAATTAGTAATTTTAAATTATGTAAGTCTGGTTTTGAAATTAAAATTTTGTTGTAACTAAAACATTTATTTGGTATCTTAATATAACTTACACTTAGTTCTTCCCGTTTAAATAATTTAACTCCATCGGTAATGAGAATATGCTTTGTTCGCTTCGCATTGTTTATGCAAATCTTGCTTCCTTTTAATCACATTCCCGGTGTTTTGTGATGCGTCAATTAATTCGTAAGCTAGTTTGTCTGGAAAATCTATTCCTTTTTCTTTATCTCGGCCAGCCTCTATAAGCCATTTCATAGACTTAAACTGGGATTTCTTAGATGTAATTGGAACTGGTACCTATATAATGGCAAGTAGTTAGCACACCAAGTTTTAAGAATACAAAACATACCTGGTAAGTAACTCCGCCTCTTTTAATAGGAGTTAATTCTAGTAGAGGTTTAGAATTTTCAACAGCTCGATGAAAAATTACTTTGGGATTTAACTCGACTTGAGTTTTTTCTTCTTCCAATTCAGTTTTGTGGTATTTTTCTAATTGAACACGCTTTATCTTCTCAAAAGTCTTTTCTACTAATCCTCTTGCCAAGGGCTTTAAACCGTCCCTCATTATGTAGTTTGTAAATAATCTAAAAGGATACACCGTCAAATAAATACACTGTTTTGATAGTCAATTAGATTCTTACGAGACTAATGGATCATGAAATACGGAAGATGTTTGATTGTTTAAAGCAGCTCGAGTGGGTAAGTGAGCCAAATTTTGTGCTTCTCCAGATTTAAAAGCTTCTTCTTGCACATCCTTTCTATAAATTGGTTTAACGTAGTAAGTTGGGTATTGAGACATGCCATTTTTCAAAATCCTTACACTGAAAATTTTGAGGTTATGTTAAAATTTAAAAAATTAAATACTATTTTTCTAGACCAATTCTCGCGATATTAAATTATTTAAACAATATTCGAACTTTTATAACACTCACTTATCGCCAGAAGTTTTCAAAAATATATTATGCCATTTATTGAACAGAATTTTAACGGCGGCCATCGATTCAGAGTACGTATTCTTCGTTGTTCGTTTACCAAACAGTCAATAGTAAATGCGGGATTCACAGAATGCGAAATTCCGCATGCAGAATTCCGCAATCTCACTAGAACGATAAAAAAATGTAAGCGAAATCCGCAAAACGCGTTTTTGAGGGTTAGTTATATAAAACGAGATAATCTCGGATCACCCTTATAACTACCTGATCTGTGATCTATGATCTCGGAGTCAGAGTAAACTCCACGATCTGAATTCACGGTTCGAAGTAGAATAGTATTAGATTACGTTAACTCGTAATCACTTGGCCCAGAGTTAACTCACCAATTTTCTAAGGCCAAATATATTTCAAGTTAACTCAGGATTAGTTGTTGATCTAGGTTTAGACAACGTACATTCAACTAGATCCTAGATCCACCACTTTTTTAAATGCGGATGCGCGTAAGTGTTATGTGATGCGGATTTCGCATGCGGAATTCCTCATCATTTGAACCAATTTGAACCACCTTTACGATTGCGGATAAAGAAAATTTCTTTATTTATGGTAGCCATCCCAGCCATCGTCCTAAGTTTACGCGTGCGCTTTGTGTCTCGCAATTTTTTGTCGAGTACCTATCGAAATTTTTGTTTATGAAGTGTTGATAAACTCGAAATAAATTAGAATAAAATGGTTATTGACTTTATTTGCGTTCAAAATCAAACTAGAGACTTAATTTCCAATTCATGAGCGTATTAGTTTAGTGTTATTTCGTTCTGTTTGGAGTAAGATCATATCTTGATTTTAGGGCTCCCTAATTTATTGTGAAAATGGCAGATCAAGCAGGATATTCCTCAAATTCGAGTAGGTTTTTTATTAAAATTAAATAAGGGCGTTAATAACGTACGTATTTCACGTAGATCGCAGACAAGGGTTATTAAAAATGGATTTACCTGCTACTCCAACAAGTAATAGTTTTGGATTTCGCCCCCTGCCAACTCAATCAAATTCTGATGCTGCTGCTAATGCCAGTCGCCCCAAAATGACTCTACCAAAAATTCCAAGGGCTACAGTGGATCCGATGAACGATAAAACTCGGTGAGTACCTGGTGTTAGTCTATATTAATACGACATTAATAATTATACTTTGTTACTTAAATTAACGTTAAGTAACTGACAAATTTCGTCTTTTTTAATTATTGTATTCATTCATTCACAGTTGTGGACTGAGTGAAAAAGTGAAAATCAGGTAAAGTTGGTGTTTTATTTTCCACGTATTTAAATAAATTTGTTAATCTTTAGTAGAATCTACATTTATTTTTTTGATCAGATTTAAGCGTAATTTCACACGAATTTGCATGAATTTTATGTAGCTTTTGAGTGTCATCGATACTCAATTTAAGCAAGCTTCACATTTTACTCGAATGTGTTGGTGGTCATCCACGTAACCTAGTTTGTGTCGTTATTACAATTGAACAGTGAAAGTGTAGTCAAATGTAACTAACAGTTTCGAAAAGAGTTCCATCTTCTTAAGCGAGCGTTCGAAATATTTTAGGGAATGCAGATTTCGAATTTCACAGTCTATTCAATCGACGGGCAAATTACAGTTGAGCGGTAAATCGTACGATTTTACGTCTGAAGATCTTCAAGACCTGGGCGAAATTGGACGTGGTGGTTTTGGCACCGTAAATAAAATGACCCATAGAAAATCGGGAACTACGATGGCCGTGAAGCGGATTCGTTCTACTGTCGACGAAAAAGAACAGAAACAGTTGTTAATGGATCTCGAAGTAGTCATGAAGAGCAATGAATGCCCTTACATCGTACAATTTTATGGTGCCCTTTTTAAAGAGGTGATTAATATCGTCGATTCGTTTATGTATCTAAAACTTAAAATTTAGGGCGACTGTTGGATATGCATGGAAGTGATGGATACGTCTCTAGATAAGTTTTACAAATTTATATGTGAAAGGCTGAAAAAACGTATTCCAGAATCTGTGTTAGGGAAAATAACGGTAGCTACCGTAAAGGCGTTAAATTATTTGAAAGAAGAACTGAAGATTATACATCGTGATGTTAAACCTAGTAACATTCTGCTCGATCGGAAGGGTAACATTAAGCTTTGTGATTTTGGAATATCGGGACAGTTAGTCGATTCTATAGCTAGAACAAGAGATGCGGGATGCCGTCCGTATATGGCCGTAAGTCATCTACCCGATAAGTTTGGTGTGTTTATTTGTAATTAATTTCAGCCGGAAAGAATCGATCCTCAGAGAGCTAGAGGTTATGACGTCCGAAGTGACGTGTGGTCATTAGGAATTACTCTAATGGAAGTAGCAACCGGACATTTTCCGTATCCCAGGTGGTCTAGTGTTTTCGAGCAACTGCATCAGGTTGTAAATGGCGATGCTCCTCGTCTTTCGATCAGCCACAATGCAAACATCTTTACAGCAGAGTTTGTAAATTTTGTAAATACGTGGTAAGTTTTAGTATTCGTTTAAAAGAAGCATTTTGTGGAAACACCCAAGTAACGAAATTTTGTAATTTTAGTTTAATAAAAGAAGAGTTAAGCAGACCCAAGTATAACAAATTGCTGCAAGATCCTTTCATTATGAATGCCGAAAAAGAAGAAGTCGATGTGTCCGCTTATGTATCAGAAATAATGGATGAAATGGCTAACAATGGTATCAGTGCGTTTACTACTAATCAACCATAGTTAATAATGAGTTTTGGTTCTTTGAATATTCCTATTTATTAAACCTTACGGAACTGTCGGTCAGATATACTTGATACTTGTAGTTAATTTGATTTATCTACTTTTAACTTATTATTTTACAGCAATAATAATTATCTAGTACCGCCCTTAAGCTTTGAAAAGCTCCGCAACAGTTCTGTACTATTTCCAATTATTACGATAGGTGTAGGCAATTTGAGTCGTATCCCTCAGGTGATATAGCATCCAGTAGGCGTTACCTAATTGTTAAAGTAAACTTAACGTTAAAAGCAATTTGTGTATGCATAAGTTAAGTAAGGGTAGTTTTTAAATTAATAATTTTGACGTTCGTATTTAATTATTAAGGTTGAAACCGGATAATTTATGGTATCGAGGTTTGTTTTTAGCTTACCTAAAAACTGTGATTTTATTTTACCTTCCTTTGTGTTTTAAAGTTTAGTATCGAATTGCTCGACATGATTAAAATAATTTATTTGCAAAGGTACCACGAAGAGTTAGCTGCTTATGTAAAATCCAGTCTAAGCGACGAGGAAAAGTCCATTGTATATAAAGAGATGTAGTATACAAATAGCAGATTGTATTTGTAATAACAAAGATTATGCATTTTTAAGCTTTTACATTTCCAAATGAGAATTTTCTCCAATATCCATTAATTCCTGCAATTTCTCCTCAAAATAATAAAAATTTTGTTATGAATCTAATGACGGTTTTATCGCCATCTACGCCGCCGTTGAAAATGCATAAAATTGTATATTCAAAGCCAATGACAATATTTTATGTATTATAAAAAATATGACTAATCTTTTAATATAAACTCTTAAAATTAGTCTTTAACGTTGCTGGTCTTAAATATTCAGATACGATAAGCTAATCAAAAACTTGGAAGTTTTTAAGAATTATGACACCAACGTTAGTAAATATAAACATTGTTAGTTTTAAGATACAAATTGTTGTAAGTAAAATAAGGTAGTTATTCTTGTAAATAAAGTACGTTTTATTGTTATTGTTTTTTCTTTTACAAAAATTGATTAGATACATCAAAGTTAAGCTTGCTCGTGTTAATCGTTAAATAATTAAATATTAATTGGTTAATGTTTAAATTAGTTCCGGTTAGGCGAGAGCAATATATAATTTTTTAAATTTACTTATGGGTTTGAGATCACATAAATGTCGAGGGTCGATCTGTCGAATAATTTATTTATTCCCACTCTTTCATAATACGGTCATATTCTTTTTCGTGGATAAATGGCATATCAATATTTCTGATCATATTTTCGCCACAATAAAGACATTCAGAAGCTACAATATTATCTATTTCTGTTTTAACGGCTTCTCTCGCAGATATACCCGACGAACTTGTACTAACTGCATCAACATTTAAATGGCCATTAAGAATTTTTTGTTGGCGCTGTAAATCTGAGAGTTTATTCTTTTTTGCAGGACCTACAATAAGTAGTTTAATTTTTATTTTTAAGATTGAAATGGTACTCACCTAACATAGGACTTAATTCTTTTAGCAAGCAATCGTTGTGAAACTTATGGTGGCAAGGGAAAATATAAAAGGGCCTTATTATTAAGGTGAGATCACACACTTCGCAGATGTCGCTTGTGCTTATAAATGTGTATCTACTTCTGAATGTTTGAATTTCTTTACGAACTAGTTCTGTCGATTGAGTAGCTTCTTCCATTTCATCTTTTAAGTCTTGAATGTGTTGGTTATATTCCTAAAACATTCCAAATTAAAATATTTTGACATATATTCTGAAGTGGTGGCCAGATTTAGATGAAGCAACACAAATAGTACACAAAATTGGAAGTGAATGCAAATGTCGAAAAATGACCTCTTTTAAGAAACTGATAAGTCGACCATTGTAGGTTAACTGTGGGGGCATCAGACCTGTTTGAAAGCTTATAAAATTACCTTCAATGAATTGCAGATGGCATCCTTAAAATGGTCGATAGTTACAAAATCTGAAAAGAAAGGTAATACGTCTTCAATCCTCAATAAATCGCAATCCTTTAAAAACTCCATGGCCTCTTCTATGGTGTCCTTTCCACTTACTACATTTTGAGCTGAAACAAGTGTATAATTAAGATCTCCAGCAAACTTTTGAATGGCCATAAACAGTTAATTTCGCCCCTACCTATTTTCAACCACAATTTCTTTTTTAATTCGAGGTCGTTTTGTGGAGGCATATTGGCGTAGTTTTTTGCCAATTCCACGTCTATCGTTAAAGCCAAGTCCACTGCAGATTCCCATAAACCCAACAGGGCAAAAAGTTGAACGCACGCTTTTGTTAAATTTTCTTCTTGACATAATCTCAAAGCAAAATGCACGTTATAGTTGACCTAAAAATCACTCCTTTAGCATAACTAAATTTACAAATGGAACCTCTACTATCGTACCATCGATATGTCTTGACCTTGATTATCGAGGTAACTCATCAGTTTTTCAGAGTCATATTTTGTGTACAATGATACGAGTAAGTTGTGTATAGCTCTTTCGTTGTATTTTAATCTATCTACACAAAATTCTAAATATTTTATAACTTCTTTCGAGTGCAATTCTCCATTACAACTTACGAGAGCTGGTAATAACTTTACAGGAACCAAATTAGAGCCTTGATCGATTAACGCTTTTATCGTGTACTTGGGAATTTCTTGTATTAAAATAGGAGCAAAGTGGTAAAATAATTCTTTATTATTTTGACTCTTTAAGACGTCGAGGGCCTCGTGAAAACTATTTTTGTATATGTGTTGCCTTATTAACTAGAAGAATTTAGAAGTTCAGTTTGGCAAATTTATCAATCTAATCAATTTACCTGTTCGAAATCTTTGTGGACTATAGTTAATTGAATCGAGTTCATTTTATCACCGTGACTAGCCATTAAATCATAAATCGTGGTCTTATTACTTTTGATATTTTCTGCAACTTTTTCCATAGTCAAAAATCCTTGAAATTCCTTCTGTAATTCAAAATATTTTGAACTTTGTTCCATTCCTCTAATTCTCATTTCTTCTAAATCGTTTAAATATAGCTCAACCAACCAAATTACGATTAAAGTCGTCTGAGTTTGTTCTAGCTGTGTTAGAGTTTCAAGTTTTTTACGCAAAAACGTTTTTAAAGCGACTTGTTGATTTGCTTGTATAAATTTTAAACAAACTTCTTCAAAGCCAGAATGCGTTTCTGCGTATCTCTGAGCGCTTGAAATATATTCGCCCTGCTCGAAAAGCATATCTGCTTCTTTAAGTAAAACGTAACTTTTGTGAACAGGATTGTCTTTAGAATATTCTTTAGCTAAATCGAACTTCTTATTTTCGCAATAAATTTGCCATACATTTCTTTCTTCTTTGATGACTTTAAATCGAAATACAGCGTTTTCGGTCACTGCCCAAATTATTCCTAAATGCGGATATTTTTGAAAATTCACCAACACGCCTAAATTTAACTTTACCTGTACTGGGGTCTTTAATGATGTTGACCAACTTTCCAAAGGCTTCATTGTAATTGTCCTCGTATACTACTTCTTTGTTCAACACGGAAATTGCTTTAATAGTATCGCTGTAAGCTACCAAAACATGAAATTTTGTTAAAACGCAAGCAAATGGTGGTTTCCTCGAGCTTGAGTAATCTTCGTATAAAGGTTTGGGGTAAACAATCAGTTTTTTATTTTCTATGATTTTTTCGAGATTTTCGTCTTTGTTAAGATCAAACTAAAAATAGTTTTAAATCAGTTATTAGTATTAGAAGAACGGGTAACACACTTCTCCATAAGTAATTCCACTTTCTGTCAACCAAGCAAACTCTTTTGGATATTCTAAATTATCTGACCAAAATTGTAATCGCGAATACCGTAAATTACTTTTCACTTCGTAAAAAGTATCTGCCTCTGGTACATTTAAATATTTGTTGAATACTTGCTGAAGTAAAGGCTTCTCGTCCGTATTTACTACACTTTTGAAAAAGTAAAAGCGGGTCGGAGTGGCCGCAAATATAACATACTTCTGTGTATTGGATATTGGGTAGAATTCTAAAGCTGTAATTGGAGTATTTGCACCTTTTCCTATATCGAATACCTAAAAATAAAGTTTTTTAACAAACTAACATTTAAGAAATGCTTAACAAGTTCAAACAACACATACCAACCCTTCTACTTCTTTACTTCCATAAAGGGGTAAATAATTAGGGAGCTTGGAAAATAAAAATAGTTTTCAGCAATAAAATAACTGCTCGTTTAAATTTTCAAAATAGTAAGCAACTTACTTGTCTCCAGTATTGCTCTAAACCCGAAGAAAAACCAGGCGTAAAAAATTTATCCCCCTCTAATACAATTTCAGTTGCAAAAATTAATCCTTTCGATGTACCTTAAATTATTTTCCATTAAATAAGGTAAAAGAAAATCCAAAAAATATACCTAGTAAAATAGAACCCGTCGAAATTTCAGAATTATTTGCAGAATTCCAAGCCACGGCAGATATTTCGAGACCTTTAAACTTTGTTGTAGTTCTCAACTTATTTGACTTTCTAGATACGTAAATTAATTCTGGATAAGCTTCCGGAGTTCTAGGAGCAAAACTTATCAGTAAGTGATTACCGGTCGGATCCAAAAACAAGTTTGTCAAACGACAAGTGTTGGTGTATTTGGATATGTTAATTTCTGTAAAATACAATCACAATTTGCGTCTTTAACTGCGTAATATTATACCATCTTGTTGATCTTGTTGTTGCAAGTTCATTCTAAATAATTTGCTATTGGACATAGCTACGACGAAAAAATTTGAGGCGATCGCTATATGAGTTATTTTGTCGGATGGCGAAAAATTCATTTTAGTTTTATTAAAAATTGGTACATCTTGTTCAAATTTCATTTGGATAAATCCCTGAGAACTCTGAAAACGTTATCGGTACAAAACTTTATATTGCTCGATTATAGTCATACCCAAGAATTATTGTTTTTAGGTTTTTGAGCTGCTTGTTCGAACTGATCAAACATTCCTGCCATTTTAATCAAAATCTATTAAAACTTTCTTTAGAACACTTGTTTTACATTTAATTTATAATTTGACATTTGCTTATTTGGTGGTTATGTCACTTTTGACGTGAATCAGTTGTCATCTCTATCTAAAATTTGTTGGTTATGGATAAGTGTATTGTCAAATTTAAAAAATTTTTGTGAACGTGTAATATGTGAATAGTACAACAGAATTATTAGTGTAATTAATGTGTATGAGTATTCTGTGATAATGTTGCTTCGCGTAAATAGGCCAAAAAATAATTAGTTTACGAATGCAGTTAGAAAGTCAAATTGGCATGGGAACAACCAAAGACTGGCGAAAAGCCTTACGTACTCCTTCGGGTTACCGTATAATTAACAAAACTTTACGCAGTCAAACCCAATTTATATCTATAGTTGCAATAGTGGGACTAGTAGTTTTAATTATACTATACGCCTTTCCGAATAGACAAGAGACGGTTAGTGAAATTATAAGTTCGACGTACAACTATACATATCCTTTAACGACTCCTATTAAATCAAATAGTATGCATACATATCGAATAGGTTTGACGAAAATATAATAGTTTATGTAGTCGTGGTAATTTTTCTCTTTAAGGAATTATTGCCGACTTAGACACAAATTCTAAAAGTAAATCTGAGAAGTATACATGGTGTTCCTACTTAAAGAAAGGATATCTTAGTTATAGCCCTACGAAGCAATCTGTGGTTGTCACTTGGGATCATCACGATCCTATAAAATTAAGTACAAATTTTGCTCTTAAAGACCGGGGTATGGAGTTATCCGAGTTGGTCGTCTTTAATGGTAAACTTCTAACATTTGACGATCGTACCGGAATGGTGTTTGAAATTATTAACGATAAAGCCATTCCTTGGTTGTTGTTAATGGATGGAGACGGCCGGTGAGTCGGTTTTACTTTTAGTTAACATGAATTTTAATATATTTTTCCCAGAAATACTAAAGGATTTAAAGCCGAGTGGGCCACTGTTAAGAACGAAGAGCTGTATGTGGGTTCTATGGGGAAAGAATGGACGACTCCTGCAGGAGCTTTTGTTAGTCATAATCCTCAATATATAAAAATAGTGAAGACTAACGGAATGGTCGGTAGTAAAATTTGTATTCGAGATTAGAACGATTTAACGGCGTGCTTTTAGGTGCAGCACACTAATTGGGTCGAAGCATATAAGCGTATACGGCAAGTTTTAGATATCGAATGGCCCGGGTATATGATACACGAGAGTGCCGTATGGTCTAATAAACATGATCGGTGGTTTTTTTTACCTAGAAGATGCAGTAAGGAGAGTTACAACGAAACTCTCGACGAGCATCGAGGATGTTCTTGGCTAATTACTGCAGACTCAGAAATGAAAGACATCGAAGCCACCAAAGTGAGTAATGAGCTGCTTAAATCTCTTTAAACTTTTATGCGCAATTTTAGATTGTAAATTCTCTACCAACTCGAGGTTTTTCTACATTTAAATTTATACCTAGTTCGGAAGATAATGTAATTGTAGCCTTACGTACCGAGGAATTGGATGGTAAAACAGCCACGTACATCACGGCATTTACAAGACAAGGAAATGTCTTGTTAGAGGATACTCTAGTATCAGATTTAAAATATGAAGGTTTGGAGTTTATTTAGCACCAAAAAGAAATTTAGCCAATTAGATTGTTATTGTAATTGTTGTTAATTTTTGTAATAAATAATTCGACCTTGTAAAGAGTTTACTTGAAGACTTCCAAAAGTGCCGTATCGAAAAATCAATACAGTGAGCTGTATCACTGACATTTGACAGAAGAAAGTGAAATTTTAGTGTCTAAACCAGTAAAAACTGAAAATTGAAAATAAAATGTAACAACTTTAATTTTTATAATTTTATATTAATAAATGTTACGCTTCGAGCATAATTTGGTGAACATAATGATATGGACATGGCTACCGCTTTAGTCGAGACCCCCACAAAGGAACCAATTTTGGACAAAGTTCCAGAATGGAAATTGGCGAAAGAGGGACTTCGGTTGGTTTTAAATAATAAACAAGATGAAGCTGAAGTATTGTTTAAGAAATACCCGGATAGCATTCACATGTTTGCCGGGTATACTTTTACAATTTTTATGGTAATCGGGTAATGAAATTTTATTTAGAGACGTTTAATTACCGTATTTCTAAGGACGCTTTGATGACTTTCGAAGAAGAAAAACTTACTCTCGCCTTATCGACGTTGAAGGAATTGGAGAAGAGATGTACAATGGGAAGTGGTTGGATGAAGACCATGAAAACGAAAATGTTTGGCTTGAACGAGCCCTTAGCTTTGGCCCAGCAATTAGAAAATCAAATTATACTTGCCGATTGTCAAGTTTGCATTGCTACTCTCACTTTTTTACAACAAGATTTCACCGGATACTTCAAAGGGGGTTGGGTTTTAAGGAGAGGCTGGAAGCTCTATCAACATACTTATAAGGAAATACAGTTGTTATATGTCGAAATTGTAGGGGAATTACCAGGTAAAACTCGATGCATCTATTGGCTAATCTAGCGTTTTGTATTTTGTAGAAGCGATTAATGTCATACATAGCATTGTAAGTAACGAGGAGAACGATTCGTCCGATGAAGAAGACTGGCAGATTTCTTCTGGAACCAGATCTCCGTCCAACGGGTATATAAAAAAGAATACTCATTCGCGTCCTTATTCGACAAACTCGGACAATACGTTATGTAAAAATTTTGTAAATTACCCCAAAAAGTGCAATTGTTCGTGTAGTAATAATAATTTACACATGAAGAGAATCGAGTGCCATTCAAAATCCACCGATTTTAAGAGTTATCAAACTTCTAATAATTTGGAGCGCAATAGTTTGTTTTTAAAAAAGTCTACGTCCGTAAATAGCGCTCTTACCAGTCGTTCAATTCAGGATCGTAGCTCATATGGTCTCTTTTCTCGCCTTCCATCTTTTAACACTGCTCTTTCTTTATCCTACTTTGCTTCAGCTTTAAATATCTTTTCAACGCAAAAGTCGTGAGTAAATTATACTAAAAACTTGACCTAAATCAAATGAAAATGCTTCAGGAATCTACAGTCTCTCGATAAAGAGACGGTTAAGAGGCTAATGGGTGCAGTGTCTTTTGGATACGGTCTGTTCCAACTGGGCATTTCGTTATTACCTCCTTCCTTGCTTAAGTTTAGCAATTTTTTGGGTTTTGGCGGAAATTTGGAGAATGGAATTTCTAATTTAATGTACTCGAGAGAAGGCAGTGATATGAGGGCGCCATTAGCTAGGTGAGGTAACAAAATTTCTGGAAAACACTAACTGTTTTTTTGTAGTTTATCGCTTCTGTGGTATTATTCGATTGTAAGGCCTTTTTACGCACTGGACGGGAGTAATCTTCAAGCGGGGGTAGAAGTGGCTTCTCAGTTAATAAAAGAATCCAAAAAGGAATATGGACAATCCGCTCTATTTTTATTTTTTGAAGGACGTGTCGCGAGATTGAATGTAAGTTATTTGATTAAATAAAAGTGCTGGAAGTCATTATTATGTTTTAGTCTGATATTGACCGTGCTTTACGTTGTTTTCAAGCGTCTGTTGATAATACCTGCCAACGAGAAATCAAAGTTTTGTCTTTGCACGAAGTGGGATGGTGTCATCTTATTAAACTCAATTATGCGATGGCGGCACAAACTTTTGAAACTCTCAAGACGATGAGTAGATGGTCTAAGGCCTTTTATTTTTATTTATCGGTAATTTGTTCGGGAGCCAATACTAATATTCGAAACTTAAAGGGAATGATGGAATCAAAGAGTTTTTTAAATTCTGTGTCTAAAGGTGCTCAGTTGAAAGTATTTTTGTCCAGAAGATTTGCCTGTTTTCCAGTTAATAATGAAATGGTTTCGAATCGAAATACTTTTTGGAAATTTTTTGTATACGAATTGTTATATTTGTGGAACACCTTACCGAGCTGTTATGTTCAAAGCATCAACGAAATTATTAGAGGTAAGACAGTCTTTAGTTAGTTTTCAGTATTTTCAAATAGTGAGAGGGGAGGGGGTATTTTAACCCTTGAGCTATGATGTCTATGGAAAAGAGGGAGATAAGGCTGTACAGGTTTGTAGCTTTTAAGTGGCACGTTAGATAGATTGTGCATTGTTTTTAGATTTTTTAATATATGAGATAACTCTATTTACTTTCGCAGACTGCAACGAACTCCCCGATGGAGGTGAGCCTATAGTCGGCGTATCCTATTTAATGTTAGGGAGCTGTTATTGTATATTAAAGGATAGAAATAGCGCTATAGAAAGCTTTAAAAAGTGTTTAGAAGTGCGCAAAGGTATAGCTCATAATGCCCAAGATGCTCATATATCTGCTTTTGCACAATACGAATTGGGAACTCTTCTAGTGAAAGATGTTACTGTAAGTTGATCTAATTTAAAAGAAAATTGTTTAAACAATTTAAGATTTTTAGACCAAAAGAGAAGGAAAAGAATTGTTGGAACACGTGTCTTCATATAAAGATTATGATTTTGAACAACGTTTAAATGTACGCATTCATGACATTTTAAAAAGTCTATAGAATATACAGGGTGTAATTTAAGTGGAGATTTTTCTTGAAATCCAAAATGTTGGTAATAAGCAAGAAGACTTTTATTATGTTATGATGTTATGAAATATTTCAGAGTCAGCCATATAATAAACTGAAGTGTAGCTATTGTTATCTGACTCGGTTTATATTTGGATTATTAAAAGAATTTGAGATTAAAAAATACAAATTAAGGCACAGTATTGCAATATTTAAGTAATTGCACTTAACAAACATTTTAAATGAATTACGCTTGAGCCATTTTACATGTATAGGGTGAGTTTAGATCGATGGGCCCATCGATCTAAGCTCACTTCGTATAAAGTAGTAGGTACGTACCTATTTAATTTATTTTGGCGACCACCAGTTAGAACAAAACGACTTAACTGAACTCATTTATGTAGGTATGCATTTTTTAACCCGAATCATTACTTACAGGGAGGCCCAGTACGGCAATAAAGTCTAATTATATCTCATTTTTTATAGAAAAGTGCAGAGTAATAAATAACACCTATTTGGATTATTTAGGGGTAGCTAGCTCCTTTACGTAGGCCATTTAATAAGGGTCCATTGTACTGCCTCTAAGCAGCCTTCCCGTGCCATCTCGAGCCATCCAGAATTCTGACTGGAGGGATGGAAATAACTATATGTTTGGAAAATCATGTGGATTGTTGCATCAGATGTTTAAAAAATGTTTTTCATAATAATAAAAGCTTATCTCACTATTATTGGGCCTCCTCTGTCCTGCATATTTTATCTAAGTACTCCATTATTAGGTGACTTCTTGATACTTGTTATGTGTAGTTGCGTAGTTATAGTTGAAATTTATTTCGAGTTTGTAATGAATAACTAAAAGAAAATTATTTGAAACAGATATAAGTTGACTATTAAATAGAAACGCAATTTTAACCTTCTGACATGAACTTTTCTGATAAGTGCACTACTTTTTATGTAATGTATTGTTATACATTGCATCGAACTATTAGATTATGTTTAAGAATTTGAATCTTGGACAAACCGCGAACAATTATTTACATTAAAAAATAGTAAAATGGAAATAACATCTGAACATTTTTAAATCTATGAATATTTAATTTATTTAAATAATAATATTTATAGCATGTTGTTATTTAATAAGAAAATTAGAAAATATATATTTCCAAAGACCCATTCAATATTTTGTAATATAAAAATTGAAATAAACATTTAAAACAGTAAAAAGTTTAATAGTAAATATATACAAAATAAATACAGGTACAAAATGCAAAACATTGTAAAGAAGGGTAAACTATTGCTTAGTTAATTTTTATCAAAAACACCGTGGACTCTCAACCTAATAAAACCGTTGAACTCGAGTAGGAAGATTAGTTACAAATTCTCACCTGTAAACGCACGTGTAAACCGAATTGCCATGATTAGAGTGTACTTTAAACTTGATGTACTCAAACGAATTAGAATCTCCGCCAATTCCAAAATATTGTATAGGAGGCCCATTTATATCGTAAATAAATTGTCCCAATTTTGTTCCTTCGGCTTGATCATGTGAGAGACCCTTAAAGGTATTTCAATTAGTTTACAAATTTGGATAGTGTTAGCAATTCTTACAAATATGCTAAAATCTTTTGGTGCAGAATCAATTTCTCCGGTCGGAGATATCGATTTCGAAATGTGTTCGATACTAACACAAGTGATTTTCACGCGACCCAAAAGCCTTATAACAACCGTACCTTCGGATCCTTTAAAGCCCCAACACTCGCCAGGTAACGAATTCGCCTAAAAACATTTCAAAAATAACAAAGCAACAGAGATTTGCTTCGTACTCTTATGAGCGACTTCGCATCCTGTGAAGACGAACAAATTGGTATTCCAAACAGAGTAGTACTCTCGCTCGGTTTTATTGGCGTGGTATTTTCTAAACGTATAATTCTACCACCTACAATTTTTGAATGAGAATTTATGACCGCTAAGGCTTTTCAAACAAACCCGCCGATTCTAAAGCAAAATCTATTTTTCCAGTTTTATCCGCACTATACTCTTCTAAAGCTTGTTGCACCACTTGATAAACGGGATCGTTGTTCCTAGCCGATTTTGACAATCTTGGACCTATTACAGATATATTAGTCGATAAGCGGCTAGAACGCGCCACGTGATTAGGAATTTTTTTAGAGACGTTAAGGGTGTCGATAGGTACATCAAATCGTTTTTTTCGCTTTAAAACTTAATTTTTAGGCAAAAAATAACGTGTGATACATCATTCGATTCGTATCACTGTCCTCTAACTTCCGATCATAATTATTAAAACAAAAGAAATTAATTGTAAAGTTTATTAAAGAAAAGCTAGTTTTTAAGTCTTGTTTTTCTCATAATTCATTGAATTATTGAAATTTTTAATTGAAATTGCGTATAGTACACTAACTTATCATTATAATACTGCCTATCATTTCTGTTTAATTATAAACTTATTAGATTGTCGGAAACAATTGTTTTTATTAAAAGCTTTCCAGGGGCTATGTTTTTTAATGAATGCTCGTTTATTTGTTTATACTGTAACTTGAAAGCATCATCCACATATACTATATAAATTTTGATTTAAAAAAATTTAAATTTGCTATAAAAATTTTAGAATATAAAACGTTACTCCTAGCGATAAATGAAGTACGGAAAATTATAGTTTCTCTTTACTACTTTTTGAGTAGAATATAGGCCGAGCATAACTTTATTTTTTTATTTATACTAACATTATAGCATTGTAATTCTTAATTATAATTTTCCGTACTTTATTTATCGCTAAGAGTAACGTTTTATATTCGAAAATTTTTATAGCAAATTTAAATTTTTTTAAATCAAAATTTATATATATGTGGATGATGCTTTCAAGTTACAGTATAAACAAATAAACGTGCATTCATTGAAAAACTTGGCCCCTGGAAAGCTTTTAATAAAAACAATTGTTTCCGACAATCTAATAAGTTTATCGTTAAACAGAAATGATAGGCAGTATTATAATGAAAAGTTAATGTACTATACTTGACTATACCCAATTTCAATTAAAAATTTCAATAATTCAATGAATTATGAGAAAGACAAGATTTAAAAACTACCTTTTCTTTAATAAACTTTACAATTAATTTCTTTTGTTTTAATAATTATGATCGGAAGTTAGAGGACAGTGATACGAATCGAATGATGTATTACACGTTATTTTTTGCCTAAAAATAAAGTTTTAAAGCGAAAAAAACCATTTGATGTACCTATCGACACCCCTTAAACATATTTACCTATAACTTACTTTGAACGTTGGTCTTTGGTGCATTTTGATTCTTTTTAATTTCGTGCAGTAAACCTTCTATAGTCTCAAGTTTTTTATCCGTGTCCTTTTGGATGGACGTTATTTGTTCTCGCGTGTCTTTCGTAAAGCCGTTCTGAATATCAGAAAGTGAGTTAATGTAATTGAAAGTGGAAATTAAATTTACTTTAAAAGAGTTCATATCGCTTTTAACTTGGCATAAATCCTCTTTGATGTCTTCAAAGCTGGTGCCGCGTTCTAAGGCTGGGCCGTTGATGTACCATAATAAAACGCTGATTAATATAACTACAAAAAATTGCTTAAAATTGAATAGTACGGATGTGTTTGTTTTACAAAAGCATGCCAAGTATTTGAGCTTTTTGCTGCTACTTTTAGCGTGCGACTGATTACATAGGTGGTCAAAATCCATCGTAGGCGTGGAAGAGTCGTTATATTCTAAATATTCTTTACTCTTCGAAGTATTAAAATGATGTCTTATATTCGAATCCAATTCCCTCTTTAAATGTAGGTCTTTTTCTAAAATATCCGCGCAAATCTTCGATTTACTTAAGTCCACGAATAATTGTTTGTTGATTTGATACAATTCACACAGGCGCGAATCCTCTAAAAACGCTCTTTAATATGATTAAAGTTGTAAATTTTAGTTTTACCTGTGGGTTGGTTTCTTTTATTTGCTGCTAAAAGAATTACGGAATTAGGAGGGAAAGAAAGTGTCAAAAACAAATTTTTAAAAAAACCAGCTTTTGTCAACAATATACATAATATACGTACTGCCAGCGGAATAAGAACTTCCGGCCATCACTACAGAATGTGAGCTACCACTACTGTTAAATACGTACATTTTAAGGACATCGATAGAAATTACTCTTTATGACAATTGTGTAAAATTTTTTAAAGCATAGGTTACTTGAAAATGAGAGTTTTGTGTATTTACCTTTCTGTACTTCATATATAATTTACCGAGGGTTGTAACTGGAACTTTTGGGTATTTGGAATAAAACGTTAAACTTATATGAGGTGTAAGTCGAGATGCTACGATAAAAACTAAAAATTTGGCATAAATTGTAACTAAAAATTTGGCATAAATTGTGACTAAAAATAACAAGACAGTAAACTACTAGATTACAACAAGGTATCACAAATTTCATACCAGAAGTTTCTCTTTATAAGTTTATTTAATAAAATATATAGTTTAATAGGATAACAATAAATATAAAAACAATACTGCATTCGTTAAAATACAATATCGTTACTCTTTGTAAATATAATCATCTTAACCCTCTAATCTTAATATCTAAAATATTTCTATAAGCTTAAAATAGTGCAGTTTGTAAACCATTATTTACTTATACAATTTTATGAATTTAAATCTAATTTTGTACTACATAAAGCACCAATAATTTTTTGGGTAGTGCACTTATTCGGCAATTTTGTGGTTACCAACTTTTTCATTATACAAGAATTTAAAAATACTGAGCAAAAACAGATTTCAAAAATAATCTGAACCTATGAGCTTTACAATACTAAACTATTTCTAATTGTCTCAACCAATTATCGATAATAGTGTACAATACCTAATCTATTCCACTAATAAACTTAAAAGTATTAGTTCAAAAATTCATTCTTTGGCATGCATTAATTAAAACGTTATTCACAGCTCTTCATTCACAACCACCAAATATAATAATGGCGTTAGCTTATTAAAAAAAACTTAATAGATTACAATTATAAAACCCTGCACTATTTTAATCCTACATTTTTAGATATCTGCTCATAAAGGGTCCAAGCCATAGCAGCCATCATCGTACGACGTAACATACGAGGTACCATTCCCTTAAAGTAACCCTTAAAACCATATTTGCTGTGCACGTGTATGACGACAGACCACAATCCATTAAACTTGGAAGGATACAGCTGTGTTTTTGTTTTCAAAACGTCGGCAGGTTGTGTGACGATGGAAGCCAAAATACCCGAAGCCACCCCACAAGTGAAGTGAATCGGAGCCGAGTACGAAGAATCAAAATAATCTTGAGGTATCATCTGTTTCGTTTGTGTGTAAAACATGAAATAGAGTCCCGAGAACGGTGCATCCCTAAACAAGGTCGGTAGCAATCCGCACGTCATTCCCCGAATACCCTCGGTGCGATAAATGTGACGTAAGGCGGAACTTATGCTGTTGTAATCGTAAACTCCACTCTCGAATCTTGTCTTAACGACGGTTATCGGTATGAGAGCGATACCGCTCGTGCAACGTGCAAAAACACCAAGTGCGACGGATTGTAGGGGAGTGGGAACTTGTCCGGGGAAGAAGTGATTCTTCAGCCAATCGAGAGAGCAAAAGTAAAGGCCAACTCCTGGTACACAGCGAGTTAATGACTGTAAGATAAAATAAAAACGATTAGAAAAGGCCAAGTAACATCTTTTGGTTAAAGTTTAATTAATTTTATCTCGATGGATATCTGGCTATGTGGCTATTTATATAAATTTTAAATAAGAACTCATTGCTTCCTGTTCGTGTCCTTGCTTAAAGTCACATTAATACGCGTGTACTAATTAAAACAGTTTTGCACAAACATCGTTAATTTTAATCTTTTGAATAGTGCAGCGACGATAATGTGACCCACATAAATAAAGTAGATACTTACAGGTGTCATTCCTTTCCATAGGCCGATAATTTTCTCCTGTTGTACCACATTGGCGAAAATTGAAATCATTCGAGTTCCAGAATGTCCACTAAAAAATTAAATTCAAATTAGTATTTTCATAATATAAAAAAAAGTCTTTAGACTTACTTGAGAAAAGCTGGATTAGGGCTCTGAAGACGAGTCTTAACGAGGTCCAAGGGTTGAAATAAGATGGTAGAGAATGTACCGGAGAAAGAGCCTGCTAAGAAGGCTTTAAGAATGGGATACTGCAATAAAAAAAAGTTCGTTAGTAAGAAGAAAATAAATAATTTGTAATAAATCACTTACATTAGTAACGATATCCATTTTATAAAAATAAAATCAGGTACAAAAGAAATTCAGTCGAGAAAAATGATATTGTTTTAAGTTTAAAACAAAAACAATTAAGTACGATGCGCCTTAAAGAACTTTTCCGGAAAGTTCTATTAAGCCAAAATTGTATCGGAATAATCTGAGTAATAAATAGGGTTAACACGAAATTTGTTAGCAATAGTCATTTTCTCGTAAACTGAATAAGAATGCATAAAAATTCCTTTTATATACGATTGGATCATGAATACGGGGGGTAATTTCGTAATCAGATTTTTATCGTTGCGCTTCGATACAACTACGAGTAAATTTGTAATTTGTTTTGACAAAATTAACACCAATTATTTAACTTTACACAAAACAATAGTAAATAAGTTTCGCTCACACCATTAAAAGGCTCACCAATTACTAACTATTAACGTCCAAGCTACAGATAATATACATATCAACAAGGGGTCAAAATTGATAAACTCGAGATTAAGTTAATAAAAAAACCTTGGTAAAGTTTACTAAACGATTCCGTCTAGTTGTTATCGGCTCATTATTTGTCCTTCTTTAATGATATCCTAATTTTAACTTACTTCTTGCAAAACATCTTTGAACTTGTTGCTAAGGGAAAGTTCGAGACCCCCTGTAGAGAAAACTTCTGGATGATAAATCTCGTCGACGTACTTGGTATTTTTTTGACCTTGCATCGAGTTTTTTATTTTTTATTATTATTGTACATTATTTGCTCTATTTCTTTCGGTCCGATTAATTTTTGAAATTTTTTTATTTTGAATAACCTAAAATGTTACGCATTACAATAAAATATTAATAATCGAACTTAATAATAAACCTTTAGTTATTATTACGTATAATTTGCCAAATAGAGCTTCTTAATTACTCGTTTACGATACTAATTACGTATATACGTAACATTTTGACGGTAGTTATTTAAATATTTTTGACATTTCAATTATGACGTGCCTATTGTACCTGAGCGTGTATTTTAAATAACAGGAAGGGTTACTTGCACAATTAAAATTTGTCTTTTAAATATTTTGATTTCTGAGCAATCAAACCTAAAAATTTCGTATTTTCCCATTATTATTATTAACTATTTTCGACCTTAAAAGCGACGTCGTAATTTCCAATTATAATTTTTAGGCAACTTCGCAACTAATTTCGAAAATTTTTTTTAAAAGTCGTGGAATAAACATGTTTTGAAATTAATTAAATTATGACGTGTGTGATCCCCAGCAAAGGCAAATTATTATCTCGTGTCGTAGGTCGTTAAATGACCCGAATCTGTTTTTGTTCGCTGGGGGTCTTCTTATCGTTTTCTTTTAAATGTATTTAGTTCAAAGTTTAAAATAATTTTGATTGGAAAAGTAAACTAAGACGACTACATAATTAGTAAATTTTCTTTTTCCCATTATTCCATTAATTTATTATTTAATTTAAAAAGATTTATTGAATTTTTTTCGTATGAGTAATTTAAAATTGTTGTTTGTTTGGCATTATGTTGAGCAACTTTTAACGTCAAATGCTATAAAGAATGATACATTTAAACTGCGCGTTTCTTTTAATGAAGAAAATTCATTAAAAAGCCTCTAGTACGCTTATCATAGATACTTGTCTCCAGAAATAGTATAATATTATTAAACTATTACATCATAAAGTTATATACAACACTGTTTTGACCTCTAATGAGAAGAGTATTATCCAAGATCCTCTTATACGTACCTGTTCCCGTGTTGTCTCATTTATATTTTTGACAATGTTTTGCGGCTTAGTTCTCGTGCCGTCAGGTCAGGAATACCTAGAAATGGGAATGTCAATCATCTTTCTTATTTTACTACCTGGGAGTAGTAATAAGGGTTTGCAATTTTCAGAGGTATGGGTGCAGCTTCACCAGTAATAAACAAGAAAGCTGCGTTTGCATACTCTAGACTCTAGATCTAGATAGTAAAATAATATGCGAATTTTAGAATGATTCAATGATTGGCATTCTCCCATTTCTAGCTTCTACTTCTCTGTATGATTGGTTGCCTAACCATTAGGTAAATATTATAATAAATATAACATCAATTTTTCAATATTTTTATAATTACAGGAAAATACATTTGTATAAATTAATACATAAAATAATAAAGCATAAGTGTAAAACCAATAATTTAACAATTGCGTGTTCTGATTTTCATTTTTCTTTAGTGAAAGTTTATTCTGTCGGAGCATCTTCTTCTTCAGCCGGTGGTGCTTCACCTTCTGCAGGTGCCTCTTCTGCGGCAGGTTCTTCTGCTGGAGCTTCTGATTCTCCTTCTGCAGGAGGCGCCTCAGCTTCTGAAGCGGTTTCGCCTTCTTCTGCCGGATGAGCTTCGGCAGCCTCTGCTTCTGGTGGACTTTCGGCTTCTCCTCCACCACCTTCGCCTTCTTCGGGAATCTTAAACGCTATATGAGACTGTGAATCTACCCTAAAAATATCGAGCTCGGTAAAACTGAATCACTATTACTATTATTCTATCCTACTTAGCTGGACCTTGTTGAGAGGCACGTCTTGCAGAACTCTTGCGTCCTAATAAATATTATTTGTAATTCTTACCTTAAATCTGGTAAATTACTTACTCGTTCCAGCATCGCCACTCAGCCTTGCGCCGGCACTCGAACCTACAGAATAAAAAATTTGTAAATAAATGGTATGTGACTATTTGACCGTACCTCGCTGAATATCTTTTGAACTTTTCCTTCTTGCAGGTAAAGCTTCTTCTCCTCCTTCTTTTGGTTTGTCTTCGTCGGAGCCTACACTGCGTTGTCCTCCACGTTGGGCTAAAATTCCACCTGTAACCATCATAGATGGCCTCGCCTTCATATTAGCGGGTAATCCGGGCGCCTCCAAGTCTTTAGACGGTCGATTACGAGATGCATCGCCACTTTCTCTGGCTTTGTACATCTTGGAAAAACGTTTAAATTTAGCACAAGTATTAGTTTAAAACAGGGTACTAATACTTGTCCGTCTGTTCCACGAATTTGTCCTTCGGTGGCAGCTTGCGATTCGGGACCCCACTGTTGCAAGAAGTGACCTAATCGGGCCACTCTTTGTTGTGGGGTCGTTACGGTGTGGCTTCCACCACAATAACGGTTGCATATGTGATCGTCTCTAAATTGGATATGAAATAATAAAACAAAAGAATTGTGACACAAAAATGAAATAATACCCTTTTCCACCTCTTGCGCCTGTCATTGCGTTTTCAAAGTGATTCATATTTCTTGCATTTGGGGCGCTACACATATTTAAAATACGAAATACACATTTATCGTAGGCACCGATTTCAAGCACTTACCATTTTTGTTGCTTTCTAAGAGCATCTAATTCGTAAGCTAAATAAGGCCCCATGCTCTTTGTGGGCGGTAGAGCTGGGGCGGGCGGCCATAAACTCGGGTCCATGGCTTTACGCATCACGACGTCTTTGTCACAAGATAAGCAGTTGACATTTCTATAAGTGTAAATCATGTATTAGTACAATCTTTAAATGTCGATACCAAAGTTGTGACCTCAAGAGTTTGCTCTTCGTTCCAGCAGCTTCGGTTTCTTGTTTTAGAGACGCTAAGGCTTTTAGTCTCTGTTGTAACATTTTTAGTTTATTATGTACGAAGTCTCGCAGAGGAGCGAGCTCCATCTTATCGAGTTTGGTTTCGATTTCTTTTTGAATTTCGTCCAGCGCTTGTTGCCACAATTGTTCCTTTGAAAATAGAAAGTATTAGTTTTAAGTTATCAAAAATCGCAAATTTTGGGTGGTGGTATAGGGTGGCCATGAAAGCTTAACTCCAAGTTTTTGTTTCTCTGCCCTAAATTTGCTACCCCTTACTCCCACCTAAAATATCTTGGAGTAGCAAATTTTTTCGACCTTAGAGCTATTCTTACGACTATTCGACTGTACTATAAGCAAACCTGTTGAGTTAGTTTCGTTACAGCATCCTCGATGCCACGAGAGAGATCTTCGCAAACTGCGTCGAATTGTTCGTGCGAAACTTTTCTGTTAACGACACAAGCATCCGCTTTGTCGGCTAAAGCGTCTTCTAAATCTTCCTTATTCGCTTTGATAGTTTTAAGGAGCTCCAATTGTTCTAACATTGCCTAAAAAGATAATTAAACTCTCTTAACGTAGTCTTAGATGAAGGAAACGCACATCCATGTGTAATTGACGTTCTTGTTTATCTGCCACTAATTTTGCGGCCGTTTCGGTGATGGCTTCCACTTCTCCTTGCATTTTATTCATTTTGTTGTAAAGTTCGACGAAGTTGCCATCTTTACCACCGCTGTCTCCTCCAGGAAGCCTGAAAAAAATCTTTTACAACGCACGTTCGTAAGTATGGAAAATTCTATAATACCCAGAGTTGATTCGTTCGCAAATTTCGCCAATTTCTTTTTCTAATTCGTTAAATTGAGTTTGCAACATAGAAATTTGAGTATTAAACATATTGTCCATAGTTGCAAGTTGCTCAGTGTACTCTTTAAACTTATCGTTAATTTCTTCCGCTTTTATTGGTCCTTCACTTGCTATAATCACAGAGTATGAGAGATGGTGGAGTGTTTGAATAAAAGTTTTTAACTTACCACCTCCAGGCTTCTGTGGGACGCCTCCTCCCCCTCCTCCTCCTACTGCACCTCCTCCTCCTCCTGCTCCTCCTCCTCCTATAAATGTATTAGTGGAATGATGAACGGTTCAATTTCAAAAATTTCTACCTCCAATAACTTCTTCGAGTTTACGAACACGTATTTCCAAATCTCCTACACCACTTGCGCCACCACCTTCTGATCCACCACCTGCTCCACCGCCTCCTCCACCGCCTCCTCCACCACCACCTCCAGACGACGCACCCCCGGTACTTACTGCACCGCCTACGCCCTTACCCCCGCCTCCGCCCCCGACCCCAACAAGACCTCCAACAAAATTTTCGCCACCTAAATTTCAAAAACATTTGAAAGCGTTATTTTATTGCGTCTGATAGTCGGGCCCTCAAACAAACCCGTTATGACTAGATCTTCTACCATACTGGCGAGTTTGCCAATTCCTGTCTCGGTAGCGTCTATACGTTTTGCTAAAGTTAAAATTTGGAACATCTCGACAACTGGAGATGATTTATCCACGGAACCACTCCTAAGTTATGCGTTAATTTTTAAAATTGAAGTAGTTAACTAAATTTAAACCTCAGAGCGTCGATCAAACCCATGTTAGTAGGCAAATCTTTCAATTCTTTAATATCGTCTTTTAATTTTTCAATTTCGTCTTCCAAGTTGTCAAAGTGAGCTCTCGACAAAGCTACAGACACGTGAGGTTCGGCTTCGTTGGTGGGTTCTACTACCACTACAGTTTGAAGAGAAATGTTGCTTCCATCTACAATCACATAGAATTAATAAAATTTGTGTCAATTGCCGTTAGTTCTTGGCGAACCCATAGGAGCAGGTTGATTTAGTGGGTCCGCTTGAGAATCTTTTCCCTGATCGATCACTTTCAACTCGCGTTCCACTAGCACTTCTTCTTTACTACCTTTTTTTCCATCTTAAACATCGGCGTATTAAACAAAAATTGGAAATTAAATTGATACTGTGCACTGTGGCCACTCGAAGGCACATTTTTTATTTAAATTAAGATCTAGTAAAAAATTGATTTGCTATATTACTATTGCTAACGAAGGTTTCAACCATTCGGTCTTTATCAAAGCTTAAACTAAAATAACAGAACAGTTACAAATTCGCGATGGTGTGAAAAATACAAATTGGTGGTGGTTTTTTACTAGATCTTAAGAATTTTAAAGCTCAAAAAGTACCTTTTACTCTTTTTAATCTATTTTTCTTAGATAATACCCTTCTTTGGTCTTTTCCAGGCGCAACAATATACTCCGTTAAATTGAGTGTCGGGCCAGGTTTACTATTAGCAATCAAATTTTGTACTCTCTCACTGTCGGCTCCTTTAAACTCCACTCTACAATCCAAAAGTTCCACTTGTTGAATCAAAACGTGGAGTAGCGAATGTAAAACATTAAAGTTAACAGCTCCTACCTAAACAACACGACGGAGTAGTACCTAATTTTGTTATAATTTCAATTAGGGAGAGCTCACTTCGGGACTATTTAATGCTAAATCTACCATTTGTGGTAAAGATACCATAACACTGCTTTCCCCCATTTTAGATTGGATTTGTTGGGTTTTAATTTACAGGTATAAAAAGGTATACATTCTTAAGGCGAGAGTATATTTTATGATTTAAAAAAACTTGTCAACTTCAACTTCAAAAAATTGTATTATGTGCAAAAACAATCGAAAGTGAAAACTGCTTGGATTTTTTCCAGTTTGACGTGTGCTTCAGATTTAAAAAACCTAACAGACATAATTTGTAGGAGTTTTATTTTTCTATAAGAACGCTTTTATTTAAAAGTGCGTTGTTTTCGAGTAATAAGCGATAAACTAAAAAAATCAGTATTTATGACAGATTTTGAAATTTTTTTAAAACTTTAACGCCCTCAAGCGCCTAAACCGTTAGTTTGAAGAAAAAATCTCGTAGATATAATTTGTAGGAAATTGTACGTAGTTTATTTTTCTATAGGTGCACTTTTTCTCTAAAAGTGCATATTTTTCGAGTTATAAGCGATAAACTATTAAAAATCTTTTTTTTGGCCAATATTGTATTTTTTGTCGAACTTTAACGCGCTCGAGCACCTAAATTGTTCGTTTGACGCAAAAAATCTACACACATAATTTGTAGGAAATTTAACGTAATTTATTCTTGTATAGAAACACTTTTTTCTAAAAGTGCGTATTTTTCGAGTTATAAGCGATAAACTAAAAAAAATCATGTTCGATTTTGTATTTATTGAAACTGAAAAAAGAGCAAAAACCCACCACCCTTCTCAAGCTTCCCCAAAGTTAGAAGTGGCAGATGGTAGGTTTTATTACGGAATATACTATAGGCAAGACTTGGGTCGATTTTTGAAGAAAAAAAATCAAAATTTTTAAATATTCTTTATTATAATGCACTATTTTACAGTTGCATTATCAACATATAATAGACATTTGTGCTGGTTCGTAACATTCCATTTACACATAAATTCTAATCTGTACAATAAAGCTATTACAATTCCACATAAAACTTAAAAATTTACAAAAGATTCTTAGTTATAATTATAATAGAAAATTAAAGTCGATTTTTGTACTAACATAAAATATCTCACATAAAAAAGATCTTCGATAAATAAATAAATCTATGAAAAAGTTGAAAAATAAATATCTGAAATGTGGGCTTAAAAGGCCCGTATATTTTTCTAACACTTATAAATATAAATTTTATTCTTTAAAATTTCTTTTCTTTTAGGATAAATATTAATTCTATGAATTGGTGTTCGTTGATTTCTACTACAATGAGCAACTATAAAGAGGACATTTCATTTGGACAGTAATTTGTGTTTAATTCTTATTCGTACTAAATAATTCTTAATCGAGCCTATTACAATATTTTCTCTAAACATATAATAAGTAATTTTTCACACTTTCGAATATTTAGACAATTTGTTCAATTTTTTTAGTAAAGGTTCATTGCTTTATATGGTATGTGGTTCCTTTTAAGTTTGTCGAGTTTAAAATGAAGGCACACTACTTAAAAATAAAATCGCTTAATTAATCATAAGTATTATACGGTAACACGCAAAGCCAGAATTCCATTAGTAGGTACTGTAGTATTTAGTGTCGTATTCGATCACAACGCAAATGGTAACCACTAAGAACAACTTCCAATATAGCGCAGGCACGTCACAAATCAATCACAAGTTAACGAGCCCATTTTCTTTAAATTACCAAAGGTTTTCGTTTCGACTCGACATCGCTACGCCTGCACTATCGGGTGAACATTTTAATATCGGTTAATATTATCAATAGATTGGGTACCTACGGCATCAATTTTTTGTTTTTCTCTATACCCTTACCCACTTTCCATCTAGCACCAATTATGTGACTAACATTAACAAATCTTAAAACTATTTATCACGATAAAATATTCTTATCTATACAAATTTTTCCAGGTAATACCGAGTACATAGTATTATTTTTGTAATTCGACCTATTATCATAATAAAAGATATAAAAAGTAATTTATCATTATGGAGTAATCAAACATGAATAGCATTAGAAAACAGAGTGTTTGGTGTTTCGATCGATACCTCGTATATTGACAATTTGAGAATTTTTAAAGCTTCGCTCACTTAATTTTGTTAAATTTCAAAAATAACGTTTGGTACCACTAATTTTTAGACTTGACACTAAAAAGTTATTACGACAGTTTAGCCTAAGGACGACAAATTATAATTATCGGTTACGAGTAGGTATTACATACAATGGGTGGTTCACTCGACTAAGTTGTCATTTGAATTTGAACTAGAGGAAATGTAAAATTTTGGTTAAAATACGCGTTAGTTTATATTTTATATCAAACTTTTATTTTATATTAAAATTTTTGGAATAATTGCATGTGGACACTTGCAACTCGAACTCTTAAAAACGTTAAATTTCCAAAACATGGAAGTTAAATAGGGCCTTTGGTGAGCTCGTCACAAGATGAACGAAGAAATGACTTGTGGAGGCCCCAAAACTATGTCTATAACTATAAAATGTCTCAAGTCTCAAGGTCTCGAGGATAGGAGGTAAACAGAGGTGCCCAGATAGACTCCAATTGTAGATTTACCAAAATCTCGCGATTAACAAAATTTTTGCTTTGGTAAGGGACAGGTTTTTGTGCATCAAAAACTTGAAATAACCTAAAACGACTCAAAATAAATCTCAAACATCTGTGTAGTTCAGAAGCTGTAATACTCCATACACAATAGGCACAAAAAAACTTGACGTTTTTACCAACTAATTTTTGAGAGAATTGAAGCACAGGACCGCTTGGGTCAAAAAATAAAGAAGAAAGAGATTTTGGGAAGACATCAAATAATGTCGAAACCCATTTATATTCTTATCATTCTGTTTTGAAGCTCCACCACCACCTTTACCACCAGCGCAGAGAGGTAAAATAATGAAATCTCTTGAACCTCCCTGCTGGTGGTATAAGTCAGAAGTTTCAAAACAGAACGGTCAACTGGGTATTGGAACTCGGTCCATTTTCTCTTGAGGTACTGAAGTGAGATTGTATATAAACTGTTTCTAAACTATTTTGAGTCAATTTAAAACTGTCAAGGTTCAAGTTCTGATACCATAAAATTAGAACCATTTTGACCTTTTTAATATTTCATAAACAAATTCAACCAAACCTAAACTAAAGATAGTCGATTACCTTCTTGGGTCAAAACACTTGCACAGTTGGGAGGTAAAAAAGTGAGTAATTAACCTGCGACGAGTTCTCCAAAAAATTCGTTTAAAATATTGTTCATTATATAATTTGACTATGTTTACTACTATGTTCTAAAGCGGCAAGAACGTCGTGCTTTTGCCTAACGTACAATCGCCCTTTTTTCCACGGATTTTGTAATTGTAAAGGTTTAAAATCGTCCCTCAAACATCTTTCTCGCGCACCAATAACGGCGACTAAACAAAAATTTTTCAACTTATCCGCCGTATAAATAGGACCATCTTTTCCTTTTAGTACCACAGCCATATTTAATTGCTTTACCACTAAATCGACGACTTCTCTCGCCGTCGTGCGAGGAGTCACGTGCAATTTTAAACTAGTGCCACTGGCTAATCCCGTTTCGTAAGCGGCGTACACTTGTAAAATACCGGGCAGGGCATATTCTTTACAACTAGTCCCGGCGACGTCCGAATATGGAACTTTAAACGTCGGATCGGCCACATCGGACTTTTTATATTTATCTAACGGTTTTATATACGTGGACGATTTTGTGTCGTCCAAATTTTTAATATTCGTAAGACTTTTAGAAGACGTAGTTTGCAAATTAGACGGTAAATGTTTAGGATCTACACTTAAATGTCTGGAACGATATCCGTCATACTTACTACTACTGCTACTACTACTACAGCCCGCATCTTTCAAGCCTTGCTTTACGTTATTCATACTGTGAGAAGGAATAATTTTTGATTTATGCTTTGACTTGCGTGGAGTACTCGACGATAACGGAATAGGACAACTCGATTCACTATCGGAACTTAAACTGTGCGTACTATCGGACGTGTTTGTCGTGTTGAGCGTGTTAATGCTCAGTAGGCTACCACTAAACATGGGCTTCACACTTAAAAGGGGACTAGACGTAGCAGAAGCACTCGATACGGTCGTGGATCGATTACGACGATAATTCGAAACCGGCATACTAGTGAACAGTGTGTCTTCGCTTCGAGACGGAGGCAGTCGTTCGTTACAAAAGTCGCTACTGTAGCTGTCGCTATTTTTCCTAGAATCTGCTCCGCTCGTGACGCTCAAATACTGGCACGATACTATGCTTTCCTTTTTACTCAGCTGCTGTTCGCTCTTGCTAAATTCGTTGAGTAAAGTAGCATTTCCGTTGGTGTTCGATGCGCCCGGTCCGGGCCAAGACCCACGCCCTGGCGTACTTTTGTAAACTTTAGTGTCGTGACTGGGAATTTGTAATAAGCTCCGTTTTAAATTCACTCCCATTTCGATTTCTTTCTCCAAAATGTACCTGAGCGAGATTCCTGGTATCAAACGGTCTCGAGCGAAAGTAATGGTATCCATGAGCCAACGCACGCTCTTCCAAATGCTATTAAGTTTCGTTTGTAAATCTTGAAGCTTGGACAATTTATCCTTAGTGGCTATAACTTCGCTATTAGAAAAGGCTTCTCTATGCAAATGACTAGCGTTCGCTGTATCTAACTCTAACAGGCAACTCAGTTTTGTGTATTTTTGTACGATAGAACCCTGATATGTCATAAGATGTATCATTTCAAATACTTGAATGGGTAAACTTAATAGATCTCCTCGTTGTAAAAGAATTTCGCGTTGGCCAGGTACCGAACAGGAAAATTCGGCAGAAGGACACACTACGATAAAGCTGACTTCGTCCGTCAAGTCTATTACTTCTAAATCACAAATGCGATGTGTGAGAGCGTCTTCGTTTGATATGTCCATGTAATTGAATAGTCGTTTGGCCGCGCTGGTTATGAGATCGAGGAAAGTTCGTTGTTGTTCGGTTGCCGTCTCCGATATATCTGGGACGTGTTGGTTTTTGAGGTATTGCCACTCTTCTCTGTTGGGCAAAAAAAAATAAATCAAAATTTTCGTTAAGTAACATTTGAAGGCTTAACTTACCCAGATACATGAGGATTGTCGCGCACTTTACAGTGTGGCAACATATTAGGAGATTTGGCCGGAACAACTACTTGGATTAAGTCGACCGAACTTTGCATTTTTAAATAAGCTAAATATAGTCCTTTACTCAACGTCAGACCCGACACTTGATGGTAATTAATTTGTTCTTGTATAGAGGCCATCAGAATTTCCGAGACGTTATTATCTTCACTAAGGACCATCTTTTTAAACACTTTGTTCATTGGTAACCATCTCGAGTTTAACACCGAGACACTTTTGGGCGATTTGACGTAATTAATAGTACTTATCACTACTGTGCCGTTAGAATCGCGTAAAGGTTTGTAAAATAATTGGCCTAAATCTTGTAAGCAGAGAGCCGATTGCATTTGCATGGCTGCTGATAATAATTTGGTGCGAAAATGAATGGCAGATGACGAATTTTTATCCATATCGTTCCGAAAGAATTTCGTATCGTCCCACGTACAAGCCACTTTCATGAACCAGTGAAGATCCGAATGCAAACAGCTTGGAAAAGTTTCGTCTATTTCTATCACAGGTAAAAAATCTTCATTCGTAACTAAAACTTTATCTTCGTGGTATAATATACAAGCTAAATAAATACCCCTAAGGAAATTATAAATTAGTGGGCGATTTTTCATTTAAACAATTAATTTACCTTTTTAAGTGTTTTTGAAATTTGCTAGCGGCCGAAAATAATTGTTTGATAGAAGTTTTCTTTCGTTGTGTTCTACGTTGTGGTCCTGGAGTCTCTAACATTTCGCTACCGGGTCTCACTTGTTTAACGTCGCTTATCAATTCTTCTAACTGTTCTAATTTTGCGTCAAATCTAAAAGAGTCAAAATTTAGAAATTCGACCTCAGAATGTAAATAATGAATGTTGCAGCACCCCTCTGAGACATTAAGATTAGATAAAATTACCAAGAAGGTTTTTGGAGAACAACATATGACTGAAAGTCCGTGACTGTGAGAATGTGTATCTTGAAATTATTTAGAGAGATCTGCCACGGTTTTCAGAAGACCTGTGGGGTCATAAAGAAGCTCTCAGAATTGTGAAAGGCTGAATATCGTCTGAGAGAAGGTTTGCAATAAGACAAGACTGATTTATAAAACATTAAAAACCTTTTTTAACAAAAAATCGGGGAAGGATCAAAAGATGTGCAAGATAAATAAATCTTGCCGTAGAATGGTAACAAAATAGAGCTGATTGAAGTTTTAGAAATCTCACGTCGAGCTTACGTTAGGTTCAACAACGTCTAACCCAGCTGGCAACAAAAACCGAATTGTCTCGACTGCTCCTCGCAAGGCAGAAGAGCGAGATGTCAGCTTATTCAAGTCGTGATTCCTTTTTTTATGACAACTCCTTCAAACTCCCAGAAAAATTTCCTTCACTTTAAATTGACCTAACTCAAACCTTGCGATTCTCGCGAGAAGTCAAATTGTCTATTAACCCCCACGTCGACCGCCATTGAACCTGGATTCAAACCTAATTTATTCGAATATCTAATCTAACCAAGATGTAACGTAACTTGGACTTAGCCTAGTCTAAAGCATTTCGTAGAGGTTCAACTGGCCATTCTAGATCGAAAGCTGAGCCGCCCATAGTGAGCCTCCCTTGGGGAGCCGAAGATTGAGAAGTGTGCTTTTTATGACAACGTTCACTCGACCAGCCTCTGGTCCAGCTAATCTTGGCTTTTGCCCAACACTACTGTAAAATATTTATCGATATAGATACCTTGGTTCTCTACTATGAACTTCTCTCCAACTGGAAGGTACCACCGACGTCGGCGTAGACGTTAAAAACGGTCCATAACCTTTCAAATTTCCACAAGCTGCCCTACAAAAATATCGTCGCCCTTGTGTCACATCTACTATACATGTCGGTTTCGACATATCAAGAATTTCAATTTCACCGGTAACAGGCAAGAAATCTGCTCGTGCGGACCATTGAACTGAAACGAAAAAAACTACGTTAGCTTCAAATTTTTTTGTATTTTACGTTTGTTACCTTTATATTTGGTATTAATTGCGGAATCGTTCGAATTCGATTCGTGCAAACGAAAAGTCAAAGAATTTGAAGATATTATATCTACGGCTACTAGAGAAGGTGGATCGGGAGGCCTCGCCTGGACAAATCCTAACACCATCCTTCGTAAAACTTTTACCCTGCGACTCCACGCTATAGCTTGTTTTTCCGTATCTCCACCAGCACAACCTAAATCATTTTCGTACGCTCAGTTTCGAATTTGTTTTAACATTTCGTTTTGGATTTATTACCTGTCATCGCCGCAGCAGAATACGAGCTTCCCATAATGCTCGAAAACGAAGCTCTAGTATTATACGACGTACTACAAGACTCTTCTAAAAGACCACCAAACTCTTGTAAGCGCATTTCGGCTTCGGCAACGAGTTGTTTCAAGTGTGAGCCTAATTTTTCCGGACTCGAAACTATAATTTTGAAAAAACAAATTGAATTAGAACTAATTTGCGAAAACAACTTCTTTTAGAAATGAGAAAATACAGTAAACAATAAATAATGAGTTATAAATAATTAAAAGTTAAGCGCGAAGGGAAATTTAACTATTGTTTCAGTAGTAATTCCGCGAGTGCGGTACAAATAACAAAGCTAATAAACTATAAATGAGAAAAGACAATAGAAGAAAGTGCAAATGAAAAAGTTTAGCACTTGTATAGATCTTCTTTATTGTCTTTTATTTCTTAAACAAATATAATACGTTTAATAATGATTTGTTCGAGTTTCTTATTCTTAGTATCGATAAATAAGGAATTTATGTACAAACAATTTACGATTATTAAAAAATTAATTGAGCGTTCCTGGAAGGAAAAGCCATAAGGGTGGGTTGTTAAAAGAGCAGTAGACGTTCAGAAATCCTCTTTGCTTAACTGCGAAAAGTTGAAAGCAACATACACACGGAAACGAACTTGCGGCGGTTCGCCGGTTGAAATTTACCCGAAAAAATGCACTTTATCCTTTTAGGTCCTCAATATTTTGGCGTAAACAAACCAATTTAAATTTACAATCATATTAATTGATCCATCGGGTTTACGGTTGGAAGAGAAATAAAATTGAAAAGCTGCTCGAGTCGCTCAAAAATCACCCAACGACGCTCAGTGTGAAGGCGGCTTTAAACATCAATCGTCAAATTTCCCCTGGATGATAAGAACTCACATTTTGTTTTATTCTTTCCGTTTTGTTCTCTTTTTTTTCGTGGGTTGAGGCTAATTTTAGGCTTACTTATAATTTTACTTTTAAGTTTTTAAAGGATCGCTCTCCCCAGAGTACGGGGGTCTAAATTGAATCAACAAAGATAGGTCATTGTATGACGTCAACAATGGAATGAGTTTCATTTTGGGGCAATTTAGAAAACATTTTCCACGGAAAATTATCTTCGGTGTTTTTTACTTTGCACAAAAATATTTAGTTAAGTAAAGCGGTGTATTTGTACGGTGGTTGTTTGTCGAATAATTTTATTTGTATGCGCCGAACCCCGACATTTGCAATTTACATTTAGGTTTGTTAATGCTAATGCGTTAGGTCTTATCTCATTTTGATTGTGCAGTCACACATGCGAGTAACGTAATACATCATGTGGGTGTATAATATGCATATGCAATATTAGCGTTGTCCGGAATCGAATGAGGGGCCCTCGACAAAATTCTTATAAAAACATGTCAAAAAACGCCAGGACTTTTAAATATTATACTAAAATTGTGTGCTTATCTAGGGTGAAAACAAACATTTTGTCACACGAACATGGAAGCGAGTACAGATTTACACAAATTGTCGCTCATAATCTACGTAATCCTCCAAAATTCTTAATATAAGCAGAGAGCTTGCATAAACATTATTTCTTGAGGCCATCTCTAGTGAAATTGGGCTCCTTTTACAATCCAGAAATTTGTGGACCACAAATGCGAAGAAATAACTATTAGATTCGGTATAGAAGTATTTGACAAAGCAAAATAAATAACGGTGGAGAATGGGTAGAGTCGGTGCGGGTAGTTCCGTTTGACTGTCCGTCAGACGCAACTGACCAAATGACCAAATCATACTATTACGATAAGCATTTATACTATAGAAAGTTCTTACAAAATGCGAAATATCTGTAACAGTACGATCCGAACGAATTACAATTTAAAAGTGAAAAATTGATAATGAAACTTCAAAGAACGTCAGCTTTAAACGTCGCTGATATCGTTATAAATTTAAAACAGAGCGACAAGGAGTGCTATTTCAGTGGGATAGGATTGATGCGAATATACTCAGGAAGATTAAAATTGTAGACGTTTTCCATTTGAGCTGTCTTACATACTTTTGATTCTTAAGTTTGCACAAGAAGGTAAGCACATTTCGAATTTAGTCCTCAGTTTTTGCGCCGCTATTCAGCTATTCCCGTGCCATCATGAGCATCTCCTTTATTATTAAAGATGGATAGACGATTAAATTAGCAAAAATGCTCTACATTTGGAGCTCATTATTTCAACAAAATCAAAAATGAATTACCCGAAACATTTCAACTACTCCCAATGAGATAAAAAATGCTTTGTTATAGCTGCGCTATTTAAAATTTGCGATATATTCAAATTTTCGAGTGTAAACGTATTAACTGCTCAATTGATGACTCTTTTCAAATTTTAACGGGTCAGTACACACTAACAATATTTATTTATAATTCGTTCAGCCGCAGTTTTCAATATCAAAACTGAAAACACATGTCACATCGTGTCAAACAGGATACGAGGATACGTTTTGCTCTCATGCTTTGATAGCGATTAGTTCAACATAAATGATGATAAATGTCAAACGAGAGGTTATAGTTTAACGCGATGGTTTTAATGCTCGACTAGTGCAATTTAAAGTTAAGTGCCGTTTTGAGAGGGCGAGTGTCGTTAAGTTATCGACTTACGTTGGCTTAACGTGCCCTTCGCAACCATCGGACGATAAATTATGTTTTCTCTTGTATTAATACAAATTAAAGCCTTTTCGACAAAACATTTTCACTTAAATACGGATACCCTAAAATTAAATTGAAAATACTCACATTGATTTCCTTCTCGAGCCCCAAAACTAATCAACATTTTCACCAGTGGTCGATTATTGCTCAAAACTGCTATATCTAATGGCGATAATCCGTCTGTGTTGATGCTGAAAAAAATTAAAAATTTATATGAGCAACATCCATAAAAACGCAGTAAACGTCTGCACATTTTTGTTTTTTATTTAACGCCGTTGGTTATTCGTACTTTGGCAATTAAATAAATTGGATGATGTATTTTGAATAAAGAAAAACCTCCGAATGCCTACTTACTTAAAAAAATGTTAAGGAAAATTTTACCACGTTCTATAAAAGTCGCTTATTAAGGCGATCACGTTCGAGTGACTTTCTGTTTGAGCTTTGTATTACAAGTAAACCCTTAGAAGAGCAATTTCGAGTCAGAATCGCAATGCTATTCTGTTACGTTAGAAAAATACAATTTTTCAAAAGGAAAAACAAAAGTAACAGTTTCGCACAAAATTAAGCTACTACTGTGTTGACGAACACTAATTTATTAATCAACGTGAAAGGAGTAATTACATTCGTAACTTTGGTTGCTCCGGGACTTTTTCAGAAGAAAACAAAAACCTTCTATTCGTAGTTTCCAAGTTTTCAAATCTTAATTATTATAGTCGATTCGTTTTCTTCGGCTTCAATTGGTATAAAAATTTTCCCGACGACAATTTCCGCTCGGTCCACCTTCCATCAGTTAATTCGATGACGTTTTTGTGATATTTAAGCGCACAAAAACTCCGCATCTTTCTCGTTTCTCCCCAAAAATGTTATTCTATCGACAGAAATAAATAATGAAAATGGTTTCGTCGCTCACCACTTCCATAAATACGCGTGTACCTAAATATTTCATTGCCTAAATTGGTTAGAGTAGGTAAAGTTCAAATCGATAGAAAAGTTAATGTATCGTGTAATAAATTTTTAATTCAATTCAAATATAAATTTATACACGTAGTATACCTATTCTTACATAATCCTATTTTGAAACAAAATCTCCTAAATAGCTCGGTGCACCTACCTACCTAAATACAGGGCGTTGTAAATAAGACGGTTCAATTTGTTTTAAGTTTCCTCTAGGTACACGCTTTTACGGTTGTACATTCATTTTGCAGTTAAAAGTATTTTTACGATTTATCTACACCATTTCGAGATACAAAAGTTTTATAGAGTACCTTTTATTCTATTTCCTTCAGAAGTCGATATAATTTTAATGCTTCATCGACCCAAACTCGCCCTATATACAGTGTGTCTCCGGTGGACCGAGCAAGACGAAAAAGGAAAAATTGTATTCGCAACCAGACATTCGTTCAAGTTTTAGTTTGGTCTAAAAGGGCTCCTAAATTATTTTCCATCATTTAAAAATTTTGCAAAAATATGGAAATTATCGAGGAATTTTAGTATGTTCGGGATCTGCAACTAATTAATCAAGCCACGTCACAACTATAATACTGCAGTAATTATTAAAATTAATTATGGCAAATTTAAAAATTCTCCATCAACAAAAGGTTTGCCTAATTCAGAGTGTATTCGAAATGGCGACATCTTTGCAATTCATTAATTTCGGGATTTAACTTGATTAATTGAAAATAGCGAACTTAAACTAAAATTTCGTCCGTCACTTCCTCGGTAATGGAAATTAGCGGTCTTGGATAAAGCACAAACTTTTTGAAAGAATCGCATTTTCGCGTAAACTTGAAATTTTGTATTTCTCTCTTACTCCGTCGATATACGGGGACAGACTGTATTTATCGCCTTTAGAGCGTTTGATACATTTGTTATACATTCTCTCTATTTAATTTAAAAGAATCGACTTACCTATTGACATCGACATCTGTAGATTCCAAGATCGTCCTCGCTTTTTCTAAATGTCCGTGTTCGACAGCGGCAAAGAGGGCTGAAACAAGGAATTTTTATTAGCATTTAGTATTCACTTGTAGGAGAAAGTTTAATTAAAAAATTTGCATTTTATTTTAGTTTTCAAAGAACAGATTTGGGAGATAAACGTACAGAAATTCGGAACCGCAAATTATTAATTGAAAAAATAAATTTTCGGATTCTTCAATTTAAGTCGACTTTTGTAATTTTCTAATTAACGGAACTTCAATTAAAATGCGTAATTTGTTTAGTGTAGAATGACAAAAAAAATGATGTGCTCGAAACTGGGAAAAAAGGTGTACGTAGAGTAAACAAAATTGTCGCTTATACGTTTAGGCTATTTGCAGGTATGTAATCATGAGTAGGTCGTATGTTTGTAGTGTTTTTGTAAAGACTTCTAATTTGCTACGTACACACTTTCATAAAAACCACAGAAATTAAATTGCCAATTATCTATAAAAAATTCAACGTCGATATCTCGTTTTCGTTTTGTGTATAAAGTCGTGCGTGTGTAATGTGGAGCTTAACGAAACCCTTTCAAAAAAGCTCAGTAAAAGAAAAAACATACAAAAGAGTTGACCCGGAAAATAGAGTAACAGAAATTGAAAATAAGCACACCAGAGATTTTAAATTGCATATTTTTGACGCGTAAAGTATTTTTAAGATTAGGTAGTACATGGCGCTTTGCTAAAATGGAATTTAAACTGAAATCGCTAAAAGATACATTTCTAAAACCGAATGTTAACGTAGTAATTTAAATTCCTTTACTTAGCGCACTCTAATATTTGTTACTAGCAAACTCTTTACCGTGAAATTAGTTTAGATATTTAATTACCGACAGTAAAAATACTTACAGGGTGTCTCGATGTGGAGCTGGAGCTTACAAGAACAACCTCCTCATGAATTAATTATAAGATCAAAGTTGGGAAAGGAAGTGCTCAAGTGCTTAATAATTACCGAAAGGTAAAACATATTCTAATGCTTAAATAACCGTAGGGGCCTAATTGTGGAATGCTAAGAAGAAAAGGATCAGCAACTTAGTTATGTTACGTGGTAGAAACGAAATTGTTAGTGGCAGCCCGGAGGTGCCACGTACGACGAAACAACTGAAGAAGTAACTGAATTAGTGTACAAAAGTAGGACAACGTGGACTGATATGCTGGATGATGGGAATGTATAGTCGGAAAAGATGTCCTCATTGAGCCACGGACTGCGGCCGCATCCAACTCGATCGAGACACCCCGTATAGTAACCTTTTTAGAAAACCCTTTAATTTGCTTTGTCAACTACCGTTAATTAACAAGAGAATCTGAGACCATTTTCGAATTACAACTACAAGCTAACTAAACTAACTAGAAAATACAAAGGGCCGTATACTGTTTAAGCAAATTAACGACTAAATTAACCTAATGTTTGTCATTGTTTACTGTTTGCGCGAATGATTAAATTAAATTTCCGACATCCGACATGCCCTGTTAATAGTCATAAAGTTAGTAAAATAAAAGGATTAACCGAATGACATGTTAATATAGGCTGTCGTTGTCCCTTACGATTTTAAGCCGCGGGGGCGAGATAAAGTACTCTAAAACGAAACATTAAATTAACCGTGTACTGGCGTACTACGTTAAAAATTTAAATCTTTCCAAGAAGGCTTTGAAAAAAATTTTTTACTTTTAGATTTTTAGCAAATTAACTAATTGCGTTATGACCATTTACTGGTGTAAATGGCCAACATTAAAGGAGCAATCTTTCTCCTTCGTTAACCGTGTATAGTTATACTCGAGATGTTAGCAGCATCCATCCGTTTTATGATACCTATTGTAATGAATTAATCGTTTTAAGTGTCCTAGATGGTCCTAGACAAATTTAATGAGAAGTATTAGTCCCCAATTATTCGATTATTAGAGCGAAGCTTACATGAGTGGAATTAAACGTATCATCGGTGCGCTCTTATTAATATTAAGATCCATTTCCATTATTTTCTAATTTTCTTATTGAAAATTTTAAACACAAACATCGCAATAAGACGTAATACCCAAGAGATTTCTTTCCTAAACAATTTGGTTATATTTGCCAGGAGCATACATATTAGAGTGAGGATATTTTTGCACTCCTCCTACAGCCAATTTCTGTACTTCGGGGACTGTCAGAAATGATATTGCTTGGTAACGTACTTCGGGGACTCTCAACAATGTTATTGATTGGTAACGCTGTTTTGATCAATGATCAAGTGATAGCCCACGAAGTTTAAACCTAGTGGTCCGGGAGGCAGGGAGCACATTCCCTAAACGGTAAAGTACAGCATTTTTAACGATGCAGACTAGAAGAACATTGCAAATTAGCAATAACGACGACAGTCTGTCGCTTGTAAGTGACAACATTCACTTGGGGGAGACTCCAGAAGAGTTGTTTGTTCATTTTAAGTATTTTGCTTAAATAACTCGAAACTACGCACTACACACTACGCAGAGAAAAGTGTTTCTATATTAAAATAAACTAGTATATCAAATTTCTTACAAATCTTCTTTTCTCTTTCTTTCCTCAGATGAGCGGTTTAGGCGATAGAGCGCGTTAAAGTTTGACAAAAATTCTAAAATTGGTCAAAAAACTTTTTTAGTATTCATAACTCAAAAACTACGCAATTTTAGAAAAAAGCGTTTTTATGCAAAAATAAAGTACATCCAATTTTCTACAAATTACGTTTCTTAGATATTTTTCGTCAAACAGACAGTTTAAGTGCTAGAGCGCATTGAAGTTTAGTGTTTTATCGGACAGTGCGTGTCCGGCACGTCCGACAGAGTGCAGATAATATACTGATATAACTGATATACAAAATTCTAGACATTGACGATGCAGGATTAAAGAACATACCGAAGCAGTATTCAAACTGGCCTTTTGTCATTTCTAAGTGGCAGCATTAACTTAGGGGCGGCTCGAGAAAGGCGGGCCTGTGCTTTTTTCAGTTTCTCGCTCCAAAACTTCAAAACTACACATTTTTTGAGTTAAGTTTTTCTATACATATAAAACACATCAAATTTTCTACAAATTACATCTGGAAGGTTTTTTCCTCAAACAAGCGGTTTAGGCGCTAGAGCGCGTTAAAGTTTGAAAAAAGCTCCAAAATCGACCAAAAAACAAAAAACCACATTTTCTTCAACTTTAAAAGTGTCCACTCTGCCACTTCGAAGACATCCACCATCTTCCACAATAAACTCGTATTTAAAATTGGTTTATATTTGGTATATAAATTTTTCGTGTCTTTTTGGTTTAGTTTGATCCCAAAAACCCACCCTTCTATAATTCATGCTATACTTCTATGCTCTAGCACCTAAAATGTTCGTTTAACAAGAAAAATCTATATACATAATTTGTAGAAAATTTAATGTACTTTATTTTTCTATAGATAAACTTTTTTCTAAAATTGCATAGCTTTCGAGTTATAAGCAATTACTCAAAAACAGTTTTTGAAGCAATTTTGGAATTTAACGCGCTCTAGCGCCTAAACCGTTTGTCTGAAGAAAAACGTTTTCAGACATAATTTGTAGAAAATTTAATGTACTATATTTTTCTATAGATACACTTTTTCCAAAAGTGCGTAGTTTTCGAGTTATAAGCGATTACTCAAAAAAACAGTTTTTGGGGCAATGTTAGAATTTTTTTCAAACTTTAACGCGCTCTAGCGCTTAAAGCGTTTGTTTGAAGAAAAAATATTTCAGACATAACTTGTAGGAAATTTTCTGTAGTTTTCTTTATACAGAAACGCCTTTCTCAAAAAGTGGGTAGTTTTGAAGTTATAAGTGAAAAACTGAGAACCCTTCTCGAGCCGCTCCAGAGTTAATGCTGCCACTTAAAAATGGCATACGGTCGCCGACTTTCTTACTCTTTCTGCCTCGTTAAAATATTTGTACTCGATCGTTTAGTAAAAGTGCTCGCGCTGCCTCCCACTCCCAAACTATAGGAACAGTATCAATACTCAGAGGTAACGTGCTTGCTTTTAGCAATAGCGCTACGAATTAGAACGCTGAACTGTTTCTACTTTGGACAAGGTCTAATATTTCCAATACTATGTAAGACAAAAGAAATTCGTGTGCAAAGCCACCTATTCGCATCGAGCAAAGCTGTGAGAGAACTTCCTTATGGTTAGTGAAGTGAGAGATTCAACATTGGCCGTCACATATTGTGCCGGTTAAACGCACGGTGCAGTGAATCGAACAACGAAGCCTGTCATAATACGGTCAAATTAGGATAATATACTCTCTTGTGACTTATGAGAATTTGATTTTATAGACAACCGTCAGTTACCATTCTCAACAAGACACGAAAGCACAACCCGGCAGAACCCTATGGTCTACGAGTCTTCGTCTACACTTTTCTCAAGACGTGGTTTTGTTTGAAGAACGAGTGAAAAGTCAAATGATTAATTTTCAATTTAAAGATTTTAGGTACGATCCCTGTAGAATGTATGCAAAGAAAATGACAATGACAACGAGTAATGTTGTTTAACATTCACTTAAACTTAATAGAATTTTCTATAGAGTCTTGCACTAAACCGAGTCGAAAATTGATTGTGTGTAAAGGATTATTAATTTAATATCTATCGATTGAGTTGGCAATAAACTTTAGCTTTCCGCAACTTAATTTAAATTTGATGCGCAAGGAAAGAAAAAAGTTAATCAATTTACACAAACAAACACAAAACCCGCGCGCCGCTTCGTCGGTTTAAAAATATGTTTGTTGCTTTTTTAAATTTAATTACACCCCTTACCCTGTAAATGAATGTTGATTCTTGCCATGCGTTCCAAACGTTGCTGCATTAACTTAGCCTGCTTTTTACTGGGTTTGTGAATATTCGGAGGTAAATCCGTGTCGAAGGGTACATTCGCAATTTCCATCTCAAATTCGCTCGGTAACGAAGGCAACTCTGTTCAACATAAATAAAATAAAAACTACATTTAAATAAAATTCAAAATTAAAAGATAAAATTTAATTAAAAGTATAAAATTAAACAAAAAGTTAAAGATGGAACTTTTAATTCATTTCAATCGCAAATGCGAGAGCAACGATGGGAAGACGTTTTCCTACTAATATTTTATTCAAAAAAAAGGAGCTCGGGGAAGCATATCGGTCGTATCCACGTTAAAAGTATCGAACTGAACAAAAATTACAGCAATGAACATGAACTTCTCAAATGAATCTGTAACGTCCAATCGGCGGAAACTCTTTTGGTGTCGACAATTTTCAACATCGTACACGTATCCAATTTTCTTTTCAAAATTCTAATTAAGAGCAATGAAAATGACAAATTACTTCCTCTGTCTGTTCTAGACTATAAGTAATTGTTTTAATTACATAAGGTGTAATATTATTAAGTCTCATAAATAATTTACAACTTTTGCGAGAGAAAGTTTAGGGAAAATTTACTTTTCTTCTGTCGATTTTTAAATAAAACTACAATTGAGTAATTCCTCCGTTGCACGAGCGGATTAAATGGTGTTGACACACCGGCCCTACGAATTGCTCCATTTTAATCGATAGTTTTAAAAAAGTTCGTTACTTATTTGGGGGAAAAATATGAGATTATGAAGTTTCGAGCGTTCACGTTCACCAAGGTTTTCTCTCGGCTAACACATTTTAAGTTGGGGCGAAAGCTGGAGAAGAATATATATGACGCCACTAACTACCCTAAAAGCTTTTTCACGCCATACTTCAGTACGATGATAGTAGTAATTCATACATGTTTTGAATTCTTTTATTTATCTCGGTATATAATCTCATAGGCGTTTTGTCGCGTGCCATACACAAAGCAAAACGGGAAAAAATATATCGTTCGGGAAGTTGGCGGTTGGGATAATTATAAAATTAATGTTAATCATCAAATAATTAGTCAGCAATATCGAAGTGGGTAGCAGGAAAGTTGTGGTTCGAAAAATGTAAATATAAAAGAATATGCGGAGTATCCGCCCATAATGCTATAGTAGGATTATTGCAAAATAATTTTCCGTACATGTTTAGCCACGTATAGAGTGGGCCAGATTGGGCGGAATGAAAGGACACGTTAGTTAATATCGGTGTTTCATGAGCTCGATGAATTTGACGACCTTATCAGATTTTATATTTCCTTTTCAGTTTTTGATTGACAGGTCAAAATTAAGCATATTTTCTTACGACTATTATGCGTTATTTGTAAAAGAACTATACATAATCTTCCTTTGTAACTTTTAAATTAACAAAAAATGCTATTTTTTAGCATCATGCTGATGCTGCTGATGAATCAGAGATCAGAAGCGAGCTCTAGCGTCAGTGCCAGAAGACATGTCAGTTTTTCGGTTTTTCGTCAATATCTCGAAAACTATAGGTCTGAGCTAAAACGTGAACATGTACAAAATTGAAGCCGATAAAATTTTCTACAAAATTGAATATATGAATGTTTTTTGTATTTGTAAAGTTTACCGAGTTATAAGGCGTTGAAAATTGGTGTTTTTTCCAAAATCAATTTAGAGCTTTGCAAGAATTGCGCTCAAAATTATTCGAACAGTTTTCAAACGTTACATTTTTAGTGTAGGTATCTAGAGTCTAGTCGTCTAGTGTTTAGTGTTAAAAAATGTATATAACTCCTATTAGACCTGAGGTAATGGTCCGGTAATGTCTATGAACTATGATATTTCCCATCTTCATATTTCAAGACAAAATAGTAATTATAATTACTTATGTACAATTACCAAATTAAAGAAAATAGTGCCTAAGGGGGGGGGGGGGGTCCTCACTACGTATAAACGATAAAATCGCTTGTTTCTCCCGTTTTTTCCTGGTAGACTGCGGTCTTAAGCTTTTGATCTTCTCGGCATCGACTGCACCATTTTTCAACTTCAAATTTTTTAACTCGGTAACTACTAGAAATATGAAAAACATTCATATTATGGATTTTGTAGAAAATTTTATCAGCTTTAATTTTGTATTAGGTCATTTTGAGCTCCAACACATAGTTTTTGAGATATTAACGAAAGACCTAAAAAAGTGACTTGTCTTCGACCTTCGGCCACTGCCTTTGTTTACTGGACTGTTATACATGTGTAATGCCGATGGTAATGCCCAAATTTTGAGCTAACCTGTATGCATAATGTTTTACAGACATCTAAAAATTCCTCTCGTTCTAGTTTTTTCAGATTTTAAAAATACTAAAAACAAAAACGCTACGGCGAATCTTAGAAATTTGTCAAATTTAAATTTTCTAACAATTCAAGTTATTGAGAGGCAGTGCCCACCAATCGATATTTTATCAAAATTCCACACACAACACTGTAGACCCTTTTTCTATATATCTACCCTATTTAGAAATAGGTGCAACCCCTAAATACCATACAAAATGGGACACCCTGTACACGTACAAATATTCGACTTTAAAAAATTGAGAAGATGGTGGTGAAAACATTAGCAAATCATTACAACTAGACGACTTATTCGAGTGGAAATCCTATATTTTTCTTACGATACCGAAAGTCGCAAAGTCAACTTAAGTGTTTGCCAAATCAAAAACCAGCATAAACCGAGCTTAGCAAGAAATTCCGATTTAAAATGATTTTCTTACTTCTATAAGATCAAATATAAACGGCGCTAGATTTAAATTGTGATTTATAACGACCTAACCCAACGAATTCGGTAGCTTTTAAATAACGATTTGAGTAAAGATGAGATAATCTGCAAAAATACCAGTTTAAATAAACAGTTTACAAGTTTATTAGGTGGGTTTACCGATTGGTGTAAAATAAAAGTGCAGCCGTAAGGAAATCGTCGTGTTGTGGGATTTTCTCGGATCATACTTAAAGAATCGAAGCACACTGTGGAAAACTCGATTATTCAAATTAAAGAGAGAGGAATTTTATCAGAATATATGTGTATGATAATCGAGAAATACATTAAAAATGAAAATTATGGGCGCACATAATAATGGAGAAATTACTCGTGCCGTACAACTCGTATTACCGAATACATAGATGGTAATGCATTAGCGTGAAGCGTGTACTTTCCCTTATTTCTTATTTTTTTCATTCTAAAATTGGTATTTAGGTAGTCGGAAAAAGATTTTAATTTTTAATATCTCCAAAAGTCTATTCAAACAGAAAGTAAATTAAGATTGCATGAGATTACGCTGCGGAAATACTTAGTATAAGACTCTTATCGGCCACAATAAATAACACGAACTTAACATTACATTTTAATTAATAAAATCAAACATAAAATTGTATAAATAATTTTATTGTTGTTTGGGTGTGACTTTAATGTAAGGTCGAAAACAATAAACACGAAAATTTCGTAGATTATTAAAATAAAACTTTTCACATACTTGCAGTAGAGACGGAAGTGTTCCACACGGAACTTTTTCTTTTCGCATTGTTCATAGACAATCTTAACGACGTCCTTCTGAGTCCATCGAACGTGTGAGAACCGCCCTCGATTTTACCGAATCGTCCTTGAGGATCGCATTCTTTCCTTTCTTCTCTTTCGTCGCCGGAATCGCCTTTAAAAAACAAAGGCTCGCAATTTTCCTTAATCGGTATTTGCAAAAGTGCCGCAGCTTTCGGGGCAATTATAGGAGGTAAAGATAGCTGCTGGTCGATCTTTCGTTTATCTTTAATCGAATCTAATTTTCTAAAGCCGAAGTTGATCAATTGGTGTTTGGCTTTTGAGCCGAGACTCGGAGGACTCTTCGAAATCGCCCCCACGAGCTCTTTTTCGGCCAAATCTCGTAAGAAGAACGAGTTGCGTTTTTCTCTTATGTTCGACATCGAGGGGCTTTTGCGTATATTTTCGTTTTCTTTATAGTGGAGAAATCTAGTTCCGATTAAGCGCAAAGATGCACGCACCGATTTGGAACGTTTGAGTTGTGTCGACACTATCGTACGTCTTTCTGGTAACATTTCGGACATTTTTTTCGTAACGCTCTTGACGTTCTTGTTAATTTTACCCATTACTGATATTGTATTTTGTTAAATAACGACTTTCTTTCTGCCTTCTCGATATGCCTCACAAGACACGGAGGAAATTCGCGATCATAATTAATTAATTTTACTTTTTACACAGTTCTCGCTTTATGAATTCCGTAAATTTTATGCCAAATAAACTGATTTACGCCATGCTTTTAGTTTGTTGTAATTAATATAATTAATCCGCGAGTGACTAATTAGCATCAAAATCGTAGTTTGCACGAAAATGTTTTATCGAGAAGGTGCTAACACTGTAAAGCTAATTTTACACATCGCACTAAAACTTGGGAAAAGTTCCGGTATTTTAAACGGTAGTAGAAAAGGGCACCACGCGAAAAACGTAACGTATTCCACTCCATATTGTTGTTAGTTGTTACTGGTTCAAATTTCAACACAGCTGTTTGAATTTTTGTACTAACGAAATGATGGGTGATGGGTCTTCGGGCATTCACGTACCGAACTGGAGGGGACTTCAATACATAACCATTTTCAAAGAAATTTGACCTCTATGCGACGGCATCCTACGATACCACGATACACGATACCACCTTTTATTTGTTGTTTTGTACAGTGGCGGTCACACACCGTTGTTTATAGGGGTCGCGAGCCTTCGTTTAAAATTTAATTTTTTTACCCAAAAATGTGTCGGCGATCGGCCTCAAAAAAGCGATACTTTTAAACAATAAAACGCTTGAAAAAATGATATTTTTACGTATTCACGCAATAGCATGGCCATTTGGCCATTTCGACCTTATTGGGTCTCATCGACCGAAGACTAGTTACAGTCCAGGAGACAGCGTGCACTTATAAATACTAAACCGTAAGGTTGAAAATGTTTGATGAGCAGGCTGAAAGAACATTGCAAGTGCAAGTGAGTTACAAAACCAACCGTCTGCCAACACTATAGTAGCAGCATTCACTTGGGGGCGACTCGAGAAGGGTGGGTTTTGCTCTTTCTTCAGGTTTTCGCTTATAACTTGAAAAACACGCACTTTTTGAGAAAAGTGCTACTATACAAAAATAAACTACATGAAATTTCGTACAAATTATGTTTCTTAGATTATTTTCTTCAGGCAAACGGTTTAGGCGGTAGAGCGCGTCAAAATTTGGCAAGAATTTCAAAATCGGCTAAAAACTGTTTTTTTTTGTTTATCACTAATAACTCTAAAATTACGCACTTTCAAATAGAAGTGTTTCTATAGACAAATAAAGTAGGTATATTTTAGGTTTTTTACGTAAAACAAACGGTTTAGGCGCTAGAGCGCGTTAAAGTTTGACAAAAACTTTTTCTCAGAACGCTATGCTTGGATTAGGTGAAAAAAGTTTAATTTCGGATTCAGCACCCAAAGAACATAAACAATGCGATATAATGAGTGTAAAATTGATTTTTAAGCGAGCAACAACTTTCGTTATAGGCTAGATATTGGCCAAGAGGCAAGATATCTCCGTCTGTCATGCACTACCGTGTGTTACTATAATATCGCTCACTCGCTTTCACGAGAACCGCCCGGCATGGGTTTTCTACCGCTTCAAATGCGTCTGCAACTGTGAATGCTACACTTAGAACCGTCTGCCATAGTATATTATTCGAAATCTAGACAAAAAATGTTTCTGGTATACTAACCTATAAATTTTTTATGTAATATCCCCAAAAAACAACTTTTATCGAGCCGCCCTAAACCTGACGTAAAAAGCCTAGGAGACATGATTTGTAGAAAATTTTATATACTTTATTTTTGCTTAGAAATGCTTTTCTCAAAAAGTGCGTATTTTTCGAGTTATAAGCGATAAACTAAAAAACAGTTTTTGACCAATTTTAGAATTTTTTGTCAAACTTTAACGCGCTCTAGCGCCTAAACCGTTTATTTTACGTAAAAAACCTAAAAGACAAAATTTGTAAAAAATGTAATGTACTTTATTTGTCTATAGAAACACTTTTATCTGGAAGTGCGTAATTTTCAAGCTATTAGCGATAAACTAAAAAGAACAGTTTTTTGACCGAATTGGAATTTTTGCCAAACTTTAACGCGCTCTACCACCTAAACCGTTTGTCTGAAGAAAATAATTTAAGAAACATAATTTGTAGGAAATTTGATATAGTTTATTTTTGTATAGAAACAATTTTTTCGAAAGTGCATTATTTTTGAGTGATGAACGATAAACTAAATACACAGTTTTTGACCAACTTTGGAATTTTTTGTCAAACTATCGCGCTCTACCGTCTAAACCATTTGTCTTAAGAACGAAGCTTAATAAACATAATTTGTAGGCAATTTGATGTTGTTTATTTTTTTATAGTAGCACTTTTCTCAAAAAGTGCGTAGTTTTCAAGTTATGAGCGAAAACTGAAAAAATAGCAAAAACCTACACTTCTCGAGCCGTTCCCAAATGAATACTGGCATGCAGGAGTGGCAGACAGTCGGTTTTATTACTCACTGGCAAAGTTCTTTCGACCTGCATCGTCAAAAATTTTGTACTTTATGGTTTGAAGCACATTGCTTTCTGGATCCTGGACTATTACTGCATCACATACGCGACGCTATACTGTACTTTTATACTGTGATTTGTCATCTATAATCTATAAAACAAAAGCTACACAGCTGCAATTCTTTGTTTAATTAAGAGTATTTTTTAAATAAATTATCGCGTACGAGATATTCAATATTATTGCGTTGGGATGAACACAAAATAAATAGTTGGAAACATGGAAGGAGGGAAGGTTTTCGAGTTAATGTAAATTACATCAGTTTACGCTCGAATAAATAATTCCAGATTATCGGAGAACTTCTGAAATTGTCTATAAAGTAGTGAGTCTTCAGATAGTGAGAATTTTCAATATTACCCTTCTCGTTTCTCGATCGACTAGCAAAGGGGTTCCGACTTATACTTCAAAGTGATAATGTAATGGTGACGAAGATAGTTGAACATTTTAATAGACTGCCTCGCCCATAGTATATCGAATCTTTGAAAATCACCGAGAAATTAAGTCGACATTCCGGCTCGTTATAACAAATAATTTTCCTAACGAATTTTGTGGCAAAATTTCATTTTCCGCAATTTTTTATTAATTTTTAAAAACCTCGAGTAAGGTACATTAATATTAATTTCTCCATAAAACGATAGTCAATTAATCAATATTGACTGTGGCGTATATTTCATTTGAAAATAAGTTAATTGTATATTTTAATGTTTCCAGTTTTTATTTTTAGATTTTCTTTTTATACGAATCCTGCAAAACGATTTTCTTATAACTTGTAACATTGTAGGCCACAGACATATTTTTATTAATGCTCTAGTTATTTGAAGCTTATAAAGAGAACACTTTTAAAACACAATGGTCGTAATCAAGAAATTGAGGTGGAGGCGTATAATGGGAGATAATAGCATCCTGTCGTTAATACTCTCCAAGTTAGTTTATTTAAGCCAACAAATTGTGGGCAAATTCAAAAATCTTACAAGTTAAGACCTAAATTGCTATTAGCTATCAAATTTTGAGGATGGCGTGTTGATCCGAAATCATAAACAATGATATAATATTCCGTCTAGTACAAGAATGGACAAATAAACGATTAATGTTCATTTCGTTAAACTATGTATTAGCTAGGACTTGGCCATGCTTCTATGCTATAAATATAAGGGTAGGGGGTTAGGTAATCGATCAATTAACTTACACAACACAGCAATTACAATAATTAATAAAAATTAATTCAATTAGTAATGCACATATTATGTTTTTGTGCCAATTTTATGTTACTACCGAGCAAAAATATAGCTTTTGTTTGAAAACAATCAATTTCTGTTTGCTCTTTAAAGGCTTCTCGTCATTTTTCACGCTATTACATTGATATTGAGAGCCTCATTACTAATACATCAAACCACCAAAGTTTCGTAAGTCATCACTATAGTATAGAAAGGTTCTTTTGAGCGAGACCAATAATTGGTTTTTGACTGTGGGGTGTTTTACAAAAATAAGAAGAGCAGAGATGAAAAGTTTTGATGAGTAATCTTATTAAAGGGACGCGCTATCAATTTCATACACTCAAAGTACATACGGCAAGTTATGTTTGTGTAGGGTCATAATTTTATAAAATCCTGCTTAAATCCACTTGCCTATCTCCGATTTTGACTAATATCTTGTGTTTTAAATTTACTAACTAAGGGTTTGTATCTATGTGGCTATTTACGCCAATTTTGTCAACTGGGTTGCTGACAGCTGTTAAAAACCCGCTCTGTAGATGGTACAGTGTACTGAAACAGCTGTCAATAACCCACTTGACAAAATTAGTGTAAAGGGCTATGCAAACCCTTAGTTTTTGTTTTTTAACGCCTTCTTCCACTGCTAAGATTCTTTACAGGCGAGGCCTATAAATAGCTTTAGATTGGTTCCGAACCACCCGAGCCAAACCATTGACACATAAAAAGTTCTAGTAGTGTCAAAAATCAGTTGAATTCGAATTGAGAACATCCAGATCTGAATCCGATGCTCTAGTCGGCTAGTCGCTCGTTCACGCAGGTCAGCCTAACCCTTATTAGTTAGTAAATTGAAACTCAATTTGTGCATAGTAAGTCTGGTGTGGTTTCGTTCTCGTGTCGTCAGAAATCACACGTGAAACTACCAAATTTAAAGTATTTCGCCTAAACTGCAAGTTCGGGAGTTATATTTCTTTACGGACGGAGCGTCTGCGACCGACAGTAATTGAGAAGTCTCAACAGACTTTTAAGAAATTAAGAATTTTTTTTAAGCCGGTTGAACATTTTTCTTGTTTTATAGGAAAGAATTTTTTAATGTTACCACTTTTCCAAGTCACTCAAAGGAAGCGCAGACTTTTGACTTGGCAGGGGGTACAAAAACGGGAGATTAGAAAGTTTTAGTTTGGTTAAAAGTCTCATACGGGGGGGCAGTGTTATCAAGTTATTATGCTCAAAATAACGATTACAAACTTCAAACTTCAATATTTACGGCAGCGGCAGCGTTTTTTATTGATTTTAGTATAATAATACCTCCGCTCCTTTTCCTCAGACACGTTTAGAGGATTGCAATGAAGAAAATTCTTTCTCATTGCCCACTAATCTCTATACATAATTGATTTACGACCTTGCACCAAGTACGGAAAGCTCTGTTTTCGTAAAAACGGTAATTTTTGCTGAAGTTTTTTTAATCATCTACGTTTTTACAAAAAAACGTTTATTTGTCTGTTACGAACGGTTAGAGCAAAACACTTAAAATATAGTATCGTGCCACGAAAACGAAACCGCAAGATATTGGTAAAAATCGAGTGCGAGAGTCTAGGTCTAAAGATTCTAAGGCCGCGTTTTCACATGCCAGAAATTTCGGATATACTCCCAGATGGAGGTAATACAGCTTAATGTAAGTGCGATAAACTCGAGGAAGTCTTACAAAAGTCACTTGCAATACTGTTTAAGCTCTTGTTTACAATAAAACGAGGCCTAAAGGCCTCTTCTTCATATTATGTGAGAAAGCTTCTGCGATAAATTGCAGGGAGAGAGAGAGATACAGAAACTAACTTAATGTAAACTGGGCTGTAAGTGCGATAAAACTTGAGAAAGTCTAAAGTCTTGTAGAAGTCGCTTCTAATGCACATTTACAGTAATGCAAGCGACTTCTGCCCGGCCCGTTTCTAAATGACAGCGTATCTGCGCCTACGCCTACCCCTAGCTTCGAGCAAGATTACCAAATTTTCATCAAAGAATTGAGTTATAACCCTCAAAAGGCGATAAGAACAGTTGGGGTGAGTGGTGAGTTACCTTACAGAGGTTAGAAGTCTTAGTAGATTGCAATGACGAAAATATCATCTTAATATTTGTCTAAAGCCTCAATTACATAATATTCTTTCAAACCAAAGGAATGAACTATCTCTCTGTACGAAATTTTTATCGATTGTGGTTTCAGAATACTCTATCTGTTTAAACCACTGTAATACGAAATCTGGAAGGACAAAGCGTCTTCTCGTTGCCTTCAAACCTTTGTACGAACTTGCTTTGAAATAAAAGAGTAAAAGAAATAAAAGCTGAAATAGTCAACATTTTTGGCGGGCTTCTTTTCCCTAAAAGAACAGAACTATTGTCGTAATCCTTTCTTTTGGATTAGAGTGACATTCTCTCAAACAACGTACAGAAAATGACCACAAAATTGCAGACTATTCGTGTATATCAAAAGCGATTAAATAATAGTTGTTAAAATATTATGGGACAATTACAATTATTAGTTATTACTATTACACGAGATACTAGACATTCCGTCACGAAAGTTTATTTAACATTTAAAAATACAATTTAAAAGGAAGATGGATACTTTTTTATAAACCATTATTGTGCTTAATTAAGTCTAAAAACTTGAAAGGTTTTTGCAATATTAGAATATGGCTCTCTCGAGAAATGACAACAAAAATATATTATCCCCAGGCTTTACGAACGACAAAGTATACACATCATAAGAAAAAAGTAGGTAAATCGTAAATACACATAGATATAATAAATTTGCATAAAAATCGTTTATTCGGCTATTTATTTAATTGTAAATTTATTCCATAAAAGGCCATTCGAAGAAACTATTTCTCAAGCTTTCTCTTACCCAAAAAGTCCTTTCAAAAGTCGACGTTTGCATATATTCTAAACAGAACCCTTCGCTACTAAAAACATGACATAGAGGTAATTTAATTATTTTCCCTCGCATTATTTAAAACGTCGGGAAATCGATCAAGTTGGTTTTTGTACAACAAAGGGTTATTGTTTGCTTAGAAAACATCTTATTAATCTCTTTAATTAGGTCAGAATAATAACAAGGATCTAAAGGATGATAAAAATGCATATTAAACGTTTTTTCCCCAAAGAAAACAACCATCTCCAAAAAGCACTTAATTACCTAATCAGAAACTCACCGTTATTAAATTTTCGCGACAATTTAGCTCCTAACCACAACACTCATCGGAAGACTTTTACATATTATTACAAACGAATAAAACGGTCAAGTTCAGGTGCCATGTAACATATAACAAAGACCACACGTTTTTAGTAAACTTTTCATTTTTCTAAACGCTAACCCACTGGCGTTACTTCATTTTTTTCGCACATAACTCACATTCGTCGGATGTTACGAACAAAAGGAAATTTGTTAATTATGAGATAATAGTAAATAACTTTGTTTAACCGCTTAAACGTTAGTTGTAACTAAAATACAAAACGAAGATCCACGATGTTTATACTGCGTTTCTCTTTAACTTGCAGTCCATCGCATGCGGGTGTCTTCGTCTTCTTTATGTACTACTTATGTATCGGTATACTATAACGGAACAGGTACCTCGAGTACAGTCAGGTAGAAAACTGACTACAGCTTTGTAAAAGTTTTGCAATTTCCAAACTCGAACAGCCACGAGCAATTTCAAAACCAACTGAGGGCACGTTAAGCCGTAGGTCTCCGTACGCGTTGCAGTGCTAAAAAAGTGATGATAGAAGTAATTTTGGTTATTGGTTCGGCTCTGTGCGTCTGTGTACAATTTTTACAGTCCAAAGTGAAACTAACCCAAAACCAAAACTGCAATTAAAACGCTCGGAAAGTAGAGCCATCAAATAAAAATTGAGCTCCATCTAGTTATCTGTAGATAACGATAATAGTTCATGTAACTCGCGTTACATTAATTACTCGTGTAATTATTCGATTTGTTCAAGATAAAGCGAGTTCTTCAATAATCGAAGTACCCACGCTTTGTCCAAGTCCGAACATATATCTCTAGCATTTGAAATAGTGCTTTGGAAGAGCGTGTAATAATTTGAAACTTCTATCCTCTATCCTAGCTCCGGGAGACCTTCTCTGGGGTATATTTTTGGATGTAGGTCAAATACTCTCAAACGCTCTATTTTGGTTTAATTTCATAAACACCCTCTTAAAACAACGAACTTTCACGTGACAATAATTTTTGTCCAAATAAATAATTTAACGAAGAAATTTATTTACAACTTTTTTCATTTCTCAACTGTGAGCTGCGAGGGACCGGGTTGCTTTTCCCCGTTTCAACCCCACTTGTAACATAAAATATACCGTTCATCATATTGTAAATAAAAGTTGTATTTCCAACAAAAATTTTATTTATTTTTTTCTTTATTTACAATCCTACCCTTATAAGTAGTACGTATTTATTAAATGACGTTAATCCCGTATCGTGCCCAAACAGTACGTATACGTTACTTTCCAATTACAAAATTACCTTTTTATAAAATCCCCGGCACTTGAGCACCGCTCCGCACCGTTCTCTTCATCAATTTAAAAATTTAACCTATTTGATTAAAAAGACCCTTATAAAAAAGGGCGCGAAAATTGTATTTGATCAAATTAAAATAGATTGCGAAACAAACTCGAGTCGAAGAGTAATTAAAATGACTGACTTCTTCCCTTATTCTACCGCGAGTCGATGAAAACTTTTCACCTTAAATTAAAGTTTTGCGAATTGAAAACAACGTGGCATAGCCTAAATAAACTGTGCAAAATCATTTTGCATTAATTTAAATGATGGCTCAAGTAAGAATGAGCTTAGTGACGTTTAATTTTGCGAGTTACTCCTCGTCTTAAAATTCGACGCTAAAGGCATCTCTCGTATTTTGCTTTAAAATATTATCCGGGTGGAAATATTACGCGAACGATGTTGGAAAAGCAATTTTTTTTGTCCGAAATGATAAATAAATATAAAGTCGAAATAGCTATTTTTAGAAATTGTCAAACGTTTAATAGCACCAGCAAACGTTACAGTTAACAATAATATCTTTATCCAATATTTGCCGGGAAATTACAAAGTTACGAATCAATAAGCAATCAATATATACGTGCAACAAACGAACTTACCGTTGATTCCCCTTTGTCCTTTCATACGCCTTCCTACGGTCGGCGAAACTAACGCTATAGGTCTGTCTGGTCGTAACGATGGTCTTTTTTCGATAAACGACGGTGACATTTGTTCTATGCAGTTTTCGGACCATATTGTTTCAACCATGGAATCGATACTCGACGAGCGTGGGAGTCGGTTATTGTTAATTTTCCTGAAATTGTAAATTGAACTATTAACGCTTCCGAACTTTCAATTTAACGCTAAAATGTGAAAACGTACATACAGGGTGTCCGTTTCAAAAATAAATCACGATTCCTCCGCTCGAGTCCGAATCGATATTTTAACAAAAGTCGACTAACTGGCACCGTTGGCATACGCATACACATAGGTTCTCGAATAAAAAATCAATAACGGTTGGACGAATGGACGCTCTGTATAGTTTTCAGAAAGATCGGCAAGCAAGAGACTAGCTACTGAGTAAGTCTGGAAGCTCAGCCTGTATAAATTCGGAATGCGAATGACCATAATCATCCGTACTACGTGAACGACTTACCATCATAAAAACTTTCATGGGGGCACCAGGTGACCCTTATATTACAACCTTAGCCACATAGCAAAGCCTTGCCGGGGTAGACCATGCTTTTATAAATATTTGCGGGATAATCGGTCAATGGGCTGTAAAGTTTTCTAGAAGATCGGTGAGCCAAGAGTTCTTAAACCTATGTAGATAAATGAAAAAGATACATGATGAAAAGAAGAATAATGGTAGAATCTTTTTTTGGAGAGATTCCTTAGAAAAGCTCCTTGCACTTAGTCCAAGTGCTCATCGGGGACGGCTATTTGAGACGAGGGGTAAGCTTAAGCCTCGGGGAGCACGCAAACGTTTTCCAAGCAGAAATTTACGCCAACATTCTAACATGTAAGCAAATACTGTTAGATCCGGGGTATCACAACCAAAGAATCTTTGTAGCATCTGACAGCTAAGCAGCCCTTAAAGCGCTGAGCACCTGTGAGATGGGATCCGGGCTAGTAATGCACTGCACTCGCAGACTGAACGAGCCTGAACTTGGTATGGGTGCTAGCTCATGCCGATATAACAGGAAACGAGAAAGAGAACGGTCTGGTTAAAGAGAGCAGCAGAATAAGACCCATTAGACCAGAACCAGCCTTTGGCATTTCTTATAAAACGGCAAAGAGAAAAAAAGGCACTTCTGCTGAAGTAACTGGATGGAAACTCCTATACAGGGACATTCTAAAGTCCTATTGGAGAAACCCTCTGACAAAAGAACTCGTTCTCTAAACACAGAACTCGTATAAAGGAAGGCTACGTCCGAGACGAACAGCAGATCTGAGAGGTCGCGATACAACTGGGAGCCAACCTCAGAACTGCAACAATAATAATAGTCCAAGTACGGCTCATTGTACATTCCGGTCCTTTTATTCGTTCGTTTTCAGTTCTATCTCATCGAAGAAGGCTACAAGCTTTCTCCACTCGTGAAGGCGTATATCCATTGCTTCCGAATAAGCATAACAACTCATGGTAGACTAGCTTAGTACCACAAAAGCTAGATACCGTGGTTTAAACTGTTTAGAAAGCTTCATTTTCTCCCTGCAGACTCTACATCTAGGGCGTAAGGTCCTGCAAGGTCTCGTTACGGAGTTATTGCTGTAATATAACGAGCAGGGGTTCTCTGGGGACCCGAGATGTTCTTATTAGAATCCACTATTCGCGTAGATCGGGCAATTACCCGGGCCCCTTGACTTTGCGTTCACGTGGGTAAGCCCACGGTATATGGTTACGCAGCTCTGCGGGCTATAGTTCCTTGGAAAAGCCTTTTACTTCTCTATAAGATTCACGACAGCAAGGTCATTCTCTTCCCGACTTGATGCAGTGCTAGAATTCATTCTCATCCCTAACTACAAATTTGCTTAAGATCAACTCTCGGAGAATTGAACATGAACTATACAACCACCCCGACCACAAAGTAACAGCGTGTGGCAGGCCACAAAGAGTAATGCTGTTAATCCTGTTAACGTTAGAGCACAGTTTACAAAGACTGTTTTGGCTAAAGCGCTTCTTCTACGCAAATTTCTTTGTAACCATTAAAAATTGACTCCATTAGCAGCGTGAAACTGCGAAACAAATGAATGGGAACGAATTACTGCCGAAAGTTGAAGCTGCTGAAAACTCCGTGAAATCAATGCGGGAATAGAGAACTCCTTTGTAATTTGTAGTGGAATCTGTGTTATAGTAAGGGGTGTAAGTTGCTCTTTTCGACACTGTACGTTGAAAGTAAAAAATAACGATTTTATGTAATTTTTAATGCAAATGTGTTGCGCTTTGGGCTTTTACTACGTACGTATTACGTAACCAAATAAAGTGTAGCGTCGTGAAACATTAATAAAAGTAGCACAGGTGCTCCGAGCTATACGAGTAACGGGTAATTGATTTAAATTTGAATATGGTGCTTTGAATCGAATAACTCACTTCTCCCAACTAAGCCTTCTCGGTACATTCGTATCGTCCGCAATTGTAGGTTGCTTTGAACTTTGATTAAGAAGTCTCGTTAATTTGTATAAACTACCAGAACCAGCCACTCGGTAAGCACGAGCCGCAACTACGTGTGGTGCGGGAACTCTGAAAATTAAATATTTAAATTAGAAGAGAGCGTAATGGGAAGACGTCGGGAATTTAATTTTTTTACCTGAGTAACACGGTTCCATCTGCGCATCTTTCGGGCCCGTAACTGCCCGACCCACATAACCTACTAATAGCAGATTTTCTTCTAACTTCCAAAGTTGCAGAATCGTCCCAAACTTTCGAATGGCATTTTGGTGTTAAGCTCATCCGGTGTCCCAAATGCGTGGATTGGGGCGACTGCACATCTGAAATGTACGTTAGGGGCATTTTATAAGATTTGCCTTAGTGAAGTTGGAGTTGTAGTCTAATCCAGATAATCGAGTCTGGGAAAATTGGATTTGTACTGTACACTGTCGTACCTACTTAAATATCTTTACACGATGTGCACGTTTCAATTTTAACGAAGCACTTACGTAAAATAAAATTTGCATAAATTACCTTGATTATAATTTCCAAGTTGTGCTTGAAGAATATTAACACCAGGTACAACGATAGCTGGTAATGTTCGAGATCGTAGTAAAGGTGGTGGCTTACGACCCGTTCGTCCTGTACTTTCGAGTCCGGCACATGACGCCCTTTGATCTATTCGGCACGAAGAGGCAGCAAGTTGTTGTGATCTGTAATAAATTCGTACACCACGTAAGGATAAGTTTGAGAGTGTTACATAATAAATTAAATTACAACAGCCTACTTGTCGAGAATTTCGTTCAGAAATAACAATATAAAACGTGTTACACTTGGATGAAAAAGTGCTTTTTCTATTTTAAAGTGTACATTCAACTATAAATTTTATCTAGAAAGTCTGAAAGTTTTTGATTAATGATCCAAAAGAACGCTAATGCATGTCATAATCTAACGCTTGTCTCGGGCGTTTTCAGCTTCAAAAATGTGCTTCGTGAATTAAATTGAAACATGATCTGTATTGGATTTACGGGGTCCTTTACACTTTATATCAGTCACTTAATATCGAATTTGCTTTTCATTGGGGAAGAAATATTGGGCCGTTGGATCTTGAATCAAAATTTGTTTAAACGTCCATAAACTTGGAAATTTGGCTTCCAATATTTCTGCAAGCTGGCAAAAAGGGGTGGCTAGACTGGGAAACTTTTAAGAGAACACTTATTACGTCTTTCGATTTCAACACCACCACCACCACTACCACCACCTAATTCTTTGTCTATCTCCTTTTTCCAGCTGAGATGTGGCCGCCGTTCTCCTTCTTTCTGGAAGATAGGAAGACCTTCGGTAATAATTCCTTCGACAATCTCTGGACATTTATCCGAACGTTCTATTCTCTATCTCCTATCTCCTAAAATTATGGGTTCTACCATTTCAACCAACGTAAGATAGTAAAAATGTAATGACCTCGGAAAAAAGGTGCCTGCTATTGTTTTCATTGATTTAATAACCGTATTACGTCTTTTTATTAGTAATCTTTCCGTGTTTTATATTTTAAGGTGTATCTATTTTTCAATTAATCGATAAGATTAAAACCATTATCGTTATGCGTTATTAAACACAAAAATAGCGTATTGATGGTGAATAGCGCGGACTATTAAATTGTAAGTTTTTCCACTTTATTTCACGATTAACTTCCATATTTTAAAGTAAATTAAAAAAATATCAGATTTTCCCGAGAGAAGTGGCGAGATTTAAAATAATGGAGGAGATTAAGGAAAATAATAAATTTTGGAGTAACTTCAAAGACAAAATGAAAATAAAGGAAAAAGATAGTTACGTAATGAATGAACAAACAGAAATGGCGAGTAGGGAAAATTACGATTTAGATAATAACGGAGAAAAGCAGAAAGAACAAGAAACTAGTGCATCGAGTAAAATTAACAACGCAATGCTCGTAAAAGCTACAGAGAAAAGTAATAAAAGAAAAGAAGGCACAGGAAGTATATTACAAAAATTGTTCGGTTATAAGAAAACCAAAACTAAGAAGACGAACGTTACACCACCCACTACTACTACGCAAGAAACTTTAAATACTTCTCTAGAAAATAGAACTTCGGACGCTTCTAATAAAGATGAAAGTTTAAAAGCGTCCATTGGAGAAAAAGATTTAATTGTGTTAAATGTAGAAGGGACTTCAAGTGACTCCAATAACGTAGAAACTTCAAATGCTCTCAGAAATGAAGAAACTCCAGGTATTTCTACCAAAACAACTGTAGACGCAATTAATAGTGAAAAAGAGACTTTAAATTCCCCAACTAAAGAAAAATCTGTTGGGAAGTCTTCTAAAGGAAGCATTTCGAACGCTTCCAAGAGAGAAAGAATGATAGTTTCCGACGTAAAAGAAAATTTAAGTTCGTCCACTGAAAAAACAACTGTCGCTATTAACGACGGTATTTTGAACGTCTCTAAACAAGAAGAATGTTTAGTTACTTCTGCTAAACGAGCTTTCGCCAATGATACCTCCAAAGAAGAAACCATTGCTTCCGATAAAGAAGAAACTTCTATAATTGAAAAGAGAACTATAAGAACCTCTACTAACGATGGTATTTTAGGCGTCTCTGTACGAGAAGATGTCTCGATTAAACAAACAATTTTAGATATCTCCAAAAAAGAACTAAAAGGAAACTTAAATTCTCTCGCTGCAGAAAGAACTGTAGAAGTTTCTACTAAGAATAGCAATTTGGACGCATTGAAACAAAAAGGAACTTCGTCAAGTGTTTCTGTTAAACGAACAAACGCGAGTGCCTTTACTAAAAGAAGTCTTTCGGACACGTCCAAAGGAAAAACAACTATTGTTTCCAAAACAGAAGGGAACTTAAATTCTTCTGCTGCTAAAAAGACTGTAGAAGCTTCGACTGGCTGTAGCAAATTGGTCGCATCGAAACAAAAAGGAACTCCATCGAGTGTTTCTGTTAAAGGAGCAACCGTAACTGCGTCTACTAAAGAGAGTCTTTCAAACACTTCCAAAACAGAAGGAAACTCGAATTCTTCTACTGAGAAAAGAACTACAGAAGCTTCTACTAACGATAATAATTTGGACGCATCGAAGAAACAAGAAGCTTCAAGTGCTTCTGTTAAACGGGGAACTGTAAGTGTTTCTGCTAAAGAAAGGGATTCAAACGCTTCCAAAAAAGAAATAGTTATTGTTTCCAAAAAAGAAGAAAACTCAAATTCTTCTGCTGAGAAAAGAACTATGGAAGTTTCTATTAGCGATAGTAACTTGGACGCCTCGAAACAAAAGGGAACGTCAAGTGCTTCTGTTCATAGAGCAACCGCAAGTGCTTCTCCTAACAAGGAGAGTATTTCAAATAGTCTCAAAGAAGAAACAATTGCTGTCTCAAATATAAAAGAAAATTCAAGTTTTTCACATGAAAAAATAACTGAAGCAGCCTCTACTAACGATGGTAATTTGAAAGTTTCTAAACGAGAAGTAACGCCAGGTGTCTCCGTTAAACAATCAACCCTTAATCCGTCTATCGAGGAAGTAAATTCAAACGTATCTCAAAAAGAAAAACCTTTAGACATTGTAAGTTGTATCACTTGAGTTTAATGTCAATTCTCGTTTGTAATTTGCAATGTAATTTATTTGTAAGACTTCATCTTCGCCTACAAGTAGGAAGTTGGAAGACGTATCCGACACAAACAAACAAGGTTAGTTAATCATCGAAATGCATTTGTAAGAAAAATAGTCGAATTTAACTTACTTTGGTGTTTGCGTGTTTGATTTACTTACTATACTTGTATTTTGCAGCAAAGGAAACGTTCTCAAACGAATCAGACGAGAATTACGAACGTTCGATAAATGCATTAACGAAAATTGAGTCGTTAATAAAGCAAGGACGGCAATTAAAATTAGAAATTGACGAATTTTCGTCGACCAATTCGGAAAGCGATTATTTTCGTATTGAGTCGGAATTAACGAATGTGATGATTCAATTAGATAGCATTGAGGCAATAAACAGTAATGTTAAAATGGGCAGGAAAAATGGAATTGTATTGATTCAGAAACTTTTAGGAAAATTGGACAATTTTGCTAACTCGAACAGAGTAACTTATAAATTATAAATTGTAAATTGAAAAGTGTTTGAATTTTTTATAAAAGTGTTTATCAAAGACGGAGATCAGTCTCGCCTGTTTTAATTTTTCGCTAACTCCGCTATCTTTCATTGTACGCTGGAGTACTTAAGTCAAAAATGAGTTTAGTTAATTTTTGAATTTGTTCCTTTGACCTAAGACGATTTATGGGAATCCACCGGTGAAGGAAGCCTAGAAACTGCTAATTTGAATTTAATGTACCTACAAAGTAAACTTTTTTTTTCATTTTCATTGTTGTCATACCATTATCCACTATTTCCGATTATAAAAGTAGACGTTTTGTAACTAATATAAAAAAGTACCTGTTCTCTTTTCTTATGGAAAGTTAATTTTTTACTTAAAAAGTTTGAGGCTTTGGTTTAACAGAACAATAAAAAAACAAAAAAGTTTTTAAATTTTAAACGATTATGTACGTACTTTTGATGTTTTTTTGGTTGGTAAAAAGGAGCGTGTATTATTCAGATTAAAAGCGGCTCGCAATTTTGGCGTTCGCTCGCTTATACGTTGCGATTATCGCCTCGCAGAGGCAAACAAAACTGCTCGTCAAACGGAGTGACACTTTAAATCTCAATAAAACAGTGTACTATTTGTGAAAAGTTAACAAAAAGTTTACAGTTAATTGCAGCAACTTTTAATAATCTAAACAAGGAAAAATATTGAATTGCAATTACTTTTGTAACACCCTGTATATCTGCTAAAAATTTTATTCATAGCTAAAGGTCGAAAAATTGGACTTTCGTAAATATCACTCAGTATTAGTCCAGTCAAATTAGACCAATTAATGGTATGGTTGTTCGTTAAAATCTGCAGTACAACATACTGAAAGTCCCGGACAATGGGAGTGAGCGGGAGAAAGAGTAGATGTTTAAAAGTGACTTTTCCTCGTTTTTTGCAAATAGTTCGCTTCTTATAGATCGTACGTTGATGAAGGTTATTATGAAAGTTATAGAAAGCATTATTAGCTACGGACTCCGCTCTATATCTCAAAAAGGGTTAAACTTATGGCAAGAAGAAGTTACAGTGAATTCGTTTACGAGATACCGCTGTACAAACTTTGGAGTAAAACTCGTAAGTTTTATAAAAGGAGCCAGTCATCAAAGTTAGCCACTCATGGATAATCCGGCTCTAGATTATTCTACCTTATCTGTAATAAAATAATACTGAAAGCAAAAGTCGCGTTGAATTTTGTCTTCGTCTTAATAATGTGAAGAAATTCAAAAAAATTTGACCAAAATTAGTGTAATATTTACCACTTGGAGGTACGATAAAGATTTTCAATATTATATTACATAAAGTAAGTACGTAGTTAAAAAAATTTTTTAAACAAAATCTTTATTATTGTACCTACCACTAAGTTGTAAATAAGAAGCTTCTGAAGTTCCATAGAGCACTCACAAATTTTTATATACGAGAGGAGACCTTTATCAAGTAGACCAACAGCAACAACGGCCCAATTTCAAAGAAAAGTGCTTTTTAACCTCTTTACAAAAAGCGAAAACGAAACCTGACGCGACTTTTGTTTTCAGAAATCTTTAACTACATCTTTATTCTATGCGATGCGATATAGAAAATCTTTATCGTACTTCCAACTTGTGAATAGGAAGCTCCTCAAGTTCAATAGCATACTCAATAATATTACAATTTTTTTAAATTTCACAATAATAATTGAAGATGAAACCCAACGCAACTTTTGTTTTCAGAATTATTTAATTACATCTTTATTCTACCTCATCTAAAGCCGGATTATCCATAAGCGAATAACTTTGATGGCTGAAGCTGATTCCTATCATGAAACTTATGCGCGTCTTACTCTGCAGTTTATACAGCGTCATCCCGTAAATAAATGCACTGTAGCCCCTTCTCCGTGCTATATCTCGAAAAAGGCTTATGGCAAAAATGCATATAATCAATCTTGTAGCTAATAATGTTTTCGATAACTCTCATAATAACCTTCATCAACTTACAATCTATACAAGGCGACTTATTTGCAAAAACCTAGAAAAAGTTACCTTTAAACAGCTCTCTCTCGTTCCCCTGCCTGTCTATCGGCCTGCCCGTGTGTCCGTCTGTCTGTGTGTGTTGGTCCAATAGCAATACCTTGCGGTTATCTTATGTGCCACTATTGGGACCGCATCCTACCGTTACTGTACAGGAACGGCTTCAAAAAATACCTTTTGCAATTTTGGTCCCATTTCCACAGCGAGAAGGATTCATCGGTTCTTGTACATTCTAATCGATCCCTCAATGTTTCTTTTTATTATAAACCTCGACAACTTTTACTCGACTATTGCGTCTGATCCAAAAAGGGCCTTACTCTCGATACAACTCGATACATATCACTTTGTGTGGAACAACATTTACAGCAGTTCATTTTTCAAAAACAAACTGGATTTGTTTGTTATTTTTTAATTTGTTAAATCTAATACAGAAAACACAAACCATATAAATACAGGAATTTCCACAATTAAAATTAAACAAAGAACTTGCGAGATTATCAATAAAAGGGACAAATTTTCAATAATTTTCAACGAGCATTTTTCGTAATTGAGTGACGAACTGTCTCTTAAAAACGCATGTAAGTTTTTAGGTTGTTGCGAGTCCTTCGTGTCTTTATTAAGTTGAAATATACTAATTACTTTCCTAAGTTTCTTTTGCATCTTTTTCAAACGTTTAATTTCTTTGTAGGTCGTTATGTTTGGATTTTGTTCCGAAAGCTCGTTAGTTACGTTTTCTTGCGAGTCCACGATTTCGCATTCGTTCTCTTCTTCGTTTGAATTGCGTAATCCTTTTGATGTGTAATCCGAGCCATCTACTACTACTAACTTGTCGTCGATACACGCTATAACGTTACTACTCTTGTTTTCTATCAGGGAAGTAGTTTCAATCTGAATGTCTGAAAATTAGGCTAGTACTAATTACTTATCATTCCTCACAAAGGCCAACAATAATATTAGGTACGTTCCATCTCGGAGTGAAAGGAACCTAGAACCCACCTCGTTTTTTCAAAAGTATTACCTGTATTAATGAACTTGGTAGTTGGAGGATTATTTCTAAACCGCCCAAACGAATTTTCAAAATTTTTCTTTAATCTCAAATCTAAACTTCTAATAGCGTCTTCTATGACACATGTGACTTGCTCTTTTACATCGACCAACTTGGGAATATTTTTAGTCGCGAGCCTATTTACTGTACTTAAATTTTTAAACAAAACGTCCGCAATGTGTATGTAAGTTGGGTTAGTTTGGAAGGCGCCAGTAAATTTTTTAATTTCTTCGTCGGCCCCTCTAATTTCGTTTAATACCATTCCTATTTGGTCCAAGGAGAATGCGAGAAAGTTTTCATCGTCGTAATTTGAATACCTCGATTTGGAAGTATTTTGAGCCAGTTTTTTAAACTTGGCAATTTTAGTTTTCTTCGACGCACGTTCCATTAGAGTTTAATTACTTAAATATGAGAAATTTTAAAAACTTGATTTGTTTCCAATCGTTCACTGAAATTTAGAAAGTCATTTTTAACTGTCAAAGCCCCATTAAACGTCACAAATACGAATTGATCATTGTTGCGGGCTAATAAGTGAATCCGTAATGTGGAAAGCATCGATTTTACGTAAAAAGCCGCATATCGATGGGTTACAATTGAGCAACGTTTCCAAATTAACCGTGTTTTTCGAACTCAAATTAGAAGTAATAGAAACTCAAATAGAGTTTTACTAAGTTTACGAGCTTTTTCTCCACGGTGGAATAAAAATCGAAAAAGTTTATTTTAACTTTAAACAACGAACAACTCATCGGTTTGTTGTAAGTTGTAATCCCGGAAAGTGTTTTAGAAAGACGTAAAGCTTTTTGTAAGTTCGCCATTGATGCTTCCCCCGAGTATTTCGCCACATTATCTAGTGGTAAAGTCTAATAAGTGACCTTTCTCTATTTTAAGGGCAAGTCGCTACATTTTCTGTCGACAATTGACCTATATTTGGAAAAAGGTTAGGCAAAGTCTGATACATTATTTAAAACACTATTTTCTTACAGTCATTTGTTTTAAAGCGTGCCAACGTCGCTTAGTATCTACTTTGGGCCCAAGGCGTTCAAATATTCGGCATTCAAAATCAAAATGATGAAAAATTCAGCACGAAAATGCGTTGCTTAGAAACCGCTCGCAATTTGATTAAAAGCGTTCGAAGCGATGCAGTCACAGTTCTCGAAATGGCAAATTTTCAGTTGGCTAAAGATGGCTCGCATCAATGAGCGCTTTCAGCGATACGGTCAACTCGGCTAACTTTTGCTAACGAGTCTGAACCGCATTATTGAAAATAAGAACGCGCTCACATGAGACTTTTAACGTTTTGTTTCAATAGCCCTTTTCAGCCGATGATCAAGTTGTTCAAAATACTCTAGGCCACAAATCTCTTGATTCTAAGTCTAAGTAGTGACTAGTGACCAACCACTTCCGCATACTACGCGGTTATTACCTACACTTTGAGAAGTTTAGACAAAGATGGGGTTAAAACTGATTCCTTTCAGCTTTGTCTCTTTCTTCATTCATGTAATTCAGCCATTAGAGCTAAGGGGGATATCCTCACATTTCATCTCCTTCCAACCTGTAGTCGTATTGTGAATGTGACTTTCGTAGTCACTGTAGAAACAAAAATTTGTCAAATAGTCCCTATCTTTAATAATAAGAGTTTTATCGAATATTATCATCAGACCTTTTTGGACGTCTATAAAATTTTCTTTAATTTGGTGTAAGTTTAATTCCCTTGACTTCGAAATTGGCCCAGTTATGCATTTTCTAAGGTTCTACTTTTTTCCCACTTTTTCTGAAATAGCCATCTTCGAGCATTTATTTTACAATTTGTTCAAAAATGGAATGTCGCACATAAAACGTTCTCCTCTTCAAGTTTAAAGTCTATTAAATCCTCTTCAATTTGATTTGCACTCGATCATCGTACGGGAGAAATTAGTCAAATTATAGGCATAAGAGCGTCTTCAGTTTTCAGTTGGCTTTTTGCGAAATAAAATTCAGAGATAATACCGTATGCATTTAAATTCCTCTAGAGGCTATTTTCATTGGACCGAATTTCCAAAAGGTTGTTATTTCGTCGATATCTTAATTTGAGGGAAATAGCCGATTAGAGACTTCTGCGAGATAGATACGACTTAGCCGACCTTTTTTTCAAGTATATTATTGAAAATATACCTATTATCAAAAGGTAACTAAAGATAAGACATCGACAGGGAGGGGAAATACATTTGAGACACAAACAAATAGCTGCGCTAAACCCATTTTAATTAAAACTTATTATCCGCTTTAAGAAGACTATATTAGTGAAACAAAATACTTTTTTTTTAATTGAATAAATGTCTTAATAACACGTGAGTAACGATACCTTCATCGTTCTTAAAAAAAAGAAATTACGTAATGATAAATTGGATTTTAGGCAGTAATTAAAATCATTCAAATTTCTGCTTACATACAATTTGCAGCATGGACGATTTTCAATCCTCCTTTGAAAATAATTTGTGCGAAACGGATCCTTCCGAATTAAATAAACGTCCCGAGGAGCACATTCGTCGAATTAAAAATAATAGGACGCCTCAAAATTCTCTAAAATATGTATTGCAGTGGGAGCGTTTGTTAAATTCGGAAACGCTCTCTTCAATAGGCGAAGATGACGATTATCAAGTTTCAAAGATTATGGTTCAAAAACGTGTGAGGTTGTTTGAAGGAGATAATAAGCCTTCTAATAAACGTACTTCTTCAACTATAGAAAGATTTTTAGATATTATCCCTTCTGAAAACGTCACAGTTGAAAATAATAAAAAAGAAGTCGTTGAAGAAGAGAAGGACGAGGAAGAAGAAATTGGTGGAAGTATTAACATCGAGGGGTATGATTTTAGATTTTCGAGAGTTATTAATCGCGTGAAATTAATTTAAATTACCAGAGCCCACAATTTAGAAAATGAGCCATTGAGTAACGATCAAAGCGAATGGACCGAAAAGTCCACTCACGAAACTTACGCTTCTAGAGATATTGATAAAGAATTAATCAGAAATTGTAGTAAACCGCGAATAGTAGCAGTTCAGGTGAGCTATTTCAAATCGAATGTTTGTTTGAGCACTCTTAGTACTACATCGGTGCTTTTTAGTACAAGATAAAGGCAGGCTCTCTAGGGTGAAGCTTCTTCTATGAGAAAATGGAAGCTTGCAGGCGTTGAGGAATTAATTAAGTTTGTATTGTGACAATCACTTTTTATACAAAAGTATTTCTAAATAAATTGATAAGGTATTTCGAAAACTTGTTTTAATTTGCTTACAAGTCATAAATTTCATTAAGAGAGACGTATACACTGTCGGTTGTAATTAAGAGTTAGCACACAGCGATAGAGATTTGTGGCATAAAACTACAAGTTTTGCTAGTCATTTGACATTATTCTTTACGAGCTGGTAGGTGCGTAGGTGGTGTTACAGATAACTCGTGAAATGAAAAATGACGAAGTGTAAATAAAAGTGCTACCATGAGACATCCGAGCCCCAATAGGTGTATTAGATCGAATTAGTTCCATCCAATTCAAAATGAAACAAACAGAAGCTGTAACACGCCTCCTAGCGAGCGATAAAATTAAAATTCGAGACGTCGGTTGTTGTGATGGCGTTCATACGGGAAATATGCAAAGAATCGCGTATACTATAGCCAATAGAATATCAGTATTTTTTCAATTATCCGAAAGGTCGAGTCTCGAATTAATGGCTCTGCATTGAAGATCAATTTTGGGTTTTGCGCTGCTTTCAAGTTGCGCTTTTTATATAAATCAAATCCAATTTATCGTAACACCTAAACCTAAGCGCGAAGCTATGTTTGAGTCACTTAACTAAGTACTATCACTGATAAGTAATCTTATCTTGGCTTAATAAATAAAATGTTTTTAATCTATTGTATTTCTATCCAAATTTTTGTAGTAAAAAACATTCCCTTCGTTCTACCCTATTGTGTTTGAAATAGAACCAAAAGGTCGATGGTGCAGAATTTCTATCCGATTGTTTCACTGGTGTTGTTAAAGTTAGCAGCTTTTGTCAAAATTTGCTTTAATAGAAACTAATTTATACTACAAAGCTGCGTAGTTTAGTTTGAGAAACTATCGAAAGTGAATTTGGTTAGAAGAGACGAATTGTTACGTAAGTACCTACCTAATAGGTATTCGAGTTGTTGAAAATAAAGGCTCTTGTGGTGATCAAATTTGTAACGCATCTAGAAGGGTTTTTAACGAGCATTTAAATGATTTTCGGTCATTATAAATTTGAAAGTGGGCGTGGTACTTAAAAACCGCAAAAGTTTATTAATTAAATTTGAATTTATCGAAATTTGTCACATTCTAAACTTTGCCAATATATGGAGATTAGCGAAACGATTTGTTCCGACTAGATGTATGGCAAAGTTTGATCGCCTTTAATAACCTACGCGCTTATTAGTCATTAAAATTTTTGTAAATAGAAAATGGGCGCGTCTACATCGAATTTATCCGAAAACGACTACCTCAGTAGAGACAATTCTCTTCGTAGATCTACAAAAAATAGATTAAGCGGCAGCCAGTCGAAATTAGATAAACTTTCGGTGGCTGCGAAAATTGTTGGAGATTTAAAAAGTGACATAGACCTTTACGAGGGAAATAGAGAAAATGAACGGTTTAGAAAATTTCAAGAAATACTCACTGCAATTTCGAAAGAAATTCACACGGTTAAAAACAAATCGAACAAACTGCAATTACGAGACCGTTGCGACGAAATTTTAGGAGAAGTGCAAAATTGCTTTCAACGATTGGAAACTCGCGTAAGTTTTAACGAACGGGAACCTCCTTTAGATATGGCAGCGGTGGAGTCGCATTCATTTATCAATCGTACTTTTGACAAAACTTCGCAGCAAGATCCCAACGTAGTTAAAACTTTGGTAAAATTAGAGGTATCGGTTAAAAGCCTAGATAAGGAAATACAACAAGCTATCGAGGCAGAAGATCTAAAACAACTCACGGCTTACGAAGTCGAAATTAAGATTCTTTACACGGAATTGGAAATGTTAAAAATGGACGAACAAGCCTCAGATTTAAATAAAAGAAAAGCCGAAATTGGAAGGAAATTAATTAAAAGCAACAACCAAATTAAAAAGTTCAAAAAAACATCAGACAAGAGATTTACAAGAACCGATTTTGGAAAGCCTTCCGTCAACGATAAAAGCGAACTCGATAAAATCGAAAACTCTTTGGAAAAACTCGAAGTTCGTTCCTTAACGTTCACGGAACCAAAAGAAAGCACAGCCTTTAGAGACCTCGAACAAATTTTGGAAAACTATTGGACGAAGGCGTACTCAATAGACGCGATAGAAGATTCCGAACGACAAAAGAAGCACGAACTAGTGGAACGAATCAAAAATATTTTGCGAGAGTTAAAGAAACGAGCCGAAGACAACACGATAAACCTCGAAAAAATTCACAAAATAAAAAAGGGGGTAAAAATAATTAAGAACGAAATAGAAAAAAATTTGGAGAAAATTCCACAAACGCACCGTTTAAGTATGGATCAAGAGCTCAGAGCTCATTGGGCAAAATTAAACGACGTCGAAGACGTGACGGATTATATAAAGAGTTCTAAAGAGGGTGCGATCAAAGATATTCAACAAGCTTTAAAATCGTTGTCTCAGTCTACTCAAAATGATAGTGCGGAAAGGGCCATTAATAACGAAATTGCCCAGGCTCAGCTTCTCAAGCAAGTAGAAGAGTTTTACAACCACTGGAATATTCTGAAGTACAACTTAAATGGTCCTGACGTGTCTGCGAAAATTTTGGAGAAACTATCGCACATTGTAGAAGATATTGTTGCGAAGAAGGATTCGTTGTTGTCGACTCAAAAAATTCTAAAAGAAGGGGTGGAAAATCCCGTCGTGTCAGTTATAGTTCAGTCGTTTCGGGCTCCAGATTTGCTGCAACAAGAAAGTAGCGCGATGGCGAATGTCGATTCGGAAATTAAGGTGCAACCTACGGTTAAAACTATTGGGGAAATTCAACGTATCGGTGCAGAAGCAAAGGCAATATTACAACAAATACGGGAGTCTGATTGCGTTAAATTCGATAAGGAGTATGCGAAATTTGAAAATAGTTTAACTGCGTGTAAGAAGGCAATAGATAGTATGGAGTATAACAGAAAGAGCAACGCCATAACTAGCAGCGAAAAGAGGGCTAGTAAGACTATTGCGGAAGCTTTTAAATGTTTAAGCGAGAAACCGAGCGACGAGCGAGCGAACGCGTTTAGAACTTCTAGAGCCCAAGAAGTTATGGACATAGACATCGAAGTCCATTATTACCGGCAACAGATAAAAAAGTTTAGTGGGGTGGTTAAAGATCAGCAGTACGAAAAGATCAAATTTGGTCTTACGGAATGTTTGAATAAGTTGCAAACGATCGAAGACGTCCACATACCCAAACAAGACAGTATTAGACAAATTCAACATTACCATCAAGAGTTGGAGACTAAACTTGCCGAAAATCAAGCAAAGGTGAAATTAAACGAACAGCTCAAACGGCAGACGTCGTCGGATATTAAATCCATTATAGAGCGAGTGCAGAAGTTGAAGACGCAAGTCGATCAATTCACCGGAGTTCATAAGGGATTGTACTATAATCAAATAGAAGAAAAACTTTTGGGTTGTTTAACGCAACTTAATTCTTATTCGAATGTCCCCGAAGAAAAACTTCGAAGCGTCATAAACGATTTGAAATTAAAAGTGCAAAAGTATTTGAATAGTTTGGAAGATAAATCGATTAAAACCGCGTTGGAAGAAAAAAAATCGAACGAGGAACAAGTTCAAGTGGAAGAAACGAAACCGTCCACTTCGAGAGAATCGAAAACACCCGAAAAAAGTATAGAAAAACGGACTATCGAAAATCCAATTTCTCCCCATCAAAAAATTAATTCGCTCCGAGATAAATTGATATCGATAAAAGATAGAACTGAAACTTTTTCGGGCAAATACAAGGATGAGACTTATTCAGAAATTGAAAAGGAGTTACTCGAGTGTTTTGCAGAGTTGAAAAGTATAGACCACGAGAATCACAAGTCTGTTATAATTAGTAAGGATAATTATGCGGATTACATCGAGAAGCTTTTAAAGTATTTCGAAGAAAAGGTCACTTCCAACGAAATGGAGGGAAATGTTTCGGAGATGAAAGGAAGAAAAAATTTCGATGCGGATCCCGTGGAAGAGTTGCGTCTTCTCGAAGACGCAGTATGCGAATTGGAGAAGAAAATTCTAACGTCGACTCACGCTACTAACGAGGCCATTTATAAAGACGTCGACGATCAAATAACTTCGTTAATGACTAAATTAAACAATGTCGAAACTGGAAACGTTACACATATAAGAGAAAAAAAGAAGAAGCTAGCTCAACATTTGTACAGTTGCGGAACTTTATTAGAAGAACAAATGAAGAAAAAATCGCGACCCGAGAGAGCGGCAAAATTGGGACAAATTAACGAGATTGCGTGTAAACTTGAAGACGTGTCAAAAGAAATTGATAAGTTTGTGGGTGATAAGAATGATAAACAATATTGTTACTTGGACGAAATTTTAATCGGATTTACTATCAAATTGGATGGGATAGAGACCGATAATGACGTCGAATTGAAAAGCGCACGTAAAATTGCGATGCAAAAAATACTGCAAAATATGAAAAATCTTTCAGAAAAAGCCGAATTACGGATGAGCTAATGACATTTACGTGTGAGCAATTGATTTTGTAATAGAAATTTAATTTTTCCGATAATCGATTAATAGAATTTATTATAAATAAGTAGAGTTAATAACCCAGAGTTGTAATTATCTTAATCGTAATATTGTTTATTAGAAAATGAGTGAAGGAAATAACGAATCGACACATAGAAATTTGAAAAAAAAAATACTAAAAGTTTCCCTTACACTTTATCCCTTTCTTTCTTTTGTAACTTTTTTTTAAAGGCCTTTTTGACACGTAGGAGCAAAAAAGCCGCACGATCTATTGTTAATGTTGGTTGCTTTTTTTCTTCCATACCGAGTACAAATAATTTACATTTTTATTATTTAATACTAACGATAAATTTTTTTTCATTGTTTAAAAAAATATTAATTTTATAATTAATCCATTTTATATTTTTTACCGTAAAATTTATTGTACAAAAAAAATAAACAAATTTAATACATTCGCGTCTTTTTACATACTAAATGAGAAAAAAACAAACAACGTCGCGACGCCGTCATCGTTTGTGCGCCACTGCAAGTATAACCACCTACAGCTAAGGCAATTTCTCTACCCCTGACCTGCCAGATATTGTTGATCGATTTTAAACATAAGGGTGTGACTACACTATTCTTATTTTATTGCCGAGAGCTTTGGGCTTAGTGGTTAATAACCACTTACCAAACCGCGAAGTGTAATAGCTTCGCGATTACGACATTTTACCCATCCGACTCGATTCCCAATTAATTCTCCCCTAACATTGTCCAATTGCTCGTTTGAAAAATTAACCGTTTTTTCAATTAGTACGCTTTACAATTACAATTTGAACGACGTTTACGATTAATTAATCGAACGTTAATTAAATCCTAAGAGCGTCTACTCGTCGTCTCTCTATTATGAACTTTATTGGCACAAAAGAAGAGGGTTGTTAACTTTCCAATAATGGTTATTTGTTTGCACGGTAATCTGTTTATTTTTTTGAAGAAAATCCAATTTATATTTCATAAAAACTCGAGAGCTCGTGAAAAACTGCACATTCCAACCAGTTATTAAATTTTCTTTACAAGAGAAGGGGCTTATGGGATTTTTTGAAGTGCGGGTGGGCGAACTTCCTGAAAGAAACTGCAAACTAAAGTAAGGGCGATACGACGAGAAGTTTACGTTTATTTATAAAGTACCTAGTAACCTTTCCATTACATTCTTCGTATTTGAGCTCAATTTATAGTCTAGCAAAGTATTCTAGACGCCGGCTATTACTACAAAGATGAAGATTCGCTTTGAAAATCTTTGAAGAGATCGCTTGTGAAATATACACGATTAATCAAAATTTTTGTAAATTTAGACCCACGTTCAAAAATTGAATGCCTTAATTCAAGCTATAACTATATCTGAACTTGTCATCGGCTATCAAAAAAGAGTCCAGTTTTCTCCTCAGTCATTTTCTTTTAGAGTCGAGAATTCTTTTCCAATAAATCAGAAAAACACGAAAAACCCTTTAAAGATTTATTTTTAAATCGAGGCTTAACTGCTTTTTTAAATTGAGTACGAGTTCACACCCAAGCCTAAGCCTAATCTAAGCGTTTAGGAGAGTAGTGCTAGCCACATTAATCGTAACGCTGGATTTACGTTTGGTGGTTGTACTGCCGTATAAGCCGTACGTTCCTGTCAAATCACTGTAAGAAAAGAACATCTCATCTACAACACCAGAAACCGGGCTTTCTTCCCTCATCTTTGTGTTAAGAAAGGGGACGCCTAAAGCTACACTGTAGTGGCCTAATTTGAGCCCACAATCGCTGGGTCAAAAATAGTTTCCAACCCGTTTCAGGGCGAACTATCAATTAATTCGCTAAATTTAGGATAGAGCAACTTCAAGCTACAATTTTGGGATGTAAGTCACAAACTTAAGAACCATTAAAAAGGGGGTGGCACCAGGTACATAACTAGATCATTTTTTTAGAGGGGGTTATCGGGAGGGCTTGCCGAAAACTGGGTCGGCACAGAAATTGACTTATGGCAGTAGACTTTAACATCGTATCCAGTTTTCGTAGAAACCATTACTACGTCATATGAAGGCGGTAGTCGAGGGAGGGGGGGGGGGTCTTCGGGACACTAAGCGACTCTCCGTTGTATTTCAGCCTTGCTGGAATGGAGTATCTTTTCTTGGAGACTCGTAGAGTAATTGAATACGTGGAAAGTTACCTATTTTCCCGCAATGGGGTGGGGGCTCCAGAGAAAACTTCGTCTCCAAATGCTACATACTAAGAAGACCCTGCATGTGGAGACTGCGGCCTTACGTTACGTGCCTGTGTGGCACCTTAGTGCGACACTAGTTAAATACGACCCTGTCCCTGTGTGATTGAAAGAGTGATCCTAGCCCTTTTTGGCCGCAAGCAAACACAACGAGATTTACCTTTTATATCCGCGCAAATCCAAACTTTCATTTTAAAAACAAAATGTAAAAAGATGAACGATTGCCGTCTCATTCTTACCCCAATTTCTTTTACAAATGAACGACAATTAATTACTTCGATTATAAAGGAGTCTCGTGTATCAAGTGGTTTCCAATAAACTTTACTCACATTAATTTTACCTTTTTGTGATTGATTAATAATGGCCAATTTGTTGTAACTTTATCGACAATCAAATGACTAAAGGCCACCGAGATACTTCTCGTATAACAAATGACTTTCCACATTTTTTTGTTAAGCTCGCACAAGTTGCGCACTTATTGATTCCCCGCACTAAAATTAGGATTTTTTTAAAAGAAAAATTAATTTTGTAATTGCAAGAGACGTGTGCTCTAAACACTTAATGATGGCAATACAAATTCGGCAAAATACGCTGTGCGTCTCTGAGCAGCACGCATTTGCATGGTCAAACTTTAAAGTTGATGGGCACACATTTGTGAAGGGCATAATAGTTGTGCCATTTTAAAAGTTAACGTTTCTTCCAGTAATTTCTCATCCCCGCGACGTAAGGGAGGGATGGAAGGGACTTTACAGAATTGTAGTGGGTTTAATCGCTGCCTAATGCTGAACCACTGGCCTAAAACTTAGCTCTTTAGAATCCCTAACTTCGGGCAAGAAGTGGGACACTTCAGAGAATGAAAAAAGAAGAACGACTTGCCGTAAAGACCCGACTATGTTCTGTGTAGCTACCTACTCCCCAAACACCGATTCAAGATTATTAAAGAGCCTTTAGCCGTATATAGGTGGGTAGTATATTCAAACAGTTTCGTCTGTATAATTTCAAATAGCCTTGGCATTCTAAGTTCACTTCATGTTAGTATATCTTTGAAAGAAACATCAACTTTAAATTCAATTCAGCGAGTTTTAGTCTAGGGGTGCACGATCTTGACGATCTAATTTGAGCCCACACAAATGTTGAATATTTTGTACAATAAGTGCAGTTTGATGTTCTAAGCTTTGAAAAAAATAGCGTATTTTTTCTTAACCTCCCCTTTTAAGTTGAAAATGTAGGAGTATATGTCGACTATTACGGCGATTTATCACTAGGGCAATTCTTAACGATTCCCTGGGTTTTTAAGGTCGTAAACGAAAAGTTAACCCTGGCATTAGCAAGAAAACGTTCATACTCTAAAACTTTTTTAATGAGGCGTTCTTGTCTGATACAAGTAGAGATTTTACAAAAAATCTTGCATAGTTCTTTATTTATGACATATACATCATGCTGATCATTATTTTTGCATTGAAAAAAGCGATTCCTTTTTTTGATTACTTCCTACCCTTAGAAAGAGCCAAAAACGCAGAATTTACATTTAAACATGGTAAAGAGGTAAGGTATTAATTGTGCTCATAGGATTGATTACCTGATCATTTTTGTTTCTTTTTAAAGTTATTCAAATATTTTAATTAAAATGAAAGAGTTAAATAGGTAAAATTATCAATATTAAATTTTTTCCTTTATGTATGTAATAAATTGGAAAGTGGGCAATGCTTAAAAAATAAGCCAATCTCATAAATAAGATATTTATTCATTGTTGAAGAAAAACACCTTGCATTATGACAGCTCATATTTTATAAAAACAACTTCCCTCGTAATACAATTACAAGAAATGTTTACAAAAGCGCCCAGTTGACTACTCGATAACTGTAACTTCTTCTTTTATAAAAAATTCCACGACTTCTTCTTCTACATTTTTTGTATCACTATCCAACTCATCTGTGTCAATATCTGCAAATTAAAAGTTTGAGTAAAATAGAAGGTAAGCTTAAGGACAAAGAAATAGATGTTGCATTCATTACAGGACACGTACTACATATGTGCCAAGAATAAAAAACAAATGCATTTATTTTTCCCCATGCGTATAACTGAATTAATATTAGATTAATCAGCAAATATTTGGGGGTTTTAAAAATTTCGGGTTAAACTTACTATCTCTAAGTTCGAGACGTCTCAACTTTTGCTCGTTCCAATCTTTAATACGACTGTGTCGATAAGCATTAAACTTCTCCATTAAACTAGACCGTTTCTCGATTAATTCCTTCGAAGCTTTCGTTTGTCTCATACGATCTTTACTTTCGAACTGAGCATAATACTTCTTCAAATTTTTCTTGATATCCTTAAGCTGCTTTTCGTCCAACAGAGATGGGCATCTTGGTCTCCACAACAACTGTGCAAACTTCTCCAAGTTGACTCTTTTTAAAATTTTACCTTGGAACGACCAAATCCAATAGCCTGTTTAACAATAATTAAGATCAAAATAAGTCTTAAAAATACCCCTTGCGTTTGGCACAAGTTTTAAATGTGTACCAACCTGTGTCAACTTTGGTCTTCCACATGGAAACTCCCGTAACGACACATCTACCAGTAGGATCCCATTCGACATCTGAAGCTTGGAAATGATCGGTAGTATTCATTATAACAAAGTCTTGTGTGTCGACGAACTCCAACGAACCTCCACCGTTAGAACCCAAACCGGCCAAGACAATAAACTGACCATTTGGAGACCAAAACAAATGATTGCAAGCTCTCTTCTCCAATTTCTTCAACAGCGACGGCGCTTGTCCGACTCGAACTTCATAAAAGCTGACGCTAATATTGGGAGTTTCCCCATGAATAATTGAAAACTTAGAACCGATGGGCTCCCAAGCAAAAGCTTGAATGGGTTCTTTACTCTCGACACTATCCACTGGTATTTGTTTCTCCCTCATGTGGAAGATTTCAAAATTAAAATACATGCCGGAATATTTAGTCTCGTTTTTCTCTTTTCGAACTTTCGAATAACGATCTACTTTGACACAGAGGTAATCTCCGGACTTTTGCCAATGGATTTTACAATCGGCAACGTTAAATAAGTTTTTATTTCTAATTTCGGTCCGATTTGGAATCTCCAACAATGTCACTCTAGCAGGAACATCTTTATCTTCTGCCACCCAATAAGCAATAATATTATCAGTTGGAGACCAATTAAAGTCTCTAATACCCAAGATTTTAATCGATTTTTTATCTAATAAACCAAATGAAGGAGTCTCATATATAGAAAGCACGTCGTTACCCATTCTAGCAAAATATTTATCGTCATAAGACCATCGAAGAATCGGCCACGCTTGAGGACCTTCGGGATTAAACGAACGCTTCTCTTGACCAGTACTACAATCCAAAATGGTTAGAAATAAACGGAGCAACTTAATCGTTAATTTACCGAACATCCCAAACTATTATTTTCTTATGCTCCGGATTGTGCGAATCTCCTTGAGGAGAGTACGTTATTAAATACTTTTCGCAAGGTGAAAAGTCAAGAAATTGTACTGCACTATGAGAGTACTTTTTATATTGACTAAAATTGGGCCCACTCCACAAAGCCACACCTTGTTTATGAAACGTACATAAAAATGTACCTAAAGGAGACCATTTAACGTAAGTTTGGGTCCAATTCTTAAAAAATACAATCAGAAACTCAAAAAATACTTTAGAAACGTTTAGCTTACTGATCTCTCCTCGGCTAAAGTTGGATCTGGTTGGGTGTTTTGCCAAATTTGAACACAATTTCCCTGGGCAATTACAACACAAAATTGATCGTACGCATCTGGTTCAAGAAGGTAATAATGTAAATCGCCTTGTCCTTGATATCCCTGAGATTCCGGTGGTTTCCAATCGGCGGGTATTTCCTCATATTTAGAAAAATCCGTAAATAAATTCACAGAGAAAATATGCACTTTATCCAATTTGTGATTGTTTGTAACTTTTACTGCTTCTTGTGCATGCAACGGGGAAGTATATTCTATAAATATAAACCCTTTCGTAACTCCTTTTTCGTTTGTCGGATAGTAGGTGTTGACGATATTTCCAAATTTGCTGAATATTTTATTTATAACAGACTGTAACTTTTCGAGTCTATCCGGACCAACTTGCGGAACCCCATCGACTACAATTACGCTTTCGACACCATCGGTTTCTTTCGGTTTTTGCTTCAATACATCTCCGAGAAGTTCTGTAAGACATAACCTCAATATTACTTATAGAAGGATACTAAAGTGAAATTGAATAATATATTCGAATATTGTAAGTTACGTAAGACGATTGTTGAAAGGTAAATTTGACAAAGGGGTAATAACAATAAAACGATAATGCTAAACGTGGTCTGCCACGCTGTTTGAACATACCCAGCTTTATTTTATAAAAAATTTTTACCTTCGTCAGATACGTCGTCAATAAATCCTTCTGGGTCACTAAAGTTAGGTTCGTCGTCGTTGGAAGATGCATCACTATCGTTTTTAGAATCACTATTCTGGCTACTTTTATCGTCCAGTTTCTTTTTCGCCATTTTGATAATCGACAAACTGATAAAAAGTTTGTGACACTTACCAGATTGCCGCTTCGTTTTGATTGGAGCATCGGTTTTGAGCTATTACTGCCATCTATGAGACTAACATTAACCCAACGCAATTAATTAAATTTTATTTTTGTTTTGAATGAGTTCTTGAATATCCGTCGATGCGTAATTATTTTAAAGCTAATATTAAAAACTAAAAAAGTAATTGAACGTGTTATTAGATACAACGTTATAGCATTTGCTTAGTATTATAATTTGGTAAAATTGGCACGGTGGTGCCATCTCTAAGTTCAAAATTTAAATTTAATAATTTAAATTTTGAAATACATAAATACAAAATTCAATTACTTTAATACTAAATTAAAACCGTAAAACCACAATTAATTATATTTAAAAGCAGTTATTGCTTTTTGTAATTTTTTGGCTTCGAGAACGCTCATACAGCCTTTTGTTATAAAAGTTTTATTTTAACTAATAATAACATTATTAAGTTTATCCGTAATAAGAATAATGAATAAGTATTTCGAAATACTAGTTATTGTTTATAGTTAGCAATTAATACATATTAAATAACTAAAACAGAATTTATTTTTTCTTGGTTTATGCCGGCTTAATTAATTTTTTTATAAAATAAGGCGCGCCTTTTTAAAATTAATGTATAAAGATAAGAACTCGCACTTATGTGGGTATGCGTTGTTTAATTTTTCAAATGGATCGAATTTTGTAGGTTGAAATAATAAACGCGAGGCGATAAAGCACAATATCAGGTAAATGTTGATTAGCGCAATCTTTCGATAGGTAGTATATACGTCGTAACAGGTATGCATGTATTGTATATAGGGCTGCCGTGAATGGAAATATAGTGGGATATACATCGTTACATGGTTAAAACTTTTGACCAGCAGTGTAACAACTACCTACAACCGCGAAAGATTCATCTATTAGTTGAACCTGTATGCTAATGAAAACAGGTATTTGCACCGAAAAGAAATAATAATGTAGTTTTGATTTGAAAATTTAAATAATAACGGGGTTGTTAAGCTTAAGAAAAGTCGAAAAGTGCGCATTTTGCAAAAAACAGAAAAGTTTAGTGCTTAACAAAGGATTATTCTCAAAACGACACGGTGAGTTTTTTTTTGAAAAAAATTTTTCGGGCTATTTTCGGCGAAATAAATTTTTTTTCTAATAAAACGCCAATCGGTTTTTTAAATGCCATAGAACTCGTTTTCGAAAGTTTAAGCGACCTTATTATGTTATGTTACACCTTTAAAAATGTATTTGATCAACGACTTCTTAACTGTGAAAGTTTTAACTAAAAATAGTTGTAAATTTTTGGGCAAACAATGTTAGAAGTATCGAAAAGGTGTTAACGAGAAGTACATGCACATTTATACAAAAATATAAACAACAAGTACTCGTTCAAGAAAGAGAGCGTTTTAGCGCTCCTTCGGCACGCCCATAATTAACTGTTAATTAAGGTGACTAAAGTTTAAGAGGTATTGTTATGTACTTGTACAAATCATTTTTAATATGCAGGTTCTCATACTCATGTTGCGCCCATCCTTTTCAAAAATTCCATTAGAATTTCGTAATTTTTCCAAAAAAGTGCCACACAATAATACTCAAGGTGTGGTTTTTACAAAATATTTTATGCTTATGTAAAGTTTATGAGGTTTTAATACACACATTGTCCCGACTTTAAACGGCATTTTGTTCACTCTTGTGGAACACCCTCTAATTTATTCGAATTAAATATTGAGGGTGACCCCTAGGCCCTAAGTACACGTGCGGTCGTGGGGATTAAAAACAATGTTCTCAATTAATCGTGTTAGTGGTGCCTCATCTAGTCATCTTTGAGCTTTCTACTACAGATTTCTTATTCCTATATGTTGTCAATTCACAAATAAATTCGAGTATTCAGGTTAAAGTATTTTTCAAAGTTGTACAAGAGAAATTAACAGATTTATGATTAAAAAAAATTAAATTTAAATAAATCGTTTCATAAATTATGGGACGTGTGGAATAACTAAAACAAATAACTTCGTGTTATACAGTGGAGTAGATAAATATTGGTAAACAATAACACGATAACAATTAATTAATACATAATACTATATGCATGTTGCATGTTTGAGATCGACTTACTGGTGTTGTAAGAGATACAAACTTACATGGTACATTGGGTTTCATCTTGAACCTTGGAACTTATACCGTTAATTTTAATTTAGTCAAATGGAAGATCAAATTGGGGGGTTTGGGGAAATTTGGACAATGAGGTAGTCGGAGAGGTCTTCTCAGCTTCTCACGAATGTTCAGTCCACAATTTAGAGTCACTTTACTTACTACTCACTCTAGAGAATTTAAGAATTAAACATTTCAAAGGAGGAATGCAATGTGACCGATGTACACATGTACACAAAAACTGAAACCGTAGCAAGTAATTTTTGTCTAAATTCGTTCACTTTAAGAAAGTTTTTATCTAGGAACGAATCTAAAGTAAATTCAAACCTTGATGAGTTGTTAATAAACAAAGGAATGCCACAAAAACTGACAATGAAATTATTAGCGTTTTCTTGTTAAAATCCACCAATTTTTGGTGACTAATTTTGGTCGACTGAAATTTGTATTGTTTTGGCAAATTTGACGATTACGTAATAATTATTTTATAACTGAATAATATAATAATATAGAAAATACACTCATCTTTGGCATTGAAGGTTTACCTTGATTGTTATTATTACTACCTATATTTCACTTATTAAATATCAAGCAGCTATTATGACGAAATATTTATTCTTGTATCAAAACTGTTTTTTGGGATAGCAAAAACAAGAAAATGGCATTAGCTCTTTAGGTACTAGTAAATAACTAAAGAGCTACTGTGATAAAACTATAAATAGTATTTGCGTTCGTTACTTTTATCACATAGGTTAAGGTGTATTTAAATATTTAAAATTTTTTTAAATCGAACACTTATTAGTATTATTGGGGTGTAGGTTTTGAACGCAACCTTCGCCGCATTATAGTGGAAGTAGAACGTACCCTAATTACGTGTTGGAATAATCTCACATCAATTCATCAATATTGAAAGGCGACTTTAAGGGCATTTAAATCCAATTCATTGGACATTATATCAATAATGCAAAGAACCTTTGAAAATTGTTTCTTTCCTAGAAACGTAATCAAAACGCTATGAGGCGAAATGAAAATATTTTGAGAAAATATATCTTGAAAACTAATGAACCGATTTGCTTGAAATTTTAGGGGTGCATTAAGAAACTAATGATAATTATTGTCATAAAATTTCATCAAGATTGATAAGCTAGATTTGACGGAGGAAATTTAAGTTGCATACGAAAATCTCTAGATGCTAAACGAAATGCTATGCGAGGAAACTAAAATAATTCGAGAAGATATATCTGGAAAACTAATGAACCAATTTGCTTGTAATTTTAGGAGTGCATTAAGAAACTAATGATAATTATCGTCATCAAATTTCATCGATATTGATAAGCTAGATTTGACGGAGCAAATTTAAGTTGCATATGAGAATCTCTAGGTTTTACACAAAACGCTATGCGGGGAAACTAAAATAATTCGAGAAAATATATCTGAAAAACTAATGAACCGATTTGCTTGAAAGTTTAGGGGTGCATTAAGAAACTAATGATAATTATTGTCATGGAATTACATCGGGATTGGTAAGCTAAATTTGACGGGAGAAATTTAAGTTGCATAATTATGAAAATCTCTAGGTTCCAAACGAAACGCCATGAGGCGAAATGAAAATATTTTGAGAAGATGTATCTTGAAAACTAATGAACCGATTTGCTTGAAATTTTAGGGGTGCATTAAGAAACTCTTGATAATTATTGTCATAGAATTACATCATCAAGATTGATAAGCTAGATTTGACGGAGAAAATTTAAATTGCATATGAAAATCTCTAGATGCTAAACGAAATGCTATGCGAGGAACCCAAAATAATTCGAAGAGATATATCTTGAAAACTAATGAACCGATTTGCTAGAAATTTTAGGGGTACATTAAGCAACTAATGATAATTATCGTCAGAAAATTTCATCGAGATTGATAAGCTAGATTTGACGGAGGAAATTTAAGTTGCATATAAAAATCTAGATGCTAAACGAAATGCTATGCGAGGAAACTAAAATAATTCGAGAAGGTATATCTTGAAAACTAATGAACCGATTTGCTTGAAATTTTAGGGGTGCATTAAAAAAATCTTGATAATTATCGTCATAAAATTTCATCGGGATTGGTAAGCTAGATGTGACGATAGAGTAATTTGAAGTTGCATACGAAAATCTCTAGGTTCTAAACAAACGCAACGTGGATGGGGAGGGAGGGGGCAAAATACATTAAAAAACTATCTTGCAATTTTTAAAGTACGTCCAGATAATAATGATAATTGTTGTTATAAAATTTGATCGCGATTGGTAAGCTAGATTTGACGAAGGAAATATTAGAAGTTGTATTTGAAAACCTAGGTTCTAAATAAAACGCTAGGCGGGGAACGAAAAAAGTTCGAGAAGGTATAACTTTAACTTTAAGAGTAATAAACCGATTGACTTGAAATCTTTAGAGTGAATCAATAAAGTAATGGTAATTATCGTCATAAAATTTGACCGAAATTGATAGGTTAAATTAGACGAAGGAAAAATTTCAAATTGCGTACAAGAGTACCTAAGTTCTCTTATGAGTAGCATACAATGAATTAAACCAACTGCAGTGTAAGTGGCTACGGATTTTTTAAATTTACAGTAAACTTTTGTCAATGTAAAAAAGAAGTGTAAATTTGAGTGCAGTATAAGTACATTTTCTATCAGTTAAAATTTTATAGCGTTTGGTTAGTGCCGGAATAGGGACCTTTTCTTTTGTAAACCAAGCGATACGTTTTTTACGCATAATTTTGATTCAAATGAATATTTTCACAGTACTTTCGCCTTTTTTAAAACCGTTTTCAAGGTGTAACTTAAGGTTAACGAACGCAAAGTCACAAAATACTCCAACATCAGCTTTAGGAATTGTACACATAACAGTAGTTGTTATAAAACGTACACTTTAGTTGTTTCCAATTTAAATAATTTTTATTAACTCTTCAACAGGTTAAAATTAGAAGTGAGCAATTTTTTCCAATGACACGTAACGCAATTAATTACGTAATCAGAGTGAGAATTAAAAGTAATTGAAGAAACGTACGTTCATAAAGGGCAATTCTCGCGCGAATTTAAATTTTTGGGGCGTTTACGGACATTGTTCAACGTGTCTTCGCACGTATGTACACAATTATTTCGGCAAAATAAATGTTTTGACGCTTAATTTTTTAAAAGAATAAGATTTTTTAAAGAATAATAATTGTATTAATCAAAATTATACAAAAATCCAACAATCGACGAAATTAGTCTTACAAATAGACAAATAGACGAGTTTAACATCCTTTTCCAGACAGCGTGTTTTCTGCACACGTCGCAGGAAATTGAATCCCTTCTAATAATAAATCACTTATCCCCTAAAAAAGAGCTTATAAAATTCACCATTGACAATTCGTTTAAGTTACTTACCTGCAAAGCAGATATACAAACCGTAAGAATACTGATGGGTATGTAGAAGAAGAAGCAGATACCAGCAACCCAGAACGAAATAAAAAAAAATACTAAGAGCCAAAATATGGAATAAATTATGTTGCCCATATTATCTGACAAGTGACGGCTTTTAAAAAAATTTCAAAGCTTACCTAGCACTTGTGATTTTGCCGTGAAAAAGTTGTTTTTTTATCGAAATCATCACAAATGCAAAGAGACGGAGACTCAATTTGACGAATAAGAAAGTGAGCAAATAAAAGCCTCGGGTAATTCGACAAAAGTCTGATGTCTTCTTCTTACCCGACTTTTTTAATTCAAATTTTATTTTAATTTGAAATCACGACGCTTCTGAAAACCACCCTTTATCTATTCTCTAGGCTCTAGGTGCGTTTGCTCATTCTTCCTCCAACTTTCGGTCATGGAAGTTCTGCAGACTCTTATACCAGTCGTGTTCCATCGGCCTTCAGTGAGATAACCGCAATTTGTTGATAAAAGTAAAAGAAAGTCAATTTTTAAAATAATTTTATTAATAGAAAATTTTTACAAAAAACTCAGACATTTGCTTAGCTACCGAGATTAGACTTACACTTATTTCGGCGAGTATAGTTAAAATAATGGGCTTCCAGACATCATTTGTTCTGCACAGTGATGAGGAAACTGAATACCCGACAATAATACATCAGCTAACCCCTAAAAATGTAATTATAAGAACTGTTTTGTTATAATTCGTCGAAGTTACTTACTCTTAGAGGAGGTAAACAAACTGAGAGAGGATGAACGAGTATGTAAAAGCCAGCACAGAATCCGGCAACGAAAAATGAGATAAATATTAATACTAAAAGCCATAGTAAGGAGTATATTACGTTGCCCATCTAAAAATAAAAATTTTGAAAACATTACCTAAGTGAGTGTTTTTGTTTGTTTTCAATACAGAGAAGATAAGTTGTCAAAATACCCCAAAAATATTTTTTTGGGTAAATTTTTTAAGCGGCTCGGGAGAACAACAATTAAATTTTAATCATATGACCCGTAAACGGGAGGTTAATTTTGAGCTAGATAAATAGCGATCTCGTTACAATGAGTAAAACCTATTTTAAGAAAAAAGTAAATTCCCAAACAAAAATTTGAAATAATTTCAAACGGAGATATTCAAATTTTTAATTGCTGATAACGTAAACTTACGTACCTTTAAATCGGATTGTAATTAAAACTGTATCGATAGGAATAAAACGCAGATGAACATTAACTAACGTTTAGAAAGGTACTGAGAATCGAGCTTGGTTCGATGGGATGGGCAACAAACGGTACACTCACACACACCACACGTATAGTTAACTACTGTTAACTAATTTAAGATTATTTTTTCAAGATAACGTAATCTACACTATAAAAATCCGGTACTAAATTCAATTGTTGCGAATATGCTGGTCCGATCCGGACAAAACGGGCATTCGTGTAGCAACTATCCGGATTAACGCGCAAAATTTCTTAGAATATGATTTTAAAAACTGTTCTACAATCCGGATAGTTTAAATCCGGATAAGCGACCCTTTATTTCTATTTTAGACGTGAAAGTCGAGGGGTGCGCACTTTTAAATCCGTTTAAACTGGTGAATCGAAGTTTAAAAGTAGCCAAACAGAGACGATTTAAAAAATTAAATTCGTTCGGTAATTAAATTAAGTAAACTCGGTTTAGTTTGTAATTAAATTTAATTATAATGTAATGGAATACTGACGCATGAAAATTATTATTAAAAGCTAACTGCCGAGCGTCTAATCGTCTAATCTGTTAAAATAAACTTCTTTTCGTTTTCAATTTTGTTGGAGCATGAAAAGGAAAGTAACGAGCACGTATTAATCTCTTAAATTTTTTATCATTATTCAAATAAATTTGATTACAAATTATTATGGAAGGCGCTCGAAATTAAATCGTTTTCGATTAATTTAACAGACGATTGTTAAGGAGAAGGTTTAAGTTATAGGTACCGGGTGACAACAGGAAGTTGGAACATAGTAAAGTGGCATGGGAATGCACATTGTTTGAGGTTTTTGCTCCCCATTTTAATTTTAATTTATGGAGACATGTAGGCTTTGGTTTAGTTGTATTTTCAAAAAAATGAATTTGAGTGTACTCGCTCTTGTCATGGAATCAAAGTGAAAAGTGAGTAACGTGTAATTAGATGACACCCATGGCCGCTCCTACAAACTCACAAAACACAGAAGTAGTTGAGAAGGTTGTAGTGTTTTGTTGCGAAAAACATAAATAATAGGGTTCTATACTTCTATATTAATACAGTGGTGAGTAAATAGGTACAACATATTCATAGAAATATGCTCTAAAAACCTTTTTCGTCTAATATGGGCTCTTGCAGAAAAGCTCAAAAAGTTTTTTGGCCTTTTGCAACATAATCATTGGCAATCCCTGCATCTAGTGTCTAGTTCACTCAGTGAAAAAGAGGCGGTAAGCTTCGATTCTTATAATTGATAAAAATTGAACGAATGAATTTTCAACGAGTTTAACAACAAATTATGAGTCTTAGCTCGTATTTGTAATAAAAAAGGAATGTCGTGTATCGTGTAGTTAATAATTGTTGTTATACAGTTAGGTGTAAAACTAAAATCATTTTTTCCTTTGTTAATACCACTCGACACAGGAAATACCAAAAGATTTGCTTTAAACTCGTTGCATTTCTTTTAGTTTCGTAATTAGATTACTAACATGCGACACTTTTTAACACGTGAAATACAACAATTTCGGTCTATTGCGCCATTTGAAAAGTTTGCAAATTATAAAGTGAATAATAGCGATGTTAAAGGACGACAGAGAAAGCCAAGGTAGCACTAAAGTGACAAGTAAAGTAACACAATTAAGTATTTCATAGTGATGTACTAATTTACCTACTTTTGGCGTTTAGTTTGTTTACGACTGCGCCAAAATTACCAAGACAACCCAAAACAGATCAGAGATTAAAAGCAAGCATCTTAACATTTAGCTTCGCACCTATATCTAAACAGAAGGTGGGCCCACTATTATTGGTCTGATTTCGAGATTTTATTACGAGATTCCAATACTTCAAAAAGTCTCATTTTGAGCGGTAATGGTAGATACATCCTTACAACCGTATAGGGTAGCTCTTATGCCTAAATTTAAATTTACAGAAACAACCGTTTTTAGCAGTAAATTCCCTAATTTCTACAAAAACTGTATTACCTATCCTGAATGTCTTTTGAGTCAGCCTATAAACGGTTCTGAGGAGATGGTCTTCCTGCTCATGCTGGATAAGTTCAATCCCAGCTGAACACAGATTTGACTCATAATTTTTGGCCAATTTTGAAACTAATTAGAGCGTGACAGCTCAATTTTTGAGCACCACCAAGCTGCTATAGTTTGAGAATTTTGGCGCAGTCATTATGTGACTCTAACACTAAAATGCTTCCGAGAAGACTTTGTTTTATATAGCCTTCACAAATTGTGACGACCTATGAGACCACCTCTAAGAGACGATCTTTCGGAAACGAGAGAGAACTATCGAGAATTGATCTTCCCAATGTAGTGATTTGAATTCCACATTTAACTGTGCGTTGATGCCTCAATTTACAACTTTAAACCACTTTTGATATTTTTGAGAAAGTGTCTGTATGTATGTTTTGTGTCTGTTCTGGAAGGAAAACCAATGAAAAAGACCAAAATCGACTAGTACGGTAGTAGGTACCATAGTACCTACTTCAAAGCTGATACTTTCTGGAGTTCTCGTAGGCACACCCTAGATCCTAAACGCTCCATAAATTTTGCGATACCCTATCGTGATATATCTTGAGCGTATGGGGTTTGCCTTAGAGCTGCTAGAATGGGCCCCCATCAGTCTCAATCTCAACTCACATTCTCAACACAACCCGATTCGCCAGCTCTAAAATTGACGAATTAAAACTTAGTTTTCACGTTTACCAAGCTAATGTTAAGAAGAAGAAGAGAGGGGAAACAAAAATATCGATTATTATGTTATCGTGTTATCAAACTATTGCGAAGGTGTAACTCTCCCATTTCCTATTTACGTCGTACTATAAAAAGGTAACGAACTTTCTACCCCTTCATTCACTGCGTATTCGAGGGCGTGTATAAAGATTTTTGTGGTATATAAAAATAGAAGGTAAATAGTGGGAAAGAACCGCATCGATTGGCAAGTTCAAAATTTTCCTTTTTTCTAAGAACAAAAACCAATTGTTTCAATCCGTTTTATATTGTTCGTAATAATCCAAGTGAGAGAATTCGATCACATTTTTGTTAAATTTTCGAGCACCTTTTTGCAACTCTCACTCAAATTAATTCAAATCATCCTTCTTGTGTTTTGTGACGGTTATTAAAAAGATATTTAACACAAATTTTTATTTAAATTATTTCTAAATTCTTAGCAACCGAAATTAAGAACAAGATTTTTAATTTTTGTGTACGCAACAAAATTAACTTTCTCTAGTAATACCTACTTAATTCGATATTTATAAAATTTATTATGTACCGGGAATAAATTACAAACGAATTTTGCTCATTTAGTTTACGTTTTGTTACAGAAAATGCATCCCACAATATTTGGCTCGTTGTTGATCGTAACAACGGCTTTCTGCGTAATGGTCTTTGCTCAACAAGGATTTACGCCAGATCCTTACAGTACGCAACAGAGGTACAACAATCAAGACCCATTTAATAACTACAACAACGACCATCAACGTTACAATAATCAAGACCCATTCAATCCAGACCGTTACAATCAGAATAGGTACAACAGTCAGGATCGGTACGGCAATCAAGATCGGTACGGAAGTACCCAAGATCGCGATAGGTACGGCAACCAGGATCGTTACGGTAATCAAGACCGATACGGAAATCAGCCTGACAAGTACGGCAACAATCAAGATCGCTACGGAAGCAATCAAGATCGCGATAGGTACGGCAATCAAGACGGTCGCTACGGCAATCAAGACGGTCGCTACGGTAATCAAGACGGACGTGGTAATCAAGACGGTCGCAATAATCAAGACGGCAGATATGGTAATCAAGATCGGTACGGAAATCAGGATAGGTACGGTAATCAGGATCGTTACAACACACAGTCTCCTTACAATCGACCGGGACAACAACCGCCCTACGGTCAAGATCCACGATACGGGCAAGGGCAAGATGGAAACTACGATAGATTCGGTAGTGCAGGCGACGATAATTGTTGCGAAGATTTTTGCTACAGAAGGCACGAGCCTTATTTGCTATTTGGACCTAAGACGTCGTATCAACTCTCAACGAGGCAGAGGAGGAACGATCAGTACAACAAAGCTCGTAAGTGTTTTTTTTTCATTTTTACTACTGTTGTTTATGCCTTTCTTAAGAATCACGAGTGTTCTACGAATGTAGGTGAGCATGGAACTAGATTCATTCACACACGAGCCATGTAGGTTAGTTAACGATTGTCTGTGTGATCTACGATGGTCAATTGGTCCTCTGACAAGTTCGATTATCGTCCAAGCGTGCGGTTTTTAATTGCTTTCGAGCTACTTTGGATTCCAAAAAACTCCTTGAAGTAGACAACCGTCCAAATGATCAAAATGTGGTTGTTGGTAAAAAGTAAAACATTTTGATAGTTTCATAAAGAAGTATTGCCTCGTTTCGTGCGTGCACGAAAATTGAGGTTGACGCTTTACAGTCGTAGATTTTCTCGGATTTTCTTAAGAAAATTGGCGTTGTTAATACCCATTATCAAGTTTAAGTAGAATAAGGTTGCAAGTTCTTTAAATATCAATTAAACGTGAAGAAATTAAAAATTTATATGAGTCAGAAAGTGTAGTTACTTATTTAATAAGGTCAACTGTAGATATCCCACGATAATGTCAGGCACGTTATTTAAAAAGGCATTGACATCCAACAATATAAAATGCAATTATTTTTACCTACAACAACGAAAGCAATTTAAAAGATATTTGTCTTCAAAGTAGATTTCCTTAATTTGTCGCTCAAATAATTTTCGGTCGTTCTTTTTCTTTTAATAGACGACCGCTAAGTTCTCAGTTCTCATATAAATTAATTAAAGTATTATCGATCGCTTTTATTTACTTAATTAGTAATGGCGAGTTTTAAGTAAATTTAGCTTTACTCATTTCCGATAAATAATGAATAATAACAAAGAAAAGTATTAGGTACCAAAGCCAAAGAGCCAAGAGTTCATTATTATAATGATTAGGTACAAAAACTGCTTACACAACACAATGATCTAAATTTCTTCTTCTGGTAGTACTTAACTATAAACTATAACTAATGTTTGCGCATTTAATAATAAATTAACTTTCTTCGACAATTCCAGTTCTTCTTTTTTCGAGTGAAAACGATTTAGAAAAAACTTACATAATTAATACTTATTAGGATAATATGGCCCGTTAAGAAATAAAAGAAATTCTCTATTGCAGAATGTGAGCCGATATTGTTTTGGAGTTTGGTCAAGCAGGGCGCAAGATTGCCCGACGAACGTTTAATTTCTCGACTTCGAAATTTGGAAAGCATTCGTCAACAAATTGTAATTAATTATGAAAGACAAAGTTATCCGAGGAACGGAAGGATGTGCGACGACGATCTGGATCTTTTTAAAAGGTAATTTGTTCTCGAGACTTCAACAGTTCTCATTAACATAATGAGAATTTTCCAAGACGATAAAAATGTGGATCATTAGAAAAATAAAGTAGCGCTCTTAAGAGCGCGCTGAGAGTTAAAATAAAGTTGAAAATTCTAAGATTGAATCTTCTGATTCGCAAAATCATTCAAATCCTTTAAACGTTAAAAAAAATTGGAGTGCGAAGTATTGGTATTCATTCGAGTGCGAGTTCTCCTTAAACTCGATACTGTTGAAATGAACTCACGTTTGATTGCTTTAATAGGTGGCACTGGAACTCTTCCATTTCCGAAGATCGTGCTTATACCATCTCTACTCAAGGAGCTGAAGATATGAGAATTTTGTCTAGAAAATTACAGACTGGTTTCAAAAAGCTTCTAGATACACCTTACACCGAACATTATTACAAGGTAACAGCCATCGTTGCACCAACTAACGGATATTTATAACCCTTTAAACTTATAGTTCGATTATTTGGGCACGGAGAAAACTCACGATTCTTACCAAGCGTTTATCGAGGGCTTATTCCCTAGCAGTTTATACAGAATTCACGCAGATGTCAAGCCGGAAGATCGCCTTGGTTATGTAAGTACATACAGTCGGTACTAAAAATTGAAGTAAACCAATTAAAATTTTAGGGCGGTGGTTCTAGTCGTTGTAATAACCGTAACAATTGGGGCGATTCTACTTACTATCAACAGGACTCGAACTATGTTCAAAATTCGAATTATCCACAAAGCTCGAACTATCCTCAAAGCTCCAATTATCCTCAAAGCTCGAACTATCCCCAAAGTTCGAATTATCCACAAAATACAAATTACCAAAACAGAAACTACCAAAATACAAACACAAACTATCCACAGACGGGCTATCGCGATTCCAGTAATCAAGGTAACGCCTATGGTAATCGTCAAGATTTGGGATTCGGCACTCAACAATTCGATCACGAATATTTTAAATTTAAAAATAAGCCCGAGTACAAAGATTTGGTGCGCGATGTGAGTAAAAGATTAGGATTTAAGTATAGTCTCAACGAGACCATCGTTGAAGACATGTACGAGATGTGTCGTTACGAAAAATCTTGGTAAAAGTCGATTAAATAATCGAGACTTCTTTTCTAAAATTGAGATTTTAGGTATCCTCGCGATCCAGCCCCTTGGTGCGCATCTTTCAGCGAAAGACAACTGAAACTGTTGGAGTACGCAGAAGATTTAAAATATTACTACCAATATGGGTACGGAAATGTATTCAATAATAGAGATGGGTGCGATCAAGTTACAGATTTGTTTGAACGATTTGAAAAAGCCGTTAATGGTAAGTCCAAGAGAACTTTACAGCCATTCCCCCATAAACAATGGACGTCGTTTAGCATTCTCAATTTATTTCCGCAGGTTATGGAGACAGCGAAAAAGTGGTGGCCCACTTTTCGGGTACAAAGGACATATTGCGTCTTTTAGTAGCTCTTGGTGCTGCTAAAGACATCACTCCATTAACTGCCGACAACTACTTCACCCAACATCATCGGCATTGGCGCACTTCCAACATAAGTCCGTTTAGTGCCAACGTAGTGGCAGTTCTGCATCAGTGAGTTGACTTAAATTAAAAATAAACAATTGTATTTCAACAAACTTTTTGCAGATGTCAAGGGGACGAATCTCACAAAATTTTATTCCTTCTCAACGAGTATCCATTGGAGTTACCGGGATGTCAAGATGGTTTTTGCAGTTGGAACGTTTTCAGAGATCAGATTAATGAAGCTGTTAGAAATTGCAACGCCGATTGTAATAGCTCTAATAATCTCGTATCGAATTACGTCGTCTCAATTTTAAGTGGAATTTTTTTGCTTTACGTGTATAATAAGTAGGTAGAAAAAATCTATCTGAAACCAAATGTACGGGTTCAAGTTTGCACTGTGCGTTAGACATGATATTTTAAAACGAAATTTTTATTGATATTAGAAATGATTCGACGAAGATGAATTTAAGGTTCTTTGTCGATTATTACCTACCAGTTGAAATAGTATTACTTAGGTGTTGTTTAAATCGGTAATCGATGAATATGTGCAAATTAAAGTAAATATTTTTAAGTGTGGTGCAATTACAAAACAAAGCCAAGTCGCAAATTACAAATTTGTGCTATTTTACTTATCTACTCTTCTCATAATTTAAGGTTTTCTACCGCAATTTGTTTAAATTGTAATAAAACGTAAGCTTAATAAGTTAAAATTGATATATTTAATTTACTACCATTATAAAATAATGGATAAAAGAGCTATTTATTATGTAAGTTATGTTTTTTATATTCTCTATTCGAAACCAAAAATTGCAAATGCATCCGTCCATTCGAATTCCATTATTGGTACTACCTAGGACCTAGGTAATACCTTATTAGGTGGCCTAAGTACATGTTTTAATTTAGACTCTAATTAGTTTGTTTTTTATTGTGAAGACACGTGTATTTTTTTTTCATTGGTGCAAATTTAATATTTATTAAGAACGATAAGAAAAATGAGACGAGTGCTCATGAACAATCAATTTTTATACGATGTTAAATTAAGAAGTATCAAGTATCAAACTAACCTTTACAGTATAATTATATTAACTGTAGAATGAGAATAGAATTGTAGGGAGCCAACACTGTAGAAGTTACATAGAAATTAAATTTCAATTTGCATTTTGTATGGTTTGCTTTAATGAAAAAATATATTGTAGACGTCGAATATTTTCTTTGTTTACGTTCTTTCTAGCTACTGGCTGTGTAATAACAAACATAAAATGACTGAATTACCAGTCAGCTAACATAGACTTTAAAAGTCGAAAATTTGAAGAAAGTCATACAGCAAGCGTAGATAATACCTCAGTGGACCAAATCGCCAAATGTCAAGAATAGAGATTACTGCCTAAGCAATTTAGTGCGAGAGAGAAGTCAGATTAGCAATCAAGAGCAGCAATCTAGAAAGATAGCTCTATAAACTCACGAAACAGACAAGAGGTATAAAAAATTAGAAGTTTGGGACCTTCAATCGATTTTGGAAAGCTACACTTTACGGGCCAAAATTAGAAATAATTAATTTTAATATAAATTACAATTTACTAATTATTTCTATAAAATATTACAAAGAACATGTAATGAATTATTTAAAAATAATTCTGAAAGTGAACAATTAAAGGGTTAGTAATGAATTTACACTCAAGAAATATCCATCTTATTGTTTAACATGGCACTATTTGCGTGGTTAACTTTAGAATTACGAATTCTTCGAGCAGCTACAGGCGACTTATTTTTCTCAACTTTACCATCAGCATCAGTATTCACATTATCTTTGACTTTATTCGAATCCTCACTAACACTCTTACTTTTACGTCTTTGTCGCTTATCTTTATTAGCCTTTTCCTTAAAAAACTCGTTCAACTTCACTTCTCTTTGTTCCCAAGTCATGCTTTGTCTCTGAACTATGTCTGGATACTTATTGATAAACTCCACATCTACTGGTAAAACGAGTTCCCACCTTTTATTGTAACGCAATTTTGAAATTCCGGTCAGAATTTCTTTCAGTTCTTCGGTCGGTACGTTAATAACAGACGATGCTTTGGAACGTTCGACAAATTGATTTTTAGTAAATAGACAGAGCTAAAAATACAGAAAAATTATTTTGCCACAATACAGTAAATTATGCTTACGACATAGTCTCTCGCTTGACACATGTAGTCTGCAGGAACACCATTAACTGCAGAAAAAGTATCGCTCGGAAATAGTATTTCAGACTTTACTATCCAGTTGCCTCGCACCAATACGGCAATTTGTGGTAAAGTTTTTAACAAACTCGCAACGGTTAGTCCGTCACAACCTGCTAACAACATCCACAACTGTTGGAATGCCATTATTTTAGCTAAAATTATACTTTCAGACATTTATATAAAAAATAACGAGTCTTTTACCATCTTTCAATAACAATTTACACCTATCTAACAATGGAAGTGCACGTAACGAATTAAAAGATATAACGTTTGAAGGCAAAGCGGGTTGTACTATCGCCTCTTCCTTATCCTCGGGAATAAGTTGGCGAATATATTTATCGGCATCCTCATTTACATCAAATTTAGTCACCGAACGTGTATTTTCGGTAAAAAGTTTAACTTTTTCTAACTAAAATTTTTATAAAAATAATTAAAATACAAACGTAACAACTCGTACCAACTTCGCTTAATTCGCTCGCTTCCGAATGCCATTGGCATTTAACCCACGCTTCCTCCGCAATATCGTTCATCATTTTTTTATATGAGATTTCTTCCACTTTATTCGAGTCCGGTTTGGAGGCAGAAGAAAATTTAACCAAGACTTGTTGAGGAGACGCAAAATCGTCCTTAGTTTCTTTCAATTTTGAATTCTGCTTCCATTTGTCATTTTTTATTAAGTGGGGTAAATATGGGTTGAAGCGTAACATGCCTAATTGGTATAAAAGGTGATTAAACATTCCAGAACAGATTTTTAAAAATTACCTTTGATAGGTGTAATATGATATTCGCGTCCGTTATACACACCAATCCCATAATGCTCGGCATCACCGACAATCTTCGAAGAAAGTAAATTTAAACTATCAAACATATTGTTTTTAAAAAATGGACTTCTTTCCTTGCCATCTTGTTCGGAGGCCTCGTCGACCTCTTCCGCAATATCTTCGGCACGCTCAACGCTAAAGCTCTTGGAATTATTATTGAGCTTCACTTCTAACTGAACCACCTGATTGTTTGGTTTAATCAAAGCACTGGTAACATTTAAAGGTGCTTTTTTTAACTTGAACTGACGGGGGTATTGGAATGCATAAAGCTGATCTTCGAAACGTTTAGACAAAAAGACCGGTATCTATAAAATTTTTTAAATTGGTACTTAATTCATATAAATAATATTTTAAATAGGCACCTCTTGTATGATGGGATCGCTCTCCTCGGCATCGTTCATCTCCATAAAATTAAAACTTAAGAAGGCAAAACTTTATCACTATAATTTTTTAATGGCACAGTAGCATTTAGGCGCATCTACTAATCAGCTTTTCTAATTATTATTATATGATTGTTTTTATTTTTATTTATAAATATTTTCCATATTTTTAGGTTATGTTAAAAAGACCCAGTTCACGGAATATTAGTAAACCCAGTTGTTCTTCAGGAAACTTACAGGTATCTGTATCACCGACAGTTGATACGCGTCAATTTGAAATATAATTTTTTACAAAATTTTAGAACGATTATCAGTAATTAAATAATAATTTTATTGCATTATATAATCCCATAATTTAAAAATTAGGCGTGCGGATATTTTTATTAGAATTCTACCTAAAATTCATTATACATTTTCATATTAAAAGTGATGTTTTCTTTAAATTTTTCGACTGCAGTAAGTTGTATTAACCATGTATTAACTACATATATAAATAATACAATTGATGTTATTCCTCTCTATAAGTTAAGTATTAACATTTTGTTTTAATAATTTAACATCTATAACGATACGGTTAGTTAGTATTGTTCAGAGGGGATTCCGAAACAATTTTATTACTATAGTAACCATTAATATTCAACATATTTAATAATTGCATAAGATGAGGTTGATAACCAGATTTAACAACTTTATAACCGATTTTAAATAAATATACAACTAATTCTTCAAAATTCATAAAAATGTCTTCCAGCTTCTTGAAATTTGGATGAATATACACATTGTCGACTTCTTTCCAAGAACGAGAACGTAGATAGTCGTAGAATTTTAATATAACAATAAAAATCTTATGTAATACTTTTCGAAATGGAATCGATTTTTGATTTAAAAGGCACCTGGAACATCATAGCATTAGTTTGGCTCTCTTTAAAAAAATTAAACTTACATAAAGAGAATATTTTTAATGTAGGCTATATGTAAAGTGTACAATTGATCAAAGTTTATAACCGACTCCAAATTCTTCTCAAAAATTTCCCAGTTGGTTTGCAAAACTTCTGCGACAACATAACTTTGTAACGTTTGAATAAAATTAGTCATAATATGCCGAATCTGATGCAGTCTTCTATACTGAGGCGACTTGAGAAAATTCATCGTTTTACTGGAGTCTATTTCTTTAACTAAAGACTTCAAGTTCTGTAACAATTACTTAGGTAAAACGAATATTTTTACAAAAAAATGAAACTCTACCTGAAACAAATTTAGAGTCACCCAGGATACACGATGCAATTTTAACAAAAACTTGAATACATCGTCATACTTTGCAATTGTGTCGGAAGGTAGTAAAATATTAAGAGGCCAAACCGCTTTGTACATTAAAGATAAGCAGTCGAACACATCGGGATCGCCCAAATCGAAAACTTTAGGCAAAGTATTGATTCGAAAAGACAAACAATTAGAATCTTCGTTACACTTAGAAGAATAGTCGAGTGCCTTAGATACTAATACTTGTAAAGTACGACAATTTATTAAATCGATCGGAAAATTAGAGTCGTACAACTTCTCAAACAGTCCCTCTGTGATGTTTCTACCAAACTCGCCGTCCATAAGAAAAAAGTAGTTTTTCAAACACTCCAAGTGTTTTAAATATTTTAAATCGACAATAAAATACTTGAGTAATTCGTTAGTAATGAGTTTCATTTGAGTTATTAAAGGAATTGATATGCTCTGTTGCAAACACAGCTTTAGGCAATTGGAAGAAATTGCTTCTGCGTCTTTGACCGATATACTTTTAGTTGAAGGAATTTTATCTAAAGCGTCTGTTTCAAAATCGACATTAAATAATACCCTTTTAGACTTTTCCATTTCAAAGTTAAAACAGGGTTTAAAATTTGTAGCTAAAGAGGCAGTCGCAGTAACTGTCGTGCCAGTATCGAGTAAATTTTCAAAATCGCACTTTTCCACCTTCTCCAAAGGGGTCATTATCGTGTCGCTTAAAGTTATAGTTGAATCGACCGACATAGGCGAAATTTTGTCTAATTCGAACTTGGGGCTTTTAAGGGTTTTGAAAATATTTTTTGGTCTCGGAATTTTACTAAAATCCAACGACAACTTATCCTGTTTCTTATTAACCCACTTGTGTACAGAATTATCTGCCATATTATCGATTTTAAGGTTGAGATTGTCATCCATGTTACGCATGACGTTTACATTTTTGTTTACGTCGTCTTTCCTGTTATCAATCTTTACTTCTTCGTGGTAAAAGCACTTATTACTCGTCAACATTTTGTTTCTGTTAAACTCGACCACAGAATTTGATTTGTTAAATTTAAATTTTTCGGTCCCTCCAATCTCGGACGACATAACTTTCAACTTGTTTCGTTGAGCTTCCGTTAATTGGTCGTTGGCATTTTTAAAATTTTGAGTTTTGATGTTTTCTCGCTCTGTACATGGATTATCTTCGTACCCCATTTCAACAGAAAGAACTTTCGCCTTATTTCTTTGGGCAGCTTTGAAGTTTTCAAGAGCGTTAATTATATTTGCATTATTTTCTTTAGTTTCTTTAGTGTTGGCATTTCGAACGTCTAGGTTTTCTTCTCCACTGCCATAGCTATCCAACGAAATGAACTCGTCACTTTTACTGGTGGTGCAATCGTCGTAAGTTAAATTGGTATCGCTGGAAAGACATTTTTCTGTTAAGTCGTTCGATTCTTTAGAACTTAATACTATGATAGGCTCTTCAACTTCTTCGATTTGTGGAATTCCAGTTAAGAGGTCCGTATTTTTTAATTTCTCAATCTTTTTTTCAAAATAAGCGCGACGCTTTTCCGAGATTTCGTATAAATTGTTGTAATATTCTATTAAATGTGTCCTGGAAAAAACAATAAAAGTAAAATTTACCTTCTCATTTAATTTTGCAAATTAGAAAAAGATTCATCCCGCCTTAAAGCTACGACTTTTCAAATCTTCAAAATCATAAAATTGTAGTTACTTACGCTTCTTCTTGAATAATTTTGTCATGCAAGCTCTGTATTCGAATATTCTTTTCCATAGCTTGGATTTCCTGTTCCAATTCCATTGCCATTTGAATTTGCCTATGCAACTGAGCTTCGGCATACTGCTCTCGCAAAAACTTCATCTCTTCTTGCCTTTTCTTATTTGCTATTTCGGCCATTTGTTTTTTTTCTACTACAGATGGATATTAAAATCATTTTGGCAACTTTAAAAATATATTTTTACTTACACTCGATCCGAGCCAAAGTTGCTGCTCTTTTTCTAGAAACTAAACTTAGAAAAACTTCATCCTGCTCATGTAAACGTGATATAACGTGAGCCATCGAGAGACGAGGTCCAAAAAATGCCGTGGCTTCCAAATAATAATAGTGATTGTTGAGCTCGACACTCGCCACTTGTTCTGACATGATACAACAACAAACAATATCGGATTTTTTATCGGACAAGTACATATACAAAGGTGACTAAAAGACCATCGTTAGAAATGAATTATTTTTTAAATTTCTTCCTTACGCTGGGAATACACAGTTTGAGTAGTTTTACGGCTTTTCCACAGAAAAGTATATCGTCGTGTAAACTTGTTATAAAATCTGGAATTATATCTTGACGCAAGGTGTAACTTCTGGTCCAATATGTTCTGCCACGCGAATTTATATATTTAGGGTTTACGCTAATAAAGAATTCGCCGTAGGGATCCTGAACGGTTCCTTCTAAAATCCATTGGCGTAAAAAGCGACTAAAACGTTATTTCTAAATTTATTTCTGTATAGCAGACTATTTACTTACCTAAAATACACTTGACAACAAGGATACAGTATAGAATATAAGACTGTAAGAACGTTTTTGTTAGTGAGAGTCATCACTTTTTGATATAAGTAATTCAATAAATGTACACCGTTTGGTATTTCGCCGGACTTGCTAAAAGGACCCACTTTGCATACCGAAGCCAAAATTTTCATATACTCTCGCACTTGTTTCGTATGTTCGTATAAAGCAAGTAAATGTGTGGTATGAGGTATGGAGAATACGACGAGCCGATAATAAGCCAAGTATCTCTTGATGCTCTCACATAACTCCTACAAAGCTCAAATACATCGAGAGTCATTTAAAAGTTTAAATACTACCTTAAAAATGTATCCGTTGTTTACATATTTTGAGGTGAAAGGATTCGGTGTACATAGGTCGTCGAGACCTTTATAACAAGTACCACAAAAAAGGTGGTCTTTGGAATAAGACTTGATGGCACCAACACTAACTCCTTCTACACAAATACCAGTAGCGAGAGCCAATTCTCCTCGCTCATCATATTTAAATGTTTTTGATTCCATTCCCACTATAAAATTAATTAGAAAATCTAAAACGTCGTCATTTCTAACATATATTACCTAATAAAAGTTGAATATCTTTAACAAAATCTTGATACTTAACAACTTTTCTTCGACACTCCCTATTATCCAGTAACATATTTCCACGATTTGTCGAAATGCACTGCAACCATTCGTTAGAATTAGAATCCGATTCACAAAGAAAAGATACTTCTTTGCTAGTACTAGGGGTACCAAAACTTTCCCAAGTACGATAGTTACTCGGTGGTTCTTTGGCAGCAAGCTCCCAAATAGCTATAAAACACCTTTTTAACGTTCAAACGTTATAATTTCAAAACACTCACAAGTCGAAGGTGATCGAAATCTTTCATCTTTGTGCTTCATCTTTGATTTTTTAGACGCGCCGGAAGAGTTACAAAAGCTAAACATATTTTTAAACGCATTTTCTTTAAGTGCAGTTTTATTTAGGGGCAATCTAAAGTGTTGATCTTCAAATTTCGAATTTACCGAAAACATTTTCTTAGGTAAGTGAAATTTGCTCTCATCTAAGTAAGTGCAAAACGTTAATTCGTTTGACTCTCCCCGAAGTGACCTATCAGTATTTACGGCAACTTGCTAAAATTTGAATGTTTAGTTTACACGTTACATTTCCACATAAAAGCCATTTTAATGAATACGTAATACGTACCATTATTTTCTCTTCTTGTGCAGGTACTCTACGCAATGCTAACAATAGAAATATCACGTTGTTTAATATTGTATCATTGCAGTCCTCTAAATTTTGCAATTCTCCCACACAAACTCTTAATTTTTCAGCGCACTGAGGTAAATTGAATTTATTTAATAACTGATACTGCCACGCTAATAAGTGACACAAAGGGTCATTTATATTCTCTAATTCGCTTTCGGTTTCTAAAAATATTATTCAGATAAGATCTTATAAAGGTTTCAACTTACTTTCTTGCGATTTTCTTTTTTTGAGTAGTATCTCGTAGCACTTTGATCGAGCTCTCTTAATCTGTGCACTTCGATTATAAGATACATTGTCATATTGGGATGAAGTAATAAATTTCTCACACAATAACGACAATAATTGGTATACACCACAATTCTTATCCATTTCGAAGAGTATTAATTATTTAATTTTTGTTTTTATGACATTTCATTGACAACTGAAAATTTAAAACATACAAACTTAACCTCAATATTATAAATAGCGTGAAGTTAGAGGCGAGGAGATTTTTAATTGTCGTTTGTGCCCTTCGTTTGGTTCGTTTTCATCAATTTTCAGACTTTCAATCGTTTTTTTTCCGCATGTTCGCTATCGAAATTTGAAAAGTTCTATTTTAAATAACAAATAACATAAAAATATATCAATTCAATATTAAAATCGTCCAATTTTAATATGCATATTTATATAATATGCATATATTTTACAGAATCTATTTTTTCATCTTTTATCTAAGGTTATAGAAATTGTTATTAATTAACTGTAAGTGTTAATTATTTATGTGTATCGATGGAATCAGAAAAAATATTAGTGGCTGCAAGTATAACGGCGGCGGCCGTCGTGGGAGCCTTTGTATTTTGGGGACCCGCAAATACTTCCGGCAGGAACAGAGGTCGATTAGCCGGATTGGTAAATTTAGGCCAGACCTGCTTTTTAAACGCGGTTTTGCACGCTCTCGCTGCGTGTTCACAGTTCGTGATTTGGTTGCAGTTAGATTCATCTGCTAAAGATACTAGTTTGAGGCAAACTCTATTCACGGTTCTTTCAGGTAAGTGATGCAGCTTATCGACTTGTGGTTATTTATCTTTAAACTTTTAGTCGTAAATGGAACGCATAGATCGGTTCAGGAAACTTCTTATGCTCCTGCAGCCGTAATTAATGCTCTTAAGAGACTCGGTTGGGTTATTCCTGCCGGAGAACAAGATGCTCACGAGCTACTTAATATTGTACTTACAACGTTGGACGAGGAAGTACAGAAGATGTCTCGTAAGGTTTGTTTTTTTTCTTCCAAGTTAACAAGCTCTTCAAAGTTATTTTTTTAGTCTGGATGTTTGTCGGATGCTTTAGGCATATCTGAGATCGGTAGTCCAGAAAGGGAAGCGGAGAGTCCGTCTTTCGATAGCATGGGCAGTGTGATGTCGCTGAACGATCTATGTAGACCCAGTAGTTTATCCTGGAGAGCAGGGGCTAATCATCGTTACCGTTGGCTTTCGAGATCTTGTAGGTCTTTACAGCTTGCTAGTGCTCCTGTACAACCTTTGTCTCATCCTTTCAGTGGAACTTTAACGAGTCAATTAAGGTGTACCGAATGTGGATTTAAGGTAATACTTGAGTTTGTTAAATGTGAATTATCGATAATTTTTGTAGTCTTCTGTACGATATGACAAGTTTGAGAGTTTATCTCTGGCATTACCGTCTGGAATGGGCGATTTAGGTTGGGGACGACATAAGTTACATCAATTGCTATCCAACTTTGTTTCGCCCGAAGTTGTATTAGACGTACAATGTGAAGGATGTAACGATGGGCGAGATCCTTCTCTATCTCCAATTTTAGCCAAGCAAGTAAAAATATTAAATTTTGGAAAGGTGAAATATTTAATAGTATATTTCATTTAATTTATTTGTGACGATTTTAGTTACCTATATGTCTATGCATTCATATTTCTCGTAATATGTGGCAAACAGGAGCTATTTCCAAAAGGCAAGATTATGTGCAGTTTCCAGTTAGATTATCTCTCGCAGCTTACACTTTCATTCAAGCACAATACCAAAGACGACTTACTACATCGGTAGTTTTTTTAAGCATTACTAAAGTTTTCTTATTGGTGTTTTATTTTAGTTTTACACTAGCACAAGCGAAGGGGGTAGTCCATTATCTAACAGCGTACCTTCAGCATGGGGAGCCGGATCTCTGACCGATAAGGCTGCAGAATGGCGAAACGTGTACCAATTGGCTGCAGTGGTCGTTCACAGCGGAGACGCACATTCTGGACACTTTGTAACTTATAGACGTGGACATCAAAATACCAAGTAATTGAGATATAGATAACCGTGTAACTTTTTTTAATTTTAAACTTGTAGGTGGTACTATACGTCTGACATTGAAATACGTGAAGCTACAATCGAAGAAGTCTTGCAAAGTACAGCTTATATGCTATTTTATGAAAAGAGTACAAATTTTGGAGCATTCTAAACTCTATGGCTTTTATTTAAATAATATGTGCTGTGTTTAATTTAGGATTCCTTTTTAGTTTAAGACTGATTTCTAAAGATTTTCTTAGAGCGTAAAGTTTTGTTGTATTTTCGTTTAATATAAAGAATTTTTAAAGTATTCTCAACTTTTAATTCGACACTATTGAGCACTATTGCGATAACTTCAAAATAAGTTTTGTAGTTTATTAAGATGTATAGGCAACCAAACGTGTACCCAAGAGTTTTGTTGCGTTGTTGCCTACCCTTGTGTTTGTGGTCAAAGAAATATTTACATTTGATAATTAACCTTGTTTCTTTCGAACCAAAGATAATAATAGAATGATAAGACCTAGTCATAATTCATAGTTAAACTTGATTAGTCTGATACGTACAGTAGATCACGGTATGTCGTTTCGAAATCCAGATTACTCGGATGAACATCCAAAAAATTTAATTCCGGAGCTATGTAGACAGTTTTATCATTTGGGTTGGGTAACTGGAACAGGTAAATTCTTTATACGTATTTAATTTGGTAACATAGTCTCCACAAATTCCAGGAGGTGGAATTAGTATTAAAAGTGGAGAGAAAATATATATAGCTCCTTCTGCCGTACAAAAAGAAAGAATTCGGCCAGAAGATATTTTTGTACAAGATATCGATGGCAACGATATCGAGTTACCGTCACCAGCAAAAAAACTGAAAAAGAGTCAGTGTACTCCCCTTTTTATATGCGCTTATAAGTTGAGAAATGCAGGAGCCGTCATTCACACTCATTCTAAATATGCCTTAATGGCAACATTATTGTTTCCCGGTAAAGAATTTCGTTGCACTCATTTAGAAATGATTAAAGGGATTAAAAATCAAAAGTTGGGTAGGAATTTGCGTTATGACGAAGAGTTAGTCGTACCTATAATTGAAAATGTGCCATTCGAAGAAGATTTAAGAGATAGGATGGCTCAGGCTATTGCAGATTATCCCGAAACGTGTGCTGTACTTGTAAGAAGACACGGTGTAAATCACAGCTGTTGTAGCAAACGTAGTTTTTACATAGGCAACTTTTAGGTCTACGTGTGGGGAGATAGTTGGGAACAAGCAAAAACAATGAGCGAATGCTACGACTATTTGTTTGATATTGTTATTCAGATGAAACAGCTTGGGCTGAATGCTAATTGTAAACCCGAAGAGTACGAATTGAAATACCAGCAAGAAAATCAAATAAAAAAATGATTCACTATGATGCTTGTTTTGATATAATATGTAAGTGAAGAATTAAATATTAATTTTATAAACTTGTGCTTGAAATGAATTTGTTAGGTGCAAAGTTCACTAAAATAAACAACATATCGTGTAAACCACAAAAAAACAAGTAGAGGTTGATATTAAAATCCGCAAGTATTATACCATTTGTTTTATTTGAGTGAGTGATTTGTTTTTAAATACAAAAATGATGACTTAAAAGGACAAAACACATATTATCTTGAAACAATTTCAAATTAAATGATAGTTATCGACTATTTACATTTATGAACAAAAATATAGAGAAAATGCATATAAAACATAAACATATATATGGGCACATTCTACCTACATAAATACACAATAAAATTTAACTACCAACGTACTTTTTACATAATTCTACATTACCTCAAACTGCAGATTACAGTTTGTGGCAGTATTAATAATTCATAATCTGCAATTTTGTATTGTAGATAACAAATTAATAAAATTTTTGTACATAGCATAATCAGGTTATTATTATTCATATATATTTTTTTAAAGTATAATTCGATTACTATATTAAAAATTGTGCTAGCCATCATTATATTACTTACTGCTTAAACAACACTTATCCATTGAAGAATATAGAGATCAATGCAACCAAAAATATCTCAAACTAGTTATCTTATTGTCGAATATTATAAAAGTAATTTAAGAAATATATTTTTGTGTTTTATCTATTGCTTCTCGAGATCATAAACTTTAACCGGTTCAAACATATCTTAGTTGCATTGAGCAACGACGAGGTTGCAGATGAAATAAAGTTGAGTCATCAGCCAAACTATGATCAAGTTTAAAGAATATTAGACAACTACTAATGAACTCCCAATAAAAAACAGCATGTAAATAAAAGTGTAAGAAAGTTGAAACAAACCCGAGTGACCCGGATCTGCTTCTTCAAAGTATTTGCTGATAACTCAGCTACACATTTTGGACATTAAATACAAATAACTACATTTAACTTGGTGAAACTTACAAAAAGATTTTTAAACCGATAACCACGGCTTCGGATAAAAGTATCTCCACATAACAAACTGTCTGGACCAACACTTTAAAAATTTGCAATCGAGCCACTAGTTTAATAATTTAATTTAAAGTTCCTTAATTCGTATATTTCCTCATTATAAAAGTGATAAGAGCAAGAATCATTCGCATTGCTGCTTGTACTAGAAATGAGTAGTTTTATTTTTACTACTCAAAAAGTGAAACAATAAAATGGGCTCGACGACCCACTCTTTATAAATTTGATTTTGCAGTAACATTTTCTGAGTAATTCTCACCCTCTCGACACAACTTTAAAAGAATACATACTTAAGCGACAATCCTAACATCTTCCTTCCCATTACTACATTAATATTATGTTGTTTTGTTAATAATTTTTAAGCAATATTTGTAACACATATAAAAAAAAATAAATAAAATGGCTGTCAGTCAGGAAAAATAGTGGGTGATTAACATATAAAGAACCATTAGTACTAAAGGCGCGACATAGAAAAACGTAGTATTGTAAGATCGATTGCAAACTGCTAAATATTGATCTTGCATTACGTTTAACTTCTTACTCAAATTTAACTTTTCGTTATTTATAATGGAGAAACTCTCTTTTAACAAAATTAACTCTTCTTCTAGCGTGGCAATTTGTTCGACCGTTCCTTGAGTATTTGATATGCATTCTTTATTATTAGTTTGACCTACCGATTCCATTTTAGTATTAGAAAGTTCGTGATTAGATAGATTTAAATCGTCAAATTTTTGGTGCATATGTCGTAAATTATCACAGCTCTCTTTGCACTTCTTTTGCAATACATCAAGCTCTTCTTGTAAATGGCGGCATTCTTCGGCTTTTTCTTCGTTATTTAATTTTTCTTCCGTTAAAGCACCTTCTAGTTCACAAATTTTCAAACTATTGGCGAGAGACTGTTTCTCTAATTTATCTATTTGTCGTTTTAACTCGGTTTGCACAGATTGGTAATGATATTTTAATGTTTTCGAATCCACTTTTTGTTCCACATCTTCACGATCTCCGTTGCCATTCTGCTCCGAAGAGTGTACCTAAAAAACTCCGCAAGTGCAAAATTTACATTTAAATAAAATTGAGATTTTTACCAGCTCGTCTTTATTGCAGTCGGAATCGCAATTGAGTTCTTTTTCGTTTTCTTCCTTCTCGGCACCATTGTCTTTGCTCTGAATTACAGTTTCCTGGGGGGAAAAGTTTACGACTTTTTGAGCTCGTACAGAATTATCTTGTTGGTCTTCGTTGCTAGTTACATCCGATTCTCCATCTGTATCACCATCTTCCTCATCTCCTACCAACGTCTAAAAAAGAGAGTATCGCTTAATATTGGCAGACTCATTAAAAATATTACTACCTTTAAATCGAAAGGCTTTTTTCTTGATTCGTCGTAAGTATTTTCATTTTCGAGGTATTCTTGTTTATTATTTAAGTCGTCGTAGATTAAACTGCATTTCTGTAAAAGTTTAATTTAAAATTTTGACAGCTCGTTTGTTAAAAGAAGACTTACCTCGAGCTCTTCGAGCGGATTAGTTATAAGTGACTTGTACTGTTTGAGTTTTGTTTGTAAATCGTTTACGAGCTTAGTTTCAGTATCTAACCTAGCTTGTAATTCACGTTCTCGCTGCTCCAGCTGTGTTTTCTCCTCATTCGCTTTTTCTTGTTCGGCCATTAATTTTTGTGCAATTTCCTAAGAAAGACTTTGTAAAACTGAGCAACAATAAAATTAAAAAGTACCTGTAGCTCGGCCTGTGCAGTGATTAACTGTTCTTTTGCTAACACGGCTTCTTGTTCGGCAGTTGTTTTAGCCCTTTCCTGTTCAGTTACCATCGAAACGGCTTCTAACCGTTCTGCATGCAGCTTGTGTAAAGCTTCTTTAGCCGCAATCTGATACGCAGACTTTTCGTCTTCCAACTTTCCTAATTCTTCTCTTAATCTATCGTCAGTTATGTTTCTGTTAAATTGAGCAAGTTGATTTTCTAAAGTCGAAACTCGCGACAAAAGTCGTTCTTCTCCTATGTAAGCCTATAATAAAAGAAATATCTACAAGTCCGCTTTAGCGTGAGCGTTTGATATCTTACCTGCCAGCTTTCGTCTGTCGAACGACGAGTTTTTTCTATTATGTTTTGTAAAACGCTAAGTTTGTTTTCTAAACATTGCTCCCTTTGACACGCCTCTTGTATAAGTTGATTAAGTTTGTACAACTCATCTAATGGCACTAAACCTAAAAAGGACGAATTTGATAATTGACATTACTGAATTGCAAAAAACGAGGTGTTCCCTCTGTAGAGATAGGGACATTAAAAATAAAACAAAATTAATTTCAGTAGTGGAAACGATAATTCGATTAAAAAATAATTTAATACTAAAGAATCTGCTACGAATTAAATAAGAATGAAAAGTTCTAAGGTTAAATAAATCAAATTAGAAGACCGGTTTGAGTCAGATTTAATTTAAGCTATTTATAATAACCGAGCTATTACTCACCGTGTCTAGTAGTTTCAACGATACTTGGACTAGCTTTAGCCTCTTTTCCATCGGCCAAATATAACTTAAGAGTGGCAACGATACAACAATGTGTTACTTTACGATTATTTTCTACTACATCCACACCAAATTGCACGATGTCGCCAGAACACACTTCGTGGGGATCCGAATCTGTGCTCGAAAGCCTATTGTTATTTACAAATGTCCCATTGCTGCTTTTCGTATCCTACAATTGGATTATATTTAAACAAATGTAAACAAACATAACCGTGACATACTTGAAGATAAAACTTTCCGCTGTCGTACCACAGTAATGCGTGGTGTCTCGACAATACCTTACAATCAAAAATTGCGTTTGTCGTCGTAGCCCTGGCTCTTGCGACCGATCTACCTACTTTAACCGGTTGATCGAGTGTCAGGGTGCGATCTTGAAATGGGTGTGAATTTGGTCGACAAATCAAAATAGCTTGAGCACTCATTTTAATAGTTGGAGGTATTAACATCTCACAATTGATGGCAGGGGTTGGGTAAGTAGCCACATTTTTCACCCAACTCCCGCTTACAACAACCATTTCCTACAAAATAAAAATAACTTCTCAAAGGGTTTGTTAACATTCACAGACAATTTAACACTAAACAAAGTTTTTAAATTTGAACTATTACGAGTATATAACGTCACATTACCTAATCAACAGCAACAGTTTAGAAACTACCGCATTAATTCGCTTATTAGTGTATATTATTAAATAACAATTTAATTAAACTAAAACTAAAAAGATATGTCAAATGTGTCGGTGTGAAGTTAGCTGCACGGCGCAGCACTTCCTCTTTCTATTGCACTTGCCGTTTACACTGATTTACACTCATACTAATACCAACTCATACCATAAAACGACCATCCTAGCCGTAGCTGCTTGCTACCGGTGCTACGAGTGTGTGTTCAATGCAGGAATGCAGCCAATAGCAATAAATATAAATAACCAAAATAACAAACTGCAACACAAACAAACGAAACAAACCAACAACCAACAAGTTAATTCTAAAATTTTGGTGAAAGAGCTCGAAAGTAATTATAATGTCGGATACTGAAGAAAAGCCCAAAGGAAAACCTATAATAATTCGAAACGCGACCGACTTGCAAAGATTAAAACTTGAAAAACTTATGAAAAATCCAGTAAGTTTTTGAGGTTACTTTTAAGTTAATTTGTAGAATAAAATACAGGAATTGTTTTGTAGGATAAAGAAATTTTAATTCCCGAAAAGCCCAAAGAAAGAGGAATGCCAGTTATTCCAGAATTTGTGAGAAACGTTATGGGGTCTAGTGCCGGTGCCGGCTCTGGAGAATTTCACGTATACAGACATTTAAGAAGAAAAGAATATGCCAGACAAAAGTTTATGAAAGAAAAGGGAGAAAGGGTAGGCTCTTTATTCTGTTCTCGATTAATTATAAACTCATTGTTAATTTTAGGAAAGATTAGAGGACGAGTATCACGATAAGTTGCAGGAAAATAAACGAAAAGCTGATGCAAAGACTGCAAAGAAACGTGCCAAAAGGCTCAAAAGAAAAGAAAAGGTTAAAAATAAACCTAATACTACGTCGAAGAATTCCGAAAGCGATTCAGAAGAAAGCAACAGTAATGAAAGTACTGTTGCTTCTCCACCTCCACAAGAAGAAGTAGTACCTAATGTTCAAAACTTAGAAGATACAAATAAAGCTGAAGTTAAAGAAGTTGATAATACAATTCAAGTAGAAAACAAGGAAATTTTCGAGGATAAGCAGAAAAACCAAGAAGATAATAGTGGCACTAAAGTAACTGATGATGATAGTAGTTAATGAATTATAAATAAAAATGTTTTAATTTCTTGTATTTTAAATAAATCGTATATTTTCAAAAGTAGCGCTTTGTATTAGTTTTTCTTTTTACTATTTTAGTGCTGTTTTGTTATGTTGGCAATGCGGAAAAAATCGCTAAAAGTAGTTGACGGTTGTTCGGGCACTGCAGATATTACTGTATCGAATAGTATTTCGTTTTTAAAGCAAATATCGCGTAAGTTTTAATTTTATTTAATTGCGCGTTAATTTTATCAGTGAATTATACACTGTAAGTATTACTTTATCCTATTGTTTAGTTATTAATAGCCCTAACGTTATTAATTTTGGAAACTGCTAGTTTGACAAGTAAATGCAAAATGGCTGGTATTGATTTTATCAGGTCAGGATTTATTATACTTTCTTCGTAATTATTATTTATCGATAATAAACCGAATAAAATTATGATATTCTTTGAATATTTAAACATATTGTATAATCGTAAATAAGCAAAATTAAATTAGGGGAAATTTCGAATCTGACGTTTCTTAATTTTATTGATTACTCGAAAGAATTGAATTCATTAATTAAAATGATTTAATTTCAATTTTAAATTGTGTAATTACAGTTATAAATAGCAGGTGGATAAATTAATATCCTACACATTTCTTTGTTTACTTTTGACATACGAATTATTTAAATATCAACCTTGGAGTTGAGTTTCTGTAAAATTGTTGAAACGCACTTTTCCGATATCCTGATTAATTCAATCGCCTTTTCTGGAAGAAGAATTTAAAGCGAGTAGAAAAGAATAGATGTTTCGTGGTTAATTAAACAAATTATAAATTCAGTAAGTAATTTGTTGACTAATCGAAATTGGAATGTCGTAATTTGGGCGAAAACGGAATCGTTGTTTTTTACGAAGACTTTGCACTGATCGTGACTAAGTTTTATATAAGGGGTGTAATCGAAGCGACAACCTTCTGGTTGGCTTCCAATATGTAAATCTCACGTTACAATTACTATAAATATGTACTTCCTAACAATTTGGGGTAAATTTGTTCTGTAAGGGCCTCTATTAAAGTAGAAGTCTGCAATGTATGCTTTTAAAAATTTCTAAGTTTTAAGATTGTGCACAAAATTTATTAACATTAAGCTGTTTTAACAACATTCAAACAGTTGATAGATGATAGCTGTTGGAAATAATAAATAAAGTTAGGATTTATATACATAATTGTACACCGAATAATGTGTACATTTTCCCATGCCTATTATGCAGATATTCTAACGTTTCTATTGTTTCAGGGTTATGTTTTAAGGGGTTATCGGACGTTGGGCCCCAGAATTTAACATGAAAATGGTTTTATCTCAACGCCAGCGAGAAGAGCTGTAAGTTCAATTTTGTTTTCTATTTTTATCAATTTGCGTCATTTATTAATCTTTTTTTAATATAAAATTAAAAGCATTATTTCGTGTAGATTTAAAAATATATTTCAATTTTACTTTCTCTGACCTCGCCTTCCCATCCCAGCGCATAAAATAAGCTTTTTTCCCACATTCTGAATAGCCTAAGAATTTCAGAATAAATTGCCATTACGGTATATAATTACAATAACTCGACAAATTGATTATTTCTTGAAGATTTGCGGTTAATGAGATAATGAGAAACCTTTTTTAATTACTTACCTATGCAAAATAGGTACATAACATAAATAAATATGTAGACACTTACTAAGGATTTGTATTTGGGGAGCAGGGATTTTCGGGCTTTATTTTTATACCAGATGAATTGCTAATAATGTCTCGATGGGTATCTCTTACTATAAATAATTAAGAAACTGTTTTAATAAAAAATTTTGTGAAAACGAGTGCATTGCTGCAACTCACTTGCATTTTATTAAATGTACACACTGTATATTTAGAGTATATTTGAATAGAGATCGTCGGCATGTCAAACTTATGAAGTAACTGCCTGCTTCAGCAAGCCGATGGTGGTAAAATATGCCTACTACTATATTAAATCCCGAACGAAAGCACTTGCTGTGCTCTTCTGCATAACTAGGTAGAATTTATGCACTCCTGGCTGCTGCAATCATTGACTATACTAAAAATCAACGGTGGCCCAAGATATACACAATATACAGCGTGTTTTTTAAAAAGAAATAAAGTTGTACTACGTTCTTATGTAACAGATATATCAATTTCGGGGTGTAGTCCTACTCATGTTACTACACACAAGCGAAGCGTGAAGTCAGGCTGGGAATGCCGCCGTACAGCGGGATAACCGGTTGAGGAAGAGAATTCAAGAGTGGAAAGCAAGGATAGGTTGGAGGAATGATATCAGATATCAGGAAGCTGACAAAAGTTTGAACAAGATATTGGGAAGGTCTACATCCGAAAGTAGAAGTTGAACAATTTGTGATTCATACAACTTTTTTTATTTATTTTCAATAAGAGATACCCATTACCATTACCCATGGAGAGTTCACATTTTTTAGTGCGACTCATTCTATTTTATTTTTCATTCGTATGAATGAAACGTTTTTTCGTAGGGAAAGATAAACAAGTTTGCCTTGGCAATGAAAATTTTTATGACATCATTTGAGTCGCCAACGTAAGCGCCATCGATTTTCGTAGGGGCGTCGCGTCCTAAAGCTTGAAAGGAGAATAAACTCGACAAAAAAATTTCAAATAATAATTATTGTAGATTTAATTTATGCGTTTCTTGCAATCCCATTTAATTATACAGTGTGTCTTCTTTAAGATGGATAATTTCGTTTAAAAACGTCGTCGATTTTGTCTTTAAAAAGCGTATTTATTAGGTAGTAGGAAATGTTCCGCTTCATCGAACCATCGTAAGGCCATTTCTTTCATATTGGAACAATTCGTCTATTAGCGAACAATATGTTACAATTTTAGAAAGTTAAACGACGCGAAACTATTCAGTTCCACCCTTTTAAAAGTGTCATCGTAATATCGTAATCATTTTCGTTGACATTTTCAAGACGTGATTTCAAGTTGAAATTCAATGAGTATAAATGGGATCATAAATACTCGATTGACAGCTGTTAGAATGTTTCACAGAATTTGAGTATAAATTGAATGGGTCGTGGGTCTCCTAGAGTGTTCTCAAGGTTTTCTAGAGAGAAAAGAGATCAACACTTAAATACTGGACGGGCTGAATTTTTAGACCATAGAATCCTTCTTGCCCATTGAACCGCGTAAGATTTCTCTTTGATACGGACACGCTGTATAATTAAGTGCCTATAATATTTTCCCACTTTCTTGGCTTGTCTTGTACTAAACAATTTCTTCGACTTCAACCGCCTCATAATCGAATAAAATGTTATCATAAATCATAACCACATCGCATCTCTATAAAAGTAACAATAATTAATTTTATAGTAACAAAGCCGTCGCTGACTACTTGGGTAGCAGTGGCTATATGGACGCTTTGGAAGCTTTTAAGAAAGACGCGGATATGCCTGGCGAAGTGGAACGTAAATTTGGAGGTCTCTTAGAGAAGAAATGGACGTCGGTAATTCGTCTACAAAAAAAAGTTATGGAATTAGAATCTAAGTTAAGCGAAGTCGAAAAAGAGTACATTGAAGGGGCTCCTACGCGAGCAAAGCGTAGTCCAACGGAATGGATACCTCGTGGTCCAGAAAAGTTTAGTTTGTCCGGTTAATATTTAAAATTAATAATGTAGTCGAGGGTCTCATTTGAAATTTTTAGGTCATAGAGCGCCCGTAACGAGGGTAGTTTTTCATCCTATATTCAGCATCATGGTGTCAGCGAGCGAAGATGCCACTATCAAAGTATGGGACTTTGAAACTGGAGAATATGAAAGAACTCTAAAAGGGCACACCGATTCTATCCAAGATGTTGCGTTTGATATGACCGGAAAATTGTTGGTTTCGTGTAGTGCAGATATGAGCATTAAATTGTGGGATTTTCAACAGAGTTACGATTGTATTCGTACGATGTTGGGTCACGATCATAACGTTTCGAGTGTGTCATTTATGCCAGCCGGAGATTTTATAGTCTCTTCTAGCAGAGATAAGACTATTAAGATGTGGGAAGTTGCAACAGGATATTGTGTTAAAAGTTACACCGGACATAGAGATTGGGTAATTTTTTTTAGTTCGAACGACCATCCGTGCGGAATTTTTATTAATTTGCTCTGTAGGTTCGGATGGTAAGACCGTCTCCCGATGGAAAATGGTTGGCCAGTTCGTCGAACGATCAAACTATAAGAATTTGGACTTCTAGTAGCAAAGAGTGTAGATCGGAGTTGCGAGCCCACGAGCACGTGGTCGAGTGTATCGCTTGGGCTCCTGATTCAGCCGCTACGGCCATAAATGAAGCGGCGGGTGCCGATAATAAAAAGGGAGCGCATTTAGGGCCGTTTTTAGCTTCCGGTTCCAGAGATAGAACTATAAGGATATGGGACGCCGGTGCTGGAATTTGTCTTATTTTGCTTACGGGTCACGATAATTGGGTGCGAGGAGTCGTCTTTCATAGTGGCGGAAAATATTTATTGTCGGCCAGCGACGATAAAACGCTACGTGTTTGGGATATTCGTAACAAGAGGTCCCAAAAGACTTTGGATGCTCACAAACACTTTTGTACGTCTTTAGGTAAATTTTTTTGTTTTAATTATTTTTGCCGTTTGTTTTTATAATTGGTCTTTATAGATTTCCACAAGTCGCATCCATATGTGATAACTGGCAGCGTCGATACGACTGTTAAAGTTTGGGAATGTCGTTAACAACCCTTATTTCGAATTCACGAGTGTGAGAAATTATTTATGTGTTTGAAAGACTTGCAAAGCTTTATGGTCTGTTGGTGCGCATAGCTAATTACACTTAAAATTATTTAAAACGTGAAACTAACTCTATTTTAATTAATTTTGAAAGAATATTTTTATACCACAGATCATTTGCAATTTTTTGTTAAAGAATTTACTTAAAAGATTTTATCGAAGCGTCGTATAAGTTCCAAGTTTTTTAATTGTCAAGATTATGTCGTAGGAAATAATAAAGAGGATATTATTATTTAATTAAATTAATTTAAATTGATTTTTCTGCTGCCACTTTTTAGTTTTCAATAGTAACGGATATTTTTGAAATTTTGTAACGGTAGTACAGTTTTGTAGTTAAAACTGTTTTAAGTTAGAGAACCTGTTGTTTCCTTCAAAGTAGCGCTTAAACTATATCATGCAATACAAACCGTTTAGAATAAATACACAAGTATAATATGTAGTCTTCTGTAAATTTGTCAATTTGATCCACCTTTATATGAGCCAATTTGACAAATTTCTTTCTTTCTAATAATTATAAATATTTATCTTGCATTGTAGCGAAAAAAAACTATTTAAAGTAGATGTCTTTACTATGTAGCACACTTCTTGTTGAGGATTTTGTTTCAGAACTATATTACTAGAAATACTCGTTCAAATTGCGTTGTTTTAAATTAATTTGATTCTAATTATTATAAGCAAAACACTTCATATAAACAAAATAAGGTTTCAAAAACAATTTGCTTAAACCTCGTATTTCGTAGCTAAATTAATTTGTGAATACTTTCTTCTGTATATATAATTATAAATATATAATCTCAAATTTCTCTTTGTTTTTCATCGTTTTTACAAAGTGCACGATGCTTGAGAATCTGAGAGCTGCAAGATGTCTCTAAAAATACGTCTATACTTTCATAAATAAAAGACTAATTTGGCTACCAAGTTTTATTGGTACAAAATTCTTATGTATGTATTCTACTGATACTGGCTAGTGTCATGGAGTGAGTAAAATCATTAATTTGGCCTTAAAGAGGCTTTAAAAATATAGAAACGTGGTTTGTGACTTATGACTACGGAATTTAAAGACGTCTTTAAACAATCGGCTTATTCATCGACCTCACACATTTCATCGAAGGAACAATTATTTATGCTATTACTGTACAAATGTTTAACAGTTTTAAGGTCACATATCTTATCACAGTCTGGTAAGGTTACAATATTCTCTTGATGGAAGACGACAATTTTATCCTCTGCTTGACACCTAGAGAAGTACATGTTTAAAAACTTATTTATCATTCTTACAATTCTCACCGGTATAAAACAAACGCTAAATTTGTTCCGAAAGCGTCAATTTTACTAACTCTCCATTTACGATCCAACGTTTTAAAACTACTCTCTGTTAATGACTCCGGATCTTTATAAAGTCCCATGTGAGCCAACATCTTTAACAACGCTCCAGAATGTGTAAAATAAGCAACAGCTTTTGGAAATTCAGATTCGCTACAAAATTATTTAAGTAAACGGTAGGTACGAGATAATTGTTTACTAACTCTTCGAAATAATCGATGACATCTTTAAATGCCGAGCACGCTTGAGTGTAAGTTATTTCGTGAGCGTAACCGTCCCTGTAGTAATATTTTAAATCTTCCATAAATTCAACCACCTTAAATGAAGTGATTTAGTTATAGCGATTTAAGAATGATAAAAATTTTACTTTCAAGGATTCTTCTGTTAAAATGGAACACCATGGAGATTTACGTTTTCTATTCCATGCAGTTTCAAATGCACATGTCATGTAGATTAAACGAATATCTTCTAAAGATAACTCATTTTCTAGATTTAAAGCTTTGTTAAGATTTTTAATCGACGATAATACCTGTGAACTTCTTTCAAACTTTCTCTTTTCCTCATAAATATCTGGATTATTTTTTACTTCGTCCTTCCATTTACCACACAGTTTATAAAACTAAACAAGAAGTGTTTTTATAAATAAGGGATTTAAAGTAAATTTTACCCTCAAAATTGGATCTGCTTTTAATGATTTAGGAAACCAAACATCTGAAACGACTTGTTTTCCAAACAGTCCAGCCACAAAGTAGCGGGCACTCGCTCGAGTTCTTTGACTTCTCGTGTACTTGAACTAAAACACCAGACTACAAATAAATAATAAAAAAACATGTGGACTTACATAATATGAGGTATTACTGTAAATACTAGAAAAGAGATTAGGAAATCTAATTTGCATTCGCTCCGCAAGTGCAATCATTTCTTCTTCACCTTCGTGAGTTAATTTCTTTTGGTCCCCATCTTCTAGTTTCACCTTCCAACTACGTAAGTTATCCAAATCACTGTTTCTTAAAAACTCTAAAAATACACCAGTTCTTGCTATAGCGATCTAAATATTATTTTCCTTACCATTACTGCCTTTGTTACTAAGTAACAGCAAATCTCTTATTTCGATTAGTCTCTCTTTCATTTGAGTTATAAAACTCTGACTAGGATTTCTGGTACCGTGTCGAATCATCATCCAAATCTTTCGAGGTTCACATCCTAATTTAAAAATAATAACGATAGAAGTTAATTCGAGCGTGTCAAAATACGTACCTGGAAAGTTTGGTTTCGTTTGGTCGATGTTTGCCACTATTCTATAAGGCGTTTTAGTCCCTAAATGTAGTTCAAAATTACGTACCGAAGAGTTACATTCTTCTTCGGAGAATCCAATAAATGAAATTAAAATAAGGATTGAAAATAAAACGTACATTTCGAAACTGTACTGACTTATTAAGGTTTCGAATGCTAATGAACTATGATGTACAGGTTATCTCTGCTATGGGTGCGTTCGGGGAGCTCGCTTTCACGCTATTAGCACCACACGCTATCATGACGTATTACTGTGCGTTCGGGGAGGCTTTTAGCGTGAGACGCTTACGAGCTCCCCGAACGCATTTGTGAGCGTCTCATGCAATCAACATGGCGGCAGAGGCGGGAAAAGCTGCAAAATGTAAACATTCAGAAATAACCTCAAATTTTTTGCCCTATAAGTTTGTTAACAGTAAACTTAACTCGCAATGAGCTGAACTGATAGGCACTACAAATAAATTTGGTACAGAGAATTGAAAAAAAAGAGCCAAAACAAGTCTTTAGGTATAATACCCAGAAATTTCTTAGATTATACTTTAGTTTTTGTTAGAGGTGAAACGACACCAAAATTTTGGGTATTCGAAACTCAAACCCGAAACTTAAAATGATCTCAAAACCTTCAAAACTATAAGCAGAACCAAATAAGCAGACCATAAATAAATAAAGTCTTTTTTTATTTATGAAGCAAACCTCAAGCCGATAAAACAAAACGGTAAAGGCAATGAGCGGTATGTTTTGTATTACGATAACATCGAATCAACGACATAACAACTATCGATTAACAAAATTAGCAGACAACTGAATGAGAATAGGCAGTGGCCTTTCATAACGCAAAGTTTCGAAAACTTGAAACTGTCCCTGTTTCGAGTGCTCCATTCTTTTTTCAGATTTCTTATTGATGATAACTTGATAAGCTAGATAAGACTACAAATTTAATTTAATGAATCCCTCGCCGTCGTCTAATGCTACAACATCAATATCCATTGATGATACTAATCAAAAATATAACAAAAATTTAAATAAAAAAATTTATAAAGCGCACGCGACTTTCCCGCTTTGCATTCGAAGAGCAAACAAACACGGTTGCCACGGTAATAGTTTGAAAGCGTTTCGTGCCTCACCTCCAACTTGAAAGCGTTGATAGCGCGAACAATGACGTCAGCGGTACTCGAATCGTTACGTCACGAAAGCGTTCATAGCGTTGAAAGCAAGCTCCCCGAACGGCAAAATCGTGCTATTAGTACTAATAGCGAGCTCCCCGAACGCAGGGTATGTACCATCTCCACTCATGTATAAATCCGTGAAACTTTCAACTAACGGTACTTTTAACGGATACAAGAGTTGTTTGAACGTACTATTAAAATAAAAACCTACTTCTTGATTTTACAAAAAAACATTAATTCGAATTTTAAAAGTATTTGCTTACAATTTTGACATAAGACATTTTGACATTAATTTTCAGTTTTGACTATAAAACTTTGTTTTCGCATAATTTTGCGACAAGTAGCGTTTAATCGTAAAATCTATTTATAATATTTATTTAAGATAATATTTTTCGAAGCGCCATGTATTTTTTATTTGACTTTTTTACATTTTTACTGATTTTGACAACTGACATTAATAATAATTTTAGGTTAACGTTGTAATTATTAAAAATTCTTTTATACAATAGAAAGACACTAAATTATTGTTTTTTGCCGATTTAAGCGAGTATCGGACGATATAATTAACGATAAAAAATATTTTAATCATGGAAAGTTATATTTCGCAAGCCGGGCCGTCGAATCGAAAGGATGAGGAAGGAGCAATAGTTGACCACCGAGCACGATCTAGCAAGTTACCTAGATTTAATAAATCTGAAAAGAGTAAAGCAATCTGTTCTCCCGCTTCTAATTCAACAACAGACGGTAACTTGCTTAGCACCTCGTTGGAGAAATTGCAGCTACAAGATAAAATTAAAAAAGTGAGAAGGAAACCGAGATTCTTAAAAAAGAAAGATAAGATTAGTAATGGACAAACATCGAAAGAAATGGAACAGAGCGAAGATGTATCCTCTCACGAGTATCTTCCTTTCGAATATAAAATCAGAGCAATACGTAAAGAAACAAAATCGCGAGTTTTTAGAATCAAAAATGACGGATGTAAACATGTAAATTTAAAGTACAATATTAATTTAAACGGAATCAAAATTGTTAAGTCTGACAAAGATTTAGGTCTTAAAAATGCTAATAAAAATCATAAATTTGACGTTCAAAAAAATTTTAACGGTATCGTATCTTTTCCAATTAAGACAACCGATAACACGACAAACTTGCAGAGTGTAAATTGTAGTTATAGGTCTGCAAGTCCCGGGTTATCTTCTTCGGAAAAAAAACGAAAACGTAAGAAGCGAATGGGAAAAGGTGGAAAAAAGTTTCCTAATTATTGGAGTAAGAAACTTGTTGAAGATGGCTTGGAATCGGGACAAGTTATTAAAGGTCCAATAAGAATTAACGCTAAAAATTCCCACGATGCTTATGTTAGTAACGAAGATGGTTCTCAACACGATTATTTAATACAATCGATGCTCGATAGAAATCGAGCTCTGGAAGGTGACGTGGTCGCGATTTGTATTAAACCTCAAAATGAATGGACGGAAAAACTTAAAACTGCCACTGTGGTTAAAATTGTAGAACAGGTAATGAATTTTATTACGATAAAGAAAATATCAATAAAAGTATTTTTAGGTGCATCCAAGAACTGCTGTCGGGTTTTTAAAGTCGAGACCCGAAACACAACAGTATGCGACCTTCATCCCACGTGACTTACGTGTACCTAGAATGTTAATTCGTATGGATACATGCCCTCCAGCTTTTGCTGCACATCCTTCGAGATTTGAAAGTATACTATTTAAAGCCAAATTGTCAAACTGGAGCGACGTAAAATGTCCTGTAGGTGTACTGTTGGAGAATATTGGCCCAGCCGGCGATTTAGAATCCGAAACTTTGGCAATTTTAACAGAAAATAGCTTAGATGTGACACCCTTTCCGGAAGAGCTCATTTCAGCTCTTACTCTTACGGATATTATAACGGAAGAAGACTTGAGTTATCGGGAAGATTTGCGTAACGAATGTATTTTTACTATCGACCCACTTACTGCGCGTGATTTAGATGACGCCGTTTCTTGTAAAGAATTACCTAACGGTAACTTAGAAGTGGGGGTACATATTTCCGACGTTTCCTATTATTTAAATGAGACTACAAAGTTAGACGAGTTAGTCCGTAGAAAGGCCACGACAATTTACTTAGTAAACAGCGTATATCACATGTTACCTAGAGAGTTGTGCATGCACTGTTCTCTTTTACCCGGGGTCGACAAATTGGCATTTTCCGTATTTTGGGAAATGACGAAAACTGGCGAAATTATCAGCTATCGGTTTACTCGTTCGATAATTAATTCTTGCGCTCAACTTGCTTACGAACACGCACAAATGATGATAGAAGATCCCAAGTACGAGTTTAAAGATAACGAACTACCTCAAATTTACGGTAATTTTACCTATAAAGATTTGAGCAGAGTCGTAAACTATTTACAGCCCATCGCTGTTAATTTCCGCAATCAACGATTTGAAAATGGCACTTTAAGGATAGATCAAATTAAGCTGCTGTTTAGACTCGATCCAAATACCGGGGATCCATCGGAAATGTCGGTTTATAATAATCAAGAGTCGCATAGATTAATCGAAGAGTTTATGTTGTTGGCTAATAATTATGTTGCAAAAAAAATTTACTATCATTATCCAGATTTGGCGTTTTTAAGGTGTCACAGTGCGCCGAACCAAAATATGTTGGTTGATTTGGTGAAGATGCTCAAGCCGTTCAACATCAACCTCGATATATCTTCTTCGAAATCGATTCAAAGTACAATTTCCGACTTGAAAATTATACACAAACTAGGTGAGAGTTCGTCTTGTGTAATTTTACAATTCTTTTATGGTAAACTGGAACTAATTTTATTTTAACATTACAGACGACGCTAAATTGTTGGCCGTATATCACTTAATTGCAAAACCCATGAAAAGAGCACAGTACATTTGTGCGAATAACACGAGTGGAGAACAAGATTTTCATCATTATGCTCTAAATACCCCAATGTATACGCATTTTACTTCTCCCATCAGAAGGTATGCCGATATTATGGTTCATAGACTACTAGCCGCTAGCTTAGGTAAATCATTAATACTCTAGAAAGGCAAATATTTAAATACCATTCTTTAGGTTACCACGGAAAACCACAGTGGACTTCCAGTTATGTCTCTCATATTGCGTCCAATTGCAATATTCAGAAACAGAACGCCAAATTGGCCGGAGAAGCCAGTAGCGATTTATATCTTGCACATTATGTTGCCGAAAATCAACCATTTATTAAAAACGCCATTGTAATCGATGTTAAGAATTCGTTCTTCGATATCTTAATCGTCGAAACGGGAACGATCATTCGCATGCATCCTAACGTAAGTCGTGCAACACAAGTTATTAAGTCTTAATTCTAATATCAAATTTAATAGAACTTGGACGACGGTTTACTCTGTAGAGAAGACACTACTGATAGTTCGAAAAAGAAGTACCTAATAATTTTTCCAGAAACTTCGACTTCTCGCCAAGAAGTTCTTCCTGTCGAATTGTTTAGTCCCTTGATGGTAAGTTTGAATCGAAAACCAAAAACTAATAAATTGGAAGCTAAATTAATGCGCCCCACCGAAAATAAGGTTTTACAAAATTAATTATGGAGGTGTTATTTTAAGTGTATAAACTGTGATTGTTTATAAATTGATTGTGTGTCCTAAAAGTCGTTCTCCTCGACTGTGATTAAAATAAAATGTTTCTACTTTTGTCGCTCGAATGATTTTACAAGTATTTTATTTGTTAAAAGACGACTTTGAGAGTATGTTATAGAGTGCAGGAGTTGTATCGGGTAAGACGGAAGAGGATGTAATTCGAAAAGACTAAATTGAAGCAGGGGAAGGTCTTGCAGGGCAAGTAGATCATGAAGAGTACGGAATTTGATTTTAAGAAAAATGTGAAAGTTTGAATACGAAATTGAAAAGTTTCGATGGCCAACAGTATGGTAGAATCGACAGGGTTTACATTAGGTTAGTACTAACTGCAGTTTTAACTATAAATTGCTTTATTTAACTGCTTTTTAAGAATGGGTTCAACACTAGACAATTTCTAGTATGACTTATCATCATAAGAGAAATATATTTAAGTTAACACTAAGATTTTTAGTATTATAGGAATCATAGCAAAACAATAAGTAATTCTCAGAATAGAACTGTTACTATTTTGCTGTAATTTTTAGCACGTAAATTTTGAGTTGACCGCGCTTTTTGTCGAGATTCTTAGTTATGTACCAAATTATATTCGGTACGTTTAATTTTTTTATTCTCTTAAAACTTAAAAGTGGGCCCTGCAAAGTTGTGCAAATTTTAGAACAAGTAGTAGTTCTTTAGCTTTGATCTCCTACGTTTTTAAATTTTTCTGTTCATTAGATTTTGTTGTCTGACCGCAAAATTCCGCTATTTTACTAGTAATTCAATCATCCAGTTTGACTACGAATTAATTATACCGGGAGCTCTACAAAGTTGTTTGCTTGATAGAACACGAAGTGGTAGTCCAAAATTTTCCGTTCATTAGATTTTGTTTTATGACCCGTTTTATGAACTCTAGAATTCCGCGATTTGACGAGTAATTCGGTCGTTGAGTTTGACGGCCAATAACTTGGGCTCTACAATGTTGTTCATATTTTTGGACAAGAAATGCAAAAGTCCTTTAGCTTTGATCTCCTAGATTTTCAATTTTTTCGGTTCACTCGAATCACAAGTTTTAAAATTAAACAGGATAGGTTGGGTTGTTTGTTTTGGCGCTAAATCTTAAAAAAATTAATAAACAAAATTGCTTACTCTGAACTGAAAGGTCATATGTCATATGATTTTTAAGTGAAGTCCACGATTTACTTCTGACAAATTATACTAGAAATTGTATAAAGTCCATTCAAATTCAAGGTGCAGTAAATGTCAACAGTGATCATCGCGTAACGATTGCAATTGACTGCAGATATTATTCCAACTCCTTAAACATCTAGGCACTACCAAGCCCCTACTCAAAATCTTTAAAAAAATTTACATTCCATAATTTGCCAAGATATGTGCATGTATGTGTTGACATTTACTGCACCTTGAATTTGAATGGTGTATAGTGCAAACCCACTTTAATATTTTTCTGTAAAAATGCGAGTTTGGGGAACTAATTTATGTCTTCTGCAGAAAGGGTGCTTTCAAACACAAAGTAGAATATTTTGTGTAACCAGCACGGCAATTGAAGGTGTGCCTACTGCCTACTATAATACTATTGGATTTGGGGCGTGTAGTACGTCATTTGGAGGGCCGTGCAACTTTGATTAAACATCAAATTTGAAAATAAAAGTTTATTATAATAATGGACTAACGTGCCCTCACGAAAGACATAAAATAAAACTAATAGTACGTGTAAAGATTTACATAACAATAATTACATTACTTAAGAGATAAAAATAGAGCAAACTAAAGAATTTGTGACTAGTGCTACATCGTAGCTCCATAAACTTGAGTATTTACAATTTAGTTTACAAAATTTTTATTTCAATTCCACCGAGCTTTAAATTATTTTACATTTAAAACTAAAATTTCACAGAAGGAAAACTTAAAGACTCCTTAAATTTATGGAAATTCTTTTATATATCAATATTTACATATTTCAGTTTTTAACACATCAAAATCAACAATGTATCCGTTAAAAATAATTTAGCGAGGCGTTACTTCTTTTTTCGTCTATGATCGTAGTTTACCAGTCTTTGACCGACCAAATATTTGTCGTTTTTAATGTGCTCGTATAATTTCGTAAATTGCTGAATTTGAAAAGTGATCAGCAAGGTGGCGATCATGATCAATAATAAAAACGGATAAATTCTACGAGCTATTAAATTACGTAGGTGCATATTGCCCACGAACAACGGGACTATAGAATATGCTAAAATATAAGGAATTGCGAGTGCTAAGCCGATGCAAATTATGACCGGAATTGCAACTTCTTGGATGATATATATCAAGTTCATATCGCGTATACCATCCCGATAAATGCGTTCTATGGCAGTTCGTAGAAACCATTCCGGTCCCATCATCGTAACGGCACACGCAATTTTGGTATATAAAACGCCCAACGCCCAATCTTGCCAAATAAATACGATGGGAGTTTGATGAATTGGCACACGAAGTGGGATTATAATAACTACTTCTAAGAGTAATCCACACAACAGCGGTATGACGCCGATTAAAAGTATACTCGCGACGGACAGTTTTGTTCCGACGATACACCACTGTTTCAATCTCTGTACCATGGTGGCGCGTCCTTGCGGTAACCAACTTAATATGATCGAAGCCCCCCTCGCTATCATCCAACAGAAGTAAGTTCCACAAGCTGCAGTGTATAGTTCGTGCACTTTGCCCACGGCAGGTGCTGGAGTCGTCAAAATTTCGTGGTCGGCCGGTAAACTTCCCATGAGCCAAACGAGCAACACGCGTCGGCCCAGCCAAACCGGTACGGTTAAAGCTGCGAGACTAGCTCCGACCAAAGATATACACACGAACACTAAAAGAGCGACGATTCTTGCTGGGAAAAATCGTGGTTTCTCGTACGGTTGAAAACCTTAAAAAAGAAATTTGCGATTATTAACGGATTTATGACAAATATATGCCACTCACCGGTCGGTCCTTCTCTTAAGACTAGAGCTTGATGCGCTGCCGCTAATCCTCCTGCGGGCTCGGCTGCCGGAGGTCCGTCGACGTCTTGTAAGCCATTTCCCAATAAATATGAATGAATGTTAAGTATCCACGATACCGCTCTACACCAGGTTCTAATAAGCGCTTTTAACCATATTCGCGTATGTGATTGCTCCAAAAGTGCCGGAATGATAACTTGCAAAAGCAATAGTTCCAAGGATAACTCGTTCACTTGTGCGTCGCTGCTGACGCTAACCGTGTAAGGTAAAAACGTGGGAAAGATAACTCTTAATAGACGAACTGGCAACCACAACATGAGAAGTACGGCCGTTCCAAAAATGATGGCGGATAAGAGCAACCGACGTATGTGACACAGTATGGGAAGGTGTATCATCTCTTGAATGGGACTAAAATCGGGGTCGTTTAAATTTCTCAAAAACCACAACACTCCTGGCCTTAAGATTTCGCGTAACAACAAAACGAACGATGCAAAGTAATAGATGTACACCATTCCGACGAGCCAGTGAATGAATATCGACGTACCGGGAGCGAGTTTGAAGTTAACCTCTCTATCTTTTAGGGTTGCGTCGAACATGGCCAAAGAACAAATATCTAGCCACCACCCACAAACTAAAGGCAATATTCCGATTTCAACCACCGCTAACATGGCAACTTTAACCACTACGTAACATAAACCTAGAATTCTTCGAGCTTTGGCCAATCCAAACAACGCCGCTATGCGATGAAGAACCACAAGAAACATCCCCACCAGACAATAACCCATTAAAGTCGTGAGCAGACCCTCGAAATGACTAGCGGCGGCGGGCTCGCGTAAACCACACACCGCCAATGCTAACAGACCCATGTGATAGGGACAAAAAGCAAATATTAAAATAAACAAAGTATTGAGAGATATAACCCAAAATACGTGTTCCAGAAAGACTAATGAGCCGTCTAGTCCTAGCAGACGTTCCCAAGTTAAATCTTCTGCCGCACGATCCCATTCCATCGGTATCCAGTTATTGTCATCGTCCCCATTACCGTCTTCGTCTTGTTGCGCTTGTTGTTCTACTTGATTAGCTCTATTTCTTCTTCGGCGCCTTTGAAATACTTCATTTTCCACTACCGGTAATTCTTCTGCCTCCCCTGGCATCACATTAAAATTAGGCTGTACTGGTTCTTCGCCTGCTGCAGCCGCTGCGGCTGCTGCTGCTAAATTTTCGCGTTCTAACCAGTCGGGCCCGCCTCCGTTTAAAATTTGTTCGCGCAGCCAAACCAGACCGATAAAAGCAAATAAAGTGCAAGTAACCACGAAGCAACCGTGAAATACATCAGACGCTAAGTTATCGGTCGATAACATATCAAACGGTAACGAGAAGAAAGAATCTAAAGACCCGGCAAAAAGACACCTGTAGATTCGACACGCAGTTAAAGGTACGATACCTAACCATGCTATAGCGACTAAAGTATAATGTAACCAATATTTAACTGCTGTAGCTACGGATGACACTAAACCCCCGATTACATCCTTTAATGGTAAACGTCTCGGCATGTCCGGCGAGTATATTGGAGTAAAAGAGAATCTATGACTGCATAATTCGCAGTATTCTTTACGAGAGTACCTCATCCATTGAACGAGACATTCTTGATGAATATATTTAATACTTCCTGTGCAAATACACGGGTGAAACAGTGGCCTATCTGTAGCACCTTCGCAGCGACACACTCGACAGATGTCCGTACTATCCATCATCCTACAATATACGAATAAAAACAATCTGCGAGTACATTTACTTAACTTACTTTAACGATTTTTAGTTGCTAGAGGCAATAAAAGTGTAAAATAATCATTACTTTTCTAGATATTACTTTAAATTTTTGCGAGATGGTGAATTTTATTCAAATAGTTCCAATCCATTGGCCCAGACGACGCAGAAAATATAGGTCAGTGTTTTTCCGAAGTCCTACAAAAATACTGTGCCTATTTTAATTGTAAACGATATTTGAAAGTACACAGTACACAATTAACTTCCTTAGATAAAAAAGCTGATTTGTTTTTGTAACTTCACAGTATTTGTACGTTTACGTTGACAAATGTAATTGGATGTTGCCATCTGTCAAATGTCATGTGTGGAGATAATAGTGGTGCGTTCACATTTACCGGTGCATTTAAATTGTTTTTGTAATTATTCGTTTAAAGAAGTGTAATTTTGGGCAAGTGCTTATTTTCCGTACCTTCTGCGAGAAGAAACTTTTATTAACAAATATTTTGTAAATGTGTAAATCGGGCTGCATAAAGCGTAGGCGTTCTGTGAATTGGATTTTCCTATAAAACTGTAATAATTTCTGAATTATTAATACAATAAATAACGGGAACAATTTAGACAATGCGAATATCTTCGAATCGTTATTATTTAGCTCAAAATACAAAATAATCAAATAATTTACAAATTTTTAAATATTTAGGGTTAATTAGTTAGATAGATCTAATACGTTGTAAATGAACCCCAACATACACACATAAGTGAAAAAACTTTAAATGAGAAAATTTGTTTTCCACCAAGTGCCTCGGGAATCGAAATCGCACTTGGTGGAAAACAAATTTTCTCATTTAAAGTTTTTTCACTTATGTGTGTATGTTGGGGTTCATTTACAACGTATTAGCACAGATAAATAAAATAGGATTTTTATTTTATTTATCTGTGGTATTAGATCTAATCAAATAATTGTTAGATTTAGCGTGTTATATTTAATTTATAATTGCTCAAACAACTGTTCGAGTACTCGAACATTAAAGTTGCGTTTTTTAATGCAGTTCGAACAAATGAGATCGCGACATCGCGTTTTTAAATGGCAGATTTCTGCTCGAACAGCCTGTTCGAACATAAACTTGGTGCACCGAGTGGCTAGGTGGTGCGTATAGATCCTGTTCGAACACGGCGCAACATAACCTCAAAATTTAAAATTGCATTTAAAAATAGCAAATTGTCATGACAGATGACAGTTAGTACGCCCAAACCGTTTTTTAAATCATATCTGTTCGAGCAAATTTGATCCTGTTCGAGCAGATTCAAACTTGTTCGAACAACTTTTACTCGAACAAAGAGTGCAATTATAAAACACGCTAATTATATATAGTGAGAACGTTTGGTTTTTGAGGTTAGAGTTTTGATTATGAATTTTCAATTGTGATTATTTTTCTTGTACCCTAACCCGTACTTATTAAAAAATGGTAGCTTCATAAATTGGAACTTTTAGGTCATTCAGCATATCAGTGTCGAGTACTTGGTAAATCTTGGCCTTCTGTAGTTAATAGTGCCGCTAGCAAGTTGTAGTGGAGTGGATAGGGCTTTGCTAAAGAACAGAAGAACTTCTGTGTGCTTTAAAAAGCATACAGTATAGTTACTACCTCGCGGCAGAAGTTTGAACTACTCCAGCATATTCCAGAACAAGAAGGTGCTTTCGATATAAGAGAACTATTTTTGTAGAAGGTGCAAATACGAAGAAATTTCACTTGGCATCTTGGAAGAACAGAGAACGGGCGACAACGACAGAAGAGTCTCCCTACAAGAAGATAGGGCATTTTAAGGTAATTGTTCTTATTTTAATATTTTTAGAGTTTTATCCTGGTTAGTTTAGTGTAAGATGTTAGATTTGCTTATTTAAAAATTGTAATGGAACTTAGTGTAATAAATATCCAACCAGGTTGGGCTAGTTAAATTCAATTGATGTAAATGATGCTGCTTTGGTATTTGCTAAGTAGTATTAGTTACTTATTTTTATTTTAGAGAAAAGCATCGTGTTAAGGTTTAAAGTTATGCCGACAATTGTGTAGAGCCATAGAAAAATATAATCGCAAATAACTGAATCGAGGCTGCAACGACACAATTTATTTATTCATGTTGTCGAGTGTAGGAAAACAAAAAGAAAGAAAAAAACAGTACCTGTCGTAAAGAGAGGACGTCAATAATAATTTTGAAAAATACCTAATAATAATACTAAATAAAGATCATTATTATAATGATTAAGTAGAATCTTTGATCGAAGTTTGATCTTGTGAAGTATAAAGGATATTTATTATCGTGACTTAAGTAGTATAGAGGCAATGTAGAGGTGGAGGTGAGGTGGAAGTATTTATGAAAGGGGATTAATTCTTTGAAGTATTTGTTGAACACTACCAGCTTAATTGCATTATCTAGAAAGCTGCCCAAAATCTTAGGTGAGACCTGATATTGACCTATTATTGCCATCATAATGTACTATAATCCACAGGTTGGTAGATGAATAATTCATTTTTTCGATAATTGACCCATTTTCAATTTTTTTAGCTATTCATACGGCTGCAATTGAAATGCTTATGGGAAAAGATGCTGGTTCTAATTTTAGTCGCAAACCCGACATAGTAGCCGATGCTGCATACGCAATTCTTACACAAGAACCTAAACCTACTGGCCAATTTTTTATCAACGATGAAGTTTTAATAAGGGCCGGTGTTCCAAATTTAGATAATTATGCCGTTAATCCCGAAAATAAGGATAAATTGTTAACAGACTTTTTTATTGACGATTTAACTCCCAAAGAAGTGCAACTTGCTGCACAAGTCATAGAGAAACAGAAAGTTGAAAAACCTGTCTCGACGTCTGGAGACATCGGAAAAATTGCAAACATATCATCATTACATCGAAAATAGTTTAAGCGATAAAATTGTGAAGGAGACACAAGCGGTTTATCAGTATTTGTTAAATAAGGTGTCAACTGGTTATAAGTTGTGATGGAAAAAGAATACGACTAATATTGGTGAAAACCTCCTCGCTGTACCTTTGATGACGTTTTGGTCACCTTCCAGACTGCCCCCGATATGAACTAATGAGATTAAAAATTGGGAGTTTCTACGAATCTGAACTTCTTTGTACCACAACAATTATAACGCCGTATTTTCGCTTTGAAGACGCTTACAATATTATATAATATTGGGATGTTTTAATTTTGAATTTATTTTTTTCTTATGCTAATTATTATATTGTATGTATGTAAATTACGTTGAAACCTACAACCTATTTAACGAAGAACGACCTACTACGTAGGTTGGGTTGTACCTACTTGAACTACTGAAGAGTAATTATTTACTTGAACTACTGGAAAGTAGCTCACTCAAACTACTGTAAAGTAGCTCGCTTAAACTACAAGTAGCTCAAGTACAACGCCTCGCGTCACATGTGCTCCTGACTGTAAAATTTTGAGGTTAGCTTAGTGTGTTTATTTTTCTTGTATGTATCGTACAAGACCGTACATTAGTTTTATTCTTTTTACATTTTACGAACCAAGATAATTTTCTTTCCCCAACCTTTTCTACGTTGCGAGGTCGTCGTGTTTAAGTGAGTCGAATTGAGATTTTCAACATTCTTATCGTATTCGTTAAATTTAAGGTTGGTCAACTGGTTCTAACCTAACTTATTCCTTTTAACTGAGTACCGAATCTTATATCTCACTTAACTGAGATTCTTGGCTCAGTTCAGATGGTAAAAAGAATAGGACTATTATTTAACTAAAAAATAGCAGCCTTAAAAATTTGAACTATTGGTTCATTTAGTTTCTGGTACTTGTAGTTGGGTAGTTTAGTTGTTAGCATCGCTGTTCCCTATGCTTACAACAGTAACTCTTTAAATTGATTTGAAGGCGCTTTAGTAAAAAATCTCTAATTTTAGACAGAAGAATGGAGAATATCCCAACAAGCTACCTGAAGATAACTAATAATTATTATGCAAGATAGTTTCGTTAAAAGTTAAAATAGGAGAGGCGACTTGTATTTAAAGGGGTAAATATAATCTCCTTAAATTTTTCAAATCCCAAATGTTCAAAAGTTAAGTTTTAGCAATTTATCGAAGATTTACTTTAATTTATGGCCGTCTCTCGTTTGATTTTAAAGTAAGGTGATCACTTGAGTTCATTTTAAATCATGAAAAAGTATTTTTTTAACGTAAATGATGTTGATGTTGTATTTTGCATCAGAATGAAGTGCAAGGTTTGCTCCACTAACGTCCGGACCTAATACAAAAGTGAGTAGAAGGCAAATTTTTTCAATTGTATGTTCCTAAATTCTAGAGACTGTTTCTAAGTTAACTCTTCTAACAGAGTGGGATTGTAGAGATGTTTGAGCTCCCAACACTTATTACTGTCGTGTGCGATGTCAGTATAGAATGAGAGCTTAAGTCGAGTGGTGGTGGTGTTAATAAATATGGAGTTATAAGCATATCAAAAGTAGTATTTATTCCAAACCAAAATCCATAACAAATTGGCGACGAGGATGATTGTGTAAAGTGTAAAGTAGTCGCGTGAAATATTTTTTTTAGATAATTAAGTTAGTTAAAGTTTGTATTTGGTTGAAAACCAAACATTCGTAGTAAAATTTGTCGAGGTCGCCCGTTAAAAAGATAAAAGTGTGAAGTGTAGGGCCAGATGCAAGCGTTCGTTCCGAGAGACGATTTTGAGGAATACGTAGAAAGGTTGGATCAGTTTTTGATTTTGAATGACGTAACATCGGTTAAAAAAGTGCCTATGTTATTAACGTTTATCGGGCAGGAGACATATTCTATTTTGAAAAAATTGTGTTTTCCGACTGATCCTAAAAGTATCGATGAATTAATTAAAATATTAAAAGATCATTTTACACCGACTTTAAATGTTATACCGCAGCGTTTTAAATTTCATAAAGAAGCTCGGAAGAGAGGACAATCTATCAACGATTATATTATCGAACTTAAGTCAAAGACTGCAAGTTGTAATTATGGTGATTTTCTTCTGCAGACTTTGCGAGATCCATTAGTTTTTGGAGTTGCGAGTGATGAATTAAGAGTCCAGCTGTTGAAGGAGAAAACGTTAACTTTCGAAAGTGCTCGTCAGCTAGCTCTCGATTGGGAGGCAGCAGTGAAAGAGAAGCACGAGGATCCAATAATTAATAAAATATTTGAAAAAAATAATGAAAACAAAGTCGTCGTTAAAAATGTTAAGTGTTATAATTGTGGTCATTGGGGTCACATTGCAAAATTTTGCAGATCGAGATCGAAGTTTAGTTATGGAAGAAATGTTTCAAGATATAGAAATACATCAAATTGTTCGAATAGGAAAAGAAGTCCGTCAAGCTACAGATGATCGTCGCGTGAGAGGCATCTGGTGAAAAATTTGTCCGACGAATTGGATATTTTAAGGGTAAATCAGATAGAAGAATTGAATAGCGTGTGCAAACTTTGGAGTTCGAAGTAGATACAAGAGCTTGCGCATCAATAATTGGATTGAATAAGTATAAGAGTTCCTTTAGTAAAATACCTTTAAAATGTGTAGTAAAACTGTTAATTACTCTTACAGGTGATAGGATCGAAATTATAGGAAAAATTGTAGCCGACGTGAGATTGCAAAGTAGTAGTGGAAGAGTGGGAGTTGGAAACCAGATGGAATTGGTAGTTGTCAATAGTGCGAGGTCTATTACTCCGTTAATTGAAAGATCCTGGTTAAGTAAATTATTTCCTGGTTAGCGTAATCAGTTTTTTGTAAGTCCAGAATGTATTAATGTTGTTTGTACTAAACGTTCAGAGATCATTAGTTGGATTAATGGCAAGTTTCCGAATGTTTTATCTAATAAGTCTGATCAATGTATTAAAAGTTTTACTGCAGAGATAATCTTACAATCAGATGCACAACCAATATTTTTTAAAGCTTATCAAGTTCCTTTCCGTTTAAAAGATAAAGACGAAGTCGAACTTTTAAGGTTACAAGAACTAGGCATTTTAGAACCAGTTACTGTTAGTAGGTGGGCAAGTCCCAAACGGAAGTATTAGAATATGCATAGACGCTAAAGTAACTATTAATAAGTTTATTCAAATTCAGCATTACCCCTTACTCTTTACCTAGGGCGGTTGATTTATTTGCGAGTTTGTCAAATTGTAAAGTATATTGTCTATTAGATCTATCGGGCGCTTACGAACAATTGAAATTGTCTTAAAAACTTACTGTGCTCTGATTCGGAGGCTCTGAAATCAATTTTTAATCCTCGTAAAAGTACGTCAACTATAATAGCTATTTCGCGGTTCCAAAGGTACGCGGTAATTTTATCGATGTATGATTATGAGTTTCAGCATCGCCCGTCGACGAAAATGACACATGTAGATGCATTATGTAGGTTACCTCTAAGTGAAATGGTTAACATGGAAAAAGATCAAGTAGCAAAAAGAGTAGAAATTTTTAGAAAACTATCCAGTTAGTATTTCAGACGTTAAAAACAGTTTAAAAAATGACAAGTTGTTAAATTTAGTTTACAAGTATTATACAAGTGAGGGTTGGTTGAAAATTGCTAGTAAATTAAATACGGAGTTGAAATATTATTTTAAGTTACGGGAAAATTTAAGTATAGAGGACGAGTGCTTGTATTTTGGAAATAGAATTGTGATGGAAGAGTGTCTAAAAAATAAATTATTAAAATTATTACATGAGAATCACGAAGGGATAGTTAGAATGAAATTGTTAGCTCGTGAAAATTTTTGGTGGAAAGGTCTTGGCAAGTACATCGAGCCTTATGTTAAGGATCGTATCGTTTGTAATCAAACTCAAAGAGGTAGTAACGTCGAAATGGCCTAGTCCTTTAAGAGTTTTTGAACGAGTGCATTTGGATTTATTTTATTTTCAACAAGAAACGTTTTTAATATTAGTTAATGCATATAGTAAGTTTATCGATGTTAAAGTATTAAAGAAATCAAAAGTCGAAAATGTGATAAGTGCTTTACAAACGTTTTTCACGTATTTTGGGTTGGTGGATGTCATAACAACCGATAACGGTCCGCCGTTTAATTCGTTTGTGTTTGAAGATTTTTGTAAATTAAATAATATTAGAGTGTTTAAGATTTCGCCTTATCATAGTCAATCTAATGGTCTTGCCGAATGGGGAGTTCAAACTATTAAAAATTATATAAAAAAATATTTATTGGATTCAAATTTAACAAAGTTGAACACCCAGGAAAAACTTAACAGACTGTTGACCGCGTGCAATTCTACTCCTCCGACTGCTAGTTGGAAAGCTCCGTTGGATATTTTATTTAGTTATAAAGTAAAAACATTAAGAAATTCGATTAATCCTAAAACTATTTCGTATGATAACAATATACAAACAATAAACAAAGTAAGGTTTAATTTAGTTCAATCGAATAAGAGAAAAGGCTTGGTATAGAAATCATTTTAAAACTTATTTTAATAAATGCTTGCCGACGGTAATAATTAGAAAAATAAGTAATTTTGTTTATTTGATAAATTTAAGAGGAAACGTTAGAACTGTGCATATTAATCAATTAAGGAAAATGAATGTATATTACGATAGATTTAAGGTTAATTTTAGAGTTCCAGAAGGAACATATTTGCCTAACATGAGATCAAGGAAAACATGTGCCAGTGAATCGGATGGTGTGGAACCATTTGTGTTGTGTAGATCGGTGAGACGATCGTTTGGGATATGCTTTTCAGTCTCAACTCAAAAGTTTATAAAGGTTTTTGTTTATAACTCTTCCTTCGGGAGGATGTCATGTACCACAATTATAACGCCGTATTTTCGCTTTGAGGACGCTTACACAACGCTGTAAGTTATTTCGTAAACAAAAATTTATTTTTTTCTTATAATTATTATTGTATGTATGTAAATTACCAAATTACATTAAACATGCGAAGAACGCCCTACTACGTCGGTTGAGTTGTACTCGTACTTGAACTACTGACAAGGAATTTAAGTGCACGTCTCGCGCCACATGTGCTCATGGCTGCAAAATTTTGAGGTTAGTTTTGATTGCGATTATTTTTCTTGTTTATGTACCTTACGTGACCGTACATTAGTTGTATTCTTTTTACCTCTTACGAACTGAGATAATTTTCTTTCCCTTCTACCTTGCGAGGTCGTCGTGTTTAAGTGAGTCGAATTGAGATTTTCAACATTTTTATCGTATTCGTTAAATTTAAGGTTGGTCAACTGGTTCTAACCTAAATTTTTCTTTTTGTACTGAGTATTATCTTTGATCTTCTAATTTTAGACATGGTGTAGTTTGTAGTTGGGTAGTCTAGTTGTTAGTAGTGTGGATTAAGGATATGCTTGCTGCTTGCTTCATTTGCTGAAGAAGTACACATTATAGTATAGTACATCGGACAAAAATTTGTACTACTCCAGGATATATTCCAGAATCAGAATGTCCTTTTGAATTTTAGTTTGTTATGAGAAAACTATTTCTTCGAAATGTGGAAATTTCTTTTAATTTTGTGTACTCTAGGATCCTAACAGTGTCGTCGATAGGAGGAAGTACTAGCAAAAATTTTACCTAGTATCTTAGAAGAACATGAAATGGACGGCATCAAGAGTTTTTTTGCAAAGTTTTAAAGTTTACTTTCTAAGCACGCACTCGAAAACTTTTCGAAAGCTTGACAACTATAAATTCCTAGAACGTGTTCTCAACCTGCAACCTGCACGCCTGGATTACAGTTTTAGAGTAAGTCTCGGGTTGATGTGTTGTGATTTGGTCAGTTTGTTATTTGTTATTTGCGTTATAAATAATAGTTATAACCTATAAAATTTAACACTTTAACATGTCGTGATCGAAAGATATAAATATTGGAAAATTTATAGAACACAACAACAATTTCAGCAATTTATCGAAGAGTTAGGTCTTTTAGAGCGACAAAGGCACTTTGTACTCGAGATGCACACATAATTTTTTCTACAATTGCCTAAAAAGTTCAAAAAAAATATAAAAATTTAAAAAGTAGGTACTCAGAAAATGTATTACTGGTTTATTTTGATCAAAAATCGATTTTTATTTATATTTTTTAAATAAAAACAAACATGTTTTTATTCAATTATAGTAATTTAAATAAATAATAATTTAGGTATACGCACCAAATTTAAATTCAAGCAATCGATACAGTACTTTGCGCTCGTCTCCCATGACAACGAGCGACAATGTATTTTGCGCTTGCTGTCATGGGAGACGAGCGGCAATTTGTTTGTTATGATTGCTCATCGGGAAACGTCGACTTTGCGATGACAAAAGCGAGCGCAAAAGCCTGCTTTTCATAGCGATTGTAGGAAAATGTAATTTTCCCTATGTTGCATTTTACCAATCGCACATCAAAGTATTGAATCCGTAAATAACTTGTGATATGTAAAATAAACCATAGGGAAAATTACATTAGTACGAATGCACTTATTTTTGTATGTTGTATACTAAAAAATCAAGCACTGTAGCATGTGTGATACATGTATGGCAGAAGTCCAAACAAATCTGAATTTTGATTTTGACAAGTATTTATACTTTGCTTAAATATTTAATAATTGTGTAGTATTTAGTTTCACTTAATTATCTGAAAGCATAAAATTTCTTTTATATTTCGTCAAATCAACTAAATTATCGCATTATTACCTAAAAAGAAACTTCGAATTTGTCGCCGCTACAATTTAAACACCGAAGCCTGTTTGTTACGCAACTAACTTAACGCCAGAAGAAAGAACCACCAGTATTTCAAGTGGAACGTTTTGCGCACCATCGGCTCCTGGCTGCCACTCGAATTTAATATTTTTGTATTGGTAAGCTTGTTTATTTGCTCGCTCGTGGTAAATTTAAAGCGTTTGTTTGTCGTCTTTTTTTATTTATGGTCCTGCTTTTTTACTTACCATAATTAAATTAGACAACAGTAAATAGACCTATTATTATCAATTTATTAATAGAGTTTCATGAAATATACGTTTCATTATCGACAAGTTCATTTTGTCTCGTTGTTTGCCGTTCATTGTGCGATTGTGTTTGTACCTGTAAAATTTGACAATTTAACATGTGGTTGAAAGCTAATTCCGAAAAATTTATAGAACACATTATTTTTGAATTGGATCCTCCAGACCTACAATCAAGTGTGCAACTTTGGAACGCTAACTGTTTTTAATCCTATATTCCGATAAAATCCTTATTTGACGGGACTTCTTATGTTAGAATGAAGAATATAAAGAACAACAACTGTATGACAAAGTTTAAACTTTGTTACAACAATGTCGTTTCATTCGTAAGATTACTGGAGAGAACTTCTTTGACATCTTTAAGAAAATGTTTAGGAATTCGAAAGGTAAATAACAATGTCATTGTAAAAAGACCTAAGAAAAGCAACCCTTGTTTAATCCATTTATTTAGTAGTAAGAAATCTCTAATTTTAGACAGAAGAATTGAGGATATCCCAACCTACCTACGTGTGATTGAAATATCCCTACACAAAATATAAAATATTGTACCTATATATGCTTTACAAGATGGTTTAGTTTAAAATAGGAGACAACTTGTATTTAAAGGGGTAAATATTAATTCATATTAGTTGATTTTAAATCAAGAAAAAGTATTTTTAATGTAGAAATTGGATATTACGCCTTACGCCTGCACTTAGGCGTAAAACTAATTCCACCCCAAACGTGGAATTACCTATATGTTAGGTGCATTTAAACTTTTTTCTCTTTGGTATGATTGTATTTTATACTTTTCTTGTTTTAGAACATAGAATTCCGAAAGGCGTAAGAAGCTATACAACTATTTGGATATTACTGTCATGCTACGACTGAAACTTGTGATGATTGATGATGAATGAAGATTTTGGAATTTAATGTTTGTGACTTCCTGAAGACCATTTACTTTAATTATTTGCTGTCAGTAATTAGAAATGGTAAGAAAAGTTATTTTAAAAAAATGTATTTTAATTGCGATTTTTAGATTACGTTTCCAACAACAAACTAAATATATTCTAAATATAGGAATGTTTACTTGAAATTTTCCTAATTCGTTAAAGAGCATTGGTATGCTGGTTTTGAACATAACAATGCGGTTTGGAACATAACAATAGAACAAGATTTCTGTTTGAAGATTCTTAGAAGATATTTATTTGCCATTTTCATTACGTTAACCGAATTCTGTTTTTTGTGTATTAAAAATAAGCACAAATGTTTATTATTAATTGTCTAGCTGTCTAGTGGTCAATATCCTAAAAGATCTGGTTAATCAGGGGTCATTTCTAAAGCTCATTTCTGATTTATCGGAACTTTTAGGACAATCTTCATTAGACACCTACAAGAATTATGTAAAATTTCGAAACTATTTGATGTTTTTGAAGGTGGAACGCTTTAATTTTTAGTTGACTGAACTATAAATATTTTGTCTTGCACTTTGATTGTTCTACAACAGGCTAATATTAGTTATAATGTTATTGTAACAAATCTTAATAATTGTTAAGCCTTTTAAAGCAAATATGTAATATTATAATTAACTCTTCTTCTGATAAACTAGATTTAGTTATTAGAAAAATTAATATTGTTAATTACTATGGTAACAGTTTTAGTTTCAATGTTTCTCTTTTCAATTTGTGAATGAAACGTTTTGCTCATGAAAAATGAAAATTTAAATTTGTAAATAGTAATTGATAATAAATTATTTATCGATTTTGTGCTTCTAAGTACACCTAAAGGACCTAACCGAGCTTGCTTAATCCAGTGTATTAAGGAGTTTGCAAATTTGTTAAATTGCTTCTTGTTAAAGTGGTTTTCTTGTTTTACTATTTGTTATAAATTATAAATCGGTAGTTGCAGCATTGTTTATATGTTTATGTATCAAAATTTATAATTATAACATTAGTTTATTAATTAGTTAAAAGTATTATGTATTTTTCCTTCTATATTGACCACTTTCTAAGTTGAGATAATGTAAAAGTCGAAATTTGTTAAAACTCCAACTTTTTACGCCTACTAATACATAGGCAACACTTGTTACTCTCCCACTACATTATAAATTTTAAACTACCATAGAAATTTACAGAGTGGGGTGGTCACATGACCACCAAAAGTTTATATGAGGCCGAGTTTTGCCATTCGGAAATTTTGTAATCTCCACTTCAAATCAGCTTCGAAGAGAAAATTTTAGCTTTGCTCGTGTGAAAAATCAACTTCAACTTTTTGAATTTTTTTTCTCTTGGAAGTTGTTAGAGACATTGTTCTGAATATCTTTAGCGACTTTTGGATTATTTGGTCGAATATTAATGCGGGGAATTAAGTTTTTAAAAATCAATTACTTATTCGTACCTACCACAGTATTAATTAACTCTGCATTCTTGTTTGGAAGGTGTTTGGCGCTTCTTAAGACGCTGTTATTTCTCTTTTCTGAGGAGAATTTATTTTTGTATTATAATTATTATTGTATGTATGTAAATTACGTTGAAAAAAATAAACGATAGAAAGCAATAATTTCTTTTATTATAAGCTACCCTATTTACAAGCAAAATCCTCATTTTCGGACTAGATAGTTGGAAAGCAAAAGGGTGATAGGGTTTTGGAAATAAATTTTTAATTAAGAAGATACTTTTTGATTAAAAAAACATTTCAAATCATATAAGCGATAACGCCTCGTTTCATAACATAATAGCAAAGCTTTTAAAATTCTTTTAAATAAATATTTCTCTCTAATTTATTTCGTTTACCTTATCGACCTTCTGCTCTCCTACTACCTAGCCGGAAAATTATAAATTTTGAAAGAAACCTTAAAAAGTAAATTTTTTTTAAAGTTTGAATTACGCAATTTTGAGGGTGCGATTCTTTAGCCCTACTATCGGGGAATTTACTTGTTAAATTTGGGGGCTGCCGGTTCTCTAGTTTAGAAGATATTCGACATAAAACACAAAATTTGAAAATTTATAAAAGTTAAAATATCTTAAAAGTCGAATATCTTATAAACTAGAGAACCAGCTGCACCCAAATTTAACAAGTAAATTCCCCGATAGTAGGGCTAAAGATTTGCACCCTCAGAATTGCATAATTTCGATTTTTTAAAACTAAGATTTTAAAAATTTCCTTTAAATTTTACAATTTTTAGACTAGGTAGTAGGAGAGCAGAAGGCCGATAAGGTAAACGAAACAAATTAAAGAGAAATATTTATTTAAACGAATTGTAAAGGCACTGACAATATGTTATGAAACGAGGCGTTATCGTTGATATAGTAATTCTTTTATAATTTGTTTAAATAAATATTTCTCTTTAATTTGTTTCGTTTACCTTATCGGCCTTCTGCTCTCCTACTACCTAGTCTAAAAATTGTAAAATTTAAAGGAAATTTTTAAAATCTTAGTTTTAAAAAATCGAAATTATGCAATTCTGAGGGTGCAAATCTTTAGCCCTACTATCGGGGAATTTACTTGTTAAATTTGGGTGCAGCTGGTTCTCTAGTTTATAAGATATTCGACTTTTAAGATATTTTAACTTTTATAAATTTTCAAATTTTGTGTTTTATGTCGAATATCTTCTAAACTAGAGAACCGGCAGCCCCCAAATTTAACAAGTAAATTCCCCGATAGTAGGGCTAAAGAATCGCACCCTCAAAATTGCGTAATTCAAACTTTAAAAAAAATTTACTTTTTAAGGTTTCTTTCAAAATTTATAATTTTCCGGCTAGGTAGTAGGAGAGCAGAAGGTCGATAAGGTAAACGAAATAAATTAGAGAGAAATATTTATTTAAAAGAATTTTAAAAGCTTTGCTATTATGTTATGAAACGAGGCGTTATCGCTTATATGATTTGAAATGTTTTTTTAATCAAAAAGTATCTTCTTAATTAAAAATTTATTTCCAAAACCCTATCACCCTTTTGCTTTCCAACTATCTAGTCCGAAAATGAGGATTTTGCTTGTAAATAGGGTAGCTTATAATAAAAGAAATTATTGCTTTCTATCGTTTATTTTTTTCAACGTAATTTACATACATACAATAATAATTATAATACAAAAATAAATTCTCCTCAGAAAAGAGAAATAACAGCGTCTTAAGAAGCGCCAAACACCTTCCAAACAAGAATGCAGAGTTAATTAATACTGTGGTAGGTACGAATAAGTAATTGATTTTTAAAAACTTAATTCCCCGCATTAATATTCGACCAAATAATCCAAAAGTCGCTAAAGATATTCAGAACAATGTCTCTAACAACTTCCAAGAGAAAAAAAATTCAAAAAGTTGAAGTTGATTTTTCACACGAGCAAAGCTAAAATTTTCTCTTCGAAGCTGATTTGAAGTGGAGATTACAAAATTTCCGAATGGCAAAACTCGGCCTCATATAAACTTTTGGTGGTCATGTGACCACCCCACTCTGTAAATTTCTATGGTAGTTTAAAATTTATAATGTAGTGGGAGAGTAACAAGTGTTGCCTATGTATTAGTAGGCGTAAAAAGTTGGAGTTTTAACAAATTTCGACTTTTACATTATCTCAACTTAGAAAGTGGTCAATATAGAAGAAAAAATACATAATACTTTTAACTAATTAATAAACTAATGTTATAATTATAAATTTTGATACATAAACATATAAACAATGCTGCAACTACCGATTTATAATTTATAACAAATAGTAAAACAAGAAAACCACTTTAACAAGAAGCAATTTAACAAATTTGCAAACTCCTTAATACACTGGATTAAGCAAGCTCGGTTAGGTCCTTTAGGTGTACTTAGAAGCACAAAATCGATAAATAATTTATTATCAATTACTATTTACAAATTTAAATTTTCATTTTTCATGAGCAAAACGTTTCATTCACAAATTGAAAAGAGAAACATTGAAACTAAAACTGTTACCATAGTAATTAACAATATTAATTTTTCTAATAACTAAATCTAGTTTATCAGAAGAAGAGTTAATTATAATATTACATATTTGCTTTAAAAGGCTTAACAATTATTAAGATTTGTTACAATAACATTATAACTAATATTAGCCTGTTGTAGAACAATCAAAGTGCAAGACAAAATATTTATAGTTCAGTCAACTAAAAATTAAAGCGTTCCACCTTCAAAAACATCAAATAGTTTCGAAATTTTACATAATTCTTGTAGGTGTCTAATGAAGATTGTCCTAAAAGTTCCGATAAATCAGAAATGAGCTTTAGAAATGACCCCTGATTAACCAGATCTTTTAGGATATTGACCACTAGACAGCTAGACAATTAATAATAAACATTTGTGCTTATTTTTAATACACAAAAAACAGAATTCGGTTAACGTAATGAAAATGGCAAATAAATATCTTCTAAGAATCTTCAAACAGAAATCTTGTTCTATTGTTATGTTCCAAACCGCATTGTTATGTTCAAAACCAGCATACCAATGCTCTTTAACGAATTAGGAAAATTTCAAGTAAACATTCCTATATTTAGAATATATTTAGTTTGTTGTTGGAAACGTAATCTAAAAATCGCAATTAAAATACATTTTTTTAAAATAACTTTTCTTACCATTTCTAATTACTGACAGCAAATAATTAAAGTAAATGGTCTTCAGGAAGTCACAAACATTAAATTCCAAAATCTTCATTCATCATCAATCATCACAAGTTTCAGTCGTAGCATGACAGTAATATCCAAATAGTTGTATAGCTTCTTACGCCTTTCGGAATTCTATGTTCTAAAACAAGAAAAGTATAAAATACAATCATACCAAAGAGAAAAAAGTTTAAATGCACCTAACATATAGGTAATTCCACGTTTGGGGTGGAATTAGTTTTACGCCTAAGTGCAGGCGTAAGGCGTAATATCCAATTTCTACATTAAAAATACTTTTTCTTGATTTAAAATCAACTAATATGAATTAATATTTACCCCTTTAAATACAAGTTGTCTCCTATTTTAAACTAAACCATCTTGTAAAGCATATATAGGTACAATATTTTATATTTTGTGTAGGGATATTTCAATCACACGTAGGTAGGTTGGGATATCCTCAATTCTTCTGTCTAAAATTAGAGATTTCTTACTACTAAATAAATGGATTAAACAAGGGTTGCTTTTCTTAGGTCTTTTTACAATGACATTGTTATTTACCTTTCGAATTCCTAAACATTTTCTTAAAGATGTCAAAGAAGTTCTCTCCAGTAATCTTACGAATGAAACGACATTGTTGTAACAAAGTTTAAACTTTGTCATACAGTTGTTGTTCTTTATATTCTTCATTCTAACATAAGAAGTCCCGTCAAATAAGGATTTTATCGGAATATAGGATTAAAAACAGTTAGCGTTCCAAAGTTGCACACTTGATTGTAGGTCTGGAGGATCCAATTCAAAAATAATGTGTTCTATAAATTTTTCGGAATTAGCTTTCAACCACATGTTAAATTGTCAAATTTTACAGGTACAAACACAATCGCACAATGAACGGCAAACAACGAGACAAAATGAACTTGTCGATAATGAAACGTATATTTCATGAAACTCTATTAATAAATTGATAATAATAGGTCTATTTACTGTTGTCTAATTTAATTATGGTAAGTAAAAAAGCAGGACCATAAATAAAAAAAGACGACAAACAAACGCTTTAAATTTACCACGAGCGAGCAAATAAACAAGCTTACCAATACAAAAATATTAAATTCGAGTGGCAGCCAGGAGCCGATGGTGCGCAAAACGTTCCACTTGAAATACTGGTGGTTCTTTCTTCTGGCGTTAAGTTAGTTGCGTAACAAACAGGCTTCGGTGTTTAAATTGTAGCGGCGACAAATTCGAAGTTTCTTTTTAGGTAATAATGCGATAATTTAGTTGATTTGACGAAATATAAAAGAAATTTTATGCTTTCAGATAATTAAGTGAAACTAAATACTACACAATTATTAAATATTTAAGCAAAGTATAAATACTTGTCAAAATCAAAATTCAGATTTGTTTGGACTTCTGCCATACATGTATCACACATGCTACAGTGCTTGATTTTTTAGTATACAACATACAAAAATAAGTGCATTCGTACTAATGTAATTTTCCCTATGGTTTATTTTACATATCACAAGTTATTTACGGATTCAATACTTTGATGTGCGATTGGTAAAATGCAACATAGGGAAAATTACATTTTCCTACAATCGCTATGAAAAGCAGGCTTTTGCGCTCGCTTTTGTCATCGCAAAGTCGACGTTTCCCGATGAGCAATCATAACAAACAAATTGCCGCTCGTCTCCCATGACAGCAAGCGCAAAATACATTGTCGCTCGTTGTCATGGGAGACGAGCGCAAAGTACTGTATCGATTGCTTGAATTTAAATTTGGTGCGTATACCTAAATTATTATTTATTTAAATTACTATAATTGAATAAAAACATGTTTGTTTTTATTTAAAAAATATAAATAAAAATCGATTTTTGATCAAAATAAACCAGTAATACATTTTCTGAGTACCTACTTTTTAAATTTTTATATTTTTTTTGAACTTTTTAGGCAATTGTAGAAAAAATTATGTGTGCATCTCGAGTACAAAGTGCCTTTGTCGCTCTAAAAGACCTAACTCTTCGATAAATTGCTGAAATTGTTGTTGTGTTCTATAAATTTTCCAATATTTATATCTTTCGATCACGACATGTTAAAGTGTTAAATTTTATAGGTTATAACTATTATTTATAACGCAAATAACAAATAACAAACTGACCAAATCACAACACATCAACCCGAGACTTACTCTAAAACTGTAATCCAGGCGTGCAGGTTGCAGGTTGAGAACACGTTCTAGGAATTTATAGTTGTCAAGCTTTCGAAAAGTTTTCGAGTGCGTGCTTAGAAAGTAAACTTTAAAACTTTGCAAAAAAACTCTTGATGCCGTCCATTTCATGTTCTTCTAAGATACTAGGTAAAATTTTTGCTAGTACTTCCTCCTATCGACGACACTGTTAGGATCCTAGAGTACACAAAATTAAAAGAAATTTCCACATTTCGAAGAAATAGTTTTCTCATAACAAACTAAAATTCAAAAGGACATTCTGATTCTGGAATATATCCTGGAGTAGTACAAATTTTTGTCCGATGTACTATACTATAATGTGTACTTCTTCAGCAAATGAAGCAAGCAGCAAGCATATCCTTAATCCACACTACTAACAACTAGACTACCCAACTACAAACTACACCATGTCTAAAATTAGAAGATCAAAGATAATACTCAGTACAAAAAGAAAAATTTAGGTTAGAACCAGTTGACCAACCTTAAATTTAACGAATACGATAAAAATGTTGAAAATCTCAATTCGACTCACTTAAACACGACGACCTCGCAAGGTAGAAGGGAAAGAAAATTATCTCAGTTCGTAAGAGGTAAAAAGAATACAACTAATGTACGGTCACGTAAGGTACATAAACAAGAAAAATAATCGCAATCAAAACTAACCTCAAAATTTTGCAGCCATGAGCACATGTGGCGCGAGACGTGCACTTAAATTCCTTGTCAGTAGTTCAAGTACGAGTACAACTCAACCGACGTAGTAGGGCGTTCTTCGCATGTTTAATGTAATTTGGTAATTTACATACATACAATAATAATTATAAGAAAAAAATAAATTTTTGTTTACGAAATAACTTACAGCGTTGTGTAAGCGTCCTCAAAGCGAAAATACGGCGTTATAATTGTGGTACATGACATCCTCCCGAAGGAAGAGTTATAAACAAAAACCTTTATAAACTTTTGAGTTGAGACTGAAAAGCATATCCCAAACGATCGTCTCACCGATCTACACAACACAAATGGTTCCACACCATCCGATTCACTGGCACATGTTTTCCTTGATCTCATGTTAGGCAAATATGTTCCTTCTGGAACTCTAAAATTAACCTTAAATCTATCGTAATATACATTCATTTTCCTTAATTGATTAATATGCACAGTTCTAACGTTTCCTCTTAAATTTATCAAATAAACAAAATTACTTATTTTTCTAATTATTACCGTCGGCAAGCATTTATTAAAATAAGTTTTAAAATGATTTCTATACCAAGCCTTTTCTCTTATTCGATTGAACTAAATTAAACCTTACTTTGTTTATTGTTTGTATATTGTTATCATACGAAATAGTTTTAGGATTAATCGAATTTCTTAATGTTTTTACTTTATAACTAAATAAAATATCCAACGGAGCTTTCCAACTAGCAGTCGGAGGAGTAGAATTGCACGCGGTCAACAGTCTGTTAAGTTTTTCCTGGGTGTTCAACTTTGTTAAATTTGAATCCAATAAATATTTTTTTATATAATTTTTAATAGTTTGAACTCCCCATTCGGCAAGACCATTAGATTGACTATGATAAGGCGAAATCTTAAACACTCTAATATTATTTAATTTACAAAAATCTTCAAACACAAACGAATTAAACGGCGGACCGTTATCGGTTGTTATGACATCCACCAACCCAAAATACGTGAAAAACGTTTGTAAAGCACTTATCACATTTTCGACTTTTGATTTCTTTAATACTTTAACATCGATAAACTTACTATATGCATTAACTAATATTAAAAACGTTTCTTGTTGAAAATAAAATAAATCCAAATGCACTCGTTCAAAAACTCTTAAAGGACTAGGCCATTTCGACGTTACTACCTCTTTGAGTTTGATTACAAACGATACGATCCTTAACATAAGGCTCGATGTACTTGCCAAGACCTTTCCACCAAAAATTTTCACGAGCTAACAATTTCATTCTAACTATCCCTTCGTGATTCTCATGTAATAATTTTAATAATTTATTTTTTAGACACTCTTCCATCACAATTCTATTTCCAAAATACAAGCACTCGTCCTCTATACTTAAATTTTCCCGTAACTTAAAATAATATTTCAACTCCGTATTTAATTTACTAGCAATTTTCAACCAACCCTCACTTGTATAATACTTGTAAACTAAATTTAACAACTTGTCATTTTTTAAACTGTTTTTAACGTCTGAAATACTAACTGGATAGTTTTCTAAAAATTTCTACTCTTTTTGCTACTTGATCTTTTTCCATGTTAACCATTTCACTTAGAGGTAACCTACATAATGCATCTACATGTGTCATTTTCGTCGACGGGCGATGCTGAAACTCATAATCATACATCGATAAAATTACCGCGTACCTTTGGAACCGCGAAATAGCTATTATAGTTGACGTACTTTTACGAGGATTAAAAATTGATTTCAGAGCCTCCGAATCAGAGCACAGTAAGTTTTTAAGACAATTTCAATTGTTCGTAAGCGCCCGATAGATCTAATAGACAATATACTTTACAATTTGACAAACTCGCAAATAAATCAACCGCCCTAGGTAAAGAGTAAGGGGTAATGCTGAATTTGAATAAACTTATTAATAGTTACTTTAGCGTCTATGCATATTCTAATACTTCCGTTTGGGACTTGCCCACCTACTAACAGTAACTGGTTCTAAAATGCCTAGTTCTTGTAACCTTAAAAGTTCGACTTCGTCTTTATCTTTTAAACGGAAAGGAACTTGATAAGCTTTAAAAAATATTGGTTGTGCATCTGATTGTAAGATTATCTCTGCAGTAAAACTTTTAATACATTGATCAGACTTATTAGATAAAACATTCGGAAACTTGCCATTAATCCAACTAATGATCTCTGAACGTTTAGTACAAACAACATTAATACATTCTGGACTTACAAAAAACTGATTACGCTAACCAGGAAATAATTTACTTAACCAGGATCTTTCAATTAACGGAGTAATAGACCTCGCACTATTGACAACTACCAATTCCATCTGGTTTCCAACTCCCACTCTTCCACTACTACTTTGCAATCTCACGTCGGCTACAATTTTTCCTATAATTTCGATCCTATCACCTGTAAGAGTAATTAACAGTTTTACTACACATTTTAAAGGTATTTTACTAAAGGAACTCTTATACTTATTCAATCCAATTATTGATGCGCAAGCTCTTGTATCTACTTCGAACTCCAATGGCACATCTTCTATCATCACTTCGACTTTTACCGGCTCCTCTCTTGGTTTGCACACGCTATTCAATTCTTCTATCTGATTTACCCTTAAAATATCCAATTCGTCGGACAAATTTTTCACCAGATGCCTCTCACGCGACGATCATCTGTAGCTTGACGGACTTCTTTTCCTATTCGAACAATTTGATGTATTTCTATATCTTGAAACATTTCTTCCATAACTAAACTTCGATCTCGATCTGCAAAACTTTGCAATGTGACCCCAATGACCACAATTATAACACTTAACATTTTTAACGACGACTTTGTTTTCATTATTTTTTTCAAATATTTTATTAATTATTGGATTAAAATCTCAATTCGACTCACTTAAACACGACGACCTCGCAACGTAGAAAAGGTTGGGGAAAGAAAATTATCTTGGTTCGTAAAATGTAAAAAGAATAAAACTAATGTACGGTCACGTACGATACATACTAGAAAAATAATCACTAATATACTAATCACAATAAACCAACCTCAAAATTTTGCAGCCAGGAGCACATGTGGCGCGAGGCGTCGCACTCGAACTACTTGTAGTTCGAGTAAATAATTACTTTTCGGTAGTTCAAGTACAATCCAACACCCAACCGACGTAGTAGGTCGTTCTTCGTTAAATAGGTTGTGGGTTTAACGTAATTTACAATAGAAATTACTATAAGAAAAAAATTAATTTTTGTTCACCAAATAACTTACAGCGTTGTAAACACGGAACATCCCAATATACATATAGGTATATTGTTGTGATATGGAAACTATGCGTTTGGTTTAAATTAAAAAAAAATGTAACTAGTGTAAGGTAATTTTAAACATATCAAGTGAAGATGGAAAAAAAACAAAAATAGTACATTGTTTACCGGGTAGGAAAAGCTTAACATTCCTGGACGACTGTGAAGATTGATAAGTCGAGGCGCAAGCCGAGACTTAGCAACACAGAGTCCAGGAATGTGGCTTTTCCTACGAGGTAAACATACTATTTTTCCGCAAATCGTTTAAAATTCGACAGATATTGATTGATTTAAAAAAAAGCGCGATAATTTTATTCCCAAATAAATGGTGCTTTGAAATTCCTAATAAAATTACTTGGGTTACTATGGAAACGTATTGAGGTTAAATTGTCAAACTTGACGCTTATAAAGTTAATTGCTGGTGTTCTCGAAAGTAAAATGATAAGTGATGATGAAATTTCCATTCCTGGGACTTCTCCAGAGCTGGTTGAGGCAGTGAATACTGCTTCATTAGAATTATTGCCAAAGAAATCAAGAGAAAAGTACGAAAATGCATACAGACGTTTTATGGATTATCGCATGAGTAAAAATACGAGTTCTTTCTCAGAAAATGTTGTAATGGCATACTTCCTAGACCTTTGTTTAAAGATGAAATCTTCAACATTATGGTCCAATTATTCAATGCTGAAGTCAACCCTTGCACTTAAACACAATGTAGATATATCTACATACTCAAAACTTCGTTCTTTATTGAAACGGCAAGCTCAAGGTTATAGGGCAAAGAAATCTAAGATTTTAACGAAGGAAGAAATTGAAAAATTTATCCAGGAAGCTCCAGATAAAGAAAATTTAATGATTAAGGTAATTTACAAGGTTTTAATTTCTATTTAGATTATAGCTTTATTTATTTTTTAGGTGGCTGTAATATTTGGTATTTCTGGGGCCTGTAGAATGGATGAGTTAGTCCGAATGACTGTACACGATATAGAAGACTTAGAATCTAAGCTTTTAATCAGCATACCTGATTCGAAAACCAACAAACCAAGATCATTTGTAATTAATCAGATCTACTTGAATGTTTATCGAAAGTATGTTTCGTTAAGACCAGAAAATATGAACAGTGACCGATTTTTCTTTAAATATCAAAGCGGAAAGGGTTGTAGACAAGTGGTAGGAATTCATCAATTTAGAAAAATGCCCAAAATAGTTGCTACTTATTTGAACTTGGTAAATCCGACAGAATATACTGGTCACTGCTTTCGTCGGTCTTCTGCAACAATATTGGTTGACTCTGGTGCCGACATAACTAGTTTAAAGAGGCATGGCGGATGGAAGTCATCAAACGTTGCTGAAGGATATATCGAAGAATCGCTTAACAATAAGGTTGAGGTGGCAAATAAAATTTTCACAGTACAAAATATTCAACAAAATGACCCTACCAACCTTCATGTTGTCCAAAATGTTTCTCATAGTTCTAAGAGTGTTCCTCCAATGTTCAATAATTGTACTAACTGTCAATTTACTGTAAATATGACAAATTGATCTTAAAAATGTATTCAGCAATGACTTGATGTTTTCAAAATATAAATTAATTCCTTATAAGCAATGTGTTTTCAATCATTTATGTAGAACACTAACAACTGTACGGAAATATCATTTCCTTACAGTAAGGAAGTCCTGACTTTTTCTTCAAGAAATTTTGACAGGAATGTCAAAATTTCCTAGCGATTTGCGGAAAAGGTACTTTTGTTTTGAAGCATTTTTACATTTTCTTAATTTATGAACACCATGTACCTCTGATCTTGAATTTTTAAATTGCAAAAACACTTTCTCGGCAAGCAGAACTTTTTATAAAGAATGATTTTTTGTCCTAAAATCAACAATAAAAAATTTTACCCTCTTGTCAACTCAATCCGCGGACACACTGTATATATATATATTTTGTAAAGCTGGACCCAGACGTAGCATTTTGTTTCACGATTTGTTTGTACAAACAAGTTACACAAACATATCAGTACTGTCCTCGCAACTCAAGTTGGCCAACGATGCCATAGAACTCGACGCCATGGATCGACGAAGCGTGGATTCACGGGGTTGAGCATTACCAAGTAATTTCAAATTTGCCGGTTAGAATAAACAAATAACAACGTGTAACCAAAGTGTGACTGGTGTGACCTTCTAAATTCTCTCCCACTCGCTCAACTTATACCACTCAATTATGGTAGGATAAGCGTCAAAACTGTTTCACACCCCTTCCGCCTTACCCCAGCTATCGATGGCCAACTTGAGTTGCGAGGACAGTATGTGTAGTGCCGTATTATGTTTGTACAAACATATTTCAGGAAGTAAATTCATTTGACTTGTTGTAACGTTTAGGGACTATCAACTTTTTATATTCGTTTTGTTTGTACAAACAAGTCGTTGAAACAAAATGCTACGTCTGGGTCCAGCTTGAGCTGGATTTTGCATTTTGTTTTGTTTTAACGATTTGTTTGTATAAACAAGTTACACAAACATATCAGTATGTGTAGTGCCGTATTATGTTTGTACAAACATATTTCAGGAACTAAATTCATTTGACTTGTTGTAACGTTTATGGACTATCAACTTTTTATATTCGTTTGTACAAACAAATCGTGAAACAAAATGCTACGTCTGGGTCCCGCTTAAGCGTCTTCAAAGCGAAAATACGGCGTTATAATTGTTGTGGTACGAATAAGTAATTGATTTTTAAAAACTTAATTTCCCGCATTAATATTCGACCAAATGGTCCAAAAGTCGCTAAAGATATTCAGAACAATGTCTAACAACTTCCAAGAAAAAAAAATTCAAAAAGTTGAAGTTGATTTTTCACACGAGCAAAGCTAAAATTTTCTCTTCGAAGCTGATTTGAAGTGAAGATTACAAAATTTCCAAATGGCAAAACTCGGCCTTATATAAACTTTTGGTGGTCACGTGACCACCCACTCTGCAAATTTTTATCCTCGATACAAAATTGATAACATAGTGGGAGAGTAAAGAGTGTTGCCCATGTATTGGTAGGCGTACAAAGTTGCAATTTTAAGAAATTTTCGACTTTCACATTATTTAAACTTAGAAAGTGGCCAATATTGCACGAAAAATGCATAATAGTTTGAACTAATATATAATTATAAATTTTGATGCATCTGCAACTACTGATTTATAGTTAAACAAGAAAACCGCTATTAACAACAAAAAATTAATTAAATATAGAGACCACGAGACCAGTCTAAAGTAATAACTTATCATTAATTGTTCTACAATTTGTAAGATAGGAACGGTTTTCGACGTGTTCTGTATTAAAGCGTATCATGTTCTAATCTCTCATATTTGTTCTTCTTGCGCTTGTATAATTTCTTGTAACAATTAACAACCCATTAATTAAATTAGTAATAAGTGTTGGGAGCTCGAAAGTCCCTACAATCTCACCCTGTTAGGCGGGTTAACTTAGAAACAGTCTCCAGAATTTAGAAACATACAATTTAAGAAAGTTGCCTTCTACTAACTTTAACATTAGATTAATCATTAGGTGTCCAAACTCCAGTTTTTATTGTCAACTATCAGTTTAGTACCATATGGAACCTAAACGTCTTAATTAATTATTCCTAGTCCGAGGGCCTAGCTCGCCTTAATCCAAAATTAGAGGTGCATTTTTAGATAAAGTTGTTACGTTTGCCGCTAGCTCCGCGGTTTAAACCGTGGTATTCACAATATATTATAAATTTACTAATCTAAAAACAAATAACGATACACTCTTACTTACTGCAAAAGTACCAATATATCAAAAAAACTATACAAAATATTTTAATTTTTAAAGTTCTTTTATAGTATAATACCATTACCAGTAAAATGCTTTTCAGGTTTAATATTAATTAGGAGTATAAAAAATGTAATATTTTGCACGATATCAAACTTATAATAATTAAAATGCGTAAGAGCTATTTTTAGTGTAAAAATTGATAGTCTTTAGATGCACTTTGGCCGTAAAATTTAGTTTTGACGCTTTCGATACAAACTTAATTCTATTTAAAAAACCATAATTTTAAATTTTCACACATTACAATTTAGCCTTTAAACTACCCATTAACTTATCGAGTTTTAGCGCTTTCGACATGTTACCGCTAATTTTTAATTTCCCTGTCATAAAAGCCGATGCAGGTTTCAGTTTTCCAGCAAACATATCGGAGAAGTGTTTGCTATCCATCGTTAAAATGGCATCTGCCTTTTCGGGAGCTTCACCTTCTCCACACGAGCCGGTACCAGATTTCAGGTTCACGTACCTTTAAACGAACAGTTTCTTAATTTTATTATGTCTCTTTTTATATAAACTCACCATTTACCCACTTCTTGGCCGGTGACAATAAACTGATAAACCGCTTGTGTCTCCTTCACAATTTTATCGCTTAAACTATTTTCGATAGCTTTAAATATGTTTGCAATTTTTCCGGTGCCTCCAGACGTCGAGGCAGGTTTTTCAACTTTCTGTTTCTCCATGACTTGTGCAGCAAGTTGCACTTCTTCGGGAGTTAAATCGTCAATAAAAAAGTCTGTTAACAATTTATCCTTATTTTCGGGATTAACGGCATAATTATCTAAATTTGTAACACCGGCCCTTATTAAAACTTCATCGTCGACGAAAAATTGGCCAGTAGGTTTAGGTTCTTGTGTAAGAATTGCGTATGCAGCATCGGCTACTATGTCGGGTTTGCGACTAAAATTAGAACCAGCATCTTTTCCCATAAGCATTTCAATTGCAGCCGTATGAATAGCTAAAGAAATTGAAAATGGGTCAATTATCGAAAAAATGAATTATTCATCTACCAACCTGTTCTAGGCCATAAAGCATTAACAGAAATATTGAACGGACGAAATTCTTCTTGCATTCCTAATACACACATCGACATGCCATACTTTGCCATAGTATAAGCTACATTACGAGCAAACCAACGGCTTTGCATACTTAAAGGTGGCGATAAATTAAGAATATGCGCGTGTGAGCTTTTTTTTAAATAAGGTAAACATAATTTGGATCTAAAATCTATCGGTAACATCGAGCTTTAAACGGCGCTAGGCTCACTTACACTAAAAATGTTCCTCTGGTGTTAATATTGTGCATTAAGTCGTACCTCTTCATATCTGTCTCTTCGGTATTAGTTAAAGATATAGCGGAAGCATTATTTATTAAAATGTCGATTCCACCAAACTTACTAACTGCAGCTTCGACAGCAGAACGAACTTGATTTTCATCTCTAATATCTACTACACAAGCTAGACCCTTTCCACCGGCCTTTTCCACTATGGAAGATAATTTAATAGCGGTCTGATGTCGAAAACAAACTCACCTTCTTCTACGGCAGAATAAACGGTACCGGGGAGTTTAGGATGAGCTTCGGCAGTTTTAGCAGCGACAACAACGTTGGCACCATCTTTCGCAGCTTTTAAAGCTATTTCTTTACCAATTCCTCTACTAGCTCCGGTTATGAAAAGAGTTTTACCAGCTAACTTCCTATTAAAAAGAAAATTTTTAATTGTAGAGTAAGAGATCAAGAATTATCTTACCCCGTGTTTATCATCTTGGAATCTGTTTAATATAAATAAACGACACTAAATTAACCGTTCGACGATATTAAATTAAATAAAGCAAAGTTCAATAGTTGTACGGTTTTATTTTAGAACAACAGACAAAGTCCAAATCCACGTTTAAAGATGTTTTTGGTGATGACGTCACGAAGTGGGTTAATGTCTATTTTCTTATTTAACAGGATAATAGAAAGTTTCGCTATAACCCGCTTCAATTAATAATTAAAAATAGCTTTACGAACGCCAAATCACAAATCAACAAGCCGAATAGTTATTATTAGGTGCTAAATATACCGTTCGTAACCTCACTCTTTGTACTTTGATTTTCAACTGGGACGTGGCGCCAAATTTAAAATTGATACCTCGAACTTCACAACATTACACAGCAAATTGTCGCTATTAGTAAATAAAAACAAGATAATAATAAGATATCGAATTAAAAATAGTCGTTTATAGAATTACATAGCGCTTTCACTATTATGTCCATTATTGACCGAAGCAGATGCTGGCAAGAAACTATTTAAAATTGGGCTTTTTAAAAATGTAGTAAGTTACATTTCCTGGGTATTTAAGAGATATTTTAACTAAAATAAACTTAACGAATTAGTAATATGGATGCCCTAAATTTGGAATGGCCTCTAACATTCAAACAGTACAACAAAAACATCCTTTTAATTCAGAACATTGCGGCATTGAATATTTAGACATAGCTTTTTTTTGTTTAGGTACCCGTAATTACTTCACGATTGCTTTATCGTTAACTGTCTACCCAGTATCTAATTAACTACTCAGATTACGTGCTACATAAACATCAAATCCTAGATGACGACAAAATATTTTTAACACTAAATATCTATCCATTAGAGTTTTCAATGAACTTATTATTAGTTTTAGTAGCACTTATTAATTAAACAATTGTCTTAAATAATGCACTGTTGTCTACTACTATTATTTCTTATTGCTAACTTGAAAGAAGGGAGAAGCAAGGACAACAATGCCATCGACTTATCGTGGCCATTTGACGAAAATACAATTTTCTGGAGCAACAGCCGACCTTTTAATTTCACCAAAAAAATTGCAGAAATTCGTAACGGTGGATGGTAATATGTTTACCAACGCCCACGACCTATCTTGCTTAGAAAGATACTTGTAGGTACGCCGCTAATGATTACTGTGCAGGAGAACATGGAGGAACACACTTCGATGCACCCTATCATTTTAGTAGCTTAGGCTGGAAAATCGGAGACATACCATTATCGAGGCTCATAGTTACAGGTAACAAACGCGTATCACAAATTTCAATTACAAAGCAGCTTGTCACGTTCACAGGTGTTAAAGTCGATCTATCCGAGGAAGTTAATATGTTACAAGATGAAGCTCGTCTTTTACCAAAACATTTAGAACTATGGGAAGAAAGTTATGGTTCTATTCCAAACAATTCTGTCGTTCTAGTTTGTTTTGGATGGTCGCAATACTACTCCAACAGGACAAAGTATCTAGGTATTGATGAAAAAAATAACTTCAATTTTCCAGGTAAGTTAGAGTCACAAAATGTCTCCACAATTATTACGGCCGCCCGAACGACCTCCCCTGCCATGTTAGCAAAATGCATATCTCATGGAGACCTCACCTAGGACTACAAAAAATATTTTTAGGTATTTCGGCAGAAGCAGCAGAATGGATTGTCAAATCCAATAAAATAGTGGGAGTCGGTGTGGACACTGCCAGTGTAGACGCCGGTATGAACATAATTGTTCATCAGTTATTTGGCAGAAATCAAATATACGGATTAGAAAATGTAAACATTCCGAACGAATTACCCGGTGAGTTACAATTCAAACACATTCGACTGTTAGGCAATTTAAATTTCTTTACACAGATAGTAACTTTGATCTTTACGTCATGCCTATGAAAATCAAAGAGGGCACCGGAGCACCAGCTCGAATATTTGCAATACCACACGAACATCTGATGGAAAGTCAAAGAATAATAAGTGGTGCAGCATATAAAATTTTGTGGCACCTCCACATTATAGTAATCATAACCAACATTGTGTTGTTTATTTGGTAAGAAGGCACTTAACTACAATAATCTCGATACCCGTTTTAAAAGTGTAATTAGTACCTAATTCAGAATTAACAACTCAAATCATGATTTAAAAAATTAAACTTGCATTATTGTACTACCAAAGCATTGGACTATTATTATTGTCACCTAATGTAATACAAAAAATTATATTTACAAATGAAAAGTACAAAATTAGATCTTATATACAGGGTGTCTAATATATTCCCACGTTCTACAGTTAGTCTTTTGTGCTATTTGAAGTAACCTGTACAGTGTACAGGCACAGCAATAGTTGTACAAAATAAATTAAAATTTACAAAACAAAAACTTTCTTATTATGGTTGAATTATGGTTGGTTATGGTCAAATGATTGAATTAGCAAACTTGGGCAGAATTACAAAACAAATTTAAGGGCGTTGAAAATGAAAACATTTCTTAAACGATAATCTTCTTTGCTGTTATAGATAAAACAAACTTCAACTTCATAAAGTTATCTCTTGCAGTTTTGTTCCATCTGCAAAGCTAGCAGGGATATCACTTAAATTTGTCTTGTAATGCTGCCCAATTTAACAGACTCTTATATTAATAGTTACCCATACCCATACACTTGTATCACTTGTATCTTGTATCCTGTATACAATTTGAAAAAAAAAAACATCTTATTTCCTTATAATAATTTACAACAAGATTTTTCCAGTAGGATTACTATCGATTACTATTTTACCTTATAATAATTTTATTCTTTAAAATTATAAAAATATAAAAGCATCACAAATTGTATCAAGGAATATAAATCTTTCGTTTCTTAGTTCGACACGATCTTCTTGATTTCCGTGACACACTAATCGGCAAAAAATAAAACTGTAAACATTAAGTTTTACCACAAACAAATACTTACTCAGAATCTGAAGATGTTTCCGTCACTGTAACAGAATTAGAGACAACTGAACTGCGAGTGCTCGATTGGGAATCAGTAGTAGTTGGTGTCAGTATCGTCATTTCGTCATCTTCTAATTTATCCATCTATATAAATGAGCACATTGTTACAAAACTTACCAAGTACAAAAACACAAAATATCGAGTAATATAACCGATACAACTCGAACCAACCTTTCTTGTGAAAAACATATCTCTTATCTCCTACCAGTAAACTTCAAGTTAAATTAATTATCGATAGTATTTTACGAGGGCGAAAAACATTTAAAAAAAGGAAATAAACAAAACTTCAATATCCTACATCTGAAAAACATTCCCGATAAATTTAGAACAAAGATTAGTGGTCCGTCTGTTTCTAAATTTGTCATAATCTTAAAATGCTTACCACTATGTCATCCGAGTTTACAATCGTATGCATGATTGTTTCGTCAGAAAAACTATTTACTGGTAAGTCTATAGTTCGACCCCTCTGCTTTCTTCTCTTGACAGTTTGGTTTTGAGACTTATTGCCCTCGCTGTTCTTTTTATCCTGTTCTCGATTTTGAAGGGCAATATTTTTATTTCTCAATCTACCTGCATGTAAAAAGTTTAAATTTTAGGGAAAGTTTAAACTTAAAAAGACTAACCCGATGTTCTGATACTAGCGATAAAATGGTCGCTGCTTTCTGAATCGCTAATTTCGTTTTTGCTTTTGTCTCTCTCATCTTCTTGAGCTTTTATTAATTAAATAAACAAAATTAGAATATTGGCGTTTTATTTATAATTAAAACCAACCTTTACTACTCGGCTCAGAAGTGTTCTTTTTCTTTGCTCTTTGTGGTTTTTTACTTGTACTTTCAATATTGGCACCTTCAACTTTGGATTCTGAAATTAATAGTCAAGTTATCGTCTATTAATTCTTAAAATGTTTCAAGAAACACAAATCCGTCGCCTTGCAATCAAAGACGCGTTCAGTTCAATCCTATAGGCACTAAATTCAAATGCACTTTAAATTCAGAAAATACACCCAGGAAAAAAACGTGGAAACACTATCCCAGACTGTGTGTGCTTTAGAATAATACTACCACCAAACTTGTGGAGACAGTTGTACCAAGATCACAACATTGAACCCATAGAAGAAATAATCAAAATACAAGCACAAATACCATCTTTCATTAACGAGACATTAGGAAATAAAAACAGATCCACAAAGCAGCTTCATCCAAATAAGAAGTACCACAGTCACAACACCAGACAAAGACTCGACTTAAGAACTTGAAAGACGAAGCACAGAACCAGAAAAACTATACATCAGGGTATACTGTAGTATGTATAACTCCCACAACATATCTGAAATGCACGTGGCAGACAACTCCTCCTAAGTGGTTAAGAACCATGTTGTGGAACAGACAAGTTGGAGCATCACTGCAGCTTGCATCTGTTTGTAGCTTAAATCACAGGCGACACGAGCTCTTGGACATAGGACACATCAAACTCTGCAAGAGAAAGTTTGGGGCAAACTACTGCTCCTAGAATAACTAAACAGATAGGAGAGGGACAATGGACTCAAAGGGTCAGTAAAAAATCCTTAAAATAGTTAAAGAGCCTCTCAAACACAAACACAAGGAAGAGTATTCACTCAAAAGCATCTCGAAGCTAATATAACAAAACCAACCTGATTCTCTCCTTTTCGAATTTTTCTTCTGTGTATCTTTTGTTAAATTCGAGTGCTTTTTACTTTCTACATTTACCACTAAAAAATAAAAATAAAACTATAAATTCATAAAGAAAGCGATAAATGTTTTTTACAAACCTGGAATTTCTTTACTGCCATTAGCATTGTCATTTTGATTCGTCGTTACATTGGTCATAGGCAATACACTTTTTCGAACAACTACTGCATCAACGTCTAATCCCTCTTCCACGCAATTTTCGGAGCGTTCATCGACACTAACGGCGCTATTTTCTGTTCTATTTTCATCATTGACTTCTACACTTAGCAACAATTTTAATTTACTCAAAAACTTTTGCAAATTAGCTCTGCAAGTTTTCTCGTCGATTTCCTAAAACGTTTCAAAATTATTCCTATAAAAAACTCCTTTAGGATGTTACGTGCTGTATGTATCCAACACGGATACACACTACTTGTAGTTGCAGTGGCAATGTGTATCCGCCGCAGATACATGTGCACATTTTTACCTCTAGTATTAATTCGGTTTGAGTAATCAGCTCCTTTATAACCACATTGTTATCCAACACCAGATCCAAATTCAACAGCATCTTAATGTACAGCGGAACACATTTACAATTGGGCTTGTTTAAAATTTTATAGCACAGCGCATACGCTAAGTTTTTGTGAATGTTTACAAGTCCCTTTGGAGAAAATAGGAATAAAATTTTAATTTCTAATCGACAATTAACGTACCGTCGAATTTTCGTGAATGCTCGTTATAGCTGCTAAGAATCGCAAGGCATTATCGACATCGATATCTGCCAAAGGACTAGCACGAGGTGCATTTCCTATACTGGTAAGAACAGGTATTACCGTGCGCTCGAAAATTTCCCCAGAGCCATTCGCACGAGCAACTTGCATTAGAGCATTACCAAAAAGTTGTTGAGACTTGTTGTCGCCGTCTTCCGCAGACCAAATGAACCATTTTAGTATTATTTTAGAAATTATAAGCGGCGTAAGAAAGATTTGAGCTATTACTAACTCGCCTAAAGCACTTGTCGTTTGGCTTCTAACTTCTTCTCGCTGAAACATTAAGTTTAATCAGTTCGTGTAATTTCTAATTTTACTCGTGAGAACTAACCTCGTCGTCTAACATTTCGAGATAAGCATCTCCTATGTCTTTGGAAGTAATTAAATTAAAATCGATACACTCGGCATCTTCTATATGCTCAACAGTGTACAACCGTCTCGTCGCATTTTCATTTTTCGTTAAATTTACGTTAGTCGTATTGGAATCTTCGTTAAGTTTCAAGACATCGCTTCCATACAATCGTAATAGATCAGAAATTGCGGTGATTGAAAGTATCAATATACGAGTGTTCTCGTGAGGGGTTAAACGATTGAAGAGCACCTAAAAGAATTATTTTATTAGCAGTTGCATAAAAAAGCACCGCAAAACTTACAGGAGAAGTGATCAGCTTTAAGTTTTGTTGAGTTAAAACTTTATCCAAAGTACAAAACAGCATTAAACATCTATAAGCTCGCACGCTTATTTCTAGATCATCGTCTTCCAGTAAGGGCGTTACAAATTCGTCTTTGCATGTTCTTAGAGATATCGTTAAAGTCTTTAGTTTTTCATATGATAATATTCCAATTAAAATATCTAAACAACGAATAGTAACGTCGGGATTATTTTGTGTTTGTCGTACCAAATTTTTCTCTGCATTAAATTGGGCGTTTAACTCTTCATACTGTTTCTTATATTCTATTAGCTTTTCTCTCACTATTTTGGCTTTGTCGAAATCGCCATTAGCTGCTGCTTCGGTACAATCTTCGGTAGCAATGTTAATCTTGACTCGTAATTCTGCACACTATAAACAAAAGAAATAAGTACGGCTATACTAAAAGTTTTATATTGGAGATTGGTGCAGTTAAAATATCCCTAAAAATGCATTATAAGGAACTGTCTGAGAATAGGAAATTTGTTTTTAAATCGCTAGTAGCAGTGACCATAAGAGGTACAAGTTAACATAGCTACTATAGAAAAACGGCTAATGTGGCCAAAACAGGACTTTTTCGTACGCATTAACTAGTATCAAACAATAGTATGCTCAGAAGCTCAGCAGGATTCAAGGTGACCGAAAACGTCGAGAAAATTTAATGAAGATTTGTGGAAAAAGACAATCCCCAACTCTAATAAATCTAGTTAAATACTAAAAAAGCCAAGCCTCACCTTAAAATTACGCTCTCTGAGTTCATCTTCCGACAGTTGTTGCTCTACCAAGGGTTCTCTGATCTCAGATATCAGATGGCAAATTTCTGTGGTGAGACTATCCAAGTTGGGATTTAGAAGAGCCAAAATAGAAATCAATTCCTTTATAACTTGCTCGTTAAATTTCATTTTCGTCAACAAGTAAATTACTAATTTATGTAATGCTTTGCGACCTACCTAAATTTTAAGATAAATATTCCACAATTATTTCTTATTCTTTTTTATTGTAAAATAACGTACCTCGTCGGTTATGTCAAATTGTCCTGCAACTTGAAACAACTGGCTTAAATAATGTTGATATTCCAAATACCTCCACCCTTCTAGATTTTGATTCTCTTGTACAACACTAAAATACTAAGTTTAAGTTATGCACTTACAAAATTATTTTAACCCACCTCCTGATGTATTCACAAAACGGAAGCAGTTCTGGAATAACATAGCTCAAATAATCTTCTGAATCTTCCAAGTCGTGCAAGTGCTGAACTAACGTGCACCAATACAATGCCGATTGATAATTGAGTCGATTAATTGGTATAACTCTATTTTCGTCGAGAGACAGATGATCGACAATTGTCATTAATTGATTACATCTAAAACAGAAAACGATAACTTTCCAAATATACCACATAAAGTAACTCACTTGAAAAATATTTTTAAAACATTTTTACAAACGATTTCGCTCTGCTTTAAATCTTCTTCGGAAGAATCTAATTTTAAGGCCTCCATAAACTTCATATAATCGCCTCCATAAGCATTTAGCCAACTTTGCAACAAGTCTTTAGTAAAAAAGCTTTTTACGACGACGTTCGTTTCGTGGAACCCGGTATTTAAAGTTGATTGTCTCACGTTAATTGGTAAAACTTTAGGCCCCATTACCGAACATTTATGAAAAGCGATAAGACGTACGTTATGATCGGTATCTCTAACTCTCTCCGCTATTTTGTTCACCGTTAGTTTTGTAGGAGCAATTAAATTAACTGCTTCTTTTCGCACTTGAGCATTTACGTCAGTGAGGCGTTCCAAAAATGCGGCCACCACTTCACAATTAGGGTCGCTGGGTGTTTGTAAACGAGCTAGGGCTCTAATAGCTTGAACCCTTACTTTAAAGCTAGAGTCCTATCGAATAATAAAAATGATAATTTTAAGAATAATCTAGTTTAGTAAAACAACCTTAGAACGTTCCAAAAGAGGATCAATTAATGAGTCCCACACGTCGGAATCAATTAGAACGTTGTCTCCTAAGTTCGATAATAATATATGTATCAGCTGACAAGTACGAAATCGAGCCGATACGGATGATAGATTGTGGTACTAAAATGAGAACTTAATATATATATTCTATAAGTAAATAAATTAAGGTACCTTTAAAATGTTGTATAATATAGTTTCAAAAAAAGGTGGTCCACAAGTCTCAGAATTATTTTCTTCGGCTTCCTTTGGACTTTCATGTTCATTTACCACGGCGGCGGTAAAAGATCCGATAAAGTCGAAAGCTCGCGCAATGTATGGATTTTTTTGAGAAATATCGTGTGCCAACAATATTTCTGTACATCGCATAAATTCTATTTCAAATTCTTCAAACGAAACCTACACACAATAAAATAAGTGAGGTTATGAACTGTAAACAAAAAGTATCTTACCTCTTTATACAATTTGTGTAACATAAGCCTGCACTTTTGATGACAAGACACATTTTGTTGTACTTTAGTAAATATATCGTTCAATTTATTTCGTAGCATTTTGGTAAATATTAAACTCTTTTAGTAAAGTAGAAACGTAACGTCAAAACACGAAAACATTTAAATTCAAACTGTTACTGTACGCCTGCGCAATGCGTTTAAACGGCTTGGCTTTACATGACACTTAACCGACAAACGGTCGTTTCTTATACACGACATTTATTATAATAAAAATTAGTTTGATTACTAAAATTTGCAGCAACCATCGGTAATAAAGACGCAAAAGACAACCATTAAAAAATATACAATATATTAAAGTATTACACGACAGAATTAATTTTAAAAGCTTAAAATTACATCACCTAACTGGAAAATTAACAATAAAAAATAATCGCATCTTATTTATACTCTTTAATAATTGATTCGCCAATAATAAGTCTCTGAATATCGCTGACTCCTCCATATATTTCTGTTATTCTCGCATCTCTGTAGTGGCGCTCAACTGGCATATCAGAAACATAGCCCATACCACCTAAGATTTGCAAAGCATTGTGAGAAACGTAAGTAGCAGCTTCACTGGCAGCTAATTTAGCCATGCAAGATTCTTTCGTAGATCTTTTCGATTGATCACACAAAACGGCCGCACGCCATACTAAAAGCCTGGCAGACTCTAAACATAACGCCATATTCGCTATTCTCAGCTATAATTACTATTTTAATACACGAAACAAAAGAAACTGTTCCAATATAACCTTAACAGCTTGAAAGTGATTAATGGGATTACCTCCCGATTTTCTTAAAGCTGCATAGTTCATGGCAGCATCCAAAGCTGCTTGTGCAATTCCTAAAGCTTGGGAAGCAATACCAACCCTGGCTTCGTCCAGTTGCTCCATGGCAATTTTAAATCCTTCACCAACTCCACCTTATCGAAAATGAACACGATTTAAATCATAAAATTGCAGATCTACACTACATAAATATAATTGGAGAGGTTCAACGCACAAAACTTTTTAAATTTTATTTGATTGAAACACGGCTTACCTAAAATGTTATCTCTGTGTATCTGAACATCTTGTAAAATTAAATTACAGGTAGATGAAGCCCTTATTCCTAACTTATCTTCTGGCTTGCCAACAGTTAAGCCATGTGTAGGAAGTGGAATTATAAATGCTGTAATACCTAAAGAAAAAACATTCAAAATAATACACATAAGTTGAATACCTATTTCAAAAGGATATTTTTACCTTTGTGCTTTAAATCTCTGCCAACAGTAGCAAAAACAACAGCAGCTTGTGCTTGGAGAGCACTTGTTACCCAAGTTTTCGTACCATTTAGTATATAATAATCACCTTGCGAGACTGCCGTCGTAGATATATTAGCAACATTACTACCAGCCTCTACAAAGATACAAGCAAGTTAGGGTAATTAAAATGTAAGCAAGTAAAAATATATATATATTGTGCATTAACACACCTGACTCGCTAAGAGCAAAACATCCTAAAGTTCCCTTTGTAAAAGGCACCAAAAATTCTTGCTTTTGTTTTTCGGTACCGCATCTATTAATTAAATTAACATAAAGAGCATTGTGGATGGATATTATTGCACCAGTACCACCACAACCTCGAGCAATTTCTTCTACAGCTAAAGAAAAAGCAAGTTTATCGTATCCTGCACCACCCCATTTAGTTGGCACATTAATTGAAAGTAATCCTAAGGTACCCATTTTTTCTATCTGCAAATATAAACTCATGTAGTTTAGATCGATAGATCCAAAGTCAAAATTTTGGGTATTTCAAACCTGATATAGGTTCTTGAATACTTTTTAGGGCTTTCCTGGCCAATTTTGCATTATAAATATTAAATTTCGTCCAACCAATATGCTCCAAAAAGTAGTATACAATTTGGAAGATCTTTGGAAACTATAAAAGTAAAAATGCAAGTAGGTATTATACCTGTCTTTGAGGAAATTTATTCTCCTTATCGAGTTGACCAGCAATGGGTTGCAGTTCACTTTCGGCAAATTTCCTACACATCTGTTGTATCGATACATGTTCTTCTGATAAAGTAGCACTAAAGGTACGATAAAAATGTTTAGATGTACATGGACCTGAAAATTAAAACAAGCTAGTATTACTAAAAAGCAAAGTACAGTTTGAAGCGTTTTAGTAACTATATTTTGGTTCGATGAAAGAAGAATGGTCAGTTTAAATTTAAAGAGCACGCAACTTGTGAACTTGTACGTCTGTTGAGAGCCACTGTTCGAGTCTATTTCAAAAAATAAAAGTAGGTAAAACTATACCTTTTTGGCAGCTTTTCCGAAATAAAATAGACAACATTTTACTATAAACACTACACTATTACAATAAAAGGGTTAAATGATCAGAACTTCTTGAATTTATTGTAACATTATCAAAACTTAACCTCAAAATACGGACAATCAACAGGTGACCATAGGTGACGAATCAAACTTTGCCAATAAATTTGCAATTCAAAATTCAAATACATTTAATCGACGTTATAATCTTATCATACAAGTGTAAATATGTAAATTTTAATTTTTAAATGTATCGCGAAGTTTTAAATTCATTTCAAAATTAAATTTGATTCTAATTCGTGGAATATATTCTCAAACTGCTCGATTATTCTTCAAGCCAAACATCATCTCTAATATTTGTTTCTATACCTATAGGTACATTTTATTGTTTTCTTAATTCTTCATAAGATACTCGCCAAGTTTTCAAAAATGGTCCGTATAAATAACCTCACTTTATTTTGCATTTTTAAACTTTAAAATGAGCATACTTCCTATCGAAAAACAAAAGTTTTTAAAATTAAGATCCGATTACGTACAAAATCTCTCCAAAAATATTACAGCATTTTTCTACACGACTCTGAGCAACAAAAATATTGTATATCAACAAAGACGAATAGAAATTATTGTAGGTAAGTACAATTCAAGCAAATTAAAGATTTTACAATTTACAATTATTACAGGTTTTGTTGAAGAATTTGTGTTGTAACGGTGAGCATATAAAAATCGATGACACCAACTACGACTGTTTTGTTAGATGTTTGTCGTACATTTTAAACCCATCTTCAAGTATAGTACCCGAAAACAACACTTTAACACTTGATAACTTAAATTCGAGCGTAATATTAGAATTACGCAATTTTAGGAATAAACTTCTTACTAATAAGGAAAAAAGAATAAAATTTGTAGATAACATAAAAGAACGAGATCGTCTCAAATATGCCAATAACTCTTTATTTGATTCGGACTATTCAAAGTTGAGAGGTGACATACCTTCAGACTTCTTACACTGGCTAAACAATGAAAGTTCTTGCATACGTGGTACAAAAAAGAGTGAACCAGAAAAGAAAATTAACGCCGTAAGCAAATCTCAAGAATTTAGAGCTGCAAGACTAGTTTTAGGATACTCTCTTCTTAATTTCTCAAAAACGGGAATTTGTTTGTCTGTTTTATGTACTATTTTAGAACAATTAAACGCCACTTCCGATTTAAACTGCGACGAAACGGATTTTATTGAATATATTTGGGAAAATCGTGGTGAGTTATTATTCGTACAAAAACTTGATTTAATAAGAACGCTTTTAGAAAAATGGACCATAAAAATTGTGGAAGTCGTTTTAGAACATTTTAAGTTTGTTTATGAAAGACATTTTATAATATTGTGTCGAAATGTATTACAAAGAAATGCGCCTAATGAAATTCCAGAGAACTGTCGGAGCATTTTAAATTTAAGTATCCATAATATAAGATTACGCAAGGATATATCAAATTTATGTTACGAACTATTCGCATATAGTAATTACAATAAGTTTTTATACGAATTTTTAACAAAAAACAATTTAATCGGTTGAAATGCAATTTATTTGATACTTATTATACGTATTATTAAATTAAATCCTTTTCTCTTTAAAAAGTCTAACGCAAAACTTATATTTTTAATAAAAAATAGAGAGCTACTTAGTTTGGTAACACATTTTAAACCTAATTATTAGAGACATTACAGTTGCCCGTAGGTTATATTAATACTGCCTAGTCGATATACAGGGTGCCCGAGTTAGCTGTACGAAATGAGGATCTTGCTTAAGACCAGATCGTAGGTTTAAAAAGGTTAAAATTTAAAGTTGCTAATTTTACTGCAGACAAATAATGTGAAAATAAATTTCTCCGCAAAAACTCGAAAAAACTGAAAATTCTTTTGTATTTCGAAATAAACATTTTCATGGGCACTTTTTATTCTGCTTTTGAACCTTAGGTTTATGTCTCATTTTAACACTAAATATGATTAAGCTCACTATAAGTGCAATGTTTTAATTTTTTATTAATATTTACTACTAGAATTTTCAGTTTTTGCCAGAATGTCCAAATTTATTTAGAGATTAATAATTATCGGCACTAAATTCAAACCTATGATCTACCTCTCAAACTCTAACTCCCCATGTTGAACAAGAAATTTCAATCAGGCTGTTATTCACTAGCCAAGTACTTAGCACCCAAATTAATAACAAAGAACAAAGTGAAGCCAAATAAAAGTTTGTATTCCGCTTAGGATTATTATTAATTTTTCCACGTTAAAAATGGTAAATATTACAAATTAAAAAGGTTTTTTATTTATTAAGAAAAATGTAAAATTTCAATTCAAATACAGGGGATGAATTTTTTTTAAAGTTAATCCCATACGACAATTAGGACACTTCCGATTAGTTTTGATACTTTGTGTAATGCACGCGGTGCAAAATACATGCCCACAAGTAGTCGCACTAACCGGTTTACTATCTAAATACTCCAAACAAACTGGACAGCTACGACTGATCGCATTATTGCTCGAAGCTGTATCAATTTCCTGTAAAAATCACAGTTTAGCAATTATTCGAACTTACGTCTAACTAATTTTGTACCAAACTTTCCACTTTTGGGTTTTCTTCTTTAGTTTCTGCAGCCTGAACTGTAGTTTTAGTATTCTTGCACTTATTTCTCTTACTGCGTCGATTCTCACAATTTTCTACTACTTGTACCGAATCATTGTGGTCGCTATCTTCGATTAAAATCACAGATTGATCGTGGTTCATAAAATCGTGAATTCCATCGTCGAGCACATCTAAGTCGATGATGTTGGAATCGTTACAGGCAATTACGTCGGCTCTCATCATCCTGCAATAATAAAAAATAAAAAAAAGGAAAGTGGAGAGTCAATCGCTTACATTTCGAATCTTCGGTTGGCTTGATGGTCGATATTGTGTCTATCATCGCCGAGCAAGTTATCGACAAGATCCATAACTTCGGCTTCTGAAGATAGCATCCCAGATAACCTAAGATTAAACAATTAATAATTTTTAAATGTTGTAATAAAGGGCACAATGACATATTTGACGGTCTTTGTGGCATTTTACTAGCCAAAGCATTTTTTGATGTCACGATTTGATGCTAATTTCCGTTACAAATGTGTCAATGTTATAATCATAGCCTACCATATGCAACTATTTTCTAGGAATTTTATTAAATACAAATCAAGTTACCTTGGTGTATTATTTGTGGCACATGGTTGATTAGTGGAACAATTCACATTGGTCGAATTTACATGATTGCTGATAAAATAAAGTTTAATAAGCCGATAAAACAAAATTACAAGTAAATCTTACTTTTGTTCTATACTTGAAGAAACTTCTATTTTAACTTTTGGATGTTTACGCATTGTAACAAAACTCAAATTGATATTTAAACAGCCTGTCCTATTATTTTCTTTATTCAACTCCGTATCGTATGTTATAGTTTGGTTACTCAAATTATCGTCATTAATTAACAAGGGTTCTTCATTAATAACTCTAAAGTTACGACTCGATTTAGTTGTCACATCATCAATAACAACAAATTCAACGTTAGAAGTCGGCCGGGCTGTCACCACATTGATGTCAGCTGCAACACTAGAACTTGACGTAGCTGGCACAGCTTCAACATTAGGAGTCGACATAGTTGCTGCGCCATTAATATCAGCTTCAGCTCTAAATGTAGAAGTACCTGCCACCTCATTAACGTTAGGAGTCGACATAGTTGCCACCTCATTAATATCAGCTTCAACTCTAAAAGTCGACGTTCTTGCTAAAGCTATAACGTCAGGAGTCAACATATTTGTCACCTCATCGCTATCAACGTCAGCTCTAGAAGTCGACGTATCTGCCACCTCATTAACAACAGCTTCGAAGTCGGTAGTTGGAATATTTGCCACCTCATTAACATCAGCTTCGACTCTAGAAGTCGACGTACTTGCCACCTCATTACCGACAGATTCGAAGTTAGTAGTTGACATAGTTGCCACTTCATTAATAACAGCTATGATGTTAGCAATCGACGTAGATCGCATAGTTTTCACGTTAGGAGTCGACATTGCTGCCACCTCGTTAAAAGAAAATTTATTTTGTGGTAAACTAGATATTTTGGATGATCTCTTCTTTTTGTAATTAACTCGTTGTACAATTGTCCTCGAATCTTGTAAATGAGTACTGAGTCTGGTTTCTTTAGTTTCGCTATCGAATAAGATTGGATCAATTCCTTGAATAATGTTAAGCTGTTGGGGTTTCTCATAATCGATACGATCGGCTGCCATAGAATCCATAAACTTTTGAATCAAGTCCAGTTTATCTTGAGTAAGAGACTAAAATAACATTTTGTTAAAAATGTTTAAGAAATGGTTTATTACAATTCTTACACTGTGCTCGTAATTTGTCGATTCGTTCATGTACATTAAGTGTTGTTGATGTAGTAATACTGGACTCTCTTCCTGTAGTAATAATTTACTTTCTTGGTGTAACGACCTTTCTTGATCCTTTTTAAACCTATATGCTGTATTTGGAGACATTTTCTTAATCATACCATTGTATCCGAGCGAAATCCTAGATTCAGTATTGCAAGGACCCTGCAAATGCTTATCACATGTCAAGTCTATATTGTTACAACAAACACATGGTGACACTCCGTAGCGATTGAACGAAGTACTAACTGTTCCTATAGCACCGGCGCCGAAACTTGTTCCGGGAATTTGTTCCCCTCGAACTGTATCGGACTTTTTTCTTTTTTTGTATTTATTTGCACAAGGATTGATAGTTTTTGTGTTGGGTTCACTGTCGACCTGTTCGATGACACTTTGAATACGATCGGCTAGTTTATTCAATTCGCTCTTACTTAGCTTTGCATAATCGTTTCTTGTTCTTAATCTCTAAATAACAAACTATTATTAAAAATGCAATAAATACAAAAATGTTACGTACAGGCGTACTAGATAGGACATTGTCCATTTCTAGTTCATTATTTTTTCTTTTCGTGGTTTGTCTTTTTCTCCTTTTAGTAGTGCTGGTGTTGTTTTCTTCAGCTTCCATTTCGGACGTAGCAACTTGCAAGTTAATAACTGGAGTGTTTTCATTTAAAGATTTTGCACAATTTTTAACGGTGGAGCTATGGTTGTTCTTGCTGTTTTGTTGCTACATAAATTGAGAAATTTAAGATATAAGTTTATAACACATAGCTATAGATTTTAGAATAGATGATAAATTAATACACTTCATTAACCTCGAAATCTTACCGGATTCATATTCGAGTTTCCCATTCTCCCTCAGACAATACCTTTTTAATATGAGAAAATAAATAAATATATTTTTATATAATACCTATTTAAAACTTTCTAATTTCGAAATGTTTAAACGTTTAAATGACAAAGAAACGTAACGTTTTAACTTTTAACGAACTATTCGAATTCGAACTGTTCACGTGTTCACTGCTTTGTTTATTGTGGTTTATTGGGTTTATTGTCATTTAATTGTTTGTGCTAGGGTTATCTCTGGCATTATGAAAAGCAAATTCCCCCAAATCTACGAAAGGTAGGCAACCAACGGTAAAACATAAATTACTGAAGCCTCCAAACTTTCTTGTACAGGGTGTTTCTCAATTTAGTAAATTGTTCATTTTGGATTACGTTTGCAATTTCTAAACACTTGAACACTTTTTAGGCCCCGATATAAATTTACTATACAGTGAGTAAATGAAGTAAGGAACCCAATTCATTCCTGTTTGAGACGGTTCATTCAAGAGTAAAAGCTGTTTCCAAAAGGTTTTCACCGTTCTTCTTTGTTTAATAGACAAGAAATATTAAAATGTCGAAAATCGTCCTTGGTCTCTAGCGTCTCTAGCACCCGGCTTGAAGACTTGATCTTGACGTGTTTGTGTAGGTACAAAAAAATCATATGCTCTAAATTAGCGAATATACTATTTGGGGTCAATATTATAGGGCATTCCGGTTTTATGTTATAAAAATCATTTTTCAAGAGGGAAGATGTTCGATTATTCCAACTTGGGGGAAAAACAGAACAATTGATTTGATTTTATATTAAAGATAAATTATTATGAAGGAATAAATGTAATTTTGTTATGAATATAGAGAAATTTCAATTAGAATTTATTTAGTTTACATTAGCTAACACAGTTAATGATAACATTTATAATTTAGAAGTTTGTAAAATACTTACATCAGACATTATTTTAGGGTTAAAGTTGTCACTCTAATGGGCGCATTCAGAGAATTTGTAGAATTAAGCGCTGCAGCGCTACATCGCTTTACATGGGTCTGTTTATTTGTCTGCTCGGGCTGCTACCAGCATGGTAAATGTGACGTCATTACAGAAGAACAGACGCAAAATTAGTGCAAAAGAGCAGAACAAGCAAACGATTTTTGTTATAGCGCTTCATGTAACAACCAATGAATGCCAAGTGATTTAATGAAGCTATTGGTCCCTTTATGTCCAGTCCCTGCAGCGTATAAAACTTCAGCTTATCTAAATCCAGAGGTTGTGAACATGTGAACCATGAAGCATGAACCGTCACTGGGCAGGTTCAAGGAACAGTAGTGCTTTACCGATTCATTAAAGCACCAAGCACCCATTGGTTGTTACATCAAGCGCTGCAGAGCTACTGTCCCCTGAATACGCCGCAGCGCTTTAATTTTACAAATTCCCTGAATGCGCTCTCTAACATTGGGCGCATTCAGGTAAGTACCTACTGAAGCGCTACAGCTACAGTTCCCTGAATGCGCCGACAGCTTTCCCTATACCAGTCTGGAATTGAGTCAACATTCCAAGTTTTATAAAATTATAATAAAAGTAAAATACCAGTTTTCATTTTATAAATTTTAGCTCGTAAATAACATTTTGAAAAACCGAATCTGTTTATTATACATTAAAATTTAATTTAAAAAAATTTAAAGTACCTATCTATAGACAATAAAATTACATCTGAATTATATTCTATCGTACGCTTCAGAAGTAGATATTGATGTTGGATGACAGCCGCTTAAAATAAATACAAAACCATCCTAAAACAAAACAGATTAAATAAGAAATTGTATAAAATTATTTAATGTGAACGTCTCACTTTAACTAAACCTGGCAAACTAGTCCAAAAATCGACATTTGGAATAACCTCTTTACCTCGAGCACCCCTTAAAAAGTGCAAAACCAAAACTCCACCAAGTAAATATATAGCAAAAGCAGTTCCAAACATAATCAGTAATTTAGATCCTGTGCTGAGCCCTGGATGACTATGTTGTGTACACACGTGTGATGAAAACACACCAAAAACCTGTAATTACAAAGTATAATTTGATGATTAAATAATATTTTAACTCACATATTTGCCTTGCTGTTGTTCAAGTACCCGAAACAAATGAATGTTTTCTGGCACACATACCACCAATATCGTTACGTTCGGATTACTAAAAGAATAGCGTTAAATATAAGAATCAAACTTGAATAGTATGTACTTTGTGAAGCTTATTTCGGTTGGTAATCCAGAAGAAAATGTACGGTGCTCAAACGATCCTAGACTTTCTGAACTGTTATCTGCTGAAGAATATTTGCATAGCTAAAAGTTGATATTTTAATGACCGAGAAAACACATTTTCTTATACGTACCGAAGTACTTTTATCACAACCTGTTAAATCGGGCAGTTTGAATTTTTTGGCATCGAAATCTTGATCGCAAGGATCAAAATAAAAAGTTATATTGCCGGTACCATTAGTACTTAAGTACGGCGTTTCTTTTGTTACTATTTTTGATATATCGATAAACCTATTATCATTTAGTTTACAAAGGCACAAAGATTGTTCGTAACATTTTTCCGTATTAACACCCGAAAAATACGAAGATATTATAGATAAAACGAGTATTAAATTACTATTTAACGATATTTCAGCCATGATTAGCGATCATAATGTCAGCTTTTGTGTAATTCGTAATATTCTAAAATAACATATTTGAGGTTATGTGAAATGTCACGAATGGTCAAGGTCATATTATAATAAATGTGACAGTGGCGGACGCCACTATTTAATCGATAAAATTTCTTCCCGAATAATTAAAATAAATTAGTTTATCATTAGGTAAGGATAAAGGTTATTTTCTTAAGTTACGTAACGATAATTTAATAACATTTTCCTTCTATTAATACAAATATAGATATTATAGTAGTTTTCTAGTTTTGTTTACCAATTTTGATGGGTGTTTACACTATCTGTTTCGAAAAGATTTATGTGCCGTTTACACTGCTTTAATAAATAATAATAATAATAAATAATAAAACTCGAGTTTTTAAACTAATGCTTTTCAAGTTTACCGCCACCAACTATACTCCCATTTATCTTTATGCAATAATATTTATAAACACGTATAGACAGTACGCTACTGTTAAATTGGTTTAAAACGTTAAAATAGAGAAGTTACTGTTTTTAAATTAGATATTATTCATTTTTTAATCAAATTATGATACTATATCATTATCACGTCTTCGTTTTATCATTACAATTAATATTTTGGAAATAAAAAATATAACGAACAGGTCCGCATTCGCCCTTTTTGGTCCCTAGAAATGCAATACGACTAAAAACTTACTTCTTTCAGGGCTTCCGCACTTACACTAAACAGTAGGTTCAGATTAGGTTCCATCGGATAGAATCTTTAAGGAGTTACAAGGCGACAATTTATGCATTAACTTTTAGATTCAATCCTTTGAATTAAATACTATATTTTACTTAAATTTACAGCCGGTTGTCCAATAACTCTTAAACCAGGCATTGAAAAGGAAAATGTTTTCAATATCTTGTAGAATCTTCTCTATAAGTAATATTTCGTATTGCTTCTAAGACATGGTAAAGCTCCTGCTTTCCTTCCTGTCTATGTGATAAAAAATTCTATTTTTGATAACAATGAAGTCGTTAAATTGTTATTATTAGAAATATCGTAAATCTCGTGGCTTACGAGTCTCTGATTAGTAATATACCATAAAAATGTAAACTTTTATTCTAGAGAAAAACTTAATAAGATAATAAACTATAGTTTTTAGTGATATATGAGGGGGATTACATAGTACAGGAATAGGTATTAAGGTGTGAAGTTCAATAGGTAGGTATTACTGAATTCTAAACTGAAGAATATTGGCGAGCATAAATTTTAGGTAACTATTGAAAAATGTCTTTAGAAATACTTCAAACATTCCAACATTCTTTACACAAGACACTAGAGAAATAGACCACAAAATGAATTCCTTCTAATGCTGTTTAACTACGTCAACATTTATATATTTAATTTTTTGAATTCTATGTATGCTTTAAAATGGTTTTAATTTATAGAGATAAGACTTGTAAAAACACTCGACTGATAATGGCCACAGTACTTAATTAATTTTACGATGGCGAATAATCCCAAAGTCGTCGTAGTTGGTTCTTGCATGATAGATTTTACAAGGTACAAAAATGTATTATAGCGAGGCAGTAAATTATCGTTTTGTATTTCAGTTATGTAACTCGACTACCAAAAGAAGGAGAAACTATTCATGGGACAAAATTTGTAACATCGTTTGGTGGAAAAGGTGCCAATCAATGTTACGCTGCCGCAAAATTAGGTGTGCAATCCTCACTTGTTGCCAGAGTAATAAATTAGTTGGTGTACCTATTACAATAAATGATTTAATTAACTATTTTGTAGGTGGGTGACGATATATGGGGTGAAAAGTACATCAAAAATTTGCAGGATGTTAATATTGATACAAAATTTGTTAAAATCACGCCAGGCTTCTCGAGCGGTGTTGCCCAAATAAACGTGGCCGATTCTGGTGCCAATCAGATTGTTATAATTGCGGCAGCAAATACTAAACTAAGTACTAAAGACGTGGAAGCGGCAAAAACGCTTATCGAAAATGCCGAAGTAGTGGTTTGTCAGTTGGAAACTTCGCCCGAAGTAGCAATCTCTACTTTGCAAATTTGTAAGAAGGTAAATGTTCAATTAACTAATTGCGAAAAAATTAATTCTGCTTTTACAGATTTCAATTTTAAATGCAGCACCGGCTTTAAGCAACTGTGACACGAGATTATTAACTTTGCCTTCAATATTTTGCCTAAATGAAAGCGAAGCGGCATTAATAACAAATATCGAGGTTAAAACAATCGATGATGCTGCATCAGCCATTAAAATATTACTCCATAAAGGATGTAATACCATAATATTAACTCTAGGCGTGCAGGGTGCTGTTTATGCTTCGAAGGAAGCTCCGACGCCAGTTCATGTGCCAACAAGATCCATTAAAAGTATCGATAGTACTGGAGCGGGCGATGCATTTATAGGGATTTTAGCATACTTATTAGCAGAAAGAAAAGATTTAAATATGAAAGAGTGTATTAAAATAGCCAATTATGGTGCAGCAGATAGTGTTACTAGACCTGGTACACAAACGAGTTTTCCTGGTAAAGGAATTTTAGAAGAATATTTTAAAACTGAAAACAAATAAATATTTGCTAGATAAAATGTATTACACGCATTTATTTACCCTACCAAACCAAAAAGGCGTAAAAACTAATACCCGAAGTTATTCCAGAATCTCATACTGTTCTTCAAGCGATTTCCTCTAAAAAGACGTCATTAATAGTGTTACTTATCAATGAAAAATGAAAATAGAAATAACAAATAACTTATTTTATTTTGATAACCTCAAAAAAATATCAATAAGTAAACAAGCAGGTCAAGCAGTAAATTTTATTACGGCACCGTTGGTAACCCTGTTTTTGAGTCTGGTAGGACATGACAACTGACATAACAAATCACAACATAGTTGATTGGATTTAAAGTGAATCGTAATTTTAATATTATTTTAAAACCATTTTAATGGTTGTGAGCAAATAATCGAAACGAAGTCAATAGATAGTTAGAGTTATGGCTGATTTTTCAAATATACCTAATTTTAAATTAAAAGTAAGTTTTTAATTTTAGACCATAATGGTTATTTAATATTTGTAGCTTATAGGTAGTTTTTATCACCCATTTTATGCTAACATCCTTAGCAAGTTTGGGTTTTTGGAGTGCCTCTTCATATATATTTTATAATTTTATTTTAATTATAACTTTATTATGGGCAATACATCAAAACGAATCGTCCGAGCCTATTCGTATGGTACGTTAATTTCTGTTTATTTAAGTTTCAAATAGTTGTATTATAATTTTTTAGGCAATTTTTGTTAATGGTATCTCCATCGTGTTGGACGTTATTTTACTAGTACTGTGTTTCCCAGATTCAGGAAGTAAGTATCCAATTCGAGTCTTGTGATTATGAGTCATCATCTATATTATGTTTCGCAACATTTTTTGTTTATAAAAAGAGATCCAGCGCGTCATTGTATCTTATCAAGGACATCTAACTAGTTGTTTTCTGTTTACATGTTGTAACAATAATATTTTAGGTGCTCGGGAACGCTTTTCAGCGGCAATGGCAATTTTGCATTTAATTGTACGTCCATTTTCGGCTCTGTTTCTAGCTAAACTATTACAAGACGGCGTAGGCTCATCTGGTTAGTAAAATGTAGGTCTAAAAGAGGGTAATATTAACTTGACATTTGTTTAGATGGGATTGGCAATGTTTTTGCCAGCTCGAGAAGTCGCAACTACGAGGATATGGATAAAAATGTGCCTCAGTCAAATCAAGGAGGATACGACTTTGCCCAAGCTCAACAGATTTGAAAAATTGAACTTATTGTAGCTTTTATATATTTTTTAACATGACACGATATTAATATTTGATATTCATTCACTTTGTGCCATTCTAAAATGATATTTGCTAGATTATTTTTATTATTAATGTGATAGTTCTCAAAAATTACTATGAACTGATATTTTATTTTCATTAATTAGTCTGTTTTTTAGGGCGAGATGTACATTAGCAAAGCAAGCTCAACAGTAAGTCTACCTTATTATCAATGACGATGATAAGGCAGGTTTACCGTTGAGCTACTAATGTACAACTTTCCCTTAATCTTATGACAATGTTTATTATTTGTTTCCATTTTAAAGTTTAGTTAACAATTATATTTGTTTAAATTTACCGTATAATATTTATAAAAAATGTTTTTTTATAATAAAAGGAATTATACCTAATATGAGTTTGAATTTAAAATAAATTACCTGCCCAAGTAATAAATTATTGTTTACAGAGGAAGATTTTTGAATTCCCATGCGTTTAGTAACATTTGACATTGTATATTGGTACACCTGCCAAAAATGTTTATTTTTAGTTCCTTTTTTTACAGTTGCTAAATTTGTATTGTTATCAGCTGTTTTAATATATTTACTGTTTATCACTAATGTCCTCAATTTCTTGGTTTTAATATTTATTTAGTCCTCAAAAATGTCGGAGGCACCTAGTGCTCTATACAACTTATGTATTAACATTGCGGTTGCAGATTGTGTTACGTTATGTAAATTTTGCAAAAAAGAATTTCGGATACTTCCCGACAATGTCCTTTTCGATTTTTATTATAAGGTAAATTAAATTTAATTAAGTCTCGGAGGTTTTTTGCCGTTTAATTTAATTCAATTATTTTCGTTTTATAAAATAGAGCAGCCGATAAAAGTTGTCGATTAAAATTTGTTTTGTTCATAAAAAAGAGAAATTTATGTTAATTTTGTACTAATTAATAATTAGTAAACAAAATTTCCTATAACGTAATATCTATGTATCTATATCTCTTCGAGAAGTTGTAAAAATAAAATTACACTTTTCGATACGTTAATTTTCAGTTTTCCGTATGTCACTTTTAAAATTCAATTTTTAGATGTACACGGATAAACGCCTATGTCTACTCGGAGTGGAATATAGCGAATTAGACGTCTTTAGTCGTATGTTAAAAGTAAATCACAACCGATATAAGTTGCTGCAAAGTTTTCAGTCTTTAATCGATCATGGCTCAAACGTTATGGACGAGCTACTTACTGCCTATTCTAAATACAGAACGACGTCGGAACCGATCACCACGAATACTATCGACATCGGTCTACACATGGGCACCTTTTTTATCGAAGGAGGTTGGTACAATTACGCTGTCGACATATTGAACATCGTCGAAGAGTTATGCAAAAAGAAAGGAAAAAACGCGTACGCTTTGCGCAAACTTTTGGAATGCTATCATAAGTAAGTTAGGCTTAGAGATAAAAGAACAGAGTCGCATTTTAATTTTTAGGCGTTTACATGCCGAAGCCGTTTATTGTATGTTTCAAGAAGCAGAAGATACCTACGAACTCGCTCTAGCCACGGTAGAAGACTTAAAGGAAGTAAACGCTGTGCCAAATTTAGCTGGGTTATATACGAACATATCTGCACTCTTTTTTGTACGCAGCGAATACGACGAAGTAATTTTATTTAGATCGACGATTACAAATGATTAAAACTCAAATTTCAGGCTTACAAGTGGACCGAAAGAGCTTTAAAATTGTTAAACAATCAAATACCGCCCAGGCTATTGGTTGAAGTGTTTCGTCAAGCTTCAAAATCGTGCGTGGTGAAGCGTCACTTTGCACGTGCTCGTCTCTTGATTCAACAAGCAGTCGGTTTAGCAGCTCAACTGTATGCAAAAGATGGTCATCCAAGTTATTCGGACGCTTTGATGGATTACGGTTATTACCTTTTAAATTATGATGCCACTCAAGAGAGTGTTAAAGTGTACGAAAAAGCATTAGCCATACGTAGGGAAATTTTTGAAAAGAATAACGTGCACGTTGCGGTTGGACACGAAGACTTGGCTTATGCATTGTACGTCAACGAATACAGCTCTGGAAGATTTTGCGTAGCCAGGTGAGTTTACTCTCGAGACAAATTGTAATTCAAAGCTCGATCGCATTTTTTTTTAAGGGAAAACGCGAATAGAGCTATTAAAATAATGGAAAAAATTTTACCCAAAGACCATTTGATGTTGGCCTCCGCCATGCGTGTGAAATCACTGATACTCGAAGAAATAGCTTTGGACATGCGCGACCACACTCATCGCCAACAGCAAGATTATTTACTGATAGAAGCCGAAAGTTTACACAGAGCTGCTTTAAAATTGTCGGTGGCGGCGTTTGGGGAACGCAACGTACAAACTGCAAAACATTACGGAAACTTGGGTAGGTTATATCAAACCATGATGAAGTACGAAGAAGCGGAAGCCATGCATTTGCGAGCTATAGAAATCAAAGAAGAACTTTTAGGTCCGGACGATTACGAAGTGGGGTTAAGTATAGGACATTTAGCGTCTTTATATAGTTATCATATGAAGAGACATCAAGATGCCGAAAAATTATATAAGAGATCTATAGATATAAGTATAAAATTGTTGGGGGTTTTTTATTCGGGTTTGGAGTACGATTATAGGGGGTTACTTCACGTTTACACTAATTTGAACGACGTAAATAATATTTTACATTACAACCAAGTCATGAGAGAGTGGAAATCGATGAGGGATTCTCACGAATCGCGAGTTACTATACCCGAAAGTCCTAAAGCGCTTAAACAAATCATTAGCGAATTTTTTGAAAAGTCCTAGTTCTTATCTAGTCCTCGAATTACATTGTTAGACTGAAATTTATTCTGGTAATTATAAGTTTTTTGTTTATGAAAAAGTAACGGACAGTGCGCAATGTAAAATTGAAGTCTCGTCAAAATGAATTTAAGTGTTAGGTACAAAATTTATATTGGCTCGTTGTTTAATTTGATATTTTATTGTTCTGTTTATATGTGTACGAGGTGTGCTAGTTGTTAAATGAGACTGAATTTAATAAAAAAATAGTTTCGAGCAAGCGCTTTCTCCTTACGAAACTACACCTTCGGTACAGCAAAATTAGCTCCAAAGTTCTGATAATAAGGAAAAAATTGGAAGGTTAATGAAAGTTTGCACAGGCGCGTAGAAATACCCATATTTTAGAAATCCTATTGGGGGTGGGGGGGGGGGGCAATTGGAGCGCGTGAAAATAGGAATTTTGAAAAAACTGCAATAACACCTCACTTGAAAAAATGTCTCATCTCGGCCAATTTTTTACATACAGTAATAAAAAGCAAATTCTAAAAGCTTTAACAAACTTCTGATTACATTTTTTGATAAAACTATTATTTTACAAAATATTTGGTTAAACTCCATTTTGGGTCCCTTGTTACCTTTCTCAAAACCAACACGCAAATCTCTCAACTTGAGACACATTGATTTACTCTTTTTATAATATGTCTGTGCAAATTTTCATTAACTTCCCTATTGTTCTTTTTGGAAACCTAATTTTATAGCTCTACTTGTTGAATTTGTTTGGTTCATTACTACCTACTCTGTAAATTAATGATCTCCAATTTAGTATTTGTTTTTATTGTAAGTTCAGTTGCATGAATAACAGTCAGTTTTGTATTTAGACGTAAGGTTTTATAATATAATAACTACATTTTCCTTAAGTGTGTAATCAATTTATAAGGTCTGCCGTAAATTAGTTTTTAATTAAGCGTAACTATTTGTCAGTATAATTTTTGTGTAATAAATCATATCTAAGTAAATTTATTAACACGAAATGTTTGCCACAAAGCTATGTAAAAAATGAATTTTTGCTTTAGTACGTATTAAATTAAAAATTTATAAGGATATTTGGGTAGTTTGAGTAGTACCAGACTTAATTTTTGAAACTGCAAGAGAACTAAAAAGGAATATAAACTCGAAATTATTTTTTATTTTACAAACAAAGACTAATTCGATTACACGCAGAATTTCATATTAATAAGGAAAGTTTTCATGGACCGATTTGGGGGGTTTGTTTTTGGCAAGTTGAAATCCCACATAAGTGGAATCGATGTACTTTAATCTTACTGGGCACGATTTGTAAGCCGCATGATGGGGTCCACCACAGTGACAACATATGGGAGAGTTACGAGGACGTGGACAGTAGGCTACGTCGTGATTGTCTCCACACCTGACGCATCTTGGTGCTTGATGACACCTCGTGGAAGTGTGCCAAAATCCTTGACACTTATAACACTGCACTATATCGGGGGCAGTTGGAGTAGAAACTTTCTGCAATTCTGCAGGAAATGAAGCGTGATCGAAAAAATTCAATCCTTCTTCGATTAACTTATGCACGTATAAAGAATTTAAAACTTCTATCGAAACCATCGAGGCTGTTCTCATGACGTGTCCGACTTGAATGCCTTGCAATTCGAGCGCTTTCAAAATATCGGATAAAGAAATACACCACGGCAAATCTTTAATGACGACTATGTTACAGTACTTATATTCGCCAGTTTTTAATTTGGCCAGTTGGACGGATTCGGAAAAAACACGTTGTAGTCTCAGTTTCACAACTTGATCTGCGTCAGCTTCGTTAGTAAACGCCACCAAGATTCCCGATGGAGTTCTTTGGATTTTAATTTTACCGACAGCGTGACGCTTTAGAACTTCTATAAAAGGCTCCAAGTTTAAAAAGTTTTCTTTAGAACCGTCGTAAGAAGTGATGTACAAAGAACACACGTAACTGTCCTCGAGATCGGATCGAATTTCTTCGCAAAAGGAGTTTTCTCCAGAAACTTGCACGTTTTTATCGCTAACTTTTGGTAACGTTTGTAACCTTTTACACGAACGATTTTTTTTTATATTCTTAGACTTGCGTTTTTTGGACTTGTGAGACGAATTTGGGAACGAGGAATTATTTCTAGACTTCCAAGTTGAGGTTTTTGTGGATAACTCGACTGCCGATTTGGTCGACAATATTTTGAGCGATGACTGGAATGTTTCATTTTAATATTTTAAGAAAGTGATGAATGTCTAGTCACTCACGTCAGATGACGTCGAATAATTGGAATCTGGATCTGAATTGAACTCTCCGAGATTACCATATGTTAGTGGGTCGGGGGTTTTAATGGCTTCGCCACCCAATACAATGTACTCCCCTCCCGGCGAGCTCATGCCTACTATTATTCCACACTCACCGCTCACCGGGAGGATTTAAAATCTAAATATGGATTAATTATCATTTAAAGACGAAACGCCGAACCATATACTCACAAAATTTCTTTATATTGAGGCAGGTGCTAACATCAACGATGAAAAGTCAACTTATGGTGTTTCAGTTAAAAAAAAAAACAAACAAAGCATTAGCAATTATTTTTAACAGCTTGATTTGAAAATACATAAATTGGAGAATTAACCCATTCCTGACAGGTCTCACTTTTTAGAAATAAATAAGTCAAAAATGAGTTCCAAAAAGAGCACTCACTTATAGGGCAAGAAATTGAGTCTAATAACCGAAGTTCCGTAACTTTTATGTGATGGGTGATGAGAAATATTTTCTTTTTAGAATTAATTGGAATTAATAATTTGGTCTCATATCGCGTTCAGAAACAATAGTAGCAAATTTTGCGAAATTACATTTATACCTCCAAAGTTAATCCAATTCTTTCTTAATTTTAACGAGCGGGAGCTTTATGTTTTAAAATACAGAGCCAGCTTTAGGAAAAAAAGACAAGACATACAAAAGTTCGTTAGGTCTTGAGAGTGGGGTGCTTGTAAAAAAAAAAAAATTACAATTAAATTTTGGTGTGGGAAGAAAAGGCGATAGTTGAATGGCACCACTTTGTGCAATATCGATATTTAGTGCAGTAATAAAGAAGTCAACTGGACGTTAATTTGTATGTCTCGAAATCTTTCCCCTTGGGGTTATTACGAAGGGAAGGGAAATTGGGAAGATCAATTTAAAATTTCTATAACAAAAATACGACAGTTAACTAGAATTACAGCAAGCAAAAATGCAATAGATGAAAGAACATCATTCACTTCGGAAAATATATTTTCAGTTTATTACGTATAAATCGATAGGTATTGATTAAATAGTTAGATACGCGTTTTTACGTAATTTTAATACTTAATGGGCCCTCGTTTGACTTGAAATATCGCGGCATATTCAATTATTTAGATCGCGTGAGCAAAAGAACAAATTTATTTATTGTTTTGAAAAGTAATAAAACTCGATGTATCGACTTTCGTATTAGAATACTCATACATTTCATAAATGTTTAATAAAATATAAATCGAACAATCGATTGGTTGGATTCATGAAGTTCCTTAATTGCTTCCCACTTTTTACACTTTAGAAAAATAATTTTGGCAAACAATTAGCGGATGCGTCTTTTAGGTATATTTTTTGAAACAATCAAAAAACGCTCCTAATAATGCAACCCACATTGCTTCTGTGCGTGGTATTGCAGTTCTAGAATCTTTCTCAGTTTACGTTTATCAAGCAGAAAATCAATTTTTCATAGTTAAGTTTTTAAATAATTTTACAGAAAAATATAAGACCCATGAGTGCTTTGGTTTTCTAAATCGCCCCCCTCCCCTTCTCGTTTGGTAATATCAACCAGTTCATTAAGGATTTATGTGTAAAACAGGTGCATGAGCCTATCCAAAGTGGTCCCACGGCTCATCTCGCTCATCTCCCACTAGCATGACGCATGACCACTTCTTTTCGGACGACGACCCTTGAAAAGTCTTTAGAATCGTCCTTGAGCTGAGACTAACCAGTTAGTCACAACGTCATAACCATAATATCTGCAGTTACAACTGGCACAACAAGTTTTCTAGGCTCTCCGCCTTCACAGACTTAAAAAAAATTGAGACGCCCCAGTGGACCCTCTTTCTTCGTGTCATCCCGGCCCTAATACGTACATTGCAGATTGCAAAAACACAGTTGTGTCTCGGAGCAAAAGCCGAATGGTTCATTTCTGTACGTTTTCACTCGATACGATCTACATACAGCGCAGATTGAGATCTAGCAGACTCCGACCTGCGTTTCCATTTTTAATTTATTGTCTTACGGAGTACGTCAAAAACTAATTTTACTGATTTACCAGAAGGCTCTGAGCCGCGCTGTAACCCCATTAACCCCTATACCCTCAATCCGGAACTGTCTACATACCGGGTGGCGCATTTACTATAAATTTTACCATCTTGTGTGGTCACTCAGTCACCCACATCATCTTCGCCGTTGTTAACAGATGAGGTCCCATTTTATTGTTTTACCAAAAAGAAAGTGATTCAATTTGTTTTCTAAAAATATTGGTAGGTAGAAAGAGGGCGATTGATCACCTGATTTGGCACCCACCGATTTTTTTCTCTGAGGACATTCAAAGTCAATTATTTATAAAGTTCCACTTGTTGATCTCCAAGTTTTACAAATCAATAGAATTATTGGCGAGCGTCGAGCTCTATATTTCGTAATAAAAATTTCAGTGGGTAAAAGAAGGACTTCGTGAGCACCGTTCAGACGTAGGAAATTATGTTCATTTTGAGCATTTAACGGCTTATTCAAACATCGATTGCTACATCCACACAGTATATCAGTATATTAATTGCCATTTAAGATCTTCAAGTGGCAAGTGGTAGGGTGAGGTACTTATTAGCATTTGAAAATATGGAGGAAAAGCCGCGTGTGCATATTCGGCCCATTTCTACATTATCAATGGTGGCTCGTTTTAAATTCGCCACACGGTATAATAAAGATCTTCGATCCTTGGCATGCTCTAAAAATGCCTTCATTTAAAATACACGCGCGCGATAGATCATTTATTTACTAGCCTTTTACCGGTATATGCGGTATTTAAATCCTATAAACCAGTTAATACTTTAATACTCCAAAACACGTAATGTACTCGACTTTCACCACATGTCCTAAATAATAATTGTAACCTTAACAGTAGTTAATGAGATATTTTTAGTTGATTAGTTAATTACCGAAATTGCATTTACCTATAAACTGTTAATACGCGACTTCAAAATATTTCGAGGCTATCGGCCCGCGCCCTCCCAAATAAAAATTATGTAATTTTGCTATTACATAAATTGGTAATGACTATTTTTACTATTTAATTGAAGTAACTAAAGAAAGTTCCACTTGTTCCAAAGTACTCACATTTAAAAAAATACGAACTGTGTCAATAGTCGCTTTAAGGAGAATTCGCGCTTTTCTAAAACAAACTCGAAATCTTTGTGCCGTCGTCCGTAGTAAACTTTCAAATCAATTTCTACTCTAGATTTAATTACCTAGAGTCCAAGTCGACTTGATAAAATTGAAAAAATGGCCCAAAACAACAAATTTTGAAAATTTTGTAAAATCCGCGTTGCGCGCGTGAGTATTGCCCAAAAATGATAGCTTTTCTCAAACTATTTATTTACGAGCGCACAAATAAAGCCTCCCTGTTGCTATAAGAGAAGAATGCCTCGGTTTTTGGACGTTAGTGCTCTTTGAAGAGTCCTAGACACAATTTTGACAATTAAACTTGACATAAATTTTGGAGAGAACTTTATACGAATTGGGCAATTTTTTTATGGCGAATAAGATTATAACGCAACCTGTGAATCTCATTGAGGAAATTAAAACAATATTTCTATTTAAATGAGCAAATTATAAGCTAAGAAACCGTATATTTTAAATATAAATACATCTTCTAGTTTCTACTGACCTACTGAAGAGCGCTCCAGTCAATACATGAAGTTCGTATAGGTATTACAAGTTCCGCAGTATCGGTTATGAGCGGGTAGTTGTAAGTTGTAAAGTTTTCCAAAATTTGTAATGTCACGAAAAAAATTTGTTTTTTTAATTCGGTGATTTCGTGGTTGTCGAATATTTTATTTCAACACGAAAGATGGTTTTGACAAGTGAAGTGATATACGTCGTATTTTTTATACTGTGCATTATTGGAACGCAAGGGAAACCGTCTCTTTCTCTTAACTTTCCAGCTTTGACAGTTTTTAGTGGATTCACGAGCGCAAGAGAACAGCGACAAGCGAATCTCAAACAATATTCGGGGAAAAGAACTACAAACGACTCTTTATTAATGGTCTATTTTCACGATCAAACTGTTGCTGTCGTCGAGCTCGGACCAAAAAAATTGTTGTTAAATTGCGAGCTACTCGAAGTTTAGTAAGTTCTTTTTTTTCGAAAACTAAAAAGTTGCTAAGTGATAATCGTGACAGTTTTTTTGGCCAAGTTTTGCCACTTTCTTTTAATTCGATTTAAATGAGAAAGTAATGAAAAAAACTTAATTGAAATTAGTATTATTAAAGTAACGTTCAATACCTTTGAAGACTTATCAATTCTAGTTCGAAAGGTCGTAGTTTCTCCACTCCAACATTTTTAATGAACACAGCAAATTGCCTATTAAAAGCTAATTTTCTAAAGAAGGCGCTTTCTAAATAGTTAATCTTTTTAAAACTTCAAATTAAGTAATAATATTTAGACATTAAAGGAGCTTTTTGGGAATTTCAAAAATTTTTCCACCTTCTCTTCAGAATACCCAATTATTTCCTCTATAAAAACTGCGAAAATAATTTATTGTAAATGCTAAACACGCTCGGAATTATATGTTCTTTTAAAGAACGTGACAGAATTATTTTTAATTTAATATGTAATGATTTCTTTGTACAAGCAATTTAATGTCTACCAGGGCCGGCTCTCAAAAGCACGTCGAGCTCCTATGGACTAAACTTTGCCCTTCTAGTGACAATTTCTCTTCTCTAATGGGCTTCTTTGTATTAGTTCCTCGAATCTTCTAATCATTTTATTTGTACTTTGTGTGAGTGAGGTAATTATCTATCTTCCAAGTAATTCCTTAGTACACCTTTTCAAAGTACGAGTTGTCTTCATAAAAATATTTTTTACTCCTACCGAACACCCTTAAAGTCCCTATGAGTTAAATATTTAACAAGTAGTACTTGCGATAAAAATAGGTAACTGATAAGCCATTTTGTTTGTTAAATAATAATTTAAACAATCCTTTTAGCAAACAAAAGATTCTGTTCATATACGATTAAAATTTAAAAGTTTAGCCATTGTTCCAGCTCGGTGAATTAATTAATTTCGAAATATGTATAATAGTTTAGGCATTTTATTGGGATTTTACTTAGAAGAAATTAGTAGATGAGCTGCTCAAAATGTGCATAATTATTCTAAAAAGCCTACGAAACAACGTATTGAAAATTGAAAGTCTCGTGTATAGGTACGCGTCTCTGTGGGTCAACTATCTTAAATTTTAATCATTTTAGAAGCCTCATTTCAGTTTTAGATTTTTTAGCATCAGTTTTCCCAACTTTAAACTATTCACGTAAGATGAAGATACCTTATATTTGCGTATTTTGCTGAAGAATCTTTGTTCGAAACGAAATCAGTCAACTATAGAATATAGGTGTATAATTATTAGTTACCCGTTTATGTTTCTATTCTCGTTAACATTATGGAAATAGTTCAAATAAGGATTTAATACCCGTGCTTCTGATAAGACCTACACAATTTCTACTTAAAAAGAGAGAAAAATAACTTGTATTTTGTAGCTACAAGGTTTTCTTTGTTGTTGTTTGCAGTTTGTTAGAAAAATATTTAAATGAAAGAGGGAGGGAGAACCACTATAAAAATGAAAGTAAACCTGAAATTGAAATAAAATAAAAATAAATTATACGTTACGTCATTATCTGTAATGACCCTGTACTTAAATACAATTGAAATTTCAAAAGTGTTTATCTACGAATTCATACCATTTAATATAGAAATACAATGCATAAGTGCGCTAAATGGACAAAAGTACAATACATTTATAGATGTAAACGTCCTTTTGTAATCAAAATAATGTTTAATAAGTAATTTCTAATCGAGCGTACGTTGATACACATATTGAAGAAAAGAATATTTGCATTCGTTTTTTTTGAAATGTTATAAGGAAGCCCCGAGTTTAACCTTGAAACTAAATGTACCGGGTTCGATTCCTACGCACCTGTCACAACAGTTTGGCACTCTATAGCACAATAAAAATGGGTTAAAGGTATCCAACTTTAAAGCTAAGGTCCTATAGAAAAGTTGAATTGATATTCAAAAGATACCGAAGATAAACACCAAAACATTATCATAGGGCCTTGATGGCCTACTAATTTCAATTTTAATATGCTGATCTTACTATCCTAATTAAGCTCTCCACCTCTTATAGTTTCACATGCAAAAGTTGTCAACGAACGAACAGATTTATTATGAACCTCAATTTGAATTTGCAGGGTCTACTATCAGAGTTGTGCAAAATTCAGCTCTCTAGAGAGCCTTTATAGTTTGGGCTGGAAAAATTGTTCATATTATGTTCGTTGATTGGCGGACAGGGCCAAATCAAAAGCCTAAATTGGCGGATGAACCTTATATTTTTAAAGAAAATGTTCTAAAAAACGCAACCCACAATGCTTCTATGTATCGTGTTGCAGCAAATGTTGATAATCAAAAAAGGCAAAAAATCCTATGAATTTTTTTATCTTGAAGTCGCCTATAGGGCTTTAGGCTTTAACGTGGGATACTTTATTTGTTCAAAATCGGCCGCATTTTTTTTGCAAAGGAATCAAACCAACCATATATTCAGATCTTTCAAAACCTATAAAAAAGAATAATCCTGGTAACAACTTTTTTTGATTTACTTTTTTTTCAGCGAACCAGATGAAGCACTTAAAGTATTAGTGGAACTTAAAGAACTTGCTCGACCTCTGTACATATCTTTCAACGAAATGTTAACTCTAATGTCGCAGTGCCAACAAAATGACGACTATTTATTGAGCCAAGGTACTACAAGCACCTCGATAGATCAATCAAAATCGCCTGTTAACTCTCGAGGTATTTTATCCAACAACCCTCTCACTTTATTCAGTGGAATCATCCCAGGTAAGAGACACCTTAAGAAATACTCTGTAATTGTGATATAAATATTTAACGCGTTTCAGGCACTAAATGGTGTGGAACGGGTGATATAGCGGCAGATTATTTCGATTTAGGAGCGGAAAAAAATGTCGATCGATGCTGTCGAGCTCACGATTTATGTCCGGTTAAAGTAAGAGCTTATTCGAAACGTTACAATCTAACAAACAATTCTCTTTACACCAAATCGCACTGCCAATGTGATGATTCGCTTTACGAATGTTTAAAAACTTCTGATTCGCCAACTGCTCATATTATGGGCAACGTATATTTTAATTTAATACAAGTTCCGTGTGTCGAAGACTTAAACCAAAAAAGAAAGTTTCGTAAGGCTAGAAATAATTTTTAATATATTTAATTTATTGTATATTATAACGAGAGAAATATATATAATTGAAATTATCGTCTTAGTTTTTCTGTTTACTTACAAAAATAATTTTCATTTTCAAATTTTCCGCCAAATTGGTGCCACTAACTCGATTTTTGTCGTCTGTCAAATTGGTACCTCTGGTATATAACGACATAACCTAATTTTTAAAGTTTGCTAGTGGTTCGAATTTAAAATGGAAATGTAAGTAAACTTTAAGTTCTGGAATCGTTTTTTAAAGAAAATTTGTTTTTAGAGTTACCGCTAACTCTGCCTCCCTGTGCAATTATGAGGTTATGAAACATTTACAAAAACTCAAGGAGCGGAGGAAAAAGGATAAACGACAAGGGCAACTTGCTACAATAACCTACGAGGTACGTTAATTTAAATGAAGTTGAAGCCCCTAAAACTTAATTTTTAGACACTACATTATTTAGAAAATACACAGTGTCAAAAACAAACTCCAGATCAAATCAAGGAATGTATGAAAGCTTTAGAACCTTTCAATTTAAGCGATAACGAAAAACTGATAATAGTTAACACTCCACCAACCAATCCATTAGAAATACAACTTGTAAGTATATAATTTTATAATAAAATAGCAAGCTCGATCAAGTTGTTTCTAGATGATCGAAGAGAGTGAAGATCGCTTATCTGAAGAACAAGTGCAAGAATTGTTAGATATAATTAGCAAACATTTTCCACATATTATTCCGACAACTATTGACGAAAATAATGTCGAAGAAGGATGAGCATGAAGAGCACATTTTTTTAATGAAAAAAATTATTTATAACTTGAGTCTGTACACAAACCGTACACTAAAAATATAAATAAAATTGCAAATAAGTTGTGCTTTTTATCGTTTTTGATCACCTAGATCTTCAATTAAATCTTCATCGATCTAGAAACATTTCTTCTTATATTTATGTGTAATTAAACTCTACAAACTTACCTCGACCCATTTTTCTGGTATAACATCAAACAAATCGTCTTTAACATCGCCTTGAATAACGATTTCGTCGTCACCAGTAACGGATGAACCACAAGCAAACTTTGTTCCAAAAAATTTTGCCGCGACCTTTAAATCGATTCCTAAAACGGAAACGATAAGTTGCTTCCCAAATCTGGGTGTAGTAAAACTTACCAAAGCTACTTAATCCTGTAACTACCGTAACAGACTTCTTTTTACCACGTGGAGCCCTCGACACACACACTTGCTTAGGTCCATCGTCTTTCTTTTTAGCTTTCATCATACCTTTTCCTCCCCTTTTCTGTCGTTTCTTTTCTTCGTCACCCGCGCCTTCGGTCGAATCTTCTCCTAGCTTAATTTTTTCGAATTCTGTCGGCATGTTTTTCTCCAGCCACTGCTTACACTTTTCATATTCGGGATAATATTCGCAGTACTACATAAACATAAAGTAAATGAAACTAGCAGGAAAAAGTCGAAATTCTAACCTCAATCGGCATGCTACAATTTCCACAATATAAAACTTTTAAAGGATAGTTGATATTAGATTTTGCACCTAAAGCTAATCTACTCGTTTCTGACATTGTTATTTTCCAAAATTTAACAAAAATCACTTTGTTGGTTAAGAACTAATACAGATAACAACCGCAGAAGAATTTTGTGCGGCACCGTCTTCATTCGAAAATATTTTCTGTTGACATCGGTTGACATTTGACAAAGTGAGGTTAAGAAACTTTCTTGAAATTCAAACGATTCGAACCTTTAAAAATTACAACAATGAAGAAAGGGCCCAAGGTTTGTTTTAATTTATTTGTAAACGTTTATAATAATAGTAAATTTAAAAGTGGATGGCGTTTGATTTCGATGCGAGTGGAAGTGCAAGCCCTGTAAGAACCGAAGTAGGTGCTACTCGGGAAAATATATCGATCGAAGCACCAAAACGAAATTTACGTATTGATTTTTTACAAAAATTTAAGCCCATAACGATTGAAGATTTAGCTGTCCACCCCAAAAAGATTCGAGAAGTCGAGGACTGGTTAAACCAACATGTACTTAGTCGTAAACAGGTCAATAATCTTTTTATATATTTTGAATAGTACTCGAATTTTATTTCTAGACCCACGTGCCAATGTTATTACTGGTAGGACCTACTGGTTGTGGCAAAACAGCAACTGTAAATGTTTTATGTAAAGTTAAAAACATAAACATAACGGAGTGGGTTAACCCTGTCGATCAGGAGTACGAATATGGTCAATCACAAGCGCAATTGGCAAAGTTTTTAGATTTCTTTACGCAAACAAAGTATAATTCTCTCTTATGTGATAGTACTAGTCCAAGCGTTACTTTGGTAGAAGATTTTCCTAATTTTGTCACATACCACCCTGAAGAATTTATAAAAGTTTTAGAGTAAGAACCTTTTGAAATTATTATCACTTTTGCAATTTAAAAATTACTATTTTAGACATTGCCAAATGGGAAACACTCCTGCAATATTTATTTGTACAGAAAGTTCAAATAATAAATTAGATTTGGCACAAAAGTTATTTCCTCAAGCAACTAAAGAAAAATTTCTAATTTCTACTATCAGGTAAATATTTTATACACTTAAAATACATAATATGTTTTTGCTTTTAGTTTTAATTTGTGCTCGGCTACTCTGCTAAAATGTGTGTTAAAACGAGTGCATGGCTTATTACAAATCCATTCGGATTTATTTCACATACCATCCTCCGATGTAGTCGATGCAATTATAACTTCGACAATGGGAGATATTCGCTGTGCTATAAATCAATATCAATTTGCGTGTCTCAGAGGAACCAATAAGGAAATTGCTTTAATAACTAATATAAATTCGGGCCAAAGTGCGAAACGAAAAAGAAACGTAAAACAGATGTCTAGAATTAAGACTATGGTTAAAGACGAGGCTTTGGGTTTATTTCATGGCTTAGGACGAGTTTTAAATCCTAAACGCTATGTGGTGAACGATAGTTGGCGTATTCAGTGTGAATTTGACGTATTAATCGATCAATTTAGTTCACAACCTGCGACTTTTAATTCATTTTTACAAGAGAATTATCTCAAGTATTTTGGAGATTTATTAGATGCTCAAAAAGCTGCCGATATTTTGAGTTTTGCTCAATTATTTTTACATAAGTGGATAGATCATCAAGAAGTTTTAGTTTATGCTCTGTGGGTGTCCGTTTTAGGTCTTATGGTACACAACAATAATAAAGTTTCTAAATGGAACCAAATTCGGGGGCCTAAGAAAATAAAAAAAGGGTAAGAGTGTAAGCATTTTTTACGATATCCTTTAATTGTAATTTTTAGGACTGATACAAATGTAAGTTATGGAGTATGTAAATCTGACTATTTATATTACAATATCATTACAAAAAGCGACATGTTTCCTACCTTTAAATATTAAATTTTGTATTTCTTTAACGGAAAACGACATTCGTCTTAATTTATATGCTTGTAAACCCAGTAATTTGTTAAATATAAAGAAGTTAATGTAAAATTGTGTTGTATTTCATCTGCAAGTACATACAAGAAAGCAATGTTAGGCAACCAACTGTACGTCTCTGTATTAATAAAGTAGCACTTAAATAAGTACAGATTACTACAAATTAGAACGTCACACGAAATCATATGTCATGTGTCAAATTCTAATTGAATTTCACGTCAGTAATATTTCACAAATTTGTTAAATTACTCGTAGTTATTTAGAAAAATGTCTCTCAATACGGCACATTTAAATGGAGGCGTCTTGATACATTCTGGCGAATGGTAATGTATTCGAAATACTATATTAAAAAATATCAATTTTCTTTGACAGGATGAGTCATGTAATTGTAATTTTGTGCTCATTTTCTAAATTTTAGCATTTTGTTGTATTGCGACAATGTCACTATGGAGTGGTCAGGACCGAATATTCCAGTTTTCAATGGTACGAAAAAAGGACGAATTTATTTAACGACACATCGAATGATTTTTAATTCCAAAGACGTAAAGGATACGATGCAGTCATTTAGCTTTCCGTTTGTTACTTTAAGTGATGTAGGTGTTAACGATAGTAATCTTACGCATTGCAATTACTAGAATTGTTTGTAGGTGGAATTGGAACAACCAGTTTTTGGCGCTAACTATATTAAGGGAAAAGTCAGGGCACAACCCAACGGTAACTGGATCGGCGAGGCAAAATTTAAACTTCTATTTAAGCACGGTGGTGCTATTGATTTTGGACAAGCTATGCTTAAAGCTGCTCACATGGGTAAGTCATTTTTGATGTTTTGATATTTTTTGTTTATCGTTTCTTTAGCAACCAGGAATTTCCAATTGGATAATGCACCTCCACCTTACGTGGCTCCCGAAACTCAGTGGTACGCCGCTCCACCACCTGCATATGGCCCACCTCCGGGAGGTTATTATGGATGGATGCCACCAACAAACACCTTTCCAGATCAACCTCCGACTAATTCGGTGTTTATGACCGACGCTCCACCACCGTACCCCGGAATAAACAACGCCTATCAACCACCACCGGGATATGGAAGTCCTCAGGGTTACCCACCTCAACAAGGATATCCTCCTCCGCAACAGGGATATCCCCCACAAGAATATCCGCCCCAGCAGGGCTATCCACCACAACAGGGATATCCACCTCAACAAGGTTATCCATCACCACCCGGTTATTCACAAGGATTTCCACCTCAACAGGGATATCCACCACAAAACGGATATCCACCTCAAGGTGCAGCCGGCTTTCAACAAATGAACTCTGCCGGTAAGCTTTTAATTTCAAATCTTTTTTAGACTGAAACGAATATTTTAAAGATGCAAAAGCGGCCGAAGCTGCTCAATCTGCTTACTACGATCCGAACAAACCACAGATGGCTTATGTTCCACCACCTGCATATTACGTTAGTATTGTACTCAATTTCGGGTGTATCCCAAATTGATTATTAAAATTTTAGGAAACGCCACCAAGTTATAATCAGGCAACCAAGAAAAATCAATAAGCTACTTTAATAAAGGAAATACGTTTTATTTGCCAAATGTATTAATCTATTACAAATATTTTACTTTTAAATGTTACTGTTAAGCGAGGTTTAATAATTGTGATTTTTTTGATGCAGCTACTTGCTACTTACAGCATTCCGTTTGCTTATATTGGGAGGTAACTAAAAATCCGTAGCGTACACAAAATTGCAAAAATAAAACTGTTTATATATTTCATACTTGTTATTAACCACTTGTAATATAATTATAGAAATATTTGTGATTTTTGTATAAATATTGTATCACATTTATTTTTAAATAGCACTAAAATGTGTATTTAGTTTTAATTGAAGGAAGTCCTAATAAATATCTTGACAACATGTATTTGGTCTTTTAAAAAGGATAAAAAAAGTCCTCCGCTCGGCGGATTTTCTTTACCCTCCTTCAGAAGTAAACAAATAGCAAAATCAAAGTTCTCTTTACTGTACAATTAATTGCTTCTTGAACCAAAAATGTACTATTAGATTGAGTCAACTATTTTAATAGCTCAAAGCAAATGGTTTCAATTACTCCGATTTTCTCCAGTTACAAAATCTGTAATTTGAGTATTTATGGGAAATGAATCGATCAAACCCAATGAGGCAACTTGAGTAAGAACCAAAATTCAAAACTATATTTAAAAAGCAGTTTATTATAGCGAGTGCCAGGATTTCAAAAATAAAATTGTTTGATGGTTAATTTTTAATTAACAGTCGCTTAAGAAAACCAAACATTTAGGACTTATACAATAATTAACTAGAGTTATTAAAAAAAGGTTTGTACATAAGAAATGCAAATAATTTTGTATACTTTTTAAAACTAGCTATTTTAGAATTATACCTTACTACGAAGGTTCAAGACATTTTGTTTTTTGTAGTAAGAAGAGGTAAATAGATATAAAACACACAAGACATATGGTACACCAGGCACTTGGTAAATGCACTTGAAGTAACTACGTGTAAATGTTTCGAAAAGGGATTAAAGCAAATACTTTTGGTTTTTTCACAATTACGAAGCTTTCATGCTTTGTACTTAGCACTGAAACAGAGTGTTAGTTGGAAATAATCGTCACCATAATCTTAAAGGCCACGAAAACCAACCTTACTAAGTTAATCTTTCCAGTCCTTTTTTATTTCAAAAGTCCATTCCCATTTAAGATGCTCGTGCTTATCATCGTCCGTAAACAGAGACTGCACGGTGTAACCGCCTCTTGCCATCAAACCAGAAGGGGCATCTTCCGGGGGAGTCGTATAAGACTGCATCTCGGCTTTGGGCGCATAAGAACCCACCATATGAACCATTTTATCGACTAAAAATTAACTATTAATACAATAATTTACGGTGTTATTGGTCAAAGACTACAAAGCAAACAAAAATGAACTGAACTTTTTACCTGGTTCTGCAATCCAAGCCGCACAATAAATAATTTAAAATCAAGTACAACACCTAAATAAAAGTTACTCACCAGGAATTCCTAGTTTATATGTTTTTTGCACATATTTTAATCCAGTTACAATTTCGCGTTGAACTATGAACTCGATACGAACCCTGTAGGAAATCCCCTCTTTGATAGTAAAGGTTTCTTTCTTAAGTTTAGAAACATCTCCGGTTAAATCGAGCGACACTTCGGGTCTATCGGGAACTACCAAAACTAATTTTTTCACTATAACCTTTCTTGGATCTTGAGGTTCTTAAGAATAAAAATAAATCTGGTAAATTAGCGCTAAAATTAAATGTTTTCTCCTACCAACTACAATTTCTCCAGATTCGGCTTGTCCCAACAATGCTTGCTTATACTTTCGTAAACTTTCGTCATTTTCGTCCGCTGCTAGGATTTCTTTAATACTTTTTTCAGGTGGTGGTTTATATAAACCGTCATTTTCGTGATCAACTTCGTCTTCGACCGGTGATACGCACTCTTCACCCGACATTCTGTAAAAAGATATTATTGATCAACTCTTTGTATTTATATTTTATGTTCCCTATTATGCAAACTATTTTTAGAACAAAGCATTACAAGTTAAGCGGAGAATGAATTAACGCTCGCTAGGTTTTAGAAATTAAAATCGAGAGAGTAAACCGGAAAATAGATAAGATTAGATCTTATTTTACGTTTTTATACCGGTAAAAATATGAAAGAAAAAATATATGAACGAATTAAATTTTGTAAGATATTCAAATGGCAATGTGTAAAAACTTTAAAATAGTCTAATTTGCGATTATTTACCTTTAATTTAAATAAAATTGCACTAAAAATAAAGTTTGAGAATATTGCCAAGATGGAACTGATACACGGTGAGTTTATTTAGATCTAGTTATATTTGATGACTTTTGGTTACCAACATATAAGTTTCTTGTGTCGACCAATCACAGAATAGGTGTTCATGAAAAGAACCTCGCCCCAAAAATGCGCACTAATTCGAAATTAAACTTCGATACCGATACCAGAGAAAAGACCGATACTATTTTATTAATAAGTTTTTCATTTAAATAATTGGTCTACAAAAAGCTTACCCCACCTTGGTGGAACTGAATAATTCTAGAAGAGAATTATTGCATTGCAGTAGTGACCTACTAGTGGTTAGTGTCGATTAGAATCGATAATCTCAACAGAGCCTACAGTATTATCTTGCACATACATCTGTGTCTTTCCTACATAAATTTATTTTCATTTTTATCGGTCCGTTTACAACTCTTCTGTTATTTAGCTGAATAAGTACAAAAGAAATAATACCCAATTTCATTTTTATTGTTTTGAATGCTTCAAAACGAATCCACACGCTAATAATTAATTCAATTTTACAATCTATTCGTTAGACATAAAATTGAACTTACAAACGTTATGATTACCAAGTATAGAAAAATTAAATCCATTTTTACAGTATATTGAATATATAAAATTCATAGCAACATTTTGTAAAGTACTTATTATTATCAATAAAAACTAACACAAATGTAACATAAGAACAATTTGCACAAAATTATACAAAGATAGCGTTACAATTACAAATTAATTTATTAAGTCGATCACATAGTGAATCTTTCACAATATTTACAGTAAAACTCATAATAAAGGGGAAATATTTTATTAAATATTAACGATCGTACATTGCATTATTTATTTTAATGATATTTGTGAAGAAGACAAAATTAGACAAAACCATCCAATTAAGCTTCTTTTATAAATAGTTGGAGGAGTTTCGGCAGAGGCCTATACTAATTATTGACATTTTTACGATTTTTCTTATAAAAATTTGTTTTACATGGTTAATAACTGTCGACTCGAAAAAATGTAAAGCCACGACGGTCTACACCTCCAACTAATTAACACAAGCACCGACACATATTGTTAAAGTTGCAACGAACTGGCCACACAATTTTATTTAAAAAAAAATTAAATATTTTCTATTTAACCATATCGTACAAGAAAAAAAACTACTTCGTACAATAAAACCATTAAAAATAGATAATTATCAAATCAACTAAAAAACAAACTCGAGTCGACGATTAAAAGTATTTTGTTCGAGGTGTATAAAAATATTCGATTAGACAAGAAGATAAGTGCACGTAATCTCAACAAAACATCTTAATGTGAAATAGTAGGACGTCGTCGTTCATAACAATTACGAGAAAGTTTATAAATGTATATAAATTGCAATTAAAATGCTATCAAAACAAAAACAAAAACCATTTCACCAATTGTAAATTTACAAGATTGCGCTTAATAATAATAAAGGCTAAAACAAAACGGAAATACCATTTTGTTAAAAAAGGTAGCACCGGCTGTTATTACGGAACATAATTAATTATTGTGTGGAGTTCATTTCAATTAATCGTCAAGTGTGTTTTCATGCCAGGCGGTCAAAAAGGTTCAATATCGTACGACCCGCAATTATATTTATTCCACAACTTTTAAAACTTTGCCAATGGCAATCGTCTTATCTGTAACAAAACATTTAAATCAGCATATTATTTCGAGACGAGCCAAATAAACTTACTTTCATCTCGCAAAGTAAATCGACCCATTTGAGGAAATAGTTTAAATTGTTCTAAACAAATAACACCCGCACATTCTATTCTCATTATGGCAACTTGATCTTGTTTGACGAACCTCGGCCTTGTTTTACTTTTATCACCACTTTTCTTATCGACTAAACAAATTAAGGCCTAAAAACAAAATTAGAATCATAGAGGCACATAAAATATACAGCGTGTTTCGAAAAGAAAGGGACATCGGTTGTTCGTACATTTCTCAGGTTAAAATAAGATGATTAAACTTGAGTTTACCTTAGTAGAAAATTCTTCCAAAGAGGCACTTGGCCTAGAGCTTTTCAGTTTTATATTAACTTACAGTCTAATGTGCACCAGTGCACCAAATTTGAAATAAATATCTTTACATTTGTGAAAGTGACAATCAAAATAAAAAATATAACTCCAAAGCCCTGTAACTTCTTAAAGGATATATTTTCTATTTCTACTAATCGTCTTATTGTGACCTAAGGAATATATTATGACCCATGGCCCCAATATTTTTGAGATTCCCCGTATAGAAACGAAAAATAAAAGTTAATAGAATACAGTGAAACCAAGCAAACAATGCAGATGGATAATACGGCAACTTATTTTTAAAATTCATGGGGGTAAAAGTTTAAGCCAATACCTACAACGCCGGCGTGTACTGTCCGTGACAAAAAGTAAAAGTCTTTGCTTTCGTTGATCTTTATAAACAAAAAAAATCAGCCTTTTTGAAGAATATTTTTGTTCGTTCTATTTATACAAGGTGTCAACTGTAACTTGGCCAAGAATGCCAGAGTAGGTAGAGGATCAGTAGGCAAGTATTTTAAAGATAGGAACCCATGTCCGGAAATGCACCCGTACGGAGCTATGGCCGTTTTTAACTTTACGTTTTATCGTCCGATATGCAGGCAGCATCTCGTGTGCCTAACAATTGTCAGCCTGGCAACTCATCGTTGCCTAGGAAATACATTGAATGTCAGCTCAGAAACATTGTGTCAATAAAACGTGTGCTGAACAATGAACAGGTTAACCTTTTAGGAGCTCGCCGATGTGCATCTGGCGTATGGGGCTATGAACTTCAACGCACTTGGAGCACAGCGCCACAGGTACACCTGAGCGACAACAATGTATTTCCTAGGCAACGATAGGTTGCCAAGCAGACAATTATTTTAAAACACGACATGTAGTGTGTACATCGGGTGCAAAAATCAAAAGTTAAAAACGGCCGTAGCTCCGTACGGGTGCATTTCCGGACATGGGTTCTATCCTTGAAATACTTGCCTATAGGTCCTCTACCTACCCTGGCATTCTTGGCCAAGTTACAGTTGACACCCTGTACAATATATAAATATAATTTATATATTGCTAAGCTTGTTTGCTTAGTTTGACAATAGTTGGGACTTACTTTAACTGTGACTTCTTCTGCAGCACAATGAATATGCATAACGGCACTATAACCTGCACAAATTATCGATTTATGTTCCAAAATAACAACCTGAGCATCGAAAACACGCCCGGTACGGATTGGATTAGCGGCATCACATAAAACAAAACCCGGACTAACATCTTCTTCTTCTACCCCTTTTACTTTAACTTTAACATTTTCTCCTACCACTATCGAAATAACTTCGTCATCGTCGGACCACAATTGATCAACAATTACGGGCGTCTGAAACAATTTAATCAACAATATTGGAGTAATTGGCAAAACTTAAAAACTTACCCTATTAGGCATTATCATAAGATTTTGTCCTTTTCGACATTCTCCAGATTCGACTTTACCCATAACGACCGTTCCCATATCTTTATATTTATCTACTATAGGCATGATAAAAGGGCCATCAGTCTTACGATTTAATGAGGGCAATTCGTCGATAAAAGAAATAAAAGCCGGACCGCTAAAAAAGACAAATTTGAATACTTTGCCAGAATAAACATCACGACGGCACTTACTTGTACCAAGGACAAATTTTCTGATCGATTTGTTCTTTTAATCCTTGACCCGACAAACCCGAACAAGGCAAAAATGTTAAATCCTTTGTAGGATTGAAACCTAATTTTTTTAAATACGGAAGGATTTTATCTTTACATTCGTTGTATCTACAAAAACAACATTTATAACACTCGTCGCGCTTCAAAACTAAACCAAATACCTTCCCTCGTCCCAATTGACGGTTGGGTCGTCCATTTTATTAACTAAAACTACTAGATGTTTGACTCCGGCCGTCTTTGCCAACATAGCGTGCTCTCTCGTTTGTCCGCCTCGATCGAATCCAGTTTCGAATTCTCCTTTTCTCGCAGATATCACCTAATACGACAAAATTACACTTTGGATTTCCAAGTAAGTATTTACTCTTACCAATACGGCTAAGTCCGCTTGAGCTGCCCCACCGATCATATTAGGAACAAAACTTTTATGGCCGGGGGCGTCTAAAATTGTAAAATGTTTTCTTTCAGTCTCAAAATAAGCACGACCAACTTCTACTGTTTTTCCTTTATCTCTTTCTTCTTGATTAGTATCTAACGCCCAAGACAAATACCACGACTCTCTACTTTTTTCTCTAGCTTCTCTTTCGTATTTTTCCAACGTACGTTTATCGACCATACCGGTGAGAGACATAATTTGACCGCCGATGGTCGATTTACCGGCATCTACGTGTCCGATAAATACGACGTTTACGTGCTCTTTTTTATTTTTTGCCACTTCTTCGGGTTTGATGATCTTCTTTTTAGATATTTTAGGAGCTTCTTCCGAGGAAGGTTCTTCGTCTTCGCCTTCGGGTGTTAAAATAATATCGGGCTCTTCGGCTTCGTCTTCCCAGGTTCCACCTTCGGTGACTCCGTCGTCCGGAGATGCGTCGCCGTCGGCGGGAGGTAGTGGTGGTGGTTCTTTCATTTCTTCTCTTTCTGTCGATTCGTCTATATTAGTTCCTACACACACCAAAAATTATTACTAAAAGCCTGTTAAATAAGTTGATTGGACCCTTAACCTAAATAATTTTTTGCACCACACCATATTAAGCGTAAACTATTAAATCGCGAACCTACCATTTAATAAAGGGTCGTGACTTGGCGAATTTTCGGAAACGGGTGATTTTGTAGGTGAGCTTTCGTCCGCAATAACAGTCGACCTGGCGAAAGAAGGCACGAAAACTTCTGCATTGACGTTCAACGTGGAAAATTTGGCTGTCACATCTGTTTGCTGAGTTGGTGAATTGTTGGCAGACACGGAGTCTGCTTGAGCTTCCCAGGAGTCAGGAGCCGAATTGTTCGACATTTTACACTTTTTTTTAATACACACCAATAAATTAATGACAAAATTAAAATCTCTCCAGCACTACACACACACACTGCTTCTGCTAATATCGCTAATATCCGCGTGCTCTCTTTCCGACACCGGAAATCGATGGACGTCAAATGTCATTCCGAAATTTTAAATTAATTACTTAAAAGCTATCCAAAATTGTACTTCCAAGAGGTGTTATAAAATAAACTTACGGTATTTTTCGTTTTTCTAAATAATAGAATCTGGCTAATAAGCTTCATTACAGTTGCTCGTTTAAAATAACGGAAGTGTAAAGTGCCGCCAAATTTAAAATTAGAAATTCAAATCTTACAGGGTCCGTCAAAATAACTAATAATCATTTTAAGTTCATCGAGCTATATATTTACCCAAAAATTTGCTTCAAATGTATTTTAGTCGGTCACTATCATTAGCACTTCTTTGTTAGAAAATGACAACTTTAAAAATCATAGTTACTAATAAATAAATGGTAGTTTTATAATTTGCAAAAAATAGTTTAGAGGAAAAAATTGGACAGGTAATGAAAATTTACATACATGTATAAAAACACTCAAATTTTAAGAAATCGATGGTTTTTAATTCCATCGTGCATGTATGGACATTAAGCGAAAGAAAATGAATTTTTGACCATTTCGTAAAATGCTAGTTTTATCAAAAAATACGGTGATACTTTTTTAGAAGCTCATCAAATTTGCTTTAATTGAGTTTGCTTAGAATTACCATAATAATTGGTAACTTCGAATTAAAGTTTATTCGATCTTTTTTAATTTGGATTTGCATTCAATCACTGCACGACTAATGTTAAGTCAAGTTAAAGGCAAAACGGGCTCGCCACTGCGGGTTAATTTTACTATACAAACGCAAAATCAAAATTTATAAACAATTTTATTAAAAGAGCATTTACAACTTATTTATTCTTTATTGTAAGATGACTTAACGGACTTGGGCTTCGGCTAGTTGAATTAGTAGAATTAGTTGGGGAGCCACGGTTCGGAGGTTGCACCTGATTAGTAATTGTGAGCTGTGGAATGGTCGTTCTGGTAGTAGCTAAAGTGCGAAAAATAGGATCACGCTTAGGTATTACATAATTAAAACTAGACGACGTTCGATCGCTTGTTGCTCCAGCAGCACGAGTAGGAGATCGAACGAGTGTATTAGGTGCTCGATTAGTGCTAGCCGTAAGGGTGGGAGATCCGAGCGGTAGTTTAATTTGTTGAATTTTTGGACTCGAAGGAGGTGTAATAGCCGTTTTATTAATGGGAGTCGGAGAGCTAGAAGAATTGGGAACTCGAGGAGGTGATTCTGTGAACCTAGAAACAAAACTCGGAAGAGGGCTAGTTTTCAGACTAGAGGAATTACCCACAGGACTAGGAGAAGGACTCGTTGCTCGAGACACGAGGGCCGGACGAGGCGACAAAGTAACAGAGCCTTGTTTAACTGTTCCGGTGGAGGTCAGGTTTGAGGGCGGTTTAAGAGATTTAGAAAGAGAAGTTGACGCAGTATTAGAGCTAGACGCCAATGCAACAACATTATTTGGTGGATTCCACGACCCGTAAGTAGTGCAGAATGATCGATTTTGCACCGAAGAACTTGGATTTTGAATAGAAGAATTTTGACTATAATCGGGTCGTTCGGTTCGTAATTGCCTTTTAACGGCTTTATTTTCAAGTTCTTCGTAATGTTGAGCAAACATTAGCTTTAGTGGTGGATATAATAATGGAACTAAAGGTAGATCGTCGTATCTAATCTGAAATATCACACTTTAATAAAAAGAAAAGTTTAATTCCCAACCGATTTACTCACTTGCATGTTATCAAACGCAATTCCTACGTTGTCTCCAAAATTATCGTTAAATCTAGGCAACTTTGCGTACCTTTGACTAAAATGAGTTAATAATATATTTTTAGCGTTCATATTATGGCCCACTTCTACGGCTTGAGATGTGGTCGAATGCATTTTAGCAATAGCTTCAATTTCTAAATCGTCTTCCATAGTAGCCTCGTGAATGAGTACGTCACAATTCTGTCCTATTTCGATTAAATTCTCACAGGGCATCGTGTCCCCGGAATAACATATTTTATAACCACTTCTATGCGTCATGGCAATACCAAAAGCATTGGGACAGTGACGAACCAGAGCGGTATTTATTTCTTTCATTTCCAACATTTGATAAATACGTACTTGAGTACCTTCGAATAGTGTATGTTCGTCATAAACCTAAAAGAACGAGTATAAGAATATGAAAACCAAATAAATAATTGTTAGTACCAAATCCGAATTTGAAATCAGTTCGAAATCCGTACAAATCGTTTCAAAATATTTATCGTAAAAATTGAGCCACGTCAAAATTTGTCTCGGAGCCAAGAGAAGAAGCGGACTAGTAGTTTCTTTATTTAGATTTATTAACGCACGTCGTCGACCTTGTAACAAACCGATAAGACCGATATGATGATCGGCATGCAAATGTGAAATAAAAATGGCTTTTATTTTTGCAAGGACTTGATCGAGTTTCTCTAGGCCGTAGAATCTAACTAGTTGACCATAAGTTCCTTCCCCGCAGTCCATTAAAATGTTCGTGTTATCACTAAATAAATGATTTTATAAAAAGAAACACAACTTGCACAATTAATACCTTGCCTGCACAAGTATTCCACTAGTGTTACGAGTTTTGTTTGGTATACAAGAACCGGTTCCTAAAAAAACGAGACGAGGGTATACCTGATTGATTTTTTTTTCCCTGCATTTTGTCTGAGACAGAAACTTGAATTCTCTTACAGCCTTTTGAAAACCTTCGACACGATTAGGTTCTTCGATGTATTCGGCCGGTGTTAGTTTTAATTCTTCTGAACTGAATTCCAACAATTATAGAACAATACTTTACGTACAGTAGAAACTTACTTATCGAAGCCTCTTTTCGGCCGTAAGTGGAAATTGCAAAATGTATTAGCATACGTGTAGTTACTACACAAGGTTCTTGAAAAGTTCGAAAGATCCACTTCTGAATTTTCTTTAGCAACTCCATCTTCCAATTTGATTTTCTTTATCGACGACATTTCGTCCTGCAATTCATCTTACATAACAAGAGTAAAGTATCAGACAATATTAAGAACTTACCTGAGCTTCCGTAACTTTAGTACCTTTATCTCCTAACAAAGGAAACATACCCTCGTGCAGTAAATTTAACTGATACTGCACCCTATGCACAGATTCGCTCCCCATACAAGAATTAGATTCGTTTAAAACCAAGTGTTGGGTACTTGGTGAAAAATAATCTACCCATTGCTTATACTTCAGATTATTCATTATATGTGGAGGTGTAAAATGAACCACTAAATATGCCAAATCCTGATCTGAAGTGGCACCCTTTTGATGTTTTTTAAAAGCCTTATTTGTAACAAACGAATCCAGATAATCTTCGGAGGGACAATCCACAACTAAAATTATATTAACAAAGTTATTACTTTAAAAACATTTGCAAAGCTTAACAAACCTAAAAATACGGGGCCGGGATCGTCTGGCTCACAAACGTCTTTGGAATGAACTGTTATTCCGGAAGAAAGTGTGACACTTTGTCCCATTTTTAATTTTCCATAAATTGGCCCCGATTGAATACCTAATTTAACGCATTTTTCCAAACTTAATGCACCGGGACGAGGGGTGAGTTTGCATATGTAGCACATTACTGAAGCTTGTTCTAGGTCATAGATACGATCTGCAGGTATTGCTGCCGTCTTTCCATGCTTACCAGTTGCTAATACGAGAAAATTATATAAGTAAAATTATACTCTCGCTATACGATTATTATATTATAGGAATTTAGGATAAAGGTACCTGAGAGGGATCGGGAACGATTGGTTTTAAAATTATAATTCGGTGCCTTACGTTCGTAATCATAGTAATCGACGTTATCTTCTACTAAATCATAAACTAAGCCTTCGATATTAGTACTACGAGTTTTTGGCCTAATTCCATTCCGATTCCTTCCTGTTGAAGCCTATTATAAATCTTATTAATAATAAAAAATCGATCTAAAAATATATATTATTACATCGTGTGTCGCTTGACTGTCTTTATCGACTTCTAGATTCGTAGCTCTCACATCGGCATCGTTATAAATTGGAACATAAGTTACGGCCATTACATTGTCTTGAAACGAGACCTCTTTGCTACAGTTGGCCATCTCGACGTTCAAGTCTCTAAGCACTACAAATCTTTTTGTAGCTACAAAAATGTCTTCCTAATAAGATCGAAGCAATGTATTTTACTAATTAAAATAATATTAAACTCACCAAGCCCTTAGGTCCGTGTAAGGTTATTTTAGGTACACCTACATCTTGTATAGTTAAAGCAGTTCCGGGTAAACCTCCAATATTTTTCCAAGACTTATGAGTTACAAAAATATGCTCTAGTTTAGCTAATTTCATTTTATGTTCATGAGCTAGACGTTGAGTGCCTTCGCCACAGTTAAACAGATACCTAAAGGATTATTCGTTATTAGCAAATATAAAAACGAGATACGAATCTTTTAACCTAGACTGGTCCGTAAAAAGGTACAAACTTCTAGGGGCACCCAAGGCACCGGTACCTAGCACTTGTAAAGCTATACGACCGGGAACGAACTTACTGTACTTCTCTTTAATTTTCTTTCTCTGCTCCTGAGCGGCTACTACGTGCTTCGGTTCTTTAGGCATGTTTTCTAATAAAGATATTAGTTTAGAATTACTTTGTTTTGAAAATTCGTTCACTTGGTTATACACTAAAAGTCGCAAAAGTTTATTACGTTTGATTAAGTTAATCATTGGCGAGTCCAGTCGATTGATTAAATAAATTTTGCTTTTTTTTGAAAGTGTACTAATACCAAATTATAAAGACATTTCACTGAATTTGATTTTGTCACTTCTCGAGACGACTAAAACAGAACGTGTTTCGAGTAGGAATTTTATTTATTTTAAATTTGTACCATGGCAGATGACAACTTCCTGTAACTTATTGAGATTATTTCGGTTGGTATGCTTGCAACAAGTGTCAAGTTTACACGTCTATTTCAACATAACCTAAAAATTATAAACTGGAAAATATATTTCAAAATGCTTTCGAGTACAAAAACAGATAATCCTCAAACGACAATTATATCGGAAGGGCTTGCAACCATAAAATCGGGAGGGAAAGTGTTTTATAATCCCGTGCAAGAATTTAACAGAGACTTGAGGTAAGAAATCGTCGTTATAAACTTCGATAACTAATGAGGCCGTTGTAGTATTTCGGTTCTTAATGCCTTAACTCAGACCACTCAAAATAAAGTTCCTAACGAGTCGAGTGGGATTACAATTTTAGAAGCTTTATCTGCAACTGGACTTAGAAGTATACGTTATGCAAAGGAGGTAACGGGGGTAAAACAAATAGTAGCCAACGACATTTCACGTAGTGCCGTTGAATGCATGCGAATGAATATTTCAGAGAACAACGTCGAAGGCCTAGTGACTGCTTCTGAAAATGACGCTATGTAAGAGTTTGAAAATTGTCGTAAAATTGTATTAACTCGCTCTTTGTAGAATGTTAATGTACGAACATAGGCAGAAAGATAAACAGTTTGACATCATAGACTTAGATCCATATGGTTGCCCTTCGAGGTTTCTGGATGCGGCAGTTCAGGCGGTGAAAGATGGCGGAATGCTGTTTGTTACTGCTACCGATATGGCCGTCCTCGCCGGTAACTCTCCCGAAACCTGTTACAGTAAATATGGAGCCATCTCGTTACGAATTAAGTGTTGTCACGAAATGGCTTTACGAATTCTTCTGCAGTGCATAGAAGCACATGCCAACAAATATGGGCGTTATATAGAACCTATTCTGTCTTTATCGGCAGACTTTTATATTCGCGTTTTTGTTAAAATCCATTCTGGTGCACATAAATGTAAGTTTACCACAAGGTACGTATTTTGAGTTGCATTTAATGAGATTAAGATCGAATGCGCGATTTTAGTAAGCTATCAATGGTATATCAGTGCACAGGATGCGATACTTTCAGTTTACAGCCACTTGGAATTACAAAAACGTTTGAAACTAACACAAACGTTCGTTTCAAGTTACCAAACGGACCTCCAGTAGGTTCAAAGTGTGAACATTGTGAACATTCACATCATGTAAGTGTTCTGTACTGACCGTGTGCTCATTAATTTAAGAAACTGTAGTTAGGTGGTCCGATATGGTCGGCTCCATTGCATAATCAAGATTTTGTTCGGCAACTTCTAAGTTCACTTCCACCTCACTTGAAAACTTTAAAGCGACTACAAGGGATTTTAAGTTTAATTTCGGAAGAACTACCTGATTGTCCACTTTATTATGTTCTCGAGAGACTTACCGGGACATTGCACGTCGAAACTCCTCCTATGATGGTTTTCAGATCAGTAATTTTAAATGCTGGGTACAAAATCTCGTACACTCACTGTCATAAAACATCCATAAAAACTAATGCGCCAGCTAAGGTTATATGGGATATAATGCGATGTTGGGAATTAAAGCACCCCGTGAGTGAGAAGAGGCGGGCTGAAATAAGTCCGGGCAGTAAAATTTTAGCAACGCCACCAGAAACTAATTACTGTTTCAATCTGCATCCAGATGCTAATCCCCAGTCGAGGAGAGCAGGGTTTTTACGGTTTCAAGAAAATCCTCAACCATTTTGGGGACCCGGAATAAGGTCGACAGCTATGTAGGTACCGAAATTGTTAACCAATACAAATAAGCATAGAATGTTTTAGGGTCGGTGATGATAAAATAAGCAAAAGTCGACGCAATCAAGGAAAAAGGAAACGTTTATCTACCGAATAAATTTTACAAATAAATACTGTATTTTCTACTTTACAACTTAGATTATACGACTTCTAAACATTAAAATATATAAAAAAAAAAGATTTTAAAATTCACTGTAATGCTCCAATTTGCCACTTACTCCTATAATTTTATCAGGTTTGCCTGTTTTCTTACCAATATCGCTAAGATACAATAGTGGCATTCTTTGATTTTTTATATTTAAAATAGTTTGTTCGATGTTAACTATAAGCTCATCGTGCACTTGATCGAATTCGTTGCTAGCATCGATCTCTTTCCAATTCTTTTCATTTACTGATAGTTCCTTGAAAATTTTGTTAACCTTCTGTTGAATTGCACTAGTCTCATAACGTTCACCTCCAAAACCAGGTCTACTTTTCTGAATTTCCAAATCTACATTTAAGAAAAACACCAAATCGGGCTTAGGTAAACCGATTTCGGGTTGAACACACCAAGAATAATCCATACCTGCAGAAAACCGTGTTTAAAACAATATTTCTTATTTTGATGCAAATTACCTTTAGCAACTGAGAAAGCAACTCCAGAGTATGAGTAACGGTCAACTATAAGAGTGATTCCATTATTAAGTCGTTGTTCAATTTTTGTAACATTTTCCCAACGATTGGCGCTAAATAGTAAATGAATAGCTTGATCGCTTAACTTATAGTCTTTTTCACTTAAGTACTTAGATATAATTTGACCACTCCACGTTGTACGATCTGGGAATGCCAATCTTTCCGCTTTAACATTTCTTTTTTTAAGAGACTCGATTAATTTTAATGTTTGAGACGTTTTTCCACATCTGTCTACACCTTCCAAAACGATTAAAGCTCCACGAGACATTGTACAATTACCGAGCTTGCTTATAATTAAATTTATACAGCTAATAATTAAAACGGAGGGAAAACTTAGAAACGTTGTATTTACGTACTATAAAATTTTGAGGTTATGTTACTAAGTTACCTTTTTTTGTTCAAATTATGGCGGTTAACGATTTCAATCAGTGGTTCTCAAAACGTTTGATGTGTTTTTTAAATAACTAATTAACTGTAACCGATTAATTTGCAATTTGAATTGGAATTAACAATTAAGAGGTCGGAGACCATAATTAATTATTAATTCTTTGGATTTTAATATTGCTCTTAAATCATTGATTTGAAACCGTTTTTTTACCCCTCATGTTTTAACGTAGTTATCCACAAAGGGTAAACTCCTTTTTTCTTTTTTATTGAATTGTTTGAAATACATTGATTTTAACGATAATATTTTCATTCCTGGACAGCAACTATGGTCCTGGATAAATGGATACGTAATAAATTCCAGAATATGCGCAAAGGGTTGCTCTACTTCAGATTAAATGGGGCAAACTGACCTGACATTGGCCTAGTTATTGTTTGACACAGGTAGTTTTTGCGTTTGCTCGCTTTATTTGCGTCGTGGGAGCTGGGAACGAAACAGTTGTAGTTAGACTCGAGAGTCCATTTTAACAAAGTGATGCAAATATGGCAACAATTAAAGGGTTTAAAGTAACCGATGCTGGGAGAAGAGTTCGCGTGGGTATAGCAACAAAAAGTTACGAAGATCTTAAATGTAAGACGTTGGAGAAGTTCAAACTAAAATTGACCGAAAGTGAAATATTCTTCCAAACTGCAGATGGTACGGTAATCGACGGAGAGGAATATTTCAAAACATTAGAAGCTCAAACGTTACTAATTTGGGTCGAAAAGGGGAAAAGAGCTGAAACAGATGCGGAAATATTGTTTAAAACTATATGCGAAGTTAACGAAGAATATTTGACGGCAGGGGAGAAGGTACAAGAGTTTTTTACCGAAAAAATGAAGAGTAAGGTATTTAAGTTGGCCGAAGTTTTGAAAGGGATCGAAAGTCAAAAAACACTATGCTCAAAAAGAGGCGAACATCCAGAGTGGTTCCAAGGTAAGAAACATTTTTTTGTGGTGTGATTGCTAGTAATTTTGATAAGAGCCTTTTAATTAAAGCAAATAAACTCAAACAATGTAGCTACCGTGTATAGACCGAGATCTGAGACATAGGACTTTGCCATGTAAAATTAAATAGTTACAAACGGTTCCTAATTATTTTCAAGGAAAACGCTGAATGCAATATTTTTCGAGTGTTTCAAGCTAAAAAAGTATTATATTTAGTGTTTTTCTCTACAATAGTTAGAGGAGCCAATATTTGCAACTATTTCATTTTGCATGGGAAAATCCTATGTCTCAGATCTTGGTCAACATACGGTTATATACACGATGCAGAACCTTGGTTTTTGTGCAACATTTTTTTAACTGCAGCTTGTAGTCAAATTTATTTAAACGGTAAATATTCAATCTTACAAATGGTTTCGAGAGTACGAAACTGCTCAAAAATTATTTGCACAATCGTAAGGTAACGTTTTAAATTTTGAAATTAAACAGGCTTAGACACGAGTGCAAAAACCAAAGAGGAATATATGTTTAGGAGAGCCCAAGACAGAATAAAAACCTACTACTACAAAACGAGGAGTGAACTACTCAAAATTGAAGACTTACCGCCTATTCAACTTCAACAATTGCTCCGCGAGTTACAATTCAATTTAAAATTATACAAGTTTTTTGGAAATTATTTTGATAGATCGCATGGTATTGGTGATGAGAAGGTTAAAAGTATTTGCGACGAAAATGGCAAGTTTTCTTGTCAGGGTAGATGGGATAAGGATGTCTGTTTGTATAAACCCGTGCATTCCATCAACCCATACAAGAGCAGAGAAGAAAGAATAGTTTTTCAAACTTGGAATTTGGATCATTGCGTAGAACGTAGTCGTAGTATTATTCCGGCAATTTGTGCCGCTTTATTACAACAACAACAAAAAGCGGTTCATAACGGAACAAAAAAGAGTAAAATCGACGTTAAAAAGATATTTGAAGATTTATTTTCTACTAATAACTTGAAGTTTGTACACATAGTTTGTCACGATAAAAGCGGTCATTTGGGTCAAATAGCCGGGCCATACTTAATGTAATTTTTTGTATATTTCTTTTAAAGACTGAACGAGCCTTGCTTATCAATATCAAATTAGAAGACAAATATTTTATTTTAATTATATGTAAACCGATAATAATTGTAACGTCGATCGTGCAAAAGTAACTACTATTTTTGGTAACTATACAGGGTGTTGATTACATGGTGCTCGAATAATATCAACTGTACCTGTATGGGTTGTTGTGATTATTGTTAGTTAGGTTGTTATCCGGCAACTTAAAAAGGTTGTGTCATTAATCGCTAGGTCTATTTTTGACCTGTGCAATTTTTAGCATTTCATTCGCTAATTTTTATTTAGTCTCCAAAATGGTGCTCTATACAATTCGTGCAAATAGGAGAACGAAAATCTGCTTACGATAGAAGTAAATAAATCATAAGAAAGAAGACATTTCTGAATAATTATTTTACTTAGCGTGGTACGTGAAGAAAGAACTAGAAATGTATACTTAGTACAATAAAATTAGGTTCGAAAAGGGAAAAAATTGCAAACACCCTGCAACATGGATTATTGACAAACACTTTCAAAAATAATAAGTTTAAAGAAAAAGTTCACCAGACCTTTTTTGAAGCTTATAAAATTTCCTTTAATTTGAGTCATTTTTTCTTCCTGTAAGATGACAATTGTCAGAGATAGACATTTTTAAGGTTTGTCATTCCTTATGCAATTTTTTCTTTATTTTATAAATGCAGAGCTAATTTTACTGTACCACTATTTACACGAGTTTATTACTTTCGAGTAGCTCGACACGACTCGAAATGCTTTTGTAGCTTTATTCGATTTCCTTTCAATAAGCAGAGACCTAAAATGACTCAAAATTAACGTATAAAGAGTTCTATATGTATAAAAAATATTAAATATAAAAAAAGTATTTTAGTAGAATTATAATGTGATAGTGTAGAAGAAAAGTACTATTTGAGTAATGTTGTTTTTTGACTAAAACTTTGAAAGTGCAATTGCAGAAATGAATTTCCTAAACGAAGTTTTTTAGTTAAAAAGCAATGTTTAAAGGCACGGTGACTCTGTAATAATTTTCAGACTGACCCTGTCTCTTTTATGAATATTATATCCTAATAGTGTATTTAAACAACTTTATTTTATTAGTAAATTAGTGCGAATAAATATTGTCGAAATTTTAACTCGCAAGGCAAAATAGCTTTATAACTTTCTGTAGGAATTATTTAAAAAAGACTGTAACGCTGTAACGTTAAATGAGTGTACAACAAAATAAATATACCGTTGAAAAGTTTATTTTATTTTACTATTATCCTAACGTGATAATGACAATATGAACATAAATTAAAGGATGAGGAATCATGAACATTACACCTTACGATTAGTATAGGGAACAACAAGTGCGTTGGGTACGAAAATTATGCAGAGAACATCACACATCTGCTAATCTGCTACTTACATAATATTTAAAATCAGTCAAATAAATGTAATATTGCTCCAAAATAAATCAAGTTATTGCTCGCTCAACGTCAAAAGTAGGCCAATCAATGGCACAAACTGGTTCAAGGTTTGACCTACTTTTAACTTCAAATTGGAATTAGGTCAGAAATGTATTATTTCAAGGTTAATCTCGCAGTTTTGTAATAAACTGTGACAAATCATACTGATCTTCGTATTGCTTCTGATCCCAAAGATCTGGCAGCGATTCGAGTAAGGCTTGCATTCCACCAGTTCGATTCGTGTTTGAAGTGGAAATACCCGTGGGCTTATGAGAAAATAGATCCAGCAACTGATCCGTTCCCATCGATTCCAAACTGCTGTTTTCTCCACTGATAACCGTATTTGCGGTCTGAACTTTAAATTTCTGCAACCTAAGAGAGAGACGATAAACAAAATATGAAATTTACAAAATTTTGTCTTACCCCATTATTTTTTCTTCGAGAGTATTTCTCGTTATCAGTCTATAGACATTTACTACTTTCCGTTGTCCGATTCTATGAGCACGATCCATGGCTTGAAGGTCTTTCATTGGATTCCAATCGTGTTCCACAAAGATGACGGTATCTGCTCCCGTGAGGTTCAAACCCAAGCCACCAACTTGTGTAGTTAGTAATAGTACATCGATCGAAGGATCATTATTGAATCTAAACAAGTTTTTTATATAATTGTGACAAGACTAGATTGAAAGGTTTACCTGGTTACGACAGATTGCCTCTGTGCAGGAGGTACAGAGCCGTCCAATCTGAGATAAGTCAACTCGGGCATATGTTTTTTAAACAAGTCACGTTCGATTATATCGAGCATGGCCTTGAGTTGACAAAACACTAAAGCTCGATGTTCGTTTATGACTACCAGCTCGGAATTTGGAACGTCCGTTAAACCAATGCCACAATCTTGTAAGAGTTGCTTCAGAGCAGGAAGCTTAGCTGAATGATTGATGTCCTCCAATTTGGAATCTTTTTGATTTAATTGTGCAATAATTTGCGAATAATGCGGATGGGTTGCGTTTAATACCAATTTTGGATGATTACAGACGTTTTGCAGATAACGCAAAGCTTGAAATATATGAGTGTTACCTTGCATCGAACTAGCAGTCGCTCCGGTGGACAGAGATTCCTTAAAAGAATTATATTAAAAATACCAAAACACTGCAACTACAAAGTAATACCTGCAAAGTTTGATGAGCTTGAGATTTTGAGAAATCGTCGTACAGCTGTTCCTGAAGAGCACTTAACTCACAATAGTAATCTTGGGTTATCTTAGGAGGTAGATCGTCTAAAACGTCTTCTTTCATTCTTCTCAATAGAAAAGGTAGAACTTGCCGATGTAAAGCTTCCATGGCCAAAGCTCCAGCTTCTTGATCTTTAACCGAACACTTAGGATCTCGACTGGCTAAAATTGGCTTAGAATACCTAGCAGTGAACTGCTTTTCCGTTCCTAAAAATCCGGGCATCAGAAAATCGAACAAACTCCACAGCTCCAAAACGTTATTTTGAATTGGTGTTCCACTTAGAATTAGTCTATGATTAGCTACGAGGTTTTTTATGGCAAGACTAGTACGAGTTTTTCCATTTTTTATTATATGGCCTTCGTCTAAAATTACGTAATTCCACTTAATGGCCGAAAAGTAAGTTATATCTTTGCGCACGATATCGTACGAGGCGACGATCAAATTGTGGCGCTTAAATTTAACTCTAAGCTTCTCTCGCTCATTTGGATTACCATTATATTGTAACGGTTTAATATACTTTTGCGAAACGAATTTTTCTACTTCATAAACCCAATGTCCGATAAGCGTAGGCGGACAGACGACTAGAGAAGGTAAAGGACCGGAATCTGGCGTTCGACTAGCTTTATGACTTTGTTCTCTGGCGAAGTGATCTCCTGCTAGAATACAAATTGATTGGAGAGTTTTTCCCAAACCCATATCGTCGCACAAAATTCCATGCAACTTGTACTTGTTTAAAAAAGCCAACCAATTAATTCCGGCTTGTTGGTAACTTCTTAACTGAGCGTCGATGGGAACAGGTACGATATAGTCGGGAATATTCGAAGGCGCCAACAGTTGCTTCAAAAACTCTCTCTCTTTGTCTCTTTTGCATTCTAAAGAGCTACCTTTAAAAGCCGGAGGCTCGGGCACTCCTCCATCGAGAGGCATCAGTTGAACCAAAGTCGCAAAGCTATGTGTACCCATTAAACGAACGCACTGATTTTGGTCGGACATCCTGCCAAGTAGAGGTACCACCAAGAGAACCACAAAAGGCACCACGTCAAATTGTAAAGTGTCCACAATACAAGCTACAGCTTCCGCCGCTCCTTGTCGATCAATTTCTAATTCGGCTCCCAACATGGGCAAAACTTTACTAACGACGTGCTCCATCACAGAAACCGAGTCTAATTTTGCAAATTCTGCTAAACAACGAGAAGATAAGTGACGAACGGCACGATACGGATGGCTCAGCAAAATGCACAAACGAGGTACAAGAGTTTCTATTAAAACAGACCTCAAAGAAGAGTCAATATGGGAACTCGTAACTTCTAAAACTTGAAGAGTCCAAACGAGTTGTTCGGCTTCTTCGCATTTGTTTAAGTAACCGTCTGCCGTGAAGTCGTCAGGATCGATAGTTTTAACAAGTTGCCCGAATGTTAGTTCCCACATTTTCGGCAAAGAATCTGGTAAGTCTGCACCAAAATATTTTACGATTTCTGTCAATGCTAAAGTCGAACCGCGCCTTTGAACTTTATTGGCTTTTTGATTCGAGTCTTCCTCTTTAAAAAGTTCGTCTAATGGTATGTCGGTCGCCGGGGGTCGACCGGGTCCACGGCCTGTGCTGTTGGATCTACGAAAAGCGGCCTTCTCTGCGTTTCGTTGTAAGTTGTTTAATGTAATGATGCCGTTGTAGTTCCCAACTGTAGTTTGCTGAAGCGAAGACGACGCTAATACTTGAACATTGGCTCCCAATTGTGGACGGTAAATTATTGGAGTAAACTCGGGATCACATCTTAGAAAAGTACACAAATTGACTAAAATTTTGTCATTCGGACAAGGCGTACGAGTTCTACATTGATCTAACAAGTAAGCTAGTCGTTTGGCGGTCAGTCTTTGAAGATTTTCGTCTTTTTCTTTACGTATGGATTCCATGAGAGGTTTGACTACTGGCGTTAATTTTTCGGGTAGGCAACGAAACATGAGAGTGGCGCCGGACAACGCGGCCAACGTGCTCACACTTAGCATGTATTGGTCGTTGCTAGTTTGTGACGCCGAATCTCTAATACTTTTTCGTCTTTCTTCTAAACTCTCTTGAATTTTGGGTTTCAGTTTAAATTTCGACAAAGTTTGACGAGTGATATCTCCGGTTAATTGTTGAATTTGATCTAAAGTCAATAAACTATCACTTTCTAGATTAATGGGTACTTTGTAATGCTTCATCGTTGCTACAAAGTCCTTAGTTTCTTGAACAAGTCTGGTGAAGCTGACGGCAATTTCGTCAAAATATACGCACTCGCATAGACAACTGTGTAGGCGTAATCGTAAATCGTCCGGACAAGCTTTAGTGTGTTTATCTAGATTTGCCCATTCAGCTATGACTAATCCTGCCATGAGACGTTGTAGAGCAGATTTCGATAGTAGGTAAAAGAGTAAAACTTTCACGTAACAATTAATGGGTTCTTCGGCACCTTGTCCATAATCTAAACCTGGAGCAGGCCTGACGACGTAGCACGAAAGCAAACCCAACATCCTGGCGGTCATACAACGTACTCTCATAGCGTTTTCCTCCCTGACTGTCAAAGGAGTAGTCTCGCTACCTCCGACGTACAGCTTAGGCGTGAGCGCAACATGAGGAATATCGTTCTTTTTCCTTTCTCTTGCAGTTTTAGCAAAAATCAATAATCCCGGATCAAACATCAAACGAACAGCCTGCATGCTTAGACAAAGCCAGATACTCATGAATGGACAGGCGGCGTGAAGTAGTTCTACCAGTCCAGAATTTTTGACAAGATTCTCCCACACCTGCTCGGCAACTTCGCGAACGTCGCACTGAGATTCTACCAGAACACGTTGAAAAACGTGTCTCATCGCATCTTGAAGAAGCTGGGCGTCCCAATTTAAAACCGAATTTCCAATTTGTTTCGTTAAAGTCCTTAACGTTTGTAGCGTGGCTTTTCTAACCGACGAAGTACTGTGACTGAGAAAAGGCCACAAACGTGGTACTACATCATTAACTGGTTGAGCAGGCAGTAAAGATTGCGCCTTTGGCAAGCTTAAAATTGAAGCCAACAATCCCATAAAGCTGTTACAAGCAGCTGCAAGTTCGTCTTGTTCCGCTAGCAAATCCCACAACTTTTCGATTATTATTGGCACGTATTTAGGTTCCAACTCCACCACTTTTGACGCGATTGGAATCAAAGCCGACGCGGCGACGGCGCCCACGTCGTCAACGGGATCGGAAAGACCTTCAAGAATGTGAGGAATGGCAGTACTTATTAAAATCGTAGTCATGTCGCTTCGTACAGCTAAGAGATATTTTAGGCCAAGCAGACCCCCGTGTCGAGCTTCCCATTCTTTTTGGGAGAGAAGTTGAAGTAAAATTTTAAGTATGTTCTCGCAACCGTGTTCCGACATGAGTTTTATAACGACGCACAAGCACTGGGCGCAAGTTTCGCGTACGGGCGCAACAACTGCGTCCGACACGAAGTCGCCAAACCTATCCAGAGCTAGTACGCATAAAACTCTAATTGCCAAGTCCTCCAACCATATCTGATGCTGCTGTTCATTCTAAATGGTAAAAACGTATTAATAAGAGACGGTAAATCGACAATTAAAATATAGTACCTCAGAGTTAAGCAAATGTACGGACTTTCCTGCACCAGAACCGTGTACGGCTAAAATTTCTCTAAGAGCAGTCGCAGCACCGTGCCTCCATTCCCAGTTGCAGCTAAACAGATCTTGACTTAACTGATCACAAAACCATTCCAACGGCCAATCGCCCGAATCGCCACTATCTCCATCTACCACCATGTCGTGTTCATCTTTTTTACGATCTTCCAACTTTACCTTCTTTCTTTCCGGTTCTTCTACGACGTCGTCCGTTTCTTTCGATCTTTGTTGCTTACTTAATGCCGATTGTCGAGCTTTTCTTCGAGCTCGATTCATTTCTCTCGAACTCAGCCCGACTTCTTTAGAACACGAAATAAATTCGCCGACAGATTTCTAAGAAATATAGTTTTAAGTTTGAAATTATGGCCAGGGGCGAACTGAACTGGATTGGGACACGTGATATGTGAACAACATGCACAGTAGCAACTATAAAAGCTAGAGAATTTGAAACCATTGTACAGCTCTGATAGGGGAGCCGGAAAATTAAGATTGAGGTTTGTAGGTCTGTCTGTCAGTTCGTGAAAAACTTTTGCAATCCAAACTATAAGAGCTGGATGGTTGGAACTTAAAAATTCTCTTCTTAAACAAATTGCCTTAGAGAATTTGATACTTAGGTGGCTGCATAAAAATCAGGTCAATGTCACAACTAATTAAAATTACATTATTCGACTATCAAACCACCATAGCCAATGTTAACGTATAGGTGAAAACATATATGATTAGAGTTTTAATTACTGATAAATAGTTTCCTGCAACCCACTTAAACCTCTCTGAAACTTTGATTGTTTGAGTTGAAATTTATGTCTTTTGAAATAACTGACCAGAAAATTAAGTCATATAGATAGGTATTTGGAGTCACGTGGAATTTTAGTGTTCAAGCCTCGATATCGATCCAACTTTTTAAATTTAAAAAATAAGGCCAAGAGGCCAATAAGTGGCCCAATGGCTATCACCATCCAGCCACTATGTCCAGTCCGCACCTGGTTATGGCATAATTAACTTACTTTCACAGTGTTGTTCTCCCATTTAAAGTTATTCTCTTGAATGTCACGAGTTGACAAGTCTTCGTTAGTAAACAGTCCAGATATATCCAAACCCATTTCGGACGCCATTTCTAAACCTAAACGAGCATTAAGCAATTGACGTTGTTTTGCCATCTTCTCTTTGCCGTCGATTCCTATTTAACAAACAATTTAATTGGACTAAGCTCTAGAGCAAGAAACGATGTTATGAACTAATAACTCACCTAAAGAAGAGTCTTCTTCTAAGTCGAACTCCTTTCCTTCGGATGCCATTAAGTGAGTACTATTGGCTAAAACCTTTTCCATATCGAAGTGCTCGAATCTAAGCCTTCCGACACACGATAAGGACTGGTTCGTATCTTCAATTTTAACCTGACATCCGGGAGGATCCCATGGTGGTACATTGCTAACTATTGCTCTTACGGCCTCTGCAGCGGCCACTCGAGTGTCCCAACTGGACGATCTTAAATACACTCCAGTTCTAGTTAAGAGAGTATTCAATTCGTGCGGATGTAATCGCTGTACTTCGCCGACTTGTTTTGCGGCCGCTAATCTAGTCACAGACGAACTACCAGTCTCTAAGAGAACGAACAAACGATCTAATCTGCAATTTGTTTAAATTATAAGTAAGTTCTCGAGTGTATATAAACAATGAACATTACCTGCTCGAAGTCATCGTTGGGGCGAATTATCTTATTTGCTTCAATTTCGCCTACTAAAAATGAGGTGTGAACACAATTATTGAAATTGCCATATGTTTAATTAAATGTTACGAATGCGTGCCCTATTAATTTAGCAAATTAAGAATTGACTAAATATTACAAAAAGTTAATTAGAGATTGCGCCGAATAATTTAAAAGCGCGTTTGAGGTAAAAAAAACGTCAAACTAAATAAAAACAAGAACGATAAAAGGAAGTCGACCTTCTTCAATCAATTAATTTAATGTTAAAAAATGAATTTTCTTCTCATTTTAAGTAATTTAAAACGCACTCACCTACATTTTATAAGTACTAATGCACTCTTAATATCATTTTATAACGTTTATTAAATGAATTACGTGGTTCTTTCGCGAATAATAATATTAAAAAAATATTTGTATATAAAATATTTACGAAAGGGGAGTTCATCGTTCCACAGTCAAATTTATACTGACAGCCATACTGCTGATGAGCCCGACTTTATGCCTTGATGTATTTCTGATTGGCTAACGAAAATACACGAACAGTTTAAACTTAGGATTTTACGTGGCGGGAGCCGTTTAAACGATAGATAATTTCAAATTTATCTCCTTGAATTATAATGATTATATTGATCGTTACGATTTAATAATTCGTTAAAATTTTTTATAATAAACCATTGCTTAATTTTCAAGTTTTCAGAGAATTATGAACTACTCCAGTAGTTCAAATAACTAACCTTACAAATAACTATAATATACAGCGTGGGATAAAATTATTGTACAGTTGCGTTTAGAATTGAAAAGGCTTCAAATTCTGCATTGAAGAACTACATTTTGCAATTTATTATTAAATTTATTTTAAAAATATTTAATAAAGTTTATACTCTTATTATTTTAGACTCCAAAAGAGCAAACCGTGAGGCTAAAAACGAGAAATTCATTATTGTTCTTAGCTCTTGAAAGTATTGAATATTTCCTACCAATACAATTTCTAGGACTAGCTCCAAATGACATATAAGCAGATGAAGGAATACTGGTTCTGTTTTCGTCCTTAAATCTAGGATCGACTTTATGAGGGATTTTATAAAAAGTCGGATCTTGATGAATAGCGTACACTGGAATCATGATAGCAGTACCATCGTGGATTAATAGTGATTTTTCGTTCTCGTTATTTGCTGCTGTTAGGAAAGGTTCAGTACATTCACGAACGACAAAAGTTCTAGGTGTCCATAGTCTCAAAGTTTCTACAACAGGCTAACAGTTATAGGTTTTATTAAATAATACTGTCAAAGTGCAGCTGATTTCTAAAGTACTCGTACCTACCTATTTAAATAACTACCTTATAGGCCAAAAACTGAAAAATTTACCTTTATATTTTTAATCAACCGCAACCCACATTGCTTCCAAGTGTGGTATTATAGCTGATTGCAGCACCGGTTTTGAATTTTAGTTCGGCCAGTTCAGTGAGTTATTCTTAATTCTCAATAGTGTTAAAGTGTTAAGTACAGTAGAACAAAAGTACTTAGGTAGAGGTAGGTACTCACCAGATGCGATCATATCTAAGTATTTCGTATTCATAAGTGCATCGTACGTTAACTTTCCTTGACAATTATGTAAAGTTTTGACCACTTCCTCAACAAGCCTCTTCTAACCATCAGGATATAGGGCTAATTCTTAAGCCACGTGTACCATTAATACTGTAGAAGTGTCACAAGCACCAAAATAGAAAAATGCCGCTTGGGAAATTATATCTTCGTCCGTAATTTTTATTTCGCTGTTTTTTAATGCTCTACCTATGCTCGACTCGTTCACAGCAGCGAAATTTGTCTCGTTTGCAGTCTCCTCGTCGTGCTTTAGTTTTCCCTTTTGAGCCTCTTTTAAGAGGTGAATTAAATCTGGTTCAACAATTCCACTTTCTTTACGCTGTTTGAGCATATCCACGAGAACGCTTCCAAAAAACTTGTTGACTCTCTTATCGAAGAGGTTAACGCCAAGAAACTCCAATTTAACAATTAATTGCGTAACCGAAAGTGAGATTAAAATTTATAATCATCAAAAATGGACTGAGAATAACCAAAAAATTTTAAAGAGTTCAAACCACCAAAATTGAAAGCCTTCGATGCTAAACTAAAAAAATCGTTACGAGGATTCTTTAGAGAATTGCATTCTAGTCCAAGAGCTGTCGAAACAATAACGTCGTTTGAGTATTTTGAAAAACATTTCTAAAGTTATAAATCCATTTTAATCACTAAAGTAGTCTATAAAAGTTTGTACTCACTCTATCATTAGAGAAGACATTAATTTCATTTTACTGCTCGTGCATGCTGAACTTAATAAAGTAGGCATATCGCGCCAAGAGTCTCCTGAAATAAAGTTTTGGATCGCCCTCGTGTACCCTAAAACTTACCTTTCAAAGCTAATAAATTTCTGCACCACACTGGATCGCTTTCGTCCGGTAGAAATGGATTACGACCCATAAAAGATTTTAAATGTCTAACCGTTATGTCTTTTATTAAGTCGAGATCTCGAATCATGAGAGTTGGAAGTGTAAATTGGTAGAATCCAAAGTATCTAAACACTTGTTATGATAAAAAGAAGTGTTGGGAATGTTTATTATACCAATATTCCATCAAGTGACCAAGAGCTTGCGTTCTGAAAGCTATGGGAGTCATACTTCTAACACAAGGCCATGATCTTTCGCAAGGAACGTCTCTTAATTTCCAATAATTGAGTGGTTTAATGAAATTTGCGTAAAAGTATAAGAAGTTAATATTAAGAAGACTAGAGTTAAAAAGCACAACATTTTTTTAAACTAGAACTAGTAGGTAGCAGAATAGAATTTGTAACAGTTATAATTATATTTTTATCTGAGAATTTAAAAGATAAGTAAAAGGTATGTAGGTACCAAATAAACAACTTAAAGTGCCTATTATCAAAGATTATCCAGTAATAGAAATCCGAAGCTTATGGGCTCGAATGGGCCTTTTTTTAAGCGTAGTAACATCGAGAGTGAGAAGATGAAACATTCATTTTTAGTATGTCCAAACTTGAGCTAAAGGTTTCTGTACTCGACGGTATTTTAATCTCTTGTAACAATAATTGAAAATAATATATTTTTTCAATTCAATTGTAATGTAATTTTCAAATTACACTTTCGGGGAAACGCCGTTACCTCGCTTATGAACGCGATTATTTTATTCAAAAGTTCTGAACTCCTTCTCCAATCTATTATCATCCTTGAGGTAAACAGGAAAAACACCGAAAGTAATTTAAGTTATTAGAGTTTCTCATTCTTTCAAAAACAGACTCAACTGAAATAGAGGAAGAAGACAAAAAGGAGTGGGAAATTGAAGAGAGAGACGACGAAGAAGAAGACGAAGAAGAAGACTAAGAAGAAGAAGAAACAGAAACTCTTCTTCTAGGACTCTTCTTCCACGTGGCGGAAAAGGCGAACTTTGCTTACAGTGGCTAGACATAAAATAATAGAATAGAAAATTCGAGTAACCTTTTGAACATTTTATTTAAGTAATAATTTTGTTATCAATAAACATATTTATCCAGGTTTGAAGGTTCCAACAAAACGGGATATGCCTATTTGTTTCTTGGTTTCAATCCAAACCAATATTCTGTTTCTGAATCTATAGTAACCTTGCTCTTGCTTAGTTTTAACGGAACTTGCGATTTTTCCACAGGTATAAACTCAAATTTGGTCAACATAAAAAATAGAACTGCCTTTGTTTCCAAAAGTGCAAAACGATTTCCTGAAATCATTTTAGTAAATATTGGGAAATCAAAATTCAATTCTTTTACCGATGCATTGTCTAGGACCAACTCCAAATGGAAGATAGGTGCACGATGCAATATTTTCCTTGTTTTCGTCGTTAAATCTTTCTGGATCGAATTTTGAGGGGTTTTCGTAAAATTTTGGATTTCTATGTATCGCGTAAATTGGAAACCAAACCGAGGTGCCCTTTTCTATATGTACAGATGGTTCGTTTGTGTTTGGAACTTTTAGGGTAATAGATTTAGTTGCTATTCTATTGGCTATGGGAGCTGGATCCCAAAGTCTCAGAGTTTCTAAAAGAAAAGCGATCGACGATTAAAAAATATAGAAAATTGAGCTCGTGGAAATTCTTACCTGAAATTATCATGTCTAAATACTTCATTTGCATTAACGCATCGTATGTTATTTTTCCATCGCAGTTTTTTAAAGTTTCGTCTACCTCTCGAATAAGTTTCTCTTGAACGTCTGGATTAGTGGCTAGCTCGTATACGGCGTGTGTCATTAAAACAGTAACAGTATCGAAACCACCAAAATAAAAAAGAACCGCCTGAGCAGCTATATCGTCGTCGGTGATGATATCTTTGTTCTTTTTTTCCGAATTAGATTCTTCGCGTATGGTAGAACTGCTTTCGGCAACGTTGGAGTTCTCTTCACGTTTAAGCCTCCCCTTTTGAGCTTCTCTTAATAGATGAATCATGTCCGGTCGAATTATATTAGTTTTTTTTCTTTGATTAAGAACTTCTCCGATGATATTTCTAAAAAAACTTTTAACGTCGTCGTCTAAAAATTTAATACGGAGTACCTACAATTAACGAACAAACAAATAATAATTTAGGAAAATATTTGAATAGTTTTGTACCCTCGTGAGCCATGGACTAATGGAGTATGCAAAAAATTTTAACGATTTAAGTCCTTTAAAGTCGAACGATTTTCTTCCCATAGAGTAGAATTGGTTGTTTGGGTTTTGTACAGAATCAATTTGTACTCCAAAAGCTGCAGAAGCAATAACGTCGTTTGCAAACTTCATAAAGCATTCTTTCATTTCCATAACAATAACGCCATTTGAAGAGTCGAGATGGTCGACAAAGTTTCGAGCACAATCCACCATTAAGCAAAACATGAACTTCATTTTGCTGCTCGTAAAAGCTGGACTTAAAACTGCACGCATAGAACGCCAGTTTTCGCCTAAAAATTGAATTGTTGAACAGAAAACGAAATTTATAAGTTAGATTTACCCTTCATGGTTAATAAGTTTTTGTTCCAGAACGGGTCGCTGTCGCTTGGAATAAAATCGTGATGGTCCGTGAACGCGTCGAAATGTTTTACGGCTATTTCTTTGATTAATTCGGGATTTTGAACAACTAAAGTTGGATTGAGAAATTGATGTACTCCAAAATAACTAAAAGAAAGCAATTTAAAGGCGATTATTAATTTAAACGAGAATACGCACCTTTTATCAGAATTTTTCTTACACCAGTAGAGCACGAGTTCGGCTAAAGACATAGTTCGGAAAGCAACGGGGCCCATGTTTCCTAAAATTGGCCATGGTTCTTCGTAAGGTATGTTCATGCGCTTCCAATATTTTAAACTTTTCCAAATTTTAAAATAAACGAAAACAGCTATTGAGATAACTGCCGAAATTATTATCGAATACATTCTTGTAAACTATTCCGTATAGTATACTACACTGAGGTTCTATTTAATAACAAAATTCCTTTCGGAAGAATAAATTTAAAAGTAATTTACTAATAAAGTGTTGTACACAAGGCTAAAGGTAATTCTATCGAGTTTCTAATTTATTGCGACTCTGTTTAAATAGTACCTACGTACACAGAATACTTTAGCTAATCTGTAGATAAAATTTAAATTATCAGACTCCGATCATATCTAGCAAATAATATTGATAAGTAGCTAAGTCCAAGGCTGGATTCCTTAAATGTTTTTCTTCTTTTTGCCTTAAAACTCAATCGGTCCAAATGAACTGGCACATTGCAAATGGGCAGATATACGGACGAGCAACTGGTATGTAATGAGACAGACACAGATAAAAATACAATTTTGGTTCAATAAATTATGACAGTTTTAATTTAGATCCACAAACTCTTCTGAAAAGCTTCTTAGAAAACTTCACAGATTTGATTGTAACAAATATAAGGATAAAGAGTATTATTAAGAAGCTTGCGATGATATCTAGTAGATAATACTGATAAGTAGGTACGTCCAGAGCCGGACTTCTCAAATGTTTGGCTCCTTTGTGCCTCAAAACATATTCCGTCCACCACACTGCCTTTTCCAACCCAGTCATAGGTTGGTCTCGAGCTAGGTCGACCATCCTTCTAACGTTAGCCTTATACCTGAAAAAGCTTTAGCTACTTAATACCATTTTCAAAAATAGTGGAACTAAAGAAATTACTTAGGATTATGGATAACTTCTAAAATGGCTGCTAGTAAGCCGTCTTTAGTCAACCCTTCTTTATCGATCGACAATCCCATACCATTATCTGTTATGGCTTTCATATTTCTAGGCTGATCTCCAAAAAATGGAATTCCAACAATGGGAATATTGTTATAAATGGCCTCTTCCATAGATTGCAAGCCTCCCTGAGTTATGAACAATTTGATGTTTGGGTGCCCTATTACATAATTCTTATTAACCTCGATTTGAACTCACATTAAGCTTACTAAAAATGTCTTTTTGGGGAAACCATTTGGAAATTATTACATTGTCCGGTTTTCCAGGTAACACTTCCAACTCAAACTTCCACAAAACGAGGTATGGAATTTCAGCCAAGGCGTCTAATAATGTCTGGCGTACTTGTAACGATAAAATTTTGCTTTTAATGTTGCTGCCCAAACTAAAATAAATAAATCCGTTTTTGGCATTGTCCAATTGCTTTTGTAAGTCCTGAAAAAAACTGCTGTAAGTATTTGGTAATCTCACGTCGATATTAAGTAATTGTTTAGGAAAATATCGACTAGTCCATGATTAATGCTCATTCTATCTAAATTCAATTATTAAGTTTGCATCGTACTTTTGGTAATGGTTTAGAAGCTCCCAAATGAGTACCTCCGCCAACTTGTATAATGTTTGGTAGGAGAGCCCTAATTGGATGAAATACCGGATCGGTGTTGGTAAACATCATACTCATCTTTTCCTCAATTTTGCTTAAACGTGGGTAATTTGTCCCAAAATATTTGTCTGCTAAATGCTGTTGGTTATAAGTCGTTAAAACTTCCCACACAAAATTTCCAAAAACGGTGTAATAGGCTCTTTCCAAACGGTTCCAAAAACTGTCTAAAGCAGTGTGCGTTTTCAGAAAGTCGACGTATAAAATGGGATGGTTGGGGTTGCCTAAAATGCGATAGTTCCGTGCTCTCGAGTCTGCCGTTGTTATTCCAATAAATGGGCAGTTGAAACGTTCCGCAAATACGTACATAGCGGGGTAGATCGCTTCCACCAGTACAATATCGAATTTTTCAGATTGGTTGTGAATTAAGTTCTGAACTTCAGAATAACTTAACTGCGCTTCGAGCACGTTATAAGCACTATTCATGCTTGTTCTTACAATATTAATTACGGACGAATTTGTCATGTTTGTAAATCTACCTCCTTCCCAAAGTTTATACGCAAAACTTGTATCGATTTCTATTAGATTAGTTAGAGTCGGATCGCGAACTGGATTGGTTGTTAGAGCTATAACTTCATGGCCTCTTAAGGACAATTCTTTCCAGATCGAATGGAAGAACACCTGATGGCTATACGATGGAATTGGAGCTACTCCTAAGATACGGGCTCCGAACGCACTTGCAAAATGCAATAGAAGAAAAACACAGTTTACGTTCATTATGGGCACTTGAGCTGATACTGTAATACATAGGTATTCGAGAAACTAACCCACTTTTTCTTATCGACTCGTACACTTACAATCAATTCGTCTATTCGGTAATCATTAATCACTACGTATTATCATGAAAATGAAGTACTGATCTTGAAGAAATTTAATTTGATAACAACGTGCAATGGTGGAATGTTGGATTTTTTCTCCCAACGGTAGAGAAATGATATCTTTTCGTAAATGATGCTGTCGGTCTGCACGAGTTGTTGAAGGTTGACCAGAGTTGTAAAATTTGCTTTTGTAAGATAATTTTCCCCTCAAATTTTTATATTACACGTTTTCCACTCGAGATTTTACTAAATCATCATGATAACAGTATTTAGTAATTATTTATTTAAATAGGTATTTCAAACTCATCCAGTTTAGTTATCTCAAAATGCTTATAAAGTGCGGTTTTCTACTCTCTATACTTGCTAGTGCCCTCGGTGCTCGTATTTTGGGCATCGCTACGGTTCCTTCTTACAGTCATCAAGTAGTTTTTCATTCGTTGTGGAAAGAACTCTCTTTGCGTGGACACCAACTGACCGTTTTAACGACAGACCCAGTCAAAGATTCGTCTTTAGTAAATCTTACCGAAATTGACACAAGTTTTTCGTACCGTTACTTCGACGAAGGACTCGGAAATATAGCCAGTACTAGCTTTTGGAGATTAACATTACAAAGTTTAGATCGTGGACCCGAATGGCTCGAAGCGCAGTTAAGCTATTCGAAAGTACAAAATTTAGTTAAAAACGAAACTGAACATTTCGATCTAGTTATAGTTGAAGCCATATTTCCGGCAATGTACGCTTTTGCAGAACGCTTCAAGTGTCCATTTATTGGAATAACCTCGGCAGACTCGAGAGCTCGAAACTATCGCGTTTTAGGCAACCCCAACCATCCTATTTTATACGTCGACTTTTTAATAACCCATTCGAGTATTGAGTATTTTTGGAATCGTTTGGAAAGAGCATTTTATTCAATTTACGGAAATGTGTTGTGGGAAGTTATAACGTCTTATAAACAACAGGAGTTAGCCGACAAATATATTGGAACAGGTTATCCAAGTTTAAGAGAAATCGAAAGAAATATGAGTATGATGTTTACAAATACCGATCTAATATTTCATCCAATTAGGGCTCTCCTACCGAACGTTATACAATTCGGCGGAGGTATTCATTTGGGAACTTCAACTCCTAAACCTTTACCGAAGGTAAGAACTATCTCAGTAGTTAGCATCCTTGCGCTATTTTGACAACGCTAAAGAGTAGATAATAACTTTTAATTTTTCTAGAATCTGCAAAAGCAATTGGACGATGCGAAAAAGGGATTTATTTATTTTAGTTTAGGCACCAACGTTAAAAGTAAAGAGTTGCCTCTCGAAACACGTGAAATAATACTTCAAACTTTTGCCGAGCTACCATATTTAATTTTGTGGAAGTTTGAACTTGAAGACTTGCCAGGAAAACCAGATAATGTTATAGTCTCAAAATGGTTTCCCCAACAAGCAATTTTTAGTGAGCTCAAGTTACAAAAATAATTGCAGCTTTTAAACGTAAATTTCTAGAGCATCCGAACATTAAGTTATTTATAAGCCAGGGTGGCTTACAGTCGATGGAAGAAGCCCTTTACAGTAACGTTCCAATTGTTGTTGTACCATTTTTTGGAGACCAACATAGAAATATGAAGACCATAGTAAAAAATGGTATGGGGTTGTCGGCCGACATTACTAAACTTAACAAAGAAAATTTCAAAAAGCCAATTTTAGAAGTTCTCAACAATCCTCGGTAAGTTAATAATTTGAAACTGGAAACATGAGACTTAATAAAGCTTTTGAAGGTACAAAGAAAATGTGCGAAAGATGGTCGAGCTTGCTCGAGATCAACCTATGGCAGGGTTGGAAAAGGCAGTGTGGTGGACGGAATATGTTTTGAGGCACAAAGGAGCCAAACATTTGAGAAGTCCGGCTCTGGATATACCTATTTATCAGTATTATCTACTAGATATCATCGCAAGCTTCTTAATAGTACTCTTTATCATTATATTTGTTACAATCAAATCTGTGAAGTTTTCTAAAAAAGTTTTCAGAAGAGTTTGTGGGTCTAAATTAAAACTGTCATAATTTATTGAACCAAAATTGTCTTTTTATTTGTGTCTGTCTCATATCTTACCAGTTGTTCGTTCGTCTATCTGTGCGTTTGCCCATTGTCTCTCTGGTGTCTGTCAGTGCGATTATGGTGAAGCGACTTCTTAAAGTTCTTATTGACTTACGCCACCCATAGAGAGGTTACAATTAATAGTGATTCGATGCCTCCCTTAGAGAAGTTAAATAGGTAGGTAATTGTTGAAATCTGGTTAGACCTTTTAAGGATTTTTGCCGCTTATTTACGAAAACTAAATCCGCTATGGTGATGCTAGAGCTTGTACAATTTAGAAATGGGATTGAGACAAATGCTACCGCCAACTACTTACTTGCAAGCGTCCAATCAGTACAGAGAGTCAAGTTCAGGTGCGCACTAATAGAAGTTTTACCTTAAGTTACTTGCAAAAAGTACCTGCTACGCCACTGATTGACAGTTCACAAAAGCAACTTTATGGTTACTAGCTGCCACAATAATAGTGGACCAAGCAATTTTTGTCAAAGAATTGTATCATTTTTATAAACATTACTCAACTGGTCCAGCGGCAGGCCTATCTCTAGAAATTACAAACCACTCAAAATCGGAGCGGCACAAAATTATTCTGTACTTTCATAGTCGAGCAGGTCGTAAAATAGAATGCGGCTTGCATCGATAACCATTCGAACTAAAATACGTCACAATCCCATTTCTAAATTGTACAAGCTCTAGTAGTGCATTTATGCAAGACACAACAAAACATAAAGGGGTGTCCTAATACAGCAATACCTGCCTGACACCCCCAGATGTTGTCTTTTCAAATACAACCACTGGTATATTTTGCAGTGTCCTGTATACAAATTTCTTCACTTGCACGAGGGTGCTATGTTCCACACCCACTTGTTAAGGGATGTGACGCGCCTTATTTAGTTTTAGGTAATATGATATTATATGTATTTCGTTTCTTTTAATTTTTGCGTAAATGTTATGTTTATATTCTAAACTTGAACTAAACTGTCATAGAATTTCTAATTTATTACTGAGCCCATCTGGACTCTGGGTCAGCTTTAACCATTTTTAGGTTCTACCTTTTTTGTTCTAAAATGTAATTTAAAAATATTCATTGATGTAACAAACGTTGAACTATCAACAACTAATCTTTTTCTTTATTTTAATTAAGCGTTGTTACTTGTGTGTTTCGTTTTGTTTTTAATTTAATAAACTTTTGCAATTTTTGCGTGAGTTTGTTTTGAATTAATTTTTTAAAAATCATAATCGGTCGCCGACAATACGGCATTACACCCGCGATTGGGCGACATCAAAAAATAGTTGTGCCAAACCAGCGCAATTAACACCAACCACGTTATATATTTAAATACAAGTTTTGTTGAAAAAAATTAAATTTGGTTGAGACCCGAGCTTTCAATACAGGTACAATTACCTACCTACTTAACTTCTCTAAGGGAGGCCTCTATTCACTATTGTAACCTCTCTATGGGTGGCGTAAGTTAAAGAGAACGTTAGAAAAAAAAACGGACTACACCCACGAACTATTTTAGCAAAATACGTATCGTGCGACCTGTTCTATTCTTTTTAAGCGTGTCTGAGTTCTTTAAAATGAGCAGTGGGGTAGTTAAGACCGTTTCCAAAGACAATAACGATTATACCGTACTTGACGGTCGTCGAAATCTAAAGTACGGAAGTCGCTTTTATTAGTATAATGCTAATGGCCCAGCGGCCTCGAAACTACAACCTCGTGTAATCTATTTGTCTATCACGATGACCACATGACCATTAGATCATGACACTGGGCGAAAAGTATTGTAAACTCTAATCTGTATTTAAATACAAAACTGGTAGATTATTAGATATCAGTATCGATGTTTTTAGGTATACGTATAGCTATACAAACTGTAGGATTGTACGTAGTTGAGCTGTGAATCATTTAGCTGTTCTAATCACCGGTATCTCAATAACTCGTTTTATTTTTACAAGTTGTTTGTGTATAAACATATGTTTTAATGCAACTAATGCAACTTCGTTAAAAATGTGGTTAATAGTTATAATATGCGTTATAGCTTACGGTATTCATAAGTACTTAGACACCAAAGACTTTTGGAAAAAACAAGGCGTTTCTAGTGTAACACCATGGCCTGTCTTTGGAAACATGGGGCTATCTATTTTAGGAAGAAAAGCTATGCCGAATACCATTCAGGATATCTACAACACTTTTCCAAATAAAAGGTAGACTTCTTTTAGTATTTTTTTTATATTTATGGACAAGGACGTTAAAAACTGTGAAAACTGAAACTGAAAATGGAAGAAACATTCTGTAGACGTACGTATTTTTAATAATTTGTCTTGTAGATATGTGGGATTCTTTAATTCGACTAGACCAACTCTAATGATAAAAGACCCAGAATTAATCAAACAAATCGCCGTCAAAGAGTTTGATTCATTTCCAGAACACCGACCGTTTATACCCGAAGGAGTAGACCCATTGTGGAGTAAAAATTTATTTGCCATGAGAGGCGGAGAGAAGTGGCAAAAAATGAGATCGACCCTAAGTCCCGCTTTCACAAGTAGTAAATTGAGATCCATGTTTCTTCTTATGAAAGAGTGCTCTTCTAAATTCTCAGAGCATTATTTAAAGGAAGGTGGAATGGTCACGGTGGAATTAAAAGACGCTTACGGTAGATTTACCAACGATGTTATAGGAACTACAGCGTTCGGCGTTTCTTGTGACTCTTTGAAGGATCCAGAAAACGAGTTTTACAAAAAAGGAGTTAGTCTTTCGAGTATGAGGGGATTTCAAGGATTAAAGTTCTTTTTCTACATATTCATGCCAACCATTTCTAAGGTAACTGATTAAACTGATGGTGACTCACCGAATAAAAGTTTTTTGGGCGGGACTCTTCATTTTTTCTCCAAACCGTTAAATTTGGCTTCTTTAAGTTGTGCTGTTTTCAGATGCTGAAAATAAAAATATTTCCTGAAGAAGTTAGGAATTTCTTTCATACACTTGTGCACGAAACTATCAAAACTCGCCAGGAAAAATCAATTTTTCGTCCAGACATGATCAATTTGCTAATGGAAACTATGAAAGGCACAGTAAAACTAGAAAAATGCGAAACTGATGTCGTTCAAGAGACGCCTAAGACCAACTTTAGTGACGACGAAATTACGGCCCAATGTTTGATATTTTATTTTGCGGGCTTTGACACTTCTTCCACTATGATGAGCTACGCTTCGTACGAACTTGCCCTCCATCCTAATATTCAAGAAGCATTACGTGAGGAAGTTGACGCAACTTTGGCTAAATGCGATGGAAACGTAACGTACGAGAGTCTTTTAGAGATGAAATATTTGGATATGGTCGTAAATGGTATTTGAACAAGCTATTTCAGTTTCCTTTATTTTTTTTAACTTTCAGAAACGTTAAGAAAATGGCCACCATTTGTAATAACCGATCGACACGCCGTAAAAGCGTTTACTATAAATCCAAAATATCCGGACGAACAACCGGTGCATATAAAGCCGGGACAAACTTGTTTAATTCCGATACATGCCATTCAACGAGATCCAAAATATTTTCCAAATCCAGATAAATTTGACCCTGAAAGATTTAGCGAGGAAAATAAGCGCAAAATTTTACCCTCGTTAGCAAATTTATCATTTGGAGCAGGGCCGAGAAATTGCATTGGTAATATTTAATATGTACTTTCAATTGATTTTGAATAATTATTGATTAATTTAGGCTCTCGTTTTGCTTTATTGGAAGGCAAGCTTATCTTAATGGAAATTATAAGCAAGTTTGAAATTGTTCCAATAGAGAAGACACCCATACCCATTGAATTTAGTAAAAAGACTTTCAGTCCAATTCCCGAAGAGGGATTTTGGTTGGGATTAATACCCAGAAACAAAAAATAAAAAGTTAATAAATTGTGTTTTTACTTAAATCACCTGCCAAGTTGTTTTCAGCTGACCTTTTCATTATAATGGGACTGAGGTGAAGAGTTGTAGTTAAGTAACTTTTGTTCTACAAGAGGTACAAGCCGAGTCGTCTGATAATTCAAGGTTGAGAGTAGCTACTATCTGATTTTTGATTAGACATAATCAATATTTTTAATAATGAGAATATTATTGCATTACTCAATTAGTGCAAAATTTAGCGATTCATGTAAACAAGTGCAGCAAGTCGTGAGTCGTGACGTGATATATATAAATACAGGTCGTTCAGATTCAATTGAGATATACGATGCTGTATAGTGCGCAGATGAGAAATAGGCACAGTACTAGTTGGAGAGAGATAAACCTACTCACCACTAATACTAATAAGTGCGTTGATAGTTAAGTGCTGAACAGCTGAACCTTCTCTACTGACAGCAGCATGATGTTAAACCTGGTCTATTTAAGGTTGTAACGGGTGATCCGAAAACGATTTTATGATATACTGGTGGTAGAGTAAAAACCCCACTCTTGGACTTCAATCCGTGATGGTAACCTGGTGTCAATCGTTGGTCAATCGTCCGCTCGGTGGTCCGCTCACTCTTCGGCGTGTGGGGGTCCGTCTTAAGCAATTGAGCCTTCTTTCTCTCTCTCTTGGGAGAAACTTTAGAAAGCTATCAGTGTTCTGTTGTCAATTTTTATTTAGGGTCTGTTTACAACTGAAATCCACGAGTTCGAGAAAAAAAGGCTGTTATTTCATCATTCACTTTCTGAACTCGTCAGTTATAGAGTTCTTGCGACTTATTCTATTTACGCTTCTTATAGGAATCCTTCAACTAGAAGAAGTCACCTGCTTTTTGAATCCAACGAATTCTGACCGCTATCAAAATAGATATGATAGATATTCAGACATAGATAGATATAGATATTGAGTGATAATTTTCAACAATAGTATTATGAAGTGCCTATACTTCTATAATTCATAATTAGATCTAATACGTTGTAAATGAACCCCAAAATACACATATAAGTGAAAAAACTTTAAATGAGAAAATTTGTTTTCCACCAAACGCCTCGGGAATCGAACCCAAGACTTTGCTATTTCCGGTAGCACGCCTATACCCAATACGCTACGGAGGTCAACATACTTTCACAAGCTATCCGGCATTGTTTAAATGCGTCGAGAAAGCGAAATATATATAAATCAAATTAGTATGCAAATGGGGTTCATTTACAACGTATTAGATCTATCTAACTAATTAACCCTAAATATTTAAAAAAATTTTAAATAATTCATAATGATAAATTAAATTCTAATATTACCTAAATGACCAAAGTTGAGAGTACCTACTACATATTTGATTTTTGATTAGACATAAAAAATATTTTTCATGATGAGAATGTATCACTCAATAATTGGCGCAAAAAAGAGCGATTCATGTAAACAAATACAACAGTTCGTGACGTGATATCTAAATAACTATCTTGATCAATTTTTCGGTATTAATAGGTCCTTGAAAACAATAATTATCACTAAACTCGTATCAAGACCACAACCTCTGTATGAAGAGTGAATCAAAATGTGGCTAATAATTTTAATTTGTGTAATAGCTTACGTGCTTTATAATTACGTAATTGCATTAAATTATTGGAAGAAACGAGGAGTTCCATATGTGAAACCATGGCCCTTATTAGGAAACGTAGTGCAAAACTTTTTAGGTAAAAAGTCATTTTCTCACATTTTAGAAGAACACTACAACAAATTTCCGGGAAAACGGTCAGTATTTTGATTTAATTATTATCAATTTTTTTAATTAATTCTGTTTTATTTAGATATGTAGGTTTTTACAGTGCGACCCTTCCAATACTTTTAATTAACGATCCAGATTTAATAAAGAAAATAACTGTTAAAGAGTTTGAAGTTTTTCCAGAACACAGACGATTAATTCCAGATGAAATAGATTTACTTTGGAGCAGTAATTTGTTTGCGATGAAAGGTAATTTGCTTACCTACACAAGGTAGAGTAGGTAATTAGTTGTTTCGACTTTAATAGGAGGAGACAGATGGCATAGCTTGAGATCAACTTTGAGTCCCGCTTTCACAAGTAGCAAACTTAGAACCATGTTCGAACTCATGAAAGAGTGTTCGGAAAAATTCATAAACCATTTTTCGAAGAAAGAAGGAACCGTCGAAGTAGAAATGAAAGACGCTTTTACTAGATTTACAAACGACGTGATTGCTACTACTTCTTTTGGAATTGCGTGCGATTCTTTGGAAAACCAAAAAAACGAAATATACCTTAGAGGCAAATCGTTAACCGACTTTAGTGGACTTAAAGGATTAAGAATGTTTCTCTTCATTGTTCTTCCATCTATAGCTAAAGTAAGCAACTCAATTTTGTAAAATATTAAAACACAAATCTGATAATGGATCTCGTAGCTTCTAAACATTAAAATAATTTCAACATTGGATGGAAATTTTTTTATGTCTATCATTAAGGACACCATGAAAGTGCGTGAAGAAAAGTCAATTTTCAGGCCAGATATGATTAATTTATTAATGGAAGCTCGCAAAGGCAAATTGCAAGACGAAAATACCAAAGTTGAGGATTCCGGATTTGCGGTCGTCCAAGAGTCCCAAATATTTAAAACGCCTAAAGCTAAACTACACCTAAGCGATCACGATATAACGGCACAAGCTTTAATTTTTTATTTTGCCGGATTTGACACCTCTTCTACAATGATGAGCCATGCTGCTCACGAATTAGCCATTAATCCCGATGTTCAGGAAAAATTGCGCCAGGAAGTCGACGAAACTTTAGCTAAATGTGAAGGAAATTTAGCCTACGAAGATCTCTTGAGAATGAAGTACTTAGATATGGTCGTCACAGGTTAGTGGCACAGTGCTAGGTCGAAACAACCGTTGTAAATTGTTCATTTCGTTTAATTATTTGCAGAGACTTTGAGAAAATGGCCGCCTTTTCCGATGTTTGATCGAAGAGCGGTGTTGCCGTTTACGATAGAACCAGAGTTTCCTCACGAAAAACCCGTTCACATCCAACCAGGAGATATAGTAACTGTTCCTGTATTCGCAATACATAGAGATCCGAAACATTATCACAACCCCGAAAAATTTGACCCAGATAGGTTTAATGACGAAAATAAACACAAAATAAAACCATTCACGTATCTTCCATTTGGTTCTGGGCCAAGAAATTGCATTGGTTCCCGTTTCGCGTTATTGGAAGGAAAGCTAATTTTAACTGAAATTCTAAGGAAATTTGAAATTGTTCCCATACCGAAAACCAAAATACCTTTGCAGATTAGTAAGAGAAATTTTAATCCAATTCCTGATGAAGGGTTTTGGTTGGGCTTGAAACCTAGGCAAATATAATTATTCGATATGATTGATTACACGATGAGAAATGAAAATATAAGTACTGAACTACTTTGCCCAAAAAACCAACGTAAATGTGATAGTTCATAGTTGTAAATTTCAAAAAAATGTAGAACAAGTTGCAAAATAAATTGCTATTTAAATGATGTTCTGATTCTGAGTAGAGGAGTAGGGGCAGTAGGAATGCTACGTAAAGAGTTATAAGTTCAAATCCGACTGGCACCTCTCGATCTGCCTATGTGATGTGCGCAATGCTTAGGTTGGGTGTTTCGGAACCAACCTAAAGTAGTAGGTGCTGTCTGTAATAATCTTAGCACTTGAACGGGTGTAAATAGAAAGAAAAAATATTTATCTCAATTTTAATCCCAGTTGTTTTCGCTTGGCAAACGTTTTCCGAGTAAGTTGTCGATGAAGACGATCCAAGATATTCTATGAGTATATTCTTAGCTTAGCAAGTATCTGAAGTAAGAAGGTGAGCCATCCTTGTACTTTTTGTTGGTGTCTGAGTGTTTCTTAGAATAGCGCAGTGTGCAGTTTTACCACCTCGAAGAAAGTTACAAGTTTTTAGAGTGGCACTTCATTCACTTAGTCCTGGCGATTAAGACAAGGCACTCGTATCCTCAGACCGTATTAGCCCGGGGTTGAACTCCACGGAGTCGTTATACGATCAACGGTTTACAGTTGGATCTCAGACATGATGATAGAAAGTTAACTGTGATCGGCTTGCTGCTTTATTGCATTCGAGTGGGAAACCTTCGACCATCCACCGTATAACCCGGACTTGGCTCCTTCGGATTTTCATCTCTTTGTATCTCAATATGCTGGCGGCGGAGGACTATGACGCTGAAATACAAAAACTCGTTACACGTTATGACAAATGCCTCAAATTGCTTGATGATTATGTGGAGAAGTAGTGTAAAGTATGGTCTTTCCAATAAAAATGTGTATATTTGTTAATATTTACTCCTGTGTCTTTTTTGCACAAACGGGTACCACTTTCCGGATGACCCTCGTATATTATTTTATTTTCGTGGTTTCGAAACTACCACTACCATGTTATGCCACACGTTTTATGAATTAGCAATCCATCCGGAAAGTGGCCGCCTTTTGTGGTAAACGATCGAGTTGCCAAAAAGCCAATTACGATCGAACCAGAATATCCAGACGAAAAAGTAGTTTACATAGAACCTGGACTCGTTTGTAGAATACCAACGCATTGCAGAGAAATCCAAAATACTTTCCAAATCTCGACCAGTTCCGCCCAGAAAGGTTTAGTGATGAAAACAAGTACAAGATAATTCCATTTTTGTACATTCCATTTGGAACAGGTCCGAGAAACTGTATTGGTAAAACTAGGTATTTTCCCCAAAAAGTTAGTGATTTTTGTTTGTTTTTAGGATTACGTCCCTCTTGCAAGGAAAGTTGATGTTGGTGGAGATTTTGAGCAAATTTGAAGTTGAACCCACGGAAAAAACTCAAATTCCGTTAAAGATTAGTAAACGAACGGTTTTGCCTGTACCCGATGACCGATGAAGGCTTCTGGTTGGGACTAACACCAAGACAAAATAATTAATTGCTTATAGTTGTTATTGAATCCTGAATCGTACCGTGTTATCTTGTTATCTAGAGTCTAGAGTATCTAGTTTTTAATGTAAAAATAAATACATATCGTAAAGTGTATGTTGAGATAAATGAAAGTACTTATACCGGAGATAGATAGATATTATTTAGAAGCCACACGCAAGGAAAAGAACGTCCTCGCTCTTTAATGAATTTAGTGAGATATGAGTTAATTTTGAAGTATTCTGGAGTTCGATGCCTTTTACCAGTTGATTAATTAATAATCAACGCTTATATAAATTAAACAAAATAAAATAATAATAAAAGTTACAGAAAAATACATAGTGTGAAATAGCGGATGTAAACATTCAGCAATTTTGCTTCATTCTTTAGATCCGTTATGTAGTTTAAATGTTCAGGTTGCAAATTAACAGTAATGCCAGTTTGATGATCACTGATATCTAAAGGGTTTCTAAAAGAGAAATTCGCCAAAGTATTATTTTCAAAAGTTTAATTTACAATTATTTTCGGACTATATTAAAGCATTGTTCTCGTATTAATTTCTGATGAACATTCTTCGAAGATTTTCTTTTCACTTTTGCACAAAATTAAAATGTTGCCATTTATAAGTTGAGTGTTTAAATGATAATATTGTTATTCACTGTTGCATAAGTGCAGTTTTCACTGTTTTTAAAAGAGCACTTATTTTCACTGGGCACTTCAACAACACAAACGCGTTGATTTGCAATGATGTAGCACCTTTCATTGGTCCATAATCGGATTTTGCGGTTTGAAGGAAGTTATTAGTAGGTACCTGATTTTGTAAGTTTGGGATTGGATTAATTTGTGAATAAAGATAAGGTGATTGATAAAGGATGGGTACATATAATATTTATACAAGTAATTAAATCTGATGTTGATGCGACTCTAAATTTGGTAAATTCTAAAACTTTTAAAACGTGAGTTGTATATAATTCAATCGATTATGTAGTACATGTAGCATGTCGTAGCAGGTCCTGAAAAGGGGGTTTTATAAGGGTTTCTACCGTATTTTCCTGCGAGGCAATTTCCAGTTTTTAAATAATCGTAAGTTTCGTTCTTAGTTAATTCCGTTGTGATTTTGAGGGCGATAATCGTCAATTAACTTAGACTGTTCTTCGGCTAGTTCAACATCTATTAGAAAACTATTACATTTAATAATTTTAATTTTGATATCAAATAAATTTTGAGTTTTGCTTGTAGAAATTTTCTTTCTGAAATTTTGTCTTTAATATAAATTCGGTATAAATGATTGGGGTTAACTATTTCTCTAAGTAATGTGGTTATGTTTTCTAATCCGTTTCCTGGTCTTATGGTAATAACATAATTATTTTTAGCAATATCGAATTGATAATTTTTTTGTTCATTATTGTTATTTAATAGTTCATTTAGGTCGTCAGATAATTGTTCTATATCGTCGCCGACGTTTGGTACTGTAAGATGAAAGATTGAGATTTAACCTATTTTTTCGAAATCTTTAATATTAATTTATTTCGATTTGCTATTGCAAAATTAGAAGCATCAGTGGTGAAGTGAAATGTTTTATTAAAATCGGGATAAGCTAAAATGGGAGAGTTAATCAATAACTCTTTGCAATCGTGAAATGATTGAAGATATTCTGGGTCGTCTAAATTTAATTTAGCTCCTTTCTTAAGTCTTTTTTTGTCTTCCACGGTTTTGTCATTTCATTTACGATAATCAATAACGAGTCACCATTTTTTCTTTCCGCTAGCAACAATTTTTTTCGGAACAATCCAAACAGGTGACAGTCCAGTCAAATTATAAAAAATAAAAACATTAGCCGGTAAAAATCCAGATTTTGGTATACAAGCTCATTAAGGCTTCCGGATAAACATACTAAATTGCTCAATCTATACCTGTTGCGCTCGAGCCTCCATCTTGGAAAAAAGGTACACTTTTATAGTTTTTCGACTGTATCTCGTGAACGATTAATGATATCGCAGAAATAGTTCAGATACAAAACATAGCTTATTAAATGTACTATAAAAAAGCGTCCATACATTTTTTTTCTTTTTTTTCATCTCCAAGTTCCCGACCAATTGTAAGTGAAATAGCGCAAAATATTTTGCGTAAGAATCCCTTTAAAATTTTTTACTGCTCACAACTCAGGATTACAACAAAGTTATTAGAGATAGAGAAAAAACGTATGGAAGATTTTTTATAGTAAATTTAATAAACTATGTTTTGTATCTAAATCATGTCTCCGACATCATTAATAGTTCCTGAGATATAAGCGATAGACTAAAAAGGTATACTTTTTTCCAAGATGGCGGCTCGAGCGCAACAGGTATAGATTGGGCGATTGGGCAGTTTAGTATGTTTATCCAAAAGCTTTAATAAACTTGTATACAAAAATCCAGATTTTACCGGTTAATATTTATATTTGCCGAAAATTAGTCCAATATGGCTGAACAAACTATCAACTGATGCTAGGTTTTTTGATTTTATTATTTAATAACTTTTTTATTTGGTCTTGTATTTCAGTTTTTAAGATGATATGGATATCTAAAAGATTTACAAGACACGGGGTCATTGTCAATAGTTCTTATCTTGTGTTTTACTGCGTTTGTTAAAGTTAAGTCACTATTTTCGTTATAAAAAATATCTTTAACATTTTTACATAAAGAAACAATTTCGGATTTTTCTTCGAGGCGAAGGTGTTCTATTCTTATTAATTCGGAAATTTAAAAAATGGAATTATCAAAACGTGGATTTCGAATTGAATATTATTGATTGGATCTACTTGTACTGGTTGTTGAAAGTCTATTTCGGTATTAATTTGGTTATTAAAAGGTACAATGCAGTATCTACTATTTGCCTAAGCAAAGGACTCGGGGATTAAATAATGACTTGTGATAATTTCGGGTATATCATTACTTGTCCTCTGTCAATGTTGACAGAAATTTTTATGTAATTCTTTGGTCGTTGAGAAAAAGATCGAAAATTTTTCCCGTTGAGTTCCATAAAGAATTGGATCTTATGGGTTCCTAAATTTAAAGTTTGATCGTTGTAATCAATATTGGCTCGTAATTTTAAAAATTCGTTGTTTCCTAGTAAAGCATCAAATTTTTCGTGCTATTGAATTACACGAAAATTAATATTATTAGTTAATATTCCATACTCTTTTAATAGAGGATATGAAATGTTCTCATCACCACTCATGGTTTGATTTAGACTCTTGATAGTAAAAGGTTTTTTGAATGAGTAATAAGTACTTTGAAAAATTTTGGTAGGCAATTTTGAGATTTATGATGAAGTTCGCAGCTTCACTGTCCATTAAAATCTTAAGATTTAGACTAGGGACTAGGGATTGTAAGGAAACTTCTTGAAAATTTTCTACATTTTCATTAATATGTTCTTGTAAGTCGGGATCGTAACCATCAACTATATAATTAAATGTTTCTTCATCCATGATAGTGTCATCCAAACCTAATCCTATGTAAGGATGGTCTTCCTAGAGATCAAGCTGATCATATAGACTTACATTGTTTAACTCCTCGGATATAAAATTTTGGGAAGCAGAAATCCCAAAGAAATTGTTTGATATGTTTGGTTGATTATTAGAGGATTGCGTAAAGGCATTTTTTGTAGAAGTTGACATAGGTGTCAGCTTATAATCAGGCTTTTGTCCAAATACTTGAGAATTGGTTAGAAAATAAGTATTCTCTCTGGAAGTATTGATCTAATATTAATCGGACCTCGTGGAATTGGATTTTTCTGATTAAAATTTGGATAAACGTGGAATCTTGACATAGAATTAAACTGCGGATTTCTATTTTGATTAAAGTTCTGATAGTTACAACTGGGTTTGAAATTAAAGTTAAATTGGGTTTTTGTATGAACTCAATTGGAATAGCCATTTGCACTAATTTTGTCAGTTTAGTTGCTGATAGCTGTTTCGATACACTATATCATCTTCGGTGTATCGAAACAGCTGTCAGCAGCCAAACTGACAAAATTAGTGCAAATGGCTATTCCAATATTTAGTTCATACAAAAATCAATCTTGATTTGCACATAGTAAAAGCCGAATCCAATAAATAGTTAAATTGGGGTTATATTCTTTGACGATTAAATTGTTTATTACCCAAGTATTTGCTTTATGAGAGTGATTTTTGTTTGTCGAAGTATTATGTGAAGTTTTATTTCTAATGAAATTTAAAAAAACTTGTTGTTGTTTGTTATCAGTTATCATAGTCGCGTAACAAACAATCTTCAATAGTAGTAACATTTTTGAATGAGATGAAACTCTCGTGTTTAAAGTAAGGAAATAAAATAAAGGATTACTTACAAAACTAGAGTTACTTACTAATAACATCTTTTGGAATGCCTAGCGGTTGTCCTGATGATGAGGTTGTCCACAACGATTGAGGCGCCCTCAATAGGAAGGTTTGAAGAAGTGGATTCAGCGTTGTTTTCCTGAGCGTTGTACTACAAGTGAGGACCAATGGAATTTTTACCGAAGTAAATTCTTCTTATCATTTTTTTTCGATGTTTCTTTTTATATTAGAGATTGTTGACTTTTATTTTTTGAGTAAGCGTGTCAAATCACACCAAACCATTAAGTACTGTAAATTATTATATCCAGCTCTGTGTCTGATATTTAAAGTGTTACGATGGCGACTCTTGTATTTTGGTAGACTGATGTAAGATGTTAGAAGGGTTCAGTCTAGTTATACTTTTAAGTTGACGAAACGTTTATACTATTTGTTTTTAAACGATAACTTGATTATTATTTGATTTGTTCTGTTCTAAGTGTTGATAACGTTCCAACGATGTTTTTAATTTCATACTTTTCTATGATAAATATGTTACGTTATTGCTATTATTGAAATAATTGAACAGTTTGAGCTCTTTGAATCATGTGTTTAACATGTACGTACTTTATAATTACTTTTTAACAATAACTAATTCAAAAAAGCAAGGCCTATCATTTCTAAGACCATGGCCCATAGTTGGACATTTGGGACCGTACTTAATTAGAAGAAGTGGAATGACCGACATTTTTCAGTATCATTACAACACTTTTCCGAAAAAAGGGTACGTATCAAATGCTAAACTGAGTCCTCTTCTTGATAATTAGTGTCAAATTTTAAATTACACCTTAGATGCGTGGCATTTTTTATGCCAATGTCAGCGGAAATAATGATTCGCGATCCAGAATTAATAAAACAGGTGTTAGTCAAAGATTTTGCCTCCTTTGCAAACCATAGACCAATGATAGAAGAAGGAGTAGACCCAACTTGGAACAACAACTTACTCGCAATTAGAAGTACGTAGGTCTATGTCAATAGAAAGTCCATTTTTTTACCAAAATCATTTTAGATAAAGAGAGATGGCAAAATACGAGAGCCACTTTAAGTCCAGCTTTCACTAGTAGCAAAATGAAAATTACGTTCGGTCTCATGAAGGAATGTTCTGCTAAATTTAAGGCCCACTTTGTAAAACAAGAAAGAACTATTGCTCTAGAGATGAAACAGACGTTTTCAAAATACACAAACGACGTTATTACGACGACTGCTTTTAGAGTTGCTTGTGACTTTTTCGAAAATTCAGACAACGAGTTTTATACAAATGGAAAATTACTAGCGCTATTTAGTGGTGTACAAGCACTAATATTGCAGTGTGTGAACGTGTGAACAGCTTTGCAAGTTTGGAAAGTGACGCAATTTCCAAAATTGCACGACACTTTTCGAGCTGCGCCACTTTCAAAGTAGCGCAGAAACGTGGTGCAATACGAAAATTGCACGACGTGTCGGTTATATAAAGTGTCGCAAATTTATTGCAGCTCCAGTCGTTCGATATTGACTTATCTGTCTTAACTTAACAGCCAGTGAGAAAATTATTATTTTTTGCTTAAGCTAGACTGATAGCCAAAATCGACCAAGAGGATAAAACACGCTTTTCGTGCATTTTATAAACTTTTAATATATTCAGTAAAAATTTACATTCATTTTTAGTTGCAGTAATTTTGTAACTTAAGATGGAATAGTTCTGATTTTTTGGTATGTTGTCTATGACAGAGGCCCAATAATCAATCCAAGTTTTTGGACTTGGCATACTTCCGGATCTGAAACGGATTCAAGAAACGGCGAAATGTTTTTCCTTCTTTCAGTCTGTTAATTTTGACTCCGAAGGATTGATTTTTCGGCAAAGGCAGTTGTATACTTTTTAAAAGTAGACTAAATTTTCTACAATTTGAGACCAGAATGTTCTTTGTCGACTTAATGGAGTTTGCGATACAAGTGCTCATACAAAAGTCGACAAATTTTCCATTATTTGCCTTTTTTTGGTGAGCTATGTACGATGAAGGTGTAATGATAAATCCAAGTTTTCGGACTCTGCGGACCTGAATATTGTAAAATATTCAAAAATATATACCATTTAGTTTTGCTATACTCCATGTTCGCAGGGGACCAAAACTTGGATTTATCATTAGGCGTTCATCACGTATAACATACCAAAACATCATAACTACCCCATTTGATTCAAGGTAAATAATCTGGACCTTTGTCAAAAGCTGTATCGCTAGAAATGGCAAAATCCATCTAAACTTTGTACGCCTGTATCTCGAACAGCATTGGGGCTATAAATAGATACCATTCTGGTCTCAGTATATACTTTAAAAAAGCACAGAACTGCCTTTGCCGAAAAATTAATCTTGCGAGATCAAAATTGGAAAAAGTTGAAAAGTGAGCGGTTTTTTGGATTTTTGTCGAAGATCCGAAAGACTGCCAAGTTCGAAAACTTGGATTTGTCATTAGGTCTCACGCTGCAATTTTGCAAAATGTACGCAAGTTAAATAGTGTCGTGCAATTTTGAAAATTGCACCACATTTGTTAAGCTTGCAGAGCTGTTCATCTCACGTTGCATTATTCGAGTTGCGTCACTTTTGAAATTTCGCAATACAAAAAGTGTACAAGGGAGCGAGTACCTATTATATTAAACGTCAAATTATTTCAACTGTAGGATGCACACCATGGGCCTGCGAGACCCAGCGACAGATTAAACTCCGTGTAATTTTCGATTCCGTGCATTTTTTTAAAATATCTTTTTAGATATGCCTTTTATATAACTTTAAAAAAAAATTGGGTTTTAATTGTTTTTAATAATTTTTATTCACTACTACCTTGTATTTATACGCCAGGGCCTTGCGAAACCCGCAAATTAGAACATATGAATGCTTGCAATTAAAATGAACTTTTAAAATTTTTATTACAATTCCCCAAAACAAAGAAAAAAAAGACGGTGTGCAGTGGTGGATGGTGACAACAGATTTCTGGGAATCACGGGGTCTTTTTTAACCCGGGGTGCTCTACTTTAGCTTAATAGCAAATCCTGGCCCGGGCCCTCTTTTCTTATTAGAATAGGTATCTAGTTTAATTAATATAATATTAGTTTACATCTATATAAATGACAAACCTGATTGTGATTAAAGTTAGTAAGCTATCCTACGTATTTTTCAGTAAATAAAACAATTAAATCGGTGGAAGAACGTTTAATTGAACATAATTTTTATAAGATGAACCATATGTTAGGGTTCTAGGCGCGCGTCTATGCCAAAACCGTGCTCTGACCTATAAATAATTTGAAAATGCATTCATTGAGGGAGGGGGCAATGATCGAGAGCCTGATGTTCCAACATCGTAAGCATCCTTATATCAATCTCCCACTATAAAAAACGACATGATCAACATACATTTTTCAGACGACTATATAAAATTTTACTTTAATTTATTAAAAGTGACAGCTAAAGTTGCGCCATAAAAGTGTATACGTGTGACCAGCCATGCAAGTTTAAAACTTGCAGCTAACATTTTTAAGTGGCGCAATAAAACTTGTGCCACAAAAGTGGACAAGTGTGTGAGCACCTTTAGGAACGATCACTTGGAGACCTTGTTGAAATACGCAACAAATCTACAAACAATCGGAGATATAATACATAGGTACAAGGTAACACAACGTTACATAATAAATTTGGATCTTTCCTGTTATCTCCCTTGCCCACCAACTTTCTTTACAGACTTTGTTTTCTTAGGATCACTCATCAAATTACTATTAAAATATATTTTATTAGTAAAAAATTAATTTTTAACTTTTAGAACCAAAAGCATTTCAATTTCGCTTCTGACATCCATCATAACTAATCATAAAGTCGGCGAGCAGGGGAGATAACAGGAAAGGTTCATAAATTTGAATCCGAATAAGTAACGTAATCATATTAAAAGTGGGTACAGTACAGTAGTGGTCTTTAAAATGTTGTTTATTCTAGTGACGATTGTGATAGCGTATTTAATTTACAGTTGTTATAACAATTTAACGTATTGGAAGAGAGAGGGTGTGTGTTCAGTAACACCATGGCCAATTTTTGGAAATTTGGCTTCGGCTGCATTTGGAAAACGAGCCATACCGCAAGCTTTTCAAGATATTTACAACTCATTTCCCAACGAAAGGTACGAGCGTGGTCTTTTTATTTAAACGGCTATTTGATAGATAATACTTAAATTAATAGGTACATCGGTTTCTATAATTTCGCGGAGCCCAATTTAATGCTTCGAGATCCTGAAATAATCAAGAAAATTGTTATCAAAGAGTTAGATTCGTTTCCAGAACATAGAGAGTTTATTCCGGATGGAATCGATCCTATATGGTGCAATAATTTGTTTGCAATGAGAGGTAAGGTTCGAAAAAATTACAAAACATATCGACCCCATTATAGTCCGACAGAGACAGCAGATTAAAGAGGGATGGTTTAAAAATTTTTATTCTTTCAAATCACCTTGGGGGTAGGTGGGTAGGGCTGTACTTATTAGGTAATTATTACTGATTTGCTGCTTAATTAGTTACGAGCATTTGAGTTAGCAAAGCTATCATAAGAGCGTGGATTCCCAAGAGCGTAATAAAATATCGGTCTAACCTAGACTAGACAAAGAACACGAGCACCTTTCAATCGGTGCTCACTGGATCTGGATCATTTAGGGAGGGGAGCTAGTTCCCATCACTTAGGGTACTTAATCGGACCTATTGTACTTCCTCCAAGCTGTATCCTCGTGCCCATCAGATTTCGAGTCATCCTACTTCCTACTTGTAGGATAAACTCTAGAATTCTGACGGGAGAGGTAGTGCTTACTCTGGCCATACCAAGCCAGAAGTTCCCCAACACGAATCTTCTTATCGACGTTAGGACTAGACCACTGTCACACGTTCAACCCTTTCATCTTCTAGTTCGCATCCATGACATTTGCGATTATTTACCGAACTCAGTGTATGAAGATGTTTGTGTAGTCAATGATAGTGTCTCGCGAGTGTCTCTACAGCTTTTTAGAAAGAGCCGTTTAAGACCATAATATAAATAAATAAATAGCTCTTTTGATTTGTGGCAACTTACGTTTCTTGTCCATCTTTCAGTCGGTAATTCATTGGTATCATTTTTAAGGGGAGTATTAGCAGTTGTTACGGCTGGTTTGATGATTGTTTAAACGTTTTTTGGCCAGCTGGTCTGCTTTATCGTTACCCTCATTGCCTTGATGTCTTTTGACCCAACAGGGTATAAGAACGTCGTTTTTTGATATCTGATTCAGCAGTTCTATGAACTCCAACAGAGGTTACCTTGCAGGCTTGCAAGGCAGCTTTACTAGCCGTCGATATCAGTATTTTTTTGTTCAGGATGTTCCTGCTTAGAATTTCACTGACATTGTGTAATATCTCCATGAGTTTGGCTGCTGTCGATAGCAAGCTCAGATGAGTGCCCACCTGCTCCAGATCTCTTTTGGTAATTAGATCCACCGGGAAAGACAGTTATGCCTACTTCGATGTTCTCAGTTGAACCCATTAGAATTTAGAAGTATTTTTTTTAAATGTGGTATTTAACGCCTGCTTCAACGGCACAGGTTATATACAGACGGGACCTACAGCTTTAGGTGGGTTCCAAACCACCCGGGACAAGAGGTATTTGACCCTGGATCCTGTTTTTAAATTAATTGTTTGTAATAAGCATTTCATTTTATTTTGGTCTTTTTGTCTACATGGTGTTTTGAAAATCGCAGATACGTATCTAGACGCATATAGTTACGTCATACGAAGATAAGGGTCTTCAGCTCTTTATCTTAATGTTGTTGTTTGTATCCAATTAATATCCAATGCACTTTGTTACTTCTTCCTAATGTTATGTTTAAAGTTCATTCTATTTTGTTTCTATCTTTAGACTTTAAAACAAACCTTTTGGACTTAACTGATAATTCAAGTTAATATAAGGGATAGATTTATCTAATTTAATCAGTCTTCATATTAGATTTACTCTAGTGAATACTCAAACAATAATTGTGCATCGTTTGTAATTATTTTTAAATAATAAAAATAATTCTTTATACATCGTACAACTTATTTGGCGCTGCGAACAGGATCATTCAAACAACATAATAAGAAGAAAAAAGTGTTGGTGATTTTCAAATCTTTATTGAACGATCGAATAAATCCAGAAGAAATAAATTCGGCAAAAATTCCATTGGGTCTACGAGGAACTTTACCTAAACAACGGTCCTCAACTGTAGTAAAACGCCCGGAAAACCACGTCGAAGCCTGTTTCTTCCACCGAGGTCAACCCCAATCGCTGTGGACATCCTCACACCCGCTAGGCATACCAAAAAGATGTTATTAGCAACTTTAGTATTGTAAGTTATCCTTTTATTATTTTCCTTTGTTTAAATACTTTATACAAGGTATTAAACAAATTTTTATTATTTTATGAATCGTGATAGATCACCTTTAAAACGTGATTTGTGTCCAAATTCAATTAATTTTATTAACAATTCTAAAATGGCCAATTACACAGAAATTAATATGGCTAAGGAAATGATTCCTATATACGAAGGAGGCAATAAAAACTTGTCTCATTTCATACGTCAATGTGAAAAATTCATTGATATTTATAGAAATAAAACTGTAGGTCAAGAAGGTTGCACTTTAAACCAATTGTTATATGAAATTTGCTGTTCTAAATTAACTAACGTCGCTAGAGATACCTTAGTTATTGCGAATTGTAATTCATGGTCTGAAGTCAAGAAAACCTTAATAAATCGTTTTGGAAATCCCAAAAACGAAAGCTTGCTAGAAAATGAATTAATAACGTGTTACCAATTATCAAACCAAAACTATAATGATTACTATGAACAAATTAAAAATAAATTACAGCAACTATTAGAGCATGTAGCTATTATCGAAAACGACGATAATTTAAGAAGATATAAGTCTAGCCTATATACACAAAAGGCTTTAGACACCTACAAAGCAGGTTTATTAGAACCTTACCGAAGTTTTATATCTTTTAAAACAGTAGTAACATTAGAAGATTGCCTTCTGCAATTAAGGGACTATGATAATAAACAACAACAAGTTAGTTTTCTTAATTTCATGAGACAGAAAACATCAAATAAATCCACTGTAACAAATACTGCTCGCGTTCTAAATAAAGATTTTAATGTTAAACAATTTAATGCTAGACCATTCTATCAAAATAGAAATCCTCAATTCAATTCTACACAAAAACCACATTTTTATCATAATTTTAATCAACAAAATCAATTTCCAAGCGTTCCAATTAACTTCAAAACCACACCTGCAAATAACACTCAATTTCCCACTAACGCGCAAGTATTTGGAAAGAAACCTGAATACAAACCCACACCAATGTCTACTTCTACCAGAAACACTTTTAAACCACCTGTAAATAACCAACCAAACAGATCAGGAAATTTCTTTAGAAGTTCAGGTCCTCGAAACTTCGTATCTGAAGAATTATATAATATAAATCTAAATGATCAATTAGATATTGGAGAGGAATACCCATTTATTGGATCCGCATTTAATGACACCGTAATGGACGAGGAAACTTTTAACGTTATTGTTGATGCTTACGACCCTGACATTCAGGAACCCTTTAATTACCCATCACAATCTAACGAGTCTGAAAATTTTCAATACGACCCCTCACAACTTCAATCGACTTAAACTCGATAATAAATAAACCAAAGTTACCCTTTATTACCATACCCAGCCTAAATTTAAAAATTTTAATCGATAGCGGAGCCTCGAATTCAATTATGAATCCAGAAATCGCTTATCGATATTTTCCCGACTATCTATTCAAAAAACCATTTTCAATCAAAAGTTTAAATCAAACACTAACCGACAATAAAAATATTTCTTACCCCATATTAGAAGAATACGGAATATCACATAGTATTAATTTTCACATCGTGCAATGGCATGATAAATTCGACGCTTTACTAGGAAGTAGTGAATTTTTAAAGCTACGCGCAAAAATAGATTATGACGAACAAACATTAAATCTAGATACTTGTAAAATTCCATTTTTCATGGAGCTCAATGATAAAAATTTTAAACCATTTTCTCAACAAGTAAAAAACTACATAAAAGTCCCGGTAAACATTGATAAAGGACAGGTCATTGTACCCGAAATAAAAACAAGTCAGTATTTAATTCCCGAATCTATTTCTTATGCTGATAACGGTTATTGTTTTATACCCCTAGATAACGAAATTAGTACGGAAGTAAATTTTCAACAGCCGATACAAGTAGAACCAATTAGTAACTTTGAATTAGAAAAACCTCATTTTGATCAATTAAAATTTAACAAAATCCCAAACTTAATAAGAATAGAACACCTTAATCAGGAAGAAAAAGTTGAAATTATATCCTTGTGTAAAAATTATAAAGATATTTTTTATAACGAAGATAGCGACTTGACATTTACTAATGCCGTGAAACATAAAATCAGAACAAATGATAACGAGACTGTTTTTTGTAAGTCATTTAGATACCCTTATCACCTCAAAACGGAAATCCAAACCCAAATACAGAAATTACTTGATCACAAGATCATTAAACCGAGCATTTCACCCTTTAGCTCACCTGTTTGGATCGTTCCCAAAAAACTAGATGCTAGCGGTAAGAAAAAATGGAGACTTGTCATTGATTACCGTAAACTTAATGAAAAAACAGTAGAAGATAAATACCCTTTACCAAGAATTGATGAAATATTAGACAATTTGGGAAAATGTATGTATTTCTCAACCTTAGACCTTGCACAAGGTTTTCACCAAATCGAGATGGATCCCGAGTCCATTGAAAAAACCGCCTTTACTGTCAACAATGGTCATTACGAGTATACACGTATGCCATTTGGGTTAAAAAACGCCCCTAGCACTTTCCAAAGAGTCATGGATAATGTTTTGCGAGAATATCTCTATAAGTTTTGTTTTGTTTACATGGACGATGTAATTATCTTTTCCAAGTCATTACAAGAACATGTTTTACATCTCAAATTAATCTTTAAAAAATTTCGAGAATATAACTTAAAAGTCCAACTTGACAAATCTGAATTTCTTCGAAAAGAAGTAGCTTTTCTAGGACACGTCATTACACCTGACGGAATCAAACCAAATCCTTTGAAAATTAAATCAGTTCAAGAATTTCCTCTACCTAAGAATGTAAAAGAAATCAGAGGCTTTCTAGGTCTCGTAGGTTATTATAGAAGGTTCATTAAAAACTTCGCAAAAATCGTTCAACCATTCACGAAAAGATTAAAAAAAGGATCACAAATTAATTTAGATGACCCCGAATATTTACAGTCATTTCATCATTGTAAAGAATTATTAACTAATTCACCAATTTTAGCTTATCCCGATTTCAACAAAACCTTTCATATTACTACCGATGCTTCAAACTTTGCAATAGGAGGTGTATTGTCACAGGACGATAAACCGATCTCGTTTTACTCTAGAACGTTAAATAGTGCAGAAAAGAACTACTCTACAATCGAACGAGAACTTTTAGGTATTGTAGAAATAACCAAACACTTCCGCCCTTATATTTATGGAAAACAATTCATTATAGAAACAGACCACAAACCTTTAGTTTGGCTTTTCTCCTTAAAAGACCCAAATTCAAGATTGGTAAAATGGCGATTAAGATTGGAAGAATTTGATTACAAAATTCAGTACAAAAAAGGCAAAGAAAATCTAGTTGCGGATGCACTTTCGCGAATCGAAATTAATACAAATGAAACAATAATCAATAATTCAGATCTCGACCTTTTATCAATAGTACCGAACGTTGATGACGATGCAGATCGACTGTCAAATGATTTAGATGAATTACTAATTAACGACAATCAATCTAACATTACAAGGCATACTTCTTTAGAAAACCCTATATTCACCATGCCAATTTCAGATAAACCGCTCAATTATTTTGTTAACAGAATAATACTAAAATTAGGAGACCAATATCACATAGAATACGAAAAACCATTTGCTAAAAACAATTATGTCATCACGATAAGACAAGGAAATGAATTGGAACATATTACAAAATTTTTCAAAGAAATAGTTAACCCAAATTATTTGTATGGAATTTATTTTAAAGATAAAAGCTTAGAAGTAAAATTCTTACAAGTAACCCAAAATTTATTCAATAATAAAATTAAAATAGTTAAATGTAATAGTCTGTTAAAAGACGTGGAAAAACCCGATGAACAAACAAAAATAATTAACGATTACCATTCCCAAAATCATAATGGAATAAATGAAACGTATAATCATTTGAAAACTCGATATTACTGGCCTGATTTAAAGACAAAAATTAATAAAAAATTAAATGAATGTGAAGTCTGTCTCATGGGAAAATATGAAAGACACCCGTATAAAATCCCATTTTCAGGACCTTTATTATCTAAAAAACCTTTTGATATTATTCACATCGATACCTTTAGTTTCGATGGAAACAAATTTTTAACTATCATAGATCTATTCTCTCGTTACACTCAAGCTTATTTTATAACGGATGCATCAGGAATATCAGTTTTAAATAAATTACGTCACTACTTTTCACACCATGGTTACCCAAAGAAAATCGTTTGTGATGAAGGAAAAGAATTTAAAAACAAAGTTTTCCAAGAGTATTGCGATTTGTTTAAAATAAAACTACACTTTACTACTAATTACAATAGCAGTTCAAATTCACCAATAGAAAGAGTACACTCTACTATTTTAGAGAAATTAAAAATTATTAAAATTCAAAACAAAAATGAAACACCCCCGAATATGATGATATCAGCCGTTTTAATCTATAATCAATCTATTCATTCAGCTACAGGTTATACACCCTTCTCTCTACTATATGGTCCTTATGATAATTTAAATGCACATGAAATTGATTTGAATAAAAATGTTTATGAAATTTACAACGAAAAACGCAGAAACGAACTTTTCCCATTCTATGATCAATTATACGACAAACAATTAGAAAAAGGCACTAAAAATCTTGAAAAAATAAACAAAGATAAAGAATCTGATATAAAAATTAACGAACCTATCGTTTATTTTACTCGCCAGAAGATCAGGAAAACTGATCCAACCTACGATAAAGTTAATGTTATATCAGTTGATAAGAATAAAATAGAAGGTATACGCGAAATTTCAAAAAGACACGCTAACATTCACACCAGAAAACTAAAAAGAGTAAAAAGGAAATTCTCCTTTCAGGATTCTCTTGATGAACCACCGGATCCAGGGCCTTCGTGTCCAGAAAGTGGAATCTAACGGGTTCTTCGTGGAAGACCTAGGGCATGTAAAAACATTAAGCCATTATCATAAATTTTATTTTTATTTTAATATCACTAATTTAGAATTAAGTTATTATAAGTTATTAGAAAATGTTAATATTCTTAAAACTAAGAGTACTGAATACAATAATTTTCAAGTATTCCAAATATTAAGAGAAAATTGCAATCAAATAGAAAGTCGTTTATCAAAATTTAAAAAACGTTCTAAACGCGGTCTAATTAACGGTTTAGGATCAGTGATCAAATTCATCACAGGAAATCCTGATAATAATGATATATTAGAAATTAATAGAAGTTTAGATTCTATTTATAAAAATCAAGGAAAAACCATCAAACAAATAGACCAATTAAATTCATTTGCAAATCATATAACAGAAAGGTACTCAAACGACCTTAGAATAATTAAAAAGAATTTAAATTCTTCTCTTTCCGCTATTACAAGAATCAGCAACAATCTTGATTTTCAGTTGGATTTACAATATAATAATTATGTAACTTTACAATTGCTCAACATACTCCAGAGTATAGAAAGAACCATCTCATTGGCATTCATAGGTGTAACAAATTTAGAAATAATTTCAGATTTAGAACTATTAGAAATAATAGCTCATCTAAAATCAATTTATATACCTTCAGAATTAATCGAATTGGACAACATTCATGTTTATAAAATTTTAGAATTCACAAAATTTAGAGTAGTTTCGACAAAAGATTTAATCACTTGTATACTGTATGTACCTATTTTGCACCAAACTCCTTACCTATACTCACGAATCTACACTATCCCGAACTTACAAGATCAAGTACTAATAACACCTTTCAAATATCATCTTCTAACTGCAAAGTCGGAGTTATGGACCAACGAAAAGTGCAACGTTATTGAAAATCAACGTGTTTGTGTTGAAGTGCTTAACGAAAATAAATGCTCTTTGAGGAGTAGTGAAAATTGCACGTACGCTATAGTGAACAACAATTATGATTTATATACCCAACTTAATAACGGAAATGTGTTGGTTTCCTGCAAGAATGAAAAGAAAATTCTTGAAGAGTGTTCTTCAGGAATTGAAACCATAATAGTGAAAAACAATGTTTTAGTTTCCTCCGAAGATAATTGTAAAATGTTTATAGACGATCAAGTATTCGAAAACACCTTTGCTAATTTTTCTTTTAAAAATCCTCTCGAAGTTATAACACTTAAAACAAATTTGACTGTGAATTTACAACTTGAACATTTACATGATATAACGGATTTAAAGAATGAAGTTAAGTCTTTAAACAATAATAATCGTAATTTACATCCGATATTTCATACCATACATTTTTCTGTAACTTTTCTTGTAATTATTATTGTATTAATTTTAATTTGTTTATCTATTTATTTATATAGTAATTATAAAAATTTTATTAATTTTAAGTTAACTAATATTGAACTTCAAAATATTCCAAAATTAGATAAGGTTTTAGATAATTCATTTAAGAACGAGGACGTTCTTCTCTAAGCATGGAGGAGTTACGTCATACGAAGATAAGGGTCTTCAGCTCTTTATCTTAATGTTGTTGTTTGTATCCAATTAATATCCAATGCACTTTGTTACTTCTTCCTAATGTTATGTTTAAAGTTCATTCTATTTTGTTTCTATCTTTAGACTTTAAAACAAACCTTTTGGACTTAACTGATAATTCAAGTTAATATAAGGGATAGATTTATCTAATTTAATCAGTCTTCATATTAGATTTACTCTAGTGAATACTCAAACAATAATTGTGCATCGTTTGTAATTATTTTTAAATAATAAAAATAATTCTTTATACATCGTACAACTTATTTATATTTTCGGAGGGGGGACCTTTGCATCCATCTCCGGGAGGTTTAGCTTATTGGATTCTTTGAGGATTTTGATGTGTCGTAGATTCCATATGTCACAGACCTTTGTAGTCGTAGGGCAGCTGTTGTTACCATTTCCTCCACATATAAATCTAGTGGAGGAAGTCATAGCAGCTCTGGGGAGAGCTGCTGAGGGTGTAGTTTTCATGGCTTCTATGACCATGAGACAAAATAGTCTCTGTGTTTTGTTTAGTAGACTTTGCGTAGTGATCTGTCTGGTTTTGGGCCACCAGATAAGAGCTTCGTAAAGGATCATATTATGGGTAATGATGGCAGTGTAAAGCCAAAGTACAAAGATTTGAATTTTTTAGGTGGTGAAAGATGGCTCCATCAGAGATCGACCTTAAGTCCCGCCTTTACGTCATGTAAATTAAAAATGATGTACGGTCTGATAAAAGAGCGTTCGACTGCGTTTACTTCACATCTTCTTAAAAATAAAGGAACTGTAACTATCGAGCTAAAAGACATTTTTTCAAAATACAGCAACGACGTAATTGCGACGACCTCGTTTGGTTTAGTTTGTGATTCGTTAGAAAATCCGGATAATGATTTTTATAGAAATGGAAGAAGTTTACTTACATCTGGTGGAGTTCAAGTGGCTTCATTTGCCTACTTGATGTTTCCAACTATAGCCACTGTAAGCTATACGAGCTCGAAAAACAACTGAAAACGGTTAAATGTTTTCTTTTAGCTTTTAAAACTTAAAATGTTTCCGAAAGAAGTGGGTCAATTTTTTACTTCCATTATAAGAGATACGATCAAGTACAGAGAAGAAAATTCAATTCGTAGACCAGATTTACTGGATAGTTTAATAGAAACTAAGAAAAAACAAGAGCAAGATCCTAGTTCTTTCAAACCTCAACATATTATAACAGTGCACGATATAACGGCCCAAGCCTTGGGATTTTATTTTGCAGGATTTGATTCGACTTCCACTATGATGTGTCACGCAGCTTTTGAGATCGCTCTCTATCCCGAAGTTCAAGAAAAGTTACGTAGGAAGGTCGACGCAGCATTTGAAAAATGTAATGGAGATATTACTTACGAGGCTCTTTCAGAAATAAAATACTTGGACATGATTCTTTCGGGTGCGTACCAAAAGCTTTAGGCGGGAAATAATCATACAATTTTTTTAATTTTAGAAACATTACGGAAATGGCCTTCGTTTATAGAAAACGATAGATTGTGTAAAAAGCCATTTACTATAGAGCCCAAAAATCCTGGAGAAAAACGACTTCATATAAAACCAGGAACTGTGATTTATATTCCATTGTATGCTTTACAACGAGATCCTCAATATTTCCCCAATCCGGATACGTTTGACCCAGAAAGATTTAGCGATGAAAATAAACACAAAATTAATACAGGCGTTTATGCTCCATTTGGTGGAGGACTAAAAGCTTGTCTCGGTAAGATCGAAACAGTGTATAATGAGTTATGTTACCTATTTCAATCTTTTAGGCCCCCGTTTGGTTTTCTTAGAAGCAAAATTAATGTTATGCGACCTCATAAGTAAATTCGAACTTATTCCATCGAAGAAAACACAAGTTCCTATCAAACTTAAAAAAAACGAATTAAATCCTCTTCCCGAAGACGGGTTTTGGGTGGAATTGAAACCTAGGCAAAAGTAAAAAAAGTAGAAGTTTTTGTTTACTTATCGATTTTTGTATTACTTTGTAATTAAAAAAGTTTAAAAAATTCTATTTTTATGATTACTTACTACAGAATTCCCTTTGTAAGTAATTCACCTTTTTCAAATTTTCTTTAATATGCACAAAACTTTTATCATATTCAACATGGCAGCAGGTAGCGAGGTGCTTTTTCGAGAACTCTCTAAGTTAAATAAAGCAAATTTGTGCCTGAAAACGTAGTGATCACTGATCAGTGATGACTTGCGAGATCTGATCGAAGGTGTGAATGGAGAAACAACAGTTACACGCGAGGACAAAAAATGTTGACAATAATCGCTTGGAAAGCGAATTAAAAGTAGCGAAGGTACAGCTGGAGTGTTCCAAAGAAATTATTAACTGCCTCAGAAAGACAGTGGGCGACAAGAATTTTATAATTAACATTTTAACAACGACGTTGCAACATAAAGTTACCAAAAGAGGGAAATGCGAAACAAAAACCGTGCACTTTCTCTGAAATTGTTAGTGGTATACCTTATTCATAGATAATTGGAAAATAGCTTTTTGACTTCTAGGCTTAACACAGTTGGGGGTGTACTTAAAGTACTTTAAAATTTAAATAAGAGGGATTTTACCTGACCATTGGAATACCTTACGAATTCTATTGTTACTTGTTTTTATTGTTAGCATTCCTCTTATTTAAATTTTAAAGTACTTTAAGTACACCCCCAACTGTGTTAAGCCTAGAAGTCAAAAAGCTATTTTCCAATTATCTATGAATAAGCTATACCTAAGTCAATTTTCGAACCGCAAGCAAATAAGCTCATAGTTACGGAAAATACAAAAGATGGTACTAAAAACAAAAAACATCAGCAAATTATATAGTCATTGGCTCAAGCTCGACGGAGTCTAGGGATCGAAATGTTTTTCATGGCAACCCAAGGCGAGCAGTGATACATATTGAGAGACATATCTCCTAATTCGCAAATAGAACCTATTAAGAGCTATTATCAGACTAAATTTAAATGCACGGACTTTGTTGTGGAGGCCTGTCCAGTTCGTGAGGGAGCCAGAAGTGTCTCTTTCAGGCTAGAGGCCGACATGTCCATTCTTAGTGAACTTTATAACTGTTCTAACTGGCCATCAGGTATAACGATCGCTAGATATCGGTTTTTTCGTGAACAAAAGGAAGGAACTCCGAGAATAGGTCTGCTAGCATTTAAGAAAAGCGGGCTTTTGCTCTACAAAATTTTAATATCCAATCCATCGGCCCAAAAATTAAACAACTAGATGTCTATTTGAGTAAAAATAGTACCTATTGATGTATGTAGCGTGTTTAACAGAACACTGGCTAACGTCCATTTTCATAATGAACTTTAACTTAAAGTCGTCATTTACTTTAGCATATATCATAGGTTTCCTAGAGCAACTTTAGTACTTTTAAGGCTACTTTAAGGTAAAGTGCTTGGTGAGGTTTCTTAAAGTAGCGTTAAAAGTACTAAAGTTGCTCTAGGCAACCAATGATATGCTAAAGTAAATGACGACTTTAAGTTAAAGTTGATTATGAAAATGGACGTTAGTCCTAATACAGTAAATTGCATAAATGTTGCAAACTACAAAATCGGTAGTTACTTCAGTAGAGAAAGGCTCGCACACAGTGATGTAATGATTCTTGTAAGAGATAATCTAAAAGTAAACAATATAAAAGAGATAGGTATGTGATTTATCCATCGAGATAGAGGTAGAGTTGACCGCAATCGAACTAAAAACAAAAAATACTATAATATTTATTAGCAGTCTATCGTTCGCCTCTCGGCGACTTTTCTGTTTTTAAGGAACAGCTTAATGAAGATTTAAGGATAATCGATGGAAGGGGGACACAGAGAGTCATTTTTGTTGCTGGAGATTTTAATATAAATTTTTGGGACGACTCAATACAAAAGATGCAACTGTTGAATTTGTTCTCTTCCTATCGGTTTGAAGCATGTGTTAATGAAGCCTTCAAGAGTGACAAAGACGACTTCGTCCTGCATAGATAATGTAATAACAAACACAAATCTGAGCTTGTGCACCGCACAGACCTGTAACCTGCATGTGTCGGATCACTACGCCCAAATCATTCGAGATCCAACTCACACATTGCTAAAACAAGAAAAACTCCAAGTCATAAAAACGCGTAAAGCTAGTGTTGAGGGTGTTTGCCAGTTCGAAGCGCTGTTTTGGGCTTTCCCATGGATCGAGCTGCTGCAACCGATGACAGCACGGCGGGCCTACAAGGCCTTTCATGACAAGTTTCTTATTACGTATCGCACTAGTTTTCCTATAAAAATAAAAAGAGTTAAAGTTGGGACTCGATCTGGAGCATAGAGTGAAGCAAACCTTAGATGCCCTGGCCACCGTGGCACAGGTGTGCAAAACAGAGGCAAGTTATAATGCGTACAGGGGTACAAATCAGTACAATATCAGGAAAGGATAATTGAGGAGAGAAGACAAGTAAATGGTGAATGCATTTAATCATCTGAAAATAGACAGGGGGCTATGTGGAGAGTAGTAAGGGATGAGACAGTCAGGGCAGGACAGAAAGGCAAAGGCTACTGAGGACATTTATGGGGTGTCAACTCAAATTCTTAAACTGTTGGCTTCTAGAGTCGCCGTTCCATTGGTAATAATTTTCAATAAGTGTATAGAAGAGGGTTGCTTTCCCGACGAGCTAAAGCGAGCCAAAATAATAGCTGCTTATAAGAAAGGAGATTACAATTTGCGCGAAAACTACCGCTCAATCTCATTGCTGCCTGCTGTCTCAAAAATCTTGAAGGTTTTTATAAAACTTAGATTGGTATGATACTTTGAGCTGAGGAATTTCTTCAGTGGCTATAGGAGGAGCAGATCTACCAGTACTGCGATCAACGATATTAGTTACCAACGATCCTTCCGATGGTTTTTTAAATTTAAACTATAGTATAAGATATAATATTGTATATAGATATAAGTATACAGTAGTACATTATCCTTTGCCCGAAGGGTGGAGCGGAGGCCCGGGGGCCGACGTTGAGCTTTGCTCGAATATAAGTTTGGTTATTAAATCATTCTACCGATTTAAAAAATTTTGATCCTTTTTCCGTAGGCAGACAAATAGAAAGATCTTTAGTGTCGTCCGAGTCGTCTGATGATAATACAAACGACGAGCTTCGCGACTGCTATCAAAATTGATATGATAGATATTGAGACTTGAGATCTTTGTATCCCAGTGATATTTTTCAACAACAATAGCGTATACGAATATGTTAATGAAGTATCTACACTTTCATAATGATAGATTAAAACCCCTTAAGGCGCAAAATTATCTGGGCATTAACGCACACTGGTAGCTTTTTCTACCACTCGACTTTTACTTTTACTGCTGGTTAACGTGATCGTCTGTGGTCGGTTGGTAAATATTTCTACCAAAGCTCCTTCTCTAACTTGTTAATATAATTTTGTGATCAAAGTCGTTTTTTCGGGTCACTAATGCATATTCGCCCTAATAGGTGGTGGTAGCTAAATCTACCAGAGAACTCTAAGGGGTTAAAATTTAATAGTACGTAAATGACCAAGGTTGAGAGTAGCTACTATCTGATTTTTGATTGGACATAATCAATATTTTTAATAATGAGAATATTATTGCATCACTCAATTAGTGTAAAATTTAGCGATTCATGTAAACAAGTGCAGCAAGTCGTGAGTCGTGACGTGATATATAAATACAGGTCGTTCGGACTAAATTGAGATATACGATGCTGTATAGTGCGCAGATGAAAAATAGGAACAGTACTAGTTAAAGAGAGATAAGCCTACTCACCACTACTAATAAATGCGCACTCTGGTAGTATGTCTCAGTTGAAATTGAGCGACCTGCAACAATCTTGATTAACTTTTCGCCAACAATAAGTATTCGAAAACAATAATTGTCACTAAACTTGTGTAAAGAGAATGACCTGTGCATGAAGAGTGAATCAAAATGTGGTTAATAATTTTATTTTGTGTAATAACTTACGTGCTTTATAATTACGTAATTGCATTAAATTATTGGAAAAAACGAGGAGTTCCATTCGTAAAACCATGGCCCTTATTAGGAAACGTACTAGATAACATTTTAGGTAGAAAGTCATTTTCTCACATTTTAGAAGAACACTACAACAAATTTCCGGGAAAACGGTCAGTATTTTGATTTAATTATTATTAATTTATTTTAATTATAAATTCTGTTTTATGTAGATACGTAGGTTTTTACAGTGCGACCCTTCCAACACTATTCATTAACGACCCAGATTTAATAAAGAAAATAACTGTTAAAGAGTTTGAAGTTTTTCCAGAACACAGACGCTTAGTTCCAGATGATCTAGATTCACTTTGGAGTAATAATTTGTTTGCGATGAAAGGTAATTTGCTTACCTACACAAGGCATAGTAGGTAATTAGTTGTTTCGACTTTAATAGGAGGAGACAGATGGCATAGCTTGAGATCGACTTTGAGTCCCGCTTTCACAAGCAGCAAACTTAGAACCATGTTCGAACTCATGAAAGAGTGTTCGGAAAAATTCATAAACCATTTTTCGAAGAAAGAAGGAACCGTCGAAGTAGAAATGAAAGACGCTTTTACTAGATTTACAAACGACGTGATTGCTACTACTTCTTTTGGAATTGCGTGCGATTCTTTGGAAAATCAAAAAAACGAAATGTATCTAAGAGGCAAATCGTTAACCGACTTTAGTGGACTTAAAGGTTTAAGAATGTTTCTCTTCATAACCCTTCCAAGTATAGCTAAAGTAAGCAACTAAATTTTCTAAAGTTTTACAACACAAATCTGATCAAGGACCCTTTAGCTTCTAAACATTAAAATGATTTCAACATTGGATGGAAATTTTTTTATGTCTATCATTAAAGACACCATGAAAGTGCGTGAAGAAAAGTCAATTTTCAGGCCAGATATGATTAATTTATTAATGGAAGCTCGCAAAGGCAAATTGCAAGACGAAAATACCAAAGTTGAGGATTCCGGATTTGCGGTCGTCCAAGAGTCCCAAATATTTAAAACGCCCAAAGCTAAATTACACCTAAGCGATCACGATATAACGGCACAAGCTTTAATTTTTTATTTTGCCGGATTTGACACGTCTTCTACGATGATGAGCCATGCTGCTCACGAATTGGCCATTAATCCCGATGTTCAGGAAAAATTGCGCCAGGAAGTCGACGAAACTTTGGCTAAATGCGAAGGAAATTTGACCTACGAAGATTTGCTGAGAATGAAGTACTTAGATATGGTCGTTACAGGTTAGTAGCACAGCGCTGGGTCGAAACGACCGTTTTAAATTGTTTATTTCGTTTAATTATTTGCAGAAACTTTAAGAAAATGGCCACCTTTTCCGCTATTTGACCGAAGAGCGGTGTTGCCTTTCACGATAGAACCAGAGCTTCCTCACGAAAAACCCGTTCACATCCAACCAGGAGATGTAGTAACTGTTCCTGTATTCGCAATACATAGAGATCCGAAACATTATCACAACCCCGAAAAATTTGACCCAGATAGATTTAATGACGAAAATAAACACAAAATAAAGCCATTCACGTATCTTCCATTTGGTTCTGGACCAAGAAATTGCATTGGTTCGCGTTTCGCGTTGTTGGAAGGAAAACTAATTTTAACCGAAATTCTAAGGAAATTTGAAATTGTTCCCATACCGAAAACCAAAATACCTTTGCAACTTAGTAAGAGAAATTTTAATCCAATTCCTGATGAAGGGTTTTGGCTGGGCTTGAAACCTAGACAAATATAATTATTCGATATGATTGATTACATAATTACAATTATTACTAATATAAGTACTTTTCCAAACAAACCAACGTAAATATGATAGTACATTAGTTGTGATTAACGAAAATGTAAAACAAGTAGCAGAATAAATTGCCATTGGACGATGTTCTGATTTTGAGTAGAGTAGTAATAGCAGTAGGGCAGTAGGAATGTTCTGTAATGAGTAATGAGTTCTAAGTTCGAATCCGGCTGGCACCTCTCGATCCTTCTATATGGGATGTGCGCAATGCTTAGGTTGGGTGGTTCGGAACCAACCTAAAGTAGTAGGTCCTGTCTGTAATAATCTTAGCACTTGAACGGGTGTAAATAGAAAGAACAAATGCTTATCTCAATTTTAATCCCAGTTGTTTTCGCTTGGCAAACGTTTTTCCAAGTAAGTTGTCGATCAAGACGATTCAAGATATTCTATGAGTATATTCTTAGCTTAGCAAGTATCTGAAGTAAGAAGGTGAGCCATCCTTGTACTTTTTATTATTGTCTGAGTGTTCCTTAGAATAGCCTCTTGCACTATGGACAGGAGGTTCTTGGTATATTATCCTGGTCGCGTTATGAATTCGTATGCAGTTTTACCACCTCGAAGAAAGTTACAAGTTTTTAGAGTGGCACCTCATTCACGTAGTCCTGGCGATTAAGATAAGGTACCCGTGTCCTCTGACCGTATTAGCCCGGAGTTTAACTCCACGGAGTCGTTATACGATCAACGGTTTACAGTTGGATCTCAGAAATGATGATATAAAGTTAACTATACTATTCTATGTTTTGTTACTTTATGAGGCCTGATGATTAGATGATATTTATTAAGGATTATTAGGCAGTAGTTCTTAGTAAAAAATTGCGTCGACGAGTAATAGACGAAAACAAAAACACACTTGACCTAAGACAAACCGAACTATCAAGTTTTTTTGCATAATTTTGTTTTTATCACTTTATTATCACTTTCTTAAAACAAACAAAATGCTAGAGATATAATATGAACATACAAACATTCACGTGCATAATATAAAAGCCTTCGCATCTGTAAGTGTACGATAACTTTAGAACAATGTTCACCGTTATTGTTTTTATTAGCATCTTAATTTACTTTGTTTACAATTACGTTGTTGCTTTGAATTATTGGAAAAAACGTGGAGTTCCTTCTATCCCACCATGGCCAATAGTGGGAAATATGGGCAAATCCCTCCTGCAAAAACGATCTCTAGCACATAATATACAAGATATTTACAACTCGTTTCCAAATAAAAGGTAGAGTTTCTTCATTTTCCTCTCTTTAAAACAGTTAGTAAAAAATAATCAATCAGGTACGTAGGGATTTATAATGCAACAGTACCAGAATTATTCATTCGGGATCCGGACATAATTAAACGAATAACTATAAAAGAATTCGATTCGTTTCCCGAGCACAGGGCCTTTCTTCCAGATGGAGTCGATCCTGTATGGAGTAGCAACCTATTTGCTATGAGAGGTTAGTTAATTCTCTATATAATAGCCAAAACTAAACGAAATACAATTTAGGAGGCGCAAAATGGCAGAACATGAGATCGACCTTAAGTCCAGCTTTTACCACAAGCAAACTGAAAAATTCGTTCGTTCTCGTGAAAGAGTGCACTAAAAACTTTTCTTCTTATTTTTTAAGAAAGGGAGAAATGGTGTCGTTAGAACTAAAAGAAGCTTTAGGACGGTATGGAAACGACGTTATAGCAAGTACAGCATTTGGTGTCTCTTGCGACTCTTTAAATCAACCAAATAACGATTTTTATAAACACGGTTTATCGTACGTTGAAACTACTTTTTGGCAAGGATTAAAAATGCTGGGTTATATTATCGCCCCATCTTTCTTGAAAGTAAACTATTTGCACATCAGTTATTTTTAACACCCAATTAATTCGACCGTTTTAGTTGCTTAAAATTAAGATATTCGCGCCCGAGCCGGGAGTTTTTTTTTCAAAGGTTATGCAAGAAACGATCAAATTGAGGGAAGAAAAATTCATCGTTAGGCACGACTTGGTCCATTTGTTAATGGAAGCGAGAAAAAATGTTCAATACTCCAATGATTCCGAAGAAACAAAGTTTAATTTGTCAGACGACGACATAACGGCGCAAGCTATACTATTTTATTTTGGTGGTTTCGAAACTACAACTACCATGTTATGCCACACGTTTTACGAATTAGCAATTCATCCGGATATCCAAGCAAAACTACGCGTAGAAGTAGACGAGACTTTGGAGAAGTGCAACGGAGATATAACTTACGAGAGTCTATTAGAAATGAAATATTTAGACATGGTTCTGTCTGGTATTTTTTTTACTTCCATTAAAGCTTTTCGTATATAAATAACTTTTAGAATCGTTAAGAAAGTGGCCGCCTTTTGTATTAAACGATCGAGTTGCCAAAAAGCCAATTACGATCGAACCAGAATATCCAGACGAAAAAGCAGTTTACATAGAACCTGGACTCGCTTGTATAATACCAACCTACGCCTTGCAAAGAGATCCAAAATACTTTCCCAATCCAGACCAGTTTTGTCCAGAAAGGTTTAGTGATGAAAACAAGCACAAGATAATTCCATTTTCGTACATTCCATTTGGAATAGGTCCGAGAAACTGTATAGGTAAAAATAGGTATCTTCCCAAAAAAGTTAGTGATTTTTGTTTGTTTTTAGGGTTACGTTACGCCCTCTTGCAAGGAAAGTTGATGTTGGTGGAGATTTTGAGCAAGTTTGAAGTTGAACCCACGGAAAAAACTCAAATTCCGTTAGAGATTAGTAAACGAATGTTTATGCCTGTACCCGATGAAGGTTTCTGGTTGGGACTAAGACCAAGACAAAAGAATTAATTTTTTGTATTAGTTGTTATTGAATCGTACCGTGTTATCTTATTATCTAGAGTATCTAGTTCTTAATATAAAAATAAATACGATATCGTAAAGTGCTTGTTGAGATAAATGAAAGTATACAGGAGATAAATATTATTTAGAAACCACACGCGTTAAAAATATATTGATAAAATTCCAATAACTGGTAGAAATTGTTTTTATTTTCTTCTTCAAGTTCAACCTCAAGGGTAGCTTCTTAACTTCTTCCTATTACTAACATTCTGCCGCTATGGAAACTAACAAACACAGATATTAGTTTCAGGGTTTCAGTTATATTTTTATTGATGAGAGTTTAAATGCCTTCCACTTTTAATGTCAACCTTGAAATTTTAATTGGACTGAAGTACTCTAGTAGAGTCGTTATTTGACTACAGACGAATATGAACTGATAGAGCAGTTGCCAGAAAAAAAAGTAACTAAATTATATGTGTTATGAGAACGATAAATACAAAATGTTGTTACTAATTTCCATTTTCACGTGCTTGGTTGCGTACGTACTTTATAATTACTTTTTAACAATAAGTAATTCAAAAAAGCAAGGCTTATCATTTCTAAGACCATGGCCCATAGTTGGACATTTGGGACCGTACTTAATTGGAAGAAGTGGAATGACCGACACTTTGCAGTATCATTACAACGCTTTTCCAAAAAAAAGGTACGTATCACAAGCTAAACTGAGTCCTCTTCTTGATAATTAGTGTCAAATTTTAAATTACACCTTAGATACCTGGCATTTTTTATGCCAATGTCGGCGGAAATAATGATTCGCGATCCAGAATTAATAAAACAGGTGTTAGTCAAAGATTTTGCGTCCTTTGCAAACCATAGACCAATGATAGAAGAAGGAGTAGACCCAACTTGGAACAACAACTTACTCGCAATTAGAGGTACGTAGGTCTATGTCAATAGAAAGTCCATTTTTTTACCAAAATCATTTTAGATAAAGAGAGATGGCAAAATACGAGAGCCACTTTAAGTCCAGCTTTCACTAGTAGCAAAATGAAAATTATGTTCGGTCTCATGAAGGAATGTTCTGCTAAATTTACGGCCCACTTTTCAAAACAACAAGGAACTATTGCCCTAGAGATGAAGCAAACGTTTTCAAAATACACAAACGACGTTATTACGACGACTGCTTTTGGAGTTGCTTGCGACTCTTTCGAAAATCCAGACAACGAATTTTATACAAATGGAAAATTACTAGCGCTATTTAGTGGCGTACAAGCACTAAAAATGCTTTTCTACGTAGCCGTGCCTAAACTTATGAAAGTAACTGAGAAAATATTTATTTTTTTACATTTTCTACACCTCCTCATTTTAGGTACTGAGAATCAAATTATTTCCTACTTCAATTGTTAACTTTTTCTCGTCGGTCGTAGCAGAAACGATTCGAGTAAGACAAGAAAAGTCCATTTACAGACCAGATTTAATTAATTTGTTTATGGAAGCTAGAAAAACTAATTTCGCCGAAGAAGATAAGGATCAAGCCAATGAACACAAACTGACGAAGCCAAAATTACTTTTAACAGACGCAGATATAACTGCTCACGCATTGGTATTTTATTTTGGAGGATTCGAATCTAGTTCGAACATGATGAGTCACGCCGCTTACGAATTAGCTTTAAATCCGGACGTTCAAGAAAAATTGAGAGACGAAGTAGATGAAACTTTCTCTAAACGCAATGACGACATTACTTACGAAGACCTTTTAGGAATGAAATATTTAGATTCGGTCATCACAGGTGAGTGTAATTTGTTTATTTGAAGTCTTAAAAATAAGTATTTTTGTTTGCAGAAACATTGAGAAAGTGGCCAGCGTTTGCAGTTACTGAACGACAAGCGTCGAGAGACGTAACGATAGAGCCGAAATATTCAGACGAAGAGCCCCTTCTTATAAAAGCAGGTCAAATCTGCTCGATTCCCATGTATGGTTTACAACGGGACCCAAAGTACTACCCAGATCCCGATAAATTTCTTCCAGAAAGATTCAGCGACGAAAATAAGCACAAAATCGTACCTTACACGTACCTGCCATTTGGACTGGGACCGAGAAATTGTATTGGTAAGTTGCCTCTAAGTTGAGGATAACAAATGTTTGCATTGCAATATTTTAGGATCACGCCTGGCTGTGCTTCAGGCCAAATTAATTATCGCTGAAATTATCCGCAAGTTTGAAATTGTTCCTATAGAAAGGACCAAGATTCCAATTCAGATTAGTAAACGCGCCATGAATATCGTTCCAGCTGATGGGTTCTGGTTGGGGCTCAAAGCCAGAGAAAGAGTGGAAAGTGTCGCTTAAAGTGAGAAGTAGCATCACTTTCTATTTTAAAAGTTACTCTAGGTGTATGTTTGAACTTTCTACTTGATTAAAATAAATTAAATAGTGAAAATGAGTGGAAAGATGGTTGGAATTATTTGGATAGTCTATGCGATCAATATATTGAAAAAATTTCTACTCGTATAAATAGAGTTCAACTGAAAGACTGAAAGTGCCGCCTCTCGAGCTCGATAATATTCCAACCCTACGAGAACAGAAAACCAACACACAAAATTTTGTCGTCAGCTACTTTGTTTGAATATCACTGTTCACTGTTGTTTGACTTACCCTGTAGAACAGCAAAGTTAAAACCTAAAATTTACGAAAAATCCCTAAAATACAAATGTTTATATGAAAATGTCTGACGAGTACCTACAATTTCCTCTGATTTTTTTGTATTTATGGAATTCTACTCATGATAGGGCGTCCCAAAGAACTACGTGGTGCGTAGTTAAGTACTAAATAGCACACCAAACAAAGAAATGACAGTTTCAGTTATATTTTTATTGATGAGTAAGTTTAAATCCTTGACACTCTGAATGTCAACCTTGAATTTTTAATTGGGCTGAAGTACTCTTAATTGAGTAGTTATTTGTGTACTGGCAAATATAAACTGATAGTAGTTGTTACCAAATTTTTTTTATTTAAAAATTATTTGTCTTTCGCTAACAACCATTTAGAATGTTTTTAATTGCAATTTTCTCGTGCTTTGTTACGTACGTGATTTATCATTACTTTTTAACAATAAGTAGTTCAAAAAAGCAAGGCCTATCATTTCTAAGACCATGGCCCATAGTTGGACATTTGGGACCGTATGTAATTGGAAGAAGCGGAATGACCGATATTGTCCAGCATCATTACCACGCTTTTCCCCAAAAAAGGTACGTTTCAAAAGCTAAACTCATATCGTTTATCATATTAGTCAATCGGCGTGAAATTCTGAATTAAATTGTAGATACGCGGGATTTTTTATGCCAATGTCGGCAGAAGTTATGATTCGCGATCCAGAATTAATAAAACAAGTGCTAGTCAAAGATTTTGCGTCCTTTCCAACCCATAGGCCAATGCTCGAAGAAGGAGTAGACCCAATTTGGAACAACAACTTAGTTGCAATTAGAGGTATACGTCTATTGAACGCCTATATTCTGTCTCAAAAGCAGTTTCATTTCAGATAAAGAGAGATGGCAAAATACAAGAGCCACTTTAAGTCCAGCTTTCACTAGTAGCAAAATGAAAATTATGTTTGGTCTCATGAAGGAGTGTTCTACTAAATTTTCCGCCCACTTTTTAAAACAAGAAGGAACGATTGCCTTAGAGATGAGACAAACGTTTTCGAGATACGCAAACGACGTTATTACGACGACTGCTTTTGGAGTTGCTTGCGACTCTTTCGAAAATCCAGACAACGAATTTTACAAAAATGGAAAGTTAGTTGGGCTATTTGGTGGCTTACAGGCAGTAAAAATGATTCTTTACATGACCCTACCTAAACTTATGAAAGTAACTAACGTAAAATTTAGTTTACGGATTCTACAACAAACTCCTCATTTTAGGTACTGCGAATCAAATTATTTCCTACTTCAATTGTAAACTTTTTCACTTCGGTCATAGAAGAGACGATTCGAGTTAGACAAGAAAAATCCATTTACAGACCAGATTTAATTAATTTGTTTATGGAAGCCAGAAAAAACAATTTTGCCGAAGAAGATAAGGATCAAGCCAATGAACACAAATTGACGAGGCCAAAGCTACTATTAACAGACACTGATATAACTGCACATGCAATGGTATTTTATTTTGGAGGTTTTGAATCTAGTTCAACCATGATGAGTCACGCCGCTTACGAATTAGCTTTAAATCCGGACGTTCAAGAAAAATTGAGAGAGGAAGTCGATGTAACTTTCGCTATACGTAATAACGACATTACTTACGAAGATCTTTTAGGAATGAAATATTTAGATTCGGTCATCACAGGTGAGCGTAATTTGTTTATTTGAAGTTTTAAAAATAAGTATTTTTGTTTGCAGAAACATTGAGAAAGTGGCCAGCGTTTGCAGGTACCGATCGACAAGCTGCGAGAGACGTGACGATCGAACCGAAATATTCAGACGAAAAGCCTCTACTTATAAAAGCAGGTCAAGTTTGTACTATTCCCATGTACGCTATACAACGGGACCCAAAGTACTTCTCAGATCCAGATAAATTTATTCCTGAAAGATTCAGCGACGAAAATAAGCACAAAATCGTACCTTACACGTACCTGCCATTTGGAGTAGGACCGAGAAATTGTATCGGTAAGTTACCTCTAAGTTGTGGATAGCAAATGTTTGCATTGCAACATTTTAGGATCACGTCTGGCTGTGCTTCAGGCCAAATTAATTATCGCGGAAATTATCCGTAAGTTTGAAATTGTTCCTATAGAAAGGACCAAGATTCCAATTCAGATTAGTAAACGCGCCATGAATATCGTTCCAGTTGATGGGTTTTGGTTAGGACTCAAAGCCAGAGAAAGAATAGGAGCTGTTGCTTAATGAGAATATAGCATCACTTCCAATTTCAGAATTTATTTAACGTGAATGTATGTACTACTCCATGTATGATCAAAATAAAAGTGTGACGAGAGCATTATAAGACGTTGTTTGCTTTTTTAATCGCATTTGACATTTACTCGAAATCTGAAAACGGCGCTGAGTGTACAAAGCGCCAAGTCAAGTGTTTTTGAAACTCCAACTCTGGACTTTGGATTGTTTTCGGCCTTTTTGATTTACCGTACGGTATTGTACTTAAGTACTATGTAATAGTACTACGTAAATATCGATTTGATCTTGGGAATTAAATACTTTGTGATGCACGATCATCATGACCTAATTTATATTTGTACAAGTTTCTAAACAATTGGTTTCTCAGGTACCTAGTTATTTATTCTCGTACGATACAATTACTATACTGTAAGCTGCTCCTGTTCTAGCTTCTTGATGGTTATTTACGTATTCTGGAATTGTCAAGTTTTACGAACTAAAGATCGTTTGAAACAAGGACTCATGATATCAACTCGTTCGTTATTTTATAGAAGAAATCATCTACTCGCCTAATAAGCCACCTATTTACTTTCCGTATAAATATTATTTCCAAAAAACTGATTAACTTTCAGAAATTGAAGAGAATAAATGTTTTGAATTAGCTACCAGTAAATGAGTTATGACTTGTGTATGGTATTTTCTTAATAAACTAATGACAAGCGTACACTGACTCTTAACAGTTTTCCAAAATCTTCAGATTTCTGTAAGAGCATCTACTTTTGTGGCAGTAGCATCTCTTCATTCAAAACGCATGAACGAGCCAGCTAACCACATACTCTGTCACTCCTAAGTTCTAACATCGACAAAAAAACTCATTTTAAGCAACTTCTAGCTCGAAATAGACATAAGCATCACTTCACTTACCAGAATTTTAGGGTGTGTCATAAAAGGAGTTGGCTGGATTAGAGAAGTTGCTTGGAAGACCTCGTATGATGGGTTCGAATGAGTAGACCGAGTGTCGGGGGTTAGTTCATCATCCACTTTGTATTATATGTACAGAATCCAGAAGTACTAGAACTTTAATCTTTGAAGATCTCTTGCAGTAGAACGAATCAGACAATTTTGTTTGGACTAGTTAAAAGGAAAACTTCGAAGATCTCATTCCTAGTTTATACAAGTCGGGAATTTTGTCGTATTGTTTTGATTAACCGGGCGAGCAAAACTTTTCTTTTCAAATATTGATAATTGTGCACCACAAGAAAATTGCCCTCTAGAAAAATTTATATTTAATAAGCAATTTGTGAAAACTTTTTTAAGATAACCTTTGGACTTTATTTAAATAATTTTGCTTTAGAAAATTCTAAATTGAAATATAAATAATTTGCGAAGCAATCATGTACCACCTAGTCATTTACAATTTCAAAATACCCTAGTTAACTCGGTCTTTCTTTCAAAACAATACACGATAAAATTTTCAATAATTTATGAGTTGACGGGTTATTGCTGGGACTCAAAGCTAGAGAAAGAGTGGAAACTGACGCTTATAATGTGAAGTAAAGATATATTATCAACACTCATCACTCATCACTTTCAATTTCATACGTTATTTAGCATGCCTGCATGCCCTGTATCCCTCTGTGGTAGTAAGTATGTCCTCTGGCGCTGAATGTAGAAAGCACCAAGTCCCGCAGTTTTGAAACTTCAACTCTGGAAACATTTTCCGTTTTTTATTGAGAGGCCTTTGTATTAATAATACCACGCACGAAAGACACACCTGACGCAAACAATAACAAATTAAAAATTTTTTGCTAATAATTAAAATTCCAGTCTAGCCTAAGGAACGATCACCTTGATGACCTTGTTGAAATACGCAACAAATCTACAAACAATAATTAGAGATATAATACATAGTTTCACGGTTACACAACGTTACATAATAAATTTGAATCCGAACAAGTAGCGTAATCATATTAAAAGTTGTTACAGTACAGGAGCGGTCATTAAAATGTTGTTTATTCTAGTGACGATTGTGATAGCGTATTTAATCTACAGTTATTTTAACACTTTAACGTATTGGAAGAGAGAGGGTGTGTGTTCAGTAACACCATGGCCAATTTTTGGAAATTTGGCTTCGGCTGTATTTGGAAAACGGCCTATACCGTACGTTTTTCAAGATGTCTACAACACATTTCCCAACGAAAGGTACGAGAGTGGTCTTTTTATTTTAACAGTTATAGGTAATACTTAAATTAATAGGTACATCGGTTTCTACAACTTCATGTTACCCAATTTAATGATTCGAGATCCTGAAATAATCAAGAGAATTGTTATCAAAGAGTTAGATTCGTTTCCAGAACATAGAGAGTTTATTCCGGATGGAATCGATCCTATATGGTGCGATAATATATTTGCAATAAGAGGTAAGCTTTTTCAAAAAAATTCAGTAGAGCATACAGAACATATCAATCCCATTACAGTCAGTCAGACAGAGACAGTAGATTAAAGAGGGATGGCTTAAACATTTTTATTCTCTCAAATTACCTTTGGGGTATGTGGGTCGTAGGTAGGGCTGTTGTACTTATTAGATAATAATTACTACCGACTTGATGTTTACGAGGTTTTGAGTAAGCACAGCTCTCATAGGAGCGTGGATTCCCACGAGCGTAATAAAATATCAGTCCAACCTAGACTAGACAACGAGCTCGAGCATCTTTCAATCGGTGCTCACCGGATCTGGATCATTTAGGGAGGGAAGCTAGTTTCCATCACTTAGGGCACTTAATCGGACCTATTGTACTTCCTCCAAGCGGAATCCTCGTGCCCATCAGATCTCGAGCTACTTGTAGAAAAACTCTAGAATTCTGAGGGGAGAGGTGGTGCTTATTCTGGCCATATCAATCCAGAAGTCTCCCAACACGGATCTTCTTATCGACGTTAGGGCTGGACAGTGACAAAGTACATGCTCAACCCATTCGTCTTCTAGTTCACATCCACAACATTTGAGATTACTTACCGAACTCAGTGTAAGGAGATATCTGATATATGATATCCGAGATATTTTTGGATATCTGATTCAGTAGTACTATGAATTCCAACAGAATGCCAGAGGTTACCTTGCACGTGTTTAGGCTTACAAGGCATCAGCTTTACTAGCCGTCGGTATCAGTATTTTCCTGTTTAGGATTTCACTGGCACTGTGTAAAATCCCCATATATTTCCCCAGCAATAGACTGCTGTTGATGGCGAGCTCAGAGTAGTCACACCTGCTCCAGATTTCTTTTGCCTTTTAGATTCACCGGAAAAATAGTTATGTCTGCTCCGATGTTCTCAGTTAAATCCATTAGAGTTTGGAAGTCTCTGTTGAATGTATATTTTAGGGAAATACAGTATGCATCCATCTCCAAGAGATTTAGCTTCCTAGAGTACCCCTCGAGGATTTTGGTGTATCCGTAAATTCACTACACTTTCACAGTTGTGGGTTGTAGGTCTGCTTTGTTGTCATCTTCTCCACATATAAATCTATTGAGGAAGAGGAAGAGGGTGTGGTTCTCATGGCTCCTATGACCATAAGACAAAGCAGTTTTGTGTTTTGTCTATTAGGCTTTTCGTAGTGATCTGTCTGGTTTTGGGCCACCAGATAAGAGCTCCGTAGTAGATCATAGGTCTAATGATAGCGGAGTAAAGTCAAAGTGTTCCTATTAGTTTATTAACAATTTGGATCTTTTAGGTGGTGAAAAATGGCACAACTTGAGATCGATCTTGAGTCCCGCCTTCACGGCAAGTAAATTAAAAATGATGTACGGTCTAATAAAGGAGCGTTCCAGTACGTTTGCTTCCCATTTTGTTAAAAATAAAGGAACTGTAACTATCGAGCTAAAAGACATTTTTTCAAAATATACCAACGACGTAATTGCGACGACCTCGTTTGGTTTAGTTTGTGATTCGTTAGAAAATCCGGATAACGATTTTTATAGAAATGGAAGAAGTTTAATTACATCTGGTGGAGTTCAAGGGACTTCCTTTTACTACTTGATGTTTCCAACTATAGCCACTGTAAGCTATACGAACTCGAAAAACAACTGAAAAACGGTTAAATGTTTTCTTTTAGCTTTTAAAACTTAAAATGTTTCCGAAAGAAGTGGTTGAGTTTTTTAAATCCATTATAAAAGATACGATCAAGTACAGAGAAGAGAATTCAATTCGTAGACCAGATTTACTGGATAATTTAATAGAAACTAAGAAAAAACAAGAGCAAAATCCCAGTTCTTTCAAACCCCAACATATTTTAACAGTGGACGATATAACGGCCCAAGCGTTAGGACTTTATTTTGCAGGATTTGATTCGACTTCCACTATGATGTGTCACGCAGCTTTCGAGATCGCTCTCAATCCCAAAATTCAAGAAAAGTTACGTAGGAAGGTCGACGAAGTATTAGAAAAATATAATGGAGATGTTACTTACGAGGCTCTTTCAGAAATAAAATACTTGGACATGATTCTTTCGGGTGCGTACCAATAGTTTTAGGCGGGAAATAATCTTTAAATTTTTTTAATTTTAGAAACTTTACGAAAATGGCCTTCGTTTATAGCAAACGATAGAGTATGTAAAAAGCCATTTACTATAGAGCCCGAAAATCCTGGAGAAAAACCACTGCATGTAAAACCAGGAACTGTGATTTTGTTTCCATTGTTTGCTTTACAACGAGATCCTCGACATTTCCCCAATCCGGATACGTTTGACCCAGAAAGATTTAGCGATGAAAATAAACACGAAATTAATACAGGGGCTTATGCTCCGTTTGGTGGAGGACCAAGAAGTTGTCTAGGTAAAATCGAAACAGTGTATAATGTGTAATGTTACCTATTTCAATCTTTTTAGGCCCCCGTTTGGTTTTCTTAGAAGCAAAATCGATGTTATGCGACCTCATAAGTAAATTCGAAATTATTCCATCGAAGAAAACACAAGTTCCTCTCAAACTTAAAAAAGGCGAATTAAATCCTCTTCCCGAAGACGGGTTTTGGGTGGAATTGAAACCTAGGCAAAAGTAGAAAAAGTAAAAGTTTTTGTTTATCGATTTTTGTATTATTTTGCAATTAAAAAAGTTAAAAAAACTCTATTTTTATGATTACTTGCTACAGAATTCCCTTAACATTGAGTAACTCATGTTGCTTTAAGCTTTTGTAAGTAATTCACCCTTTTTAAAATTTCTAGTAACTTCATTCAGTCATTCCCTAATATGCAAAAAACTTTTATCAGATTCAGAAAACCATTGATCACATACAAAAAATGGATTTACATCACAATCGCGTATAGTTTGTCAGCAAAGCTAGCATGGTGTGGTATATCTCTGAGTAGCAATCCATGAGTTGCTAGTTTCTGGCAGATACTACAAATAAATAAAGGGTTCCATTGAAATCATAGATCGTTTTCTGCATAAGCTGCTAATATTTTTGGAAAGTTTGAGTTGAATTGTAAACAAAAATTTTGTTAAGCTATGTACAAATCAGATAACTACTTACTTTTGAACTCTTCGTTGAAATGTAATTTGTTTATAACTATTAACTAATAGTACGTACTAACTACTAAATAATAATTGTTTTCAGTATTATCTAGCCATACTATGATGTACAACGTTTAGTTTTATGCTAATTTTCTCCAAATTAAAAATTCAGGTATGTACCTTCTCAAAATAAGTCAAAATTAACTAAAATAAGTACCTAAACTACTATACTCTGATTAACGAATCTCGGGAGTAATTAGTGAGCACGCATTGATCACGTGCACAACGTTGTATGCAGTGGCGGCTGGCTGTAAGGAGCCAAGGAAACATTGCTCGTGGCTCAACCACAGCAAACCAAAAACCTGCTTAAAAAATGAACGTTTCATACGATGTATGATATGATAAATAACGCAGCTATGAACTTTATTATCAATCCAGTGGGCGAACAAGGAGTAAATCCGACGCTGACTCCACGTTTCTAGAGAATAGCGTGGGCGATTTTTCTAATTACCGAGTGTAAAAGCAGTTTAGTATCATTAGCTTTTATGAACTTTCGTATTTCGAAATTAAAAGAATGGAGCCGTTAGACGTATATTATGTCGTGTTCGTTAAGCAAAATCGTTCATTTCATTAAAGGGATGCCCATATCGTGAAACGAATCCACTTTGTGTTGTAACATCTGGTTTGGCAGTGTCAGAGTGGTTAACCTGCGAGTTGTTGACTCAATTACGAAAATCAAGCATTTTGGCACTTTCTTGTAAGAAATTTTCCACTCTATAAAAAAGGTTATACAATTATATAAATTGTATATACAATTTTGTGTTATTTGGCTTTAGGTACTCTTCAATACCTTGGGATTTAAGTTTTAAAAACGTTAATCTCAAAACTTAGTGATTTTCCTATCGTGGTGGAAATAATGTGTGCAATTAGGTCCTCCGAATCGATTCTGAGTCGTAAATGCTTCCTTTATCTCTCTGTTGAATTTTAATTTGTGGTCTCTTCAAGTACCTACTGTCCATTACTGTCGAACTTTTACAACTAATTAGAAACTTTAAAAAACGGACGCTAAACAATCGTAAACACACGTAAATAACAAAACAAGATCGCTTTATGCAACTTCAAATTTTGACATTTTTGACTCAACCAAATTTTAGTTAACAATAAATACCATAAATATTTAAATAAAAATTAGTATTTACTTTCCAGAGGTGCAATGGATGAAGAACATTTCAATTCGTCAGATATGATCGAAGAACAACTTAAAGTTTGGCAATTAAACTTCAGGTACTGCTTTAAAAAACCAATTTTAAGTTTTTATACTAGTAATTTCATAAAAATAATGTGCGACGATTTAAATCAAAACTTGGAGGTTTTTCTAATGAGTATAGACTTAATGGAAAGCTTCGTATCTTTACAAACTTCCGAAAATAAATTTAAAGAAGACGTTTTATCTATAGCTAGTTCGGTTCTACTAAGCAATAAGTCTTGTGGACAAAGACCAGAAATTAAATTACGAGTAATGCAAAAAACAATTAAGAAGTTAACGGACATTTCTACTACCATAGATGAAATTAGAAATGAAGAGCTCAACTTTTTAATTCGAGTTAGTCGGGTACCATCTTCCACCTTATTAACGGATGTCAATATATTTGCAAATTATTTTGTTGGAGGCCTTATGACTAAAACTAACTTTGAAGATATTTCTGGAGAAATTATTACGATTTATTACTTGTGCAGAAAGGAAATATATAGCAAACTTGAAGAAAGTTTTGGTACGAGATATTTAAAAAAAGTAATGTCGAATAAGTTTTTTCTAACTTGTGGAATTATTTTGTGTGGTTTGCACTTTACTACATCGGAAGAGACTGTTTTATTTAATGTGGCTGAAAAGTTTGAAAATATTACATTACTACGAAAAGAAGATTTCATATTTCTAGTTCAAACGTTATTTGAATACATACAATGATGAAATTTGTTATAATTTATTGGAGTCCAATAGAACGTTGTGATACAAAAGTTTGTCGATATAATTTATATGTAAGAAGAAAGTTTGTTAGTTAATTAAGTAATTTCTAATAAAGTTGTTTTTTCAAATGCCTAGATGCCCTATCTTTCTTTAAACGAAACCGCAATAACCTGAGACTATTAGACAGTTGGAAGGATTCATTTGCACCACTTGAGGAATTTCAATTTGTCATTTTCACTTCATTTTTCATTAAATTACTTGATAGAAGCAAGAAAAATTAATTATTAATTTATGTTTTAATCTTCACACATAATAAGACTAATTTAAAACTTAACTATTACATTTATTTCCGATACCACATTGTTAAAGTGGACATTCTTTTAACTTTCTTTTGTAATTGTAAAACGCCATATAACAAAGCTTCTGCAGTCGGTGGGCAACCGGGTACATAAATATCTACGGGAATAATTCGATCGCATCCCCTAAAAAACACAAATAGAATTCCAAATATGACATTAAAAACAGCCCATACCTAACAACCGAATAAGAATAATGGTAATATCCACCACCATTTGCACAACTACCCATAGAAATTACCCAACGAGGTTCTGGCATTTGATCATAAATTTTTCTCAAGGCTGGAGCCATTTTATTTGTAAGAGTACCAGCAACAATAACCACATCCGCTTGCCTAGGAGACGCACGAAAAACTACACCGTACCTATCCATATCGTAACGAGGAGCTGCCATGTGCATCATTTCGACAGCACAACAAGCTAAACCGAAAGTCATGGGCCATATTGAGCCTTTCCTTCCCCAATTCAACAAATCGTCCAAGCGAGCTAAAGAATATTCGGCTAAATTGCTAGTTTTTTGAAATGGGGAATAAGGACGAGGTGCGGGTTCTGATGTTGTTCGAGGTGCCAATTCTGTAGACTGTTTTCTTTGAAAACTTCCAAAGGCGCCACTAATTAGTTTTACCGTATTATTAGTACACAACCCTTGATTAGAGGCGACCAACGACGTTCGTAACATCTGAAACAGTTTTAGGTTATGTTCGTACTAACACCGATACATAATATAGGTATAAGATAAAATGAAAATACGAAAATACGAGACACTTACTGTGAGAGTTAAAAATTACGAACCATTCGATTAAAAATAAGGGTCTTATTTTACGTAATTCAAGATTTGACAACTAGTAAATAAATCGCGTTAGACCTAATGCCTAATTCTCATTTAACCTAATTTCGAAACTAATAATTTTAAAAGTTTATCTAATTGTGTGCGATTCATTTAATTGTGAAACTGTGATAACGATAAAGCAATTACGCAACTTTCAACTTTAATATTCTTCTTATAATTTATATTCTATACGATAATGGCGTTGAAATTAAAAGAGTTTGCTAAAAATGGAAGAACCATTTATGGGGCTGCTTTAAATTATAAGTGAGTGTATCGACAAAATCGTAACTTTTGCAAATAAATTAGCATTTTAGGGATCCAAATGGGGATATTAGCAAGCAAATTAAAGAGCCCGTAATTTTTCTTAAATCGGTTTCGGGATATATAACAGAAGGACAGGCTATAAAAGTGAGTACCTACTTATTTCAAACTTGCAAAAATTTCAAAACGTAATTCTACTATCTGATTGTTAATAGATTCCAAAAGGATTTGAACTGATAGAAGAACTAGAATTAGGAGTTATAATTGGAAAAGCGTGTAGAAATGTCACTGTAGACGAAGCGTTAGATTATGTTAGTGGATACTGTCTTGGCTTAGATATGACGTCTCTTAACGAATTGGTAAGTTTTCTTTTAAGTCTCGTCGTCAAACATAGGTACAGAAACTAGGAGCTACTAATATTCCAGGCACAGGCAAGGTCTAATGGCTGGCCATGGACAGTATGTAAAAGTTTCGATACATCTTGTCCCGTAAGCGAGTTTATCCCTAAAGAACTAATTCCAGATCCAAATTGTGTAGATTTATGGTGTACCATTAATGGCGAATTGAAACAACGTGGAAATACGAAACAGTTGGTGTTTTCGGCATCTCAGCTAATTAGCTTTATATCTCAGACTCAAACGCTTTTACCTAATGATCTTATTTTAACTGGAACGCCTCCAACTCCAGCAGTCGTGAAGGAAGGCGATATAATAGAAGGCGGTATAGACAATATAGTTCAAATAAAGTTTTCTGTTAACAAAGACGATTAACCACTAACGGCACTAACCACTAACATGTAGACAATAATAGAGAAATTTTGAAGCACTTTGTATATTAGTTTCTTAAATATGGGTATTTATGTTCTTCAGTTGGTAGTTGATGTTGATGAAAACTGAGAACAGAAAAGTGACGTAATGAGTAATGACAGTTGAAGTTGAGTTAGGGCCTGGAAGTTAATTATAAATTATAATTAATTTACCGGCGAAGTAAAGTTGCTAACGATACTCGTTTTATATATTTAAAATTAGAATAAAAGCATTTAGTCAAGACTAAAAGTTGTTTTAAATATCTATTTTGCGGTCTTGAAGTAATTGACATGTAAGTGTATTTGAGGTTGTGTTTATCTTGGCGTCGTCTTGAAATGAAAATCGTTTTAGGGCTCGTAAAGGTTCCGAAACCGAAGAAGATAAGGATAAGAAAAAGGAAAGAGGGCGAGATAAAAAGAAAAAGTCAGAATCGGGATCTAGCAGTAGCGATAGTAGTCGAAGCTCGTCCGAATCGAGTTCTTCTAGTGGGTCAAAATCGTCTAGCAGTTCGAGTTCTGGAAGTAGTTCGAGGTCGAGCAGCTCGTCTTCGGATAGCTCGTCTTCGAGTAGCGACCACGATCGAACTCGTCCCAAGCGGAGGTCCGGAAGTAAACAAGCGTCTAGAAAAAGTCGCGATAAGGACAAGAAGGAAAAGGACAAAGAGAAGGATAAAGACGGTAATAAAGAAAAAGAAAAGGAAGTGAAAAGTAAGACATCGCCTTCTCGCGACGATAGAGCTCCAGCTAGTAAGCAGCGCTCGAGGTAAGAACGTTTAAGTATTATAAGACCCATTTTAAATCTCCATTCAGGTCTAGATCTCATTCGTCACGCCGTAAACGTAGACGTCGTTCCCCAACACCGAGACCCACAAAGATTCACATCGGTCGATTAACTAGAACTGTAAATAAAGATCACATTGTCGAAATTTTCAGTACTTACGGTGTAATCAAAAATGTGGAGTTTCCTAAAGATCATAGCCATCCTCATATTGGACGTGGATACGCTTACGTCGAATTTACGACTGCAGACGAAGCCGAAAATGCCATGAAACATATGGACGGTGGTCAAATCGACGGACAGGAAATCACGGCGGCTCCTGTACTTATACCGAAACCGAGGCCACCTCCCATGAGGCGTAGCCCATTGCCCATGAGGAGACCTCCAATGCGTAGGACGCCACCGCGATTTCGGAGGCGTTCACCTTTACGGCCGCCTAGACGAAGTCCTATTCGTCGTAGACCTCATTCGCGTAGTCCGCCACCGAGGCGCCGCAAGCGTAGTCGTTCAAGTTCCAGCAGTTCCCGTTAATTTCTCGCTTATTTTTGTAAAAATTTAGTTGTCAAAACTAGGTCTTTATGTATTTTTTATTCAAATTTAAGAGTAATCGCTAATTATTGTACGGTAAAATATAAATTAACGGAGTAATAAAACATTTTTCATCTCTTCACCAAAGATGTGTCGTAAATCACTTGCCCAAAGTTGTACTTGCACGGATTCTTGTAGCATATTTCTTATGATTCATATTACATGTTTTCGCGAGTGAAGAATATGAATATTAACTGTTATTAATTCAAATGCACAAGCTTTATATCATTTGTAAATGTTTTGAATCTCGTAACGCTTCTTCGGACATGTATTTGAGAGTTTTTTGTAATCGCGCTTGTGCGAGTTTTCTCATTCTATTGGCAAATTCTGGATAGGGCGAGATGGCAGCGCGAAAATCTTTGCGAGTTAGAGTATATAACTCACAACATTCAACAGCAATAACACTCGCAATACGTCGTTCGTTGTCCATTAAAAGAGCTATCTCTCCAAAGTGACCTCCATCCGATAAGTGACACATCTAAAAATAACTATTGTAATAAACTTTCGAATTGAAAAAATTGGGAACGTACTTCTTTACCATTGCTAGTGAACACGGCAATAGTACCAGAAGCAATGAAAAACATGGAATCTCCAGGAAAACCAGCCCTAACTATGACGTCGCTTGTGAGAAAAATTTCTGATTTCATGCATTTGACGATTCTTCGTAATAAGTTTGGGGGTATATCACGAAAAAACGCTACACTTTCAACTAAACGCTGACAAGAATGTAGAATCATTTCCTGCAAAAAAATTATCAATCAATTTGCCGCTATTTGTATAAAAAATACATTTGAGTACTTGTCTCAAGTTGTCCGATAAGGCGTTCATTATATCGGACTCTTTGTAATAGTTTTTTTCAAAACGATATTCAAAATACATATAAATGCGTTTTCTCATGCTGTCCGGAAGTTGTTTATATCGAACGTATTCGGTGAGTTGACTAAGCATTTGTTGATATTTATTGCTCGAACTTAAATTTCTGTTCAGAACTTGTAAAGTTTCGGCTAATAATAACGTGGTTTTAGTTTTACTGTGGACGGTAGAAGAAACTTACCGTAAATATACCATCTAAGTAGTACTCCAAGGGATAAAAAAATGATGGAGTATGTTAATGACGATATAGTCTTAGTTTCATTTTGTGTACCGTATCCTATCAAAAGAAATCTATAGAGAGCCTTAAAGCAACTGGAAAGTAGTTCTTCATAAATATTATCCACCGCGATATTTTCGTCGTGAGTAAGTAAATAAATATTGCTGGTAGCCCAGAATAGAGCAATTATAAATATTAAAAGCAGTTTCAAAGCTCTGAATTTATATATACTGTATCCTTTGCGCTAAAAATATAGTTAACATTTGTTACTAAAATTCAGTTTTGTGCGATAAAGTGAATCTTTATTACGTTCTACTAGTTCAGTAAAATTAGGAGACCATTGAAAATTTGCTTAGACACTCATTAATGTTTTTTACTTTTCCAAGAACCGACAAGTTGTGTTTAGTGGGGAAGAAAGGGGTAAAGTAAAGAATTTTAACGATAAATGCTAGTAGTGCAGTAATTTAAAACAAAAACATTCAATCAAATGGGGTAGGTAGGATTTTTCCACCTGGTCTTTGTCAAAAATCCCTTTTTTGGAGGGGTGAGGAGAGACCATTTAAAATATACAGGTTGTTGTATTTAAAATAGAAAAGCTAGCCCCATTTCCGGTTAAACCTGAAGATAAAATTGAACATGTTCGGTATCATTAGACAACTAATCTTACAATATTTTAAAAACTCATAAAATGTGCAGGGTGTTTCCAAAAATTCTTTTTGTTTGGCTAATTTCCGGTTTAACCGGAAGTGTTTTTTACCCTAAAATTGTTACAAATAATAGAAATTTATATAATCAATTAATATAACAATTTGCAATTATAAATGTTTGAAATTTTGACATTAAAAATATCATAACTCCGGATCTGCTCATAGCAAATATGAACCAAACATAACATATCAAAATATAGACAAAACGCCCGGAGGTGATTTTGAAAAAACGTGTTTTAAAACTTTGGTCTTTTAAAAGGAGCCAATTTTGAAATTATTTTAAAAATCGATTTTATCAAAACGAAAGCCCTAATATATTTTGCCTATATTCTTGTTTTTAGATTTTTATAATAATTATCTACAATTTTATATTTCGATCATAATACGAAGTCGACGCAAAAATATAAAACAACAAAATAATGAACTTCTGCGACGATTAGAGATTAGAGACATGTGTTGAACAAAACGGCAACACTTTAGAAAAATTTGTCAGGTGCACGCGAGTAGTAGTGATAATGCATTCGCGTCGAATATTTAATAGTTAAAACCTAATACTAACTGTACATTCAAATATTTTGTTAAAATATTTAATTATTACTTGCGACTGTTTTTATTTAAAATACTTTCGGTTTATTGTGTGTTGTACAATTTATATAATTAATATAGTGCCCCAGTTAGTGCTTCAAAAACAATCCGGTGAGTGGTTATTTTTAATGGCTTCACCTAACAATTTTAGATTTATTAATTTTCGCATTTTTATCTGCGTTTCGACCATTATAAATGTAAATCAATAGGTAACGTGTTTTTTCGAATATTTTATAGTATGTAGGTATAGAGTTATAGAGAAAGAATTGGAGATTGCGAAAACGTAAAAAAATATATTATTGCTCTACCAGTGGTCTGCAAACAGTCCTCTGATATTTTTTACAAAAAAAGTGACACGCCACTGAAATTTTTCTGTTTGATATTTTTTCTGACTAGTCTGGTCAATTCTACATAAAAATGGTATCTTGAGTTTTTTTATTCAAACCGTTCTTGATTGAAAAAAAATTAAACGAAAGTTAAAACCTGTGTAAAATACCTGTTAATTTAGTTCTTCATGCTAGGGACATTGATAAAGATAAATTGATAAAATAACTTTTCCAACTAAAAGATATGGTTTTATATCCTTATTAACACATACCAAAATTGGTTATAATATCTGAAGTACTTTCGGAGATAATAAATCAAAACTTGAACAACCTGTAGCAAAAAAGTTTGGCGGTTGCGGATATAATATATGTTCATATGAACTTTTTTGCATAAAATGACCTGAGGAATCACACCCTAAAATATTAGCATGCAATTAAGGAACACCTTGTATACAACATACCAAAAAATCATATCTACCCCCTTTAAGTAACAAATTAGGTGATCAAATAATAAAATTACTGAGCTACGTATATCGAATCATAGGGAGTCCCCATCATTATACCATTGAGTATAATAACACTGCATACCTTCCAACGCGTACAACTTATTCACATGTGAATTTCAAGAAATAATTCTACTGCATTCATCCATTAACTGAAAATATCGTGCTACTCCCTTCAGACATCTGATATCATGACTGTATCGTAAAAAATGGCAAAATATGAAAAATTTGCAAACTTTTGTACGCTCGTATCTCGGATGCCATTAAATCTAAAAAGGCCGTTCTGGTCTTAAATTGTTGCAAATTTAGTCTACTTTAATAACGTACCGGCTTCCTTTCCTGAAAAATTAGCTCTTAATGGTGAAAATTGACAAAAACTGAAAAAAGGTATAAAAATTCGCGGTTGGATTTTTTTCCGAAAACCGAACGAACGTAAATTACACGGGTATCTCTCTCATTGTTTGTTTTATATTAAAAAATAAAGAATAATTTTAGTGAACTATAAACTATAATAGAAGATCCTGCTTTTATCGAAAGTTACTTACACTTCGTAATCTGTCCAAGTATTTAACAAAAGTAGTTAAACGCAATAATTTAAGATATCTCATAATACTGAACAACCAAAACAATTTATGAGTTGCAATATGTCCAATTTCAAGCAATTCTTGAAATGGTAGAGAGGAAAGGAGGTCGACTAAAAAGTATCCTTTCAAATAACGTCTAGAAATAGCCTTATTTAATTACGATTTTTCAATTCTGACATCATTTACCTTGCAACATGTTTGCAATTTAACGTAATTTTTCTAGTGCTAGGTTCGTAGTAACCAGATGCAAAAGTAATACCGATATCCACAAAACACAGAATATCGAGGGCATATTTTGGATATATAATATGTGGTTTGTGAAGTTGCTTTATATTTGCGATGGGTATTATTAAGAGGAGGCCAAAGAGAACAAACGCCATAAACGCTTCCCAATGTGCTCTAGAAATTAAAACAATTCCCCTATGGTCTGAACAGTCGTCGGTAAATTTACTAATTACTAATTACCTTCCGTTACTAAATGGATGTATCATGTGATAATGATACTGTAAATGACGTAGTTTCTCTTGCCTCACCTTTGCTCTAGATCTTAGATAAGTCCTCGTCATCGTACTGTTTTCGTTAACGGTGAGAAGACTTCGAAACTTTCTTCTCGTATTAACACATATTCCACTGTCAATATATGTTACGACAATGTCCACTTCTGGTGCCAAAGTACAGTGATGGTCTGTCAAATACTCTCTGTAGTCGTCGCCCGAGTCTTTAGATTGTCTCTCAGTATTCATGACGTTTCAAATCTTTACTCACAGCTGTCACACTTGAAAATTACAAAAACAAAGTTATTATGACAACGGTTTGTCATTTAGTTGATGTGAACTGTAAAAACTCAGTATAGCGGGTAGTGGGACCTTTACTATCTTATTAAAGAATCTCATGGACACTAATATCTTGTTGGTAAATGATCCGAGCATATAAGTTCATTTTGGTGGTTCCATAAAAATGGTTAGAGAAAGTTTATTTTAGAAACGCTGTTCAGGTATATGTTATGCGAGATCATAAGTTGACAGAACTTCAATTCAGCTATATGTACCCAAAAATCTAAATTCCATATCCTGAAAAAGTTGAGCGTTTTAATTTTGTCGCGCCATTTCCACAAAATAAACTAATACTACTGCCAAAACTGATAGTATGTGTGTTAGTGTTAAGTAATCATAATCACAGAGAAAAGTAATGTTTTTGAAGATTTAACTTTTAAGAAAAAAGACCCATATTTCAGATTCAAAGGCTTATAATTTTTGTCAGTACCACGAGAAAATGTAAGACAAAGAATCTAGCCTTTGAGGTTCCGGAATAAGATAGTAAAGGTCTCATATATTTGCTTAATAGTTCAGTTAAAATTTGCACAGTTGTTCAACAATTTATTATGAACTTAAAAAAATACATTTTCTCCTCAAAATCATTCAGTTTCCATTTCGACATTACACAACTCCTTAATCGACTTTGAAGCGCTCGTCAAACCTAGTCCTTCCAAAATGTAAGCTAAATTTTCTAATGTTGCATCCACATCGTCTTCGAACCAAAGCTGAATGGTATTTTTTGCCTGTTCAAAAACTGTTGGATTTTCGTCTTCGAAGAATTGAATGTCGTCGGATTGAAAACCTAAAAAATTTCATCTTACATAAGGACTTGTGTACATGTAAAAATGTTTACCTAATTTCGCAGCTACTCTCTTCCAATCTGAACCTATTACTTTTCCTAAAATATCCAACTTAGCTGGCGTTAAAGATGGGTTTTCTGGACGTGGATTGTGATCGTCTGTGAACTCTTCGGTATCTTGCCTAATATCTTCGCTAGGTTGTTCTTCCTCCCTAAACAAATTTTCTTCGAGTTCCGCGTCATTTTGTTCGGTCGTTTCTTGCAATCTACCGGGCCGGTCTGCCGCGATTTTTCGTACCATCATTTCGATATATTCCGGTAACTGATTAATTGGGTTGTTGCTGTAAGTAAAAAAATGCGGGCTGCGCCTCGCTAAAAGACGTAATGCGCGCCACCCAAAATTTCCATCTTTGACCAGCATTTCTTCCGGTTTTATAGTGGAGGGTGACTCGAGTTGGTTTATTGCGTCGGCAAAGTAATTTTCTAACGATGGTAAAAAGTCACGATCTTTCGCTTTACACGCTTCAAGGTTATCGGGACAAAAATTCCATAGCTTCGTGAGTTCAGAACTCCCCAAATAAAACTTGCCGACGGCGTGCGACTCTTTCAAAATATTGCCAATGAGAGGTTTATCATGGAGAGGCTTGCGATAGGTGTCTCCCGAGGAATCTACTACCGATAAAGATTTCCTCAGCTCTGTAATCGATCGAGTTTCGATAATTTGCAAAAATTTAATCGTCAAATCTTACCAGGGCATCCGTCGTTTTTCCAAACGTTCCAATGTTCTTCGCGTTGTAAAATGTTTTTAATGATGTTGGCAAACTCTTCACCATCCGGTGGCGTTTCGCGTAGTAACGAATACACCTTCTCGGTTACCGTTTGTACCCATTCTTTCTGATCCGCTTTCAATTCGTACGTTTCGCTACAATTGGAGATAATTAAATTAATTCGACCAAATGTAACTTACTCACGTTTTAAATTTAACGCTCGAAGTGAGATATTGAAATAAAATTAAAAACTGCAGAAGAACATATCTCCTAAAGTTAACGTCGTAAATTTGAAGATCCAAAAGCTTTTGATTGGTGAGGTACTTGGAAAAGTAAGGTGTTTCGTCTAAATCGCCATCGTCAGACTTGCTCACATATTCCAGTTTGAGACCTTGGAAAGTACTCATAATACTTGTCGCATGCTGAAACATTAGAATACGGATCATGCGTAAATTCAAACACGAATCACGTACCGAACAGAATAGCTTCCAATGAACCTTATTGTAGCATTGATTTGGATTTCTAAAAAAATCTTGCAAAGACCAAAATTTGCAATACAAACTGTAGTCGATAATAATGTTCTTTTTTGATCCCGCCACTTCAATTTCGGTCACCGACTCTTCGGACGGGTTGGCTCCATATTCGGTCACATTCTCCAGATTAAACTCGCTAACAATATTTAATCCCGACCTTTCGGAAAAAGGAAAAAACTTTGCTAAAAACAGCAAAATGCGTCCACAAAACACAGTTGCGCTCGAACGAGACAACCGTCTCAATAAATCGTTACACATGCGCAACAAATTATTTTTACAAGAAGTAAAAAACAAGTCTTCTTTCCAAACATTAACCTCGTCTTCTACTAACGTAAACATATCTTCGCAGATGTCGAGAGTGAGTGCGTCGAAGATATCCGCTAATAACATAACCGGGAGGGTAGGAGTAGCTATTTCCTTCCGACACGCTTTAATAGCCAAGTTTACAAAATCTTTAAAAATTTGTATTTCGCATTCTTGTTCGAGTAGTTCTAAACCGTAGTCACGAAAAGCTTGATCCAAAGCCGCTTTTAGGTCCACGGAAATATTAACGTAAGTTTTGTTCTTATTTTCTAACTTATCGATACTGTTGACCGTCAACATGTTTCCAAGTAAGCTCTACAATAAACTTTTACAAGAGAGCTTTTTAAATTGTGGGAAAAACTTACCTTATAGTCATTTTTTACCGAATAAAAGTTTACAGCAGAACTAACGTTAGCCATGGTTAGGTTAATTAATTTACACAATATTTTACTAGAATATAATACTTTTTATTCATATAAACACCATTTTAATGGCACACTTTTATTTCATTCACAACTTGTTATAATACAATTTTAACTGCTACGCTATTAACCTCAAACCTCGCAAGTTGCGCTTGAACTACTGTTTTATGTTGATTCGAACTACTACGCATTGAAACTCATTGGAACTACTCAAAAAATATAATGAAACTGACGTAATTTTTGAATGCACAAGAGTAAATCTGCGATTTGACGTTAAAATAAAACTTGTTTACTAGCTTTAGAATTTAATGTTAGTTAAGTATATTTTTTGCTATTATAAAAGTATTGTAAAGATTTCAACTTCATCTTGATAGAATTCACTTCTTACAGCACGCTTAAAGTTAGGGCATAAGTAAAATCATCTATCATAACCACATGAGGATGTCCATATCCAGTAAGAGATCCTCCTTGCTTATCTTCGCGACTCTTATTTTTACAAACTGGATAGCTAATAACCCATGTTGGTTCCAGTTTTCTAATTTTTAAACTTTCGCACTGAATGACACCTAAATATCCTTCGTTCTTTTTCCAAACCGCATTATTTAATTCGGGTCTTCCTGGAATTTCCAATACTTTGTTTGCCCATACAATCATTTTATTTTATATTTTCTAATGTTCACTGAAAATTTTGACTGATAGCTGATCAAATGTTTTTGCGAGAGTGTCAAATCGAAAATTGATGGGGAATAAATTGAACTCGATTCTAGATCGCATCTTTGATTATCCAATTAAAAGAAAGCCGATATGTTTTTATCGCCAAGAAGACTTTTCTTCTACAGGTAGGAGTTTTATAACTATTTAGTTCAAAGAAATTCAAAGTATGTCGGTATCTTTATTCTCTCAGGAGAACCGCTACCTCAAGAAGAAGTGGATTTAAAAGTACCACCGACAGAGTACGACAAACTTCTTCAGACTTTTTACAATAAATTATTGAGTCAAAGAAAATTAAGTGGTCAAAAGCAAGAAAATGATAGACGTTGGAGTATTCAAAAACTGATAAGTAATTTTCCCGGTTGGAACGAGATGACGATTTCAAATTTACACAGTTTATTTTTGTTATTTGACAATTTAAACGGGATGCTTAATTTTGAAGACTTGTAAATTATTTAAAGATTTATTATTTCACTTTTTGCCGTTGTAGTGCTGCTGTTTTAGAGTCTCTCGGGGACGAAAATAGTACGGACGTTCGCAAAACGAAATTCGACTTAGCAGATACGGATTCCGACGGATGTATTAATTACGAGGAATACTTATTAGTAAGACAGTCTTTGTTGCCCTTTAAAGACAATTTTTACGTTTTCATTTTAGTTAGTTTATAACTTCGATCCTCCCGAAAAAAACGAATTGGTGGGTCTCTCCAAGTTATGTTTTGAAGTCGCCGAAAATATTCGATTTGTGAGCGATCTCTCCGTAGGAGAACAGTTAGAATACGGCTTGTTTTAATTAAATTTATTGTATATGCACCTATACTAGAAATTAAATCTTTTAAGGTGGTTCGAGTCTAAGAATTCTAAGTTTTCCCTGATCTGCAAAAATACAAGCGGCTTCGTTAACGCCCCCGCAATATTTTGAAGAAGAAAATACAGTTAGCAGTTTTCCTTTGAGTAAAACCTAAATAGTTAATAAATTATCTGCCGGGAAGCGGAAAAGACGCCTTACATTAAATCCCGCTTGTGCAACTTCGTGTGCACGCACTATGTGGGAAAATCCGTTGTTATTTAAAAATCTTTCCAAAGCTTCCACGCTAAACAAATGAGCAGTTCCTCTTCTAGTATTTACTGCAAAGCCATCGTTGGCAACTAACTCGAGAGCCATATCGTCGCTAATCTGCTTATTCTTGCTAAAATTTGAAAGATTAAAAATTAAGAAAACGAGGCCGATACAACCTTATTGGATCGTTCCACATGATTTCCCACGCCAAACTGCTCTGATCGTCGGGGTTCGTCAAAGGACAAGGTATCGAATTTATGGTGGAAATATTTGGGCACAACCAAGGAGGGGGAATTCCTCCGTGGCAACAAAAAATCTACAATCGTACCAACGGATGAAATTTTACGTTAGATGTTAACTATAGATACTTACTTTTCCATCGATGGAAGCAGCGATGGGCATATTATCGAAAGCACTATTTATGGCACTCCAAACATCTCCACCAACTTTTTCTCCAAACTTAAATAAGCATTCCCTTGAAGAAATATTTGAGAAGGAATACTTTTTACGTAGCACGAACTACTCACGAGTAAAAAGTAAACATTTTCTGCACCTCTCTTATTTCGTGGTTGCCCCTAATTAGGAATACTTTACGTGGGTTTTGAAGTTTGTAGCAAAACAAGTAGGATATCACTTCCATACTACACGGACCCCTATCTACGTAATCGCCAAGAAAAAGGACATTAGAAGGACACAAACCGAGACCAAAATGCCAAAGCACTTTTTCAAAATATAACAGAGAATTAAAATTTCCATGTAAATCCCCTAAGGATGAAATTTTTAATGTGGAATTAATAAAAGAATTTTAACCATTTACCCAAAATGTACGTAGGGGATTGCAACACCAAAAGTCGTGATTCGCTTTTTAAAATATCTTTAACTTTCATACAGATCGTCATAAAATTTCTCGCATATAAATTAGGATCCAATTGGCCCCATAAGAAAGGCTCTTGTTTTGCAGTTTTTGGATTTTTGACATAGACCCGACCTTTATTTACTTGCATTAAATAACGTAAACTTTTAAGGATTTCGTTTGAAATGGACGTTTGGCTAAATTGATCTTGCGATAATCGTCTTAGCGGATCAGTCTGTGTGAATTGACGAGTGCTCGATGGAGAAACTGCATCTGTTGAAAATTTAAGTGCTTTTTGAGAAATAACTAACTTGCCATTTTTTCATACTTCCCAAGTTCCATATTTCGTCGATGCTAATTAAAGTGCCACTTTTCTGAAGCCTAACTACGTGCTCTCCTAATTCGTATGCACTGCTTTTTCCTAAAAGCGTAAAATTACATACAAGTTGCAAGATTTAGAAGAAAGTTTAGGTTTACCGCTAGTTTTCGGGGGCATTACTAAAGTTTTGGTTTCAATTTTAGGAGGAGGGGCTTTTACGATTTTCTTCTCTTTATTACTAATCGAAACGTTCAAAATCATTTCATTGTAAAATCGTTCTACTTACCGACTTTCTTGCAGGTATTGGATTACACTTATGGCAGATCTAAATATTTGGGAAGTGCCTCTTAATTTGAGTTCACCGACGGCACGAAGGAATTCTACTAACGACAAATTATTTTTTTCTCCACCCAATCCGAGGCCCCTAAAAGTTTATTTGCGCTTTAATTACCTACCATTTATTTAGACGAATAATTCGCAATAACTACTTAAATAAAGTTTCGGCTTCTCGAGCAACTCCACTCGCATCAGTCGACTGTTTTTTGAGCTTACGGATATTTAGAGTTAAATTTTTGAATTCGTCGTAACTAAGATTAACGTCCCTATCTCGATCGAAAAACCTACAATTTTTTAACCGTGCCTGTTTGGGTTATGAAGTTATGAACAAAATTAATCTTAACCTGAAGATGTATCTACATCTAATTTCTGCCGGAACTCCTCCGTGACTTGTATTTGGTTCCATCGCTGCAATTACGTAAATAAAATCTCTATAACACAGTCCACAACGATTAGAAATATCGGCCGCTCTAAAAAATTTCGAAAGGTAGTTCTTCTCTTTAAAAAAATCGGCTCACCCACCTAAAAACGAAAGGAGCGTCTTCTCTACTCCACCCCAAAAGTAGAAGATATCGAGAAAACACTTGTTGGCACATGTAGATAGCGGGAAAACAATAAAACAAAAATTCTTTGTAAAGCAATGTTTGAACTAGAAAATTTGCAATTAAGTAATCAAAAACGCGAAGAAAAAATTTAAACTACCTTCTTTTGTAAAGTGAGCGGACTGTATAAGTTGTTCGTAGTTACCGTCAGTTGAAGAAGCTATAAATATACGGTCGGCAAGTTCTACAAAATTCCCACAAGAGGAAATTTCTATAGGTACAGAACCGTCCCCTATGTCGCTCGAAGACACATTTCCTTTACAAAGGTTTAAAAGCTGAAGTACTTCGGGAGACCGTAAATTTTCCTGAACCATCATTTTAACAATTTCGTTCTCTACAGCCCAACGAATCCTACCACGATACTATAAGACAAAATGTATAAAACTCCAAAATGTTTGGTTTATGAGTTCGACCACCTTTCCGTAATTTTTGATTTTCTTTTTCTGATCGTTATTAATAGGAACGTGGTACACACAATGATAGATATAAGGAACGCTGTGGTTAGGTATCCAAATTTTGTAAAGACGTACAAGTTTAATACCGGAAATAGCAAAACCGAAGACCTACACAATAATTAATCGTTATTTGTACGTCTTTCCACATCCAGCTACGAACTAACGTCTTCGACATCTTTTAAACATTGCGAATACCAACTTTCGCTGCTTGTAATTTTAGAGCCAGGTATCCAATATTCATTTGAATTTGCTTCTAATGTTAATAAAAACGTAGAGTCTTGCGAACAGTATACGGCCAGCGAGACCACATCACCGAGGTCTTCTGGAGACTTAAACATATCTTTTCTGGACAGAAATTTACTGGATAATTTGACAAATATTATACTCAACCTATTGGGATTTTTTAACTGTCAAATTTTATTTTCTAGTCCGGTCAATCTAGACTAAAAAATCAGAGAAGTGGTGCATAAAGTCCCAACAAGCTGAAAATCAGTAAAATTGTTTAAAATATAATTATAAATAAAATTTAAAAGTTCCCCATCATTCCCGTGTGTGGAAAAAATTTTATTTGAGGTTAAAGGTAAAAAAAATGAGTTTTTCGCGATTTTCAGCAAAACGGTAAGTTTTATCATAAAAGTACTTTAAACAAAATTGTAGATAATAAAATTATCTATAATAAATGTATCAAAACTTGTTTTCCTACGAGCCACCGTTTCTGAGATATAACGATTCAAAAAGTTGTAAAAGTTGCGCTAAGTACACTACCTCATAGGTGGCGTGGAAACGTGTGCATATTATGTAATAACTTTTAAAGGGCTCATACAAATTAGTTCAAATTTTGGTACAAGGAGAAGTGGTCGTTTATCTTTGTAACCGTGTTTTTTAAATTATAATCGTTTTATTGCAATTTCTTTAAGCGACGTTTTTGAAGCCGCAGATTTACTCATTTAACTCGAAATGGGTTCTTCGTGTTTGACGGCGAATAATTTTTAAACGGCTCATGCGAATTATTTCAAATTTTAGTAAAAGGAGAACTGGTTCTTTATCTTTGTAACCGTGTTTTTAAAATTGCAATCGTTTCAGGGAAATTTTTTTAAGCGACGTTTTTGTAGCCGCAAATTTACTCATTTAACTCGCAATGCGTTCTTCGAGTTTGACGGCGAATAACTATTAAACGGCTCATACGAATTATTTCAAATTATAGTACAAGGAGAAGTGGTCCTTTGTCTTTGTAATCGTATTTTTAAAATTGTAATTGTTTTCAGTGCAATTTTTTTAAGGACGTTTTTGTAGCCGCAGATTTACTCATTTAACACGTTTCCACGCCACCTATGAGGTAGTGGATGATAACAGCTTTTTGAATCGTTATATCGCAGAAACGGTGGCTCGTAGGAAAAAAAGTATTAATACACTTTTTATATACAGGGTGAACCAGAGCGCCCGTATCAGGCGGTTTTTTCAAGAACGGTTAGTCGTAGAGAGTTGGGTAAAAAAATTTTATAGCAAAAGCCATAATAAAGAATAGAATGGTGATATTTTTATTCCGGGGGGAGGTCGGCATGCCGAAGAGTTTGTTGCACAATGTCGAGAACTCCAAAATTTTAAATGGCACCATAGGGCAAAAGTGGTATCGTTGAAAAGATCTCAAAAAAATAAGTAAGTTTTGTAGAAAGAAAAATTTTATTACTCCCACCCCTTTTGAGTAATATTTGATTGAAGTTAATAAACTCTAATTTAACATGGCTAACTTATTTTAAAAACAGACATTTAAAATCTTAGTTCACAATGTCATAATAATTAACAATCAATTGTTTTATCATTTGATTGTAAAATCATGATTGTTTGATAAGCGTTTGAGCATAAGATTGAAGTTGAAATTTCGTTTATTAATAATAAAATATATAAGCCTGTAGCTTGGAAATAAGTACTCTAAGAGAAAAACTTCTCAAATAGAAGTTGTAGAGCATCAAATTCTGCGTTCATGCGTACCAAAATTTTTAAATTCGGTCAAGTATACCTCTACACCTAATAATTGTATTTAATAATTTAAGGAGTGAGTTGATAAAGGTGTTATAATCGCATTTTGAAAAAACTCGGATTTTGTAGCCCAGTCAAATTAGCCAAATGGAGGGAGTTTTGAAAATTTTTATTACATTTTATTATTATTTTAAAAATAAGTTAGCCATGTTGAATTTGAGTTTATTAACTTCAATCAAATATTACTCAAAAGGGGTGGTAGTAATAAAAATTTTTTTCTACAAAACTTACTTATTTTTTTGAGATCTTTCCAATGATACTACTTTTGCCCTATGGTGCCATTTAAAATTATGGAGTTCTCGACATTGTGCATCAAACTCTTCGGCATGCCGACCTCTTCCCGGAATAAAAATATCACCATTCCATTCTTTATTATGGCTTTTGCTATAAAATTTTTTGACCCAACTCTCTACGACTAACCGTTCTTGAAAAAAAAGCCTAATACAGGTGGTCTGGTTCACCCTGTATAGTTTCATGATCTACAGTTTTTGTCTAAAATACTTTTATGATAATACATACCGTTTTGCTGAAAATCGCGAAAAACTCATTTTTTATATCTTTGACCTCGAATAAAACTTTTTCCACACACGGGAATGATGGGGAACTTTTAAATTTTATTTATAATTATGTTTTGAACAATTTTACTAATTTTCAGCTTGTTGGGACTTTATGCACCTTCGAATATCTAAATTGACCGGACTATTCGCACATACGAGTTTACGTTGGGTACACCAAAAAACGCTGCACTTTTTGGTTGGGATGTGCCACTTTCTGGCGTCATAGTTGATGCCAAAAGGTAACTTTCCAGATACGGAGTTACTTGAAAATTCGTGTAGAATACCATCATAACGGCCATTGAAGATGACCCCTGTTAGCCAAATAGATTTTTTATCTCTCAGCTAATAATGATTCGATTTCGATTTTCTTTTTTTGTTTGAAAGCTCTTGTGAAGGGGAACCTTTTTTGTCCCTATATATTTATCTCTACACCTTAAGAGTTCTGCGCAATTTTCAAAAACTTGAAATTTTCACTTTTCTTACGAATTTCATTGATAAGTTCTTTATTAATTGTGCTCAATTATTACCCCAACAAAGGGCGTATGTCTGTGTGGTTCCGTATATGTCAAGAAATACTTTTTTTCATAAACAACAGTAATTTTAATTATTTTGAAAATATTTATTACATTATAGTTCAGTAAATTTCAGCATCCTACCTTGCATGAAATGGGGTAGCTAGGTCTAATATTTTGGTATGTTGTCTATGACGGAAGACTAATGATAAATACAAGTTTTCCTCCTCGAGACCTCCGGATCTCTCAAAATCGAAGAAACCGCGAAGTGTTTTGCCTTTTCCAGTTTCTAGCACTTAGAACCTCGAAGAATTAATTTTTCGGCAAAGACAGTTCTATACTTTTTAATGGTAGTATTACTAAACCAACATTTAACAGAAACAGAAACTTTAGCAAGGTTTTTTAATGTTTTCTTTTGACCTGTAGCATCACCCCGTTAAGAGCGGCGGAATATTGCATACTTTAAGGCTTGAAAACGTGCTATCTTTTGGCGAACAAATCAGAAAAACTACTGAATATGAAAGCCTGTAATTTAGCATATATAAAGAAAAAGGTCTGCTCTACAGCTTGAGATACTTTTGAACTCAAAAAAATTACAATTAGTGCCTTTTTTTAACCACAAAGTTGGCCTATTTTTGAATGCCTTACCAATCGAATGTTTGACACAAATTTAAAATAAAAAGTATCTCAAGCTGTTCATTATAGTCTAATTAACTGTAAACAAACTTTGAAAAACTTTAAATCTTTCTCAATTTTTTAATTTGTTCGCCAAAAGATTTATTTGAAAAAGCGCTAAATGTCCTAATAGTTAGGCAACTCTATATACACGTCTCTTACACGACGCCTGTTTTAGTTCAGCAAGTTGCCACATATTTTGGTGTTAGTAGCCAAAAGCGAAAGTCGAATTTTGGGATGGCCAGGTACTCGCATAATATGAACGTCAACAACCTGTCAAAATTTTAAGTAATTTATTACACTGAAGAAATTTGTTCGACTCGAAGCGAATTTTAGTTTCCAACAATGGTTCTCCTTTTTCGTTGACTATTTTTAAATATACATACTATTTAGTAAAAGTTTTATATGATCGAAAAAAATTACATTTTGATGAAATTTGATTTCGCCCACTTGAATAAAATCTCATCCACAACAGGTTAAGCTTTTAAATGAAATCGTTACAGTGTGGCCCAAAATAAGAGAGTTATTTTGGTGGCATTTCGTGCAATCTTGACCCATATTATTGCTAATCGTTTATAGGCGAGCACACATCGACCCTAATCAAAAAAATATCTTACGATTTTTTAATTCAAACTGGCGGCGAGTAGGTATAAATGATTGTCACATTTTCCAGTTTTTTCTTATTATAACTTTGCAAATAATATAATTTATTATTATGTATTATAAAAATATAAAAACAGGAATATACAAAATATAAGAATTTTTTTGAATTAGTCGCGCTTTAGAATAATTTCAAAATTAACTACATACTTTTAAAAGACTAAAGTCAATTAAAATTATAAATAGGGATATCAAAATTGATACATAGAAGATCGTGAACACCCTGTATAGAAGTATACTCCAGTTTTAATATAATATCAATGCTTGCTGGATTTGTCAATTTCAAGAACAAACGTTCTGAACATTAAATTTACGATTTAACCCTTTGGCAATAGAGAAATAGATATATAATACCTGCCCATTGCCCATACCTACAATGTAAAGGAATTTAAAGGTCTAACTTTTTTACTTGAAGTACCTATATTGTTATTCGGTATTACCAATGTATTGTATAGACAACACAACATAGAAACAATTAAGTACCTAAGTAACTGAAAACAGTTTTTTATGAATGTTCGTTGTTACGATAACCCTTATCGAATTCATTTGAAGTTTAGCAAGCTTTACGCTTGCTAATCTTTGTCCGGAAACGGACATTTGGGTTTCTTGGAAAAGCCATCTAATTAGAGGCCACCATTCTTCTTGAGTTTCTATTGAAACTCGTCCAACGCTATTCTTTTACACGCTAATATTTCATCTGTTTTGGGTACGCCCGTAAAAGCTTCCGAAGCCGTTCGTTTTTGACCTCCTTCTTGGCGACGTTTCGATGTAGGTGGCGACTTCAAATTATTCGTTTGTTGTCGCGAGTACTCTTTAAAATACAACTGCCATTTTAAAAGAAGCGACTCTTTCAAAATTCGTTTTGCTTCATCGTCGGTGTCTGTTTTAGGCTTGGGAAGATGTCGTCGCACTGTTTGTATTTGTTTGGCATCAGGAGGTGTAGAAGGTGCTGTCGAAATCTTTCGTGGTATACGGTAATTCGCCAAAAAGGATTGGATTCTATCGTCACTAATTTCTGGTATGGCAGACGTTGGATGTTTCGATTCAATCCCACCTTCACGTGAAGCAATCCGTTGCTTAGGGACGGATTTTCGGTTTTCTAAATTCAATACTTTGGTAGACATTCTCAAAGTAGTTTTAGCGCTTAAAACGTTGTATTAACAATGTTCAAGAAGATAAACTAATGGACCGTCGTCTTCTTAGCTACCCCTTTTATGCTTAGACCGTTACCGTTATACCGGTACCGTTAGATCTTAGAGGTTTGCAACTTGTGATTGGCGGAGAAGGTGAGAAGGAGGCGGAGCTTTAGAAACGACAAGTTTTAGGAGAACCTCTCTGGCAGTGATCCAAATCCTTGTTGAAAAAATTAAATGAAAATAATCAATTTGTCTACTCCAATTAGGATTTTTATTAATTTTACACATTTTTTTCAAAATCAGCAATGAAGTGCTACTTATTTTTTCATAAGCGGGGTCATTTATATATTATTATTTATAATATTTAAAGTTTTGGGATATTTTGATTTAATAAGAATCTAGGTATACTATAATAATAACGCCAAAATTATACAATTAATTAGTAAGTACTACCGAATAAGGATATAGTATTACTATAGTAACCGATGGACACGTCATTGTATACAGGGTGTTTACGGTCTTCTCTGTATCCATTTAAGAGACGATAGTACAGGTCACCATGGTATACAAAACCAACATTTTTGACCAAAAAATTAATCGTTTATAATATAAAAACTATAAGCGTTATCTCCTTGCTTACGAGGCAACTTTTACGCTTTTACCAAAGTTTTTAAATGTTTTTTTCCCTGTAGCATCACTTCTTTAAAGGATACAGAGAAGATCGTAAACACCATATACAGAAATATATGTACTCGTTTTAATATAATATCAATAGGTACGTGCTGGATTCGTGAACTTCAGGAACAAAATTTTAGCCCTTTGGCAATAGATAAGAGAGCAAGTAGTAATACCTATTATACAGGGTGATTTATTAGTTCACCGATAAACGTTGCCATATGAAAGCTCGCGTAATTAAGAGATAGAGATCATTTGGACATTTGTCCGATTTCGCTTATTCCTGGAATTAGAAGACCTCAATGTTCACTGCAGAACAGGCGAATTTAATAAATATCAATAAAAATAATAAAAGAAAAAATACGCATGTCAGTCGGCTGTTATATTAGTGTTGTTGATTAAAACAGCTGCATTTTCATTGCAACAAATACACAAAAATTACAATTTTTGAGAGCTAAAAATGCATATTTTTGGTTGATCTACTAAGCCCACTTTTTTTGATATTTGTTAAATTGGCTGCAGTAAACTTTAAAGTCTTCTAATTCCTTAAATAAGTGAAGTCGGACAAATGGCCAAATTTCAATAGATTTTTTTCTCTTAAAATTACACAAGCTTTCATACGCTAAAGAATTTAAATGGTTAAACTTTTTTATTGGAGAGGTATATTGTTATTGCCAAATTTTGCTAAAGATTTAACTCAGCTTACAAAACAACGTTTCCTTCAGAAATTTGTAAATTAAAGATAAAAGAAATTGACTAGAAAAGCAATTTTAAATTCTTAAGTTTCCCTTTCATTATTGATAGTGAAAACGAAAGTGTCACTAAAGGGATTAACGGTAATACACCTAACTATTATTTGAAATGCTATTATGGTTAAGTCCGCAAGCAAATATTGGGGGTCTTTTTACCATAAGAGGTATCTTTGCAAAATTTTACCGTTTGTTTAAAAAAATTTGCGTCAATTATTCCACGTGGTAACAATGTTTTTCACTAGAAATTTTTAACAAACTATTATTATTATTAAATAGGTAGGTATGTAATACTAATACGGTTGAAAATTTTTGCTTTTAAACTCGGGCTTTATTGATATCGCGATCTTAGAAAAACTTTTTGATTTCCATTCAAAAATTCAAAAGTAGAAGTAAAAAATAAAGGTTTCCCAATAAAGCACGAGAGGACAACTTATATAGCCCCTACTAATTAAAAATGATAGTTTTGAAAGCTTGAAATGGGTGCAAATTTTAAAAACGAAAAGAGAAGATTTCTGATGGTCGATCTGACAAAGTGAGAGGCAATCTAAATCAAGACAATCGCCATTTAATCTAATCGCAACCTATCGAACAGATATAGATCGTCATCAAGGTCTTAATTTGGTTCCTAATATTAGTATCAGAAACACAAAAAGACTAAGATAATGATTTGCTTCTGCCAGGATATACAAAGAAGCGTCGAAACAATAAACTGAAAACAGATTCAACTTTATTAACTACCTACATATATTAAGTACTTACTCTATAAAAGTTAGTTGTTACGATCAACACTTATCGAATTCATTTGAAGTTGTCCGGAAACGGACATTTTGGTTTGTTAAAGATAAACATCAGATTCAGATGGCATCTAATGTTCTGCACGACGTGCACAAGGGCATACTTACTTTGTACTCTGATGAAATTATCCAAGCTCTTGAGAGCTTCTTGTTGATCGGCGTTCAATTCGCGCTTTTCGAATAAATTGTTTTTTTCCAATTTGAGGTACTTCTCTTGAAAGTCGTCTTACTCCGCATGAAAATGCATTCGATGTTTGCTCACAAAAGCATCGTAGGCGTGTGAGAAATTTTTTTGGATCTCATTTTGATTAACTATTATTGTTCCTCTATCAAAATTAGTTGTTACGATTAATAACCCTTCAGAATATAAAAAAAGCAATTTTAAATTCTTAAGTGTCCCTTTCATTATTGATATTGAAAACGAAAGTGTCAATAAAGGGATTAACGGGGGTCCTTTTACCATAAGACTTGTCTGCTAAATTTAGACCGTTTACTTGCAAAGATTTGCGACAATTATTCCACGTAGTAACAACGGGGTTCTCTAGAAATTTGTAAAAAAATATGTAATGCTATTACAGTGGAAAATTTTTGCTTTGCAACTGCAAAATTAGAAGGAAGAAATAAAGGTGCTCGCAGACCAACGCAAACGCGTCCAAACGCAATCAATCAATGAATTTGATTTGGATTAGTTGCATTTGGACGCGCGATCGCGATAGCGTTGGTCTGCGAACACCTCAAAGGTTTGCCGATAAAGCAAGAGAAGACAACTTATATTAGCCCCAACTAATTAAAAATCAATTCTTGAGAGCTTTAAATGAATTTGCAAATTTTAAAAACGAATTTGCAGTTAATTTGTTAAAACTGAAAAAGGTTTTGGGTCGATCTGACAAAGTGAGCGGCGACCTAAATCAAGATCAGCACCAATTGTACCACCTCATGGAACAGCTATACGAGTATAGATCGTCATCAAAGTTTTTCTATAGTTCCAATATTAGTATCAGAATTACGATAAGACTAAGATAATGATTTGCTTCTGGCCAGGATAAACAACGAAGCATCGAAACAATAATAATAATAATAATAATAACAAGCTGAAAATAGTTTTAACTTTCAACTCCATTAACTATTAGATACTTTATAAAAGTTCGCTGTTTATAATTAACCCTTATCAAATTCTTTTGAAGTTGTCCGGAAACGGACAGTTTGGTTTGTTAGGGATGACCATCAGATCCAGACGGCATTTAATGTTCTGGACAGCGTGATGCACAAGAACAACTTTAGCTTTGTAGCTTGAATAAATTATCCAAATTATCGAGCGATTCCCATTGATCGGCGTTCAATTCGCGCTTTTCGAAATCAATTGTCTTTTCCAACGAGAGGTTCTTCTCTAGAAAGTTGTCTAACTCCGCATGAAAATGTATTTGATTCCTTCTCACAAACGCATCGTATACGGATGGACCTTTTTTAGGTCTCATTTGGATTTTGTAAAGCTTCCTTTTCCATGGGATTGCATTTTCCTTAGAAACTTCAATTTCGTCTAAGTCGGCATCTGTAGCCGTGCGTTTTTGACCACCGACTACTTGATTAGTAATATTAGGCGATGACTGTATATTTTTTGTAGATTGTACTTGTGGAGATAAAATCTTAACTCGAACTTCACTACTCTCGGACGAAGCCATTTTACGCGAAGGGTTAACTGGCGACTCTAAAATAGGCATCGAATGTCGGTTCTCTTTAAAATTTTCATCCACTCCATCGTCCACTGGTGTTTTCGGTTGTAGATGAAGAGATCGTCCCACTGGCTGTATATTTCTTCCAATAGGTACTGGTATTATAATATTTTTTTCAGGGAATATGCGATAGTGAGATAAAATTTTAACTCGAACTTTACTACCCTCGGGTGAAGCATTTCGTTGCTTAGCAATGGCTCCTCGATGCTTAAAATGCGAGACTTTGGTAGACATCGTCAAAGAAGTTTTAGCACTTAAAACGTTGTATTAACAAGGTTCAAGAAGATAAACTGACTTATCTTTCTCTTTACTACCCCTTTTATGCGGTATCGGTTATCGGTACCGTTAGATTTTAAGGGTTCTGCAACCTTTGATTGGTGGGGAGGCGGGGCTTTAAAACTGTAATTTGTTGGATAACCCTGTACTGTACTACCTTGTACCCAAAGCGCTTGTTAAAAGATTTCAATTTTTTTGAATAATTAGAAGTAATTGTTTTCTTTTAACCTGTATAGCATCACTCCGTTAAAGGATACAGAGGAGATCGTAAACACTCTGTACAGAAGTAGGTATAAATTACTCGAGGTTTAATATAATATCAATGCGTGCTGGATTCGCCAACTTCAAGAACAAACTTTTAACCCTTTGGCAATAGATAAGAGAACAAGTAGTAATACCTATTATACAGAGTGATTTATTATATCACCGATAAACGTTGCCATATATGAAGGCTCGCGTAATTTTATAAGAGAAAAAGATCATTTGGACATTTGTCCGTTTTCACCTATTTAAGGAATTAGAAAAGCCTTTAAAGTTCACTGCAGAACATGCGAATTTAATGAATATCAATAATAATAACTGTAACAAACCGCTATCTTTGACTTAATAAAATCTCTTACTTGGGTGCTAATTGTAGCGAAACGCCTTTTTGGCGTTTTAAATGCTCTTTGATGAAAAAAAATTGATTACTGTACTTATGAAAATGCTTAGGGCGCCAGTACGTTTTGTAGTTAAACGCACAAACTAGCTCACGTCGGTATCGCCGTTAACTCTCTCTGGCCGTTGAAGAAGCAGAAAAAACACAGTTCTAAATTATAAGCCGGATATAATATCTCTATAAAACGGACCACTTGTCCAACACATACATAAACGAAAATACATCAAAATACAAAATACCCAACAACTCAATGTACACAAAAATGATTACACGGCAGGTCGAGGATCCGTTGCACATTTAAATTGCGCCTCTGCGTCTACTAACAACGTATCCTCGTCTCCCGTAAAATATAACAAATTGGAAACTCCCAGATTCCCGACTCCGACAAGAACTAGCGGGTTTCTGGAAATTATTATTACAAAAGCTTATCAGACCTTACTCTTAATTACTCCTTTACGCCGCCCTTACGGCCGTGTCTGACATTATTAACTTCCAACACGATGGTTGTTACACTTCTGGAACTTCACCAGTTCGCTGAACATCCACGTAGCAGTTTGACTTCACGAACGACAGTTGGTACCCAGTTGAATGTACTGATCCTATGTTCTCTTTGGTAAATGCGAGGTCACTGACATCGGTTAACTTTAACCGCTTTAAATAAAGGCTATCCGAATAACTTACAGCCTTGGGGTTTGGTTATAATTACTAAATTGTCTTTTATTTACTGGCCGGTCACCAGTACGTCTGAGAAGTCTGACGGATTTTTTATCTATATCGAATACTTTTCGAACGCACGAAAATTAACCACGTAATTAACTTTGGTATGTTTTACAAACTTAATTCGGATTTTCCCTTTTTTGGGACACTTTTCCCGAGAACTCTACACCATGCCACAATATTCGAACTTCTACTCAGGCAATCCCTTTTCAGCACCACCACTTTACTTAATTACTCAACTTTATTACAGCAACTTAACTTCTTCGATAGACTCGAAAACAACTTTACTCTTTTAGAGTTTCAATAATATTTTTACTAAACTTTTATTCTTCAGAAGTCTGAATAACAGTTATTGTTCTCCTCTCGGGAGTATCAATACAACTTTTCTAAACTTTACTCTTTTAGAGTCTTACGACGACTTCTTTTCCCTTTGGGGTTCTTATGACGACTTAACTTATTTTTTACTTAACGCGGCCGAGATTACTTAATTCTCCTCCCCTCGACGCGCGCAATTGGCCTTTGCCTAATCAATCTCAGTTAATTAACCAATCAACGCCCGTTCTGTTCGTCACAGCACTGGCGACCCAGAGGCGACACTACTAATTTATGCGTTTGTTTTTCGGAGATTTTAATTTCATATGCGTCTGTAATTTTTGTAATTACCATTTCTCCGAAACTCTAACGGATATGCTGACATAAACCGCTGAGAGATTGTTTTACTATCAATTCTAGGACCTTTGGCTTGTTTATTTAAAATGACTGTTTCGAGAACTCTCCTATGTCGTCTTAATGGCGCCGGTGTTCTATTACTACGTTTTCCTCATTTAACTAAATAACCAAAATTTGGAGTCGTTACATAACAATAAAAATACGCATGTTGATTAAACAGCTGAATTTTCTTGCAACAATACACAAAAACTACATCGGCATGTTTTAGAGTGCTAAAAATGCATATTTTTGGTTAATCTAAGCCCATTTTTTTTATTTGTTAAATTGGCTGCAATAAATTTTGAAGTCTTCTAATTCCTTAAATCAGTGAAATCGGACAAATGTCCAAGTTCCAAATGTTCTTTTTCTCTTAAAATTACACAAGCTTTCATATGGTAAAGTTTTTTGGTGAGCTAATAAATCACCCTGTATGTAAAGGAATTTAAATGGTTATACTTTTTTACTTGAGGTATATTGTTATTACCAAATTTTGTTAAAGATTTAACTCTGCTTACTAAACAACGTTTCCTTCAGAAATTGTTAAATTCAAGATAAAAGAAATTGACTAGAAAAGCAATTTTAAATTCCTAAGTTTTCCTTTCATTATTGATAGTGAAAACGAAAGTGTCACTAAATGGATTAACGGTAACTATTTGAAGTGCTATTATGGTTAAAGCCACAAGCAAATATTTTGGGGTATTTTTGCCATAAGAGTTATCTTTGTAAATTTGGCTTTTGTATAAAAAGCTTTGCGTCAATTATTCCACGTGGTAACAACGTTTTTCTCTAGAAATTTTTATCAAACTAATATAGGTAGGTATGTAATATTAATACGGTGGAAAACTTTTGCTTTGAAACTCAGGCTTTATCGATATCGCGATCTAAGTAAAACTTTTCTATTCAAAAATAGAAGTAAGAAATAAAGGTTGCCCAATAAAGCACGAGAAGACAACTTATAGCCCCAACTAATTAAAAATTTTAGTTTTGAAAGCTCATATGAGTTTGCAAATTTTAAAAACGAATTTGCGGTTAATTTCCTAAGTATTAAAGAAGACTTCGGGTCGATCTGGCAAAGGGAAACGCGAGCTAAATCAAAACCGTCGCCATTTAATCTAATCGCAACCTATCGAACAGATATAGATCGTCATCGAGGTTTTTATTTGGCTCCTATATTAGTATGTAATGTTGGCAGGTGAAGGGCCAACATTTAGGGGCTTGAAATTGTTGGGTTAAAATAAAACACAACCTTCTTCTACGAGTGTTCAATTTAATCTCCTCTTTAATACTAATACATTGGTCTATTGCATCGTATTGCATCCTGTGTCTAGTGCCTACTCAGCATCAATAATAATTACTAGTACGGATGTAAGCAAATATAGACAGACATGTAAAATGATGATATCTGATTAAGTACAATTTTATAATGAACTTATTTAACCTATTTAATTGTACACTACAAGTATCAGAATTAAAAAAAGACAAGGTAATAATTTGTTTCTATCAGAATAAACAACGAAGCATCGAAATATAATAAACTGAAAGCAGTTTCAACTCTATTAACTATTACTCTATAAAAGTTAGTTGTTACGATTAACCCTTATCGAATTCATTTGAAGTTGTCCGGAAACGGACATTTTGGTTTGTTAAAGATAAACATCAGATTCAGATGGCATCTAATGTTCTGGGCGGCGATGCACAAGGACAAATTTCGCTTTGTACCCTGAGAAAGTTATTCAAGTTATTGAGCGCATCCCGTTGCTCGGTATTCAATTCGCGCTTTTCGAAAAGAATTGTCTTTTCTAACGCGAGGTACTTCTCTTGAAAGTTGTCCCACTCCGCATGGAAATGCATTTGATGCTTTCTCACAAAAGCATCGTATGCGGATGGACCTCTTTTAGGTCTCATTTCAATTTTGCAGAGCTTCCTTTTCCATGGAACTGTACTCTTTTTGGAATCGTCAATTTCGCCTAAATCGGCATCCGTAGCCGTGCGTTTTTGACCACAGACTTCTTGATTATTATTATTTGTATCAGGTGATGGCTGTGCATTTCTTCCGATAGGTACTCGTATTATCGAATTTGTTTGTGGGAATATACGATAGTGAGATAAAATTTTAATTCGTACTTCACTACCCTCGGGTGAAGCATTTCGTTGCTTAGGAATAGCTCCTCGATGCTTGAAATGCGAGACTTTGGTAGACATCGTCAAAGAAGTTTTAGCACTTAAAACGTTGTATTAACAAGGTTCAAGAAGATAAACTGACTTATCTTTCTCTTTACTACCCCTTTTATGCACTAGCGGTTATCGGTACCGTAGATTTTAAGGGTTCTGCAACCTGTGATTGGTGGGAGGAGGCGGGGCTTTAAAAACTGTAATTTGTTGAATAACCCTGTACTGTACTATCCTGTACCCAAAGACCTTGTTACTTAGAAGATTTCAATTTTTATTTTTAAGTCATAATTATAGAATTAATTGAATCGTAAGTTGAATTAATTACTAGACCATCAACAGAAATGCAGATTTTTGTAGTTTGTTTTTTATTCTAAAATTCTAAAAAGAATATTTTAATATTATTAAAAATTGATCGAGTTAACCTTTACAAATATTTTACATGAATTAACATTTTCTTTTAGAGGGTAGCAAGAAGCAAAAGTAATAAAATCTAATAAGTTTTGTCTTATTTGCCCCTAGGCTACCCATAAGCCACCGAACGAAACCGCGCAATGTTTGCGCAAACATTGGGCAAACATTGTGCGAACAAAACCGTGAAACAAAACTTCGCACTAATCCTTGCGCCTGGACGGGCCTTTCTATTACTAATTTTACGTTATGGTTATAATAACCGTACAGCGTAACTAACTATTTAAGATTGTTATTTTAACGATTGTGACTATAACGAAAACTTCTATAGAGTATAGAAGTATAATACAAGTACATATTATACTTCTTATTAAACACCACAAGACAGACACAAGACCACTTCCTCCAATTTCGAAAAACTTTTTTGCATTAATTTCTTAGATTTTATTAGTGATTTTAGTTAGGGCCTAAAGAAATTTGCTTATTATACTACTTAAATATTTCTCACTGTAACTTGAGAAAAGGACTTTAAGCAAGTACTTATATAAATTGAAAGAAATGGGTAGTTCTTAGATTTTGGGGTATTAGAACTGTGATGTTGACGAGTTTATTTACTACCAAAATTTTCTTATTAAAAAAAACTTCCAAAAAGTTTTTCATTTTTGCAGCTATACCTACATCAGAGTTATAGAGATAATTTATACAATTTTACATGTCCGAATAATATTAGAGTTGATTGAGTAATTTTTTAATACAGAAGGTTTTTGATGCCAGTCAGAGGCTTCTTAGCGTCGTCAGTGACAAAAAATGAAAAAATGCCACTTTTTTAAGTTTTTTGTTAATATCTCGAAAACTATAAGTTAAAGTTAAAATGTGTCTTGGTGCAAAATTACTGCTGATAAAGTTTGCTACAAAATTGAATATATGAATGTTTTTTGTATTCCTAAAGTTTACCGAGTTATTGGGCCTTGAAAACTGGTGCTTTTTTCATAACCAAGTTAGCGCTGCATGTATGGCTTTGCAAGAATTCCTCTCAAAATTATTCACACATCAGTTTCCAAACTTTACACTGTTATTTATAAGTGTCTTCAGTGATGAAAAACAAAATTCGTTTAATACGGTTTAGGAGCTATAGCGCATTAAAGTTGGAGAAACATTCAAAAACCGTCAAAAACAGTTATATGAACATAGGTCCTATCTTGATTGGTTACCAAAATACAAGAGGGTCGACATTTTATAGACGGTGTTTCTAAAAAAACTAGATTTAGCTTTTCTTGTTACTTTCATCTGTATAACCAGCCTTTAAAATTTCAAACGTACTTTCGATGACACCCTGTATAATCAGCGTGAGCACATTGAGCTAAAACAGAAGTATCCTTTTCAATAGGAAATATTATTCGTCAATATTTTGGTACAAATTATTTTCTGAAATGGCTGTCCAATTGTTTCCAAAGACAAAGTGTTGACGGTTCCGTAAAGAAATTTCAAACAGCCCTCTTACACGATAAAAACGTTTTTCAAATCCTATACAAAATTCTCGAAAACATTTTTACTGTGGTACTCGGCCTTTACGGATATTTAAACTTATAATAAGTAAATGTTTTTCGTTGAAAACAGAGGTTGTAAACAATAATAATAAGAGCTTTCGAAAAGGTATTACCATCAAAGCTACACGTAGATCTGTTACAGCCCTATACACCCTGTATATTTATAAAATATTTTACGGCGTCGAGATTATTTTGATCCAAAAAAATGTTACCTACTTAATTAATAGATCATCCATTATAATTTTTGCCAAGAGAATGCAGACCTTCGCCTTCTACCGCTAAATTTCATTTATATAGGAAAATTCGCCTTTTCTGTTACGTATAAACAACGCAGCAGAGCATAGAAACAATAAACTGAAAACAGTTTTATGCCAGTTCCACTAGGTTTTATGAATGTTCGTTGTTACGATAACCCTTATCGAATTCATTTGAAGTTTAGCAAGCTTTACGCTTGCTAATCTTTGTCCGAAAACGGACATTTGGGTTTCTTAGAAAAGCCATCTAATTAGAGGCCACCATTCTTCTTGAGTTTCTATTGAAACTCGTCCAACGCTATTCTTTTACACGCTATTTCATCTGTTTTGGGTACGTCCGTAAAAGCTTCCGAAGCCGTTCGTTTTTGACCTCCTTCTTGGCGACGTTTCGATGTAGGTGGCGACTTCAAATTATTCGTTTGTTGTCGCGAGTACTCTTTAAAATACAACTGCCATTTTAAAAGAAGCGACTCTTTCAAAATTCGTTTTGCTTCATCGTCGGTGTCTGTTTTAGACCTGGGAAGATGTCGTCGCACTGTTTGTATTTGTTCGGCATCAGGAGGTGTAGAAGGTGCTGTCGAAATCATTCGTGGTCTACGGTAATTCGCCAAAAAGGATTGAATTCTGTCGTCACTAATTCTAGGTACGGCAGACGTTGGATATTTCGATTCAATCCCACCTTCACGTGAAGCAATCCGTTGCTTAGGGACATTCTCATAGAAGTTTTAGCGCTTAAAACGTTGTATTAACAATGTTCAAGAAGATAAACTAATAGACCGTCATTTTCTTAGCTACCCCTTTTATGCTTGAACCGTTACCGTTATACCGGTACCGTTAGATCTTAGGGTTTTGCAACTATAGTGATTGGCGGAGAAGGTGAGAAGGAGGCGGAGCTTTAGAATAGACAAGTTTTAGGAGAACCTCTCTAGCAGTGATCCAAATCCTTGTTGAAAAAATTAAATGAAAATAATCAATTTGTCTACTCCAATTAGGATTTTTATTAATTTTCCACATTGTTCTCAAAATCAGCTATGAAGTGCTACTTATTTTTTTTCAAAAGCGGGGTCATTTATATATAATTATTTGTCATTAAATTGACGAGTTTGAATTTGACATTTTTGTTCTGATTAAAACCCGACTGCATCTCGTTATCCTAAGATATTGAATTTTTTTTCGCAAGAGATCTAATTCAAAAATATATATTAGTATATGCAACGTGTTTAAAGAATTTAAAATATATCATTTTTCAAAGATGCAATTACTACTTACTTAAAAATTTGGTTTACACAACATTTGTCTTTTATTTATGGCTGGTTAACAGCTTTATTAGAATGTCCCGTTTACTTAAATATTATAAGAAAGTTCTAGATCCTTTGTCTAGTTTGTTAGAACGTATTTGCCGACAAAACAATTTGCATCGGGAGCTTGTAAATTTTTAAGTATCGGGACAAACCGATCATAAAGTTATGACACAAAACCGACTACCTACTAACTACCGTACGATCCTTTTTAAATTTCAAAATTTTAGTAAGTTATACTTTAAATAAATTTTTTATTTCAATGATTGGCATTCACACATTATTCAGATTCTAATTTTTATCAATTTTATGATAAACCCACCTCTTTATAAAATTTACCTTTGACAAATTTTTGCTATTATATGCACTTATAAGGGATTTTTATGAAATATGCACCAAAAGCAACATTTTTGACCAACAAATTAATCGTTTATATTAATAATAAAAACTATAAGTAAGCACTATTTTCTCGCTTGTGAGGAAACTTTCACGAAGGTTTTTAAATGTTTTCGTTTTACCTGTAGCGTCATTCCGTTAAAAGATACAGAGGAGATCGTAAACAACCTGTACAGAAATATAGATTACTCGAGTTTTAATATAATATCAATGCATGCTGAATTCGTCAACTTCAAGAACAAAATTTTAACCCATTGCAATAGATAAGAGAGCAAGTAGTAATACCTATTATACAGGGTGATTTATTAGCTCACCGATAAACGTTGCCATATGAAAGCTCGCGTAATTAAGAGAAAAAAAAAGTAAACCTTGAAGTCTTCTAATTCCTTAAATAAGTGAAGCCGGACAAATGGCCAAATTTCAAATGATTTTTTTCTCCTAAAATTACACAAGCTTTCATAAGTTTGTCGGTGAGCTAATAAATCACCCTGTACGTAATAAAGGAATTTAAATGGTTAAACTTTTTTACTTGAGGTATATTGTTATTATCCTATTTTGTTACAAATTTATAACGCTGCTTAAAAAACAACGTTTCCTTCAAAAATTTGTAAATTCAAGATAAAAGAAATTGACTAGAAAAGCAATTTTAAATTCCTTTTCCTTTCATTATTGATATTGAAAATGAATCTGTCACTAAAGGGATTAACGGTAACTATTTGAAGTGCTATTATGGTTAAGGCCACATGCAAATATTTGAGGGTCTTTTTACCATAAGAGTTATCTTTGTAAATTTGGCCTTTGTATAAAAAGCTTTGCGTCAATTATTCCACGTGGTATTAACAACGTTTTTCCCTAGAAATTCTTAATAAACTAATACTATAGGTAATATAGGTAGTACGGTTGAAAATTTTTGCTTTGAAACTCGGGCTTTATTGATATCGCGATCTAAGAAAAACTTTTCCATTTCCATTCAAAAATTCAAAAGTAGAAGTAAGAAATAAAGGTTACCAAATAAAGCAGGAGAGGACAACTTATATAGCCCCTACTAATTAAAAATTTTAGTTTTGAAAGCTTGAAATGAGTGCATGCAAATTTTAAAATCGAAAAGAGAAGATATCTGATGGTCGATCTGGCAAAGTGAGGGGCGACCTAAAGCAAGACAATCACCATTTAATCTAATTGCAACCTATCGAACAGATATAGATCGTCATCAAGGTCTTAAATTGGTTCCTATATTAGTATCAGAAATACAAAAAGACTAAGATAATGATTTGCTTCTGCCAGGATAAAAAACGAAGCGTCGAAACAATAAACTGAAAACAGATTCAACTCTATTAACTATTACTCTATAAAAGTTAGTTGTTACGATTAACCCTTATCGAATTCATTTGAAGTTGTCCGGAAACGGACATTTTGGTTAAATGGTGACATGTTTGTTAAAGATAAACATCAGATTCAGATGGCATCTAATGTTCTGGGCGGCGAAGCACAAGGACAAATTTCACTTTGTACCCTGAGAAAGTTATTCAAGTTATTGAGCGCATCCCGTTGCTCGGTATTCAATTCGCGCTTTTCGAAAAGAATTGTCTTTTCTAACGCGAGGTACTTCTCTTGAAAGTTGTCCCACTCCGCATGGAAATGCATTTGATGCTTTCTCACAAAAGCATCGTATGCGGATGGACCTCTTTTAGGTCTCATTTGGATTTTGCAGAGCTTCCTTTTCCATGGAACTGTACTACTCTCCTTGGAATCGTCAATTTCGCCTAAATCGGCATCTGTAGCCGTGCGTTTTTGACCACAGACTATACTTGATTATTATTATTAGTATCAGGTGATGGCTGTACATTTCTTCCAATAGATATACTCGTATCTCGTATTATCAAATTTGTTTGTGGGATTATACGATAGTGAGATAAAATTTTAACTCGAACTTCACTACCCTCGGGTGAAGCATTTCGTTGCTTAGGAATGGCCCCTCGATGCTTGAAATGCGAGACTTTGGATAAGACCGGCGGTAAATTGGAGTAGTTAGCATATTCTGCTGAGGTGGCGCTACGAAAGGTGCGCCTAGTTAAAAAAATAAGCTATGCAACCATAATTTCATTTAAACCAACTTGTACCTGAATTACTTTAGAGAGAGACGTATTTACCGTTTACATTCTTGCGACTGTATTGTATGCTATACCCTTTTTGTACCATTGTATTATTTAATAGGTACCCTCATAAACTCTAAAAGCAGATTTTACGGATTTGAATATTTCCTATTTTGTGTGATGGGTAAGGCATAGTAAAATGTAAAATCTACGGAACTAAATAATAATTGAAATGAAAGCTAATGAAAATCTACTTCCCTCCAAAAATTTGACAAATTTTGTAGGGTCAAACTCGACGATCTAGATACTAGTAAAATTCGCGGTTCTCAAAACGGGACTTCATTGAGCAAACTGCGGATACTGGTCTAAAATAAAGGGCCAATTTTGGTGGCATTCTGGAACTTTTATAAATTAATATAAAAATACCTTTTTCAATTTTTAAATTCAATACGTCGGTTAGTATAACCAAAGAATATCTATAATAATATAGTTTTTACACTTTATACTGTAACCCCGAACTTCGTCGATGAGCTATTATTCTGCCAGCGACTTAGCTCAAAGCCGAAGACGGGCAGGGTTCGAGAAAAAAAAAAAAAATAAACAGTCGCGGTGAATGGGGAAAAAATGTTTATTCAAAAAAAAACACAAGAAATAAAAAATTTATAAAAGAAACTCTTCTTTAAAAAAATGTATGGAAAATCTTCTTATCTTCTTCAAGGGAAAACACGGAACAGCGGAAGCTTAGGCCCTACTGCGGCTCAGATAGAACCACAGCAAAACGGCAACCACTCACGGACAAGAGATAATATCAACTAACGCGAAAGCTTAGATTCCACTGCGGCTTAAAATAAAACCACGGCGGAAAACTACCACAAGAAGTTGATACCGATCTAATGCGGAAGCTTAAATTCCACAGCGGCTTAAAAAACCACTACGGAAAACTACCACAAAAAATCCAACCCAAAATAATGCGGAAGCTTAGATTCCACAGCGGCTTAAATAAAACCACTGCGAAAAACTACCACAGAACAAGGGTTGATCGGGATGGTCAGTGTCACTGAAGGGTTGAAAAAGGTAATGTTGGACGGGACAAACGCGGACTCTCAACAAGACAGGACTAGGACTCGGACCGGACTCGACTCTAGAATGTTGCACCTCTATTTATAACTTCTCCACCACCGTACACGAGCACCAATCAGAGCTTACCTCGTGATGGCGGTACCAGTGGGGATTTTGAAGTTATCTAAATAGAGATGCAAGGGAAAATTCCTAGGGAGATCAAAATTTGGGAAAAGGAATATTGGGACGAGAAGCGCTCTTAAATGGGGACCACGTGAATATAAATTTTAAAATTAAGGAGCAATACTTAAGAGCGGAGAATAATTAATAAATGACAAAAGATTAAAGACTAATGACTAAAAATTAACAGGGAGTAATGACGCAAAAAAAATTACAAGGGCTGACTAGAAAATTCAAAAAAACAAATTAAAAATTTTAAACGTTAACTAAAAGTGAAATTAAAATTGAATTGAAAGCGTGCAAGGTCGCGAGTAAATCTCATATCGACGCTTGCACTTGGAACGATATCTACAACACGGTTATTTAAATCTAAATGACAATTAAAATTAAGGGGAAAAAATGACGAAAGGAACCAAAATTTAGAAATCATAAATGTTGGGGATATTTGCTGAATTTAAAAACAAGGAAAATCTCAGTGACTACTGAATAACCCCAGAGATAGCGTACAAACGATGCTGATTTTGATAGTTCGGAGCCAGAATCGCAGGATTCATAACTACTCCGAACCATCCCAAAATCCACATCGTTACAATACTTGTTTTAAAACTAAGATTAGGTAATAGTTTCATTTCTGCAAATTTTTAAACAGGGTGGTTTTTATTAGTGTTTCTCTAAAATATACATCAGTAAACTACTCTAACTAAGAGAAAAAAATTATTCCTACTCCTATTTCTTATTCAGATATAAAATTTGAAACCGATACGGCACTTTTAATATTTTCAAAAATTACGATCTAGTTAACGATGTTTCAAGCTACGTTTTTTGAATTTGACCGAGGATTTGTAAGATGTATGAGTGTAAGTAGCAGTTATATTCAGTAGTAATTATTATTCTTTGTTTGTTTGTTCTAATCACTAATAAAAAAAAATTATAAAAGTGTTAATAAAAAACTGTTAAAATCGTTAAAAAATATTGAAAGTAGCAATGAAAGTAACCAAAAATTATTGCGGAATTTCAAATCTAAAAATGTAACCGCTCTTTTACGTTGAGGAAAAGCAATTGCACTGAATGGTTTTTAATTTGATATCAACAGCAGACTGTTTAATAAATTTAAAGGAATGACATCACGTAGCCCGAATTTCATTTTTTATTGATTGGCATTTTTTGAAATAATTTTAACGGACGTTTCGACTGGAGGTATTTATTTATATTTCAAGTAAGTAGTGAAAGTAGAAGAAGGGCGCCTTCTGAGGTAAACGAGAAGTAAGCACAATAGTTGCGCATGATAAATTTTTGATCAATTTACAAAAATCAAAATAATATTTTTAAATAAACCGATATTTCAAGAAACGTTATTGACAGTTTTTATTATTGACCTGAGGTCAATAATAATTTTTTTCCACCCCGTGGTCTAAAAGTGGTACGATGGATAGACATCCAAAAATATGCGAACTTTGTGTTTAAAAAAAAGCATTAATTATATGTGTTTTTGAGTTCAAAAGTATCTCAAGCTGTAGAGCAGACCTTTTTCTTTATATATGCTGAATTACAGGCAATCATATTCAGTAGTTTTTCTGATTTGTAGGACAAAAGATTGCACGTTTTCAAGCCTCAAACTATGCAATATTCCGTCGCTCTTAACTTTAGATCCGATTTTTAAAGACCAAAGTGTAATTTTTTATACCCCAGAGATTGATAATGAATTTGAAGGATTAAAAAGAATAAATAAGTAGTGTTAGCATAACAACAACGACTTTAATAAAGTCAAATTATTACAAAATGATGTCTGTCAGACGTTTTGTTTTACAGCGTTACTATGGTTAGTTTTGCACGGATTTCGTTTAAAAGCTTAACCTGTGGATGAGATTTTATTCAAGTGGGCGAAATCAAATTTCATCAAAATGTAATTTTTTTCGATCATATAAAACTTTTACTAAATAGTATGTATTTAAAAATAGTCAACGAAAAAGGAGAACCATTGATGGAAACTAAAATTCGCTTCGAGTCGAACAAATTTCTTCAGTGTAATAAATTACTTCAAATTTTGACAGGTTGTTGACGTTAATATTATGCGAGTACCTGGCCATCCCAAAATTCGACTTTCGCTTTTGGTTACTAACACCAAAATACAGGGTGTCCGGATAATCCGTCAGGAAACTTCTAGGGGTGATTAAACAGGTTAAAAGAATGGTAGAAGTTCCTCTAAGAAAAATGTCAAATCTCGGTAATAACAAAGATACAGCTACTCAAAGTTCAATATTTTGTTTTTTCTTTTTGATGTAACTCCCTTAATCCTTGACCAATCAGGTTGATTTGTGGCATGCTTATTTAGCGTATCGAGTTTTATCATTCCATCATTAAAGTGGTTCATTGTTGTACTACCAAAGAGTACTTTACCTAAAACTCAACATTTATTTCTCACCTAACTTTTGTGTCTTGATAGGTATCACAATATTTTCGATACATTTTTGAAGGCAGTCAAAATTCTGAAAATCGATGTACTCTTTATTCTAATCGATAAATGTAACCGTTTAGCTAAAAATCCACCTCAAAGTTTTGACAAATTAATTTTAAATAAGCGACTTTGGGAATCTAGTAAATTTGTTTTTGTAAGTTTAAGCTGATCGTTTGGCATAAGTACAAATTTTATTTTGACTTAAATTAAATAATGGCTAATAATGAATACTCAAGTACTGAATATCGCGATATGCATTTTTGTTATGGAAGGGCGAATGGTAATGCAGAACAAGCACGGCGGTTTTATACCGACGCTTATCCGGACAGGCGTGTACCACATGCTCAAACATTTGTAAACGTTCACAGAAGACTTGGTGAGGAAGGCTGCTTTAGAAACCCACGTCATGATAATGGGAGGCCGAGAACTACCAAAACTGTAGAAACAGAAGAAAGAATTCTAAACGCTGTTGATGCAAACCCAGGTACGAGTGTTAGAAGAATTGCTGCTCAGGAGGGTATTGGTCGTTCTACAGTTTGGGAGGTAGTTCACGAGCAACTTCTTTATCCGTTTCACATTCAAAACGTACAAGCACTTTCTCGTGAAGATGCGCTGAGTCGTTTGCACATGTGCAATCAAATTTTAGAAAAATACGAAGAAAATAATCGGTTGTTTAATGTTATACTGTTTACTGATGAAGCGAGTTTTAATCAAGACGGTGTCACAAATTCCCATAACAGTCATGTATGGTCTGATGAAAACCGGAAACAAAACATCAACGCAGGTTTTCTCTAAATGTATGGGCCGGAATCGTAGGCGAACAACTTATAGGACCTCATTTTTTTAATGGAACATTGAATGGAGAAACCTATTTACAATTCCTTCAAAACGATCTTCCCGATTTACTTGAAGATGTTCCTTTAGAAATAAGAGCAAACATTTGGCTGCTTCAAGACGGAGCTCCGCCACATTTTAGTTTGAATGTACGTGCACATTTAAATGAGGCATTTCCCGAACGATGGATAGGACGAGCCGGGCCAGTACTTTGGGCGCCACGATCTCCGGATCTTAATCCAATGGATTTTTTCTTCTGGAGCTATTTAAAAGCACTTGTGTATGAAACTCCTGTAAATAATATTGATGATTTGCGTCAAAGGATAATAAATGGGTGTAACATAATAAGAAACAAAATTGGCATTTTTCATCGTGCCAGAAGGTCATTTTTAAAACGCCTTAGAAACTGCATTGAAATGAATGGAGGTCATTTCGAGCATTTATTGTAAAATTTATTGTAAAATTAAAGTCTATTACTTTTGGTTATTAACTGGCAGTTGTTTATTATTAATTATTACATTTTCGTTACCAAAAATTCAATTTATTTATCAAAACTTTAGGTTTGATCGAGGTCCAACGCTACTAGATTCCCAAAGTCGCTTATTTTAAATTAATTTGTCAAAACTTTGAGGTGGATTTTTAGCTAAACGGTTACATTTATCGATTAGAATAAAGAGTACATCGATTTTCAGAATTTTGACTGCCTTCAAAAATGTATCGTAAATATTGTGATACCTATCAAGACACAAAAGTTAGGTGAGAAATAAATGTTGAGTTTTAGGTAAAGTACTCTTTGGTGGTACAACAATGAACCACTTTAATGATGGAATGATAAAACTCGATACGCTAAATAAGCATGCCACAAATCAACCTGATTGGTCAAGGATTAAGGGAGTTACATCAAAAAGAAAAAACAAAATATTGAACTTTGAGTAGCTGTATCTTTGTTATTACCGAGATTTGACATTTTTCTTAGAGAAACTTCTACCATTCTTTTAACCTGTTTAATCACCCCTAGAAGTTTCCTGACGGATTATCCGGACACCCTGTATTAAGTGCCCCTCTTGTGGCAACTTGCTGAACTAAAACAGGCGTTCGTCTAAGAGACGTGTATATAGAGTTGCCTAACTATCAGGACATTTAGCGCTTTTCCAAATAAATCTTTTGGCGAACAAAGTAGAAAATTGAGAAAGATTTAAAGTTTTTCAAAGTTTGTTTACAGTTCATTAGACTATAATGAACAGCTTGAGATACTTTTTATTTTAAATTTGTGTCAAACATTCGATTGGTAAGGCGTTCAAAAATAGGCTAACTTTGTGGTTAAAAAAAGGCACTAATTGTATATTTTTTTGAGTTAAAAAGTATCTCAAGCTGTAGAGCAGACTTTTTTCTTTATGTATGCTAAATTACAGGCTTTCATATTCAGTAGTTTTTCTGATTTGTTCGCCAAAAGATAGCACGTTTTCAAGCCTTAAACTATGCAATATTCCGCCGCTCTTAAGACATCGTCAAAGAAGATTTAGCACTTGAAACGTTGTATTAACAAGGTTCAAGAAGATAAACTGATTTATCTTTCTCTATACTACCCCTTTTATGCACTAGCGGTTATCGATACCGTTAGATATTAATGGTTCTGCCACCTGTGATTGGTAAGGAGGAGGAGGCGGGGCTTTAAAAACTGTAATTTGATGAATAACCCTGTATTGTACTATCCTGTACCCAAAGAACTTGTTAGAAGATTTCAATTTTTATTTTAAAGTCATAATTAAAGAATTAATTGAAGCGTAATTTGAATTAATTACAAACCATCAACAGAAATGAGGACTTTTTAGTTAAACAACCGGAAAACCGAACTGCCATGATGAATTCAGGCGATGCTTGTTGTGATCTCAGATTTTCATTACCTATTTATAGTCCATTGTGAACCGACTATTTTGCTGCACGAAGATTTTGATTGATAAATATGATTGATATGGATCACGTTTCTATATCGTGGAATTGTTCAGTTCTCGGGTATACCATCACAACTCCTATTGCATTGAAAGACGCCGAATAAATAAGTAATAAAGACGTAAAAAATTTTATTCTTTAAAAATATTATTGAAGTACGTAATCACAATTAATTTGCAATTTTATCAATTTTACAAATCACAAGCACTTTTTAAATTAAAAGAAAACTATTCCAAATTTGCTCATCAAATGCTCCTTTTCTTATTAAGTCTGATGACCACGAAAGTGCATTGTCGATGATTTCGGAGAGCTGTTCTGTTCCTGATGGGATCATCGGACTTGCTAGTGGCGTTGGTGCTTCTGATGTGGAAACTATTCCGCTATCAATTGATGCGAGTTGAGCTTGAGTAATATCCTCAATAACCATACAATTTGGCCAATTCTCACTTTTGAATAATTCGTCTACGGCTGCGTCACAAGTTATTGAAGGCACTTCCAGCACATCATGATGGTTTATTATCGATTCATAAACCGGAATTGTCGAAGTCTCTTTATTTGGAATTGTACACTGATAATGTCGACTCAAAAACTTCCGATGTATGTAGTTCGCTGTGATTAGAATATACAGAAGATGTTGTTTCAATTAGCGTTGGTTGGGGCCCTCGATTACCAAACGTTTCATTTTGATGACCGTAATTGCAGTTAACTTCACCATTAAGAGCATCTTTAGGAATAGCGTCCAAATTTTGAATAATTCGCTTCTTTTTGTCTCTCATTCGACGGTTTTGGAACCAAATAGTTATATTCTTCTCCGGTAAATTGAATTTATGTGACAATACGTACTTTTCGGCCGTTTTAACATATTGTTTGTTTTGGAAAAATTTCTCCAGCTCGTACGTTTGAAAGCCGGAAAAGGAAGTTCTCGAACGTTTCTCGCCTCTCGATTTACGAGCTATAAATTTGTAATTGAAAATTAATTAAAAACGCTTCGCCATTTTGTTACATTTTGAAAGTTAGAAATAATAAAAGAAAGCAAAACGTACATTTTGTTTTAGTCGAAGTCTTCGATGTATACATCGCTTGATGAAGTTGAACTTCTTCGGTTTTTGTTGATTGATTCATTAGTTTTGTTTAAGGTAACAACTAGCTAATAGTACTAATGAGTAATCTACACAAATGCAACTGAAGTACAAAATTCTGGACTGGCCCTTATATCGTTTTGCCTGTGATGATTTTGTTTACTACGTATAGGTAATATCAAAAACCTAAGTACTTCTTATGAAACACGACAATAAGACTCCCAATTCCGAAAAACTTTTTTGCATTAATTTCTTAGATTTTAGTTACCTAAAAGAATTTGCTTGTACTAACAAAATATTTCTCCCTTGAGAAAAGGACTTTAAGGAAGTACCTATATAAATTTAAAGAAGTGAGCTAGTTCTTAGATTTTGGGGTAGTAGAACTGATGTTGACGAGTTTGTTTACTACCGAAATTTTCTTATTAAAAATGGACAAGACATTTCTAAAAACTTCTTCGTTTCTGTAGGTAGTAGATACAATACCTACCTATATGAGAGTTATTCTAAAAGTTATAAGTATAATTTATACTAATTTACAGGTCAGAATAATTGTAGCGTTCATTGAGAAGTCTTATATGTGAAGATTTATTATGTTAATCAGAGACGAGCTGTAGCGTCAGTCATAGAAAAACATGTCCCTTTTTTCGGTATTTCGTTAATTTGTTGAAACTATGGGTTAAAGGTAAAAACGCGACTTGATACAAAATTAAAGTTGAAGAAATTTGCCACAAAATTGAACATAAGCTTGTTTTTTATATTCCTAAAGTTTAGCGAGTTATTCGGCGTTGAAAATTCGTGATTTTTTAAACCAATATATGTTAGAGCTGTTGGTATATTAGTACCTACTAGGTTTGGGCGATTTTGATTTTTTTGGGTGAATCGATTCGAATCAGGCGAAGCGATCGCTTGCAGCTTCTTCAAAATAAACAAACATAAACTGCCAAACTTGCAATTTCTTTGTGTACCTACACAAACGACTAGGTACATATATTTAAGTGGTGATTTGCGGAGTATCATATTATTATATTACAATAAATAAAATACAACACAATATTAAGCTTGAGAAAGTTTGTCATTTTAAATCTAAACTTTTAGTTACAGTGGTGAACTAAGTCGAGATTGGTCGAGATAAGATTTTCCTTCTACTGTTAGTATAATTTCAAATGATTGAAGGTACCTATGGGTTTGTGAGAAGTCCCCTCAAAATAATTATTCACACATCGGTTTTCAAACTTTATCTCACCCTTATTTATAAGTGATGCCTTAGTGATTAAAAACCAAAATTCTTTTAATATATTTGGAGGTATCTAGCGGCGTTTTTTCTTCAAACGGGCGGCTTAGACGCTAGAGCGCTTCAAAGTTAGACAAGCATTCAAAAATTGTACAAACAAACTTTTTTTGTTAGTTTAGCTTGTAAACTACGCATTTTTTCTTGTTAAAACATAACATAAATTATTTAATTTTTCGTTCCAAATTAAGAAAAATTTAAGAATATAAATAGAAACCCTTTCATTTTCAACTACAGGGAGAAATTTAAGTTGCGACTTTTCTTGAAACCCGTGATACTACACACTTGATTTTGAACATTTTGAGCCAAAGTCGGTTTAGTAAAATGTTCCCAACTTAAATTTCACTCTGCATATCGTCACTTGTTTAAATTTTGTTAACAATTTACAAATAATAAATTTAGCTGTACATTTTTTACAAGATTAATTAAAGTGCCTTACAAATTGTTTTTTTAACCCTCCGTTAGGCGCGTGGTCTACGATAATCGTAGACCAGGCCTCTGTAAACCATCATAACTTTCGTAAATTTCGAATTATATTTCTGTAATATTCAATAGCTGCTAAAAACACTTGTCTCAAGCGAATTAGAGTACTGGACATTCTCTACAATGGTAATTGCCTTTGCTATTGCAGGCCAAAAGCGACTGGTCTACGATTGTAAAAATCTAGTAATTTATTTGTTAATCTCCTGATTTCCTCGATCCACAAACCTAGGACAGTAGGAATTTTATTTGTGGGGTTGTATGAAGACCATATACACATGTATACATGTTAAAAATATGAGAACCCCCGAGAGCGTAGCTGAGAAGTGAGGGGAAAGAGTCCGGAGGGAAGAAGGAAGTTTTAAGAGGAGTTGGGCTAGAACTGTCGTCTTAGTTTATTGTGCTATTGGATTTTTAACTTGTACCGCTTTTACATAAATATTTTAAGAGTTCTTAATTAAAGAGTTTTAATATACAAAACCATAGTATACTAAATTTTCTCCAATTTGAGACCAGAATGGTATATAATGGTATCTGTAAACCTAATATGTCCGAGATACAAGTGTACAAAAGTTTGCAAATTTATCGTATTTGATCGTTTTTAACGATACAGTAATCCGGATTATTAACCTTGCATAAAATGGAGTAGTTAAGATTTTTTTTGTATAACATGATGAAGGTCTAATGATAAATCCAAGTTTTCGACAGATCCCAAAAAAACATATGATTTAGTTTTGCTTTACTTTTGGATTTTTGACAAAGATTTATCATTAGACCTTCATCATATACAACTAACCAAAAAATCAGAACTACCCCATTTAATGCAAAGTAAATGATCCGGTTCTTTGTCTAAAGCTGTATCCCTAAAAATAATAATAATAATAATAATAACCATTTATTTAGCTTACTGCTATACATAACACAATTTCACTATACATACAATAAACACAACTTAATAACTTTCCTTAAAAAATAAATACAATTTATCCTTTATTTCCTTAAGAACCGTACAATTTCGTATTTCTAGAGGCAAGGTGTTAAATATTTTTAGTCCCCTATAAAACAACGATCGTTCTGTTTTGTCCCTTTTATAGCGCTCTATCATAAAATTGCATCTACCTCGGGTCTGATGACAATGTACCTCATTAACGAGTCTTAATCTGTCCGACAAGTATTCCGGCACTCTCTTAAGTTTAATCAGAAAAACATATACAACAGCCCTGTACATTATTCTTTGTTCTATGTTCATCAATCCCAATATATCCAACATATCTTTAATAGGGGTATATCGACTACATTTTAATATTATTCTCATGGCTTTATTTTGAACAATCTGTATTTTTTTAAATTGTTCCTTATTTAACATTAGTAACATCGTCGAACAGTAATCCACGTGCGGCGCAACAATAGATTTGTACAACAACAACTTAGCATATATACCCAAACTCTTACCTATTCTACCAAGAAAAAACATTTTTTTTGACATTTTGTTTAGCACATATTTAAAATGATTTCTGAAAGTCAACCTATCATCAATTATCACTCCAAGATATTTAATTTCATCCACTCTTTCTAACATCAGATTATTTATGCAAATTCCTATATTTCTATCTTCTGCATTTACATTTCCAATGATCATATATTTTGTTTTTTTAACATTTAAACACAATTTATTTGCACATAACCATTCAAAGACATTCCCCAAATCATCATTCACAATGCCAGACATTTCATTAATGTTTTCACCGATCAAAAAAAGCATAGTATCATCGGCAAACATTTCTATTTCACATCTTTTTACACATTTGGGCATATCATTAACGTACAATTTAAACATCTCTGGGCCCAAAACTGTACCTTGTGCCACACCGTCCTCATTTACAATTTCGGTCGATACACTGTTTTTAAATTTAACTTTTTGTCGTCTATTTTGGAAATAACTCTCAAAAAACCTCAGCACATCCCCACCAATACCCATTTTTTAAAATTTGTTTAGCAACACCTCTCTATTAATTGTTTCAAACGCTCTTTTAAAGTCTAGGAACACTGCCACGATAACCAAACCCTGATCTAACGCCTTCAACCACTGATCACTAATCTTTAGTAACACCGATTCACACGAATGATTAGCTCTGAAACCAGATTGTCTTGGAGATATTATCTTATGTTCTTCACTATAATTTATCAACTGTTTTTTCACTACTACTTCTAATATTTTCTCTACAGCAGGAACCGTATTAATAGGTCTATAATCTTCACACTTGTTAGAATTTAACACCTTCTGTATTGGAATTATGCATGATGTCTTCCATCCCTCCGGAAATATGCCTTTCTCCAATGATAAATTAACGACGTCTAGTATACGATTTCCTATTACTTTTGTTGCATCTTTAAGTATTTTGACTGATATCTGATCATCTGTTCCTCCTGTATTTTTTAGTGACCCAACTATATTATTTAATTCTTTCATTTCTATCTTTTCGAACTTTTGCATTGTTCCATATGTTTCCACATTTTCCAATATGTCGTAGTTTTTTATCTCAGGAATGTTGCTTACGACTTCCCGAATGCTCTCAGAAAAGTATTTATTAAATTCTTCACAGATAGTTTTCTCCTCGCTACTTACAATATTCTTGAACACTATCGTGTCGTCACTTTCCTGTATCTTTGTGGGCAATAGCGTTTTTAAATTTTTCCACATTATCTGGCTATTCTTTTTATTTTTATCAATAATTTCGTTAAAATATTTTTGTTTTTCTTGTCTAATCAAACATGTGGTTTTATTTCTTAATGTTTTGTATTCGTTCCATGCCATCCTATTATTTGTATACATTGCTTCCTTATATTTTTCATCTCTTTTATTCATGTGATTTATAATTTCAAAATTTATCCATTTATTCTGTATATATGTACTTGGTACAATTATAGTTCTTATAGAACACATTTCACTTAACGTACTTTGAATTGTACGATCCAGAGACTCAGCAAGTATATTTACATCTGCCACGGCGCTGTTCCATTCTTTTCTAATTAATTTCTCTTGAAATTTATCTGCATTGTAGTCTTTTGTGAATCTTTTTGTTAATTTAGTTTTAATATTAAAATTCTGGCCACCTACTTCGATGGTTATTATAGAATGGTCACTAATTCTTGGCGTATGGTGAACCTTGGTCCTTACATCTTTATTAATTGTTACCACATAGTCGATCAGCGTTCTACTCGTCTCCGTGATTCTTGTTGGCTCCTGTATCATTTGCATTAGTCCGTTCTGGTAAATCAAATCAGAACACTTATTTCCATAAAAGTTTTTATTCAATAAGTCGAAGTTGAAATCTCCCTGTATTATCAGTTTATTCTCAAATTTTTCTACATTTTCCAAATAACTCTCCAAGTAATCGATAAAATTGCCATCACTCCTTTGCGGCGGATGATATAATGTGGCAACTATGTAATTTTCTTGTTTTAGTACAATTTCTATTTCTATTAGCCATAAATACAACTCTAAGTTTTCTATCTTTTTCACCTTGTATTTAATGTCGTTCCTTACATAAACCAGAACCCCTCCCGTTCGACTATTTGTAGTTAGGCATTTTTCATATTTGTATCCACTAATTTTTAATTCAGTATCACTAATATGTTCAGTTACATGTGTCTCCGATAGACAAAGCAAAACAGGTTTCCATTTATCAGTTAAATTCAAAATATTATCTTTATTATTTAAAAATCCCTGTGTATTAAAGTAAACTATTCTATTTGTGTGACCATTATCTCTCTTTGATTGCTATTGATACTTAATTTTATTTCTATTAAATTCCAAAACTCTGAGGTAACTCGGACAGCCCCTATCCAGAGATGAATGATTCACATCTACAACCACCCCAAATTTTTGTGCAGCTCTATGGCAATTAACACATTTTTTTGTCGACTTATCGCAATCTCTAGTAGGATGTTTATCAGCACAAATCTGGCAGGTCATTTCGCTGGTACAATCCTTGGCCATATGATTAAATCCCGCACATTTAAAACACCTCGTAACATTGTTGTATTCCTCGATTTTACATTCTCTCCACCCAATATAATTACTTTTAAATCTTATACAAACTTAAACAAATTACCCTCTACTTCGATTACTATATTACCTTGATTTGTTCTCTTCTTGTTTATATACTTCTTTACCACTTTAATTTTTTGTTTATGTTGAAAATCTATTTTATTTTGTTGTAATATGTATTGTATTATTGTTTCGTCGTCCATTAACTAATGGCGAAATATTTTACATTTGCAAAGTTTGTACAAGTGTATCTCGGACACAATTAGGTCTACAACAGTGGAGACAATCCTGGTTTCAAATTGTAGACAATTTAGTCTAATTTTAAAAAGAACGGATCTGCATATGGCGAAAAATTAATTCTTCGGGGTCCAAACTGACGGAAACTTACTTTCTGAGATTTTTGACAGAGATCCGGAGATTGGCCGAGATCTAAAGCTTGGATTTATCATTAGGTCTCTGTTATAGACAACATACCAATTAAAAATCACTGTCGTTTATGAAAAAAGGCTTTCTTGGCATAGGTACTATACGGAACTCTATAGACATAAACCCTTTGTTGTGAGGTTAAAAGAGATATTGAGCACAATTAATAAAGAACTTATCAATGAAATTCATGAGAAATGTAAAATTTCAGATTTTTGAAAATTCCCCTTCCCAAGAGCTTTCAAACAAGATACAAAAAAGTTATTTAACGAATGAGGGCCATCTTTAATGGCCGTTATGATGGTGTTCTACACGAATTTTCAAGTGGCCGAGTGGCTCCCTATCTGGAAAGTTACCTTCTAGCATCAACTTTGACCATAGAAGTGGCACATCTCAATCCAAAAGTGCTTACCCATCAATAACGTACGCAGTGTGCACAGTAAAATGAGGATTTTTGGTCGGAATAATTCCTACAAATCTCGCTTTTTGTGTACGTAACGTCTCGATGTTACAAAAAGTAATATGATAAAATTATCAAAACTGAAAAGTATCTTCAGGTTCTCAGGTTCAGGGCAACTCGAGTTATTCATGGGTAAAAGGTCACCAAATGATTTTTTGTAAACGATGCGCCTCCAATGAATCGTACGTTGATAAAAGTTATATAAAATATAATTAGCTACAAGATTGTTTATATGCAGTGTTTCTGTAAGTTGACCCCTTTGCGAGATATAACGCGTAGAAGGGGTAACACTGAATTCGTTTACGTGCCCTAGTCGCTAGTCTGAGCTTTTAAAGGATTTTAAAATTTCTACGCGTAATTTTTGAGTTGAATTAGTAAAAGTAATAACGAAATTTAATATATGAATTAACGAAAGTGCATGAGCAAGAAGAGGCACCCCTCCTCCATTCCGCTAAGTATAGCAAGTAGATATTTTGTCTTTTTTCGAGACACTATCAATCTCTACTAAAATTTCTAAACGATAAATTTAAAATGTTTGAAAATAAAGTAATAATTATGGGCGACTTTAATTTTCCAGATTTCTTTACCAATATGTTTGGTCGTGATGGCTTGGAGTCTGAGACTCTCAATTTCATCAAGTATTATGGTGTGATGCAATGCAATGGTGTTCTGAACTCTCATGCTCGTGTTCTTGATCTCATTCTTTCTAATCGGCCTCTTGGTATCCGCAGCTGTATTCGACCGTCAATTGGTGAAGATCTATATCATCCTTCTCTCGAGTTCGGTGTGGGGTATGGTGAGCAGAAGATGAAACCGGCTTAAGAAGATCCTCTGTCTAGATGAGTGTGCGGGTAAGTTCTATGAGCTAATGCATTCTGCTTTAAATATAACTGTGTTCCTAAAACGCGACCTATTAAATGGAAATATCCGTCCTGGTTCACAGCCGAAATTATAAACGATATTAAAACTAAGTCGAGGGACTAGGGTGGTCGAGCGGCTAAGACCGTTACACTCAATGGTATAACATATATCTTAAGAACTGTCGAATATTGGTTATTGTTTCTCTATAAGTTGCTTGGTGGCGTTCTCACTCATTTGGTTTTTCTATATTCGGTGAACTTTAGAGTGCCTTGACTTGCGTCTAAAAACGCACAATTATTTTATCTCAGACATGCAAGGACCAATTTGTAATTTGCATCTTCTCTGTACCGGATGTGCAGTTCGCCAATGCTTTCTGCCGAGATCATGGTTTTGATGTTTTTGAACGATTGTGGAATGCTTAAGAAAGATTTGAAAGCTTTATGTGCTCCATTTTAAGTTTCAAAACTTAGGATAATATATCCTTCAACAAATCCAAAGATTACTCATATATCATTTTAATTTATAACTATATTTTAAGGATTGCAATATATAAATAAGATAATAGGCATAAATAGAAGCACTATGATCTTTTCTGTCTGATTCGATATTGAGTAAGGAACCAAGCTTTTAATCAATTTATAACAACAAAACTAACAATTATAATTATTTTACTATATAAGATACAATTAAGCCATCTTTTTCACTTTTGTCCAAGTTTTCACTTTTTTCTTCCTTTTAAGTTGCAATTTTTCGTGATCGACACTTGGACATTCTCGTTTCTTGTGACCAGGCTTCTTACAATGAAAGCACGCCTACAGATAAGTTGATATTATACACGAAAAATTCTTTTTAATGTTAAAACATCACCTGTAAAAATGGTATCTCCTTACAACAGTGATCTGGTTGTGCACACCTTTTACAAGTAGTGCAATGAACCCAAGTTGGCTTAACACAACGTTTGCAAATGTTACAATGAATATAAGTGCGCCCATCTTTGGAAGTGCAAGAATTGCATTTGAGACAGTGCTTATTTTCTGGTGAAATCCACCTGTTGCATGTAGTACAATGCTTGTAGCCTTCACTTTTGGGTAGTTCGAGTAAACTAAAAATTTGCTTCTTAATTTATAGAAAGATCAAACATAAAATTTCAAACCTAGCTTGGATATTTGTAAATATTCGAACGGGCGAGCCCATTTTCCGCCCTTTTGGTCCATCTTGAAATAAGGGATGATTATCGTAATCAACTTTATAATCCAACATTGTAAACTTCTGCAAACTGTTTGATATTTGTGGTTCCATAAAATAGGGAAAAAACCAAAATACGGGTAAGTCCATTTGAGTTTTGTTGAGTTTCTTGTATAAGGCATCAACGTGCTTAATAGTATGCGAAAGAAGTTCGACACGGCAACCAAATGGAGGGTCGGTTAATAATATTACGTCATCTTTCTTATCAGTGTGCAAAAAATCGCGAAAAACCCGTTCAGAATCGGGTAAGAAGAAATGATGATTGAACATGTTATACCAACAGAACTGAAGCGGACCAAAAAATGAAAGATACCGACGATCGATATCTAAAAGAAGGCTATCCACATCTTCACAATTCGTTTGAATATATTCGTGAATTCTTGGAGCTCCGACGCAAATTACTTTCCTAAAGAAAACGTTTCAGACTTACTTCCAACTGCACTTTAAACTTACCTAAAGCCTCTAGCTTTTAGCAAATTTACTATAGTCGTCACTGATTTACTCGAAAACAAAAACTGAGCTTCACTTTTGGGATTGTCTAGAGGAGATAACACTTCAGAAGGGTGAGTTAACATATGATCATCTAGGCTGTTCAAAATATCATGTTCGGCGTGTTCATCTTCTTGCTTATTTAACACAAACAAATTGCTGCAAGTTTTACAATACCGTCTTAAAGACTTAGACAACTGAGAAACCTAAAATAAGGCTATACAAAACGACACGTAAAATAATAACTCATCTCACCTTGTTATAAGTTACAAATAACTTTCTGTGATTAACTCCTTGTATAAATTTGTTTTTTTCGTTTAACCATTGCTTTCTTTTAATGTCACTTACTTTATTGAAATCGTCGTATGACACGTAAAACGAACAGCCTTTACGGTCACGAGAAGCCGAACAGGCAAAAAACTTACTTTGGCTTTCGTCGGAAACGCGAGAAAATAAAACTGTCGGACCGTGCGGACAGCTTGGATGGTTTGATTGGTTTTCGAGAATAATTTCTATGTGAGACATGTTCGAAACACGCGTATAACCTCAAAAAAATTTCAACTTTTTTTACTAACCTCGTTAATCAAGGTATTTTAGATATATAAAAACAAAACATGATTAAGTACATAAGTAGTAATACATATTTATGGTAAAACATAAATTGAATGCAACTCATGAACGAACTTATTGACAGTTGTACATTTGAACTACTCAAGTGTACACCTAAACTATTTTAGTTGAACACTTGAACTACTACATTTATATTGAACTACCGTAGTATTTCGATGCTTATCAGACGAGAAATCAATAAATACACGCTCTTTCTAATTGTCTACTCTCATGCGGACCTGTACTTGAAAAAATAAATTGTGTACTTTAAATGCAATTTATCCCATATTACAGTGGAGAAAGTCACTACACATAAAACCTATAAGAAATATGGTAGAACAAGTCAATTTTAATTGGGTATGCGAACTTTTTCATCCTGATGTTCGGGGCCATCAGAATTATCAATTTCTTCTCTAAATTTTTTTAATTCGACTAAAAGTTTCTCATTCTCCTTACATTCTGTTTCAAATTTCTGCAATAAACCCATACTCTGTTTCAGTGTAGCAATATTTTCGATAATTAATTTCACAATTCTCTTCTTGTTAAAGGACATATGCTTTTGAAAGTTTAACAAATTCTTCTCGGTGTCAGTGCCGTTTTGTTGTAAGTTATAGAGATAGAGCGAATTGGTTGCGTCGATGTTATTAGCTTCGACTTTGAAGTGGTCTATACAATTTTTTAAACCTTGTACCGAATTCGAATCCTTGATGTAAAATTTATGTTTTTGGATTATTCGTTCTATTAGACTGTTGACTAATACATCTCCTTCACCATTTTTAAATCTATTTTTACGATTTCCATTATTGCACTTGAAATACTTAACATTATAGCTTATCATGCCAGCAACGTGGGGCTTAATAGCAGTAAGTCTTAAAATTTTTTGAACTCGAGACTTTGTTGTACAAAATTTAGATTTTAATAAAACTTCATTTGCAAGTAATGTTTCTTTAAAGTCAGGTTGTTTTAATAAAGGTAGGAAGATTTTTTCAAAACCTGAAAAATGACCATTTTTTAGGGTTTGTCGAGGAACTTGCGAGTTCGATTCATCATCACCATCATCAGTACTATTCTCGGCACCGTCAGTATTAACTTGATACTGAACGGGATTTTCAGTGGCAATCTTATATTCTCCTTCGATTTGAACACTCGAAGAATCGTTCTCCAAGTTTCGATTACTTGAGTAATGATTTATAGAATAAAGTTCCTTGTTATTTATTGGGTGTTGTTGTTGTGTATCTTGAGGCATCGAGCAATGTTCCTGAAATTGCTTTAGACAATCCAAAAGTGAAATTTCTTCTTGAAAGTTATTGATCATTTCTAAATTATGTTTTTCGGTGTTCAAGGTTTGGTTAAATTCAGAAAACTCTTGCAAATACAATACAGTTGTGAGATAAATAGATAAATATGGTATCTTGTTCAATACGAAATACCTTATCTTCTTGTACTTTAAATGTTTTTGTTCAATCGTTTAGTTTATTTTTAAAAGGATTTACACTTTCATTACAATTTTACTTAAAGTAAACATCAAATTTTGATTAACTATCGATAAATTTGAAAAGTCCGTACACTCTTCGATCTTATATAGAGGTTTGTCTGATTAGTTTAATTTGGCGGGTGAATAAATCAAAGTGCGGTATGAAATAAGTCATAAATAAGTTGACAGCGCGACCCAGGAAACTGTCGATATCCCGTTATCATTCAAGGAAAGTAAAAAGTTGAAAGTGCTCCTTAATAAACTTGAAAAAACAATTCCAATCTTAAAAAATAAAGCGTTTACATTACATACATGTACGACAGAGGTCCAAACAAAACGAAAGTTTAATTTTGAGAATATTTATTTATGGCTACAAATATTAGCTTTGTTTGGTATCACGTCCTAGTGTAGTGCAGTGTAGTGTAGTGTATGTATTGTAGTGCAGGCAAGACTTGTCAGTGTAGAGCAGTGCAGCAAAAATTCAACGATTGCACCAAACGTCTTTAGTGTAAACTAAACTTAAAATTCACATAGCCTATATTAATTTGAATAAATAAAAGTCATGAATTATGAATTTACTCTTAGTAGATAGTGATTTGAGTTATAGTAGTGGTAGCAGTTCCAGCAGAAGTGATAGTGAAGAAGAATTGCTAATTTTAAGTACATTTAGTAATCAAAAAAGAAATTGCATAAAAAATTATTTTGAAGACGTTGTTCCAAATTATACAGATAAAGAATTCAAAACTCATTTTAGAATTTCCAAAAATTTATTCTTAGAATTAAAAGAAAAAAAAGTGACTTTACACTCGCTACACTACCTCTTGAGGAGGAGTACAAAGTGTAGCTCTGAACAGGTTCTGAACTGCACTGATTCTCTTACCAAACGCGTTGCACCAGCTACACCGCTACACTAGATTTATACCAAACGCTGTTTTAGAAAAAAGTGTAGTTCAGGTTGCATTAGGACGTGATACCAAACAAAGCTAAAGTGAGTTATAATTTCCACACTCTCTTTGTACAATTGATGTGTTTCTTAAAAATAAAAATCTCCCTTCTCTAATTTCTGCGTACTAGCAACAACTTAAACTAAATATCTAAAAAGCGATAATATAATATAATTAAGTATATTGAAAAGGCATTGCTTTGAATATTAATTTATTAGATGACACAGGCTTTTCTCCTGTGTTTCATCACGCGTGTCCTATTTGATTTATGCAAACTCTTACATTCACTTGTGTTTCAGCATGTGACTCTTTAAAGAAGTTTTTAGCTTACATTTATAATCACAGACTCCACAGTGAAAAGGCGTTTCACCTGTGTGTTGCATCTGGTGCTTCCTTAAATTACCTTTTAGCCTACATTTATAATCACAGACTCCACAGTGAAAAGGCGTTTCACCTGTGTGTTGCATCTGGTGCTTCCTTAAATTACCTTTTAGCCTACATTTATAATCACAGACTCCACAGTGAAAAGGCGTTTCACCTGTGTGTTGCATCACGTGCGCCTTTAAACTAGCTTTTTGCACACATTTATAATCACAGACTCCACAGTGAAATGGCGTTTCACCGGTGTGTTGCATCACGTGCTTCTTTAAATTACTTTTTAGCCTACATTTATAATCACAGACTTCACAGTGAAAAGGCGTTTCACCGGTGTGTTGCATCACGTGCTTCTTTAAATTACTTTTTAGCTTACATTTATAATCACAGACTCCACAGTGAAAAGGCGTTTCACCTGTGTGTTGCATCACGTGCGCCTTTAAACTAGCTTTTTGCACACATTTATAATCACAGACTTCACAGTGAAAAGGCGTTTCACCGGTGTGTTGCATCACGTGCTTCTTTAAATTACTTTTTAGCCTACATTTATAATCACAGACTCCACAGTGAAAAGGCGTTTCACCTGTGTGTTGCATCACGTGCGCCTTTAAACTAGCTTTTTGCACACATTTATAATCACAGACTCCACAGTGAAATGGCGTTTCACCGGTGTGTTGCATCACGTGCTTCTTTAAATTACTTTTTAGCCTACATTTATAATCACAGACTTCACAGTGAAAAGGCGTTTCACCTGTGTGTTGCATCTGGTGCTTCCTTAAATTACCTTTTAGCCTACATTTATAATCACAGACTCCACAGTGAAAAGGCGTTTCACCTGTGTGTTGCATCACGTGCGCCTTTAAACTAGCTTTTTGCACACATTTATAATCACAAACTTCACAGTGAAAAGGCGTTTCACCTGTGTGTTGCATCTGGTGCTTCCTTAAATTACCTTTTAGCCTACATTTATAATCACAGACTCCACAGTGAAAAGGCGTTTCACCTGTGTGTTGCATCACGTGCGCCTTTAAACTAGCTTTTTGCACACATTTATAATCACAGACTCCACAGTGAAATGGCGTTTCACCTGTGTGTTTTATCACGTGTCTGTTTAAATCAGTTTTTCGCCTACATTTATAATCACAGATTCCACAGTGAAAAGGCGTTTCACCTGTGTGTTGCATCTCGTGCTTCTTTAAATTGCCTTTTAGCCTACATTTATAATCACAGGTTCCACAGTGCAAAGGCGTTTCACCTATGTGTTTAGTCATGTTGTGTATCTTTACATTTTCTTTCGGTATTTCACCTGTCCGTTTCATCGTTTCGGAATTATTTTCCAATAATATCTTTTCCCATTCTTTCTGTACATATGTCTCGTCTTGTTCTTCTTTAATTAATTCCGTCATATCAGATTCTTCTATTTTTATTAAACCTTAAAATATTTAATCAGTGTTACTATTTACCAATAAGTTCATCACATTTCACACCACATACATCAAAATTATTTTTTACTCAAAACAAATCATGATTTATGATACCATCAAATTCACATTGCTGAAATCAGAAAAATCCGAAAAATTGAAATAGATTACTACAATTCAATACCTACTAGGTACCCTTACAAAGAATTGTTTCTAATATAAATTGAGGTGGCTACGTATTAAGGTCAGAGTGATGGTCCAAAAATGAAAACTTAAACAGTTATAAAGGTTAAATCAATGTGTAAATTAGATTGATGGTGATATATCGCTATTCCGATATAGGTATCAATATTTCGATATATCGATATTTTTTTAATATCGCCCAGCCCTATATAACTGTAACCACAGTACAGTACAGTTTGTGTACCTGCTGTGGCTGTAACAGCTTTCTTACAGACGCAAAATATAAAAAGTGCTTTATACAGCTCAAAGTTAAGTGACAAAGCATAACCCACAACACGCTACTGCTTACCATCATCGTGAAAATTATTTCCAGGCGATTCTTCAGTATTCACACCTGTAACTTTTTTATTACGGCTCAACTACTAAAATTAACTTTTCTGCTACTTACTCATATTCTTGACGTTACTATCTTGCATTTCTTCTTTGATTTTTGTTTCCATTTTAATTGATCTGTTTACTTCTATATTGAGGTAAATGATAAATGATAAATTAATAAATTTATTGTGACATTTGACAACCAGTAACATTTGAATAGAATTTTTCTATTGGTCAACGTTTAAAAACCAGGTTTACAACTTGCAAAAGAGGGCGCATGTGTCAACCTTACTTGACAGATGACAGTGGGCGCATTCAGCCGACACGACAGTTCACGTATTTACGTATCATTCGTTGAATGGCGCTTTTTCTGCATCGCTACCACAACATGTTACGGAAGCGGACGCCATTTTTTCAGCGAAATATATCTCGCTACTCCGACACAAAAGTGTTGTCTGCTGCCCTGGTCACGCAGTTTTAATAGCGAATTTTGTTTGTTTACTTTTTAGTCCAGTCAATGGGGAGAAAACAGGCCTTTGCCCTACAAAAGGTAGTGTAGTTCTAATTTTTGAATATGTTATTGGGTTAGGGGGCCCTGATGAAAAATCCAAGTTTTCGATCTTGAGGGGGGTGCGCGCGATCTACTATCTTAGATTAAAAGTACAAAAAAATTTTTTTCCGATTTAACTTTTGAACGACAAAACTGTCAAATCCAACTTTGAAGAGGATAAAATTCCCTACAATATTTATTCTATAGTCAAAACCAGAAGAGGTGTCCTATGACTCATCGCTAAAATGACTTAAAAATGACGTATTAAAATATTCTGTCGCGCTCCCACAAAGTAAAAACAGACTTATAAACAAGGATAGCGTAATTCAAGTTACGTAGTTTTTTGGAATGAGTCATAGGACACCTCTCCTGGTTTTGACTATATTTATTTTCTTCCAATCTGTTACGGCTTCTGAGATATAAGCTGGAGAAAATCGCGATTTTTAGAAAAAATGAATTTTTTTGGTAAACTTCGCTAGAAGACTTTTTTACCGTTCATTTGAGAGAAAATTCTTTGGAACAAAAGTTGTATGATTTTTAACTGAGTGTATTACGTATTACTGGTATTTTATCTCAACCAGATCCAAAAAAAGCTGGCGTACGCTTATGAAAATTCTGACTTTCAATGTGACAATACCAAAAAATTTTGGATAATACAGAAACCTTTAAAAATTCACAAAATTTGTACACTAACGCCTCTGGCGACTTGGAATCTCCCTCTTAAATAACATCTGTGTACTGCACTTCTATGGAACTTTCTAGTTCTATGTATACTATACTTAAGGTAGTACTACCGGTTTTAGAATTGACGTTCAGAATTTAATGAAACTTAGCATATTGGTACATTATAATATCATAATTAACCAGTTAAATTTTTGGAGGCCTACAGAGAACTGAAAAAAAGATAAAAATATTTAAAAATTTTTGCCTTTAACATTGATCCTTATGGGAAATCACAGATTTTATTTTATTTCACAAAATTGGACGTTCAGATTTTTATGAAATTGGTATCAATAGAAAGAAAAAAATTAATTGAATTTTCTGTATTAATAAAACCTTAAGTTTAGAGCTCGTGGTAAGAGTAATTAATAAATAATTAAGAAAAAACTTACATGTGGCAACGCCGCCAAGAAGGTTAGACGCGCGCGAAATTTAAATATGTACAGAATACGGCTAATGCTACTTGTTTCACATTTTTTAATACCTTTTTTCAGTGACTCTTTTATTTTTCCAATGAAATATTCGTTTTGTATCATTTAATAAGTTTGATTCAGACATTTCATTAGTAAACAAACATTACATGTCAAACCGATAACCTGAAAGGTATTTTTTGTCTCTTTTGCTTTTACGCGGCGTTGCCAAATATAAGTACGACGGAAGTCAAATTATAGTAAGCACACATTTGACACTTGTGGTATCGGTAGTACTACCTTAAATATTTCGTAATTTTTAAAGTATTATTAGTTTTAAATACTTGCTATACTGTGAGACTAGAGATTAGTATTTATATGGAATCGATGGTATAAACTTGCAGATGATCAAACTAATTTATTACTACTATCGCGAGCTTCTGTGTGAATTTCTTTTTGGCAGTTTGTTTGGCTCATTGAACGCTACTTACGTTCCGAATGATATGTGATATGTTCTTAAATATTTGCAACGCGTACGAAGAAGTCCAGTTATTTACTTTAGCGGCGAGCCGGCGAGGAGTGCGTTATAGAACGTTTGAGCATGTTATTATATACTCAATGGTTTGAGGTAGGAGACACTTATTTTGTTAGTGCTTTTGGTTAGGTGTCTCGTAATAATTTCTTTCTTTTTCAAATAGTGGCGGTGTTCCGTATCGCACCCCGTATCTATTGGCATGGAAAATTTGTAAACCTGCCATTTCATTGATGGGTTTCGGCCGATCGAACTGTGGCGAATGCAGTATTTGGAAATGAAGGTCTTATTGGATGGGTTTTTAAGAGAAGAAGCCGAAATTAAGAACAATATGAATACCAAGTTGTTAACCCAACAGAATCGAGGAAGAATTGGAAAATTAAACGCGTAATGCAGGGAAATAGGGCTCTAGCAACGAGATTACAATCAACAAAAGTGTCGCGGAAAACAAGAATTAGAATACATCGTACAGTTATACGTCCGAAGGTTCTTTATGCTGTGGACATAAAGATGGGACAGGAATATGTTTAGCATTATTTATGGCGGTATAAAAGAAGCGGGTTTATGGAAAAGACGAATAAACAAGGAGCCCGTGGAAATGTAAAACGCGCCAAAAATAACGCCAATAAATGCCAAACAGTTGTAAGAGTACAGCGGTTTCCATGGCGTGTATACGTTAAGAAGACTACAATAAGAAAGAGTAACAAACGTTTTTACTGACTAGGGAGTGGGTTCAAAAATAAAGAGGGCGGCCACTGAGAAAATTGTTGAAAGCAGTAAAGGAGTTCCTGGGCAGCTAGAGATTTCGGAATGGAAGGTCCTCACTTCTCCAACCATTCGTAAATGTAAGTACAGAAAAAGTATTTGTGGGGGTACTTTCAAGTCCCAGCCCTGAGTGCTACATTTGCTGGTATCTACTATAAGTGCGGGCATACGTCTTCTGGAGCTCATCGAAAACATTAGAGAACCTTAGCTTAGAATAACTGAACATAAAATTTTAATTTTAATATATTTGTTGCTATGTCTTTAAGTGGGACATTGGGCCTCTTGGCCTTTTAAAATTAATCGTTGCTTAATTAATCGAGCGATAACTTTTTTCAGTTATGAGTAATCTAATAATATGATGAATAACACTGGAATGGAAAAGAACTAACTTTCTGTACCAAGTGTAGATTCGTTAACTAAGGTTTTGTCAATTCATCCTACACCCTTCCTTTGATGCAATATTAATGGTGAGTAGTTGAAAGTAAATTTACAATTTAAGTTGATCTAATCGAGGATGGACTTTGAATGCAGGACGTCCTGAACACACTGCATAGTGAAATAATAATTTTGGAGAGGAGCTTACTTTTTGGCAGCTCTTTTGGTACTCTTTCAAAACGAATTTGTTTGTGTGGAGAAATTACTTTGTCATTTTTTTCATTAATTAGATAACACCGCTAATTAATTAAAATTAGTATATTAAAGTACAAGTTTCATAAGGCACCGTGTTAACGTACGAGTCCAAGTTTTGAAAATGAGCCGCTTGCGGCGAGTTTTAAAAAGGACGAGTACTTAACAAGGCTTATGAAACGTGTAATTTATACTATTTTTTCTATTTCACATTTTAATAAAATTAATTTGTTAAAATATTTAAATAATTAACATCATGGAGATTTTCTTTTTATAATAATTGTGGTGGCACTGACTGAGATGTCACATCATTTAGTTCAATGATTCATAGATGTCGCAAGTTTATTTTTTTAAATTTAAATAATGCACCTACTCCTGTCTGTATAATTTAAATTTTAACAAATAAAAATGAATGAAATATGTAAAACCATTATTCTTTATTACATTTCAATTCTAATAAGCTCTAAAAATAAACATTAAAAAAAATTATATTTGACATTGTTAAACGTCAGTTCAACTTGACGCGAACTTAGCAGAAAAAAATCCCCCAGAAACAGTACGTTAAGAAAGCTTCTTAACGCACTGTTTTGAGACCAAAACAGTACGTTAAGGAGTGGATTAAAGTACCGAAATAGAAAAGCTAATTTATAAAATTATTTGATTGTAATTCTGAAATGCTTTGTATAAATTAAACAGATAAAAGTAATTTCTTATTTCATAAGTAGTAATTTGATCGGAACACTGTTTACTAATTATTTTTTTTTGCAGTTATAATACAGAAGATTTGGTTCTGGATACACTGGTCGACGTCGACCAACGAAGAGCTGCAAATCTTTGATATTTTACTAGGGAGTAGCTTTGTAAGTCGGTAAAAATTAAGTAATCATTTAAATGAATATAAACAAGACCGGCGCTAGATAAATCCTCTGTTATATACTTACTACTTACCTACGTTAAATTCTCAGAAGTTATTGAAAACTTTAACATTACGCCTAATGCATAGGCAACTCTTCGTACATGAATATTTTGGCCCGGTAATTTGAATTATCGTTTAGAAAATTAATTCTTTTTCTATTTAAATTAGCTAAACATGGCTTTTATATGATATCAAATTGGAATTCTTACAAGCAATATGGACATTTCCAGTAATTGTGACATTTTATTAATTAGTGGGATAATGGAATTAAATGTAATTTCTATTAGTTGATGGCCCACCTTCAAAGTTGCCCTAGTACTTATTGATGTAAGACGGATAATTCAGAACACATTTAAACAAATTGGTAGCTTACTAAGTGATTTAATTTTATTATTGTTTTGTCATTTCAGTCATTTGCATCTTAAAACTTTATTTTTTCCCCGTATATTGGAGTATTTTTGTATTTAAATTTAACCTCTAATTAATCAGAAAATATTAAGCAGATCATTATTAACTGACAAGACAGTAATAAACTTCTTACTTGGCCCGTCTTCTGCTTTGAAACGCTTTTCTAATGTACGAGAATGGAATGACTTCTAATCGTGTTTGAGTACCCTAGTGTTCAATGAGTTGGTAACTGGCTGGAGCATCAGAAGGGACTCCTTCTTGTACTCTTGGCGACATATGCAGTATACGAACCAACGACATGGTGCCCACTCGATTCGTCGCTCGAAGGCCGTTGGAGTGTTGTAATTAGTAATAATTAACCCTTCCATTTTTATTGAATTGGATGATGTTGAACAAAAATTAGTATTTTATGAAATAGTATAAGCTTCTTTGCCTGATTTACTTTTAAATATTTAACTGCCAAACACTAATAATTGAAGACCAGTAGGTTCTCTTGAAAATAATTCTAATGCCCTAGAGAATAATTGAAAGTTATAGCTGCGAAAGGGTTTGTTGTTTGTTTATTGTGTAACTTTTAGTATTCGAATATAACAAAACTTAGTTAATTATCAAATAGTTAGTTGATGAATAGGATATTAATTTTATCAACTAACGCGTAAAGTGTACATTTTATAATTCCTGTTGTGATTTTTAGAATATACAGGGGCGTAACTGTGTATACTTCAAATGTTCGATCTTGAGATCACGTGCTTTTTCAATTAATCGATAAATAACCTACAGTTTACATTACATACGCAGTGCTTGATTTTTAGTATGCAAAATACGAAAGTAAGTGCTATTAGTCCAGTCAAATTAGACAAAAAATCGCCTATTCCTGGAATAATTCCTACAAAGCTGGATTTTGGTATACACGTACATTAAGGTGTCACAGATGAGTATATGACAAAATCCTAAAAAAATCGGTGGAGCATCTTGAGATATTCAAGGTCAAAGGTCACAAAAAGTTGATTTTTGCTAATAATTCATCTTCGCTAGATCTTATGTTGATGAAGGTTATTATAAAAGTTATATAGAACATTATTAACTACAAGATTGATTATATACATTTTTTTCATAAGTTTAACCGTTTTCGAGATATAGCGCGGAGAAGAGTGACAATAAATTCGTTTACCGGATAACGCGGTACAAACTGTGGAGTCAGACGCATAAGTCTCATAAAACAAGTCAGACACCATACAGACATCATTATAAATGAAATGTCAAAAGTCCCCATCGATCCCACTTGTACTAATAATTTTATTTAAAGTCAAAGGTCGAAAAATCGGTTTTTCGACAAACGGATAGCATTTTAGGAAAAACCATTCAGGAATTTTGAAAACTGGTATGGTTGTTCGTTATAACCTGCAGTGCAACATATTAAAAGTCTCAAAGAGTGGGGTGTAAGAGGGGGAGGGGGAACTGTTTAAAAGATATCTTTTCTATTTCGTGCAAATAACTCGCCTTCTACAGATCCTACGTTGATGAAACTTCTTATAAAAGTTATAGGAAACATTATTAGCTACAAGATTCCATTCGTGAAACTTATGCGTCTTACTTCGCAGTTTATATAGCGTCATCTCGTAAACAAATTCACTGTAACCTCTTCTCCGCGCCATATATGGAAAAGGGTTAAAGTTATGGGTAAAATGCATATAACAAGTCTTGTAGCTAATAATGTTTTCTATAACTTTTATAAGACGCTTCATCAACGTAGGATCTGTAGAAGGCGAGTTATTTGCACAAAATAGAAAAGGTTATAATTACAGCTCCCCCACCCCCTTTTGCACCCCACCCTCCGGGACTTTTAATATGTTGTAATGCAGGTTATAACAAACAACGATACCAATTTTCAAAACTCCTGAATGGTTTTTCCTCAAATGCCATCCGTTTGTCTAATTTGACTGGACTAATATTGAGATATTTGAGAAAAACTGACTTATCGACCTTTAACTTTGAATAAAATTTTTAGCACAAGTGGGATTTATGAGGACTTTTGACATTTCATTTGTAATAGTGCATTTAAGGTCTACACCAATTTTCAGCTCTATGCGAATTTTTCCAAAGCGTCATCTCGTAAACAAATTCACTGTAACCCCTTCTCAGCTATTCTCCTTCTCTCATATTTCGAAAAGAGTTAAACTTATGGCAAAATTCATAGAACAAAGCTTGTAGCTAATAATGTTTTCTATAACTTTCATAATAACATTTATTAACCTGCGATCTATAGGATGCGAGTTAGCTGCAAGAAATAGAAAAGGTCGCTTTTAAACAGATCTCTCTCTCTCCGCTCTTGCCCCTCACCCTCCGAGACTTTTAGTACGTTGTACTACGTACTACCGATTCTAATGAACAAGTTCACCAATTTTCAAAACTCCTGGATGTTTTTTCCTCAAATGCTATCGATTTATGTAATTTGACTGGATTAATATGGGCAAAAACCGATTTCTCGACCTTTGTCTTTGAATAAAATTTTTAGCGCAAGTGGGATCGATGGGGACTTTTGACATTTCATTTGTAATAGTATATTTAAGGTCTACACCAATTTTCAGCTATATACAAATTTTTCCGAACTCTCCACGATTTTTTGTCTAATTTGACTGGATTTTTGTTCAAAATTGCAAAACTAATGAACGCGCTATTTAACTTCAAGAGCTTATTATTGGCAACTTAGAGATGTCCTAAAGATTTCTTATATCACATAACATAGAATAAGGACGTAGTTAACTATTCTTTAAAACGAAAGTCTTGTCAGGTTTCGCCTTCGTATTCTGTGAAGAAGTTAAAACATATTTTTGTTCAAAATTGCAAAACTAATGAACGCGCTATTCAACTTCAAGAGCTTATTATTCGCAACTTAGAGACCCCATAAAGATTTCTTACATCACATTACATAGAAGAATGTCGTTCTTAAAGATTTTTTAAGACCAAACTTGTCAGGTTTTGCCTCCGTCTTCTGTGAAGAAGGTAAAAAATACCTTTGTTCGAAATTTAAATATTTAGTGAGCGCGCTATTTTCACTTCAGAAGCTTCTTATTCACAACTAGAAGGCGCGATAAAGATTTGCCATATCACATTAGATAGAATAACGATGTAGTTAAACATTCTTAAGAAACAAAGTAGTGCCAGGTTGCGCTTTTGCATTTTATGAAGAAATTAAAAAACAGTTTTTTCGAAAATGCAAGTTTAAAGAGTACGCTACTCAACCTCAAGAGCTTCTTATTCACAACTTGGAGGCACTATCAAGATTTCCCATATCACATCAGGTAGAATAAGGACGTAGTTAAAGATTTTTTAGAAACCAATCTTGATTGTACCTCCAAGTCGTGAATAAAAAGCTCTTGAAGTTGAGTAGCGCACTCTTTAAACTTGCATTTTCGAAAAAAACTGTTTTTTAAATTCTTCATAAAATGCAAAAGCGCAACCTGGCACTACTTTGTTTCTTAAAAATGTTTAACTACATCGTTATTCTATCTAATGTGATATGCCAAATCTTTATCGCGTTTTCAAGTTGTGAATAAGAAGCTTCTGAAGTGAAAATAGCGTGCTCACTAAATATTAAAATTTCGAACAATTTTTTTTAAATTTCTTCATAATAGGTGAAGATGAAACCTAACACCATTGTTACTTTCATAAATCTTATATTACATCTTTATCTTACCTCACTCAGTGCTACATTATCCATCAGTCGATAAGTCTCGTTTTATGAGACTTACGCGTTTGGCTCCACAGTTTGTACAGCGTCACCCCGTAAACGAATTTATTGTGACTGTTCTCCGCGCTATATCTCGAAAAGGGTTGAACTTATGGAAAAAATGCATATAACCAATCTTGTAGCTAATAATGTTCTATATAACTTTCATAATAACCTTTATCATCGTACGATAGGCAGGAAGCGAGTTATTCGCAAAAACAACAGTTTTGTGACCTTTGACCTTGAATATCTCAAGATGCTCCACCGATATTTTTAGGATTTTGTCGAATCCTTATTTGTAACATCGGAAAGTACTTGTATGCAAAAATCCAGCTTTGTAGGAATTTTTTCTACCAAAAAACCTTATTTGACTGGACTATATGTTGCATTTTACCAATCGCACATCAAAGTATTAAATCCATAGATAACTTGTGTAACAATCACGATCTTCGATCGATAGATTGTTCAGAATTTTTGTTCAATTTTATAATATTTAGGATTAGGAATTTGGTAAGTTTCGAATTTGGTAACTTGATTCGAATTAATTAATTATAAAAGGTAACGAAAGTTGCATTTTTGAAATTAGAGCTTTTCTTTGTTGTCTCCAAGAGGACAATAGGGACATTATAGTTTGTAGTACATTGTAGCTAAAGTTGTTTGAACCGTGGGCATAAAGGTGCACAAAAATGCAAGTAGGTTGTTTGGGCGGATGTCAGTTGGGAAAGATATTCCTCAGGGCCGTGAGAAATGTCGACTGGATGAAAAAGACTGGTCCCCGCAAAAAGACGGGAAGAAAAATTAAGTCAGTCGCTTAGGTTCTGCGGAGCGCGAAGGACTCATAAGCGGGTAGCACGAAAAGTGCGAAAATTGCGAATAGAGCGGAATTTGTGAAAAACGTTAGAAAAGTCGCTTAGGTTCTGCGGAGCGCGAAGGACTCATTAGCGGGTAGCACGAAAAAGTGCGAAAATTGCGAATAGCGCGGAATTGGAAAAGTGTTAATAAGCGTTGCCTTTGGATCGCCGAATCGCGAAGGAACTCCACGGTAGGAGAAAAAGCGTAAAAAGCCAAGAGACGTCCCGTAGAACGGAGCTCTTGTGTGTTATAAGCGGAAGGTGCGAATTTTAAAGTGCGAAAGTAGAAAAAGTGCTTGAGGACTGCGGTCGCGAAAGGACTCAAGCGGGAATTTGCAAAGTTTAGCAATAAAACGTTAAAGCCAAGAAACGTCCCGTAGAAAGGAGCTCTTGTGCGTTAAGAGCGGAAAAAGGCGGTTTTTCCAAGTATTTGGGAGAAACCATCCCGAAGGAAAATAAGAGCGATAAACATTAGATTCGATAAAATAGAGACATTTTTGGTTCATTCGATACGGGTCGAGAACCATTTCGAAATAACGTAATAAAGTGCGGGAGGCATAAAGGACAAAAGGTTTTCGGGATAAAGAACGGTCATAAATATATTGAGTAATTTTAACATTAACTAAGTGCTGTGACGCGGAGTCCGAGAGTGGAAATTTGATTAGGCGCGATCACCGCTACGCATCGTGGACAAAACACCGGGCGAGGTCCGGGAAACGAATATAGCTTTCAACCGGATTCCAATCAACAGGATTTTCAGGCCGCAGCTTGCCAACTAAATAAGGTAGAAACTGTTGGTCTACTGCATTTTTATGTGTTTATGCCCGCTGGTCGTTGTTAGGAATTTTGATAGGTATTTTCAGGTATTTTATGAGAGAGTCCCAACTTAAGCGTGGTTGAAAACGCTCTACGTAATTGTCGTTAGGTCAAAATAAGCGATTTATCCTTTCAGTTAGGACTAGGGATCATTAAGATTGTTTAGGGTGTATTTTAAAGTAGTCGCCTCTTGTAGAGGTAATGCATTTTGTTTTGTTGTGTGTCCTTTGAAGTATTTTAAAATAGATACTAATTTAAATTACCAAAGACTGTGTTTATTATTGATCGATACGAGATCGATCAGCAAAAGAAAAGCTAATTTACCAATACATCAATTTTACTCGCTGTCCTGTAAGCCGAGCGGATTTACGTTTTTCCGAAGCAGAAGTGGTGGCAAAAATCAGTACGCTACCAAAATAGTACTCCAAATTCGGAACAACCCCAAGGGCCAAATCTCACAGGTGGTGGCAGCATAATCAAAAATAAATAATTCCTGTGAGGTTTTTGCGCGTTTCGGTGGTTGCTTTCCTGGGGGTAGCGAGGGTGAAAGTTTCGGTCAGAATATAAGAAAGAAAAACAAACATTAATTTTTCACCCCGTTACACTTGTGATATGTAAAATAAACCATAGGGAAAATTACATTAGTACGAATGCACTAATTTTCGTATGTTGCATACTAAAAAATCAAGCACTGTAGCATGTGTGATACACGTATGGCAGAAGTTCATACAAATCTGAATTTTGATTTTGACAAGTATTTATACTTTGCTTAAATATTTAATAGTTGTGTAGTATTTAGTTTCACTTAATTATCTGAAAGCATAAAATTTCTTTTATATTTCGTTCGTTAAATCAACTAAATTGTCGTATTATTACCTAAAAAGAAACTTCGAATTTGTCGCCGCTACAATTTAAACACCGAAGCCTGTTTGTTACGCAACTAAGGCCGGTCGTCCATTTATACGACATGTCGTATACGACATGTCTGCGACATGTCGTATCATTTTTAAACCTGTGTTTATTAATTGAGATTCGTACACTTGACAGACAAATTATTTCTTGTTTTCTTGGTTAAAAAATGATACGACATGTCGCAGACATGTCGTATACGACATGTCGTATAAATGGACGACCGGCCTAACTTAACGCCAGAAGAACCACCAGTATTTCAAGTGGAACGTTTTCCGCCGCATCGGCTCCTGGCTGCCACTCGAATTTAATATTTTTGTATTGGTAAGCTTGTATGTCCTTGTACACGCCCCTTTTTAATAAAGTTACGGTGTCTGGTACTAAAAATACCCATTAGGTTAGGTGTAAATTTACAGTTTGGATAATTAATTTGTTTTAATTATAAGTTAGAAAAAGTCTTCAGAGCGAGTTTCGATTTGCACATAGTAAAAGCCAAATCTATTCAATACAAAAAGTCAATTACTTTACTGAAGTAATTTCTTTTGGAAGCGTTAAAACTCCAATAGAGTAAATACTAGGAATGACGAAAACAGTAGATGGGTGTCTGTTACTATTCTGCTGTGCTCCTCCAGGATCTGCTGAAGTTTGGTATTTTTTTGAATTTTTCTACTTTCTGCGTGGTTTTAATTTTGTGTTATTTAATTAATCGGTGAACTCTTTTCAATTTGAATTCTATTTACTTTCGTGGTTATTATAATTAGTGAATTTTTTGTTTTAGGGTATCGTTTTATACTAATTGGAAGAAATATTCTGTTTGACGGTCCCAGCACGTATGGTCAAAACAGTGGATATTATCAAAGAATGTAAAAACCAGAGTATTTCTCTTGGAAAATAATATGTTAAGTAAAGGTGACTGCTTTTATTTTTATATAATTTTTAACGCTTCAGCATTGGCTGCGGGGTTCTAGGGTATTTTTATGTTGATGGAATATGCTGACGTAGCATCGAGATGAACATAACATCTGTGTTCACATTAGCGAGGCATACACGAGTGGATTATCAGTGCAGATCAGATGAGACCAGAACAGTAAAATTTGACAATGTAACATGTCGTGGTTGAAAGCTAATTCGGAAAAATTTATAGAGCACAACATTATTTTTGAATTGGATCCTCCAGACCTACAATCAAGTGTGCAATTTTGGAACGCTAACTGTTTTGAATCCTATATTCCGATAAAATCCTTATTTGACTGGACTTCTTATGTTAGAATGAAGAATATAAAGAACAACAACTGAATGACTGGTATGACAAAGTTTAAACTTTGTTACGACGATGTCGTTTCATTCGTAAGATTACTGGAGAGAACTTATTTGATATCTTTAAAAAAATGATTTATGAATTCGAAAGGTAAATAACAATGTCATTGTAAAAAGACCTAAGAAAAGCAACCCTTGTTTAATCCATTTATTTAGTAGTAAGAAATCTCTAATTTTAGACAGAAGAATTGAGGATATCCCAACTTACCTACGTGATTGAAATATCCCTACACAAAATATTGTATATATGCTTTACAAGATGGTTTAGTTTAAAATAGGAGACAACTTGTATTTAAAGGGGTAAATTCATATTAGTTGATTTTAAATCAAGAAAAATTATTTTTAATGTAGAAATTGGATATTAGTTTTACGCCTAAGTGCAGGCGTAAAACTAATTCCACCCCGAACGTGGAATTACCTATATGTTAGGTGCATTTAAACTTTTTTCTCTTTGGTATGATCGTATTTTATACTTTCCTTGTTTTAGAAACTAGAATTCCGAAAGGCGTAAGAAGCTATACAACTATTTGGATATTACTGTCATACTACGACTGAAACTTGTGATGATTGATGATGAATGAAGATTTTGGAATTTAATGTTTGTGACTTCCTGAAGACCATTTACTTTAATTATTTGCTGTCAGTAATTAGCAATGGTAAGAAAAGTTATTTAAAAAAATGTATTTTAATTGCGATTTTTAGATTACGTTTCCAACAACAAACTAAATATATTCTAAATATAGGAATGTTTACTTGAAATTCTCCTAATTCTTTAAAGAGCATTGGTAAGCTGGTTTGGAACATAACAATGCGGTTTGGAACATAACAATAAAACAAGATTTCTGTTTGAAGATTCTTAGAAGATATTTATTTACTATTTTCATTACGTTAACCGAATTCTGTTTTTTGTGTATTAAAAATAAGCCCAGATGTTTATTATTAAGTGTCTAGCTGTCTAGTGGTCAATATCCTAAAAGATCTGGTTAATCAGAGGTTATTTCTAAAGCTCATTTCTGATTTATCGGAACTTTTAGGACAATCTTCACTAGACACCTACAAGAATTATGTAAAATTTCGAAACACTTTGATGTTTTTGAAGGTGGAACGCTTTAATTTTTAGTTGACTGAACTATAAATACTTTGTCCTGCACTTTGATTGTTCTACAGCAGGCTAATATTAGTTGCAGCATTGTTTATACAGGGTGTTCGGATATTCCTTGGCCAACGGTCTACACATGATTCTACAGGTCAAAATAGCACTAGAAGCTCCTATAACAAAAAGTCGATATCTCAATAATAAGTAAGTTGTGGGGCCTCAAAATTGAGTTTTTAAATTTGAATTTTTATTATAATTACTTTAAATGTTACCGAAATTTTTTGATATTGGGCACATTTATTAAGAATTATAAAGCCTCGAACAAGAAGTAGAAAAGTTTAAGAAATCTCTGCAATAAAGGGCACTTAACCTGAAGTCTAAATTTAATTTTAGCCCTAACTTTTTTGTTTGTTTTATTTTCGATTAATTTTTATACGAAATTTGAAAGATTAGACAAAATTATAAAAATAAGGTACTCTTCTTTTAAGTTGATAGAATTAACCGTTTCATCAGAAATCGCTTTCAAAAAGATTAAGTTTGGCCATTTTTTACGAAATTTTAAATAATCAGGTTGCCACGATCAACTAAAAACGAATAAACCAAAAGAATTTGGATTTTAGTTGATCATGGCAATTTGATTATTTAAAATTTAGTAAAAAATGGCCAAACTTAAACTTTTTGAAAGTGATTTCTGATGAAACGGTTAATTATATCAACTTAAAAGAAGAGTACCTTATTTTTATAATTTTGTGTAATCTTTCAAATTTCGTATAAAAATAATCGAAAATAGAACAGACAAAAAAGTTAGGGCTGAAATTAAATGTAGACTTTAGGTTAAGTGCCTTTTATTGCAGAGATTTCTTAAACTTTTCTACTTCTTATTCGAGGCTTTATAATTCTTAATAAATGTGCCCAATATCAAAAAATTTCGGTAACATTTAAAGTAAATATGACAAAAATTAAAATTTAAAAAGTCAACTTTGAGGCCCCACAACTTTCTTATTATTGAGATTTCGACTTTTTGTTATAGGAGCTTCTAGTGCTATTTTGACCTGTAGAATCATGTGTAGACCGTTGGCCAAGGAATATCCGAACACCCTGTATATTCATGTATCAAAATTTATAATTATAACATTAGTTTATTAATTATTTAAAAGTATTATGTATTTTTCCTTCTATATTGACCACTTTCTAAGTTGAAATGTAAAAGTCGAAATTTGTTAAAACTCAAACTTTTTACGCCTACTAATACATAGGCAACACTTGTTACGCTCCCACTACATTATAAATTTTAAATTACTATAGAAATTTAGAGTGGGGTGGTCACGTGACCACTAAAAGTTTATATAAGGCCGAGTTTTGCCATTCGGAAATTTTGTAATCTCCACTTCAAATCAGCTTCGAAGAGAAAATTTTAGCTTTACTCGTGTGAAAAATCAACTTCAACTTTTTGAATTTTTTTTTCTTGGAAGTTGTTTGAGGCATTGTTCTGAATATCTTTAGCGACTTTTGGATCATTTGGTCGAATATTAATGCGGGAAATTAAGTTTTTAAAAATCAATTACTTATTCCACAGTATTAATTAACTCGGCATTCTTGTTTGGAAGGTGTTTGGCGCTTCTTAAGACGCTGTTATTTCTCTCTTCTGAGGAGAATTTATTTTTAAATTTATTTTTGTGTTATAATTATTATTGTATGTATGTAAATTACGTTGAAAAAAATAAACAATAGAAAGCAATAATTTATTTTATTATAAGCTGCCCTATTTACAAGCCAAATCCTAATTTTCGGACTAGATAGTTGGAAAGCAAAAGGACGATAGGGTTTTGGAAAGAAATTTTTAATTAAGAAGATACTTTTTGATTAAAAAAACATTTCAAATCATATAAGCGATAACGCCTCGTTTCATAACATAATAGCAAAGCTTCTAAATTCTTTTAAATAAATGTTTCTCTCTAATTTATTTCGTTTACCTTATCGACCTTCTGCTCTCCTACTACCTTGTCCGAAAATTGTAAAATTTTAAAATTAAAATTAGGAAATTTTCAAAATCCTAGTTATAAAAAATCGAAATTATGCAATTCTGATAACATAAAACACAAAATTTGAAAATTTATAAAAGTTAAAATATCTTAAAAGTCGAATATCTTCTAAACTAGAGGACCAGCAGCCCTCAAATTTAACAAGTATATTCCCCGATAGTAGGGCTAAAGATGTGCACCCTCAGAATTGCATAATTTCGATTTTTTATAACTAGGATTTTGAAAATTTCCTAATTTTAATTTTAAAATTTTACAACTTTCGGACAAGGTAGTAGGAGAGCAGAAGAGCGATAAGGAATCGAAATAAATTAAAGAGAAATATTTATTTAAACCAATTTTAAAGCATTGCGATATCAGCGATAACGTTTCGTTTCATAACATATTGTGCCTTTAAAATTCCTTTAAATAAATATTTCTCTTTAATTTATATTGATTACCTTAACGACCTTCTGCTCTCCTACTACCTTGTCCAAAATTTGTAAAATTTGAAGGAAATTTTTAAAAACCTAGTTTTAAAAAATCGAAATTATGCAATTCTAAGGGTGCAAATCTTTAGCCCTACTATCGGGGAATATACTTGTTAAATTTGGGGGCTGCTGGTCCTCTAGTTTGGAAGATATTCGACTTTTAAGATATTTTAACTTTTATAAATTTTCAAATTTTGTGTTTTATGTTGAATATCTTCTAAACTAGAGGACCAGCAGCCCCCAAATTTAACAAGTATATTCCCCGATAGTAGGGCTAAAGATTTGCACCCTTAGAATTGCATAATTTCGATTTTTTAAAACTAGGTTTTTAAAAATTTCCTTCAAATTTTACAAATTTTGGACAAGGTAGTAGGAGAGCAGAAGGTCGTTAAGGTAATCAATATAAATTAAAGAGAAATATTTATTTAAAGGAATTTTAAAGGCACAATATGTTATGAAACGAAACGTTATCGCTGATATCGCAATGCTTTAAAATTGGTTTAAATAAATATTTCTCTTTAATTTATTTCGATTCCTTATCGCTCTTCTGCTCTCCTACTACCTTGTCCGAAAGTTGTAAAATTTTAAAATTAAAATTAGGAAATTTTCAAAATCCTAGTTATAAAAAATCGAAATTATGCAATTCTGAGGGTGCACATCTTAAGCCCTACTATCGGGGAATATACTTGTTAAATTTGAGGGCTGCTGGTCCTCTAGTTTAGAAGATATTCGACTTTTAAGATATTTTAACTTTTATAAATTTTCAAATTTTGTGTTTTATGTTGAATATCTTCTAAACTAGAGGACCAGCAGCCCCCAAATTTAACAAGTGTATTCCCCGATACTAGGGCTAAAGAATCGCACCCTCAAAATTGCGTAATTCAAACTTTTAAAAAAATTTACTTTTTAAGGTTTCTTTCAAAATTTATAATTTTCCGGCTAGGTAGTAGGAGAGCAGAAGGTCGATAAGGTAAACGAAATAAATTAGAGAGAAATATTTATTTAAAAGAATTTTAAAAGCATTGCCATTATGTTATGAAAGCTTATATGATTTGAAAATTTTTTTGATCAAAAAACATTTTTTTAATTAAAAATTTATTTTCAAAACCCTATCACCCTTTTGCTTTCCAACTATCTAGTCCGAAAATTAGGATTTGGCTTGTAAATAGGGCAGCTTATAATAAAAGAAATTATTGCTTTCTATTGTTTATTTTTTTCGACGTAATTTACATACATACAATAATAATTATAACACAAAAATAAATTTAAAAATAAATTCTCCTCAGAAGAGAGAAATAACAACATCTTAAGAAGGGCCAAACACCTTCCAATCAAGAATGTAAAGTTAATTAATATTGTGGTACGAATATATAATTGATTTTTAAAAACTTGATTTCCCGCATTAATATTCGACCAAATGATCCAAAAGTCGCTAAAGATATTCAGAACAATGCCTCTAACAACTTCCAAGAAAAAAAATTCAAAAAGTTGAAGTTGATTTTTCACACGAGCAAACGTTAAATTCTCTCTTCGAAGCTGATTTGAAGTGGAGATTAGAAAATTTCCGAATGGCAAAACTCGGCCTTATATAAACTTTTGGTGGTCATGTGACCACCACACTCTGTAAATTTCTATGGTAGTTTAAAATTTATAATGTAGTGGGAGAGTAACAAGTGTTGCCTATGTATTAGTAGGCGTAAAAAGTTGGAGTTTTAACAAATTTCGACTTTTACATTATTTCAACTTCGAAAGTGGTCAATATAGGAAGAAAAATACATAATACTTTTAACTAATTAATAAACTAATGCTATAATTATAAATTTTAATACATGAACATATAAACAATGCTGCAACTATTGATTTATAATTTATAATAGTAAAACAAGAAAACCACTTTAACGAGAAGCAATTTAACAAATTTGCAAACTCCTTAATACACTGGATTGAGCGAGTTCGGTTAGGCCCTTTAGGTGTCCTATGAAGCACAAAATCGATATATAATTTATTATCAATTACTATTTACTAATTTAAATTTTCATTTTTCATGAGCAAAACGTTTCATTCACAATTGAAAAGAGAAACATTGAAACTAAAACTGTTACCACAGTAATTAACAATATTAATTTTTCTAATAGCTAAATCTAGTTTATCAGAAGAGGGGTAGTTCAAGAGTAAATTATAATATTATATATTATTTGCTTTAAAAGACTTAACAATTATTAAGATTTGTTACAATAACATTATAACTAATATTAGCCTGTTGTAGAATAATCAAAGTGCAGGACAAAGTATTTATAGTTCAATCGACTAAAAATTAAAGATTTTCACCTTCAAAAACATCAAATAGTTTCGAAATGTTACATAATTCTTTGTAGGTGTCTAATGAAGATTGTCTTAAAAGTTCCGATAAATCAGAAATGAGCTTTAGCAGCAGTGGCCAAATACATGTCACTGTTTTATCTTTTTCGTTAATATCTCGAAACTCTGGGTTGGAGCTGAAACGTTAGTACATACAAAATTAAAGCTGATAAAATTAGCTACAAAACTGAATATACGCATATTTTTTATAAGTATTACTAAAAACAAGCATTTATTCAAACTTGTGGCAAATTTTATCAGTTTTAATTTAGTATATAATCACGTTTCAGCTAGAACCTATAGTTTTCGAGATATTAACAAAAAAACAAAAAAGTGCCATGTCTTAGGCCACTGCCGGTAAAGCTCACCTCTGATTAACCAGGTCTTTTAGGATATTGACCACCACAGACAGCTAGACACTTAATAATAGACATTTGTGCTTATTTTTAATACACAAAAAACAGAATTCGGTTAACGTAATGAAAATAGTAAATAAATATCTTCTAAGAATCTTCAAACAGAAATCTTGTTCTATTGTTATGTTCCAAACCGCTTTCCAATGCTCTTTAACGAATTAGGAAAATTTCAAGTAAACATTCCTATATTTAGGACATAAGAGACTAGTTTCTTGTAGGAAACGTAATCTAAAAATCGCAATTAAAATACATTTTTTTTAAATAACCTTTCTTACCATTTCTAATTACTGACAGCAAATAATTAAAGTAAATGGTCTTCAGGGAATCACAAACATTAATTTCCAAAATCTTCATTCATCATCAATCATCACAAGTTTCAGTCGTAGCTTGACAGTAATATCCAAATAGTTGTATAGTTTCTACATGAGCCCATGGTAAGCCAGATTCATAAATATATCAGTGCGTTAATGGTTAACGACGAGCCAGATACAGCGCGGTAAAAATTTCGTACAAATTCAATCTGCGAGTTCTGACTTATCGTTAAAATCACATCATTAGTGGGGACGCGCAAATAACAGTTTTCTTTTTTATTCCTATCATCATTTTGTGTGATTAGACAAAACTGTCCGTGAGATCTCTTAGCTTGTCTAAAATACCACCCGCCACATCAAATACGTCTAAAATGTCGAATTTTTCTTCACTAAAAGACAGACTTGATACCTCGAACCAACCAGAACATCTGATGAACGTACTTGGTATTATAGTTAGTGGGAATCGTAAAATTTAGTTCATTCGAACCGAAACTGTCGAATCAAATCTCTACGCATCTGATCTGCACTGATAATCTGCTTGTGTATGCCTCGCTAATGTTAAACACAGATGTTATGTTCATCTCGATGCTACGTCAGCATATTCCATCAACATAAACATGCCCTAGAACCCCACTGCCAATGCCGAAGCGTTAATAATTATATAAAAATGGATATTATTTTCCAGGAAGAATACTTTGGTTTTTACATTCTTTGATAATATCCACTGGTTTTACTATACATGCTGAGACCGGCAAACAGAATATTCCTTCCAATTAATATATAACGATACTTCTAAAACAAAAAATTTACTAATTATTATAACCACCACTAAAGTAAATAGAATTCAAATAATTGAAATAAGTTCATGAATAAACTAAATAACACAAAATTAAAACCACGCAGAAAGCAGACAAGTTCAAAAAAAGACCAAACTTCGGCAGATCCTGCAGGAGCATAGCAGAATAGTAACAGACACGCATCTACACTGTTTTTCGTCATTTCTAGTATTTACTCTATTGGAGTTTTAACGGTTTAAAAAGAAATTACTTCAGTAAAGTAATTTACTGTTTGTAACTTATAAAACAATTAAACCACAAATTAATTATCCAAACTGTAAATTTACACCTAACCTAAATAGGAATTTTTAGCACCAGGCACAGCAACTTTATTAAAAGAGGGCGTGTACAAGAACATTGAATTTTTCGGATATGCAACCCATCGTACAGCGGTGTATTGATAGTCGCCTGCGACTACATATATGTTCAGAATAAAATGTGCATTTCTTAAAATCTAATTAATTGAGTGTCCAATTGCAAATTAGACACTAAGTTATAACTACCCAATAGTAACAAATTTTAACATTAAGTATCAAACCAAGAAGGCTAAAGCTGCAGTTACACTTGAGATTTATATCAATACATTTCTCTCCGAGATCTATTCATTCAACTATTACAGATCTATTTATTATATCGGAGATATATGAAGTGATCTCTGATAGTTTCTGGGTCAAGGTTACACTCAATATACTTATCTGCAAGAGAAATGTATTGAAATAAATCTCAAGTGTAACTGCAGCTTAAAGCTCTAAAAATTGCTATGGCCAGTCGAAATAACTTTTGGATGTTGTTACATTGTTGCAAGTTGTATGTCATCCACTTTTATTGCGATCAATATTTTAAAAACATTCCAAAATAACAGATTCTCCTACTTATAACAAGGTAGAGTGCTAAAACAAGAAGTCAATTAATAAAAAATGGCAATAATACCTAAGCGTTTTCCAGTTTGATAAAAACTTCAGTCCTATTTAATGTTGGCGTTGTCAACCTCCTTCCCTTGTAGTTGTCCCATTTCTTATTTTTTCCTCTTCCAGTTTTGGAATTTTTACAAGTCACTTTCAAATATGTGTGTTCTGTCTAGTACCATTGAGTAATAAGATCACTATTAGAGGTGTCGACCCCGTGTTATAAAGAATTTTTGTCCTGTGATAAAAACTGTTGATAACATTTTTACAAGTCATTTCGTTTCATGACAAAAACAATTTAAAACAAAATCTTTTCTGCTCGTCGCGTCGTGTATACTATTTCAACATAAAATAATTGATTTTAATACCTCCTATAAAATTTAATAGGCCAGTAATTGTAAACGTCCTACCTTCCATCAAATGGAGTAGTTCTGATTTTTTGACATGCTTTTTTCAGTTTGTAAAATATACAGGGTATTTCGATATTCACGGATGCAGAAAGTAGCACTAGCACGTGAATCTACAAGGAAAACCAAGTAAAAAGTTTCTCAGCGAGTTTTTGTTTTGATTGAACAGAGACCATTAGAGTCTCAAATTTAGTCCACCGCAGTTGCACCCCAACGATTTTAAGGCTTTAAACATATAAAATTACCATTTTTATTATTACATTACAATATTCTGCTTAGTGTAATGCAGAGTACAAACGCATCTTTGATTTTTTTCTCTTCATCTACTTAAAATTTTGGACAACTTGCAATGGCATGTACTTTAAAAAATCAGTTATAGAAAGCTACTGAAAAGAAAGGGCATAAAATAAATTCCAAACATATATTTAAAAAAATCAAGCCTGGGGTGCTTTTGCACCCCGTTTGGTACTGTGAGGGTTAAAAAACTATCAAACTAACTTTGCTAAAAAAATTAATCCTTCGGGGTCAAAAAGTACCAAAACTGAAAAAATTGCGTGGTTTCTTGGATGATTGACGAAGATCCGTAGGTCTGCCGAGATCGAAAACACGGTGAAAATTTGAATCTTGGCCATAGGATTTAAAATGGGAAAACAGACTTCTGTAAATATTGGCTCCCTTAGCAAAATACTAAATAAAAAGTTTTTAAACAATAAAAAGCTTCTTCTAATACAGTTATAATATTTTTAATTAATTCAGCCGTTTTCGAGAAAATGAAGGAAAACTATTCAGTTAATAACTGCTTCTCGCGTTAGCCTTGATTTTGACGCTCGTCAGATTTTTTTCTTATTTATTTTGTCATAGTAATTTGGAATGGATTATCAAGGCTAACGCGAGAAATGGTTATTAACTGAATCATTTTCCTTCATTTTCTCGAAAACAGCTGAATCAATTAAAATAGTATATAACATTACTAGCAAGGTAAGAGGGTTTTTACTGGTGAATGGAGGATTTAACTGACGAGCCGTAGGCGAGTCAGTTACTTCCTTGAGCCAGTAAAACCCGTTACCTTGCGTGTATTGTTTTATATTTTATTTGTTTCTCATTCGTAAAAAGGTTAGATAAATTCCAAAAAAATCTCAATAATTTGTCGCAAATGTCGTAAGCTATGGAAGCGTTGCCATGAACATGTCTGTTTATTTTTCTTTACATTTGTTTTTGCGAAAACGAAAAGGAATGTACCAAAAGAAATTATTGAGGCAGCCAGCAGTGTAGCTTCAAGTTTATTACCTGCAAAATCAGCTTCTAGGTACGAGCGAGAATACGACTTCAAAAAGTGGCAAAACAAAAATAGTGTGATTGGGGTAACTGAAGATGTTACGTTGGTCTACTTGAATCAACTATCAGCTAGATTCAGCCCTAATACTTTATGGGCAAAATGGTCTATGCTGAAAAGCTGCTTGGAAATGAAAGAAAATGCCCCTGTTCGCAGGTTTGTTTTCCTTAAAAAATTTATTGAAAAATATGACGTTTAGTTGTCATTTGCAGATTTCAAAAGGTAATAGCGTTTCTGAAACGAAAAAATGAGCGTTATACGCCAAAAAAGGCCAAGGTATTAAGTAAAGAAGAGGCTGAACAATTTCTTTTACATGCTCCTGATGACCAGTGGTTGCTGGCGAAAATTGTAACAATATTTGGGATTTTTGGATGTTGTCGATGTGACGAAATTCTCTCCTTAAACATGAATGATATAGAAGATATGGGAAAATACGTTATTGTGACATTGCGGCAAACAAAAAATTTAACAACAAGAAGATTCACCATAACCGATGATGGCTGCAGCTTCAAGCCCTGCATGTTATACAGAAAATATGTAAATCTTCGGCCTCCTGGAACAGAAAGCCTAAGATTTTTTTTGACATACCGACATGGAAAGTGCATTTCCCTTAATGCTGGCCAGCACACTATTGGTGGTGTCCCAAAGCAAATAGCGAAATATTTAGGTTTAAAAGACCCACTCTTTTCGCAGAACTGGAGCCACTATGGTTGCGGATTCGGGTGGAGATATTTTAGCACTAAAGCGTGCAGGAGGGTGGAAGAGCACCGAAATTGCGATGAGTTATGTCGATGATTCGGTCAACAAAAAAATCGAAATGTCTAGCAAATTATTTGGTAGTAAGGAGAGTACAAATGTTCTGCAGTCCTCGAGTTCAGCAGTTTCTGAGTCAACAGATGGTTCATCATCATCAGTATCAACTCTTTCATCATCAAAAATCTGTGTTACTGGAAATAACAATTGTACCATGATTTTCAACATATATGACGATAAAACAAAATTTTCTAATGTAAATAATACTACTAACTTGTAAAAATTTACAAGTAAATTTGTCAGTTTTACAAGTTAGTGACTTGATAAAATAAACTTTCTTGATTAATATTGTGTTTTTGGAAACTGACGTTTACAAATGAGAAACAAATAAATATTATAACTGTATTAGAAGAAGCTCGATATTCTTTAAAAACTTTTTATTTAGTATTTGGCTGTGAAATAGTTAGGAAAGCCAATATTTACAGAAGTTTGTTTTCCCATGTTAAATCCTATGTAATGATTTACCATTAGGCTAACTAGGCTGCAACCTAGGACCCCGGGTTAAAAGGAGCCCTATAATCTTCAATGATACTATTATTTTACGCTGTTTGTTCTGTCTTACTTCGAATATTTTAGAAAATTGATTCAGTTAGCGTTGACTTACTTTGATTTTGTAAATCATTCTTTTTGGGGACCAAAAAGAAATTATTGTATACGTATGCCAAAGTTTTTATCTCACGACTTACCCTCACCTCTCACCTAAAAAAATTTTTTTAAGCGCCCATGACAAGGCTCCCTATAAAATGTGTAACCTAGGGCCCCCTCAAAAGTAAACTGGGTCCCGATCGAGAGGATTGCATCAAACTCTAGGAGCGAATTCTACACAAGTGAAAATCGGATATAACAACTATTGTTTTTGTTTTTTTATATATTTACGTGTAGAATACGCTCTAGTTCGGTGCGATTTTCCCGACTCATCCTGTATACAACCAATACAACGTAGCAAAAAATCATAACTACTCTATTTGATGCAAAGTAACCCATTTTTTAGGTGAAGATATTATTACTGGACTATTTATTGTTATTAACAATTTAATTATTTTGCTTATCAATCATTATTGTGCAATGTGCATAATCAAAAAAATTAAATTAAATCTATAGGTACAAAACTTGAAAATTATATTTTTTCTAATTTAATATTTACTAATTTTGTTTGTATCTTATTAGTTTTGAATAAAAAAACGTATCAAATCGTAAACATAAACGTATTCATAGTAAATATCTAAAAATAACGGCTTTGTGTCGTGTAAGCAAAAGTTATAATTTTATTAACGTCGAACTTGAAACCTGGGGAGTTGACTCACACCCGCAAGAGATTTGTTTCTTTGCTAAGCATCTGGAAGAGTTGACATTTTAATAACTGTGGCAGCACTTCCTATACGTATGCGAATATAGGCGAGGTGGTCAGGGGAATCTCGTTCCCGTTTCCCCGCACGTGTACGCTCAAGCCTATAACGTTGTACCTCTAATAGTGATCTTATTACTCAATGCTAGTACCTAGATTTGCTATCAAAATTATCCAATTTCCTACTAACCGACGAATTTTTTGGGAAGCTCTCTCAAAGGAACGACATTCACCACACTTTGATTTGCAGTAGGTAGGTTGGAATATTCTTCATTCTTCTGTCTAAAATTAGAGATTTCTTACTACTAAAATAAATGGCTTAAACAAAAGTTGCTTTTCTTAGGTCTTTTTACAATGACATCGTTATTTACCTTTCGAATGCATAAATGAGGCATTTAAAGAAGTCAATTACAAGTTCAAAGTTCTGTCCAGTAATCCTACGAATGAAACCACATTGTCATAGCAGTTACAAAACTTCATACACGTAGTACATGGGCACTCTTTGTTAAAGTTGGCAATATTCTAAATGAACTGAGTTCGCACATAGTAGTAAGATCATGGGTTATGCATATGCATATACAACATGTGCATCAATGGACACCTTCGTTGTAGTTGCTAACGGCGTATGTCTGTCGATATTTTTTAATATCCTTCATTCTAACATAAGTCGTTTTTGTCGAAATAATTCCTACAAACCTGGATTTTTGTATCAAGTACGTTTCGATGTTGCAAATAAGTACGTACATATATGACCAAAGTTGGTAATATGCTTAAGGCCCTCAAATGTTGTCAAAACTTTGATTTTCCTCTTGAAAAGCATTTTCCATTAGGTGCATTACACATTACACGAATGCTCCAAACTGTCGATTCTAAAATGTCACGGTGGAACGAAAGTTTGGAGTGTACGCTTCTGCTAGGATAAATAAATAGTTAACGTTCCAAAGCTACATAAGGTACATAAACAAGAAATATAATTTCAAACAAAACTAACCTCAACTCGCAGTGTTCTTACTTCTAACTTCCAATTGCTTCAACCTATGCTTCGACATAATCACTTTGAATGGCAAACGACAAATTAACAAACTGAATGAAACGTACTTGAAACGTATTTTTACTAAATTTAACCTATGAATTTAATACAATAATGTTTGATATTTGCTGCATGAGCCCATGGGGCGCGAGACGTTGCACTTGAACTACTGACACTAAGTAGTAGTTCGTTTGTCGAATTGGAAAAGTAGTGGTTAATTATAGTGGCGGCAAACTTGAAAAGGTTCTCTTAAGTAATATTACAATAATTTAGTTAATTTAACAAAATTCAATAAAATGTTATATTTTTTGGATAATTAAGTACATACATGGAACATGGAAGTAATGTAAGCGCCCTATTATCTTTCATTTAAGTGAAATTGTCATCTCAAGTTCACTGTGTCAAACGTGGGTATGCGCGTATGAAGTGTTGCATACAAACAAAATAGTTAGGCGTAATCTAGGCTATTTTTACAACCATATGTTTATAAAATGAATAATATTTATTAGATTATGTACCAGATTGTAGATTATTTAATTTAGTTACCCCTTTTAAAATGTTTGAATATTAATTTAAAAGTTAAATTTAACAACAATTAGTAAAAGTACTTATTGTACTCGGAGGCATTCTTAGTTGTTTGTGTACCATAATTAATTTCATTCCCTCAGCGCCTCAGCAATGTAGTTCTCAATGCCACGCGTTTTAAAAAGCAATGCATCTTTCTCACATATTATAGCATATTGTTTGTGTAACAGAATTTTAGAATGCCCAAAATTGAATTGAGAGGTTATATCTAATAACCTAGTGGGTACGTTTATTCAGATCCAAATACTAATTTATTTAGAATCAAAAGATAGGATAGTAGAAGTAAACTTATTTAAAAATTATTGTGTTTCATACAGCATTATTAATTTATTATTATAATATTTCAAGTTTTAGGAACTGTCTTTAGTTTTGCTTCACCGAAAGTTCGTTAGACACACCGGCGACTTATTATCTTCAAGCTTTAATAAAGGGAAATTACAACCTGTCTTTGAAACATATTATTATTATTCTAATAAAAGACAAAATAAGCGCTCAACTATAAATTGATGTCTGTCAAAAAATTTTTGAATTTCAAACTGTTTAAGAAATATATTAATTTTGAACGGTTAATAGTTCATAGTGAAAATTACTTGTCGTCCCAAGGGTCTCGAACCCTAATTTGTAAACCTCCGTTCACCACGATAGCTTTTGATTAGTTTAGAATTCTCTAGTTTCGACTAAAGATGATGATTCGCTTAACTAAAATAAGTTGAATGTATCAGAAGTTTTAATTTGAAAAAAGCTCGCAGAGTAAGGAGCCTAAATCGATCAAAATTAGTTTCCGTTTAGAAATTCATACAAATTTTCCTCAAAATATGTGGAGCAAAGCATAATCAAATTTCGTGTTTTACTATTTTCTTTCCAACTATTGCGTTTTCTATTTTTAAGTTTGTAGTTAAATTTAATATCGAACTTCAACAATTTGATTGTTGTTCATTTTTTCTGTTTTGCCGATAATAAATCGAACAGTTCTTGCCCTTCCATAACGAATTTCAGCGCCCGCAAGTTCTCAAAAGTAATGTAAGTGTAAGACTAGTTGTACTTCCCTCTTTAGGCCTTTAATTAATTTACATCGAGATTACGAGGAACTGAATTAGTTCTTTGGTAAAAAAAAAGTATGAGGGGTTTACACGTATAAAATTTATAAGCAAAGTCTGCGAATCCCAAAGACCGTTTAGACTGTCCGAGTCGCTCGATTGGGAATTATTTTGTACAGAACGTAAATTTTCAGGAAATTCACGAATGGAAACTTCCAGCCATCCCTCGAGTACTGTCACAATAAAAATAGTTTCGGGCCGTACTACATTTGATTACCGGACAACATATAAATTTGTCAAAGAAAAAAAAAACTTTAAACGTCTTAACTCGACTTGCCCCTTTAAGCACTCGTAACAACGGACCTCATTAGACTTACAACCCTTATCCTTCACCTCATATTTAATCCGAGCGAGACTAAACTCTACAAGGGTTTTAAAAAAATGCTCGTATCTCTACAATATTTTATTAACACGTATAAATGTCTGCCAACTAACAGACTACTCTAAATGCTAAATTAAATACAGCACTTTAAACTACTTTTAATAAGTCTCGTTCACACGATAAATAATTAAAAATATATCGTGCGAAAATAAAATTAATTTACTACGAGATAAACTAGTTTAACTTCAAGATTTTGGTCGTACATCACATTGATATGCTATCTACATTTACAAAATAACTATAAAATTTTTGTATTGTTCACACAACATTTGATTGCTTTTTGGGCATTACTACACTCCATTTTTGCCAAACAAATCAACAAACTTCTTCTTAGCCGAAGATCGATAAGTTAAAATTTGTTCCAACTGCAGATTACGTCAGAGAAGAAAAATTTAGATCTACACGAAGTTCAATGAGGCAATGAGTCTTTTGGGGTCGTTAGAAGCTTCTAATCTGGAACACGGTCTTGAAGTTTGGAAGTAAAAGACTTTTCTAGGTGGAGGCGAATTTTGAAGTTCGAAATTTGAAGGTTTTGGGCGTGGTAGAGAGGGGTCGTGGGCGTAGTACGTAGAAAGTCACAAAATGTTCGAAAATATTTTCAGACAAAATTTGCATTTAACTTAAATTTTTTTCAGGTTCAGGACCAGTCCAATTTTGGCACAGTAAAGCCTCTTATGTTAAAGATATGGCCCTACGGGCCTCGAGCCACCAGGCAAAGAAAGAAAATTGCGGGTAGGCTTTAGGCGCTATTTAATAAAAATATTCGAAATACTTATTCCACGATGCCGTCGGTGATCAACAGCACTAATAGACCCATCCACAAATTGTTGTCTTAGTAGTCTATATAGACATTGCTGTAAAGGCCGATTTTATTTTTAAGCCACCCTTTTGTCGTACTGCTGCCCCTGGAGTTTATTAGGGAGACCCCAACTGAAAAAACTGAAAGTTGATAAAGTGTTGATGAAAACAAGGGAATAAAAGAAAGTGGTGTTGTTTAAAGATCGTCATCGGATTAAGGAAGAAAAGATTTTCGCAATATTTGTATCTTAAGTTCAAAAGTTTACCCCTATTTGATCGATACCGCCAAACCGAACCTAATTTAACAAAAACGTGACACGGTATCTATTGTAACAATTTGGCAACAATATTGCGTGTTTCTTTGCACGTGATTTTCCAACTTTATCAAAAGCCATAATATCTAATGCCTCTCATATTAATTTCGATATTAAACATATTTTACAATAAAAGAGCTAAATTACCGGACTTATTTTTACGAACGTAAAAAACATTTCCAAAATTGGGAATAGGTACGTTATGTACGTCTCGATATGAAAATTTTGATATGCAAAACATAAAGCTGATATTTTTTAGTGATTATGTTAATATAGTTACACTACAGTAATTTTATATAAAATTTACACGGGTAGGTACTTTTAAATAGCACCCAGACACTCTCCGAGATACGGTAGACTTAATATCCGGGAACGTGTCCGGACAAAATTAAAAACTTTAAATAAAATTTCGACGAAAACGATAAAAAAAATTAAATAAATTGGTTTTGTTCTATAAAGTATGGATATTAAAAAGTATCTGTAAGGGGTGGTCGCGGACCCGGTGGGCGGTAGTCGTTAATGTCATCTCCAGCGGGTGCACACTGATGAGGCGAGCACGTGACTTGTGCCCCAGGTCCGCAAATGCATTCGACACAATTTCCTGTATCGTGTGGCAAATTCGCACCAATTTCGTATTCTTTACCTAAACAACAAAAACCCACGTTTCATTTCGTGACGTTTACACCGCTCATTTTAAAACCACTCACCCATAACGATGCACACTTTAGGGGCAGGAGTAGTTATCGTAGACGTATCTGATTCTTGTTCAGATTGGGTCGTTTCTAAAGAGGAAGACTCGTAAGTTCTGCTCGTGGTAGTCGTTTCAAAATTGATAACCTTGGAAGACGGGAGATTTGTTGTCGACGACGTTTTTTTGACTTCTTTCGAAATTTTGTTGCTTTTAGGACCGTTGGCTACTTTAGTTAAATTATTATTGCAAAAAGAGAAAATCGAATTTTAATTTAATATTTACCGCAAGGGCTGAAAGGCAGGCGATCCCGACAAGGACCCTCAAATGTAGGTGGGCAGTCCTGCCACCAACAGAACATTTCTCCATCAAGGCACAAGCAAAATTCGCAAGGGTCATCTCGATAAATCTGAAAAAAAATACACGCCGCGTCAGTTTGATGTCGTTTAATTAAATTTAGGAAAAAAAATGTAAATTAATTGAATAATTTGAATGTAATTTACAAAATTTTAACAACCGATTAGAAACGATTTAATTAAAGGGTGAATATACAGTCCACAACCCAATATTGCATTAATTGTAATCTTCATCTCCATCTGCTGCGACTATTCCGTTTAGTCGCGATAAATATGTAAAACCATCTAATCAAAAATACCTTAAAACAGTAGACATTTCTTCTAAGATTCGGGAAGCAGCGAACATAAAAAACGACCGTCTGCCTATTAAATATGGCAGCATTAACAACATTAGGGTGGATTTTGGCTCTTTTTTGAGTTTTTTCCTTATAACTCAAAACTACGCACTTTATGAGAAAAGTTTTTCTATACAAAAATAAAGCACATTAAATTTTCTACAAATGATGTTTCTTAAGATTTTAACGTCAGGAGAACGATTTAGGCTCTGGCGCACGTTAAAGTTAAAAGAAACTTTCAAAATTGGCTTAAAAAATTTTTTTTCCTCAAAACTCTAATACTACCATAAACTACTCACTTTTGGAGAAAAGTCTTGCTATACAAAAATAAGGTACATTTAATTTCCTACAAATTGTGCCTTTTAAATTTTTTTCGTCAAACAAACAGTTGAGGTGGTAGAGCGAGTTTTAAGTTAAAAGCGAAAAACCTATAAAGAGCCAAATCCAACCTTCTCGAGCACTTTCGTGTATTATCGTCTCTCGTTCGCTCACTTTGCAAAATCCGCCCATCAAAGGCGTTTACCACCACGAAAGCGGCACTAAAACGATGTACTACAATCTGTATATAAAATTTACACAAAAAATGCATACAAATTTTTCTTGGTTTGGTTTTATCCTCAAAAATCACCATGGATATTTAAACACTCTCTAGAACCTAAACTGTTCGTTTGACAAAAAAATCTAACAGATATAATTTGTAGTAAATTAAATGTACTTTATTTTGTATAGAAACACTACTCACTAAAAGTGCATGGTTTTCGAGTTATAAGCGATAAACAAAAAATCAATTTTTTTGTTAATTTTGTCAAACTTTAACACACTCTAGCGCCTAAGCGGTTTATCTGAGAAAAAAATCTTTCGAATATACTTTGTAGAAAATTTCATTTAGTTTACTTTTACATAAATGCACTTTCCTCAAAACGTGTGTAGTTTTGAAGTCATAAGCGAAAAATTGAAAAAAGAGCAAAAACCCACCCTTCTCGAGCCGCTCATTCGGTAATATTGCAACTTTTAAAAGACACGGTCAGATTTATCACTCATTTGCAATGTTCTTTCATCCTACATCAGTCAAAATAAAAAACTTAAATTTTTAGTTTTCGGGATTCTGCTTCCTCGACACGCTATGTCAGATATACCCTAAACTTCAACGCACTCTACCACCTCAACTGTTTGTATGGCGAAAAATATTTGAGAGACATAATTTGCAGGAAATTGAGTGTTCCTAATTTTTTGATAGAAACACTTTTCTCCAAAAGTGCGTAGTTTTCGAGTTATGAGCGATAAAAACCTTTTGAGGCCGATTTTGGAAGTTTTTTAACTTTAGCGCACGCAAGCGCCTAAATCATGCACCCGACGACAAAATTTTAAGAGATATTATTTATAGAAAATTTAATGTGCTTTATTTTTGTATAGAAAAACTTTTCTCATAAAGTGCGTAGTTTTCGAGTTATAAGTGAAAAACCGAGCCTCCTCAAAATTATTGCTGCCACTTTTAACAGGCAGACAGTCTGTGTCATGCATAGTCAACAATTTTGTACTTGATGGTTTAGTAAAAGTGTTCGCTGCTTCCCAGATCAACACAGAGAGCGCTAAATTTACCAATTATTTGTTGTGAAGATCTATGACTTTAATCAAACGAATAAGTGACGATGAAAAAAAATTGTTTCTCATCATCTCGAATAAGCGATCGAATTCAATTTTAGACAAAACTTCCAACATTTAATATACAGCAAGTTCAATTCCCTAATGCTTATTTGTTATTTTCCTACATCGGATACATCGTTTTGAACGATCGTCAATTTATATCTGAAGAAAAATAAATTTTTATCAAACGAAAAGACCCAATAACTTGGCACCTATCTCTTGTTTATAATTTTTTAACACTTCCACGCTCGATAGAAACGTTTTTTGCAAAAAACTCTCGTTTTAAAAAAGACGGCTAGGTACGCAAGTTTACATTTTGGTAAATTATGTTGCAATACATCAGCCTTAAGGTTTCTGTTTTGGCTCCAATACAAGTTGAAAACTATCCGAATTTAGCTAAAGGCAACCTTTTGTTAAGGTTAGATTGATGATTTATATTTTGTTAACATTTTACCGGACGTATTACCATCCACTTTTGAGGTGCAGAAAAGGGCGTTTATGAAAAGATACCTTTTTACGTCGAAAGAAAGATTTGATTTAAAGTCACATACGAGGTACGATCAAAAAGTTCAAATGTATACAGGTTAGTCATTCTAGCTGGCTCTAGTAGCTCATTTAGAAAGAAGTCGCTTTGATGTTCGTAATTGCGTGATATGTTAAAAGTGAAAGAAGGAAGACTTTGTCTCTCTAATTCGAACTAAGAAAATCAATCAAGCCGCGTTTCCCCCTCCACGAATTTTCCCTATGGACCAGTTGGAAATTACCAACCTGTGTACGTACATTCTCTGTATTTCCAACGTCAAGTAAAAATTGTAAAGGAATGAAAAGTTTTTGTACTACTGTAACTGTCTTACGATTTTTACAAAAATAATGTTTTAAAATGAAGGAGCTTTAATGACCGTCTACTTTAGCAAATCTAACTTTTTTAATTAAAAACTTCAAAATAAAAATTAATTTTATTAAATCCAACCTTAGTTAATGATAATTCTTAATGCACACTGCATTTGTTCCCTAAAGGGTTTTTTAAAAACACGAAAAAGCTTTGTATGTTTTGAGTTTACACGTTTTTCTTCTTCCCCCTAAAGGCAATCTCGAGTCAAAATTGGACGATTTTTAAAGCATTTAGAAACAGTATATTCCGGTATAATTCGCTACAAATAAATGCATCGGCAATTGGAGCGATAATATTTTAATAAACACGAATAATTTTCCGGCTAAATAAATTTGATTTGTGGCTGTTTACTGTTAACAAATAGTAAATAATCGTTTCTATGAGTTCGCCCGAGCATAAATAACGCGCGTTTGATTTTCTAAAACAAAATACAAAAAGTGCAAGGCAAATTATAAACTTTATAAGAGTGTGCTTATTGCTCTTAATTAATACGCGCTCCTCCGGTTTGCCCACTAGGCGAAATTTGCCTTTTCTAATTATCAGCTTTAAGGTTTAGTTTGTGCGAAATTAATATTCCAAATATGTATTCGGCTCGAGTTCCACGGGAAAAAAATTGAGAATAAAAAGCGAAATTTTAATTTATTCATTAATATTTTAGGCGGCTCTTGCACAAACTGCAAACAATAAATCTAAAAGTATTTTTTGGAAATTGCGCTCTTCGGAAGAATGGACACTCTTCTTGAACTTATTATGATGGAGGCCTTCTATGAAAATGTCGAGACTTGCTCAGAATTATCTATAACAAAAATCAGAGGGCCAGAGAGACGGAGACTTGGAAAACCACACGGTATACACTTTAGTTTCCATTATTGTTCGTTTCAACGCCTTTAAGATTAGGCAACTTAATATACACCAATCTCTTGAGGCCCCAATCCCAAAGATGCCTTGACTCCGCAGTAACTCGTGTATTCCTCCGTAAAGATCTTTTTGACTTACGCCACCAGCAGAGAGGTTCAATACAATCAATAGAAGAATAGAATAGAAAGAGATTATTCATTATTGTACCTCTCTGCTGGTGGTAAAGTTACTGACAACTTTACGGAGCGGGATTACTTTACTATTCATCTGATTAAAAAATGTTTCTTACAAAAGTTACAGGAAATTTTATGCTCTATAATTTATGTAATAACTATTTTTGACCTACTTTGCGCTGAAGAAAGGATATTCTTGAAAAACTTGTTTTCGGAACTATTTTTCCAATATGGCGGCACGAGCTGCGGTCACAATATTAATTAGGATACCAAACTGTACAGTGTACAAGTCTACCAAATTACAATTGTATTTGAACTTTTGTCTTACCCTACCTACCCATTATTGCCTGAACCAAAAAGTTTATTTTTTGATTTTGAGCTACACTAAAATCACCCATTTGAAAATAGTGTCCTATAGCAGAGGTATTCAACCTTTTTGGTTTGCGTAACCCTTTGAACATTTTCTTTATATTCAAGTACCCCCATCATATTATGCAAAAAATTTTGATGACGTATGTTTAGTGCCAGCTAAAGACAATAAAGTTCTATAAGTAAGATTACGTTGTTGTGTTTCAAAAAATGGCAGGTCGCGTCATGCCAAATGTACCCCAAAAGATTGCTACGCGTACCCCTAGGGGTACGCGTACCCCAGGTTGAATACCACTGTCCTATAGTATACCTATTACTTTGGGGAGATACCGTCTTCACCTTTCTTCGAAAAAGATAGCGACTTACAGTAGTTCTCTAAGATTTTGGTATGCCCATAGATTCCATACTTCATTAACCATAGTTCTCATTCTCGTAGTTAAAGGCCATCTCCTCCAGAGCTGACGAGGATGTAGTTTTCGTGACTTAAATATATTACAAGATTCTTTGTGTTTTTTCTAGTAGAGTTTCTGTAGTGGTTTGTCTAGTTTTGGGCTACCAAATGAGAGTTGCAGAACAAAAAGGTCTAACAATGGCAGTGAGGCTTTACAGACTTTAAGAAAATTACCCCGTGCCTTTTCTACTGTTCTACGACACTGCCAGAATACCAAACTTTCTAGCTTTTTTTTAACGCGTCTTCTCCAATTAGGCTTTTGATCTAAAGTAATGCCCAATTACTTCGCCTCGCTTACCAGAGTTAAAGTAGTTCTTTTAAACATATATGCACAATAATAATTTTGGTCAGCTCTCTTTTATTAGAGAAGGAAAACAACTCTCTTGTTGAGGAATTTACCGTAAAGGAGTGTTGCAGAAATCATTCTTTTACTATTTTGAGAGTTCCTTTTAGCCTGACTCACAGAGTGCTTTCAAATTCTGTGATATCGTATGCAGACATATGATCCCCAAACATTTTCTTAAACTGCTCTCGATTTGAGTATCTTGCTAGAGAACCTGACAATGGTTAAAAGCGTGTCAAGCACGTAGCTCTCTCGAAAGCCCCTTCTATATCAATCAATATTGAATACTACTATGGTGAATTTTTTCATTTCCAGAGATCTTTCAATTCGTCCTACCACATTGTGAAGGGATGTTTCAGTTGGTCTCCCCGAAAGGTTCGTGTGTTGATCTGACAATAAGCTCTGCGTGACGAATGTTTCTGTCGATTTAGCCAGGGAATAATTGCTTCTTCTTGGTTTGACTAAAAGTATGACTGTCACTTTTTCTATTCTTTACGAATATTATAGTAATAGAAGACCTCGTTGAGTCCAGGAGCTTTAGCCTGAAGATATATAACACTATGAGACCTTGTGAAGTTCAAGATCCTATATACTCATCGAGTCCAGAAGCTTTCGGCTGAAAATATACAGCACTATGAGACCTTTGTGAAGTTTAAGACCCTACTGTAGCCTCACGGCCTCACCGAGTCTATTGGAGATTTAAATGACTGAAAATATTGAATGATTCATTCTATTTTGGCTACATTTACTTACGACTGAATTTACAGTAGTCAAGTCTCTTTTGAATGGTGATTGTGTGGTTGATAGATGCCACCATCTTATACTGAAAATCGTTTGAAATTATGCAGCTTACGCAAAATTTTTGGATCCATTATTAGTTATTGGTTGTTTTACTACATATACATAAAAAATACAATTTTAAGTAAGTATGTAACATTCGTGCGTCATCTGATTTTATTAACTACCTCGAAACGTTAATTTAACAATTTATCGACAAAATCGAGCCGCCATGAAATAACAAAGGAACAATTTGGACATTTGTTATAGAAATCAAATGGGCATCAAATAATAATTGAATATTAACAAGCGAACTTACCAAAACTACACAAATTGTTTAAATTGTTCGTTTGTTCTATTTCACGAAGCTTCGGCGACATCGTTTAACTATGTTGCGGTAAAAAATACCAACTGGCATGACTGCGCTCTTTATAACTGAGATTAGTTGTATTAATAAACCTAAAATATCAGTAAAAAGCCATTTAGTGCAAAGATTTAATACTTTTTTATAACTAATAATCCAGTCTTATGTGACTGAACAGCACTTCCTCGAAGGCAATCTAGAGAAGTGTTTATCCCAATCCAATAATTCCCAATTAGGCATCAAAAAATCGTTTGTTAGTGGGACTCAATTGCAAACTTTCGTCCTTATACTCGTATTAAATAGTACAGATCCGTGTTATTAATTTAACAAGGGTATCGATTCGAATTTAATAGCATCTAATATAGGAAGAAGTTTACACGATAATAAATTAAATTAACTTTATTTTAATGATCCAAACCTTCCCAAGTTTATCGGTAATTATTATCTAATACTGTTCTCTGCTATAAAGGGGATGTAATGGTTCTTTCGTCGCTGAAATTATTTGTTGAAGAAGAAATATTTGGCCATTAAAGAGAATCAATAACACTACAATACAGCTCATTAACCGCAAAACTTCTATATTACACTTTGAATTACCCACGAGCCCTCTAGCGTTAATTAGAAGTTACATTATCGCTAAAAAATAATTATTAACGCAGTACTAAGATAATAATAATAGTCGATAAAGACTTTTTGCCTCCATTTTGTGTTTTTATTTTATTTTACAGATGAGGCACCTACATTTTCAACTTGTCATTTAGTTCTTAGTGCTCACTTTTTGTTTTCGCTATTCTTTTAAGTTTTTCTAATATTCCCACAAGATATACTTTCTTTTCTTTCGGTGCTTGCTATCTTTTAGCTCTGATTCGACGTTTGTTTTTTATATACTGTCATTATTACTTCCTTTGTTGTCGATTTATTGAACTCAAAGTGGATTTCCTCTGCAGTTTCTTTACTTTCAATTAAAACAAAATGATTTACTTTACGGTATCGGCATTGCTATTACGTTATTGTGATAAATACTCCAATCCAAGAATATTTCTTTTTACGCGCTTGTGTTGTGCGTGCGTCCACTTTGCACTTTACTACATACAGGGTAATAAAAATAAAACCGCACGGTATTCAATTTTTTTTTGTGAAATAGATAAAACGGTGCGGTTTGCAAAACTATTCTTTGGACATAAGAGCCGACTTAACAAACGCACTTTTATTGTCCTCGCACTTTTTGTAACGCCGTAGGGAACGATAGCCCTAAAATTTTAATAGCATCCCCTATTGACATTTACTTCATTTTAAAAGTTTGACAAAAGGAATTTTTCAATACACCAACCAGAAGTTAACGTTACTTCAATTCTCCAACAAGACAAATTCGGTATTTCGTTTCGATAAAAAAGTCGATTTCTTAAATATAATTTTAGCGCTAATTAAAAATAAATGGTTATTAAAATTTTCCAATTTAAATGGCGTAGCGTAATCAAAGAAAATTCCACACTCAGGAATTAAAAAAAAATTAAAAGAAGTTAATGTCGATTCGACTAAAATCCCCCTAACGAAGAGAAATAAAAAAAGATTTGTATTGAAAAAATCTCAAAAACTTCAATCAAAAAATTCCCCTCGACATTTTTCCTTGGAGCTAAAATTCTTGGGTAGCGTTAATTAGTTAATTAAATTTAGTGGGCGAGAATTTTTAAATATAAAATAAAAAATGAAGAGTAGTAGTGTGCGTTGGTAATAACATATAAGATTGGATGTGTTAGGAGTTGAAAAGAAATGATGGGTAGCTTAAAGGCGTCAGCAAATTTTCTATTCACATTTTTCATCGTTGCGTGGCTGATATTGAAATATTCCAGACACTTCTAAAACCCACAAGATATGCTTCTTTATTCGCAAATGAAAATCGCAATCGTCATAATTTACACATTTTTGGGGAAAATAAAGGGACATATTTTATTCTCGAATTTTTGAAAGTAATAAATGGAACGTATAAGGTGTTTACGTACGAGAATGTCTCATTTTTTAAAATATTTTATTTATATATTTCTTTTACTTCTTGTATAGTTCAAAAGAGTCTCGGAATACCAGTTATTATTTTTTAAATTTTATTTAATTTGCCCAACAGATATAAAAAGATCCAATTATAGGACAAAATAATATTAATGACAATCAATATAACAGTATATTAACCCAACTAAATAAAGGAAATAAAAAAAAACAAATCGTTACGTTACCCATTCAAAATATCAAATATTAAAGAGCGTAATAAATCGAAATTTATATAGTCCAGTCAAAATAGACAAAAAATCGTGTAAAGTTCGGAAAAACTCGCATTGAGCTGGAAATTGGTACAGCCCTTAAATACATTATTATAAAAAATTTAAAAAAATGTTTCTTTCGAAATTGTAACATTTATGAGAGTGCTATTGAACTTCAAAAGCTTCTTATTCACAACTTGGAGATATGATAAAGATTTTGGTTAAAAAGATATTTAACTACATCTTTATTCGACACGATGTGATAAGTAAATCTTTACGTACCTGCAAGTTGTGAATAAGAAGCTTTTGAAGTTCAATAGCACTCTCACAAATGTTGCAATTACGAAAGAAAAATGTTTTTAACTTCTTTGCAATAGGTGAAGACAAAACCCACTACGACTTATATTTTTAGAATTCTTTAATTACATCTTCATTCTACCTTATCTAGTGCCGGATTCTCCCCCATCTTGAGGGACTGCTCTGAGAAGAAACTTAAAACCTGGAGAAAATTCTGCAAAAGTAACGACCTCAGGTCCCATATAAGACCGAAGAAGCCAAATTGAGGCATGTAGCAGGTTCTACAAGGATGACAGCGCATGTAAGAGCTTGGAAAACCTAGTGATGTCTTTAAAATGCTGGTTATAACAAGCTTCTCCCTTCTCCGCGCTATATCTTGAAAAGAGTTAAACTTATGGAAAAAATGCATGTAACCAATCTTGTAGCTAATAATGTTTTCTATAACTTTCATAAAAAGCTTCATCAATGTAGGCTCTATAGAAGACGAGTTATTTGCACGAAATAGAAACGGTCGCTTTTCAACAGCTCTCCTCCCCCCTCTTGCACCCCACCTTCCGGAACTTTTAGTATGTTGGACTTTAGGTTATAACAAACAACCATATCAATTTTCAAAACTCCTGAATAGTTTTTCCTCAAATGTCATCCGTTTGTCTAATGAAAAACCGATTTTTCGATCTTTGTCTTTAAATAACAGTTGTTAGCACAAATGGGATCGATGGGAACTTTTGACATTTTATTTATAATAATTAATTTAAGATCTGTACCAATTTTCAGCTCTACGCGAGTTTTTCCAAAGTTGAATGCCTATTTTGACTGGAATAATATCAAAAGACGCAGATAGGGCATTTACATGGCGGGACATAGAATTTACGATGTGATAGTGGCCCATCAGGTGTGTCTGAGTACGAGCACAAGCAAAAGTTGAAACATTACGAGTTACGAGACTACGATCTCAAAACACTCTATTCCACTCCGTCAACTCTACCAGGTACTGCCAACTTAAATACAAAGGCTATGCCATTCATTGTATATCCGTGCGAGCCGACAAAAACAAAATCGTGAGCGTCAAGAAACATAAATCACTCACAACCCCTAGTCGAGCAAACGGTTTTTTTAAATGTAAGAAACTTTTTTTGCAGTCTTTCGACCAAGTTCTTGAGCCTATCCAGTAATCGCTTTAGCTTTCTGGTATAAGTTACAATACGCCCTCGCCACAAAATAATCGGATTAATCTTAGTCTGGAGATAAACCCAATTTTCAACAGTTTTCACTTGACTGTGCATTTTTAAGTCGTCAGCAAAGCGAAGCTTGCCGCATTTCTAGTCTATAAGAAGGTCGTTGATAAATCATAAGAACAGTAGGGTGCCAGTGTTTGACCTCTGAGGCACTTCAAATGTCGAAAAATATTCTTAGGACCGATAGCCATTGAAAGTAACGTAGTTTGGACCTTGTTCACAACAGTGTTAAGGTCGATTCGATGGAAACCTTTGAAACGTCACCGCAAATGGGGTTTTTATATTTTATATTCAACACCCTGTATATTTTAAGTGGTTTGAAACATTTTAAAATTAGCTATCTATCGATACCAAACATTTAATATTTGGGCTTGAGGAATCGTTCAAATCTGAACACATTTTGACACTACCGATGAGATCCAATAAGATCGAAAGAACACCTCGGATGGGTAATCGTACGATTAAACCGATAATATTTTTTCGAAAGTCGGGTAAGCTTTGTATATTCATTAACGTTTTTTTAAAGCATTATCGATTTATTTCGATGTCTCCGTATAGTAAACGTGAACCTTTGAATTATAAATTAAGTTGGAGGTTAATGAAATTATGTACAAGTCAATGATCCAAACGAGAACTCTAAATTAAATATAATAAATTCAGTACGTGGAACGATCTCATGAAAATTTAAGTAGATTGTCTTCTCGTATAGTACCTATACCAATAATTAATTAAAAAATTTGAATAGTTAATACAAAACGAGCACAATATCAAAGGCTAAATTTTCTGAAAAGTCCATTTCGTTTTAAAGTGTAAAGTTAAAGGTTAGGATAATACCGACAATCATTAAGGAGGTTCTTGTTTCATACTACGAGGTAATAATCCTTTGTCTTTTATACGAATTTAGCTGACTGGAAGAACCGCCCGTTTATTCGACAGCTATGCTCGCTTACAATAAGTGCCGCTGAAATGGGTTAAAGGTAATTAGTATACGCTTGTCTTGTTTCAGACCACCATTCGACATCAGCTTGCAATGTTCGCACGAATTAGTCTGAGAAAGGGTATAACCAGTAATCAAAAGATAGATAATCGCTAGTCAAAATGTTCCTATCGTTTTGTTCTATTAAACAGCGTAAAGGGGTTTTAATTCTTCGACGGCTAATTTCCAACCAGACACGTTTTGCTCCCACAACTCGATCGATAACTTGTGAAGTTTCCACGTTTCCACCTATGTAAAGATGTAAAATCAATTACCTATACATACGACAGATTCATTTTCTTTAAATCAAAAAGTCGGACTAATCACATTTAGAAATAAGAGCGGAAAAAATAAATAATTTATTTCTCGACGAATATTCAAAAAGTTAATATTTTTCTTTCAAACTTTGGAATTAGACATCTAGAGAGAAAATAACTTTATTGTTGGCAATTTACATGGTCCTCGTTTTAAAAAAATTTTTCTGGGTTGATTTAAAACCTTTTTGCGGTTTGACACAAAAATTCACTTTCATTTTTATTATTGTCACGTTTTCTATAACTTTTACTATAGCCACTTTTATTTCATTCTCCTTAACCTTTTTTCGTGTGTATAAGGTGATAAAAAAATATTTTACTTTCAACACCAAATTATACTTAACAACATAATTTTATTGCGGATTTATAAAATACTTCAGCTTGGCGTTTATTGTAGCAAATTAAAGTAACATTTAATGCAAAATGCATTTTGACTTTTAATCGACGAATCATTAAAAAAGCTTTCAGCGTTCTTCATGCGTTTAGGAACGTTCAATTTCAGAATTACTCTCACATATTCGTTATTTTGTCAGTTTATCGCTTATAACTCGAAAACTACCCATTTTTGAAAAAAGTGTTTTTGTATCAAAACAAACTAATTACGTACATCAAATTGTCTATAACTTATATCAATTAAAGTTTTATCTTTAGATAAATGGTTTAGGCTCTACACTCTAGAGAGTCTTAAAGTTCACTAGAAATTCCAAAATCGGCCAAGAAACTTAATTTTCTTGGTTTATCGCTTATAACCCGAAAACTACTAACTTTGAGAAAAACCCATTCTAAATCAAAATAAACTAAATTAAATTTCCTACAAATTTAATGTTTAAGCATTTTTCTTCAGGTTAATAGTTTAGACGCTACAGCGCGTTTTAAGTTTGCCAAAAACTCTAAAATCAGCCAAAATACTTAATTTTTTCAGTTAATCGCTCATACGCGGTTTTTGAGAAAGGTCTTTATATAGAACTAATCTACTTCAGATTTACTAGAAATTATATTGGTAATAATTGTTCTTCAAACAAACGGTTTATCTTGTTCTTCCTGAATTGTTAAAACAAGATATGTGGCACTTATCTTGTTCTTCCTGAATTGTTAAAACAAGATATGTGGCACTTATCTTGTTCTTCCTGAATTGTTAAAACAAGATATGTGGCACTTATCTTGTTCTTCCTGAATTGTTAAAACAAGATATGTGGCCCTTATCTTGTTCTTCCTGAATTGTTAAAACAAGATATGTGGCACTTATCTTGTTCTTCCTGAATTGTTAAAACAAGATATGTGGCACTTATCTTGTTCTTCCTGAATTGTTAAAACAAGATATGTGGCACTTATCTTGTTCTTCCTGAATTGTTAAAACAAGATATGTGGCACTTATCTTGTTCTTCCTGAATTGTTAAAACAAGATATGTGGCCCTTATCTTGTTCTTCCTGAATTGTTAAAACAAGATATGTGGCACTTATCTTGTTCTTCCTGAATTGTTAAAACAAGATATGTGGCACTTATCTTGTTCTTCCTGAATTGTTAAAACAAGATATGTGGCCCTTATCTTGTTCTTCCTGAATTGTTAAAACAAGATATGTGGCACTTATCTTGTTCTTCCTGAATTGTTAAAACAAGATATGTGGCACTTATCTTGTTCTTCCTGAATTGTTAAAACAAGATATGTGGCCCTTATCTTGTTCTTCCTGAATTGTTAAAACAAGATATGTGGCACTTATCTTGTTCTTCCTGAATTGTTAAAACAAGATATGTGGCACTTATCTTGTTCTTCCTGAATTGTTAAAACAAGATATGTGGCACTTATCTTGTTCTTCCTGAATTGTTAAAACAAGATATGTGGCACTTATCTTGTTCTTCCTGAATTGTTAAAACAAGATATGTGGCCCTTATCTTGTTCTTCCTGAATTGTTAAAACAAGATATGTGGCACTTATCTTGTTCTTCCTGAATTGTTAAAACAAGATATGTGGCACTTATCTTGTTCTTCCTGAATTGTTAAAACAAGATATGTGGCCCTTATCTTGTTCTTCCTGAATTGTTAAAACAAGATATGTGGCACTTATCTTGTTCTTCCTGAATTGTTAAAACAAGATATGTGGCACTTATCTTGTTCTTCCTGAATTGTTAAAACAAGATATGTGGCCCTTATCTTGTTCTTCCTGAATTGTTAAAACAAGATATGTGGCACTTATCTTGTTCTTCCTGAATTGTTAAAACAAGATATGTGGCACTTATCTTGTTCTTCCTGAATTGTTAAAACAAGATATGTGGCACTTATCTTGTTCTTCCTGAATTGTTAAAACAAGATATGTGGCACTTATCTTGTTCTTCCTGAATTGTTAAAACAAGATATGTGGCCCTTATCTTGTTCTTCCTGAATTGTTAAAACAAGATATGTGGCACTTATCTTGTTCTTCCTGAATTGTTAAAACAAGATATGTGGCACTTATCTTGTTCTTCCTGAATTGTTAAAACAAGATATGTGGCACTTATCTTGTTCTTCCTGAATTGTTAAAACAAGATATGTGGCACTTATCTTGTTCTTCCTGAATTGTTAAAACAAGATATGTGGCCCTTATCTTGTTCTTCCTGAATTGTTAAAACAAGATATGTGGCCCTTATCTTGTTCTTCCTGAATTGTTAAAACAAGATATGTGGCACTTATCTTGTTCTTCCTGAATTGTTAAAACAAGATATGTGGCACTTATCTTGTTCTTCCTGAATTGTTAAAACAAGATATGTGGCACTTATCTTGTTCTTCCTGAATTGTTAAAACAAGATATGTGGCACTTATATTGTTCTTCCTGAATTGTTAAAACAAGATATGTGGCACTTATCTTGTTCTTCCTGAATTGTTAAAACAAGATATGTGGCACTTATCTTGTTCTTCCTGAATTGTTAAAACAAGATATGTGGCACTTATCTTGTTCTTCCTGAATTGTTAAAACAAGATATGTGGCACTTATCTTGTTCTTCCTGAATTGTTAAAACAAGATATGTGGCACTTATCTTGTTCTTCCTGAATTGTTAAAACAAGATATGTGGCCCTTATCTTGTTCTTCCTGAATTGTTAAAACAAGATATGTGGCACTTATCTTGTTCTTCCTGAATTGTTAAAACAAGATATGTGGCACTTATCTTGTTCTTCCTGAATTGTTAAAACAAGATATGTGGCACTTATCTTGTTCTTCCTGAATTGTTAAAACAAGATATGTGGCACTTATCTTGTTCTTCCTGAATTGTTAAAACAAGATATGTGGCACTTATCTTGTTCTTCCTGAATTGTTAAAACAAGATATGTGGCACTTATCTTGTTCTTCCTGAATTGTTAAAACAAGATATGTGGCACTTATCTTGTTCTTCCTGAATTGTTAAAACAAGATATGTGGCCCTTATCTTGTTCTTCCTGAATTGTTAAAACAAGATATGTGGCACTTATCTTGTTCTTCCTGAATTGTTAAAACAAGATATGTGGCACTTATCTTGTTCTTCCTGAATTGTTAAAACAAGATATGTGGCACTTATCTTGTTCTTCCTGAATTGTTAAAACAAGATATGTGGCCCTTATCTTGTTCTTCCTGAATTGTTAAAACAAGATATGTGGCACTTATCTTGTTCTTCCTGAATTGTTAAAACAAGATATGTGGCCCTTATCTTGTTCTTCCTGAATTGTTAAAACAAGATATGTGGCACTTATCTTGTTCTTCCTGAATTGTTAAAACAAGATATGTGGCACTTATCTTGTTCTTCCTGAATTGTTAAAACAAGATATGTGGCACTTATCTTGTTCTTCCTGAATTGTTAAAACAAGATATGTGGCACTTATCTTGTTCTTCCTGAATTGTTAAAACAAGATATGTGGCCCTTATCTTGTTCTTCCTGAATTGTTAAAACAAGATATGTGGCACTTATCTTGTTCTTCCTGAATTGTTAAAACAAGATATGTGGCACTTATCTTGTTCTTCCTGAATTGTTAAAACAAGATATGTGGCACTTATCTTGTTCTTCCTGAATTGTTAAAACAAGATATGTGGCACTTATCTTGTTCTTCCTGAATTGTTAAAACAAGATATGTGGCACTTATCTTGTTCTTCCTGAATTGTTAAAACAAGATATGTGGCCCTTATCTTGTTCTTCCTGAATTGTTAAAACAAGATATGTGGCACTTATCTTGTTCTTCCTGAATTGTTAAAACAAGATATGTGGCCCTTATCTTGTTCTTCCTGAATTGTTAAAACAAGATATGTGGCACTTATCTTGTTCTTCCTGAATTGTTAAAACAAGATATGTGGCACTTATCTTGTTCTTCCTGAATTGTTAAAACAAGATATGTGGCACTTATCTTGTTCTTCCTGAATTGTTAAAACAAGATATGTGGCACTTATCTTGTTCTTCCTGAATTGTTAAAACAAGATATGTGGCCCTTATCTTGTTCTTCCTGAATTGTTAAAACAAGATATGTGGCACTTATCTTGTTCTTCCTGAATTGTTAAAACAAGATATGTGGCACTTATCTTGTTCTTCCTGAATTGTTAAAACAAGATATGTGGCACTTATCTTGTTCTTCCTGAATTGTTAAAACAAGATATGTGGCACTTATCTTGTTCTTCCTGAATTGTTAAAACAAGATATGTGGCCCTTATCTTGTTCTTCCTGAATTGTTAAAACAAGATATGTGGCACTTATCTTGTTCTTCCTGAATTGTTAAAACAAGATATGTGGCACTTATCTTGTTCTTCCTGAATTGTTAAAACAAGATATGTGGCACTTATCTTGTTCTTCCTGAATTGTTAAAACAAGATATGTGGCACTTATCTTGTTCTTCCTGAATTGTTAAAACAAGATATGTGGCCCTTATCTTGTTCTTCCTGAATTGTTAAAACAAGATATGTGGCCCTTATCTTGTTCTTCCTGAATTGTTAAAACAAGATATGTGGCACTTATCTTGTTCTTCCTGAATTGTTAAAACAAGATATGTGGCACTTATCTTGTTTTTCCTGAATTGTTAAAACAAGATATGTGGCACTTATCTTGTTCTTCCTGAATTGTTAAAACAAGATATGTGGCACTTATCTTGTTCTTCCTGAATTGTTAAAACAAGATATGTGGCACTTATCTTGTTCTTCCTGAATTGTTAAAACAAGATATGTGGCACTTATCTTGTTCTTCCTGAATTGTTAAAACAAGATATGTGGCACTTATCTTGTTCTTCCTGAATTATTTACCGCTAAATATTGAAAATGCGCGTTATCACCAGTTAAATGAAAAACAGGTTAAAAAATACCGAAGGTGGCAAAGTAAATTGGCTACAAATCAAATGCTTTCGATATAATATGTCCAACATAATTATTATTTTACATTTTGTACTTTTTTCTCCAGCCAAAATAAGTTATGTGTCATATAACTTCTTTTTTCAGTATAATTTTGGCTAGTGTTATAGGTTTTCCAAAATTAAATTCTTCTAGAAATTTCAAAATCAGCTACAAACAGTTTTTTAAGTTTTTCGCTTATAACATGAAAACTGCGCACGTTTTGAGATAAGTACTTCTACACAAAGTTAAAGTAGGTACATTCAATTTTATACAAATTATGTATTCTAGAGTTTTTTTCAGATTTACGGTTTAGGCGCTAAAGTGCATTAAATTTTGACAAAATCGACCTGGAAACTTCTTTTAAAGTTTATCACTTATAACTCAAAAACTACGCACTTTATGAGAAAAGCGTTTCTACACAAAAATAACGTACATTACGTTTTCAACAAATTATGTCTTGTAAGTTTTTCTGTGAGACGAAAAATGTAGGCGTTTTGGGCCAAACCAAACCTTATAGCCTTTGAAGCCAAAGTTCACTCCTGTCGGGCTCGTGAGAGCGAGAAAATCTTCTGTGGTTCGTTACTAACGATAGGTATAGGTACGTACTATTTTACTAAAGAGCAATTCGCCTAAAAAGTGTATCTATACTTTGTATGGGAAAGCAACAAGAGCGAGAAAAAATAAAAAGAGATCAGTGAACAGAAAGAACAACCAAAAGTCAAAAGTATAGGAAACTTCGAAGAAGCAACTCGAATGCAACGATCCAATGTTTGCTCCATTTCACAATTTATCGAAATTCTCATAGAGCTTTTGATTCGAATTAGCAGAATACAGACAATCACGTAATCGTGAATGTTAACAATAGTTTGAGTTTGAGCTTCAACTGTAGTAAAGTGCAAACGCTAGATGCTAGATCTTACAACTAAGGTAATTTTCAATTAATAATTAGTGCCGTTACGTGTGTCAGGTGCATACAACATCTTGTCGCTTAAATTATGTATAAGGGTTCTTCGGTCTGTGCAATAAATCAATTGTTTAAAATTAGTCTCGAGCAAAATTAGCCAACTCAAAATACAAATTTTTATGTGAATTTATCAAAACGCGCTTACGTTAACTGAAAAGTTAGAAAGTCGAAATCCCAATAATCCGCGCTGGAAGAAATAAAAACAGCGTAATACTCTTTAAATAAACATTCAAAACGAGATTTTACACAGCGACTCCACATTCATGAATTATTGATAAATTATAGGTATCTATTACATGGCAAAAATTATAATTTTCATAAACTTTTCGTGGATCGATATTCAAATTGATTTTGAAAAGACGTTAAAGTTTGGTAGGAATAAAGAACGATAAAGTATGATTGAATCGCTTACGAGGGATGTTCGTAAAATATAACGAGAAGAGGAAATTTAGGCGTGTAATCGTAAATAAAAAAGCTAATTTCCTGTTTTTTTGAGATAAAGGCCTAAAGTGATTGTTTAAAAACTAATACGTTTCGTTTCGAGCAAAATTTTACACTTGCAAATTGTTAAATTATTAAAGATTATGCCTTTTATTATTTTTTAAACCGAGTTTGGATTTGATGGCAATTTAAAAAGGCTTCTATTGAATTTAGTTCGTTCGTAAAATTTTTTATAACCTACAGTTTCAATTTTAACGAACCGTAAGATATTGCAGCATCGATATTTTCTTTTACACTCTGCGTTTTCTTCTATTCTTGTAAACACATCCAGGATCAAATATTTACCCAATTAATACATTCAATTTTTGACCTTGGTACTAAAATTTTAAATTATTCATCCTCCATCTTCCATTTATACTAACTGAAATAATTATACTTTAAATGACTATAAACGTACAGAATTGATTAACGAGATTAAAAAGCCCTCTTCATCTCTTCAATCTTAAATTGAAATAGACGATTTAGAGAAGGTTGCGGGTAGTTTTGAGGCAATTGTTTCGCCGTGCGGGGAGAGAAGATCCGGTAAGAAAATTGAAAAGTTTTGAGAGGACGCGAGAGGTGCTCTTTCTTCAGTTTTTTGCTTATAACTTGAAAACTACGTATTTTTTGAGAAAAGCTATTCTATACAAAAATAGACTAAATCAAATTTACTACAGATGATTTTTTAGGTTTTTAGATTTAGACAAACGGTTTAGGCGTTAGAACGCCCTAAAGTTTGACAATTATTCTAAAGTTGGCCAAAAAGCTGTTATTAAGTTCTTTGCATATAACTCGAAAACTACGCACTTTGATAGAAAATTAGTCTTATAGAAAAATAAAGTACATTAAATTTCCTACAAATTGCGTCTCAAAGGATTTTTACGTCAGACGTACAGTTTAGGTTCGGCGTTAGAGAATATTGAAGTTTAGTGTATATCGGACACTATACGCTACACGGTACAGCGGCTAAGCCAAAAACAAAACACTCTCATTTGGGGTAGTGAGTTCTATTTTTACAATATCCATATAATATTTAAAATATTTTAATTAGGTAATGTTTAATTATTTTAATTCTTTAACCTTAATTATGTTTTAGTTCTGAGAAAATTGCGAAGCAAAGAACTTATTAGCTTTTTGACCGATTTTGGAATTTTCGTGAAACTTTAACGCGCTCTAACGCCTAAACCGTTTGTCTAAATCAAAAAATTTAAGAAATACAATCTGTAGAAAATTTGATTATGTTTATTTTTAAATAGGGTTGCTTTTCTCAAAAAGTGCGTAGTTTTCAAGTTATAAGCAAAAAACTAAAACAAGAGCATTCCCGTCGCATTTAAAATGTGCGTTAGAGAGATTTGTTCCTTTTCCCGTAGCCTCTACATTCTACATGTACGTTCCTCTCTGAGACATATTGTACGGTAGATTTTATTTTATTGAGGAGGTAGTGGACCCGTTCGTATTAGGTCTATTGACGTTGTCAGTTGTTTCGGCTATTACTAGGCAGAAGTCCTTTAGGCCGGTCGTCCATTTATACGACATGTCGCAGACATGTCGTATCATTTTTTAACCAAGAAAACAAGAAATAATTTGTCTGTCAAGAACTTCCCACAGCTAGTCCGTCCACTAACTAACAATCCTGCACGGATAACGTATTCTATATCAGTTCTGGAATATAACGAACTGAATATTGCAAGAGCACTATTCCTTCAAATGCGTAATTAGTTTAGGAAAACTACTAATCCCGCTACTACTATTCTTCCAGATACTCGTTTTTTTATTTAATACACATCCCAAAAAGATACCAAATTATTTAGCAAATAGGTGACATTTTAACATTCACTAGAAGACTTTGATAATTTTAGTTGATTTAAAAGCCTTCTACCAAACTTCTACCATTGTAAATGTTTATTTGTGATCTCCTGCCGACCCTTATTCCTTTCTATTTACATCTTTGACCACTTCAAGGGAATTATAAATAAACATTTATTGAAACTAAGCGGTTTACTCGTCATTATCATTAAAAAGTTGGTGAATCTGGTTAATATCAGCAGATAATTGGTAGGCAATTAGATTTTTTTTTATTACGTAGAGCGTGCAGTGCTTCGCAAAAATACCAAAAACCCTTTAAACCAAAATAGTCTTCTTCTAAGGATTAAGGAGCATAGCTGTCAGCTATGTTACATCATAAATATGGCAAAAATATTTTAAAAATACATTTTCGTAAAAAAAACCAATCCATCAAGTATGCCTCTCTCTTTTCTCACACGTCCGGTAGTAGATTTATTAGAACGATCTACAACATACAACTAGCTAATAGAGCCGAACAGGAATATCGATATTTTATCGAATTATCGGTAACTCGATAGTCGATGTATCTTATCTTAATATATCTTAATATATCGGCACGAAATTCTCAATTTCCCTAACTATTAGAATTTATTTTAGACAAAAAACTTTTAGCAGATACGCGGTTGGTAAACATTGCCGGTGAAAATTTAAGCTTCGGTACTAATTAGTGCCTTTATCAAGCAACGCTACGTGAATATCTAAGAGACAATATGTAGGTTATTTAAGAGACTGAAATTGTTCTTCCGTAAAATGAAAAGAAAAATTCATTTTGAATAAAATATGGAGCTTAAACATCTTTTAAAAGAAAAAAAACAGAAAAAAAAAGGATTTACACCGAAATCCTTGCATAATCGCAGCTTTCAGTCCACAGCTCATTACTGTAATTAAAGAGAACTGCGTCAAATTGTAATGAAGCATATAGTTGGTAGTACATCCTTGAAATTTTATAAAAAGAAAACGTGCCTTTAACTAAGGTCTGAAAGCTTCTTCTCTTTTAGATTTGTTCGCCCATATTATTTTATAACGCCGTATTTGTACATTATAAAATACTTTTAATTAATGCGAAAGAGTAATTAAATTAATTATAGTCTAAGATCTCAACTCACTTTCATCAAATTTGCTAAATTAGTAAGAACTAGAAGGAAGTTGAGTTCGCACTTAATTAAGTTACTTAAATACTCCTTTAGTTGGCAAATAAAGCAACTAATAAAGACGAAAAAGGGGAAAAATAGAAGTAGTAAATAATTATTACAAATACTATTTTTGAATTAAAACGGAAAAATAATTGCAAAACGCGAAAAGGAATGAAATGTAGAGCGGATTAAAAATATTTCAATTTTTGTTTAGTATTCCACATTTAGAGTGCACGTTTTGCTGCGATTATTCTAGAAAATGCATTGTTCCTTACTTCTCAAGAACGTTCCATATTTTAATTTAACAATTTTCAACTAAAAGTATTTTTAAATGCGTATTTAATTTAAAATAATTCAAACTTTTGTGTATTATAAAGCGCTTTCCTCGCATCAAAGCGAATAATTGCAAAAAAATTTAGTAATTAAAATATGAATTATTCCACGAATAATTCTTTTTTTGCTGTTGAAGTAATTTGGCGCCCGAGCAGACCCTCACAGAAAGCAAGAAAACACGATATAAACGTAAAAGTTGTTGTTCCTTCGCTATTAGCGGAGCTTTGGTTTTTCGCAATTACCTATCAAGAAACAATATGAGACACTCAGAAATAATATGTACCGCATGGAAGACAATCAAAGTAGACTATCAGAACTGCTAAAATACTCAATAACATCATTCGAAGTATCTAAGATTTGTTATGATGCTTCAATTACCAAAACATTAGATTTAAAAAAAATAAAAAAATGTTCGAAGCGCTTGACGTTTGAGTAAAACCCGGGAGCTGCTAAGTAACCGACCAATACGGCATTGATTTGAGTGTCTTAAAGAAGGGTTTGAGTATATCACCTAACACCTTAGTGGGTTAACTATAGAACGGACACTAAAAATCAGTCCCAAATTAACAAAAGAAACCTTTATAGCAAATTTGAGTTAAAAATGTCGTTTTTAACCCTCGTTAGACCCTTGTTGTGGCGAACTTTTAAGGTCTTATTAAGGGATAGGCTAGAAGTGGAAACCAATTAAAGTTTTCAACCAATCGATAACAACAGCTATCAACAAGTTTTCAAACGCTTTTCTCGATACAAAACAATTTGATTAACATGTAATAAACTCGCTCGAGTCTATTACCTTTATACTTCGGAAAATATTTCTAATTATTAACCAGAAAGCCATGATAGACGACTTAATCAAAAAGAAGCACATAAAATGCTCTAAACGTTGTACAAAAAAAATTTAAACTTGTCAAATTTTATAATTAATTATAGTTGGCGAAGTTAAATGAAAAATGATAAACTTTTTGCCGTGTTTATTTTTAAAAGTTCTTGCAGTTTTGGAATTTCTGAAAGTTAATGGAGTTAACCTCAAAACTTTGGTATTAGTAACTTATTTACGAATCAGGAAGGAACTCGAAAAGTAGCAATGTCGTGGAAATAGGGAAATGTAGCGGTCGAGTTTTCCGCCCAAAAATGGATTTTTACCTGCATAGTAAGTATGTCATTTTTGACAAGATTTTAGTGAAGTAACTGACACTTACTGCCCACGGGTCGTAAGTGAATATTATTACCCTAGTTACCATGATTTTTGTCAAGTTTCATGGTATTATGGCACACGGCACACTCATAAGGAATCTAGAATACTTCTAAAATGCACCCTTGACCGCAAAACGACACTTACCGCCCTTAGTACTTAATATACCATTATAGCTTCACTTTTTATTTTGTTTGTTTGTTTTTATCAACTCAAACAGTGATCGTGGATGTATAGATGGTAAATTGACAGTTTTAGACGTTTTAGTCTAGTGATAAATATCCTAGAAGTGCTGCTGAATCAGAGGTGAGTTTCAGCGGCAGTGGCCAAAGACGTGTTACTTTTTCGTTTTTCGTTACTATCTCGAAAACTATGGATTGGACCTAAAACATTGTTCTATACAAAATTAAAGCTGATAAAATTTTCTACAAAGTAAATGTACGCGTGTGCTTCTATATATCAAGTTTGCCGAGTTAAACGCCGTTGAAAATGTAAACTCTATATACAGAGCGAACGCGTGGTTTTGGAAAAATATAAAAATAATATAACTCGACAAGCTTTAGGAATACAAAAAACATGCACATATTAAATTTTGTAGAGAATTTATTGAGCTTTAATTTTGTATATAACCACAGTTTAGATACAACCTATAGTTTTAGAGATATTAACGAAAAATCGAGCAAAGGGGCATGTCTTCGGCTACTGCCGCTAAAGCTCATCTCTGATGACTCTGATTCTTCAGGACTTTCAGGATACTCGTCACTAAGCTTCTACAAATAAGTATATGATGTAAAGTTTCAAAACTATTGAATTGTTTTAAGATGAAGCCAATTTTGCCATTTTTGGTTTTTGTTGACTGCACTGCGACTTTAAAGGAAAAAGTACCGTGATGTTACATCGCCCTTTCTTAGTATAAATAGCTATGCATCCTAGAGTGATGCATTAACGGTTGAAACGTATTGGAATTGTGGAAACCTACTTATCAACCCTATATTAGAATAAAGCAATCAAGTATTTCAATTAGATCGTCCAGACGATGTGGTTAATTGCATCTTAATTACAACTTAACTGTAATTCTCAAAGTTGCGCACTTTCAAGAGAAATGCACCAATCGACTAAGCACGTAATATACGATTACATTCATCTTTGTTAATTTAAAGTGGGGTAATAATGCTAATAATTCATCGTTAGATAATCACAATATTAATTAATAACTTTATTCAAAATTATCTGCACGAAATTTGATTTATGAAAGTGGAACTAAAGTTTAAACGTATGGGGACTCGCCGACTAAAAATTTTTATTAAATGAAAACATTTTAGACACTTTGGCAAAATAGGTAATTAAAAGTTTTAAACTGTAAAATTACGTTAATAAATTTTAAGCCCTAAATCCAACAGGTTTTTAGCTAACGGATTTAGTGTAAATTTTCCCCAACTGGAAATGCGTGTTGTCTCACACGGTATTAGGAACGAGACTGTCCTTAAGCCGTGCCTGTATGCCGGCTATTTAAATGAGCCAAAATAAAAATCATTTCGTGTCACATCGCTCTCAATGTGTTATTGAAAAAAATATCGTCTAGAGTCTAGACGGTATTTCATTAAAATTTTAAAAGTGGGTAGTACAAAAATAATGGAACTTCGTGCGCCTGTTTATTGTGTGGGTATCGTTCATATTGACAACAGATAATTCATAAACTAAAGGATAGCCCCAATATCGATCGTTTGTACCGCTGCGAACTATTGACTAATTATCCGTAAAACTGATAACTGCATAATTTTACATTTTTTTTCTCTCTCTGTTCGTATTCGCATTTCACTAAACCGTATAGCTCAAACCACTCAGAATTTAATGTTTGCGAATACATCACAATTTAATTTATCACAAACGGATAATATCCTACCCGTACTTAAAAATTTCCCAAACTCTCTTTACAATGGCAAATAATCTTCCGAGCACTACTGGAATACGCGAGGAGTGATTAGTTCTTTTAGAAATTATTCAAAGTGAAATTTATAAAATTCGTCGAGGCGTAGTAGTTAGTAGTTACTAGTGCCTTTTGTTGAGTTTTTAAAAAAAAGTGGACTTAAAATTTCTTCTGCCTTCCTGTGCAAAGTAAAGAGAGATACGGTTTTAAAAAAAAAGGTTTTTTCTATCCACTTTTATGTGGATAATGATTGATAAATTTGAACAGTTTACAGACAAGGGGTCTGAGAAGCAATAGAAAATACTTTAAGAGAAGATTATAAACATACAGAGAGTAATGAGATGAGAAAGTAGATGAGCTGGCCAAGAAGGGCTAAAATAGTCTTCAATGAGTCTTCTCTTAAAACCAACCGTGAATATTGTTCACGCCCTCCTCAAAAATAATACCCATCCCCCAACACAGGCTGCTGCCAGAGTAGAAAAGCCATTATGGCTTCTTCTAAGAAGCTCGGAAAATATTTTCTGAGGATGTTCCGAACAAGCTTACGAGCAATGGCAGGGATTCCACTAGACACACTCGACTAAAGAGACTAAAGAAGTACCCCCAAACACTGGGAATAGTAAACAATCGCACATACCGTGGATGCGAACTATAAGACGCACAGCTGAACAGCTCCTACGTCGGCAAGAAGATCCGTGTTGAAGAACTTCCGGCTATGCATAGCCAGAATTAGCACCTTCCCCTCTGACAGATTTCTAGATTTCAAGATTTGATGGGTTCGGGAAGAATGCTCGAAGGAAGCAAATGGACCCATAGAAGCGGCCTCCTCCTTGGACAATCCAGAGTACCTACCATGAATCATCAATCTTTTTGTATGTAAACATCCAACGTTTGTGATGGCAATTTTTGCTATAGGTTCAAAAGAGGACATTTACAGTACACGATCCAGAGCAAAACTAAGCTTAGTACTCAGCTTGCATCGCTCAGCATTCCGCTGACTTGAGACCATATCAAACCAATTGCATAAGTTCTTTAGAAAGAATGTTCTTCTGTTGCTTTGGTCTCTTCTATCTTTTATTTTTAGCTAGGAGAGACTCTCAAAGCTCCTTCGGCGACCACAAACCTGCTTTTGAAATGCCCTACAACTTCATTAAAAGAATCCTCGTGAAATGGCTCATAAAGAGACACATAAAGCAATAAAGCATAGAGCACACAGGAGGTCACATAGGTACGGCTCTTTACAAAAGAACTGCGCTCAGTAGAAGCTAAAATTCTACTAGGTCTTGCAGGCCACGTCTGAGGACGGCGGAACAAGCCACTAACCCCTCTACAAGATACTACGTACTAAATGCGTCCGGCAGGACCCTATAAAGGGGCTCAATAATAGATAACGAATCACATTATAAGCAGATGCCTCGTAGCATTGATGTGCTCTACTGAGAACCAACAAACGAGCAGTTCTCTTCGAACATGTCGTGCTGCAAATATATGTACGCATAATAATAACCAAGATGTACAAAGGGCCTTCTGCCTAAGCTCAAGAGGCCTGTCCAAGGAATCCCGGAGAAAAAAAATATGAAAGGACTTTTTAACATTATTTGATCGTCGTCAGTGTTTAGGTGATTATCTTACTGAAAAGCTCAGGGCTTTCAAATAAGGAACAGGAACTCCGGTATACCCAGCAAAATTTATCCTTACGTAATCGCCACTTTCTAGATTCTAGACTATTAAGCTTTCTTCTAGTACTCTCGTAAGTCGTGAGTTTCAATTTAATTCTTAGTTCAGTTGAATCTATTTTGTCTTTCTATATAGCAAACCCGAGGCTGTTGGGTCATCACTTGGTAATAAAATTCACTAGTGTGGAGGTTCGTAATAATGGAATTAAATAGAAGAAATTTTAAAGCGCATTTTGTATAATGCCATACTTAAAGTTTGTTCCCGCTCATACTCGTATTATTAAATATATCCGTACTGTAAATATATTAATTTAGATAACAGTTTAATTAAAATAATACCCTTCAGTTCGCTGAATCTTTTGTTTTAAATACCACCCAACCACGCTCATTTATGAGCAGTCGGATATCGGGGTAGTTGAATAGCCGAAGGTACACAGCACACATTTTAATAACTCACGTTTGCCAACTTTCGTAAAAAGGGGCAGCTCGTCGAAGATTTTCAGTTTAGTAGAACAATTTCCCGATTGAAATGCACGAGAAGACTAAAGAAGTAATTAACGCCCGTTTAAGAAAAAAATGTCGAAATGGAATGGTATTTACCTGTTGTCCGTGAGTGTACTCGACTCCAGCAACCAAACACGTAGCCGCAGAGCTCAGCCTGTCGAGGGTGTGTGTAGTGGAATCGTCATCTTCAACCACTTCCTCGGTCTCGGGTATCTCATCGACGTTTATTTCGTTCAACGGTGCTGAAACACGAAATGCGAAATTTAAATATTTGAGAGAAATGTAAAGTTTCGAACATGTTAGTGGTTACAAAGTGATGTAAATGTAATTTATATTATGTGGTAATTTCTACAGATGTTTATGTTTACACAGATTAATAAATTCGGGCGGACACACGTACATACTGTTTTGCTGATGGGATGTTTCGTGCTAAATTAAACTTGCAAATTGTAATACAAGCCATTTCACTCAAAAATGTATTTTACTCCCCCACAATTTGTTTGTTGGATGATACGATAAACAAAAATGGCAGAAAAAATAATGGGAGTAGATATGAATTTCGACTCCTTTTTTTTACATTTTCATTTACTAACGTTTCTACGCATTAATTGCTCTTTTCGTCTGAATAGATCTTTTTCGCTTGTTTTTCTTAGCAAAGGAGATTTTGAGGCGAATTTCTTTGCTAAAGCTTTTTAGAGTGCGCTCGCCGCCTCTGAATAAAAAATGCGTGGGATAAAAGGCGTGTTCTAATGACGCGGTTTTGCCCAATATTGATACTAATGCAGTAATAAGTGACTGCATGTTAATTTTGCATGTCTCGAAAGTTCTTTCCCGTACGGTATAACCGTGTTCTTAATCCACTTATTGGGCGAAAGTTGAATCCATTTGTTTTCACGGCCAAGTGAAAACCTGACGGCTTATAGCGGCAGGAGTTCGTGAATATCTGCACTATATCTTGAATTTTTATACCCCGATACTTCTTGATATATTTATGCCTCAACAATGACTCTAAATAGTGTCAGTGCCGTTCTAATAACTACTGATTAGGTGATTAGAATTCCTAAAAATCATTTTGTGAGACTTTAGTTGTTACAATAATTAATAGTTGAGACAAATAAGCAGCGCACTTTAAGTTTAGTTTTCTATCAAAATATGAAAAATACAATGGTGTACCACTAATAGTTCTGAAGTGTTGGAAAATGAGATTAGGAACTCCTCTAATCAAAAAGGTAAAAAATAGGAAACGTCTGTCTGTCTGGGTGTGTGTATGTACCGCCTTCTACTGAAGCGATTTTGTTGAAATTTGGTTTCGGCCACTTTAACAAAATTTCATTGAAAAAATAAGTTTTTGAACGAAATCGATACAGGGTGGTTCAAAATAAAAAGGTTATTTTGGTCGCGTTTTGGAAAATTTTGACCAATAGTATTTATACTCGGCTATAAGTTAGTACACATCGGCCCTAATTTAAACACTACCTTTTAGAAATTTTTAATTTAAGATAGCGGCCATTATTACGATCGTCCCATTTTCTAGTTATTTTATTATAACTTTAGAGACAATTATTATTGTAAAAATCTAAAATCAGGGATCTGTAGACAAAATATAGAGCTTTAGTTTTGATATATTCGACTTTTAAAATAATTTCAAAATTGACTACTATTAAGGACCAAAGTTAACTAAAATTAAAAATTGATTTTCTCACAATCGGCTCCAGCCATTGTGTCTATATTGTGATATGTTGTAGATATCAAAGTTTTTAATTAATGACCGCTGTTTGGTTTATTTTCTATGAGCAGATCCGGAGCTATGATTTTTTGAAGGTCAAAATTTCCAAAATTGATAACTTTTTTATAATTAAAATTTGGATTTTGCAAGTTACTATATTAATTTATGTCATAAGTTTCTATTATTTGTTATAATTTTGGTTTAATAAACACTTCCGGTTAAACCGTAAATTAGCCAAGCAAACAGAATTTTTTCAAACACCCTGTATATTTTGTAATTTTTTGAAATACCGTCAGATTAGCTGTCTAATGATACCAAACATGTTAATTTTTACCTTTCGGTTTAGCCAGAAATGAGTTTAGCGTTTCTATTTTAAATACAACTGTATATTTTAAGTAGTTTGGAAGATTGTAAAATTATCTATCTAGTGATACTAAATAACTTATATTTTGACTTCCGATCCAGCCGAAAAGAGGCATCAGAAATGAGCTTCCCTAGTTCAAATAGAGCTACTCCCTATAATTTCTGATTTTAGAAATACGGGAGAGCTTTTTAGAATACTATTGAGAACTTGTAGAATTAGCTTAAATGTCGTTTTTAAGGGTACTTTGGCACACATAACGTTATCGTGGACGGTAGACGTCCGTGCAAGACGTCAAACGATCGGAGGTCGAACCCGAGTCTCCACGGTGATACGACAGGCGCTTTTACCTCTAAGCTATCTCGATTCTTCGAGTTTCCTTGTATTTCACGTTACGTTAGTCCTTACGTTAGTCATCAGTCGCTACAGTGCAACCTAACACAAAGAGCTTTCTTTGGTTGCTTCTCCAGACATCAGAAAGTTTCAGAGTATTTCGAAAGTTTATCTTGGTTATTTCAGCTTCAGCCACACTACGCCCCGTTTGCCCCAAGTTTATCAATTAATAAATTATTGAACGTTGCTAATCGCGTTTTTATAAAAAAGTGTAGATACTCGTACACTAGCAAAATTACTAATTTTGATTTATATAAATAATAAATAGGTATAAATATTGATATTATAAATAAGCAATATTGATTTGAGAGATTTCTTGTTAAACTTTATGAAAGTTGCGTTAAGTCGTCTCCTCTGATTGATTTTAGGGTATTGAGAAAGTTTCAACCAATATTGAAACTTGAGAGAGTTTCAATTTAACTCTTTCTTTTAAGAATGTCATAACTCTCAATTAGTACTGTAGGCGTCTAATTGCTTTTTATTGCATACGCAATTTCGCGTAAAGCGTTTCTCAACTTGCCACTTTGATTTAACACTTAAAATTGCAAAGTGCAAAATTTAATGGCGCAAAAAGAACAAAAATATTTCTTACAATTTCCTAAATTCGTCAATAAGAAAGTGATATTTCGTATAAGGGGGTTTTTGTCTCGAATTTTCCATAATGCGCTCGAGTTGTTTTCAAATATGCACATCATATAAGAATTCGAACAATAAAGCTAATTTTATCCCTTAAAAGTCCTTTGTATCGAGTTAAACGTCTTGTTTATATTGCAACATTGTAGTCTGTAGATTTCAAAAGCGAACTTTTTTTTATTTTATAAAATACCGTTCAATTCCCAATGTAAGTTTTTGTAAGGCGGCGCTAGTCAGACGTCCGTCGACGCGCTTAAACTGTTTTTTTGTTGCTTTATTCGCTCTCTTTATAGAGTGTACTCCACTTCTTTGCTTACATCCGACCAACGTATAGAGCTAGGATCCATTCAATTGAATGCTTTAAGACGCAGTTTTACCCTCGTTAGTTTGCCACTGCTTTCGGAGAAGTAACGAGAATTTAATTATAATTCAACACTGAAGGGGTTATGATTCTCCTCAAGAAAAACTGATAAATTTCCACATTTATAATTATAGCTCAACGTTCTTGTGAGACATTCGATGTCAATTTAAAAAAAATGTATTACTTCCATTTGGGAAGATAATTGACAAGTAATTTGGTGGAAAGTTAACAAGAAAATATTTACCCAACATAATTGCGTGTAAGACGCTTTAAAAAATACACCCGAGTAATTTTTCCAGTAATGAGAAAAACGAGAGGGTCACAAATTTTCAATTTAGCAAACTTACATAAAGTAAATACGTAAAGTTCGCTTACCTACAACCTATTGGAATATTTAAAAATATATCCAACCCGGAGTTTACTTTTAATGCAAAAGATGATTTAATTTACGCGCAATTAAAAATATAATTTTTGATAAAATTTCAAATCACGAAATTTGTTAGGGGTTGTTTCGAAGTTTTTTTATTATGAAATACAACTCCGCGAAAAATTTAATTACTACCCTACAAAATATTTATTTTAATCCTTGCCAAAATTAAATTTACTTTTGAGCGGATTACTATATTTGAGATGTAGCCCTCGCTTTTCTGTTTATTTTTTTTTCTCGGTGAGCCAACAAGTCAAGGTTCACAATTTACTTTGAAGACTTTTCAAAATATGGTAGTTCCAATAAATATGCATTACTTTCGGTGACTGTTATTCCTCGTGAAATCCATGTAATCAATAACGTTACGAAATGCGAAAAGACAATCTGCGTGTAATGTTACAGAAATCCTATACCTATATCTATATAAACCCCAGTTCATTGTAACTTGATTACTGAAATACATAAACCCACTACGTATTGTTTAGAAATAACGGGTGTTAAAAGCACGCCTTTGTAGTGTTCGTCACTCTGACGTCTTACGTCTTAAGTGTAAGATCAAACAGTTGGATAAACAAAAACCCAAGAGAATAAGAATGCAAAACAGGAGGCGATTTTGAATAAATAAAACCTCACACTTAAATCAGAGATAAGGTGATAACGCTCGAGTAAATTAAAGAGTTACTTAACCGTGAATCCGAGACGATGGCCTGTGAGGCCAGCATGTAAAATTCAAAGTTTCATAACAAGTTTATTTACATACCTAGGAAGTTGCTGACTTGTCTAGCTTCAAAATATAGTGTTATCGACGAATTGACAGAATGTCGCCGTCACCAGTCTTTAGTATCACTAAATTAGAGACCGTTTGTCAAGGTTCACGCGGCTTGTTAAGCCGATCGTCGCGTATAACGTGACTAATTTTATTACGTGTGTATTTGTATATTTTTATGAATTGTTAAAAATCAAAGTAATTATATTGTGAAATTTCTTTGTTTATTATTGAAAAATATAATTTAATTGATTTTTTAAATTCAAGTAGGTACACTGTTAAAATATAATTTTCTTTAGAAAATGGCATCTAACTCGGAAGAACGGTCATAAAACAAATGTTACTTCATAAGAATTAATTTTTTTTTGGCTTATCTTATACTTTAGGCTTTGCATTTTAATATTAGTTAATAAAAAACTGATATTTGGGTATTATTCTGTGCGTTTTACTGCTATACAGCAAGAGCGGCCCCTGAAGCCCATATTCGCCTATAGTGTAAAAAATATCAACTTCGCGAGCTAAGGGTTAACTACTTCGCCTTAAATAACCAGAGATTTCTCGTAGTGCTTTGTAAATACTAAATACACCATAAAACTGGACGGTTTACAGGTCAAATATTGTCAAACCAACGGTCAAACCAAATAAGTAGAGCTAAACAAACAAACAAACAAGTATTAAGGTTTTCAGGTTAAGTGGGCGGAGCTTCAAGAAGTACCTATGTCACTCTCGAGGTCAGTGTATTACTGTCTTAAGAAGCTGCAGTAGTCTCAAACCAAATTCTGCCTCTTGAGTCCTAAAGGGTTGTCAACAAGAGGGAAATACACTCCCTTCCCTCTCTTCAAGAATTTAAAATTCGCCTCTAAACCGCTGGCGGAAAAATGTGCTTACTATTCGGAGTTGTAGTCTCGCTGAGTGAGAGTATGGGAGTCAGTTTTAAAATTGGCGTTGCGCCAGTTGTCGTCTGCAGACACAAAACTTCAAAATGCTAGTCCAGCAGGCCAACCACTAAACAACCCCCCAAGTCTAATCGATACGATAACGATTACGATTTACGACAAAAACTAAGTAAGTTTCTGACTTATACGAAACACGCTATAGGTCCTTAAATTATCGAAGTGTAATAAAACAAAAAATTTTAAATAAGATCTGCATTATTAAAGGTGTAAAACTAAAGCAGGGTTGTTTAAATTTACGACGCTATAAGAAGTACAGTCTTAAGTATCAATCTTGTAAAAACTCGTTAGGTGTCTTCTCGAGAAAATCACAAAGTTATAAAAAGAGTTATAGTTTATAACGTGCGGAGTTTTCCTTTTTCCCCCTTATACGAAAAACTGAAAATTTATTACGGGGAAAAGTAAAGAAATTCAATCAAATAGTTGGTTAAACAAAGTTGTACATGTAATCAAGTTTACACACAACACCTGCGTAAATGAAGTATCCGGAACGGATTTTGGCGCAGCCGTTGCGGAGAACATAAATTTTATTGGTATAAAGTGTGAGATAAAGTTTTGTACAAGTTTTCCGGGTGCACTTTGCGGTTTTGGACGTCGGCCAAGCACTTCTTCAAGTCACCGCTTCTCTTGTAAATTTTTTTACGTCGTATATCACCAAGATGAGTTTCTTTAACCCTCAAAACTTTATATAAATTAACGCCCCAATGTATTTTTTTTGTTTCGATTAAAAAAAATAACTTCTACATCAACAAGTTGTTCCTTCGAAAAAAAAAGGACAAACAAAATTTAGTTAAAAAAGGGAAAGTTTTCCAATTTGTGTGCCTCTCCGTGATTATCTGCCCAATAAATTTTCTTTTCCCATACGCAGCACCCGCAGGGAGCCCATCTAATCGAAAAATTTTAATTGCGTTTCTTTTAAGTTTTTAGGCATTTACGTGGGAATTTCTACTATAACAAGTCTTTTCCTCTTTTATCAGACTCTACACAGTAGAAAATCAGTTGCATCTAGACGCGTTTTAAATTTCTCTTCTATATTTTCATTTAATTACTGCTTTGAGGCAAATATATGAGCCGAGTTGTTGCCTTCCTTACGAGGAAGAGGCAAATAGCTTATGGAAATGAAAATCCATATTCATAACCTATTTACTCCAGATTTACTACCTCGGTCACTCGTCTTGCAGAAGCCGCCAACCTTTTGGATCCATTGTGCTCCCTATATACAATTTCACGAGTTGTAGATGGTTGAGGCTTTCATAAGCATTAAGTTTCTACGTGTTTCTACCCACTAGCTCCTTCTATGGAGTACGCTATACCTACTTCTGATTTAAAATGAAAAACATAGAACATGGCGATTTTGCTGATGTAGATCCTTGCTCGGTCAACTCTCATTTTCATTTTCATCATTTTCATCACCGTCATATCTTCTCTGAGCTGGGATGCAAACTAATTCTCTGGGCTTGTTGAGGGTCTAAACCCAGCTTTGAACTCATTTTGTGCCTTAGAAGGATCTCATGGGCAGCCTTCTGTTATAGAACTAGCTCTGCTGAGTAGCGAAGCATAGTTCCCATATGTCTTTCCTTCTTTCTCTGCGTATAAGTGTACATAATGAGTACCAGTTTTAGGGTGCGCTCTTTTTTGAAAGGATTCGTGAACCAAACATGGCTGCTTAACTGGAGCTTATGTTCATGCCTAGCCCATGCTTTCTTACTTGAAGTAGAGACATGCCAAATGGTTTGTGGTAGCTACAGTTTGAAATTAGCACCCGTGGCATCCGTAGGATGTCACTATGTCCAACTTTTGTAATTTTTCAATGGCCACAATGCTCATTTGCATTCTGTATTAGCCCCTAAAGCGAGAGGTGGTAGAAGTTATTTTTAGAAACGCCAACAGCTCTTAAAATTAAAATAAAAAACTTTATTCTATGTAGAAGAAGCGGTGATTTACATTAATTATGTTGTTTTGTGATGTTTATAAAGATAAAGTGGCGAAAAGTTACACCCTTGGCCATTAATGGTCCATAACATTCTTAAATCGCTACCCTTTTAAAGTGTCCTTCTTAAACCTTCTTGTAGCAATTTACATAAGTCGACCTTAGGTATTGCACGACAAAATTTTAACGAGTTTTTGAATTACATATGAATAATTTAAGAGTGGAAAAACGACGATTTTTTTTGAAAAGAAGAGTCATAAATAAAGGTTTTTAATTATTGAAGATCTCGCAGACGAAAAAAAACGTAGTTTTCTACACTTTGTAATTTTTGGATTATCATTTTATATTATAAAAGTTTACCAAAGTTACAACAGTTAACTGAGCAACACGTCTAATTTGGAGAATAATCAACTGTTGGGGAAAAACTTTCCGTTCGACTCAAACTCCGAAACCGTGTAATGAAATTAGTTTTAGCTTTTTTTTCTTTCTCTTTTTAATTTATTCGCTTAAACTCGTGCAATTTTCAATAACACCCACAAATAAATATTTAAATTTCGTTGCGAAATTTTTGATAAAACCAATGTCGAATATTAGAAATATGCGGAAGATGCCCCGAGTTTTCTCGAATTAAAGTGAGTTCTCGAGTATGAAATACCTTGCATAGTCCGTGTAAGCAATAACATTCCGAATGTTTTATACCTAACTTTATACCATAAAATTATGTTATTAAAAAGCGGTCGAGCTTAAAATTGTTTTTTTTCGCTAATAAAAGTACCAAAAGACCAGACCTGAACTTAAACATTACTTACTTATAATGACCCCTTAAGAAAACTTTTACAAAGCAAAGTTTGTTGTTTAATTCTCACATTTGCGAAGAAGGAGAAACTCCCGAGAGACCCTCGTTCTGATGAATATATGTGTAGGCGTTTTATTCACTAACTTTTCATACAAATTTCTTTCTTCAATACTCGATTTTAATTAAAAATGCCGTCCACTTTTGAAATAAGCTTATCTTTGTAACCTGGCAGCATTTGTGCTTATTCAAAAATTTCCAAAGATAGATAAACGTAGAAAAGGCACAAATTTGTGTTAATTTCGATAAATTTCCATGAACGAGCCAACAACATCCAACATGCTGTGTTTAAACTAAGATAAGCACGTTGGAGATGCATAATGGGGATATATTTAATACTTCCAAGACACACCAAAGATACAAAAGGGCAAATTCAAATTGACTTACATTAGTGCAATCTTGAAAACTATGCACTTTTTGAAAAAATAACCTCTAAACAAAAATAAACTGCAAACTGTCCTTTGGGTTTTTTCTTCAGATAAACGGTTTAGACGCTAGAGCGCGTTAAGATTTGACAATAACTCCGAAGCAGGCCAAAAAACAGCTTTTTTAGCTTTTGCTTATGACTCGGAAAATTCGCACTTTGAGAGAAAAGTGTTTTTATACAAAAATAAAGAAAATTAAATTTCCAACAAAGTATGTTTCTTAAGTCTTTTTCTTCAGATAAACGGTTTAGACGCTACAGCGAGTTAAAGTTTGGAGAAAATTCCAAAACTAGCCAAAAAGCTGTTTTTTTTAGTTTTTCGTTTATAACTCGGAAATACGCACTTTTCGAGATAATAGTTTTAATACAAAACCAAAGTACATTAAATTTCCTACAAAGTATGTTTGTAAAGGTTTTTCTGCAGATAAACGGTTGAGACGCTACAGCGCGTTAAAGTTTTAAAAAAATTCAAAATTGGCCAAATAACTACTTTTTTCTAGTTTCTTGCTTATAGCTCGGAAAATTCGCACTTTGAGAAAAAGTATTTATATACAAAAATAAAAAAAATTAAATTTTCTACAAATTATGTCTGATATGTTGTTTACGTTAGGCGCATGGCTTAGGTTATATAGGCGCTAGAGCGCGATGACGTTTAAACGTAGTGCAGCTAAGCCAATAAAAACATCATTTCCCGTGGTGAATTAATGCGTAATTAATTTAATTACCTACATATGTATTTAATGAACTACCTACATATGTAATTAATTTATTATTTATTCAATTAATTTTTTATCAATGTCTTCATCAATGTTTGATGAGAGTGACACGAGAAAAGGTTCACTCAAACTCGTCAAAGCAACCACAGTTCCCGATAACGGTACCATTTTTTGACCGATTGGGGCTTTTTATTGCATTCTGTAGTGTGGTTAATGTGGACATTTTTTGCTGTTATTTGCGACACGATTAACTGAATCAATCAATTAGAGTCAGTGAACCTACGTAAGAAAAACTGATGAGGGCTTATTCTTTGAAACGTTTACGTAAGAGCAGGATCAAGTATTGGAAAAGCTAAAAAATGCTTTCTACTTACTTGCCACTTGTAGGCGATACTGGAAGGCGAGAGAAGAGACAAGAACATTATTTGCCACTTGAAAAAGACTACCACATTTTTTCTGAAAGAGAACTATTTCGAAAAGCTCCACTTCATAAATCATTCGGCTTAAGAAGTAAATGTTGATCGAGCGGAACCTGAACCGGATCTATGGGGGTCCTGGGAAATTTTTTTATGATTTTTTAAGTGCTACTATAGCGCGTGGTCGGTTAATAACTGTGTACCTACCTACCTACTTATTTGAAATGTCCCCAAAACGACTGACTACTTTAGTTCACATTGCGATACCAATTCTTCTTAGCTAGGAGATACACAAAGGCAGAGCTTGGACTTTGTACTAGTCTTAAAAGTCCAATGCGGTCGTGGGCCGTTGTGGATAAGATGATTTGATTACTTCGCAAAACCGATAGACGATATGGCAACCTTGCAACCTCGCAAAGTAAGAATCCAGTGCCAGTGTAATAAGCAATAAAAATAGAAATACGCGAAAAATATCGTTAGTCTAATACAGAGGCGCACTAATATACACTACTTAGTACCATAAGAACTCGAGGGATAAAACTGCATAAATCGGCAACCCCTCAAAGCACGTAGGAAGTCTACTTCAAAAAAAATTTACGTCAAAGGAAATGAGAGCAAATAAACTTTAATGCTTACTCCAAAATATTTAACAAAAAAGTGATAATTGTGGTGGTTTTAACTTAATTTGGATCCCAATTGTCCAATATTTTCGAAAGTGTTCCTTTCTCACTGACTTTAATCGGTTCTGGACAGTGTCAGTTTTGACAAGTAAATTTTCAAAATTCAAGTATTTAATTTAAAATACTAACATGGTAAGATTTTTTGTAATTAATCGAAACTAATTAAATTAACCATGAGTAACCAAAAAAAATATTCTGTTAATACAAGACGAGTGTACAGAAAATAGGTTAATAAGATAAATTTTCGGTAAACAACTATTGTAATTATTTCCTTTAAGAGACTTTCGTCCGTCCAAGTGACAAGATAAAATGACAAATCGCAAGTGGCGATTGGAAGAAACAACACAAATAAATTTATCGCCAACCGATATCGTAAAAATTACTCGGCCGAAATTTAACCCAACTGAAATCGATTCTTTTAGGCCACAACACAATTTACTGCAAAAATTACAAAATCGCCCACCAAAACAAACATGCATTCCAGACAATCTTCCACGTCGGGCGTTTTAATGGTTGGCCCCAATTATAGAGTTGGTAAAAAAATTGGAAGTGGCAACTTCGGAGAGTTACGCCTGGGAAAAAATTTATACAACAACGAACACGTAGCAATCAAAATGGAACCTATTAAAACCAAGGCTCCACAATTGCACTTAGAATATCGATTTTACAAAATTTTAGGACAACGCGAAGGTAAACCTTTTTCCCACACAACAACCCCATCGCTAAATATTGCGCATTTTAGGCTTTCCGCAAGTTTATCATTTGGGAACTTGCGGCGGTCGATATAACGCGATGGTTATGGAACTTTTAGGCCCTAGTTTAGAAGACTTATTTACTTTATGCAATCGCCGATTCCGATTGAAGACGGTCTTGCTCATCGCAGACCAACTGATCGAACGCATGGAATACGTACATAGTAAACGACTCATCTTCCGCGACGTTAAACCAGAAAACTTCTTGATCGGAAGACAAAAAAATAAAAAAGACAAAGTAATCTTTATCATCGATTTTGGATTGGCGAAAGAGTATATCGACGCAGAAACGAATAAGCACATTCCTTATAGAGAACACAAGTCGTTGACCGGAACGGCTCGTTATATGAGCATCAATACTCATTTAGGACGGGAACAGTCAAGAAGGGACGATTTAGAAGCGTTGGGTCACATGTTTATGTATTTTTTACGCGGATCGTTACCTTGGCAAGGACTCAAAGCGGAAACTCTCAAAGAACGTTACCAGAAGATCGGGGATACCAAGAGATCGACTCCTATCGAAGTTTTGTGCGAAGGGCATCCAGAAGAGATGGCCACGTATTTGAGGTACGTGAGGAAGTTAGAATTTTTCGAAGTTCCCGATTACGAATACGTGAGAAAGCTCTTTAGAGATCTATTCGAAAAAAGAGGATATAGCGACGACGGAGTTTTCGACTGGTCCGGTAAGTCGTACGAAAGAGTCGTAGGTATTCGGGTTTTAATTTTCTCTTTATTAGGCCTTACTGCTGCTTCGAAGTCTTCTGTATCGAAGTGATTTACAATTTAATTTTTTTTAAGTCACGACGCTCGTAAGTTTTAAGTTAATAAACTGTATCCAATGATTGGCTTTTTCGTGTCCCAAGATAGAAGTCGACTCGAACCGAACGCGAGACGTTGTGATCTTCTCAAATTGGGCATTTTAAGTGATTCGGCTCTAAAGTTTGATAATAAATTAAGAATGTTAATGAGAATACAAAAGCGACATGTCAATTAATAATTATCTCTATATCCAACGTGTACGTTATAGGTTATTTATAACGTCCATTTATCACATATCGCCGGCAAAACAAACCCAAACTCTAGTAATCAATCAAAAGTTGTAGTGTGGCGTCGTGAGCAATTCGAGTCTCATTCCGTGGCAATCTATGAAATCGGTTGTCAGTTTATTTTGTTGCCGAAAATTTTTTTTATCGTCGGTCGAAAAAAATTTTCGGCGGTAACCGACCACAAGTTACGACGAAAGAACCCAATATAAAATATAAATCTGTGTCACAAGCCGGTGCAGCCATCAAGAACGTCATATCGGTACTGTCACAAATCAGAGGCTGCACGGAACAATAACGACCCAACATTTTTACGGACGTAAAAGTTTTACTTATTCGGGGAAAATAAACTTTTAGAACGTTTACCGAATTGTAGATGTTTCGCCGAGACGTCGACGTCGCGTCGTAAAATAAAACCAAAAAAATTAATCAAGAAAATTTTCTATTAAAATCCTCTTAAGCTTTCGACGAACATTTTTTTGTAGTTATTGAAGGCTTTAAATTGGTCCATAGTTGAAATTAAAATAAAAAACGAAAAGAGCAGATTTAAAATTAATTAAACGCGAAAATCGCTTAAGCGGCGAGTTGAGGACGGATCTTTATAACTTTCGTTATCAATTAATATTTTGAACGCGAGGGTGTATCGACGACGACGACGACGACGACGACGACGACGACGTAATGTCGTTCGAGAAGAAGACAGACATATTAGGGTGGTATCCCAAACGATCTTTCGTAAGCCGTTTTGGCAGGTTGTCAGTTGTCAGTCGGTCACGATGTGATGCAGGAAGCAGCTCGTACAATCCGCTTAAATTGCATCGAAATTCCCGGTTATCTCTGTCTGGTAGCGGGAGATATTATACGAACGCGACTATATCTAGACACCATTATAATAGGAGTTCGAATACGAAAATTCAGTAGTACAAAAGCGTTTTGTTTTATTATATTAAGTTTGGGGCTATATTTATGTTTTACTCCATTATATTAAATAAACAATCTGATAAAATTTATGTTTCATTAAAACTCATTTCATTCTAAGTAAAGTTGGAGAATATTAAATCCACGACCAAATTAAATTACTTTCATCAACAAGTTTAGTCTTTGAGAACGACCAAAACGACACAAAAAAATCCTAAGATTAAAGCTTCGTTCTTATATCAAGATCGAAAGTACTCCAAAATCATTATTTGCACTTCTAAACAATTATCCCAACTTTTCGGCTAACACTAATTCTGTTACTAGGAACTTCTAAACTTTTAACTTTCCCACCACACAAAAGATGTAATTAGCTTGGGTTTTATACTTAAAATGTAAAAAGTTTATCCTAATGTGTCCGCGATGGTTTCGATAATTGGGAGATTGCAGGCGCGCTTTTGGTCGTCTTCCTAATCACAAATCGTCAAATTTAACGATTTCGTTAATAACCTACACCGGTGTTTCCTTCTTTAATGCACTAGTTAGCGAAATCAGAGGTCTGAATAAGACTGTTAGGAACCAACCTTTGTCTTAATCGCCTAAAAATAAAATATGGCAATTTGTCCATGGAACAACTTACTGTAAGAATGACACCCATAAATGTGGTTGTATTTTGCAGAAGTAATTCAAAGGAGAATAATAGAGAATACTCAAGAGGCCAGTTTGTTGTACAACGAATTAAGTTCACCATCTTATCCTAAGTGTCTTTTTCCTAGGTGGCACATAATTAAACGTTCTAAACAATATTAAATTCTGTTTTGAAATTTTTCTCTAAAATTTAAAGCTTCAACTGCCAGTTCTGAAATTCGGTCTTAGATTCTCATATAATCCAAACTACTAATCCAAAAATAACCAAGTAGCGTATCGTTGTAAATAAAATTGAAGGGGCTTTTCAAAAAGGTTCCACTCAACCCCCTTTTCGCTTAAGATTTAAGAGGTCAAACCTACCCCACTTTGGTGGTTGGTCTAGGGAGAACGCAAACATCCGTTTAAAGTGTTCCCCTTAGTAATAAAACTGACGGGTCTCGCGGAATTTCGATATTTTATACTTACACCTCTATTTTGTAACTCATAACGGCTCCGTTAAGTGACGATTGTCGTGATTTACCGATTTTGACATGAGTTTCGCGTTTGATTTTGTTGTTATCAAACGCCAAACGTGGGAAGTTTTCAAATTGACAACGCCATTTACGAAACTATTACAAAAAAAAACAAATCAGCATAACGTTGTAAAGACCACTGAAGGGGTTTTCTAGAAATGTGCTATTCGACCCACTTTCCCATTTAAGATTGTAGGGATTAAGTATACCCAACTTGGGGGGGGGGGTTGATCTAGGAAGAATTCAAATGTTCGATTAAAGTACCCCCTTCAGTAATAAAATTGACGAGTCACGCAGAATTTCGATATTTTGTACTAAATTGAAGATATTGGAGATGGGAAGTTTTTTAATTAACACTCTGTATATAAGCTCATAAAGTTCTTGCTCTACATAGCTCACAAATAACCAAAAATTGAAACAAAAAAAATTATCGTTTGCACAAGAGGTCCCAACGTGAACCGAACGTTTCACCGGGGTGGAACACCTAATACGAGATCTAATCCCGAATCCACCACAAAATATTACTCTAACTAGCGCAATGTGTCATATTAAAACGGTGCCAAAGATTAAAAGTACAACCAATTTATTGCAGAACTTGTCCTTCAGACAAGACGCGCACTCAAATAAAAAATTCGGAACAGCGACTTCAATATGGCGACATTAATAGAATTATGCACAGAAATTTAGATGTACCTTTTAAACGAAATCGATACAGGGTGGCCTATACAGTCAGGTGGTTATTTTGCTCGCATTTAGAAGAGTCATGACTTACAGTATAGGTATACTAGCTATAAGTTAGTACACATTGACTCGATTGAAAAAATTCATTTTCAAATTTTTAAATTCAAAATAGCGGTCAGTAGAACAAATGTCCCTTTGTCTAATCTCTTCATTATAACTTTGAAGATAATAATTATTACAAAAATCTAAAAACAGAAATATATACGCAAAATATCGGGCTTTAGTTTTGATATAGTCAATTTTTAAAATAACTTTAAAATTGACTACTTTAAAAAGGCCAAAGTTCACTAAAATTTAAAAACTGATTTTATCAAAATTGGCTTCGGCTGTTTTGTCTATATTTTAATATGTTATAGATATTCAAGTTCTTACTTAAACACCGTTGTTTGGTTCATTTCCTATGAGCAGATCCGGAGCTATGATTTTTTTGAATGCCAAATATTCAAAAATTTATCATTTTTTTAAAATTAAGATTTGTAATTGCCAAGCATTTACTACATCAATTTCTAATATTCGTGACGGCTTTGGTTTAAAAAGCACTTCTGGTTAAATCGGAAAATGAGTTTTTAAAAACACTGTATATTTTATGATTTTTTCAAATATCCTGGGATTAGCTGTCCAAAGATCCCAAACTTGTTACATTTTAACGCCCGGTTTAGCCGTAAATGGAGTTAACTTTTCTATTTAAGATACAACACCCTGTATATATAAATGGTTTGAAAGATTGTCAAATTAGCTATCTATTGATATCAAACATTTTTGTTTTTTGGCTTTCTATTTCAAATACACTAGGCACATAAATTGAAGAATATTTAAAAAACTCCAAATTTTAGGGCTATTTTCAACAAAGGATAACTCGGCGAAAAATGGTCGTACAGAAAAAAAAAAAAATTGTAGCCTCAAGTGTCTAGTTTTCAGATCTGAACAGTAAATTTTTTTAACGTGGGCGGTTTTTACGTAATCATCCGAAAACCAACTAAGAATAATTTTCCAAATTTTTACTCGTTTTTGAAATTTAGTTTACTTAAATTCGTTTAGACAATTTAATCAGCTTTATGAGCTGCGTACGATTTTTTGTCGCGAAGTAATCGTCGATCAAAGCAAAAAAGGCCATTTTAATTTTGACTATCGATTACTCGGGAACTAATGAATCTGTACATTTTTTTTCGATTTTGTCCAAGGTGTTATGTTTTTAAGCCAAAAATATGGGTTGTCGCCAAAAAAACATATTGAAGTCGAAAAAATGCAAAAAAATTTAAAAATTGCTTGTTACGCCGATACTATAAATTTAAACCTTTGGGGCGCTAAGAAAAAAAGTCGCAGAGCCTTGCAACTTTAAAAGTTTTTCAGAGACACTTTGAGGGTAAAAAATTACCGACGATATCCTTTGTTCATCCACTATATCCAAAGTTATACCAAATTTTCCAAATATCCTTAAATTCACTTTTTTTCAGCCCTCATCATCGCTTAAAAAAATTTTTTTTATCAATCGCCACCGATTGCGTCTTATAGAGAATGTCTTGCAATTTCCAAAAAACCCACCTTTATTTTCTGTACGATCATTAGTTCCCGAGTAATCGATTGTCAAAGTTAAAATAGCTTTTTTGCTTTGATCGTCGATTACTTCGCGGCAAAAAATCGTACGCAACTCATTATAAGGTCAAATTAAAGCTAATTAAATTGTCTAAACGAATTTGTTAGTCGCAAGATGAAAAAAAAATTTTTGAAGTCCACAGACTATTTCAAAGACGAGAAAAGATTTGAAAAATTATTCTTAGTTGGTTTTCAGATGATTGCGTAAAAACCGCCCACGTTAAAAAATTTTACTGTTCAGATCTGAAAACTAGACATTTTGGGCTACAATTTTCTTTTTTTAAATTTTCTGTACGACCTTTTTTCGCCGAGTTATCCTTTGTTGCAAATCGCCCTAAAATTTGGCTTTTTTTAATATCCTTCAATTATTGTGACTAGTGTAGAAATGCCCTTATAATTTTAGTTTCTTGAAATCAGTGAGAGCCTATGAGCATACTACTGCAATGTACTACTTTTGATATCTTCTTAAATATTTTCAACGCGTACGAAAAAGTTCTGTTATGGCCACACCAGTCATTTTTTATTTATTGTAGCCTTTATAAATACGTCACATAAAATTTTTTGTACGAAACATCAGAAACTTTCGCGATATTGAAAGAAGAACAAACTTTTTGATTTAGAAAAATGTTAAGATTGTCTTTGGTAAAAACTCAAAAATGTTTCGTTTACGTAAGTTATTATAAAACACGACGACATTTCTGTTATCGTTTTTCCACTTTTCTACATATAAATTAAACTCCATTAAACATAAGTTGTGCAATTAATGAAATGTCCGCCGCAAAACTACAGTCGTTTTTTGCAACTCAACTGTAACAAACTAAATAATATCTAATGAAAACATAATATAAATAAAAAAAGGAAACCGTTAGTTAACATTTTTCCATTTCATAAAATTTATTAAAATGAAAAGGTTTGTTTGCTTTGTATTTAGTTTTGTTGCCGATACATACTACATATTATACATTTTCGATTTTGTATCTGATGAAAAGCTCTCGATAACGACCTAAAACTAATAGTTTTAATCGGTCGAAATATGTAAAATATAGCATTTTTTCATCAAAAGAGCTGAAGCTTGTAATTGACAAACGTTAAACAACCGATACAATTGCATTTTAGTTTCGGCATTGGTTTAATCCAATATACGTACAAAGAGATCAATTAGATGTCATTTATTCGATACAAAATTGATGCGCTATAAATATTTAATTTAACTTGCTTTTAAACAAAATTAACGTTTTTTAGTAAAACAAAAAACAAAAGAGAGTTCGATGAAAACTAAAACCAAACAACCAAAAATATCAAACTTCCAATTTAGCTCTTAACGTATAATCTTTCTGAAAGCGTCGAACTTTAATCAAAATTATAACAAAAATAGTAGCTCAAAAAGGTAATTTTACGAAGTCCCTCGTAGACGTCCCACTCGAGTCAAAATTTTCTAATTATATGGAACGCACAGATTTGGAAATTAATCTTAAGGTACCAGTTCACAGCTCAGGTATATCACAGCATTTTCTAACTGTTTCCCAAATTACATTTGAATAGCTCATGCAGAAGTGGGTTTTCGTAAACGTTACCGAGCAAACTTTCAGCTTTGTTCAATTGAGGGTAGCATCCCCGCAGGATCAACTTGTGAGCATGAATCAACAATAACTTCGAAACAACGTTAAGTCCCCAAGTCCACCTTAGGTTTACACCCGGTATATTGAAATGCCGTCCCAAGACACGGTAACTTAGGAGAATAATTATATGCGCATCGATTTTTTGGAATTAATCCAGAAAAGTAAAGCCAAAAAAACAAAGGTGGGTATCCTCGAACTTTACCCACTTATATTATTTTCGGTTTTGGAAATTGCAATAAATTAGTCAAAAAATAGCAACCTTAAGCCTCGTGTTAAATTTGTTTGGTATAATTATGAATACTAATTGCGAATTCTTTGCAAGATAAATTGCCGAGATGCTTTTAAAATTACTTTGTTATAAAATACACCTCAGTTGGTATATTAGAGGCATTTTAAAATATTAAAGAATTCTCCCCAATTTCGTGCGTTAGTTGCGAAGATTAATTATTTAAAGTAGTCAGTCGACGAGATAATTATGAGGCACTTCTTGTCAACCAAAATATTAGGTGCGCCTTTAAGTTACAAATAAAAATTAATTAGAGAAAATATTAGGCGCTAGTAAGTCTCAGCTGTGTCGCGCTAATTATCGAAAAACAGCTAATAAAGTACTCTCGGGGTACGTAGCTCGTTCACGCGAGTTTATGCCGCGGCCTATCGAGGAGAAAACCTGAACTGAACCACGCCTGTTTTGAGCCATGTTTCTACATCGTCAACATTTTTGAGTACCTGGATCTGGATCTGGATCACCTCTCTCTCACCTCAACCTCTTGAATCACAAGAGGTTTTGCACACAGAACTCAAAACTAGGCTAAAGCTCATCCGAAGTTTGGAAAAAAATATTTTGACTCGAGGTGAATAATAATGAAATTTTCGGATGTTAGCAGCAGTTTCCTAATGTACTTAACGCACATTTTCGTACGTTGGATAATAATTAAGATTGACTAATAGAATTAATTGTGTTGTACAAACACTAAAGCCTTAGTGGGATAATTGTATGAATATTAATAGGTAAATGTTACGTCAAGATTAATAATTATTAACGTTTTTATGAAATTTAGATTTAATTAGTGTATAATTAATTACATCGATACTTTCCTTATAAAAGTCTCCCCAATAAGCGTTAAGTTGTTTGTAGGACGTTTCTTGTAAATAAAGATTTGTGAAACGGCTCTCGCGCTTTACGCTCTTAAAATGAAAAACATTTTAACAACTTTCATTATCTTAAATTATGAACCTTAATGTTTAAATATGATTTTAGACACGTTTCCAGTTTCATTAAGATCGTTCAGACATTTTCGATAAGAAAATAATGGCTTAAGCTCCAAAAATTGCCTTGCGTTATGGGTTATGAGTGTTGTTTGTTTTTGTGAGCTTGAGCTTGCACGTACTTAGGTCCAATCGTATAGAGCGGGCCTATAACCAGTTTGATCTAACATGGACTTTTGCTAAGTCCATAATAATGGAGATCTGGATAATGGATCTGTTAAATGGTTTTGATTAAGGTTTGCGAAGTTGAGAAGCTTCCCAAACTCGTTTGTAGGTGTCGATAGTGATGAATCAGAAGCGAGTTCTAGCGGCAGTGCCCGAAGACATGTCACTCTTATTGGTTTTTCGTTAATATCTCAAAAACTATGAGTTGCAGCTAAAACGTGATCCCATACAAAATGAAAGCTGATATAATTTTCCACAAAACTCATTAGATGCATGTTTTTCGGATTTCTATTAGTTACCGAGTTATAGGATGTTAAAGGTTACCTCAGATTTATTAGGAATTTATGGTTTTTCATCACCGGTTCATTAGAAATTTTGTTTTTTATTACTAGATACCAATAAATAAGAGGGTAAAGTCTGGAAACTGTCTGAATCATTTTTAGTCCAGTCAAATAAGCGAAGAAACGGGGCTTAAGTCGCGTTAATTAGAAGTTTGATGAAATTTTAATGTTAGGTAGGGGGTGCCACTAGAACCCTCCAGTTGACTTCAGTCAAGTTTCCTCTATTGGATTTTGCAAGGCCTGGCCAGAGGCGCGTTTATAGTTTTTGAAGTCCTCGGCGGTGCCAAATTTTGTGGTCCTTTACACGAAGAGGAAGTATTAGAAGAGAAAAAATTTTTGATTGTTCAAGGTCAAACGGCTTAAAATGAAGTTTAGGAATTTTAGTGGCGATTGAAAGTGTCTCCAAAAAAAGATGTTTCACAATAATAATATAATAAAGTAGGGAAATTATTTCAGATAAACAAAAAATATCATTGGAAAACTCCGAACTTACATCTAAATGACAAATCAGGGTGAAAAATATATCTTATGCCTTTTCCAATAATTAAAACAATTAAATGGGTAGAAAGAAATTTTAATTGGACATAATTCGTATAAAATGAGCTGTTTTTGGGGTCCTCAAAAACACGGGGCTATAGGCGCGCGCCTAGTCCGCCTAGGCCTAAACGCTGCACTGGGTGTAGCCGCCATCTCGAATTTAAGGAATGAAATCATGTATCTAGGTAAATATTGGTGGTACGTGAAAAATTATTATTGCATAAATTATTAAGGAAGATATATCCAACAACTTTTGTTTGGAATTTTTTTGAAATTTATTGTTCAAAAGTTATGTTTTCAAAAATAACTCAAAATTTTTTTGAACACATGTATATTGTAAAAAAACTCCAAAGCTACAACTTGTGTCATAACCATTTTTTGCTTCTGATTAACTGTTCTGTTGTAAAGTCGAAAAAATCGTTTCCACCCCTAAAACTTTCATTTTTGAAAATTTATAACTTTTGTACAATAAGAAATTTCAAAAAAAGTTTCAAACAAAAGTTGTTGGATATATCCTCTTTAATAATTTTTGTAATAATGATTTTTCACGTACAACCAATATTTACCGATTTAAATGATTATTCCCTTAAATTCAAGATGGCGACCACGCCTTGCTAAATCCGAGGGAGGAAATTTGACTGGAGTGTCCTAGTAACACCTCCTACCTATCATTAAAATTTCATCAAACTTCTAATTAACGCAATTGAAAATTCCGATTTGACTGGACCGTTTAAGGGGAATTTTGGTAAAAATTTGGTTTTGGAAAAAAACAACTTTTCAACGCCCTATAACTCAGTAAAATTTAAAAACACAAAAAAAATTATAGAATTAATTCTGTAGACAATTTTATCAGCTTTAATTTTGTACGTGATCATGTTTTAGTTCCAACGCACAGTTTTCTAGATACTAACGAAAAACCGAAAAATGAGACACTTTTTCGGTTACTGCTGCTAGAGCTCGCCTCTGATTCAAAATGTATGTGAAGTTTCAAAGCTATTGGATTTTTTGAAGATTGCACCCTTTAGTTAACTGGCCCATTTAAATTACGTAACATTTAATTATGTAATAATTCATGTACGTAGGAATCTGTAAATAATATTTTAGATAAACGTAAACATTAAACATTATATGATAAATTATTTCTACGACTGTAAGTACTTATAGCTGTATACGAGATGTTATAAGCGGCAATTGTTTGCATAAGTTTAGTAAGATTGGCGAAGCCTTAATATAGACCCTTAAGTTTCGTACTACATAGTTTAAATTAACTTAAATAGCTACAAGCGTGTCGGAGCTAATTTCAATTTGGGGCTCCATAAATTTAAGAGGAGAAAATCAAAATTTTCTTTCGAAACAAAAATTTATTTTTAATGACGGCGTTAAAGAAACATTTAAATTGGGGGAAAAGTGAGGTCGATGGTAAAGTAATCGAAATTGAAGTCGAGAGCATCATCAATCTAAATTTTGGATTTGTAAGTTGACGCACCTCTTTATACAAAAGAAATAATTTTTTATTACGTCTTTTTTTCTTAAATTTATATTTGGAATAATTTTAAAATGCGTCGGATTCGTTTTGGCATCATAGTATAATATGCAAGTATATTTTAGAGGTACATGGTGAATAACAAATAGCATCGAGTAGTGAGTGCCATTAGCTGAATTTAAACGGCATTCGGGTATGTCGCCAGCTCACAAATCATAGTGGATTGTTGAATGGTCTGACGCAAGTATAAACGGCAATACAGGGGTGGCATACTGATTAGCTTTTCTCTAATTTTAAATCAAATAATAAATTACTGTGGTAAAAGAATTTGCATATTTGATAAACAAAATTCATTAAACAATAAATTATTTTGAGCAAAACTTTGCTAAAAACACCACGACGAGATTGAAAATTTTTATTCTGCCAAACCAAGTCTCTAGTGGCTGTTGTTGGAAATTCAATTTTCTTCGATCACATCACTGCTGTCGTTTTGTTAAAAACACATTATTCATATTTGTTTCTTAAGCAAATCGAAAGAACTCCACTCAATTCTTTTTTTTATTTTAGTTGGGCCTCACCGAAATTGCCTTTCACTTGGTTTTAAGAGTGTAGAATTTGCTCGGAATGCTTATCACTCTTATCAAGAGACATGAGAACGATGCCCCCCCCCGATTGGATATTAATATTTTTTTCTTGAGGCTCACAACCGGGTTGATACTCGACGACAGATTTTTCTTAAAACCATCACAGAGCTCCTATTGGAGAACTAGAAGAAATTGAAGAATGTTAGGAAGTACAAAACATCAGAATGGTCAGAAATTCGACAATATCGTCCAGCAAGACAAAGAGTTGCCACGTGCTCCTAATTGTTGGCCTATTCGACACCCACGTTCTTCTTTAATGGCCGATCCCCCATAAAAAATCGTTATAACATTGACAAGTAGCTTTTCCACGACTTATATGAAAATTAATGCACCAGAAAAGAATCGCACGCCTGGTGATCAAATCCGAGTCATTCAGCAATTCATTAAGGAGTTTGTTTTGGTGAATTGTATTATTCGAGACACTTAACTTACGTTAAGTGGCATACAGCGCGGTTATGTTATTAGTAATTCCCTTAAGACAACCGTACGAATAAATTCGTTGTAGTTAATCATTTTAGTTACAACAAAATTCAGCTACTTAATAATTGTAGACGCTATTTTAGACAAATTTGCGACAATGCTTTGTAATCTTCCTCTTTATGCGCTTCTGCTTATACGGTGACTTTGCGACAAACTTTTAGATTGAAAGCTTTAACTGCTACAGTATAACAAAAAACGCCATTTAAGGTGTAAGAAACTCGAATAGAAATACCTTTCTTGGGAAAAGTGAAGCTTGACACTTTAAAAAGTGGGAAGACAAATAAAAGAGTGTAGAAATTAGAAAAATGACCTAGTAGAAGCAAATTTCTTTAGAAAAAAAAAAGAGTAAAATTTGACTTTAGAATGACGCGAATTTTAATGTTAAGAAAGAAACCCCTAAAGAAGCCAATTGTTCAGAATTAATTTCCTTTACATTTTCGTTTTAATTGTTTTTATCGAAGTGTCGCTTACGTCAATAATGAAGAAAAAGAATTTATTTGATACGAATAAGTTTTCTCGATTGATTCGTAAGAAGGGCGAAAAATCAATTCCGACGGAAAAATTTCTAAAGTTTTTTTTTAATTAAAAGCGTTTCTAAATGAATCATTTTAGGTGTTTTTTTAAAGGCCAAACTTTATGAAAAATAAAAGCACCGAGAGAAGAAAAATTTGAGTTTGAGTCACATCTTTGTAAAAAGAATTGAGTTTTTCTTTAATAAATCAACAAAAAACTTATTTATAGAAAAATTCTCTCAACAAGTATAGAATAAAGCAAACAATTAAAGATTTCAAAACAGCAATTACGAAGTCAATTTGTTCGATCCCTAAGGACAAACTTCACCCAATTGATAACGCCGTAAGAAATGTATTGAAAAATCTTTTGCAATAGACAGAAAATCATTTTTAGCAATTATTTTGATATCAACACACACCGACTTTCTTTTCATCTAGCACGATTTATATAGGATGGGTCAAAATGATAGGAAATTTCGCAGTTATACTTTAATAAATTTATAGTTCACCCTTTACCTTATTTTACTAGAGAAAATAGTAATAAACGTCAACCGAAACAATTTTTTAAAAGCGACCTTTTAAAAAAATTATTTGGAATTTCATCTCTACATTGAATAAAATAAAAATAAGGGTAGCGTTATCAATTTCTCATGCTCAAAGTAACTGTTCGACATTTTTCATTAAATTTTTAGAATTTAAAAATTATCGACGTAAAAACTTTTAATTGGCAACTTGCACAGGATGAGTCTGTATAGAGGGAAGGTTTTAATTTAAACAAAACAACTGTAGTGAAGAATTATAAACTTTCAAAGGGCGGACGAGTGAGCTTTTGTCAAGTAAATCGGTTAAAACTAAAAATATATTTAAAAAGATGTAACATATCAGAAGTGGGATTACCATATAAACTGCCGGTTCCGGATAAGACGCCCCAAAAAAAGGAAAAGCGTGTATTTTGGAAGTTTGAAGCAAAGCACTCCGTATAATTAAAAAAAATTAAAAAGTTTGCAACAACTTAATTTGTTTAAAATATAATTTCTTATTCATACTTTTTGAGCAAAATGTAAGGCTGAATTTGAATGACACGGTTTTTCTTTTAAAAACTTTTTGACAAGGTGATCGATAATTTTAAGATTTGGATAAATCAATTACAACTTTCTTAAACTCTCTTAAGTATTCTGCATAATAAATTGGCGTATAAAGCCATGTGCTCAATTTAGTTAGTGGCGTCTTAGGAGTAGTTGAACACTTAAGGAACTTGTTTAAAAGCCTTCAAATTCCGTGGGACGACGAACTTGAAATTGAGCCCTTTAAAAATGTTTCTTGTCTCGCCTCAAATTTGTAATTAACTTAAAAGGGAATTATTTATGAGTTAAATTCTGCGTTCGAAAGAGTTTCCCCTCTTTTTTACTAAAAGGACTCTTTTTCTTTTATTGATGCGTCTAGATGAAGTCGTGTTACGATAAATATGGAAATTAGACTCGAGAGGCAAAGAGAAATTTAGTAACAAATAGTGTAACATTTGGACCTCTTTTATAAAGACATTTTGTTTCCGTATACATAATTTTATACAATTAAACGCAAAGGGTGGTTTTCGACATGGTTGACTTTTGACTTGTTCTGTTTTTTTTTAATTGTAAGGGACGAACTTTGCATAATTATGTAAATATTTTAGTAGACGAAATAAATTTTTTTAAATTTAAAAAAGTTCGTGTTGTTGTTTAACATCGTCAGTGATTAGTTTGATGCGAAAAATTAAAAAAGGATTTTAAAGGCGAGATGAATTTTTATTTTGAAAAATCGCTTCGTCCCAAGTTGAAGTAGAAATTTAATTAATTTCCCCTAAACTACTTAGTTGAATATTCAATTTTTAGATGTGACACGGAAACGCGATTATGTCCGTGTAACATTAAGCTTCTGTGTATATATATATGTATACTATGTGTGGTCAAGACCTTTAGGATGTGAAGATAATGAGCCGTTAATGGAATGCCGCCAAATTACGTAATGAATATACTTTTAATGCTCAATTAAGCTATTAAGCTTTCTTTAAGGTCTTTTAGATATTATTAGAAAAAAAATACGGCAAATTTTCAGCTTTTTAAATGGGCACTAACTACCATCACAACTCAGGTTATTGATCGATTTTACACACATATACTCAGTTCAGCTTTTAGGTAGGGTACGCTGAAGTTTTTTCTGTTGCAGCAATAAGGACAGGATATTGCTTCCACCCTCCACTGCAAATTCAATTATCCCAAATACGCAAAGCAAGAAACTCTGGTTGATAGCACTCCTATCAGTGAAGATTGGAAATAGTACCGATTGCAGAATGAGAAGATTCAAAGCGGAGACGGGCTTTAAATAAAGACACAGCAGTTTCTCTAAAGAAGAGCATCCCAAAATCACAGTTCCTGTTCTTCTAGGTTAAGGCTTGGAACTGTGAACCTGTACTCCAAACGTGTAAAATTGACATAAAGGAGCCCAAAGAAAATAATTAAACTAAAATGTACAAAATCAACTCCCAGAGTATACCTATTGTGTCCAACCTCATCAAGATGTTCAATATTCTTTCCACAATAGGTACCAATGTTAGAAAAGAATTAGACCGAGAAATCACCAACACAAAGTCTGACCGAGAGATTACCGAAGCAACTATTGACTACACAAGTGAAGTTAGCATTCCGACATTGCCCCCTCAAGATTGGTGGGTTACCACAACAGCAACTAGACAAATTGGTGCCAAGGCGACCATAAACCAAACTTGAGCAGCAGCTCCTTTCCTCTACCACCAAGCACTACTATAAAATTGCGGTCAGTTCACCCATTTCCCGATCCTCACTGAATTAAAAACCATCGTTAATCGAACGCAGGAAGAGAAGGTTTTGCGCCAATTACCGATATGGGGTGGATTTGGACAAGCCAATGCTTGTGATCCATATATTTAACAATTTAGAACATGACTACCGTAGAAGGTTGTAATACCCCTACCCGGCATCGAGTCTGTCTTTTAACCATGACCCTGGCCACGAGTTAAGAAAACTGTGGATGACTAGATTATCGTACATCTTCTTGAGTGCTTAGGTCAAAATAATGCACCAACCAATCAACCAGTTTCACCTTACTCACTTTTGACTTTCGCCTTCTAACGAAGTTGCATAGCTGACGTTATGGTCGGTGACGCTCATCCGTTACCCGCACCTTCCATCATGTTCAATATTGGGAAGAGCAGTTACCGTTTTCTCTCAAAAACCCCTGGAAGTACTAAGCTTGCCCATTCTAACGAAAACATTCAAAACTAACCCTTTCTTTTTAAAACCAAGGAGATTAACATGGCTGTTAGAAAATGGCACGAATGACGAGTTTAGTGAAAGGTCAGCCGGTAAAACTCTTAAAAACCGTCTAATGAAGATTGTCACTGCAAGTGTGTCGTGTAGATTCTCTAATGTCTTCCCTGCGCGTTCTTAAGTTTTGCAGAGACCACCCTCTATCTCTATAGAGTATAGGGTGACTTAAGTAAATTTCTTAAAAACAAAAGAGCGTACTTTCGGTTAACCTTTATGTGACTGACAATCACAAAGTACACTAATGACTGAAAAGGTACAGCTGTACCCAGCTGTAGTTTCTAATGATTTGTAGCAGTAATTTTGAATGTTTTTTGGATGTTGATTTTTTGTATTGCAATATTTAAATAGTGGAAATTCTTTTAAGCATAAAAGGAAATTCTTTGTATGATTCTTTTATATTTTATAGTATACACGATGGAAACTTGAATCGCGATCATATGATTTAACATGATGGGAAAACAAACTTCTGTAAATATTGGCTCACTTAACTATTTTACAGCAAAGCACAAAATAAAAATTTTTTAAAGAATAAAAAGCTTCTTCTAATACAGTTATAAGATTTTTAATTGATTTAGCCATTTTCGAGAAAATGAAGGAAAATTATTGAGTTAATAACTGTTTCTCGAGTTAGCCTCGATTTTAACGCACGTCAGATTTTTTTGTTATTTATTTTGTAATGGTAATTTAAAATAGAACACACAGTGGCAAAACGACTGACAAAAGGCGAATTTTTCCAAAAAACCTCGCTCGTGAGCTCTGTATGCCTGCAGTGGAAACTCGTGCTAAGCTTCCTCGAGTAATTGTATTTTTTGGCAATAAAATGATCTTTTACCGCATAATAAAGGCATTATTATTATTATAATTATCATATGAATTAATAACATTTCGTTTTTAGTGTAAAACAACATTCAATCCAATAGGTATAAAACACATCAAAGTACAGGTGTACCTTTCTCGTCATTAGTGTTTGTAAAAAACAATTTCTTCTTTTTTGACAAAACGATAATACTTTTCAATGTTTAAAATTGATAAAAAGATTACATCTTGCCATTTATTAGATGTCCTAGAATACCAGCTCCTTAACTTTTTAAATTCATACAAATAATGAAGCTCGAAAACGCAAAAGTTACACGTGTACCTACTCAGTTACATAAAGGTTAAATAAATTTTTGAGGCGTCTTTCATCGAGAATTTAGTTGCTAAGTCGACAACTGCAGAAGGTGTAAACTAATTTGAATTGTTGCTGCTCTAGTAACATCAGCATGGCGCTCTTTTAGTACTAGAAACTAGAACATAATGTATAAACAAACAAGAGATACTATTTACTCGGTGAAAAGTTATTGTTAGGTATTTATTGAAGTTTTGACGAGTGGAAATTAATATCAACGGAAAAGCTACACATCAAATTTTGAATGAAAACATTGCAAAGTGAAATTAACTTGTTGTTCGAGTATTTAGCCCGTTAATTAAAAACTTTTTAACTGCAAATATAGCAAATTTTCTCAAACATCCTCTCATTGTTCGGAAATCGACAATATAAACGAAAAAGAGCTCTTTCAATGTTTACTTTGGAAAATTCGAGGCGAGTTTCTATGTAAAATTGTCATTACGTTGTTGGATTTTGAGAGCAAAAGTATTATTAATTTTTGAAAAGATATTCGAGTACGGACGTCGCTAAATGCTAAATGCCTACGTAAATATCTGTTATAAGTTATAATCTATCGGTATCTTCCTTTAAATGTTCGTATTTTAGTTGAGTTTTGCTTCCACTCACATGACGGAAATAACGCGGTTTGGTTAGATTGATATTGCATAAACCGCATATATCATTTGGTTTCTGATATTGCAAACAATCGCTTAAAACAAATAATGCTTAATACAATGTGGTAATATGAATGTATATACCTGATAGGTACATAATTATACAAATATTGACTTTGATTGTTACTCAAATTTAATATCCCATCAACGCAAGAGCAAGAAATTGATCGCTGTCTGTTTCATAATTATATACTGGGTGGCGCTCTTAAGAACGATATACAGCCAGTGACATATTCAAGTCCAAAAGCGCACTGGAGTCACAAATGCGTTTTATGGCGATCTGACTATTATAACTCAATCCTCAACCATTCCGCATTAACTTACAAGCAGAAGAAAATTAAATAAAAATTCTAAGCTCTGGTTCAAGAACCGTTTGAAAATTGCCATTATGTTTTTGGTTAAAGCTAAGCAAATTTCCCACAAAAATGTTTTAGCTTAGGGTATTTTAATCAATTGGAGTAAGTCAAAGCAGGTTGTAATTGTAATTAAAAACAATTTTATTCACATGACTGACCCCTTTTACTTTCCATGGGTATTAAACAAAATAATCCTCATTTATACTGTACGTATTTGAAAAACCTTTTATTAAAATGTTTAGTTTAAAAAATATAAAAGTAAACCTTGCGGGAAGAACGCTATTAAAAGTGAAATACAGTCTGTCCGCTGTAAGACGTAAAAGGTGGGCGCGGATTAAAAAGTTCGATTTACACAGGCGGATTATTCGGGGTGAAAATACTCGGACTTAACACTTAATGCAAACTAAATATTGGTAATTGAAAATAAATTGGAAATTGGTTATTGAATTTTAAATTATTATATAATTTTGTTTCAGGGGAAAACTTCTAGTTTTATACTGGACTATCGATAATACTTCCAGTATTGTACAGTAGTACTTACAGTGTACTGTATAGTATACACTATATGTTAAGCGTATACACTGTTTACGAATAACGTCCAATCAAAGGCGAGCAAATATGCTCCCTATGCTAGTTACTTTTTGAATTTCAGAACGCGCCGAGTTTAGGATGGGTATTATCACAAATCCGTTTCGAACAAACTCAATATTTGCTTTTTCATGTAAAACTAAAACCTTTTAGTTAAAAATTCAAAATTTTTTTTTGTTTTTTCTAACACAAAAAATTTCATTGATGTACATTTTGTTTAACAATAATTATTTACTTATTTGCTCGGGTACGCACAATTAAATAAACAGATGATAAATCATAATAATTAAATTGACAAATGGGCCAAACGTTTGGCGTCCTTTTTGCAACATTTACAACTACTTCAAAAACTAATTGTAATAAATGGTTCTCGTTAGGAGTTCAACAACTTGTGTATCTATCTTTGTCTGTATTACAACTAATATTAATTATACAGTATGTCCCCCGGATTGAGTTTTAAATAGGGAACAAATTTTTATTTTTGGTTTCGCGAAAAAAAGCATGGCTTTTTATCCGTCTCTTAGAGGAAATAATTTTGTAAAGCAACACTGCGCGTTTCGCTCGAGCAACCGCGGTACCGCGTCGATTTGACGGATGTGTATACCGCGCCTTAATTAGAAAATTTGTAATCTGTCGGCTTACCGTCCATTGATTTTCAGGGTATCCCGTACGCAGAGATTGAACTGGACTCGACTTGAACATTGTTTTTTGCTAAATTTAGTTTTTATACAAAAATACATTATTTAAAAATTGTACGGGCGAGAAAATATATTGCAACGTTCAACTGGGGATTTAAAGATAATTCGATAAATTTTATTCTAAATAGCGTACCGATTAAAATGATTGGAACGTGAGTATAACAAATAAATTGAATAACTGCATTACACTAATTCTGAATAAAAATAATTGGTGTTAATAAAAATTTATAACGATATTAGCAAATTATTAAATATTAGATATTAAAGGGGCTCAAAAATTAAATTGTAAACTCGCTAGCGTATAGCAAACGTCTTAAGAATATATGCGCGAAGCAGAGAGAAAAAAAAATCAAAAATTTCTTTTTAAATTGAAACTTTTTTTTCTTATACTATTGTAGAAGAAGGTTCGATGTATGTCCGTCTCTTAGCGTTTTCTTAATTTTGTGTCTGCATAGTCAGCATTCAAAGTTGTATATAAAATGCGTAAAATGACTCACTTTGAAAGGCATTTCTAATAATACTAACAAGAACTTTTAAAAAAGCACTAGAAGACGGCCATACCTTGAACCTTGTTCTATAAGAAGAAAAAGTTTGAATTGAAAGAAAAGTGTCTACGAAAAATACTAAGAGCAAAGACTCTGCTAGCGAGTTTACAGTTTACTTTAGAGTCCCCTTAATACACTTTATTCAATTACAAAATGTGGGGTTTAAAAAGTTGCCGATGACAAGTCTATGGAGGATCCAAACTGACAGATTTCAATGTAAATTTTTCCGGAAAAATTGAGTACCCCTACCAACAGCATTTTAAATTATTATACGAACACCTAATGTCAAAATTATACAATTAAAAATGCCACTTTTAAAATGGCGGCCTTTTAATAGCCTAAATGAAACTGCATCGTTTTTCAGCAAATTGCCATGATTATGATTGTACACATATTAAAAATATTCAAAATTTTAGGGCAAGAAAATAAAAAAAAGGAAATTGTAGCCTCAAATGTCTAGTTTTCAGATCTGGACTGTAAAATTTTTTAGCGTGGGACGTTTTCACGTAATCATCCGAAAACCAACTAAAAATATTTTTTCCAAATTTTTTCTCGACTTTGAAATGATCTGTGGACTTAAAAAAAATTTTTTTCATTATGCGATTATAAAGCTCTTTTAAACAATTTAATCAGCTTTAATTTGACCTCTTAATGAGATCTGTTCGATGATTTGCCGCGGAGTAATCGTCGATCAAAGCAAAAAAGTCCATTTTAACTTTGACAATCGATTACCCAGGAACTAATGATCGTACAGAAAATGAAGGTATGGTCTTGGAAACTTGAAACTGGAAACTTGGAAGTCCACAGATCATTTCAAAGACAAGAAAAAAATTAGGAAAAAATATTTTTAGTTGGTTTTCGGATGTTTACATGAAAACCGCACTTGAGGCTTACCCCTTGTTGAAAATTGTCCTAAGATTTGAATTCCTTAATTTTTGTGAAATTATGAATATAGGGTATTTGTATAATCTAATAACTACTGTCACCTACCAACTACAGTTATTTGATCAATCTTTAAAAAATCTAAAAAAAAACACAGCTGCTATGCGTAGGTACTGTAGCTAGGTTTTAGGTTATTCCGGAATGACTTTTTGGCTTTACTTATACGAATGCTTAGGGTAAGCTGGCTATCTCTTGGTATAGCCAAATTGTCCATATTTATAGGCACGCCACATTTTTAACATTCGCCATATTTAAGTAGTCATTTTTAATTTTACAGTAATAAAAAGCGAAAAAACGAAACGTAGTGATATGTACGAGCTTTAACACGGTGTTACGAATCAAACGACGGAATTTAGAGTATCTAGTAAACGGTAATATTAAATCGATAGTTTATTTGCTAAACAATTTCGAAATTTTCGAAAATTTAATTATAAACTAATATAAAACTAATTTAATTGCTTAATTTTCAAATATAAAAATAAAATCGTTCACCATCATTAATTCCTTTAACGAGAACCCCTAAAAATTGCATTAAATACTATCTAAAACGAAGTGCTTTTCAAAAACATAAAAAATAATAATACAAATCGATTATATTTCGTTTTGGTTAAATTGAAATTGACTTGCAGGGTTTAATATTATTTTGTATCCTAAACAAGTAGCAACAAGGGAAAAAAACTTTTCTCTTATGTCAGATTTAACATTTCTTGCTGTTAATCCCAATACACAAGAAATTACAAACTCGTAACAAGATTTTGATTAGGATTATTACTGTCATGTAAAATTAATTATTTGTAAACTTAATTAGATCCGTATATTGTTTTATTTTAAAAAATCGTAACTTAGTTACTAATTTAAGCTTATTACGAGCCACCATTGTACGTCGATCAACTAAGTTTCAAGTTTGCCTAAATTTTACGAGCAACTATTTTAATATAAAATTTAACTCGGCTCTGTATTATAATAACTAATAACAACTCATTTAGTAGTACATAAGAGAAAGTGTACTTTGCGACTGCTGAAAACTTTAGGATCAAATTCACTTTTCAGGTGTACACTCCACTGTGTTGACTCAGAAATGAAACTTAGAACTTTGCCGAGCAAAGTTAAATGCTAGCACATATTGGTCTCATTGGTTATTTCCTAAAACGAAAACTGCATAAAGTACAGATCAGTTTTCCATTTACTGTAACCATTTTCGTGAAAATGAAACCACTATTTTTAAATCAAACCGATTAAATGGCGATTGCGACGACTTTGCCCTGTTACTATACCGACAACCATTTTTATGGAAATGCTGGGGTATTGTTTGATGCGACTTCAAATTAAAAAAAAAACCAGTGGCGGACTAAGGTTGGTTGAGGCCCTGGGCGTAGAAGAAAATATTAAGCCTCTTAAAGAAAAGAGAGATACAGGGAAAATAAAAATACACGTAAAGTTAGGATTTTGCGGGGCCTTTCCGAAGGCCCACCGTTAAATCCGCCACTGAAAAAGTATTGCATTATTGGGTAACAGATGCGTAACTATCTAATTTTACATGGTGTGAACGAAGCATAGGCAAAAATTCAAAAATTACGTAAACTGGTACAGGTTTAAAGCCATGAAAAATACACTCACCTTATTGTTTTTGAAGCACTAACTTGAATATTGTTTGTAAATATCACTAAAAGAGTTTAATTAACCACAAAACGACTTACAATAATTACAAATTAATTTTAACGAAGTGTTCGAATCTAAAATATTATTTTAACTATAATAAGTAGATGCAATTAAAATGAACTTGAACTCGATATAAAAGTTTTACGCGAATGTACTATCGGCACTATCACCTGCTTGCGTATCGCTATTCAAAAATCGAATACACGGCGTCGCACCACATGTGCAAAGTCGTATGTTGTACCTACATCTTGGTCAAGATGTGGAGTGTAAGTTGGGCGTCAAATTCAAAAATGAATTTTTTTTGACCACTGCTACGTTTGGACGTTTCGCTTTGACCAAAACCCCAAATATAACTTGACTTCGAACCGTAAACATACGGCCTTTAACAAGAAGGATCTGAATTCGGCAAATTAATGTAAAATGTGCGCTACTTTATAAAATTAATTTAAAAAACTCTCTCAAAGGTGCATTTACGAGTTAGTTGAAACCTTTTATACTATTATAGTTATTTTAAATTTAAAATGATGGAGAAGCGAGTAGTTTGCCTTTTCCATTTTTGTTCCAGAATTTATTAAATAATTTTAATAAATTCAAATTGACGAATATTTACAAAATTTGAAGCAATATAATTCAATTACGGAGTCATTCAATCAAAATCAGTTTAATTTAACATTATACAAAATTTTATCGTTCGCCGTTTATAACTTATTTAAAACTTACTCAAGAGCTGTCAATTATTGAATATTTAAAATACAACTCGAAAATGACGTAAATATTTATTAAATTATTTAATATTACGAAACGTTTTGTGCAAAAACGGATGACAAAATTTGCCCTTTTTTACTTTAAAAGTTAAACAAAGTTGTCGTGTTCACGACAAACAGATAGCCAGGCAGGCAGGCACACATGCAACTAGGCACACATTCAGATATGCACACAGGCAGACATGGACAGTCCCTGTGACAGGGGCACACAATCAGACAAGTAAGTAAGCAAGCAGGCAGAAAGCAGAAAAGGCAGACAGGCAGGCAGAGAGCAGGAAAGATAGGCCGATATGTACAGAAACAGGCAGATAGGCAAACTTTTTAAGATTGAAGACACAGCCGTTAGTTTTAGCAAAAAAATTTTCTTTTACTTCGTTTAGACAACAAAACATTTTTTTAGTAATAAATATTAAAACGACACTACTACCTAAATCCATTTCTGTTCAATGTACCCGTTCTCATCACGTGTAGCCTGAATGTATTTGTTTCTGCCCACGTGCCTACTGCAGCTCGTATTTGAATCGAGTATAGGTATGTTTTCTGCGAGTGATTCTAAATCTGACATCATACTAACTAGGACCGGCCCAACCGGGGGGGGGGGAGCAGGAGTCGCCCAAGAGCGCCAAGTGTACAGACGCTTTGTTCCAGCTCATACGCCCCTCAGGCGAGGCGTTCGTCTGCGCCTCAGGCTCTGTGAGCTGCTTAGATCCGGTTTACTATATTATGGAATAACATAATTGACACCTGGAACGTTCCACCAACAGTTTGAATCGTTTAAACCGTGATTTTACATTTTGCCGAGTAACAGAAATTAAGAAACAATTTAATTTGTTTTTGGGTAACACCTTTTTTGAAGAAACTATCAATTGCTATTAAAATTTCTAAACTTATTTTAAGGTGTTTGACCTTGAACAATCAAAAATATATACTCACAAGTATTTCTAAAAATCCCCCCACCCCCCATTTGGAGCTCATTATATTTTTTTGATTCTTTGTGAGTCGGCCCTGGCGTTGACTGTGGTACACTCAAAAAGAAGAAGAAGAAGAAGAAGACAGAGGAAAGTGTGAGTCAAGAGCTGGCTGGAAAAGCGCTCGGCTCATGGACAATAGACATGGGATACTACTCCAATAACTGCTCGAAGACTCGGACGACTACCGTAACTTTTTGTGGGAAGATGAACAACAAACAGTCTCAATCACTAATTGAAAAGAAGGTTATGGTGATGAGTGATGCCATTTCAAACTGATGTGATTGCGCAACACACCCTTTACATGTAAAACTATATTGACACCGCCCGCTTCAATCTAGTACAGACAATAGACAGGCATTCAATAAAAATTTAATTGGTTAATTTTCTTCAATATTTTTTCCATCAATATTATTGTTTCAATATACCTCTCAGGCGATTAATATCAATATACTGAGCGATATTAATATTGACGCAATAATATTAACCGTGTAAGGCATGTCCAATGTCCATGTTCAAGTCCATGTTGTGGGTGTGTTAGTAGAAGATCCATCAGGTTCAGAAGTAGTATAAGTCGTGCGGAATCAAACTTTTGGGTTTAAGACAAAATCTAAGAACACTTTTCTCCGACTTCCTTTTCGAAGAAAGTCTGACCGAAGATGGGAATGGAGGCACTTACCATTTGCCATAATAGACTTTTTCCAAATTTTTTCAAAACCCGGCCCAAAGCGTTTTGACACCTAATATATATTTTTCTAATCCACTTATAAAAACTATTTGAACATTGTTGAGCAATAGAAAATTTCAATCGTAAGAAGAGTGTTTGAGAAAACTCTTAACTTTCAGTTTCGTTTTATTCGAATAAATACTTTTTAAAAGCCTTAACAAACTATTCTTATCTAAATTACCAAAATCTCTCGAACCATTTTTTTCAATTTTTGCTTAATAACGATTTGACAGCTTCTAGAAGCTCGTTTGGAAACGATTGAACGATTTGAACTTCTAAAGTTGTGCGTTGTGCGTTGTGCGATTGTTACAATCCGATTTTTTTCAAATAGAAGACGAAATAAAATATCGATCCTAATACTTGATGACGAAAGGGCAATTAAAACAAAACCAATCGTACACAGTAGGGAACTTTGTTCATTTTAAAATAGTGACGCGGTTGCAGCGTTGCAGCAAAGTAAGCTTGACAATACGTATAATAACAATTTTAATTAAAACTGCAATGCCGTATAAAAAGAATTAATGTGCCCACTTTACATTAATTAACATTTGCGTAGGTAAAGCGTCTACCGTAAATTGTGCGGTTTTGTAAATTGCAGAACCGTATTTAAAGTGATTCTAATTTACTGCTAATTCGGTCGTAACAATAGCTACGACTTACCACAGACATCTTAAGCTTATTTGCAACTACACACTAGACTAACTACATAATAGCCTGTGCATGTGTATTAAGAGATTTCTTCTTTTACCATCCTCACTCTAGTCTACGACGTACGTTACATTTTTGAGTTATTTTGCCGTATGAGGTAGACATCGAGGACTTATAAAGCCCCACAAGCGTAGGGCTTGTTGCTAATAGAAAAACAGCAGTTTTTTATTCTTAACACTAACCTATAGACAATTAAGTTATAATCTACTTATCAAATATTTTAAACCCTATTAAACCATGTGACGTAAGCTCAAATTGACAAACTGTTGGTGCTTTAAATGTGACCGTAAAAGTACACATCGACGCATGAGTGGCTCCAACAAGTCATAGACGAGTAAAAGCTCCATCAATTTCAATGAGCTACTAATAGAAGTTATATAATGAGGAAATTTTAATAAAAAAAGACAAAGTTAATATTTGTTACCATATACTGCATACAGTAACAGTTTATAAACATAGTTAAAGCTTATAATATTCCTATTATTAATTTGAATGCGAGAAGTTGAGAAATAAAAGCAAAAACAAATGAATTTGCTTGCAGTTATTGTTTGATATACTTTATCATAAAGTTTTTACCGCCGTATTTCTTACTAATGTAATTCCAAATCCTGGCTTTTGTGAATCCTTGTGAGGGAAAACTTAATAGAATTGAGATATTATAAGACCGGCTTCCACCTGCGTCTTATGTTGGCATTACATGTTATACAACTGCAAAAGGATTATCCCATATTTTCCTATTATGTGGTATTTGTCTTGCATTATGCAAAAAATCTTTTTCCATGCATATTTTATTTTTATTTTTGGCTGCATTTATATTTTTCTCGTTGTTCTTCGAGTTTGAATTTTTAAGAGGAGCTTCAAAAATTAATTTACAAAATTAGAGAAACCTCGCTCGAAATGTTTATTTATTATTTAGTTCGCGAGCATAATTAATTATTGCAAATCGGCGTATTTTAAAAATGACTTTTTTAATATTCTAATCGACCTAAATAATTAACAATTTATACTTTAATCCTACCAAGTGCGTTGGCTCGAAAAACTGAAAAGGAGAATGTTATGTAAATTGTTCGAAAATTTATGGTTAAATTCAATACAGGAATAGAAATCGAACACATATTTCTTTTAAACCTGTTGTTTAATCAGAGAAAGGCAACAGTTTTACCACATAGAGGTGAGACGAGATTTAAGGGTTGATTTTGCAATTGTAATCGATAGATACTTTAAGTTTACATATTTATTGTTACAATCGGCGGTGTGGAAAATTTAATTTTTTGGGATAAATTTATAGAGGTCGAAATAACCCTTCACGTTGCACGTACCTTTACGTTAAGCTTCGAAAATGTAAACCGAGCCAACACTACTTTAGACACAGCGATTGGAGATAATAAAAGAATTTTTCTCTAAAAATTTAACAACAAACTGCGAAAAACAGAAATATTGCTCATGTCTATCTCTAAGGACACGATGACGTAACGTAACGAAATGGGATAGAATGAGGAGATCTTTTTCAATAAATAATACATCCTACACCCCTATATATTCTTAGGCTAGATGTGAGTCGTTTTAAATTGATGAGGAAATTCGTTGATCGAATGCGAAAAGTGCCAGTAATAATTTGAATTATTAGATCAGTAAGTTAAACTAACTGGATTCAAGAGCTAACAAACATTATACCACTTGATATTATTCCAAAGATTCATTATTTTTATTTTCTAGTTCTTTCCATAGCCAATATAAAATCACTCATCTCTTAGGCTATATTAGCCGCGTTCGGTATGAAATTATAAAGAACGGAGATAAACATAATGAATCGACCTATTGAAACAGAATTGGCAGCGTTTGTCCGGCAGAGGATGTTAAAGATTCTCATCTCTGTTTAGCGCATAAGCGGTAACTCAATAGAGCCAGACGTCTGCAACGGGAAGTGCGTGAGTTGGTTGGAGCAGTTGGAGTGAGGCGTATGCAAATACGTATTCTAAAAAAATTAGTAAAAATTCTTTTACAATTCTGACTGAAGGAACATTAGAAATGAGTAATAAAACCGACGGTGTGCCGCACCTAAATGGTATAGAGCATTAGCTTGGCGGTGGCTCGAGAGGTTTTTTTTCGGTTTTTCGCTTATAACTCAAAAAATGCGCACTTTATGAGAAAAGTGCCTCTACATGAAAATAAGCTACAGTATATTTCCTATAAAATATATTTCTAAGGCTTTTTCTCTAAAATAAACAGTTTAGGCGCTACAGCGCGTTAAAGTTTGGCAGAAATTCCAAGATCTGCCAAAACACTGATTGTTTAAGTGTTTTTTGTTTGTTAGTCGAAAAGCGTTTAAATAGAAAAATAAATTTAATTTAATTTACTACAATTTACGTATTTTACTTTTTTTGTCAGACGAATGGTTTAGGGCGGTTTGTATGCCAAAAACTTGCTAAACTAAAAAAATCCGTTTCTTGGCCAATTTTGAAATTTTTGTCAAACTTTAACCGGCCCTAGTGGCTAAACCCTTTGTTTGAGGAAAAAACTTGGCACACATAATTTGTAGCAAATTTTATATACTTTATTTTTATATAAACTAACTTTTCTCAATAAGTGCGTAGTTTTCGAGTTATAGGCGATAGACAAGCAAAACCGTTTTTGGCCAATTTGGGAATGTTTGTCAAACTTTAACGCGCTCTAGCGCCTAAACCGTTCGATTGAGGAAAAACCTAAGAAACGTAATTTGTAGGAAATTTTTTATAGTTTATTTTTATATAAAAATACTTTTCTAACTGCGTAGTGTTCGAGTTATACGCGATAAACAAGAAAAACAGTTTTTTCCAATTTTTTGTCCAACCGTTTGTTTGAAGAAAAAGCTTGAGAAATATAATTTGTAGGAAATTTGATGTTGTTTATAAGTACTTTTCTCAAAAAAGCCTAATTTTTAAGTTATAAAAGCGAATAACTGATAAAAGAACAGAAACCCACCCTTCTCGAGCCCCCCTAAGTAGATGCTTCCACTTAGGAGTGACAAACGGTCGGTTTTATTACTCACGTGCAATGTTCTGTCCGCCTCAATTGTCAAAAATTAATTAGCTGCAGCATAACCAGAATAATATAAAGATGGAAAACTACATAAGCTTCCAGCTTTTCATACAGACAGAACAATTGAGTGAAGTTCTAGTTACGCCCCATCGAGTCGACGTATATGATGTATAGAAATAATGAGCTTTTTTAAAACAAAGCGGGAACTTACAATTATTTCAGAAGTTAAAAAGATTGAAAAACTAAGCAGACAAATCCACTAATGATAAATTTCCCGAGCAGGATTTTTAGTAAAAGATAGAAATGCTGTACTCTAAAATAGGTCTTTAAAACAATAAACAACTTTGTGCAAGTCTGTAAGTCACGTTGGTTGCAATGGTTAAGGGTTGTAAAGTTTATTGTTATTGCAGCGAATTAGTCTAGTCCAGGGTTCTCGTCAAATGACTACCAACTCGTGCAGAATGAGCGGCGATAGTGACGAGAGTAACCCTAAATCCATCAGGAAGTCAATATTTGTCAGACAAATGAGATGTTTTGTCTCTGTATATAACGTAACAACGTCACATCATCCACCATAAACATTTAGTTAATCCATTCCTCCGCGACTTTTTAATTAAAAACTTTTTAACACGTAACACGATAAAATACATAAAAGTTGATTAACTTTACGGTCCATCATTGGTATCGCTATTTGGATAAACAAACTTTTATTTCGGAAAAACACGATTTTAGTCTGGAAAATTTGGTGTCTGTGAAAGTTTGTTTGCCCGGCGGGCTTAATTAATGTCCTCGTGACACCTTAAGGCGAACGTTTGTTTCCAACATGGCTCGATATCGCCATACATCGCCTATTTAAAGTAATAGAATTAACGTAAGAGAACGGGTCTTAAGCAAATATTCTTTTTTGAAATTATCGCGCTTTTGATTTTCTCTTTCGGAGAAAAGCTTTTAATGTTAACACTTTTTAGTGTCGTCGGGAGTAAAATACTTTTGTGCAGAACGCGACTAAAATATCGGAATATTAGTTCCGTTTAGTTAAAATTTATATTCTCCAATTTGCAGCATTTGTCTTTAAACGTTTTCTTTAATTAACAAGGCGTGAAAGGTATTAGTAGTTGACGCAAAGAGACGCCTTAGATTTTATTAAAAACTATATATCACTCTCCTGCATACTTAAGGTGCTCTATAATTTTGGTGTCTAATCGTCGAATTACGCGAAAGTATGTGATAGATTTAATATGAAATTCTTGTTAAAATTCTTATCGTAAATTTTAGTAATTAAAATGGCTGCTGAAATTTAAACGCTCGTCGGGAAATTTTGGTCGTTTTATAATGAAGTGTAATAAATGTAGCGAAGTGCAAAGCTGGAATCGATGAATAGTGCAGTATGTTTGTCGAACCGATGCGTTCTAATATATGGCTGCCACTTCAATATCCGGTCAATGCTGATAACACTTAATGTGATGTATGCTCTTGTACGGGCCTTCAGCATTCAATCGAGTTTCCGCTTGCGCTTCTTGTCATCCACCTACATATATATATTTATCGACAATAAACTACCAAAGGACATTTATTCGAAGTTTTTTTTTTCAACCACATATGCGGACTCGAGAGTTGGGTTCGCTCGCTCTTTTTTTATGTTAGACGAATATTATTTTAAACTACACTTTTGTGAAATTTCTGCTCTAACTACTCGCACTCGATGAGCACTAAAAGCTCATCTCGAGTAAGAAATTCATTACAGAAAATTATGCTAATTTTCGTGCTCGTACAAACGATTATGAGCTTTTCCTCGCGTAATTCGTAATTTTACTTAAGTAATTCTCTTCTAACTAATTGGAAATAATAGAATTTTAAACATAAAATAAATTTAAATAAAGTTTGATAAAGTAGCGGAATTCAAAAAACCTATTACTGAAGCTTATTATCGCGTATTTGAGTTAGAAAAATGTTGAAGGTATCAAATACACACTTTTATACATAAACGGATTTTTGCCAACCGATTCAGATCGGATTAAGTGTGCGCGGATACATTTCAAACTATACATTGCAATATTTCCTTTTAGACGCTGGCCGATTCGAGCCACCCTAATGCGCTTCAAGTTCGTTTTCAATTTAAATATAACCAGTTGCGGTTTTAGGGGTTTTTGAACAATTGGTTACAATTGTTTTCCGTCAGAAAACTGAGTAATCTCTCCAAAGACAAAAACTGGTTTTCATTTACCCCAAACAGTATTAGCATCCTCAGCATGGCCATTTTAGGCTTCTTCGACACATACCTATATCTACGTAACATTTTCGGCTTCTCTAAGAATTCATTCACCCGCTCCTTGTACTTAGGCCAAACGACCCTTTGCACATCTCGGTCACGTTATGGGTCCATCCGCAGTCTTGTCTCTTCGAAAAAGACCACAAGTTCAAGTCTGCTTGGACGGATCCAAGATAGGCTGTCTCAGTGCAGCAAAATATGACCATAAAAGTTCGTTCTCGTCTCCACAGTCTCTACGACGCCTGTGTGATCTTATTGAGGGGTAAGTGCACAGTTATCAGATGTATCTCGCTTAAGACTTAATAGTATTTTGGCTTTCACTAGACATGTGATATCGTTATATCGTTTTGCGTCCCTTTAAGATCCATTGGTAGGCCCCCCAGTGCAGTGCCACAAAGTTCTGTCCCGTAAAGACCTGCAATTTTGCCAAAATTCAGGAACTAACTTAAAATTTTTCTTATAATTGACAAGAGCCCCTAGAGCAGTATGTCTGTCCGTATGGTATAAATGCAGAAATTTCTGCCTGGAAAATTGTCCTTAGTGAAAACCCACATGTGTGACATAGGTACGTCATACGATGCCTCGCGAAATTCGCAAGGCTAATATCTTCCCACTTTTGATATTTCTTCACAATTTATTGGAGATAGGTAGCCATAATTAAGATAATTTTTTATAGGAAATTTTTAATTGAGTGTCATTAATAAAATAAGAAGGATAGGTAGTGACAAGAAAGTTTGAGTAATTTATAAAATTTTCGTAACGCAAAACGGATGACTTAAAATTACGTATATAAGAAGCTTTCTCGTAATTAATTGCATTTGACTGTTTAATAAATTTACATTAAAGCTCTTTAGATTACAAAATTAAATTTTTACAAAAATATTTGCGGTTACAAAACATCTACTTTATTGCCACTTTGTTGTTTTTGAAATAAAATTGGTTGTTGGCTGCCACAAAGGACTTTTTATAATTTATTAGGTGAAAAACTAAACAAAATTGCGAATCTAATTCTTTTTCTTTCTTAAGAGTCTGTCGGTGAATAAATGTAAGCGAAATTGGGTTTTTCTATTTTGAAATTTCCTGCCACACTTTAAACTTTACTTGATTTATTCACCGATACGATAAAAACAATGCCCTGTAGGTATAACAAATTTTAAGAGTTGTCGAGTAAAATTTTAAATAATAAAGTACTTTGATTTATTAGTAAGTCAGTCTTTTTGTATAGGTATAAGGAAAATGGTTTCCATCAAGCTTAAAGGATTATTTATTGGCTTGACTAAACTAAAGTGATATAAATAAGGTTTTACAGGAACACTCGGATGTTTTGTAGGTTTTGGAAACTTTTCTTATTTCTCTGTATTGAAGACGATTTGCAAAGCCGTAAAGTTTCCTTAAATCTTTATCAAGATTAAATAATATAACGTTAAAAATTTTTGTAATATTTCAGGAGAAACTTTATAAATCGACTTTTCCAGCGATTGGCAAGACACTGAAACCCTAAAAGTCTTTAAAATGAACCCTTTTAACTTCAGTTGCACTTCTCTAATTACCTACTGAAAATTTTGCCAATTAAAAGACATTTGGAAAACCTTAAAAACAAAGTTTTACACTAATTGACAACATTTGTAAGAGCCCGCAGTAAAAAAAAAAAGATTTTCACTGTCAATTTTTTCCTTACGCGTACGAGCTACTGGCAAAAAGTTACCATCGACTCATTTTCACAAACGCCATTGTTGGACCATTGCTGTACGATTGTCAAAGATGTAAAACTTCATTTTGTTTGGTGTCATTATCTTCTGTCTCTTGAATTTGCAAAAGTTTTAAATTCAAAGTGTCGATAGTTGTATTAAATTATACAATTCAAGATGGCGGACTAAAAATGGCTTCTATTGTAAGGTTTAACTCCATTCGAGTCTTTAAAGACGCATTCCTTATTTTTATCACCATGTAGGGAAAAGGGACATTGAAACGAGTGTATGGTGTATAGGTATGGATAGCATCTCATGCCGACACACTAGAGAACGAGAAACCGGGCGGTCTGGCTAAAGAGGGCAGCAGAATAAAACCCATAAGACCTGATCTATGCGTCTTTACCGATAGATCTAAAAATCAAAAGGGATCAGAAGCAGGTGTTCATTCACCTGAGCTTGCCCTTGACATAAGTCTATCGCTGGGGAAATATGCCTCAGTATTTCAAACTGAACTGATGGGTATATTACACAGCGCAAATGAAATCCTTAACAGGAAAATCCTAAATAAGAAAATACTGATATCGACGGACAGTAAAGCTGCCCTGCAAGCCCTAAACACCTGCAAGGGAACCTCTGGTCTCTTGCTGGAGCTGCTGAACCAGATATCAAAAAACAATGTTCTTACACTCTGCTGGGTCAAAGGACATCAAAGAAATGAGGGTAACGAAAAAGCAGACGAGCTGGCCTAGAAAGGTTCAAACAGCTTTCCCTGTGGCCCTGAGCCAATCATCAAACCAGCCGTATCAACTGTTAATACTCTCCTTAAAAATAATACTCATCAACTACAGACTGAAAGATGGACAGGCAAAGAAGGGTGACGCCAAAGCAAAAGAGCTTTACTGGCACCTTCCAAAAAGCTAACAAAATACTGTCTACAGCTGTCCCGAACTAATCTACAAATAATTGCAGGGACACTCACGGGACACTGTCGACTACGCAAACATCTTCACACTCTGGGCTTGGTAGACAATCCCATTTGCCGGGGATGCGAACTAGAAGACGAAACCGCTGAACATGTGCTCTGTCACTGTCCAGCATTAACGTCAATAAGAAGATCCGTGTTGGGGGACTTCTGGCTCGACATGGCCAGAATAAGCACCACCCCTCCCGCCAGAATTCTGGAGTTCATCCTACATGTAGGATGGCTCGAGATCTGATAGGCACGGGGAGGCCGCTTGGGAGGAAGTACAATGGGCCCGATTAAGTAGCCTAAGTGCAGGGAGCTTGCTTCCCCTCCTTAATAATCCAGATCCAGAAGACCTGATCTAGCCCTTGGCATTCCCTATGAAATGACAGAGAGAAATAATTTTATTAAACACTGGAGGGAAACTCCTAGAAAGGGACATTCTAAAGTCTTACTGAAAAGACCCTCTGACAAGAGAACCCGCTCTCTACTCAGAATTAGCAGAGATAAGCTACGACTGGCCACGGCACTAATAAAGGCCAGTCAGTTGACGTATTCTATGATGCAATAAATGGTGTAGATGCTTTTATTTTTTTAACTTGTTTATATGGGTCGAATTTATGTTTTCTTCAAAAAATACCATTTCAAAAAACTGCCCGATTCATTGCCACTCTCTCCTAGATGTTATTACGTGGCACTTTGTGAGTAGAGCACTGAAGATCGACGACTTCGTTTAAAAATTTCAAAACTGAAAAACTTTTTTGTTTCAGTTTGCAAGGAAATTTTAAACAACCCCTGTAAAGCACTCTTCTTACGCACTCGCTTACTTTTGGGGTAGGCATATAATTTTTGTTAAAAATCCCATAAGATGTCTTTTAAATTCCAAAAGGGAAGACTTTTAATTTAAAAACTGCTGGAAAATTATGTGAAATCCCACGCTTGATTTAGTGAGTCTAAAATTTAAAAAAGGGGTAGGTAGTAAATTTATTGTCTTAAAGCGCTTTTGGTTGTTTATATAGTCATTAAGTAATAATTAAACTTTCACAATTAACATTAGACAAAGAGATGCAGGTGCCTGTATAAGCCTTTTAGGTTAATAGGAAACCATGAGATTTACGACTGAGAAACTTTGTTCAAGTAGGTAACCACAAAACCAAAATATGATAAAAGAAGGGGTAAGGTGGTGTTGGTGTCATCACAGGACTCCTAAATTTCTAAAACTCGCATTTCACCGAACTTTAACTTTCTTTTAAATAGCTTTGAGTGGTTTTCTAAAGCATTAAAAGTTTGTCAACCGACTGGCCTAATACTATAAGTTAAGCCAATAGAGCACGATTGTTTCATTTAGGCGCCTGAGGGTTGCAGTTTTAATTCGATCGCAATGTACAGCTTACCTACGGTAAATTGGAAAGAAAAAATCTTTATTTGGGTAAAATAGAAGAAAAATGAGACAGAAAATTGAATTCAATTTCGTCGTAAGTTCAAATTTTTGATAAGCTCGAAATGAAAGTTTGAAAAAGTCAATATCTCTAGAAACAATAAGTTTAAAATTGTTATTTGGCGCTTGTGCCCTTAAATAACCTCATCGATCACTTCATCCAATACATCAACTTCACATTAACACACATATCCTCCGTTTTTAACGAAATTGCTATTATACTTATTTAAATTTAGCAAAAAAGTAGATTTATCATTTAATTACTCTGTTTTTATTTGGAAAAATTAATATAGCGTAATTTGTTTGAAGTGCCTTATTTACATTTAAGAACGAATTAATGTATAAAGAGGCCACAAATGTTTGTTTAGTGCAGAGATTTCGTGAATGCCTGGGTGCAATACAAAGCTTGATTAATTAGACGAAGCCGAATTTCAAATTGCCTCGTGTTAAATTCTTTTTTACAAAATTTCATATTCTACAAAGTACGTACCTGCTATTATGCCAAGAAAATTCAAAAGAATACAGTTGGGAAGTTAATTACTAAATAGAAAAGTAAAAAGCTAAACGGAAGCTGAAAGGTTTTTGCCTATAATAAGGTGTGAGTTTTTAGACATTTTGAAATGCTTTGAAAAAAAGCAAAATTGGCGCTTAGGCGTAAAAAATTTTGTTTAATATTTGTTCAATAATAGAAAGAGTTTGAAAGTTTAAAAAATATTGTTTTAAGGGTCGATAAAATTTCAAATGCAAATTTATATTTTATTACGTATCGCAATTTTCTGAAAAACTCTTCTTTTGTTACACGTTCTGGAACTATTTTCAGCTTATTCCTATCGAGACAATGAACTCCTAAACTGCAACTTATCTTTTTTGACTTCTATAACTCCATCCGAGCTCTTTGTAAATTGCTTGTATTAGTCTTCTCGATTTCTAACTGCTTTCTCTAGCGCAGCGTTTCTCAACTTTTTAGGTTCGTGACCCCTCAAATTATAGCCTATATTTTTGGCAACCTCCTAGAAATAGGGTAGCAGGCAAAAAATTAGGTTCAAGGTCAAACGGCTTAAAACGACGTTTAGGAATTTTAGTAACAATTGATAGTCTCTCCAAAAAAGATGTTTCATAAAAACGAAATAGGAAAATTAAGACTTAAATCGACGTACAGGGCATTAAGATTCTCAACATAAACTGACTTAATTCTCACAAAATCCACCATCCCTTCCATTCCATCCATCTAATGGCAGCAACCTCGAAAAAACATTACGCGACCCTCAGGTTGAGAAACGCTGCTCTAGCATATTACGGTTATTCTAAAATGCGCTATTATACAAAACGTATTCTATTAGAAACAGCTTCAACTTAAGAATTTTACAACAGTAAGAAAGTGAACTAACGTCTCTTCAAATGTCTCCTTGCCCTCTAAGAGGCCCTAGGCTAAAAATTCGCAGATGCCTGGTCAAAAAGCCAAATTATAACACTTGCTAACTCGGCCCAATTGGGCTTCAAGAAGCTCGAAACGAAACAGTCTTTATAAGTTACACCGATTACTGTTCAAACGGAACTTTGATAACTCTTGCGAGCGAGACAAAGTATCTGGGCAGTATACTTCCAGAAATATCTACAAGAATAACGCTTTGCAAGACAGGAAAGTAACTCAAGCTGTCTTCAGGATAAAAATACTCTACCAGGTCTGTACTAAAAGTTTCCAAATGTTTTCTAAAACTGTCCCAACTAGTTCACGAGCGATGCAGGGATGTTCTCGAAAAATTGCAGACAACCGAAATGTCTTTTGTTGCAACTGAGAAAATGAGACAGATGAGCACGTCCTCTGTCACTGTTCATCTCTAACGCCCACAAAAGGATCCTTGTGAGGGACTTATGGCTCTAGCGCTCTATAGTCAGAATTCTCGAGTTCTTTCTGAAAACGAGCTGCTGTTAAGACATACCATAGACCCTAAGTCATTTAAGTGCTTAAAATGACCTTCCCTTAGCTTGTAATAGTTTAGCCAAATTAAACGAAAAACCGTCCGACTTTCGGGAAAATTTCTAAAAAGCCGAATTCTTGTATACAAATGCTCTACTAATAAGGGTAGGTATAATTAAGCTGTAAGAATATAGGCAGGACAATTAGAAATATTTAACGTCAAAGGTTACCAAAATTGTTTTTTTGTGAATAACTCGCTTCTTATGCATCGTACGTTGATGAAGGCTATTATGAATTATGAAAGTTGTAGAAAATACTATTATCTCACACCTCACACACATCTAGTGACTGACGTCAAGAACTAATCGCTACTCGATTCACCCCCTACTACCAATAACAGTAGAATTGCTACAGTTCTTCAAACTAAACTTATGGGAAACAGTGCAATTCTAAACAAGAAAATAGTGACATCGACAAACAGTAAATCTGCATTACAAGCCTTTAAATCCTTGGAAGGTAACTCTGGTCTCCTGAGGGAGTACGTAGAGCTGTTAAGCTAGAAATCGACTTTTAAAAGAAAGCCTCGTTAATCCGGACAAGCACATGAAAATGACACATATGAATGAATGAATTAAATGATAGAAACTCAAATATAAATTTCCTATCTTCAAGTAAAGATAGTGGACTCGATGAGAACCTGGCTCTCCTCTTTTATTCGTCAAGATTATTCGACTGGCACTTTATGCTAACGTAAACGAAATAGTAAATAAATTGGACGGCAATTTCCACTCTTTTATTTATTTGAAATCTGTAGTACGTGAAGTAAAGCTCGAAATTACGGCAAATCTAATTTCATTCAAGTTTCAACAGTTTTCCGCCAAAGAACAATTTGTTGAAACTTTTATTTGATTTATAGCAGCATACCGTCCGATTCGTCTCCGATGATTGTTAATAAGAATGAAACAGTGAATAGATAGCTTACTATAAAATAAAGAAACTGCCCTTAATAGATACTTATAAAGCTTTTTGTCTACACCCCGACAATAAGACTTACTCCCAAATCTTTTATCTATTGTTTTATCACTTTCAAAAGATGGTGTGCTACAAAGTACCGCTTTGAAGGGAAAATTGAGAAGTAAAAAATAAAAAAATGTTGGTCTTGAAATTTTCCACTTTCAATTTGATTGCAAATAAAAAAATTTCGGGTGTTTTTAAGAGGCACCACACGATTTAATTAAAAGCTTCTATAGTCCACCTCGGCTATTTTTCAACACTCTAGGCACTTTTCTTTTCATTTACGGTTTACGGTTAAATAATCGCATAATTAAATTAAAAGTATGTAATACTTGATTCTCTCAAAATGAATCTCCTTTCCGAAATATTAGATTTAGAGGTCACAGTTAATTAGGAATTTTATCCATGCAATTAATATTGCTTTGAGAGCAAATTTCGTAGCTGACAACGTTCAAGGTGTACAATAATTTGGCTGACGTGATGAGAGAGATGAGAGTGATATTCGTTGAAGTGGCGTCTCTGAGGGATCTATTTTGGGTATGTTTACATTTTTCGTCTCTCACATAATTGCTCTTCCTACGTTCCTTACAGCTTGTCCAATATCTACTTTGTTTTTGTTTTTCGTATTCTGCTTTGTTGTTCTACTATTTCTGAACGAGTAATTAAGTAGATTTCTATTTAATTCTGTGTCTCCCTAATGTGCTAACCGTTACACTAATACTGCGCCGAGTGTTGCGATAGCCAATAACTCTGGATTTGCTCAGTCCAAAACCATCCACGTTTCTCCCTATAAATTTTCGGATTATCTGAATATAAGTGAAGCGCACAAAAAATAATAGCGAAAAAGTATAACCACCCTGTATACTGTATAGTAGTGAGACAATTTTCCACATTCGCCACTTTTCTAAACTACGGTTCGTTTAAAAAGTCTAAAACAAATTAGAAAGAATAGAAAACAAAAAAGTTAGCAAGGTCGTTTGATAGCGTTTCACATTTACACACTTAGGCTCCGAGCCCACGATTAGCCCAGGGTGATGGCCTGCTAACCACGAGGGCAGGCCTTAATTAAATTTGATCGCTCATTGTACGTTTAGTGAAACGTCGCTTTATTTTCTTATTCAGCGAATCAAAATAATTTAATTGTTTGAAGAATTTTTTTAAAGTTGCGAAACAATTCGAATGTGTGAATGTGCATATGTAGATATGTAAAACGTGAAATGCTCATCTAAATTCCTTTACGTGCTGTTCGTGAACACTATAATACCTCGGCAATTATTACGCCCTATTTTAAGTACTTACTACCTTATTTGGAAATCCTTTAAAATTATTCCTTTCGCCACGTAAGCGTGAAAATAAATTCGGAATATTATAAGAATCCATTTTCGTGCCACTTTTGAGATAATGGGAAACTGCAACGATTTTTTTGTTGAAAAACGTAGTTTCTTCTCACAGTGAAATAATTTCAACAACTGAAGCATAACTAAAGTTTGTTTTTTACTCCTAAACAATGCATTTGAGCCGTTTGAACTTAGTAAAGTATTGTGACAATGAAATACCGTACTTGAAGTGGTATGCGATGGTCCAACAATGTGCATAACTTGCCATAATTTGCAAGTTATGGAAGCGAGTTTCAGTATGTTAAATCGATCCTTGGGAAAATGTATATAACAGGTTAACTGGGGTCACCAATTAAATATCGTGGCTGAACATTTAAAGAAATATTTACGTAAAACGAATAAGTATCAAAATCGTACGTCAAAGGGATTATTAAGCGTTTAGAGAGTGCACGTTCATTGGAAAAGTAGGAAAATATTTAAGTAGCCCGAGTCTAAAGCAACTTAGTGATTTTTGTAAAGGGAAACATCATTTTAAGATGATTGAAAACGTAAAGAGAAAACGAAGAGTACTTTACGTTAAGTGCATATAAAGTTGTAAACAGAATTACATTTTTAAATATCTCCTAGAAATAGCGATTTAGTTTTAATGTTCTCAATTTTATATTTTACGATGCAGGGCATTAAAGAAGTTATTGCATTGCAGAAGTTAAAAACCTTTCCAAAATAGTTCCAATAAAATTTGTAATGGATTGTTGTCGTTTTTTTACTTTCGAAAATACCATTCGGGTTAGAAAAATACAGATCAGTGCCCCTCTGTGATGTCTTTGTCGGCAGACGTCGTTAAAGATTCTCATTCCATCTCAGTTTGGCGCATAAGCTGTAACTCGATAGAGCGAGATGTCTACAGCGGCCAGCGCTTGAGTTGGTTGTAAGATAGTGTGCAAAGAGTACACTAAACAATTAACAGAATTACACATTGTAAATGAGTCATAAAACCGACAGTCTGCCACTCTTAAGCGGTAGCATTAATTTAGTGGAGGATCGAGAAGGGTGGGTTTTGACTCTTTTTCAGTTTTTTGCTAATAACTTGAAAACTACGCATTTTCGCTAAAAAATGTTTTTGTGCAAAAATAAAGTACATTCTATTTTCTACAAATTACGTTTCTTAGATTTTTTGTCAAACGCACGGTTTAGGACTCGAGACAAGTGTGTTTTGGGGGTCAAACTAAACCATAGGGTATAGCAACGTGACTCTGTGGCCCCTCTCCCCCACTATATATGTAGAGAAATCTGAGAGTTAAAAGGTAATGCAATAAAAGAAGGATTAGTAAATAAATAAAAGAAAAAACCATTCGCATAGCTTGTACTAGAATTGCTTATAAAAGCACAATAAAAATGAAAACGCTTAGAGCATTAGAAACTTTACTACGCCAGACATAGTAAAGTTATGACGAACATCCAACCCCACAAACTAACTAAAACTGTTCTACACTTTAACAGAACACAGATTAATACAGTAACAAGACTTTTGGCGTTTAGCTTCCATAGACGTCGTCTCGTTGAAATTATTTAAGGAGCCGAATAATTTATTACGAAAGTAAAATGCAGTTTTAGAAAAAACAGCTGTTTCTGATTGGTTTGTAAAGATTTAGAAGACTCGGGAAACCATCCACGACGTATTATGTGGTCCAAATATTTCGATTTCGATCCGGATTATCGGAATTCTATCATTGTTTCTACTTCTACGAGTTCAAAAATTTTGCGGTCGTTCAGAGAACTATTTTTAAATGTGTACCAACTGTAAAAAAATACATTTTAACCCCTTACATATTTTTCGTTAAAATTGCAATTTCTGAAAACTCGAGTTCGAGTACGGAACAGTGATCAAAGAAGACGAAAGCTAACTGAATGTCTTCTTATCTAAAGATAAGTTTTAAATCCTGTAAGAAAAGCTGTAGGTTATAATTTTCAGTCGATTGAACTGAAAATTGAACTTTAAGTCCGGCCTTAACTCGAGATGTACCGAAAATTGTTTATAATTAATTTAATCTTGGAAAAATCGACGTAAAAGTTTTCTTCTTTCGATAATAAAGTTTGAAATTTCTTTACAAACAAAATTAGTCTAAAGGGCAAATCGATAATCTGTTAAACGTTTTTTTTTAAATCGAGTTAAGTGAAAAAGTATTCGAGTTAAACGTTAGTGATCTTTGTTACGTACAAAAAAGAGCAGATACACACGGAAGTTTGGGTGAAAGAGAAATTTGCTTTAAGCGGATTTACACCTTAGTCTACCTAGTCTAACAACCCCCGTAGCTATGAATTAATAGCAGCAACGAAATTCAATTTAATTACCTTGGTTGTAGGTTGTTCATTTTGGTTGATTTGGTTTATTGTCTGAAATATACGTTATCAAACAACCTTTACCTCTTACCTCCACTTCCCAACTTACCCTTATGACATAATAATCTAATTAATTTTCCTCTTTGCACAATTTCTTTTTTTTTCGGCGAGATTTTGCTTCTCTCAAGGGGATTCAAATATATCTTCTATAATATAACGAAATACACGTATTGATATAACTGGTATTAAAGTTACATTTTAAGGTGTTTTTTAGTCGCACTTATGGGGAGAAAATATGATACCCGATATATTATTTGATATCGTAAAGTCGAACAAAATGGCGATTCATTTCGACGAATTTTTATGTAGTTTATGAAAAATGGAGGTTGGTTTTTTTATCTTTCGGTGCGATATCATAGTTTTTTGTACGCTCCATGAAACTTTTTTTGTATAAAAATGAGGCTATGGGGATAAATACCTAATAATTTATACATTTGCTTATAAGAAAAGTCTTCAATAAAATCTCCCCCTTTACTTCAACACAGGATTATAAATTTATATTTTTAATAATACGAGGATGTATTGATATCTAGTTAGCCTAGACCAGTTCCATGCATAAACAAAATATTGCGTTACCATAGCAACAAACAATAACTTATTAGAAGTGTCAGTGTAAAGTTTGACGTCAAAAAAGTAAACCAGAGTTAAGCAATAAATTAAAAGAAAAAAGATGTCCACCGAAATTGTGAAGTTCGAAAATTGGAGTATCGAGCCATCATCAAGTACCTGTATTTAAAAGGGTTAAGAGCTAAGCAGATTTACGAAGATATGGTGATCAATGTCCTTCGTATGCGACCGTGAAAAATTGGACTGCAAGCTTCAAAAGAGGTAAATTTTCAATTGAAGATGATGACCGATCGGGAAGGCCAGTTTCTGTGTCAGTCCCCGAAAATATCGATGCAGTTCATGACATGATTTTATCAGACCGTCGAATTGGGCTAAAACGAATATCTGAAGCACTGAATATTTCATACGAACGCGTTCATCATATAGTTCACGTCAATTTGGACATGAGAAAAATTTCTGCAAAATGGATCCCCAAATGTTTGAATGTTGACCAAAATCGTGCAAGGGTAGAAGCATCGCGTTCGATCTGTGCTCGATTTGAAAACGATGTAGACTTTTTAAACCGAATTGTTACTACGGATGAGACCTGGGTACATTTCTACGATCCAGAAACAAAGCAACAATCGATGGAATGGCGACACTCTGCTTCTCCAAGACCTAAAAAGTTTCGTGTCCAAAAATCTGCTGGAAAAGTTCTTTCTTCAGTTTTTTGGGATTGCCGTGGAGTAATCATGATTGATTTTTTGGATAAGAGTAGAACAATAACTGGAGATTACTATTCGACATTACTGACCACTCTACGGGAAAAAATTAAAGAGAAAAGACGCGGAAAGCTATCCAAAGGTGTTTGTTTTTGCAGGACAACGCCTCTGCACACAAATCTCATGTTGCCATGCAAAAAATTCGTGATTTAGGGTTTGAATTACTAGAACACCCCCCTTATTCTCCAGATTTGGCTCCGTCCGACTATCATCTCTTTCCTCAACTGAAAAAAAGTTTAAACGGTCGTAAATTTTCTTCCAACGAGGAGGTAATAAAAGCTGTGAAGGTCTGGTTTGCAGAGCAAGAAGAAACATTTTTTTTAAAAGGTCTAGCGACGTTGCGGGTTCGCTGTAATAAATGTATCCAATTAAGAGGAGAATATGTTGAGTAATAAAATATTTTGACATTGAAATTTTGTTTGGTTCTATAGTAGGCTAAGAATTTTTCAATATATCCTCGTACAATTCGTGACGAAATGAACCTTTCAACTATTATATTTGCCCAATAATTTATCAAGTTTCTTTAATTTTATTCTTAACTGGAACCACGTAGTTTAATTTGAGAGGCTGTTTTAGGAAAGCATTTCCTAATTTTCGTAGGAACACCGTTTGACCAAGATACGTCTTGTTGAGGAGCAACAGCGCTGCTCGCCAAGGCGCGAAGATCTAATTATCGGTTGGTTTTGATCCAAATAGTAAGTTACCTCAAATTATGCCTTCGTGAAAAGTTACAACACTCAAACTCACTCACACACTCACACGAGAGACATGAGGAAAGAAGTACGAACGGGCGGGTCCCAGATTAAAACCGTTTGTGACCGACTTAATACCGTCAATTGGAAAACTTTCAACCACATATAAAACTAATAATACTAACCCCTCTCTCACCCTAATTGGGTAAATTTATGTTTTTGTTAAATTTTTAATTTTCGAACCGTTACAACAAATGATGGTAATATCCGTCCAATTGTTTAGATGTCAAAGTGAAAACATTTATATAATGTTGCGGTTTTTTGTAATTAAGGCCAATAAATTTAGTGGAAGGAAATGAGAATATCAACCCTACCGAAACCATATATTTCAATAACTGAAAACCCTCTCACATTCCACTATTTTCAATTTTCCATTTTAATAATATCTTCAATTTAGACACCAAAATATCTTATCTAAAATGCCAGCAAAGGCTTAGCTTTTAAATGTCAGGTCGAAAAAGTAGGTTATGTGTTTCAGTTTTACACTTCTATTCGAGTTTTTGATATTTTAGAAAATTTAAAGGTTAATTGGCGTGGTGAGTCGAGGGAAAAATTATTTTCATTGATTGACATTTTGCTGGAATTGAAAATAGTTTGTTTTTCGCTTTTTATAGATCTTTGATTAACTAAGTTGGAATGAGTCTAATGGTGAATTACAAACACTTCAAAAGTTTTTATTCGCTGAAACATAGTCGTTGGGCAAAATGCGATTGAATAGTGCATTCATTCAAAACGTTATAAAATTTTAATGCTTTGAGATAGTAGCTTTACTTTTAATTAACTCAAAGCAAAAGGAATGCGTTTTTAGTTTGCGGACAGAGGACTGCGATTCGAACTACGTTTCCCAAAAGTCTCTCGGGCTAATACTGAAACCCAACTTTCCAATCGTGAAATGAGAAAAGATTTGTAGGTAAAGCAAGAAACTATACTACTTTGCCTTTTTGTTGTTTATTTATCTGCGCGACGTTCGTTAGTCATGAGTCATGAGGCATCAGCAAGCCAATTTTGGAATATTTGTCAAACTTTAACGCGTTCTAGCGTCTAAACAGTTAGTTCGAGAAAAAAAACGAGTGATATAATTTGTTGGAAAGTTTATGCAGTTTATTTTTTATGTAACCACTTTTCTCAATAAGTGCGTAGTTTTCGCGTTATAGTCGATGAGCAAGAAAAACAGTTTTTGACCAATTTTGGAATGTTTGTCAAAGTTGAACGCACTCTAACGCCGAAACAGCTCTTTTGAGAAAAAAATTTTTGATATATAATTTGTAGGAAATTTTATGTAGTTTACTTTTAAGTAAAAACAGTTTTCTGAATAAGTGCGTTGTTTCCGAGTTATAGGCAATAAACAAAAACAACAGTTTAGGGCCAATTTTAGAATGTTTTGTCAAACTTTAACGCACTCTAGCGCCCAAACCGTTTGATTAAGAAAAAAACTTGACAGATATAATTTGTAGAAAATTTTATGTAGCTTATTTTTATATAAAAGCACTTTTCTAAATCAGTACGTAGTTTTCGAGTTATATGCGATAAACAAGAAAAACAGTTTTTGACCAGTTTTGGAATGTTTGTCAAACTTTAACGCGCTCTAGCGCCTAAACCGTTTGATTTAGGGAAAAACCTGAGAGATATAATTTGTAGCAAATTTTACGTAGCTTATTTTTATTTAAATAAACTTTTTAAAATAAGTACGTAGTTTTTGAGTTATATGCGAGAAACAAGAAAAACAGTTTTTGACCAATTTTGGAACGTTTGTCAGACTTTTAACGCGCTCTAGCGCCTAAACCGTTTGATTGAGGAAAAAACCTAAAAGATATAATTTGTAGAAAATTTTATGTAGCTTATTTTTATTTAAATAAGTTTTTCTCAATAAGTGCGCAGTTTTCGAGTTATAGGCAATAAACAAAAACAATAGTTTTTGGCCAATTTTAAAATTATGCCAAACTTTAACGCGCTCTAGCGCCTAAGCCGTTAGTTTGAGCAAAAAACTTAAGAGATATAATTTATAGGAAATTTTCTGTAGTATACTTTTAAATAGAACTACTTTGTTCACAAAATGCGTAGTTTTCGAGTTATTAGCGAGAAACCAAAAAAATACCGAAAACCTCTGTTTTTAAGTCACCGCCGAGTTAATGCTACCATTTAGGCGTGGCAGACGGTTTATTTTATTACTCATTTGTATGTTATTTTAGCCTACATCAGAATCTTGTACTTTATCGTTTCGTAAAAGTACTCTCTACCTCTCGGAGTATCCGTTTGCCTGCCTGCCCGTTGAAAGCTTAGTTGCAGCTTTGAATGTAAGAACCACGAGCTCACTTCCTGTTTGTTTATACCCTACTGTCCTACAGACGACCAGAAAGTCCTTTTATCGAGTTTGTAGCTATTGCAACAATAGTATTCTCTTTCAAAGACATATTTTAAGACGCACTCGAGTCAAATGATAGAGGAGAAATTACAGTTAGTAGTCGCTAGTCCCGCAAATGGTAGTAATTATTCTACAACATCTTAACATTCGTGAGCTTAAGCTGTAATAACGGTTTTGGCGAGTGTTAAAATAACATATGCAGCAAATTGACAAAATTAACATATTATTAGTTTCAGGTCTCACAGTGTAAACTTATACTCGATTAAGTTGTAGGTATTGGGTACTTAAAGGTAACTTAAGTGTTTACACATTAACATAATATATGGGGTGTTGAATATTATTCGCGTTACTTATCGCCTCTTCGCTTAATTTGTATTCGTCGTTTGAACAAGCTATAGGCTATAGGTATAGGTATAGATATAAATGTATTAAATGATCCGAAAACTTTTCTGCAACGATTTGCAATGATATACGAGTGACTTTATCTACAGCTATGAAGTTAAACGTGTTGATTAATGTCCAAAAAGGCAATTACAACCAAAATCAACTAACGTAATTTAATTTAAACTTTTATTTACTTACGATCGAATCAAACTATGGTGTGTACGTATCGAAATCCTGTTAGTTGTTTACTCACCTAAAACAAAAACAAATAATTATTAATTCATACTGTTATCGCTCTTGTTATACACACGAGTATTCGCTAATTCTTTTGTTGTTAATTAACTTGCAGGTTTTTCGTATGTCAATAAAGTTCTGTGTCATCATCACTGGCCATCGATTCAAAGTGGCAAAGTGAGTGTGATACTAATTGTCTTACCAACTTATCGCAATACCTTTTTAGCCCTTTGCAGAAAGAAAAACAGGCTAGCGGGCTAGCCGGCAGGCGTGAGGATAAACAGGCAGAACGTATACAAAATGGAAATTTCTCCCCAACTGTTAAGTATTTAATACTTACGCCATTTTGTAACGACCATTTTTATATTACATTACAGAGAAATCTAGGATTACGGTTGCCAACTATTATAGCGAAGATCGATTTCTCGTATCTCTTACACAAAGACGCTGCTTAACAATATAAGAAGGTAGATAGATATTCGTTACGTCGGATGTGTGGTAAGTCGAGTGTCTAGAAGTGTAAGTACTAACAGCCTCGGCTGAATTACGTCTTCTAATATCAAAGGATACCAAGTAGTGCTCGTTGTAAAAGCCGTAACCTTCGCGGATTTATTTTTCGTTCGCTTTTAAACAATAAAAGCTGCACTACAAATCGAATTAATTACAACTAAATTAAACTATTGTTGTAAAGTTAACTAACAGTTAAACAAAAATCAATCAAATTATTTTTAATTAATTCACATCTGCTCGAACAAGTAATTGAAGTCGATAGTTCGACCAGGGCCGGCCTAAGCTTTGCGAGCTTAATTGGAAATCCGGTTAATTTCGTTATGTTGGCGTGCCTAATTAATAGTTCAAAGGGGTGGTTTTTATATTTTTACGCCACTTGCGTATCTTAACTTTTTAATTTTAATGGCAATTTGTTATAAAGTAAAAAAATGTATCTTCTAAGCTCCTAAAGCCGGGATTAAATCTTAAATCTAAATAAAATTGCTTTTAATGCTAATGTATTTTCTCTTGTCTTTTGTTATGCTGATACCCTTTTATACTCCGATAAACAAGGCGAAGTAACTAATAATGATATTAAAGCCACTTTAATACGAAGCTTTATATTTTAATAAAGGTAGCTTTAACTGTAACTTTTTAATAATTTAACTTTATTGTCTCGGTCGAATCAAACAAGACGACTTACTTGATCTGTTAAAATGTACTTATAAATTATTTTACTGCTGTGGCAGCTTCTGCGTTCGCCATAAATGATAAATTAAGTTTTTCAATTTTCTTTATAAAAGAAAACGTCTCGCAGAATTAAAATTTGACAAGAGCTCGAATTGATCTCGCGGTAGTTTGTTGTTTTAATACCTGCAACTTTTTTTACCAAAAATAATTAGGAGGCAGACTTAACTAAAGCTCTTTGTTTAATCATATTTCTAGGTTTTATGGATTATTTAAAATTGAATTGTTGGTTCTACACGTGTCCGGTGACATCATCATAAGTGTGACTTAAACACTTGCAATAGACCTATGCGCCCAGGAATGCCTACGAAGGCGTATAAAGGGTAAACAGATTTATATAATGTCTGACAGTCAAGCCGTGCTAAAGGCACTCAAAGCCAACAGCTATGAATCCCTATCCACTTGGGAATGCAGACAGTTCCTCAAAAAACTGGCTTGCACTGGGTGCCAGGGCATGAGGGAGTTATAGGAAATGAAATAGCTGATGAACTAGCTAGAGCAGGCTCAAAAGCTATCCCGATTGGACCAGAACCCTTTTGTGGGCTATCCAAAACACACAGAACAGTAAAGATCCAAAAATGGGAAACTGAGAACAAATCTCACTGGCATAATATACCAGGACATAGACAGGCGAAGAAATTCATTGAGTACTCGTCTACGAATGCTAAAAAGCTTCTTCTTCTATCAAAGAACGAAATCAGACTTATCACAGGTCTGTTTACTGGACACTGCCCAGTGAGGTCCCACCTCAAAAAACTGGGATTGGAAGATAGTGACACATGCAGGTTATGTGAAACGGAGGTCGAATCCGCCGAGCACATTCTCTGCAATTGCGGTGCACTAGCTCGACTTAGGTTAAAACACTTAGGGCAGGCACAACTAACGCCTAAAGAAATAAAAAGAAAGCCTCTCAGGGACACTCTAGGCTTCGTTGACAAGATCGAATTCCTGAGAATATAATACGAGTAGGGTTATGAACAAAAGATCAATGCTGGTCTCAGTTCTGTAAGGCTTACGTAGCCAATCGACCCCTGAGTACAATACAATACAAGTGTGACTTATAATGATATTATGATGACTTATAACTTTGGTGGAAAAATGTGAGCTACCAAATTGTTAAGTTAGCGTCAATGACTCCTCAAAGCGTCACGTCACGTTAACGTCGCGTCAAAACTAAAACATACACTAAAAGTAGAGAGAAAAGCGGCATTGTGTTGGGAAAATTCCAACTTTTCAGTTTAACCTAACCTTTCAGCCAAAAGGGTAAATGTTGAAAAGCTTTGAAATTATTAATATACCTAGTACATAAAAAATTTACAGTAATATTCAAATTAATTAAATGAATGGCGAGTAAAATTTCTAATAAACATTCAATTAACAATGAAGAAAATTTTCAAAAACCATTTTCACTCTTAATTTTTAATTGCGCTTTATAAAATTTCATAAAAAGAAAATAATTTCAAAAAATGTATTGGTGAAATGAAAATATTTTAATATCCGAAAGAAAATATGCCCCAAAAAATCTTTTTTAATAGTAGGTGAAATAATTAAATTTAAAAATCCAAACTTATGCTCTGTTAGAATCAAACTCCAATCGATACTGTAAGGGGAAAAATTTAGTTTTGTTTAACTTTTAAAGTAACGAAAATTTACGAAGAAAGAATTTTAAGAGTATTTTCTTCTTTCCCGATTACAACTTAGCAGTTTTCCATTCTACTTATTTTAAAGAAATATTTGTCTAAAACAGAAGTCTAAGCGGAATTAATTACAGAAACATTTGTTATATTTTAAAATGAAAAACAATTTAGATTAATTTTCTTTAGAATAATTGGAAAAATTACGCTTTTCAGCAGCTTACGTTTGAAACAAAAAAAAACGAGATAAATTGGCGATCTTTCAATTGTTTTTTTTCTATATTTTAAAATGTCAAATTATTTTCGGGGCTTGTTTTTCCATAAATTATTGTCTGAATCAGCAAACAAAATAACAAAACAGGCCAGTTTTTGTTACATCTGTACGTTTTCCTCGGTTTTCTCATACTCTGTCAAATTTAGGACTAAACATGACTGTTGGATTCGCACATTCCTCGAATTTTAAAAATTTTCATTTTAAAATAAGCGATTTTTACTGCAGCGACAAATTTAACACTTATAGCCTACCTATATCCTATATGTTTTAAAAACTTGACAATAAGAGCTTACATTTAATGTGGAAATTATAATTAATCTGCATGTGCGAGTGTGCGTGTATAGAGTGCTCTGAAGGCCTTTCTTTTATTTCGATGCGACTGGCAGATATGGCAATTTTAGTAGCTTGTCGTCGTTGCGTTTACAAGATATGAATTCATAAAGATAATTACACGCCACAAACATTATGTTCAATAGGAAAAATATTAAAACTTTTTGAATTGCGTGTACGTCGAAGGTGCGGCACGGAGTGCAGATTTCTGTGTAGCGTTCCTTTAGACAGCATTTTTCCTTTCAAATTATTTACCAATTAATAAATTTAGGAAGTTTCATTTATTCGCTGCAAATTTACGATTACAAAACGAGAGAACTTAACGAAAATTCTTACTTCTACGTTAATTTAACACTTTATAAAAAACATCAAGGCTAAGTAGAAGTTATGTCCAGTTAATTAGAGAGCTTTAAGGTTCGTTAGAAATAAGATCTACTAAAAAGGGTCCCATTTTTATAAGTATAAATTTCTAGAGAAACAAAGAAAAAGAAAGAATTTCAGCCGAAAAGAATTATTTTTAAAAGTTAAAGTAAGTTAGGCTCTAATAGCTAGCTCCCAATATTTGTTCTTTAAACTACTATAACTAAACTTGTTTTTATCACATGAAGCGCAGATTCCATTTCAACGCTCTCTAACGCCGACCTACACCGTACGTCTGACCTAAAATATCTAGGAGACCAAATTTGTAAGAAATTTAATGTACTTGATTTTTATATAAGAATATTTTTATTGAACGTGCGTAGTTTTTGAGTTATAAGCGAGAAATTAAAAAAACAGAGTTTTGGCCAATTTTGGAATTTGTTTTAAACTTTAACGCCCTCTAACGCCTAAACCGTTTGTCTTGAAAAAGAAACATAAAAGATAAAATTTATAGACAATTTGATGTAGTTTATGTTTGTACAAAAAGACTTTTGTAAAAAGTGTGTAGTTTTTGAGTTATAAGCGAGAAATTAAAAATACAGAGTTTTGGCCAATTTTGGAATTTGTTTCAAACTTTAACGCCCTCTAACGCCTAAACCGTTCGTCTAAAGAAAGAAACATAAAAGATAAAATTTATAGACAATTTGATGTAGTTTATGTTTGTACAAAAAGACTTTTGTAAAAAGTGTGTAGTTTTTGAGTTATAAGCGAGAAATTAAAAATACAGAGTTTTGGCCAATTTTGGAATTTGTTTCAAACTTTAACGCCCTCTAACGCCTAAACCGTTCGTCTGAAGAAAGAAACATAAAAGATAAAATTTATAGACAATTTGATGTAGTTTATGTTTGTACAAAAAGACTTTTGTAAAAAGTGTGTAGTTTTTGAGTTATAAGCGAGAAATTAAAAATACAGAGTTTTGGCCAATTTTGGAATTTGTTTCAAACTTTAACGCCCTCTAACGCCTAAACCGTTCGTCTGAAGAAAGAAACATAAAAGATAGAATTTGTAGACAATTTAACGTAGTTTATGGTTGTAAAAAAACACTTCTCTAAAAAGTGCGTAGTTCTCGAGTTATAACCGAGAAATTAAAAAGCAGTGTTTTGGCCAATTTTGGAATTGGTCTCAAACTTTAACGCCCCCTAACGTCTAAACCGTTTGTCTGAAGAAAGAAACATAAGAGATATAATTTGTAGATAATTTGATGTAGTTTATTACTGTATACAAACACTACTCTAAAATAGTGCGTAACTTTCAAGTTATTAGCGATAAACTGAAACAAGGGCTATTCTTTTACCTATTACTCACTTGCAATGTTTTTTCAGCCTGCATCGTCAAAAGTCTTGTACTAATGGCATAGTATATTTTTTGTACGCCGCCTCCAGAACTATAGGTATACATCGAGATGCGTCGTATATTAAGGCGTCAAAAAGAAATTTTAGTAGAAGACAAGACGGGGAACAATTCGATTAAACCCTCTCAGCTTACCAATGCTCGAGGCGGAAAATTCAATTTTGCGTAGTACTGTGGAGGCCCTTAGATTGGCAGTAGCTCTGTTGAAATATCATCAATGTATACCAATTACGAGTTTTAAAAAAATCAGGGAGAATAAAAAGGAGATACTTACTCTCGGGTAAATAAATAAAAGATGCAAAAGTGGAGAAAATAAATTAATATAAAAATTCTTTGTTCATAACATTCATTAAACCACAGCCACTGGCAACGTATAATACATTTATTATATCGAAGCTCTTGTGAAAATTTAAAAAAGCCAAACAAGACGAAAAAAAGCATTTACGAGAATATTTCAGAGAAAATAAATTGCTTTCGAGTTTAATACACCTTTAATGCAAGTCATGTGCAATTGATAAATGTATACCAAACTTAAATTATAGCACTCGTCAAAAGCAATATCAAATGGCAATAACTATCTATTGATTCAGACGCGGCACGTTATTTTTCACAGTTAAAAAAAAAAGAATTCTAATGAAAAGAAGAAAAATATCAGTATCGAAACTTCACATTACCCACAAAAATTCGTTTCCTTTTTCTTTAAATATCAATTTATCAAATAGAATTACCGCACATATTTCGTAAAATTATTATTTCAAAGCCTCACATGACTTCCTTTCCTTTTTGAGCTCAGATGTGCGTATTCACTTGAGGATCATTGAATTACATACAAAATATGTTTGAAAGCATTTCTCGTTTACGAACATAACACAGCTCATGTAGGTACATCAACTTGTTTCAACACATTATTTATAATAAATGTAAAAGAGTTTTCGCAAATTGAAATTTTAAAGAATTCGGAAAACATACGGTGAAAACGAGTCGACACTAAATTAAAGGTAAATTTGTGCTCTCGAAATTTATTCATTTGCATTTTTCGCGGTCTTGAACCCTTATCCAATTATGGGCCGAAAACTTATTACTAACACTTTAACAGTCCCTTCGAGTATCTCCTTTGATTGTGCTATAATGAGAAAATATTTTATACTAAAGCATTACCAAAGTTTTGTTTAAAATGCAAATTACTACCTAATTGTAATGAATATACCTAACCCTCTAGTTCTAATCAATGTGGTGTGCGGTTCTGTTATCGTGTCGTCACAACAGCATTATAATAAAGACATCAAGCGCGATTTCGTTAAAAAAACATATAAAATTCGTACGAACTGACACAAAATTATTTTTAAAAGCGTTTTGAATTAACCATCCCCTACTTCTTGAAATAAAAGTCACTTCAAACAAGGGTACATCAAGAGCAAAACGAAAGTCGAATAGAAATTTTTAATCTCGATTCAAAACGTATTTCTTTTCTTTCAATTACAACCACGACCCTTATTTTCTTACATTTCCACTCTTGTAAACCTTTCAGGAGAGTTTCAAGTTTAAAATTCTTTTTTTTGTTAAAGTTTTATTTTTTTAAATAAAAAAATTATCAAAGAGAATTACTTTCGTTGCGTTTGTTTATTTTAGTTAAATTTTTATTATTCGTTTACAAAGCCATACCTGATGATACCAGAATAGCAGAGTTGTTGAATTTACACTTCAACTACCTATTGCTCTAAAAAGTTTTAATTGCAGAAATGTATACGTTTGGAAAATTTCTACTCTCATAATAGTCTGGGCGGCGGCGTACAAGAAAACTAAACCATAGGTAGATACAAAAATTTTTGAGTACCTAATATTGCAAATGTAGGGGTCAAATAAGACGATTGAGTACAGGAAGAATTTATATACAAAAAAATTGCGTTTTTTAATGTAGATTTCAAATATACTATGGCAGACGGTAGCATTCATGGTAACAGACGCCTTTGAAGTTGAAGAATATTCGTGCTGACGGTTCTCGTGAGAGCGAGTGAGCGATTGTAATACACGGTGGTGGATGATAAGCAGAGATAGGCTCTTATCTTGTCTCTAAAGAGACTCGCTCACTTAAAAATTAATTTTATACATACAATGACTCACTATAACGCATTATTTATGTTTTTTGGGGTGGCGAATCTAAGTTTCACTTTTCCACCTCGTAAAAGTGATGCGTTCTGAGAAAACTGCAAAAACATGCCCTTTCTTAGTTTATCGCTTATAACTTGAATACGACACCTTTTTGTGAAATGTTTATTATACAAAAATAAACTAAATTAAATTTGCTATAAATTATGTTTGTTAAGTTTGTTTCTCCAAATAAACGGTTTAGGCGCTAGAGCGCGTTAAAGTTTGACAAAAATTCCAAAATCTATCAAAAAATTATATTTTTAGTTTATCGCCTATAACTGAAACAATACGCACTTTTAGAAAAAAGTGTTTCTACGCTAAAATAACGTAAATAAAATTTCCTACAAATTATATTTGTCAGGTCTTTTTCTCGAACGAACGGTATAGGCGTTAGAGCGTGTTCATGTTTGACAAAACTTCCAAAATCGATAAAAAAAATTATCTTTTTAGGTTATCGTCTATAACTCCAAAAATACGCACTTTTTGGAAAAGTGTTTATACACAAAAAGAAAGAAAATGAAAATTCTAACAAATTACGTTTCTTCGTTTTTTTCCATCCGACAAATGGTTTAGGTGCTAGAGTGCGTTGAAGTTTAGTGTAGTATATCGGCCGTAGCTGCTAAAGCAAGCTCTCATTTCAAACCTGTACAAAGAACCTGAGTTCCAAACAACGGTGCATTTGTTGACGGTGAAGGGGGGGAGTTAAATTTTGAAATTTATTCTACAAGCTACAAGAAGGGTAGCTCGAGATCTGGAGGCCGCTTACAGGAAGTGCAATGGGCCCAATTAAGTGTCCTAAGTACAGAAAGCTAGTCTCCCTCCCTAAACGATACAGATCCAGCGGGCTATTTATTGCAGCGTGTCTTGTGGTCAAATGGCAGCGATTCGACGGTCTTTCCGACACTTATGTTTCGTGAATAGCGCTTAACAGAGCTAATAAAAAAAGAGAAGTTTTCCAGAGATACTGTGGATATCATGGTGTCGCTAAGCATCATTTCGATGAAATTACATAGCCAACGTAATCAAACTAAACACTGAAAATTTGTTGTGAGATTTGCTACGACGTGAGAACGAAACCGCAAGGTGCGTTGTGCAACGAGTTATAATATTCATATCGTGTTTTTTTGCATTGTTCTGAAGTTTTGAAAAGAAAAAGTTTCGTGGGTTACGAAATCAGGTTGGTTTTGTGATTAATGTAATTTTTTATTTATTTTCCATTGCATTATTAATCATACATTACAGCTTCAGTTCTAATCTTTCGATACACGCGGTATCGTTGAGTTCCATTAAAGTTTAATTAACGTAATAAATTCAAATTGTAATCAGATTATAATAATACAGCTTAATTAATACTATTGTGTAATTGAATTTAAATAAATCCGATTAAAACTACAATCGTTAACCCATTAATAAACTATTAGAATCCCCGTAATAAAATTTGGGGTCGGTATAATAAAAGTTTTGTGCAATTGATTGAGTATGCTAATTTTTGTTTAAAATAAATATTTTCTTTAGGGCGGGTGGTAGGTTATATCGTACAGTTTAGTTGGGATTTATGTTTTACAAAGTTTAGAGGAGGCTACACTGCTAAAATATAACTCTTAAAATGCAAACAGACAAACGGACTAACAGACAACAGGCGGGCAGACACAAAGATCTTCTGCATAAACGGCAGAAAAACGTCTTTATTCTTCTCATCGTGTAAAAGAGAACAAAAGCTTAATGCTCAAAAGGAAAAGGTTAAATAAAAGAGCAAAATATCCTTTTGCGTGTGTTTCTTTACATAATTAAATTATCAAAATTAAAACAAAGCTTTCGAGTATAAATGAGACTTTTCTGAGAACAAAAAGTTTATCAATATAAACAGAACAAAATAGCACATTTATACCGGGTGTTGCCCATTGGGTTCTTCCGATATTTTGTTCGTAAATTGGTAAGTTCTTAAACATATAAATATAATAACGTTCTAAGAGTAAAATCAACTACCTAAGGTGATTTTCCGACAAGAACAAGAGAAGGATCTATAATAGCCTAAAGCTTTGAATTGGTAAATGAACAGATGACGTCCGTTATTACTCTACTGATATTTCACGCTTCCGTAAACTTATAGACAACCTAAAGAGGAAACTTGCAAACAGAAGTAGACATGGGTAAGATATTGATTTTTTAAATAAGAAAAACTTTATAATTTACCATTTTTAAATAAATCTTATTAGAGTTGGGCAAAAATGTGATTTTACTGCACTGCGGGCATATACTCGCACAGCTATCGTGCAAAACGCTTTGATCTATTTAACGACTCGAACGAAAACTAGTTACATTTATGTAAATATTTTTGTTATACTATGATTGAAAATCCCATTTATTACAATCGAGTGGTGCTCAAATAAAATTTGAATCGGAATATACTTTAATAAATCCGTTAGAATGCGCATTTGTAAATTTAACATAATATTATTGGGTATATGACGGACCGATCGACTTAGTCCCCTCTTTCTTTTCTTTGGCAGATTATTGCCCCTTTTGTCCTTTTGATGAGATTTAGGAGTTATCCTCGCAGATTGAATGTTAATAGGAATAGGTGGAGTCGATTTTACTCAAGCGCTCTTAGTCGAGGGAGGTCTAGAAAAGGGTAGCCCACCCGATAAGTAATGACGTAAAAACAGGCATTTATTTCGTAACTTGTTGACATGATTCATCCACAAAAATGTTTTTCTATTTCGGTACTTTAATCCACTCCTTAACGTACTGTTTTGGTCTCAAAACAGTGCGTTAAGAAGCTCTCTTAACGTACTGTTTCTGGGGGATTTTCTTCTGCTAAGTTCGCGTCAAGTTGAACTGACGTTTAACAATGTCAAATATAATTTATTAAAATGTTTATTTTTAGAGCTTATTAGAATTGAAATGTAATAAAGAATAATGGTTTTACATATTTCATTCATTTTTATTTGTTAAAATTTAAATTATACAGACAGGAGTAGGTGCATTATTTAAATTTAAAAAAATAAACTTGCGACATCTATGAATCATTGAACTAAATGATGTGACATCTCAGTCAGTGCCACCACAATTATTATAAAAAGAAAATCTCCATGATGTTAATTGTTTAAATATTTTAACAAATTAATTTTATTAAAATGCGAAATAGAAAAAATAGTATAAATTACGCGTTTCATAAGCCTTGTTAAGTACTCGTCCTTTTTAAAACTCGCCGCAAGCGGCTCGTTTTCAAAACTTGGACTCGTACGTTAACACGGTGCCTTATGAAACTTGTACTTTAATATACTATTTCGATTGTATATAAAAACTCAGAATCGTTGCTATATACAGTGTGTCCAGGATCGACTTTACTATTTATTAGTATTATGAACCTAGTGTTGATAATTTGTAATGCAACACTGCTTGGTATGAATAGCAATTCAGATGTGGGGCTTATCCGATATGTAAGAAGAAGTGTATAAATATATTGTGGTATTAGTATTATTCATCGATAAGAGTATGACTGTTATCATTTACGTAGTTACTAGTTATTCATTTATTGTTAGTCATTATGATTATGTGACTATCTTTTATAGTGATAGATGTAGATTAACTTCGGGCATTCATAGTTTGGTTCTCAACGTGGAAGTGTGTTTGATGATTAGTGCAATAGTTTAGTTTACCTTACATATCAGAAGCGGGATTATTAAACCCAGTGAATATTATTATTTAAAAATAAAATAAAAATAAGTGATTCTTTTTTGGTTTTCTTTTGTTCGTGAAACAAGAGCGTAAGAGTATGGGAAGAAAATCTGGCCGTTCAAGGCGCATCAGCAGTTCAAGCAGTTCTTCGGAAACGTCTGAAGAAACCGTCTTAAAACGACAGGTGAAAAAACTAAAACGAGAGGTCGAACAGCTAAAAAGTAGGCCATCGACAACCGCACATCCCAGTGACGAGTATTTAATACCTATTTATGATCCTTCAAAGGACGATATGGTGGTGGAATAGTGGGTGAAAAGAGTGGATAACTTAGCAGAGAGATACGAGTGGAGCGACAATTCCATAGTTAGAGTTTCTAAAAGGAAACGCACGTCAATGACGAATATTTAATCGATGCTGTAATAGGCGGTATCAAAGACGAAAATATAGCACGAACGGTTAGGTCAGCGAGACATACGGATGCCAACTTATTGTTTGCATCTTTAAATACATTAGGTAATATGCCAGGAAATGCCAACGAAGCACCAAGTACAAGTTCTTCTTTTTCCAGTATGCATAGTACAAAATTTTCTAAGCGCTTCCAAAATGCTAATCCCCCGAATAGTAATAGACGTTTTTCTAAAAATCACAGTGTTACGAAAGCTTCTTGTTATAATTGCGGTATACCGGCTCATTTTGCGCGTGTGTGTCGTAAACCACGAACGGAGTGCCCTAAATGAAAAGAATTGGGTCATACTTTAGATATGTGTCCTTTAAAAGCGTCTTCGCCGACCAATACAAAAGTGCTTATACGACTAAGAGAGCAAAACTGTTCTCAAGCAAATACGAAAGTGCTTATACGATTTAGAGATAAAAACGTACCTATACGGTCTAGAGTCTAGAGATTGACAGATCTCTAACCAAACACATCAACGAGGTTACGTGATATAATATATTTATGTATTGTTATGTTTTAGCTCTTTATAAGAGTTATATTGTGGTAGTAGTATTATTCATCGATAGGAGTATGACTGTTATCATTTACGTAGTTACTAGTTATTCATTTATTGTTAGTCATTATGATTATGTGACTATCTTTTATAGTGATAGATGTAGATTAACTTCGGGCATTCATAGTTTGGTTCTCAACGTGGAAGTGTGTTTGGTGATTAGTGCAATAGTTTAGTTTACCTTACAGATACATTTTTTATAAACCCAATATTTTGAAAAAATGCTCATGTGGCAACAACATAAAGCGGCGTCCAGACTACAGCTGCAACGCGAATGCAACGTTAGCAAACGCTGGACAAACGTTGCATTCGGTGTAGTCTGCACGACGCTTATCAAAAAAGGTCATGTTACACTGATTTCTAAATTAGCTTTTCAGCTACACGTGAAAAATAACTCCACAACTTGCACGATGATCGCCACCTCTATTTACTTTAAAATTATAGCACTTTTATTCCAAAAGAACATTTTGTGTATAGAGAAAACAAAAACTTTACGATTCGATAACTGCCATTCTTTCCAAATTACGTTAATAAATTGAATAATCTCTTAATAAAAGACGAGAATTTCTAAAGTCATTGTCCATGTCCACGTCGACTTTTGTAATAAATAACAAAATCTTGAGAAAAATTTTCGTCTTTACGAGATGAAAGATTAAAATAACATTTGAATTAGTGTCAAAAGCTTGAAACTGGATCAAAATGGCAAAATAAACGAAACAGATTTAAGACTTGTTAAACATTTTTTGGCAACTTGTTGTGAGTTTAGTTAACATCTTAATAGAATCCGAAGTTTTCACCCTTCCAAATATTCCGAGACGCAATAAAACGTAAAATCCTCTCTTTAGCAAAAGTTGGATAAATATGTAAACGGCCGTAAACCTTAGTTAGAGTAAAAATAACGATTATAATTAATCTCTGGAAGAGAGAAATAAATCTCGCGGATTTCTTTATCGAGTTAAATGAAAAAAATTAATTGTCGATTCATAAATCTAAATAAGTAAAAAGAATTTGTTACAAAATCGATATAATTGCCTCAACAGAATGAAACAAAAGAGCTTTTGTAACTAAGCATTAGACGTATTATCCATTTTCGAAGAGAGAAGTAATTAGAGCACAGGGAACGTTACTTTAGAGGGAGACTTTGGGATTGTCCAAGTCCGCTTACCATTAATTATAGAAAATAAATTTCAGTTATATTATGAACGGCGGAATTTCATTAATGTTCTAATCGATTCATAAATTACATCGGATCTCGACTATTCGTATAAAGTTAAAAGATTTTCGTTTTATATCAAAGATTCTATATCATGATAGAAAATTGTTTTCTTATGTTTCTTATCGCGTTTCCAGAAAAGATTGTTTTTAAATCTTCGGGGACGACTAGCGTTGATTGTATATTTTTTTCACTCTAATATTTTATTAGAAACTTATAAAATCACAAAAGCATAAAGAAGCATCGGTCGTAATATACTATTCAGTTTTCAAACAAAAAAGAAATCTGCAGAGTAACACAAAGGATAGAAATTAAGAAAAGTATTGTAAAGTGGGCGGAGTTAGAAAAAAACTTAAGGGGACCTAGGTGAGTCTCATTCTTGAATTTGGCCCTAGATTTTAGATTTGGATAAAATATTCAAAAAATATAGTCAAGTGAATTGTACTAAATTCCTAGTAAAGATGCACAATGCAGGGTATCCGCTCTTGACCTATAATTTTTTTATGAAATTTTCTTTTCAAATGAGACTTCTTTTCTCTTTTAGATAAAGGTTCAAGCTATGTCTGTCTCGTAGTGCTTTTTTAATTTTTTTGTCAGTATCCGTGGAAAGGTGGAACTTTCAAAGTTGAGTGTAAAATGACGCACTTGTAAAGGTATTTCCACGAATACTGACAAAAAAATGTACAAAAACACAATGAGACGGGCATACGTTAAACCTTTCTCTATAAGAAGCAAAAAGTTTAATTTGAAACAAAAATTATGAGGCAAGAGTAGAGAGTGTGCTAGAGAGTTACAATTTCACTTTAGAGCCCCCTTAATGTTAATGCATTTTCCATTTGAGCATCAAACATAGGAAAAGCAAACGGTGCATTAACTTTTAAGATCATTACAACTAACAAATGCCTCCTTAACACAATTGCCTCGAAATTCTCTCTATATGTAATCGATTACTAAAACATCATCGCAAGTGGTTTGTCTACATCGTGTTCTCGAGACTTAGCAACTTTTTTTATCGACTCCTTTTTTCGCGTTGAAAAAAGAAGAAAAATTCAGAAATACACATTGTTGATTGTTACTATCTTTTCAATTATCCTTTACCACCCTTCAATCGCGATTTTACCACTAACGACGCACTCGGCAAACAGGTCGCTCGATATTTCGAGAAAACCGCATCCTCCGTTTCATTTTTTAGTTTTAATTCGTCGATTAGAACGTGGTTTATTTTTACGGGATGAAATTTTTTTTGTTAAAAATTCCCAAACACAAAATTGTTATTAATATAAATTACCAAAACCGGGCGTAATTTATATACAGACATGTTATCTAAGATTTTAATTTCTATCGCGATAAAAGCAGCTGCTATATATCCCTAGGGTTCCATTTATGTTTATTAGAACTCAGTATTCGGCTCAGGTACTTTTGGCTTTAATTTTACATAAACGAACATCATTCAAATTAACTTTTATTCCAGATCTTTTTAAAGCACTGCACTTTAAAAAGGTTCATTTTATATTTTAAATTATAATCTAATGCTTCCCACGTATTACATATAATCACTTTTCAATTACCTTCTCACGAAATTTGATTGCGCTCTTGAAAGGTTTAACCCGGCGTAGGTTACACCAATTTTTTTACATAGATGGTACACTGGGGTATCCTATACCCCCTATTCAAAATTTGTCTAAAATGTTAAAAATATAAAACAATGGATATATATCTGGTTGACTAGACTTTAAGGGGGCCTTTTTAGCTTAAAAAAATAAGCAACTATGATACTAAGGACTAAGATTGCTCTAAGATTCGAAATTTGTTTTATGTGATAAATATTTGAGTTAGAGCGAATTTATTTTCGAAAACATTTACAAGAATGGTTAAAAAATGAAGAGCAACAATAAAAACTACAATATAAATATATAAAGTATTTTATATGTAAAATTAATGGTTAATAACCCTTAAAAAATTACGAGAATCGTACACTGGGGTATATGAGACCCAAGCACACTTCATACTGCCCTCATTCATAGAAAGTACAAATTTGGACTAAACTTCTGGGATTGATGGATTACATAGAGTTTTAGGAGCAGATACTATGAATTCACTCGTTAAAAATTAAGAAGACGCCAAAGCTTCAAGCTTGTAAACATGCGACTGGGCGCTCAGTTGACTTATAAGTTTAAGGTTAAAGAACAAACAAAAAAAACAAATAATCAAACTTACCTTTAATCGCACAAAAATCTTCTTCATCATTGAAAAATGGATTAGGAAATTTGCACGATTATAAATATTGTTACACTTTACTTATAAATTAAATATAAAATGTTGAGGTTTTGTTTTAAAGTTACCAAGACATGTGTGCATTACCATTACTAAACTATACATTTGTTGCATCTGCCAATTCTTATCAATTATTAAATAAAAATGAAATTTCAACATTTTAACGCCATCTAGCAAAATAATAAATTAAACAGAACAAAATCAAAAGTACGATTTTAAATGGCGTTAAAAATGGGTATCTCATACCCCAGAGTACCGACGCAGAATTTAAAAAAACAAATGTTTTGGAAAATGTGTGTACATTTTTTATAGTTACAAGAAACTGCTAGTGCTCTACAACAATTCTTGCGTTCATACTAATTTAATGTTAAGTACTGACGTGTTCTTCGACTTAACTGCGGTAAGCAATAATAAACAGTAAAAAATTGTAACCTGTGCTCACCTTTGCTATCATTGCTAGCTAGTGCTTGTATCGAATATATTGGCATTAAATTTTCTGGTACAATGCCTTTGCGATTTGATCTTTTCCAGAAAATTTCTAATTTTGATACCACACTTGATATATTATTCCAAATATACACTATCTCTATTTCAAAGTACTCTACATAGTCAATATAAAATCAGAAGGTAAAATTATAATTTTAAATAAGGGAAGGAAACAATGAATCGTTCAGTAGAAGCAGAATTGTAGAAGACGGCAGTGATTCTTTAGCAGACGCTGTTAAAGATTCTCATTTCATCTCAGTTTAGAGCTGAAATGATAACTCGATAGAGCGAGACGTCTGCAGCTGAAAACGCGCGAGTTGGGTGGGAGACAGTGTGGAAATATACTAAAACAATTAGTACTTACAGACGTTTATAAACGTCACTATAAAAGTCACATTTATTTGCATTAAAAATTTTTTAAGAGGGGCCATTCAAATTATCAAAGTCAATAGATGGCAGCACGTGCTATTTCAGCTTATTTTTATTTACCACACCATTATTATTCCGTCGAGCGAATCGATTAATAATACACACCTACTAAATAAGAACTTGGTGCTCTATAGCCTAACGCAATTTTGAGAGGCGTAAATGGTAAAATACGGACGCAACTCACTTATTAAAATTCACGTAATTCAAAAAAAAATACGAATATAATTAAACTTTGAGATGGCTAACCTGTACTTTGGATGTTATTTTAGAATACGTAGAGGTGCAAAACTGAAAATTACCAACCCTAAGTGCACAGTGTGACTTAAACACAAGACATTGACAGACAATAGGTTAGATGTTGACTTTCTGCCACAACACAAAAGTGCAGTGACGCACTCGTCTAAAGTTTGAATGTTATCCATTGTTAACGTTTGCTGGTACGCCACTGCACTGTTTATGTTGTGGCAGAAAGTCAACATCTAACCTATTGTCTGTCAATGTCTTGTGTTTAAGTCACACTGTGCACTTAGGGTTGGTAATTTTCAGTTTTGCACCTCTACGTATTCTAAAATAACATCCAAAGTACAGGTTAGCCATCTCAAAGTTTAATTATATTTGTATTTTTTTTTGAATTACGTGAATTTTAATAAGTGAGTTGCGTCCGTATTTTACCATTTACGCCTCTCAAAATTGCGTTAGGCTATAGAGCACCAAGTTCTTATTTAGTAGGTGTGTATTATTAATCGATTCGCTCGACGGAATAATAATGGTGTGGTAAATAAAAATAAGCTGAAATAGCACGTGCTGCCATCTATTGACTTTGATAATTTGAATGTCCCCTCTTAACCTTAATTTATTTAATTTAACGCGGGAATTTCAAAAATTTACAAGACACATCTCCGTTTTTTATAATAATTTTTAAGCTTTATTTTTAATTTTTGTAATTTTTTATTTTTTATCTGATGAAGCCTTAGGGCGAAACGCGTCATATTATATATTTTTGTTTCAAAACGTGGGTTTATTATCTTCAAAACATTTTTATTATTAACTTAAGGGAGGCTCAAGAAGGGTGGGTTTTTGCTATTTTATCAGTTATTTGTTTATAACTTGAAAACTACGAACTTTTAGGGAAAAGGTTTTCTATATAAAAATAAACTACATTAAATTTCCTACAAATTATGTTTTTTGCATTTTTTCTCCAAACAAACGGTTTAGGCGCTAGAGCGCGTTATTACAATTCGTCAAAAATTCCAAAATTGGTCAAAAACTGTCTTTTTAGTTTACCTCTTATAAGTCTAAAATTGGTCACTTTTAGAGAAACATGGTTTTATAGAAAAATAAAGCAAATTAAATTTCCTACAAATTATATTTTTAGGTTTTTTTTCACAAACCAACGGTTTAGGCGCTAGAGCGCGTCAAAAATTCCAAAATTAATCAAAAACTGTCTTTTTAGTTTACCCCGTATAACTCTAAAAGTAGTCCCTTTAACTAAAAAATTGTTCTATAAAAAAATAAAGCAAATTAAATTTCCTACAAGTTATTTATTTTAGATTCTTTTTCCAGACAAATGGTTTAGGCGCTAAAGCGCGTTAAAGTTCGTCAAAGATTACAAAATTGGTCAAAAACTGTCTTTCTAGTTTATCTCTTATAACTCTAAAATTAGTCACTTTTGGAGAAAAATGGTTCTATAGAAAAATAAAGCAAATTAAATTTCCTATAAATTATGTTTCCAAGATTTTTACATAAAGCAAACGGTTTAGGTGAGGCGTTAAATCGCGTAGAAGTTTAGTTGAGAGAACCGCCCCCGGAACTAGTTTTCTTCAGCTTCAAAGGCGTCTGCCATAGCATATTCTAAATCTACACAAAAAATGCAATTATTTATAGATACATTTTTCGTATACCCTATAATAGTTTAGTTTGACCCAAAAAACCTACTTTTCTCGAGCCCGTTGGACTAATGGGGGACTATATATTGGGATACAACTGGCGATGGTTAGTGAGGTATACTCCCCTCGCCTTTCTGCACATCAGAGGGATTTATTCGTTCAAATCCCTCTTAATCTCGCGGTCACTTTGCACATAGGTCGATTACAGTTTTAGTATGACGTAAGTTTCAATCCCCCAACACAACCCCTATTTTTAGTAGAAAAGCACTACATTTATTTATGTCATCAATCACATTATTCAATTTTGTTCACTAATAAATAATGAAATATTTATCGGAAAATCATTTACAGTGCAATTAAACTTTCAGACTAAAACGGACTAGGTATATTTACTATTGGAATAGTAATTTACTGACGTTTAGTATAGGGAAAATATCTTTGAGGTGGACGGCCTACGAATCGGACACTCGAATTTTTCAATACACCGGATTGAAATATCTAACATTTTAGTTCCTATAAGCAGGCCTGATGATTTTACCATTAGGCTAACAAGGCTGCAGTCTTAGGCCTCCGGATTAAGACTTAAGTAATATATTGAGTAGATATTTTTTTGTGGAACGCCTTGTTTGGAGACACTATCAATCCATTATTTTTGTAAAACATGTTTTTAAAATATTATTTATATCGTTGTCCACTTCATAAGCACACCTGCCAATTCCAAGGCAAGTGTACCTATGAAGTGGACACTTTAAAAAAAATAATGAATGAATAAAACAAGTGACTGGAGGTTTTATTTATTAATGCAGTTTAATATGATTTTAATTGATTGTTAACAAATGTACTACATGGTACTACCTATCGATAATTTAGCATGATAACTTTTTTTACATTTTTGCCTGGGATAGAGTTAACATCAAAACAAAAAAAATACTAATTCAAGGGAACTATCTCTTACAATTTTTATTTGAATTCGTTGTACTTTTATAATTATACGAATAAATAATATATTCAAAAATAAACACAAAAATAGATACAGTCCATCCAATACCGACCAAAATAAAAACTGCCTTCAAATCGCCCAAATTTAAAATAATGCTAGACTCTTTTACTTTGTGTTTTCTCGAAATTTTCGAAACCAATTCACGATTTACAATTTTTTCACTTTGTGCCAAAATACCGTGATCGTGCAAATACGCAATTGCCTTATTCATTCTTTCCAATAATGGAAATCCTTTTGAAAACGCCATAGATGCATACACGGACACAACCCTTTTCTGTAATAAGTGTATTAGGGGCCTATTATTAGGTCCAATAAAATGGTTATTTATGGCGTTTTGCAAAAAAAATCTCGTGCGAAGTACGGCAAAATCGCCTTTAAAAGCTGTTCGATTCAAACATTCTAAAGTTAAAGGACAATGGATATAATTTTTGTGGAAATAAGCATCCTCATAATTATTGGAATAAGAATAGATGTTGGACGTTGAAGGATAAATACCGAAACCTATTTTAGAATTAATCAAATCGTCGATAGTTGATATTTGTTTTTCGTAAGAATCAAAACTTAAGACCCTAGTAATGTGACTTTGTAAAGCTACAGCAAAGAACAAACAAAAATAAAGCCAGAGAATAAATACCGTTCTTTTGTTCGAACCTCCTTTTCTCAAATAATATCCTTGTCCGAAAAAGATTTTATAACAAACCATAACCGTCGAACATAATGATAAGTAATCGTGCTTGGTTTCGGTTACATTAGACAAATATAAAACTAAAATTACAAGTACGAAAGTGAACAATAGTAACAGAGATATGTGATATCCAAATGTATTTGTGAATGAGTTCCATCGAGAGCTCAATTTCGCTGCCGGTACGCCCCAAACTAAAAAATCTTCTATGTAAGGAATGGTAAAGTCAAAATCCCAAACTTGACTAGCGTTTGCATAAAAGCAACCGATGCCTACGTCAGCTTGGCGTCTCTGAAGGAAGCCATATGCACCGGAATAAGAGTTGTTGGTTAATTTTGTACCCCAACCTCTTTGGTTGGTTTCAATAATTTGAACTTTAAAACCAACGATGCCTTTGAGCTAAAATTAGAAAAAGCAATTACACTGCAGTAATTTTCAACATTCTAGCTTCCATCAAATGGGGTAGTTATGATTTTTTGCTATACTCGTACTGTCTAGGACGGAGGCGTAATGATTAATTTTAATGACATCTGTAGACCTAATAATTATGTCCGAGATACAAATATGCAAATATTTGAAAAATGTTCATATTGTGCGATTTTTGGCGATCCAGCCATGACGTGAGATATTAAAAGGGGGTGAAGAAGAAAAAAGATGTGCAATTTTTGCTAAATATTAATCAAAATATTTTTTAATAAAATGATAATTTCCAGAAACGTAAATAACAATTTTTATTATTGACCTAGGGTAAGCAAAGGGGTAGTAAAAATCAACTTCACAACCCAAAAGGAGGTTAGTAATAATGATAGGTTCTGAGGCTAGTAGTGGAAAAAATTAATTATATATTTTACTCACAATTTCGAGCAACTTAATTTCCATCCCTTGTAATTTACCATCGATTTTAAATAAATATGGAGGATATTGAATATACAGCAACCTCAGAGTAAAATTACGCCAATCTTGCGGTATCTTGTTCGGAAAAAAATTTATACTTTGTTCGATTTTCCCTTTTACGCAGTTTCGTAAAAGAACAGGCTTCAGTCGATCCTCTTCATTGACAGAAAAGTTAAACGGAAAATAAGTATAAATTTCAATTTTTTCCGAATATTTAGCCAACAGAATTATTACATTGAAGACGTTTTTCTTTAATAGTATTTCGAAAAGAACGTTTTTCAAAGTTTGAACGATTAAGATCAATTTTGCTCTAGGATTCCATTCCTTGGTTAAGGATAGTTTCTCCAAAACGTCTTCTAGTGAGTGATCGCTTAGTGCGATAATGTAAACATTAAATCTGAACAGAAATGGCGAATTAAAATTTGTAGAGTGGTCGTTCTGTAAGACAACCGTCTTGAACTTTAAATCTTGATACTTGACATCCAAACTTAAAAAAATGATGAAATCCGAATCTCGAAAATATTTGTTTTGCAACGTAAACATACAATTTTGCACGTATTGGTTATTTTGTGTTAAGGGTGCGCTTATTTCGGCCACCGAAATCTCCATCAAGACGAGCAACATTAAAGTCTTCAAAGGTGACATATTACAACTGTTACATCTTCTATTATACTAATTGTTTAAATAAAAGATTATTTACTGTTCACGAATTTATTTGTACTTCGACCGAGTTCTAGACGCCGACTCTTGATGTATGAACATATTCGTGCGTGTGTATCAATTATCAATCCCCACTTATTATATAGTATTTCCACTATGTTACAACAATTTATACATATACAACAACCCTTTTCCCTGGGAAAATTAATTCAATAATTTAATAGGTAGGTACAGTAACAAATTGTTACAATTGTACATTGACAGAAAACTCACTATATATTCGTCCATTTGTGGCCAATAAAATCAAGCTTCAGCCTGTGCTCTAGTTTTGACAATTATTTCAAATCTTTACTATTTAAAATATGATTTTGTCATTTGCTCTTATTTTAATTTTTAAATTAGCCCAATAAGCGACTATAAACAACTTTAAAAAAATTATAGACTAACCGGAGGCAATTCGGAGTACAATTGGCTTTACGTGACTCGTAAAGATTTTATTTGCCTCGCTTCGCTCGACGTTTTAACTACCATGCTGCGTCACATAAAGTCTCACTTATACTCCTAATACAATAAACTGCTATTATAACTCTTTTTTATTCGTGGCTTGATTTTTAATAGCGTCTAATACTATATCTGGATCTATTTCAATCAAATTATCTCCTGATCTGGCTTAGAATCATAACCACTAAACGTATAATTACCTTAATAATATAAATATTGAAACTTTTTCAATTTTTTGCATAAATTTACGTCTAAATTAATTTACTAGGAACGTTAAAACTATTTTGTTATTTCTAGAGTTTATCCCATGAGTCAATTTTGCATGAAAATGAAAGGCTAACCAATGCTTTAAGCTTTAGCCGCCCACAGACCTCGTGATTTTTCATCAGTCGTCGTGACAAACATGAGGCTCAATTACGACGGTGTCACGATGATCGATGAAAAATCACGAAGTCTGTGGGCTCATCGGACTTGAAAACCTGTCATTTTTTATTCGATAGAGAGGGTAAATTAGCCCTCTTCTTTTCATTTGAAAGAAAAACACTAACGAGTCCAACGACCCCAAAACCATTGAGTTGTGATGGTAGAACGCGAGATATGGGCCACAACGCATTTTTCAAAATGGCGGAGTGTGACGACCTTTCCTACTGACAACACAAAACAGTGAAGTGCGTAACTTTGCCAGCTAGGTTCGGATGTTAAAGAAAATAAGGGGCCACACAAGTTTGATACACACTTCCACAATCCTCAAACTGTGAAATAGGATACGCAGAAATAAAAAAAACATCAACAATCCCCTACACTTCCTCTATTTCTCAACAAATAGTGTGATGAGTGATGAGTGATGGAGATGATAATGTTATAATATACAGTAAGTATCTACCTTATCTGATGCACGTTAATCCTTTTGATGAAATGATAAGGATGATCCTCGAACTGATGGTAAAATGATGGAAGCTCGTTTTACTACGATGAATGGTAACAAAGATATGGTGATGATCTGATTTTTTTTTAATTTAATTGAGAATACATCTCTTTCAGCAGGAGTGCTGGTATAGAGAAAAAAAAGAATTATGATACAGAATAAACATCAACATAAACATAACATTTACATTAACATTAACGATCATGATAATAATGATGATGATGATGATGATGATGATAATAATAGGAACTTATTCGCTCGAACTTTACTCCCGTACAATAACCCTTTTGATAAAAGAAAACAAATAAGAAATAAACAAACGAACAAAGAAACACTTAGACCTACGTACCTTTTTATAAGGGTAACTTCCTGTGGTAGCACTAAATCTCAATTTAATGGAAAACTATTAAATATTTTAGTTCAAAACGATATGTACTCACAAAAAAATCCCCAAAGAGCGTAAAACTTTTTCCAATTAAAACTCTCAATCTCCAAGTTTTTACTCTAATTATTTCGTACCACAACGTGCACCAGTAGAAACGAAAATTCTAATATGCACAATATGTGATTCTACAAATCGTATATACAGGGTGACCCCGAGTCCCGAAAAAGTCCCATAACTTTTTCGAATGTCGAAATGTGAAAATTCTGGCTGTTATGATGAAGAAACAAAATTTCGAACAATCCATACTTATAGTATATTGTTGGAAAGCTTGCCAAAAAAGCTTTCGATAATATACAGAGGGTGCCATTTGAAAAAAAATAGTTTTTGACATGATTAAGTTGGCATTTTCAAAAAATCGCACTAACCTCATAAAACTTGACGAAATAGTCCAAGACATGCCAAAAGATTTGGCAAAGCTTCAGGAATCCATAGGACCTGTATATAAACGAGACTATTTTCAAATTATGCATTATTGGGACTTTTTCGGGACTCGGGGTCACCCTGTATATATATTAAAAATATCTTATTAAAAAGATACGCAAGTTAAAGAAACATACCACAGAGGACGCGACAAGTAACAATTAAAATAATAAAGTTTAGAAATAGACGGACAACAAATAAAACCGTTACAGGCGAAAGGGGTAATTTCGGGGATACGCAAAATCAAAGTTAAGGTCTCCGACCGTGCTCCGACCAACCTATCCCCATCAAATAAAGAAATAAAAAATGACAGTGCCTAAAACTTTTAGATCACACGTATAGAATTTTGGTAAATGCACTGGACTATTTGTTCCTTTGATGGTCACCATTGAAGCAACCCGAGAAGCCTTTTTCCAGTCTCCACTGTCCATCGATGAAAGTTGTTCGTACAGTGATAACTGATAACAAGTAGCGATGGTTAGTGAGGTCTACTCCCCTATATTTATAGTCTCTCGACTCATCGGAAGGATTTATTCATATGTTATACTATCTCTAAATCTACAAATTTTACCCGATAAACTGTGGGTATGAATGATTTTTTCAAAATTGAAAATGTTGGAGACATCGCAGAACTTTGCAAAAACAAGCAACCCGCAGTTTGAGTGGTTATACCCGTATTAGGTCAAAAGGTATTATGTTCAGATTATTTACCAAATAATTATAGCTTCATATTTTTACTATTTTATTTTACCATTAAAAAGACACTAAAATTTTAAATAATTAATTAATTCGAAAACTTCTGATATTACGAGTAAAAGTGACATTTAACTTTCAAAAGTTATAGAGGCTATTTGATCGCTGTTAAATTGTTCTAGAACAATAATTATTTACCTATTCATTTATCTAAACTAGTCATTTGGAAATACAATTTTGATGTCTCTTATTGGTCAGAATTATCACAAGGGAGACAATCGGTCGAACCATTCTTAATCTTGTGATCACTTCGTACGTATTCGATTACAGCATAATTAGTATGACATAAGTTTCTATCCTCCAACCCAAACTCATATATTTGGTAGAAAAATACTAAATTTATTTATGCCATCAATCCCATTATTCAATTTTGTGTTCACTAATAAATAATGAAATATTTATCGGAAAATCATTTACAATGCAATTAAACTTTCAGTACACCGACTAAAACGAACTGTAGGTATATTTACTATTTGAATAGTAATTTACTGACGTTTAGTACAATTGTTATTTGAATTCGTTGTACTTTTATAAATACACGAATAAATAATATATTCGAAAATAAATACAAAAATAGATAAAGTCCATCCAATAGCTACCAAAATAAAAGCTGCCTTTAAATCGCTCAAATTTAAAATACTCGACTCTTTTACGTGTTTTCTCAAAAATCCCGAAACCAATTCACGATTTAAAATTTTTTCAACTTGTGCCAAAATGCCGTGATCGCGCAAACGCGCAATCGCATTATTCATTTTTTCCAATAATGGAAATCCTTTTGAAAACGCCATAGATGAATATACGGAGAAAACCCTTTTTTGTAATAAGTATATTAGGGGCCTATTGTTAGGTCCAATAAAATGCTTATAAATGGCGTTCTGAAAAAAATATTTAGTGCGAAGTACGGCGAAATCGCCTTTAAAAGCAGTTCGATTCAAACATTCTAAAGTCAAAGGACAATGGATATAGTTTTTGTATAAATAACTATCCTCATAATCGTCGGAATAAGAATAGATGTCGGCCGTTGGAGGATAAATACCCAAACCAATTTTGGAATTAATCAAATCGTCGATAGTTGATATTTGTTTTTCGTAAGAATCAAAACTTAAGGCCCTAGTAATGTAACTTTGTAAAGCTATAGCAAAGAACAAACAAAAATAAAGCCACAGAATAAATACAGTTCTCGTTCTCAAACCTCGTTTTTTCAAATAATATCCTTGTCCGAAAAGAACTTTATAACACACAATAACCGTCGTACATAATGATAAGTTATCGTGCTTGTTTTCGGTTAAATTACAAAAATATAAAACCAACACGACAAGCACCAAAGTAATCGGTAGTAAAAGAACTACGTAGTATCCTAATGCATTTGCAAATGATTTCCATCGAGAGCTCAATTTTGCTGCCGGTACGCCCCAAGTAAAAAAATCTTCTATGTAAGGAGTGGTCAAGTCAAAATCCCGAACTTGGTTAAGACGTACAAAAAAGCTACCGATGCCTACGTCAGCTTGGTGTCTCTGAAGGAAGCCATACGCACCGGAGTAAGTGCCGTCGGTCGATTTTTTACCCCAATCGGTTTGGTTGGTTTCAATAATTTGAACTTTGAAACCAACGATTCCTTGGAGCTAAAATAAGAAAAAGTAATTACTTATCTACACCGATAAGGCGATAAGCCGGCGATTCGGAGCCCATCAACTTCTTGCAGAAAATGGCCAGTTGACTCGTTCGGGCGTACAAATGGCTACTAAATTCTGGCCATGACAATAAATAATTTTGAAAATCTCTTTTGAAGTACATTACAAGTAGCACTCGCACAGTCCCACGGAAACATTTCAAATTTGTCCTTCTCTAATATTAATCTTTTCAATTTTTGCCCTTGGTAGGTACGAACTATTATTTAGGGCAATAATTATATATTTTACTCACAATTTCGAACAATTTAACTTCCATCCCTTGTAATTTACCATCGGTTTTAATTAAATATGGAGGATATTGAACATAGAGCAACCTTAGAGTAAAATTACGCCAATCTTGCGGTATCTTGTTCGGAAAAAAATTTATACTTTGTTCAATTTTCCCTTTTACGCAGTTTCGTAAAAGAACAGGCTTCAATCGATCCTCTTCATTGACAGAAAAGTTAAACGGAAAATAAGTATAAATTTCAATTTTTTCCGAATATTTAGTCAACAGAATTATTACATTGAAGACGTTTTTCTTCAATAGTATTTCGAACAGAGCGCTTTTCAAAGTTTGGACGATTAAGATTACTTTAGCTCTAGGATTCCATTCCTTGGTTAAGGATAGTTTCTCCAAAACGTCTTCTAGTGAGTGATCGCTTAGTGCGATAATATAAACATCAAATTTGTACAGAAATGGCGAATTAAAATTTGTAGAGTGGTCGTTCTGTATGACAACCGTCTTGAACTTTAAATCTTGATACTTGACATCCAAACTTAAAAAAATGATGAAATCCGAATCTCGAAAATATTTGTTTTGCAACGTAAACATACAATTTTGCACGTATTGGTTATTTTGTGTTAAGGGTGCGCTTATTTCGGCCACCGAAATCTCCATCAAGACGAGCAAAATGAAAGTCTTCAAAGGCGACATAATATTATAACTGTTACATCTTCTTTTATACTAATTGTTTAAATAAAAGATTATTTACTGTTGATAAATTTATTTGTACTTCGATCGAGTTCTAGACGCCGACTCTTGACGTATGAACGTAATATGAACGTATTCGTTCCTGCGTAACAATCCCCACTTATTACATAATACACCATGTTACAGCAATTTATGTACAATATCTCTTGTTTCTATTTGAAATAGAGAAATAGAAAATCTGAACTCTTTTTTAAATAAACTGGGAGACAAAATATAAAATTTTTGGTATCGCTAGATAGATAATTTTACAATATTCCAAACCTCTTAAAATATACAGGGTGTTGTATTTAAAATAGAAAAGCTAATCCCATTTCCAGGGCCACCAGAAGTTAAAATTTAGTATGTTTGTTATAATTAGCCAGCTATTCTTACAATATTTTCAAAAACTCTTTCGCTCGATAAATTTCTGGTTTAACCGGAAGTGCTCTTTTACCACAAACCACAATTGCAACAAATAATAGAAATTTACGGAATACCAACTTGCAATTATAAATTTAATACCCAAATTTAAATTACCACAGTTAATGTACCTAATAATTGTAAAAACTATTCGTCTTTAATTTATAATTATTCCAAAACTTTCTTAATTAAATTGTTTTTCTTTTGTTTTTATGGCAGCGTAGATTGTAATCCTACATACTGAGCCTTGTTACATCTTTTATTTAAATAGTTTAATAAAAAAAGATGTAACAATAACTGAGGTTTTAACAAATGGGCGTAAGTTAAGAAGTCCATTAAGAAACATTATCGCCTAACGTTCTTTTTTATTCCATTTACCCAAATTTATTAGCTTTTTAATGTACTTTGTACATTTAACAAATCAATTAGACGGCAAATTAATCATAAGAAAAGAATGAGCAGAGTTTTACAGGGTGGGTCAATTAGGAGCTTCCAATCCGATTATTTTGAAACTCGAAGTATTATGAATTGTGTTACCTACCGATGTGAACATACGAATGAATAAATTTAGCTCCGCCCTCCCCCAATTAATTCTACAAGAAGGTATTTCAATAATACTAATGAGTAATACCAGTATCAATTTCTTTGAGAACCATGCGTCCTTTTTGACCTCTTGAGCAAGTAGAAGAAATTAATAGAATACTTAGCGATAGTTGCAGCGTACGTTCCAGAATTGAGAAGAAAAAATTGTGGCATAAATTCAAAATTATGGAAACACGGGAGCGACTTCTACACCAAGTAGCTGTTGGAAGTTAGAACGCTAGGAAACTGAATTGAGTAGTCTCGTCTAGCATATCAGCAGATCCAGATCGAAGAGAATTAAGTGGCTATTAAAAGGGCGTAATGTAACAATCGACCCATCTACCACATTAAAGACTATTGTAGGAGTCAGACAAATTGCCACACTTGTATATATGACCTCTCACGCGGGACACTCACGACATTGCCGACGCCGATTTTGACATGTGATACATCAAAATGTTCGATAATTTTTACTGATTACAATGATACTAATTTTAGCGGCAAATGCCCAAGTTTACTGAAGTCAATTTTTGAACGGAATTAATTCTACAATGCTATCCTATGGATTTCATTATGCGATTCCAGTTAATCTATTGTAATTATTATGCTAATCCCTACATATACTTCATTCAGTATAACTTGCATGTCACGTGATCAACTTTTGTATTCTTTATCTTGTAGTAACGTGTACCTAGTTGAATAAGTAGACGAAGTCAAGTTTTATTATGAAACACAACTTTATGCTTCTATATATTTTATACCAACAGTTACTGCCAAGTTCCATTTCAAATGTTTGTTAATTTATTAATAAATCATCGAATTGGCATGTGACATAAAAGAAATACTGAAAACTACGATTATCGTGTTAGACGCCATTTGTATTTGGTTTCCTTCGTTCGGTGATTGCACTTCCGGCCAGTCATATGCCTAGTGCCGAATGTGTTGCTCGATTTGCGTTTACTCTTATGTGAAACTATCCAGTATCGAATCACAGTTCGTAAGCTGATACTTCTTTGAAGTTCAAACCAGTTCAACACGTGTAGTGTCCAATTTAATTAACTGTAATCGCATAATGAGATCCATAGGATAGCATTGTAGAATTAATTCCGTTCAAAAATCGACTTCAGTAAACTTGGGCCGCTAAAATTAGTATCATTGTAATCAGTAAAAATTATCGAACATTTTGATGTATCACATGTCAAAATCGGCGTCGGCAATGTCGTGAGTGTCCCCCAGAGTAACAAAACGACGTGTGTTAACCTTTTTAAAAAACTGTCCAAGTTTCCAAATGATGATGGAAGTCGAAACATTGGGTAGGTTGTCCCTGTATAGTGTATAGTATTTGAAAACGCAATACTCTGCTTTAGTGCACTTTTCGCAACTTAAACTCCATAAATAAGAATAAAAGTAAGACAAAAAGTAAGTAAAATAAATAAAAAGTGGGTAAAAGGATCAATAAGCTCAGTTTCTTGCTTTCTCTAATTTACGATAATGACACCAGAAAGATTTGGAAATAAATGGAAAATTATGACCCGATGCAGATGTGAAAAAATGTACTAAAAAAAGAGAAAACGATTTATTTATTTTTGGGTTTACGGAAATTTTATTCGATTTTTATTCTGTAATAATGTGTAGCAGAAATGACTTCCTTTTCCTAATCTCGATACGAGCGTATTTACATAATATAATACTCTTCACATATTCTAGTCTTCATTTTTACATAATCTACTTGTTTCCATCGACTTTACACTTTTTTACCATACGATCGACTTTATTCAAAATTTTTTTTACTACAAGGTCGCATTAAAAGCCTACTTGATCTAAATTTTAACAATAGAAGACGATCAAGTATTCCCTTTTTGCCACTTAAAGTCGAGTATAAGTATTCCTTTATTTGAGCAGACAATTGTTGCTTTCGTGTCGTATACTATATCGAAGAGTTGGAAGTTTAAAAAGAAATTGCGATACAAATTTAGAAAATCGTGGAAAATTTATGAAAAGATATCTAAACTAACCTCGCAGCAAGTCGTCTCATCAAAATTCTGTGCGTAATTTAATTCGACGCAAGAAAAGCAGGTGCTTGCTGTAGAGATCACAAGTTAGGTCGTTTTCAAAAAGCATCGAAAGCTTTTGATCACGCTAAATGTAAAATTATTGCATATTTTTCGAAAATTTACATTATGGAACTGGATATTGAAACTTTTTTATATCGACATCCACGTTTGATGAATTACACGGGATAATAAGTGCTCTTAAATCGTTTTTGATTTAAATTTTATACAGAAATTGAAATACACGAGTTATACGAGAGGAAGTCCAAAAATCTATACTTTCCAATTTGCAATTTGCCTATTAGAGCTTGTACAATTTAGAAATGGGATTGTGACGTATTTTAGTTCGAATGGTTTAGTCCAGGCAATTAATACATAAAAATAACTCGGTTATGTCTTGTCATGTCATGCTCTTGTCATAGCAAACATTTTATGCTACTGATCAATTCATGAGGATCTAGAATGTCTATTTTTACTCGCTTTTATTTCATTTGAAGTCTAAAGACAGAATTGTCTGAATACTTTGCTATATAAATTTTTCATGTTCTTTACGTATAGTTTAGTTTGGCGTCCAAAAACGCAGCTCGCAGCCTTCTCGAGGCGATGTATTTCAACGCGCTTTAGCACCTAAACTGTACGTTTGGCGAAAAAATCAAAGAGACATAATTTGTAGACAATTGAATTTACTTTAATTTTCTATAAAAACGCTTTTCTTAAAAAGTGCGTAGTTTTTGAGTTATAAGCGATCAACAAAAACACAGTAGTTTTGACAGATTTTGGAACTTTTGTCAAACTTTAACACGCTCTAGAGCTTAAGCTGTACGTTTGGTAAGAAAATCTAAGAGACATAATTTGCAGACAATTGAATTCACTTTATTTTCCTAGAAGAACGCTTTTCTTAAAAAGTGCGTAGTTTTCCAGTTATAAGCGATCAACAAAAAAACAGTTGTTTTGGCAGATTTTGGCACTTTTGTCAAACTTAACACTCTCTAGAGCTTAAGCTGTACGTTTGGTAAGAAAATCTAAGAGACATAATTTGCAGACAATTGAATTCACTTTATTTTCCTATAAGAACGCTTTTCTTAAAAAGTGCGTAGTTTTCGAGTTAAGCGATCAACAAAAAAACAGTTGTTTTAGCAGATTTTGGAATTTTTGTCAAGCTTTAACGCCTTCTAGCGCCTAAGCTGTACGTTTGGTAAAAAAATCTAAACGACATAATTTGTAGACAATTGAATTTTCCTTATTTTTCTATAGAAACACTTTTCTCAACAAGTACGCAGTTTTCGAGTTATAAGCGATCAACAAAAATACAGTTGTTTTGACAGATTTTGGAATTTTTGTCAAACTTTAACACGCTCTAGCGCCTAAACCATTTGTCTAAGGAAAAAAGCCTTTGAGATATTATTTGTAAGACATTTGATTTAGTTTCCTTTGATGTAGAAGTTTTTCTCAAAAAAGTGTAGTTTTGAAGTTATAAGCGAAAAACTGAAAAAAAGCAAATACACACCTTTCGCGAGCAGTAGCCGCGGCAACTTACAAATGGCAGACGGACGGTTTATTTAGTCCTATGATCTTCCAGCCTTCATTGTCAACTTCCAAAATTTAGTATTTTAGTATACAAGGCAAGTCGAGAGAATATTCTACACGTAGATACAAAATAAAAGTTGTTATCAAATTTTAACATTAACTTTAACGCGCTCTAGCGCCTAAACCGTTCACCCGAGGAAAAAAACTAAGAAATATAATTTGTAGGAACTTTTATGTAGTTTAAATTGATAAAAAAGAATTTTGCTCATAAAATTCGTAGTTTTCGAGTTATAAGCAAAAAACTGAAACAAGTTTGTTCGATTGATTTAATAACCCAGCAATTAGACACTTATGAGATGAGGAGTGAAGAAACGAGATCGTTATTTAATCGTCAGACCTGGTCTGTGTAATTTTCAACTTAAAATCACTTAAATCCCATCCCGTCCTACACAAGAAAAGTAACATTTACCTTCTTAAAGTGGCAAGTTTTAAAACAAGAAAGCCAATAAATCACCTTCTAAATATTTGCGCTAAAATTGAACTTCCACAATTTCATAATGTATAAGACTTATACCTAAAAGTTCTTAATTGAATTCATCTTTAAACAAGATTTCCCTCATTTCGCGAAATAAATATTTAATAGAAAGTCTTGTGTATAGTGGCGTGTACTTTGAACTAGTTTTAGAGGAACTCGAATATCTCTAATTACAATTAACTACATCACAGAGTAAAGCGTTTAATAAACAATAAATTTAATTACAATTACACGAAATTAAATTTTGTTAATCAAACCTTGGCGTTAAACTAAAATATTAATAGGTATAGCAATAATCGCGCGCGGTTGATGCGAAAAGATAAATAGAAAAACCAATTTGTTTAAAATCGTCACATAGAGATGTAATCAAACATAATTAAAACAGCTATTGGGTATTTTCAGAGAATGCAGCTCCATAAACGTTACACAAAAAAGTTAATAAAAATTTATATAACTTTTAAAACGATTAAATAGTCCGATATTATAAAAGTTTTACAATGCAGTCATTAGAAATTTAATAAACAGTATCACTCGACTGTAATAATAGAAGTTGGAAGCCTTCAGCTTGTAGTACTCTTTTTATAGTTAAAGTTGGACGACTTTGCATTTTGGAGCGCCTCAGGAATAAGTACCGCGTCCCGTATTGTTTCGTATACTTGAAATCCCCGAAGCCCAACGTAAAAAGAATACACTAAACAAAACCGTTCTTAATATAAATGCAAATTACGCGAGATATTAAATTAAAAACTGAGAGAACTGAATCAGAATACAATTACTACTTTTCTGAATATTTAACGTAATGGGTTGAAATTTAATTTCATATAACAAAATAATTAGTACAAGTGGGTAATACGGGGCGTAGAGTGGTTTTTGATAGCGTTTAAAAAGATATTTTCCCGAGTATTGGATTCCTAAATCACCTAACAGAGTAAAGAGTTAAAGGTCACTACAGCAACAGAGCAACAGCAAAGTGGTAAGAGCTATCCGAAACATAAACGTACCATACTTGCATGGCAGGAACGGTTCTCAAGTTATAAAGGATTTTATTTATTTTATAAAAAACTAACCCTCACCCTGAATGTAAATAGAAAACCACCTAGTGTACCTAATCGTGAAATGTTTTCAAGTCGAATTTGAAGTATTTACATCGCAATAATTGCGCATACAAAGGTTGAATGGAAAATGCAAGACTCTCCAACATAATTATAAAAGTTTAAAATGAAATAAACTTTGGAAATTGTTAGCAGTTGGTTGTTCCTCGTTTTAGAGAAAATTATATCATTTAAGTAACTTTAAACAGAAAACTTGATTTGATCGAATTTTACAAAGGGATAAAGATAATCTCGTTATTAACTTTTTTAATATCTAATCTTCGTTAATTTTTAAACTGTTTTACCTTTTAGCTTATATACTTGAATTTTCCACCAAGTGAGGGACTAATTGAAAAGGATAAATTATTTATGATTTGTTTACAAAATAACCGAAGTATTATTTTTACTGTTTTCACACCATCGACGATTAGTTTTTCCTGCAATTTTCTCATTTTAGTTCGAGGGTATAATGAATGATAATGATAACTGATGTTAGTAGGTCAAGTTTAAACTCGACTTCAAATCAGTCTGCAAAGGCTTTCAGACGCTTTCAATATTCAAGTAACTACCAAAAGTTCACCTTTCTAAAACAAATGAATTTAAATGCAAATGAGCGCGCCATGGAATGTTTAGCAACCACCAGAGACCACAGGAGTTGACTTCTACAACTTACGGTGCTATCGCCTAAAAGCCATGTTATGGGGACCAACTTATTAAAAACGCTTTTCTCTTTTTAGACATCGAGTAATTGTCGTGCGGAGGCCCTAGGTTCAGCTTCTTAGATTTCGAAGCTGATGTACCGGGCTGTGCTTCAGCTGCGCCCTTTGGTACTGGAATTGAATCTGCGACAACTAATTTTTTGCAGCTTCAATCTAGGCATTGATCTAGGCTCGATTAGCCTGCTACTGTTCCTCAATTCGCAACCAGTGTATAATTACACGTAATAGATACCAATCGGCCATACATCATACAGCCACACCAGTAACTCTCTGCGAAGAAACCATTAGAAGAAGCACACCGATCATTACACACGTACACACTGGTAGCCGACAAGGCAGATTAGCTAATCCTAGAAGTTGGGCAGCTACAGTAAAGCCAAGTAAAGCTTCCCAGAGAGATAAACGAAGTTAAGGTCTTCCCACTTAATTCGCAATTCGTCGCCAAAATCTGAACCAAACCTAAAGCTGCCGAGCTATAATAGCAGTCGCATTATTAACGCTTTTGAAGAGAGCAAAACACTGCTACGGGCCTACTTATTGCTCCGACTGTTATGGAAGCCCCCTTGAGCGTGGTGTAGATTCCGATGACAAATTCAAACCAACGCTGTTGTAAAAGGGGAACTACCTCCCATTTGCATACCTTGGATCCCACGATAATGCTCATACATGCACAATCACAAGAACGTTATGCAAAATTCTCAAGAGCGTAAAACTGAGCAGCACTATTACCTCAACGCCTAAAGAACTCAGCAGCTATTTGAGCTAACATTCCATGTACCTACTTCTTTGCCCAATTTCTCAATGGAAGCACCAGAACTGGACCGAAAAAGATTCCATCATTGAGATTCTTCAATTAATTCGAATAACCAGTTTATCTTTTCCAAATCCAATAACGTCGCTACCTCAATGCCTTGAAAGAATTCAGAAGCTTTTGTGAACTCAAATTTTGCATAGGTTAGGTACTTCACTCAGTATGCATGGCGAGAAGAATCAAAGGTTCTACGTTGACAACGACGCTTCACAGGCCTACAAGAAATTTTTTGGGTTCCTAGAATTTTAAAACTGCACCCTTCTTCTCTCAAGAAGACAATTTTTTATTATATTAGAAAATTAGAAGACTCCTGGAAAAAATGGATCTTCCTGGGTATTTTCCAAATTATTGGCAGCTCAAAACGAAGTTTGAAATGTGTCCTTCTACACAATAAAAACAAATATGGCTCAATACCATTGGGCTACCACAATATGCAAGAAAAATATAACACCATAACTTTGATCTTGGAGAAAAAGTATCATGAGTATCAATGGGTGATTTGTGTGGACTTAAAAATGGTAAAATTTTTCATTGGACAGCAAAGTGGCTACACCAAATATCGTTGCATCTTGTACCTATGGAATAGCAGAGACAAAACACACCACTGGAGTAGTCTAGTGGCCTAAGAGAGACAACATTGACGTTGAGAAAAAAATGTCACTAACGACCCCTTAGTTGAAGCAAAGAAAATCATCATTCCTCCACTGCATATTAAGCTGGGCCTTATGAAGCAGTTTGTAAGGACTCTTGTTAAGAACGGGCCATGCTTTGCATTATAGGAAAAGAATGCCTCAGTTGAGTTCGGAAAATTAAAGTAGGAACATAGAAAACTAGGACAACTCGTTAAAGACCCTGTCTTCGAAAATTCTGAGCAAAAAGCCTGGACTTATTTGTTGAAGTTATCGAAAATTTTATGAGCAAACGCAAAGCTGAGAACTATGCTGGATTGGTAAACGAGATGCTTAACAGTTTCAAACCCCTTGGGTGCACCCATGGAACTAAAAAATAAGTGGAAGGGTTAAGCCGGCGAAGAACATAAAGCTCTTGGCGCATCAAATTCATATTATGAAATCAGTTCCAAATAGCACGGCACCAAAACAAAACTGCCAAAACTGTTGGCCTGTTATTATAGACGGTACCAAAGCTTGTTGAAGAAATCAAATTAAAACACGCCTGTTCCTGTACACAAATTCAACAAGAACGGTTTAAAAGAGAACCTTGGTCCTCTCTAATCAACGTCTTCTAAAATTGGTGATGCTCTTTTTCATAAGAGGCAGCATCTTGTTTCAACAATTTGTAAGTTAGGTATATTTCAAAAACAATTGAAATCAAACTTAATATTTCAATTAAGAAGGTAGATACATTATCAATGGAGCATTTACAACTTTTTCAATTTTCTTTTTGTGAAAAACGCGCATAGTGCAACATTCTAAAGATACTGGAACTAACTCGCTACTCCAAACGACTTCTAAAAACTTCCGAGGAATCCTCTTTCACGCTTAAAGCTATTCTTCACAAAAGATCTTGTAGGTACACGTTTTAGATAAGTTCATTAGGAAAACTTTTAGGCGAAACGAAGTAATGTAACGTTAGGTGAATTACGTTGAGACCAAAGTGTTTACGTTAATGTCGAGCACCAGCTTTGTCCTTTGTAGACACAATCAGTTAGTATTCTGATTACGAAACAATCGGTACATATTGTATCTAGAAATTCTCGTAGGTAAATTTAATATAATTAACTTGCGTTCATTAATGTTCTCGGTATACGATAGCTTATGATATGAAGTAAACTTTAGTCGTAATTTATGCTTGACGTTATTTTAAGGAGTTCTCGTGGAGACTCTTTACCCCAGTGTTACTGAACGTTTGGTTGTGATTTAGTGGTCCAATTTCAAAATTTACCTACACATAATATTGTATAAATTAATAAAAATTACGAGCCAACAAATTAATCACTTAGTGGAGTCCTAAGAGACTAAGAGAATTTTTACGCAAAAAGAGCTCTCAAATTGCTGTTAAAAAATTGAAAATGTCGAAAATTGAAAAATTCAAATTTAAAAAAAATGTATGTGCTTTTAAAGCTAGAGTTACAACAACCTCGTCTAACAACAAAAAAACATAAACAAAAGCTGAAAATACTTTTTCAATTCAAAATTTAATTAATAGCACTTACCGCAGTAGCTCTCAAATTCAAAGAGGCCTCCAGCAATCAATAACAAAAACGAAAAATAGACCTTCATGATCGAAAGTTTTTAAACACTACGAACAAGATCGAAAGTAAAAAACTTTTTACATTTAATTAAAAATTTTTAAAAAATTTCGCACCAGAAGCACGTGCTTTTGAACTTTCAAAATAATTCGAAATTGCGAAAGAGTTTTATTTTTTTTGAAGAATATATTATTTGAACAAGTCGGAAAAATCAAAGGTACGAAAAGTTTACGACTAAAGAGACTCGTTCGCGATAACTTTATCGAGAAATATATTTCGTGGAGCAGGGAAATTTGCAAACGACTCGAGAGACGCTACAGGTGCGTTTGCGGAACGGGAATTGCAAACGGGAAGTAACCTTTTACCCATTTCCGATGCGACTGCGCGTCTTCAATAACTTTTCCTGTTTACGAGCACAATTTTTTCTCTAAAAAAGCGCTTTACATTTTAAATTGTATTATTATGCGTATATAAACTCGATGTCTTCAATAATAGATAAAAAATTATTTCGGGACAACGCGAGGGAGCGAGAGCGTTGTGATGCGCTTCACCTTTTCAATTAGAAGCGGACTGTTTAAGTTATTCAATCGTTTGAATAATTATTAGAATCAAAACACCCTTTTGGGATATGTTAAAAGTTAAGGTGACCCAACTACATTCTAAGGGTTCGTTTTAATTGCGATTAAATTATATCAATATTCATTTAGTGGATTGCTTCTTGTGTTGTATATAAATTGTAAATTCGGTGGTTTTATTTATCAGACACGCAAATTCCTTAGAGTAATACGTGCTACATTTAAAGGCTATTCGAATCAATTCGTAAAGTTGGAAATTTTAGTTGACAACTCAAAAAAAGCTTCATTTTCCACTTCTATTTTCTTCTAAAGTTTAGAATTCAATTCGAACCACATCCAAACAAAACGAAGTTAAAAAGACCTACTGCCATGAGTTTGAGTTGTAGCTATAACATTAATTTAAAGACAGACAAACATCCCAGATCAATTGACGAGGAGGCCAATGATGGCGAAAGCACAGAAATTTCCCACAGAGGCCGACATGTAGACGGACAGAAAGAAGCCTGCGGACCGGACATGAAGTAGACGTGGATCACCTATCAAAAATTTGTTGTGCGTTTTACTATACAGAGGACGATTGCCACACGAGTCTAACTTCGATTTTACAAATGAAGAAGCCAGTTTACACTATGAAGTTAGCTCACTACAAGTTTGAGGTGTAGAGTGTGGAGGCATTAAATTTCTTAATGGAACAATATGTCAAGTGATAGCTTATTTGAAAGCTCTTTTTAAGTAGAATGCAGAGCACTGTTCCTCTTCTATTTTACTGATAGAAAAAACATCAAAGTTCTATTATACACTGTGCCCTCCTCTTCTGAAGCCCCTTGTAATTAAAACTGATTATAAATTATTCGCTAACAAAAGCAAATATACTCTCCTTGTAATAGAATGAGAACATATATTAAAGTCCAGTTCAAATAAAGTGGCGGATGACTCATCGCTTTACAAATTAAGAATTAGGCTGAAAAATAGTGATTTAATAATTATTAAATCATGTGATGGACGTTAATTATAAATAATTATGTATAGTGTATTTTTTAGAGTTAATTCTTAATTTGCATAGTGATGAGTTATGCGCCACTTTATTTGGACTAGACTCTATATCTAGGCGGGCACTTTTAACAATAACTACAAGACCAATAATATCTCCGTTAATCATCCGACTATCCTATTGAAATTTGGTGCATTTATTGTACATGGGCCACTGTTAAAAGTACCCGCTTATTATTATCTTCCTCATTCATAAATATGCACTTCAACTTTAGCTCAAGCTTTCACTAAAAAAACACTTAAAATACACCAAACTCATTTTATTGGTATTAAATACTTTTACATTTATTGTAATTATTGTACAGCTTACATATCCTTATGTATTCTAACAAAAAGCGGTTCTTTATATACAGCCATATATGTTAAGAATAGATTACATGCCTACGAAACCAACTAATCTTAATTGTGATGCTCATTTTACTTGTGCTTTGACTTCTTCCTCTTTTTCTGCTTCTTTTTGTGTTTTCTCTTCTTTCTAGCCTTCTCTTCTTCGCTAGAATCACTATCAGAATCAGATTCGCTACTTGAACTCGAATCTTTTCTAGTTTTCTTCTTCTTGTGTTTCTTATGTTTCTTCTTTCTTTTTTCATCTTCGGAGCTCGAATCCGAGCTATCTGAACTAGAACTATACTCTTTCTCTTCTAACTTAATTCGCTTTTTAACAATTTCCACCGGTGGATTTTCGCTAGGACGCTTTTTAGCAATATCGTCCACTTTGGCAGTTTCCTTTTCGGGTTCGGATTCTAAATCGTAATCTGGTACAAAATTGGCTTCGTCTAATGTAGGTTTACGTTTATCCGTGGCAGACTTTAATTTGTGAGACTTATCTTCTTCTTCTCCTTTGTTCGCTTTATTTGGCTCAGAGAAATCTTCCCTTTTCTGGTGCTTTTTCACTTTTTCTCGCTTTTTATCTTTTTTATCCTTTTTCTTACGTTTATCTTTATCACGGCTACTGCTTCTAGTTCGCGAACGTTTCTTTCTATCGTGACTCTTTTTATCGTCTTCGCGCATCTTTTCAATGTGCACGTGAGTTTTCTCACGTTTCTGTTCTTCTTTCTTGTAATCCCTTTCTCGACGCGTATCCTTAATAAAATCTCTCCTTAGATTTGCATTTCGTCTAAAATCTCTCTCATCCACTCTATTCTCGACCCTATCGGATCTATACTGCCTGTGATGACGCTCGTAACTTTTTTCTCTATATCTACACCTAGAGGAAACCTTTTTACGATCGTCCAAATCCGTCTGATGTTCTCCTTGAGTTAAATTTCGACTCAGATCACCGGCACGTCTGCTAAGAGGAGACAGACTTCGCGATCGATTGCGATCGTAAGGCTTATCTACCTTAACGATTCTATCTAATTCGTCAACTTTACAACCCAATCTTTCCTTAACCGATAAGCGGGGTTTAGCAGACTGAGACGCGTCGGAGTCTAAAGCTATAGTTTCGTCGTCGTATCCACCGTGTATGGTGACTTGAATATTTCTCACATCGTCTCGATCGTCTTTTTTGTCTCGTTCTCCAGAATATAATTTTGCACGGTCCACACTTATCTTTTTAATTTCGATCGGACGAATCGCATTGATCGCTTTGGCAAATATGGCATTCTCGGCCCGTTTTAAAACCTCATTAGTCACTTTACCAGACTTATCTGTTTTGGATTCGAGTTTACCCGACGACGAAGAAGATAATAAGCTCGTATCTTCGTCCACTTCCCATTTGGAACGCTCCGGAAGAGGTGCCAATACTTCTAATTTAATGTCTAAATCGGTTTTAAGTTCAGCTTCGTTCGTGTGTAATTCTAAGATGTCTTTTTCGGATTCTTCGTCATCGTCTACACGCCGCCTTTCAGAACTCGCTTTCTCGAACACCTGTTCTACGGCTGAATTTTGATTTGGTTTTGATTCCTGACTCATTTCTTTTATTTTTCCGTACGTTTCTATAACGTTACTATCGACACCGTCGCTCATCATATCACCGTACAAATCGGAATTACTTGCAACGGGAGAAGCTTGGATGCGTTCGGGAGTAGCTTCTTGCTCCTTGGTCCTCGAAATCGAAAGTTTAGTTTCGCGTTCGGACAAACTTTCTTTATTTCTATCATCGTCTTCTGGTGACGGCCTTTCTCCGTCTCCGTTTAATTTGCTATCTTTAACTTCTTCATGAGCTAATACGGTTTCCCTTTGGTCGTCGTCTGAACCTTCTCGAACACTTTCGGCGACATTTTCGATGACACCTTTATCGAACTCGTCAGAATGTTTTTGGCTTTCTTCTTTAGAAGATTTACGTTCTACTTTCTCTTTGTCTTCGTTTATTTTCTTAAGTTTATCTTGCTCGCGTTTTTCTTTCTTTTCTCGACGCTTCTTTCTTTCTTCTTCCTTTCTCTCTCTTTTATCTTTTTTCTTCTTCTTATCTTTATTCTTCTTAGATCTCTCATCCTCCGAACAGTCTCGTTTACGATCGTGTTTTTCCTTTTCGACGTCCTTTTTATCTTTTTCGACAGATTCGTCCCTTCGGCGACGCTTATGTTTATCTGGAGAGTGTTGTGTATCGCGTTCTTTTTCTTTCGAGTGCGTCTCCTTCCGTGGCGACAAATAACGCTTCTCTGGAGAACGACTGAACCTGTCGTATTTTCTTTCTTTATCGTTTTCTTTTGGCCTAGTCGGACTGGTAAAGCGCTCGCGATTATTTTGTTCGTTTCTATCGTAAAAGCGATCTTCGAATCGTGGTGGATTTTCTACTCCCGGTATAGGAGGCTGTTCGACACCTGGAGGTGCTACGTCATCGTACCTTCTAACGGGGGGAAGGTGTTGAACAGGCTGCTGCTGGTTGTGCAGAGGTGGGTGTTGGTGAACGGGTGGCATTAGTTGGTGATGAGATTGGTATTGTTCTCGAGGCGGATACCTAAACAGACAATACATAATTAGAATTTTTATAAGAATTTCAAAAGTTGCCGTAACTATTATAGCTAATACTACGTTTACAATTTCCATCTTGAATCAATTAGTTCATTACCATTAAGAAGTCCGTGGAAATAATTGGTTTCTTCCGATTATTCTTTCTTCAAAGCTAAAGACCAAACACTTTCAACGGGTAAAATTAAAAACTGTGAGACACACTTCAATCGAACCATCCAGGTGTAAAGCCCAAACTTCGAGTAAATGCCGGATTTATAAAAAACGTCAATAATCGAGCATCAATCGTCTTCGTGAAAAATGAGTCAGATAATCCGGTACAAACTTGAATACGATGCATTAGGCTCTTTTAAGAAATCCGACATTCTTTCGTTAGAACTTTCCACCTGATGTGCACTCACGCATATATTGCTAACGAACCAATTTAACACAGTACCTTGTATTTTAAAATAAATGAGTCTTTCTTGGAATTGTCTCCCGCAGAATGGCTATACAAATATATTTTTCCAACCACCCTCATGGTTTTATCCGGCACGTCGACAAAACGAATCCTTCCACTTTTTTTGACTAAGATTCGAAGTCCATCGTTTGGAAGATTCTTCCTAATAGTTCGAGAGCATAATTCAACGAGCTACCCCCAAAAATTAAATTGGTTCGCCACAGTACTTGCTTCATTCATTACTTAAACAATAGTAATAATGAGGTATGTAAATAAAATGCCACACCTAACGGTAGATATTTTATTTTTTGAAAATATTACAAAATAACAATAAGATTATGGCTTTATTAATTAAAAAACAAATAAAATATTATTATAGGTACAAGGTAATTTAGAAATATACGAGCCACACTCGTTAAGAACACCATTGTTTGAGTAGGTAACAACTGATGTGTAAGTATTAGAAGGGGTTTCTTTCAAACGTGCCTCATATATTGTATTTATCAACAATTTAGTTATGCCCAAAATGATAACCACTTTAAACACATTCAAGTTTAGTGCAGAACTTAAACTAAAATTTAGCAATAAAAAAATTTTAAATTAAATTTATAATTTATCGTCAAATTGACGAATTTGCAAAAATCCATTAAAAAAAGATTTATGAAGTTTAGTGAAAAACTAATTTCTATAAGCAACCCTTACAGGGAACATGATGAATGAGTCAAACAAAACTAGAGAACCAAACACTAAAATGAAATGCTTTGTTGAACTTTTTCATCAATTGTGTGTTAGTCACATAAACATGTTCTTAACTTGAAATGTAGAAAAATGGTTGGTTAACCACCAACGGCCGACTTCCAATTGAATTTAAAATAAAAAACGACTCCACGGCGGTTTTACTTTATTTTTAAATTTTTTATGTCAACCCCGAGTATTTTTAAATTCGATTATTTTTGTTCCATTTCACGGCAGTTTCACTCTGCGGGCTCGCATCAATTGTTTAAAAAAATAATCAAATCACCCCAAAGTGGGAGTGATTTACCTCGAGAGCTTTGAAGTAAGTATTACGAACACGACGATTTATTAAACTTCATCTCAAGAGAGATTTAAGACCAGTTCAAGTAAGACTTAACTCAAGTCCAAATTGTCACCGACTGAAGAGGCTCTAGAACCTTAAATTTACACCTTAATTCGAGCCTGCAAGAACTTATATACTACAACAAGACGTAAGACCTCCAGTTTTTATGAATGAAATCCTTTTACAATATTTCTATCGGCTCGGATTGTGTTTTTAGGAAAAACAGTCTTAGGAAGCGTAAAATTAAATTCCACCGTGCACAGTTGGTAGAAAAGACGCCTACGAAATAAATACCTTTAATCTGTAATTATGAAAGTTACTCGATGTGAATTAACAAATGGCTTAGTTGAGATTACGAATGAGCGTGGTAATGAATAAACGAGAATAAACTGGAGGTGTGTTATTTACATTTCAAATCAATTATTTTTTGAAGTTTAAACACAAAAGTACCAGTACGTTTATCAATTTTTTCACGTAAAACATGCTGAAAGGGGAAAACAAAAAATTAATCACAGGGTGCATATGGTTCAAAGCTATAAGAGAATTCTCGCACAGCAAGTATTCTAGTAATCCCCCTGTAAGTTTTAAGTCTTTATAGTGAAGAAGGACACTTTAGTCAAATTTCTTTTTAATGGAACAACTTGTGTCCAATTGCATACCTTGTGCACTTTTATGTCTTCTTTTAAAGCATAAACTCGCGTAATTTCAAGAGAAAGGTGCGCCAGGTAAAATTGAAAGGTGATTATTATTGTCTGCACTGCCAGAATTCTCTTGCACTTTAAGGTCTAAATGAAAAAACAACTCATGCTTAAGGATAATAAAAGAGGGAACAACATTTTCACTTTCTGTAATAATAAATAAAGTAAATTGTTAACTATTAAAATCAAAACACAAACAAGGAATAATTACAAAAAATCGTATTTCAGCCGAAAATGTTCAATCCAACTGCTGAAAGTAATCAATGGCCTTTTACAATTGTACATAATATATTCAAATAAACCCAGCTCAATTGTGTAAATGTTCGTTGGAACAAATTAAAAATTAACGGTCCAAAAATATCACTGTTAATGGAGTTAACAACTCATCACAGATTTTTCAATTTAATAACAATTAAATAGATTTACAATTTTTAACATAAAAAAATTTAAATTCTTATTAATAAATACATTAATTAATCATTCAGGATTAAATAAATAAATATATCACAGATTCCTTTGTAATATCGTTTTAAATATAAAAATGTTTAAAAATGTAGAAGATTAAGTTTACTCGACGACAAATCTTTTTCCAAGTTTTGAGAACTTGGCTACATGTTGAAATTGGAAACTTTTGAGTTACAAGTTTTATACTTTGAATAGAACACATTGTTAATATTATTGAATACATTTAGTTAGAATTCTATTCTCATTTTTATATTAAATTCGTATATCTTCGCAAGTTTATAATACTACGTAATTATTCTTCTAACAAATATTTCAATAATTATAATAATAAATTAATTTAAACTTGCAAATTAGGAAAAACTTCCGATTAAAAAAAATTGGATACATTACAAAAAACTACGAGCTATACAAGGTGATTAAATAATGCAGTAGGTCAGTCTTTAATTAAACCATTCAATTAATAAAAAATTAAACTCATCAACACAAGAAAGTCGAGCAAATCCTAGACTACTGCAACTGCTTTACCAAATGAACCACGTAAACACCGAGTATAGCTACTAACTAAATCACAGTCAATCACCTCCTACCGTTTGTATTAAATTAATGAGTTCAACCTTTAAACTTGAGGGTTTAAAGTAACTCGTCACTCGGTTTAATTTAATCCGAAGATAACTAATTATTAAAAATACGGTCAAATCACGTAATATAAAAAAAGACAACAAATACCTGTTTGATTGTATAAAAGGTGGTGGTTGATTAGCCATATCTGGTTGATGATAGTACTGTTCGGGTGGTCCCGAATATTCTTTCCTAGGAGGATTCCACTGTTGTTGTCTACCTCCTCTACCACGTTCTCGATCATATCCGTCGTAATACTGAAAATCGCGATCTCTATCGCGAAAATCTCTCTCACGATCTCTTTCTCTGCTATACCCACGGTTGTCACGTTCACGAAACTCCTTATCGCGCTCTCTATCCATATCCCTATCTCTACCTCCACGATCGAGATGGGGCTGATCTTTATAACGATACCTTAAAATAAAATTAATAATTAGTAGGGCCCTTTTATCAGAGAAGCGAGTGTAAATGAATTGAAAGAAACAGATAACAAACAAAGAGTTGAAAAGTTATTTGAAGCAGAAGACAACATATAACCAACAGTACTCACCTAGTTGGAGGTGATCTGATAGGAGAGCGATAGCGATTATGAGGACCTCTATGAGGCGATCTCTTAGGTGAGTATTGTCTAGGCGGTGAAGTTCTGGGACTAGGTGAAAATGATCGTGAACGCGATCTGCAAAAAAAGGCAAAAACTGAAAATGACTGCCACCAAAAACTAGGTAAATGAGGGAAACGCCACACTCGACACACAGTTAGTCAAAATGTTAATTAATAAATTTTAAAACTAGAAAGTTAGTCAAGAGAGTTCATTTTGACAACATCTACGATAATAAAAATTAATACGACTCACCTGCTCATAGAGAACGATCTAGAACGACTACGTGATCTTCTTCTAGGAGATCGACTACGTATTCGACGTGGCGATCTACTAAAACTCCTACTGGAGCTACGACTGTAACTTCTACCCTTTCTTTGCTTGGCACGCCTTTCTCTTTCATCTTTTTCGCGCAACATGCGATTCCAAGCTTCCAATGGATCGTCTATTATTCTAAAAAAACAAAGTTATAAAGAAAATTTTTATTTGGATACAAGTAAACGTACCTAGGAGGTGTTCTGCCTCTTCTCGGAGGTAAATCGCGAGAATAATCTCGTCCCCTAGAAGGAGGACCTGGTGGATAAATCTGAGGGGCAAAATTTGGTGGCCCCGACATAGGAGGTCTGGTACAATCAAATACTGGTCTCGGGGGAGCGTTGTAGCCCCTAATAAAAGAGTTGTTAGACTTTTGTTAGCTTTTTCAATGAGAATACGTACGTTTGCATATATGGTGGAGCAGATCCAGGTGGTGGAAGTCTAAAATTTGGCTGTGGTCCTGGTGCTGGTGGTGGATAAGTTGTTTGACCCACAACCTGGCCATAAGACGGAATTGTAGGTGGCGGACCCTGCAATAAAGATAATTTTATTAGTAAAAAGTAGTTTTTATCATTCTGGGACAAACATTTTTTCTTTTTATTGGTAAATTACGCACCTGAATAGAAGGTGGTGGCATACCCATCATTCCAGGTGGAGGGCCGGAATTATAAATTGGTTGTGAAGCCCCATATATCGAAGGTTGATTTATAGAAGTAGGAGCACCGATGCCGGGTTCATCTACAGTTGGTGTACCGGGTCGATCTTCATTTCTATCACGTGTTCTGAAAAAAAAACTTTGTATAGAAACTTGTTCTTTCAAATTACAAAAGATCATACATTGAATCCTGATAAGAAGGCGATCTAGATACCACATGATGAGGTCTACGAGGCGATCTTTCGTTGGTTTTATGACTTCTAGAATCTAGAAAAAAACTGTTAGAAATTGGAACGCATTTACTAAGAATAACCATACTTCTTGGAGCATTGGCAACATTTGTTATAGGCTGAGCTGCACTTTGAGGCTGCTCGCGTTTTGGAGACACGCCTGGAGGTCCTTCTGGTAGTCCTTGAATGTTTGATTTTGGCAATATATTTTTAATATCCACATCCTGTAAAAATTTTACTGTATTAAGAAATTTCTATGCAAATCGGTCATTTTACCTCTTTCGAGTCCGAATTATTTTTCTCCACCGACTTAGGTTCAGTAGAATCAGCCTCCCTAATAATAGTTTTCTCACTAGCCTCCTCTTTGTCGCTCAAAGGAGGTTGTTCTGCTGTAGGCTGTAAACAAAAATAGTTACAAACTGCTTTACAAAAATAAAAAAATAAAGATTTTACCTCATTTTCGTTGTCAAGTACTATTTGGGGCTGTTCTTTAATTTGAGATTTATAAGCAAGGCGTTTTACATAGCCAGTAGTGCTCTTAAAATTGGCTACAGAATTACGTAAATATCTGTTAGGAATTAAAGTGCCTGGCGAAATATCTCTTTCGTGACAAGCGGGACACTCATGCTCTTCAGATTCCAATAAACAACTTCTAATGCACTCGTCGCAATAAGAATCCCCACAACAAGGAATCATCACTGCGTCGGTTAGTAAATCGGAACAGAGAGAACACAGCAAGTCCTCGGGAATTTCCGGAAGTTTCTCTTCTGGTGGTGCTGGTTGAGGCTTCTCAGTGTAAGCTTGATGATCGAGTACAGGTACGGCAAAAGAGCCGTTAGGCGTCATCATAGCTCCCGGTACTTGAGGGCCATCGACCGGCACCATAAAACTACGAGGAATTCCAGTACTTTTCTTAATTTCTAAGGTTTCTAAGCCTTGGCTAATTTGACAGTCTTTAATCCAGTGCCCCCCTTGATGACACTTAAAACAACGATAATTTGGCGGAACTGCTCCCATTTGATTGGACCCACGTACTTTTACATAACTAAAACCATTACCATCGTTAGACATTAGTTTGAGAAGATAAGTACCTACAACTTACGTGCTGGGATCGTAGTCTACAGAACTTTGTGACATCATCGCTTGAATTTTGTCACTTTCAGAAGCATCGACGCTTGCCAAGTCTAAAGCTTTACCTAGCGGTCCACCATCGTCTGCTTTTGCAATGGGACTAGAATTTCCTCCGTAGCCTTCCCAAGTTTTGGGCTTACTTTGTACAGATGGAATCCTAGCTATCAACAAAGAGGTATTTTTTGGAATTAAAGCCTCTTCGTTGTTGTAAACTAAAAAAAACAAAACATAAACTTCAGTAGGAAAAAAACGTCACAATGAGTGACAAAACATCAAAATGAGTGAAAAATTTTGCTGCTTTCAATACGAATTTATCGGATATATGACTGCTATAGCAAGTATCACGTTAACGATTAGTTTTGTCGGCTTTTCGGTGTACTACAGAAGCGGACGTGTGGCAGTAATTATAATAACGTCGATACTCGATGTACTGAATTTGATAACTAGTATGTTACTCTTCTATGGGATGTACAAAATAAAACCAATTTGGATTCTGCCCTTTATAGGCACGGTGGCAATAATATTGATTTTAGATGCTTACGGAATTGCAATTTACAATTTTTCTAATGCCAAAAATGCGCTATCCTACTCGCTAATATCGTTAATCAAAATTTTAATAAACAGTTACTTTGTATTTGTAGTTACAATGTTATACAATAAAATGAGTATTTACCTTCTTTAGTTTGTGCATTAGTTACTTGCAAATCGAAGTCTGTGTTTTTACCAATCCTCTTTTGTTGCATAATCGAATTTTTAAGATCGCGTACCGAAATATGTAATCCATCGAAAGTGACCGTATCAAATTCTAACGCAGACTTAAATTTATAATGAACAGACATTATATTTTAGTGCTTACAATCCTAAAACGTAACTTGGTGTAATACGCAATCGACAAAAGATGTTAAAAAACTTACAATAACTTCAACTTTATTAAATAGTGTATTATAACTGGTATTTTAAACCGAAAATGATTATTAACATTTTATTTCGTATAGAAAATAAATGCCATCAATTATTATCAACTAAACTTCCACTTTTCAATGTGACAGATTAAATAAAATGGTTACTAGTTACCTACCAAGATTGCCAGTTCTTAAGCGCTGCCAACTTTAAAATCGAAAATAGTCCTAAATGAAATTTGCTGCAGTTATTGTACCTGCTTAGGTGGCTGCATATCTGTCAGGCGTAATTTTTAGGATTATTTTATTTAATTTATGTCAATAAAAATTAAACTTAAACGAATTATTTGATTTAAATAATGAAATACTAGTTACGTTAATAAAAACGTTTTTATTTTTGGGGTAATTTTACTGCAGTAGGCAGGTATAGGGATATAGAGAATAAATCTTTTGAGGAGCGCTCAGGGATGTTCTCCACAACTCTACTTCAATTGAGTCTATATTCAGATATTCTTTGGATTATTAGATATAAATAAATAAGTTACAAACGTATTTAGATTACTTTATTAATATTTCTTCGAGTTAAGTCATTAATATCAATTCCTAGCTAAACATTTGAATAACCTACTTAAAATTAATATTTTTTTCTAAAAACGAAATGAGATGTGTTAAAAGAACAATTAAAAAAATATGTACATATCTTTATTTTGGATTCAAAATATACACACGTATCACTTTCCTTATTTTTAAAATCACATATTATTTATTATCTGAATTTATTACTTTTTAAACTAGTCAAACCCTTTTTATAAAATTTATGTTTACTAGGTGCGGGGGGTAAATCCATTAACTTACACTTTGGCTTAAATTGTCGAAATTTATCCTTAACGACACTTACGAGTTGTTCGCGGTAACGAAAAGTCGATGTATCGACTGTAGAGGCTGCCTTAACACAATCGTCTCCGCCAAACTCGCATATTCTGTAATGGTGTAAGATTGCGGCGTCCGCAGGAACGTTGTAAGTTCCGTGTCCGGGAACGAATTCCCAAACGAAGTGGTTTCCAGCTTCTATTACTAGTTCTGGCTTACAAATGTATTTAGAACGCTGTTTGTGAGGATGTAATTTGGTTTTACGCCTTGTTTTCTTTAACGTTATCAGATTTGTGGCCGTAGAATCTTTGCTTTCGTAAACCCAATCGTCGTCACCCCATTGGAGATAAAAGAAGGCGTTTTGAAAGGAATACGATCCGGTCGTTCGCGTAATCATTCTAGTCCCCAAATAACTGAAAAAAATTTGCTAGTAAGTCGCGAAGTAGGTAACTTTGGATTGGAAGACAAAATTCTTACTCGAGTAGCTGAGGTAATGTGTCGTTTCGGTGTGGTATTATATATTCGTCGAGGTCTATAAGAAGGATATGAGAGAATCGATACATCGACCTATAGAGACAGTCGTTTAGGGCTGCAAATAAACCTTCCGTTCGAATCTCCTTCTGGGAGGGAATGTTTAATTGCCAGGGGAGTAAAGTTACCACACCTCGAGCGATATAATCTTTAAGGATGCAGTTAACTTGCGGACCAATTGTATGATTGTAGAATGTAAAATGCGATACTCCTAGGATCCGATTTAATTCTATAAACTCGAGAATTTGAAGTGCCTAAAATTGAATTATTCGATTAAATTAAGTGCGTTTAAATTTATCCATCGCATCGTTTACTCCAAGAATACGTCTTCGCGGAGTTATATAGTTATACGTTTTAATACGTAAATGAATTACTTTAAAATCTAATCTAAACTCTGTTTGCCCACAAATTACCAAAATGGTCACAAGATTTACTTCGATTTTCGCTTATTGCGTAATTTAAATTGCATGCATAGTTCTATATTCTACTATAAATATTTATTTACGAAGTATAATACGCAATCGTCTAACGCGGTATTTTAAACCCTAGGGCAAAGGGCGTGACAACCCTAAGGTTACACGTTGATTTTACAGTCTGTCGCAATTATATGAATAATGAGAAAATTAATTAAGAACTCTCATTTTTTTAAATCTTGAAAGAAGATTTGCGAGGCTCTTACAGAAATATAGTTTAAGGGTTCTAAAGAAAAATTACGAAAATTCCGGTATATTAGAAGATAAGCCAAAAGCCCACGTAACGTGCGTGAGTTGGAACTGTTGGGAAAACAAAGTATAGATTTTACTTCAAGTCCAATTTAATAAAAGCGAGAAAGAAAAGCTCACCCTATTGTAATCGTAATGTAGCGGTTTTATACAAACTCCAAACTTGTTATTTGGTTTTGTCTCGTTGTAGTTATCATTTACTACAAGTAAATTAGCTGGAGGTAATAAAACTTTAGCAACCACAGAAACTGCTGCTGGAGCTGTTTGATTCAACTGCAGGTGACACAAAACAAAACAAGCGCTATATTTCAAATTCCAATTTTCTCGAATTACCTAAACAAGTAAGTTAAATTTGTTATTTAAATGAGAATCAACAAATTAGTAAAACGCAAAGCGTACACTCTCGAATTTAACTAATTACCTTAATTTTGGCCGCAACAGTTCTAGATGTATAAATTGTTGAATTAGACTCTGTAGGGCGATACCACAGACGACACCATACTCTTTCGGGTGCTCTCGTTTTAGTTGCTGCTATTATTCGCACCGATCTTTGGCCCTTTCGACGATCAAAGAATGCGGAAAATACGTAAAATTTGAATCTAAACAAAAAAAAGTGTAATAAACAAATGACATCGACAAAACAACGAACACGCCTACACCCTGTATACCTACTTTTAATTAATCTAATGGTGTTCCAACTTCAAATTTTTAACCGTTATAGGAGTAATTAGGGAAGTTTTTTATTCGACTAATCTTTTTGATTTAAGTACATGCGTCTTGTATATGATGCACTTTACATAGGGTTGGTAAGCGGATTCTATCCCGCTGCCTGCTGAGCTGAGCAGCTATTAAAATACTTCTTTTTCCAGCATTGGAAACAAACTGCGTTCAAACTTTTTCAACAGTCCGGATTAGCTACATTCGTTCTTTAAATCCACATAATCGACTTTTGACTTTTATACTAAGATTGTTGGTTGCTAACTTTTAATTCTCGGTATAGATAGGCATTTAATTTTATAAAAATGAAAAAGTAAGAATTCGGCTCTTGGAAATATTGAAGAAAATTCAGCTCAACTCTTCAAAAACATTATTGTTGTTTGATGTATAGGTTGTAGGGAGCATAATCGAAGTAGCTTTATTGGCCTTTCAATTTACCTGCGCTTTCATTAATTCCTTTCTGCAGTTGAAGGGTGCAAAATGTTTCCTAACGAACTCATTTACTTTAAGCTTTCTTTTCTAAAAAGTAATTAAAAATTGAATGCAAATTATATCATTATCATTATTATGTTGTAAAACATATTATTAGGTACCAAACAACTCCCTTAGTAAACTTCGGATAACGTAATTTATAAACCAAAGGTTATCTAAATAAAATCTCGTTTTAAAATTGCTTTTTGTTGTAAATATTTAATTCTATTTTGATCCAGTTGCGCCAGTTTATTGTAACAAGTATATAATTGGTAATATGCTTTGAAAATGACTTTTATAACTTTATTTTTAGACTAACTAGTTTTACTGGTAACTCCCTAATGAAACTAATTATCTCGTACCATTAACAAAAGTAAACTTTATCGATTTATATCAACTATTTTGTAAAAAAAACTGTTTTGGTTCGACTAAATATTTTTTCACAATAAATTCGAAACAGTCGATCAATCTCCCAATAACGTATTTAAATTCCCATTTGAATTTATTATATTCAAATTGAATTTAGTAGGATTTAGATGACAATAAAGTCAAAATAACATAAAACAAACAATTAGGAAGACGTCTATGGGTTTTCTTTTTCGATATAGACACCGAATAAAGGCGCAAGGCGCGTATATAAAAATAATCTGGAATCACAAACAAATCAATTACGAGGAATAAACATGAAACGTCGCAGATGCGATTTAATTGGAATTGGTATAGCTGGTGAAAGGACGAATCGAAGAAGGGTTGTTACTGCAATTAGTAAAATACGAGACCTTGAATAATATATGGCTAGGCGAGTTTATTTCGCCTCATTGATTCACAAAAACAATGCAAATCTTTTTAGAATGTGCCAAAAAGATTTCGTTTAAAAGTTTAAACAAATAAACATATTATTTAGCATACGTTTCTTACTAGCATAGAATTCAAATTTAGCGCTAATGTCAACTATTGTTTGAAGTGACAAGATGGCGCCAGTTTGCACAAAAGCCTCTTAAGTTGTAACTCTTTTGGTTGTTAGTTATTATATTAATTAAATATTGTAAACTTAATAAAATAAAGCATTTTATTACGTAGCGGGTTAATGAGAGTATAAAGTTATTGGTAAGAAGAAACTTTTTGAACTCGAGCATCGCAAGCAGACGAAAAGTTAGTTCGCTAATAAAAAACCAAAACAATTTGCTTTAATTAGTCGGTAGTCGTTGTGAATATTGTTAAAATAAACTGAAGTGTTTATTCATAAATATTACGCCATAAAGTTCTAAACAGCGTTTTTTAAATATTTGTGATTATAAACATTTAGTTTTAGTGGAGGTTATTTTTGATGTCGCTTGCCCTTAGGTGGTTTTTGGTCTTCAATAATTCATAATGGCATCAACATTGGCAAGCGTTTTCTCGTATTTTATTTATTTGTACCCATTTGAATCGGTTCGACTCGACTCAATCAAAAAACTTTATGCAATTTTAATTTAAATTTGGCGCCGTTTTGATTAGTTGTTACCATAATCAAATGTAATGACGTGTAATCTTTCATTAGTCAGTTGTTTAAATTTGAACTGTCAAGATGGCGTTGTTTGTTGCAATCGCGAGTGCAATTGTCAAGTTTTTAATGTAGCGTTCTTGTTTCCAACAAATAAATTAATAAATTTACAATTTAACTAACAATATTAAACTGTTAATAATAATAAAACTCTCGGTAACCCTTAAAAACAAACTATAAACGTGTCGGAACAGTTTTCTCGACGCGGCCTTCGTGAAATCAAAAAACCTTTTTTGTTTCGTAACTGCGTGCCTATTGTAAACAAACTCGAAGTGCTTTTTATCCATAGATAAGTTTCTGTGCATCGTTTTTACGTTTAGAATCGTAAAAAAACTCTTTTGGAAGATACACCTCTCGAAGGACTTGGTTTTTCTATCGGTAAGTGAATTGAATATTAAAAGTGGCGTTACACACACATGGTAGCTTAACGAGTCTCGACTTGTGTAGTAGTGTATTTCGCCCAGGTGTTGTAAAGATCGGTATTAAAATTTAAATAATGATAAGTTTGTTGTGAGTTGTGAGCATTACCTTATTACTTTTATGAGTGTTTTATGCCATTTGATCAATTCAACAAAATTCACAAAAGTTTACATTTTTCCCTACGCATTTTGGAAGGAAAACAAACGCATGTCTAAACGGGTACTCTTTTAATGAGATAATTTTTGTCTAGTTTAATCAACTTCATATCTCTTATTATAGTTCTTAAGCTTCCCACGCTTATACAATTTCATTGAACATCCTGTATATAAATCGTTTTTACAATTCAAAACCAGCAGTTGTGAGAAAGTGAAACACTTCACTTCTTTAAGTAGACACCATTGTCGGTGTGCCATCGGAAGGTAAACATGACAAAATCTATTCCATATAACTTCTACCTTCTACTAAAAATTTCGTTTCGTATAATAGTGGTTAGGTAGTTAGGTTTCAGGTTGCCACTCAATATCATTTGTTTCACAAAAATTACTTTGCACGTCTTCTCAGCTTTTTTGTTAATTTATTGTTGTCGTGTTCTAAAATATTTGTTTTCTCAAACAACTGACTAAAAACTTTTTTAATGGAACCGCGAACCCCTTTAGTATTATTTGAAGCCATCTTGTCAATTGTAAAGTTACGAACTTTTTAATCATAATATCATAAATGAGTAATTCAAAATTTATTGTCTTATATAAAATAAAAAACTGCAAGTTACAGTATCCAGATAATATCCATCTCTTCAAAAACGACTGTTTTGTAAGTTTTTAATATTTTGAAACTATTAGGTCTAAATAATTGAATTGAAACTTTATTTCAAGTACCTACCCGCTTATAGTCTTGTAATTATTAGTTGAGAAATAGTTAGCACGGGATGATAATTGAACCAAATTTTGAGTCTGTTAGAGTCGTGATTTAATTTATCAACGCCTATAGGTATTTAATTAATACAGATTTAAATTTTCAATTCTGTTTGAGGGAGGTATTTAACAAGATATCACGCAAGCTAAGTACCTGTAAAGTGCCTATATTAATACTAAAATCTAATTTTAGGACCAATTTATTATAAATAATTTAGAAGGTTATTAACGTACGAGGGACAATTAAAAAAAAAGGCCAAATGATTCGGAGACGCTAAAACGGGGTTAGAACTAAATTGCCTACCACTTACCTGTTTTTATTTTTTTATTGATAAATCGAATGAATTTTATATTGGACGCGTTTTATTTGATGTAGAATAATTTATGCTTATTGTTATAAAATTGTATTTATGTAGATTAAGTATCAATATTAAATATTAAACAATAGCAGTTCATAAATAGGATATGAAGGTATCGATTCCTACAAGTAAGACTATTATAGATAGTATGTACTATGTATATTAGAAGTTAGCGTATTATTTTGAATTTTTGTTATACCGGGTGTTCAATACGAAATTTTTACTTTTTATTGATTTCGCCTAATACTTTGAGAAAGTATTATGATTGAAAAAACATCTACTATACAGGATGTATCAAATTTCGTGTTAAGTACAGGGACGAGGGACCTCGCTTATTAGCTTAGAAATAGGGAGTTGGTTAAATGGATAAAAGCGATCGTCAAGTTATGCCTACACCAAATCAAAAAACAAAATTTACCCTTCCCATAACGTTTCAGAAATATGCAAAGTTGGCATTTTTACTTTTGGCTTTAAAATCGTTACTTATAAAAAAAATTTTAAAACTGAAAAGCCTTTTTTAAGGAACTTTTTCTATTCTTTAAGACGATTTTAACGAATTTTCGTTATCATGATCTGTATATTGATACCAACTTTTGTTTTTCATATAGGAGCCATTTAAAAATTTAATGTCATCGGAAGAGAAAAAAATGCTGATTTCAAAAATGTATAATATACATAATACATACAATAACGATTTTAGAGCCAAAAGTAAAGATGTAAATTTTCCATATTTCTGAAACATTATATGGAGAGGGTAAATTTTGTTTTTGATTTGGTGTAGGCATAACTCGAGGATCGTTTTTGTCCATTTAACAACTCGCTAACTACGCTAATACGTGAGATTCCTGTACTTAACACGAAATTTGATACATCCTGTATATATTTTTAAATTTAATTTTTTGACATTTCGGGTCCCCTGAATCCAAAACAGCAAAACAAGCCCCTTAGAAAAAGGCCTATGTGTCCGTGTGTACGTATGTACCTATGTCAAATAAAAATTATTTCGAAAGCGATTTCGTTGAACTTTTGTTTTACAGTCACTTTAGCAAAATTACATCGACTAAATCAGCTTTTAAACAAAATCGGTACAGTGGCTGAAAATAAGGGGGTTTATTTGGTCGCATTTTGGAAAATCTTAACCCATTTCCTAGTATTTCTATTATAACTTTGGAGATTATTATTATTATTATAAAATTCTTTAGGCTTTAGTTTTGATTTAGTCCATTCTTAAAACAATTTCAAAATTGACTTTTAAAGAACCAAAATTGGGTAAAATTTTAAAAACGATTTTTGTTTAATCGGCCCAAGCCTTTTTGTTTATATTTTGATATGTTGTAAATATTAATATTCTAAATTTAACAGCATTGTTTGGTTCATTTTCTATGAGCAGATCCGGAGCTATAATTTTTTGAAGCCCAAAATTTCAAAAATTTATCATTTCTTTTGTAATTGCAAGTTTCTATATTAATCGATTTCATAAATAGGTATCTATTAATTGTTACAATTTTGGTTTAAAAACACTTCCCGTTAAACCGGAAATTAGCCAAGCAAAAGGAGTCGTTGAAAACACCTTGTATATTTTATGTTTTTTTGAAATATCGTCAAGTTAGTTTTCCAATGATACCAAACATGTTAATTTTTAACTTCCGGCTCAAACGGAAATGAGATTATCTTCCTATTGCAAATAGAAACGCCCCGTATAATTTTAGTTTTTTGAAACCATGGAGAGCTTCTTAGCTTTTGAGTATAATATTGTTAGGTTCTATCAAAGAATATCTAGTAATAGAAATCCTAAGCTTATGGAACTGATGAGCCTTCTTTTACACGTAGTAACATCGAGAGTGAGAAGATAAAACATTCATTTTTAGTATGTCAGTATACAGATTATCAAAATGCGAATTTGAATTTTCTACATTCGGGCACTTTTTGGTATTCCACAATACAGGCTTTTCAACATTTGACTTTGAATTAGAGTCAACAGTTGAAAAAGCTATTTTGGGTTAAATATTTATTATGGGTTAAATACACACATTTCTTTTATCACTATTTATGCAATTTTCATGCATGATACTCTCATACTTTCGTGACAATTAAAATTTTAAGCACTTACATTAAAAACGTCAGGTTGCCGGGGAAGCACAAAATAATTATTTTTGCGAGGTTAATGTTAAATGTTGACATTGCAGTTTAAATTAATTGAAAGTCAATCTAAATTAGTATATTATGACTTTATTTAAGTGTGGGTGGCGTGGGCAGTTTATTAAAAAAGGGGGTCACATTGTCCATGTGACCCATGTGACCCGACATTGACATGGTCCACATTTGGCCAGTATTCCACAATCGGCTACTTTACTCTATATAATACAGATTGTAAAAATTCTGTTTCAGGTACCTAAGAATGCTTAAAATGGACAAACGTTTTATCTATTTTTATCCCTCTCTTTGTTGCTCTTACGTAGGCATACCAAAAAAGAGTAGTACAATGTGTAGCGACAACTGGATCTCAGGGTAGTACTACGCTTTAAAATGGCTCATATATTTACATTGCTTGGGATTTCTCTTACTGGATATGCTTTGGTTCTATTTAGGTACTATTTCTGATATCTTTTTAAATATTTTTAAAGCGTACCTACTTACAAAGAAGTTCTGTTATGGCTACATCAGTTGTTTTTTCTAATCTATTATTGACATTTTTCTTGATAGTAGATACCTGTATACTGGTTTCGATTTCCTTTGTGGTTAACAGACAATTTTTATAGCGACTGGCATAATGAACAAATGAACCAAATATGAGTTTTTCTCCAATCAATAAATTTACTTATTAGCTTTTATAATTTTGGATTGCTGAAAACTTTCTGAAACTTATTCTACTTTTCAAAATTTAGCGTAGGTAGGTAGTCGCATTATCTCAACTTTGAGGCAAGTCGATAACCTAATAAAATCCGAACTATGCACCATTAATCGGCACTTAATAATGTTTGCTAGTTCGAGAATATAGGGTTAAGTATAATAAAACCGCATAGTATTATTAAAATTTACCCGAAACAGATTTTCTCATATTATGCGAGACTAACTCCCATTAACTCGAGTCCAATTTCTTCGAAGAAATTATTAACAAAAAATTAACGAAATTTCCTCGGTGTGGAGTGGGTCACGCAATAAAAACAAAAAGAAAATGGCGAGAAACACAATTGAATTTACTTTCGTCTAAAAGGATTAAGAAAAAGCTCGTATTGTTTACTGTACTAAGCTTATAAAAATAATATTTCAGTTCCTTTATAAATTTTTCCGCTAAGATTTTTCGTGCGTGAAAATATCGTTTTTTAAATTTTCATTTCGAATATTTATTAGGGCTGGTCGATTGGAAATCTTATACATGTGGGCGGAAAATATTGGAAATACAATTTGTGTTTTTACAACTTTCGTTTTGTTCTCTTTTGACGAATCCGAATTGTTTTGCTAAAGAAAATTAGGTCAGCTTACTAAAAAATTATATTTAACGAAAATATTATAAGAGAAATTTTCAGCTCTGGTAGAACGGAATTTTTTGTGAGAATTTTTTGGACTTAATTTCGCAATAGCTAATGATAAATTAATTTTGCCGAAAATTATTTCAAATATATTTTGCTATCCATCGGTGTGAGGATTAAATAGTAGTTTGAATGAGTTTAATAAAATACTTCATTTGCCTAAGTTTACTATGAAAAATTTCCATTTATTGTGGAATTGTAAGTAGAATCTAGAGTTTTTTTATAAAAATTAAGTATAAAACTGTAAAAATTTGAGAGGTATTTTATTGTAGAATTTCGAGAAAAAAATGCGTTGATCCAAGAGTTCGGATATAAAATCCGAATGGATTTTCAAGAAGCTAAAAACTACTATAGCTTTAAATTTGTAAAATATATAAGAAACTGCGAAATGGATGAAAATTTGCACAAGCCAACGAGCTTACCGTTGTAGTTGTAGAATAAAGAAGTGAATAGTGGGTCAACATGGAATTTTGGCCAACGTCGCGAAAAGTCATATTATCGAAAATTGTCACCAGATCTCTCTAGAAGCTTATAAAAATTTATTTACTGTGGTTCGCTTCTTATTTTTGTTTGGCAGAGATAGAATTTTTTTCCACCCATTAATTTATGTGGCTCTTTGTGCATGAAACTATTGTTATTTTAGCTAAATCTTCGAAGTCTTTGTAATTCGTCTCCACTCGCAAACTATAACTTTTAGGAAATGTCTCAAGCTGTAATTTATCTCTCTCGACGATAAACTTGCTTATCAAATTCTTTGGATACGAAAAGTAGTTGAGCTATCAATCCGTGTAGAAAATTAAGCGGATTTGTATCTTTTCGATTAGCCTCTTCGACCTTTTTCCACTATGCTGGTCTTCAGGTCTTCTCCATGTTACAAGTTTCACTTCAAAATAAGTGAAAAGGCTTCAGATAGATATTTACAATTGTGTGTTGATTCCAAACAATACAATTTTTAATTTGCAACTCTGGATGGGAAAATCACGGAACATCAAATATAGTACAGCATGACTAGCAAGGCTATAGATGGCTTAATCTCCGCGAGTTATTAGACGCTCATTTGTTTCTAGTAGGTACTACTTTGAGATTATAATAAAATAAAGTGATGCCCAAGATTTTGTATAATAAGTAAATCATTTTATTCGCAACTCGTAAGTATAAATTTTTCTCTGAATTTATTTGCCAACTTTCGTCACATTTTCATACATTTCTTGCACTTCACGGAACGTTTATTTTATTTAACACGCAAATGTATGTTGCTACTTTGTCTGTATGCGAGTAATGGGAAAATTGCCACTCATTTTTGAAGCCGGATAAACGTGGATAATTTTATAAAGGCTGTCTCCAACAGAGCGAAATGGAAGATATAAAAAATCAGATTATGGTGGTAGCAATCGGTTGTAATAAATTGTATTTCAATTAGTGTAAAGCTCTTAGTATTAAAAAAACGCATTAAATCTTCTCGTGCAGTTTAGTGCTCCAGTTGATATTTTTATAGCGAATTTAAGGGACGAAATTTTCTATAAAGTTGTCGTACGAAAGTTTCGACACTTTTTTTACGAGCGAAAGGCCGAACACTTTTGTTTAAACTACCCCCTTATTTCAATTCTCGTTCATGTTTAAAGTTTACATAAATAACTACCTAAATCCATTGAATTTCGTTATGAAAAGGTTTCAGTATAATATAACGAGTTTTAATGTAAAGTAATTTCCCATTTAACGTTTTCCATTCTAATATGAACTAAAGTCTCGAAATTAGGTTTATCTAAGTAATGACATCAAAATCTCTCGAGAAAATGTCTTTTACGATGTTCTAATTAGTCCCTTAAACAGTCTTTCTTATTTGCTGTAATTAGTTTCTGAGACGTACACTAATCAAGTATCGTGCCTCGAAATTTCCCCTCGAAAAAGTTTTAGAATCGATACAAAGTGCCCAATTTCGATCGTTTACTAACTGCGACTATTATAAAAGTGCGCTCAAATATTAATTTTAGTTTAGAAATATTGAATGAAACTTACCTAGTTCTATTGACAGTTTGCCAAGTTCCATCTAAAGGAGTCACATTCGAGGGATACGAAGGCAATTGATTTTCTGTAACTATTTGCGGTTTAGGCGGTTCGATTTTCTCTTCGACCAGTACTGGTAACGGTGCTGCCACACGATCGCCAAGAAGGAGAGCACCGACTGTTTCATCTAGAGACGCTACACCTGCATCCCTAATTGATATGTAGTCGTCGCTCTGAAATGAGCCAAAGTATAAATTACCCATCCAGCTATAAATCGAGAAATGTTGCTTATAAATTATATCGTATCGATTGCTTTAGATTTGTAGCTTATGTATTAATAAATCAAGCACCATTAGCTTGGAACGGAAGCAACTTACTCTATAATATGAAATAGTAGGAAGAAAGATGGATTTTTCAACCTTTTTAAATTTAAGCTGATATTTTAGAATTATTGACATAAACAAACAGAAAACGAAACTACTTTTTTTTAAATCATAAATTATATATTTTGAGCACAATTTCGTTCAGTTTTGTGCGAAATGATTAGTTGATTAGTCTCCGATGTTGTTTAAAATTCAATGGAAACTGTGAGGTTTCGTTGAAGGAAATGGATAAACTTTTCGGTTCTCTTTTGCAACTTTAATGATTATTGATTCATTGGGCCATTTAACTTTAAAGCTTTAGAAAAGCATCTAAATTTTTATGGTTTACTTCAATAATTCTTAGCATTTTTAATATTAAATCAGTTTCGTCTTAAAAGACGGAGGCTAAAAGCTCGAATTTTTAGATGGTAGAAAGGAGTAGTACTGATGTGATTTTGTGACAAACGAACTCGTAAATATTAAGTTATAAGTCAGCAGAATTTTTGTCAGATTGATGTCAAGACGCAATTTGTTAAAAGGACTGCCGAACAAGTTGTGTGAATCCTTTAAGTACTATGTGGTTATTTAAATTGTCGAAAACATTTTTATAGGGAGTTATTGAGTATACAAAAACTACATTTTTAAGCTGGCTAAATGATCCTCAGTAGCTAACCCGTACGAAAATTTCGACTGAGTTTTTATATTTTTGTATTTTATTATGACTGATGGTTTATCGTTAGCTACAAGACGCCTCTTTTCTTATCGACCACGATTTCAGAACTCTCTATACATATACAGAAGTTGTGTTTCAGCTTGGTTCGAAGTAATTTTCCACCCTTGTCATAAGAAATATACTTTAGAACAAGATTTCTATTGAATAAAAATGCATGTTTAATGTATAGTCCAAGAGCTAGCAAACATTATACAACTTGATATTGTTCCAAAGACTCATTATTTTTATTTAAAAGTATTTCCATAGACAATATAAAATCACTCGTCTGTCGGGTTATATTGGCCGCGTTACAGCAGGGCACGTACTCAAAATTCATTCCAATTTATTCCAGATTGAAATTATAATTTTAAAAAAGAGAGAAAACAATGAATCGTTCTGTCGATACAGAGTTTGGGCAGATTGCAGCTTTTATCCGACAGACGCTATTAAAGATTCTCATTTGATCTCAGTCTAGCGCATAAGCCGAAACTTGTTAAAACCAGACGTTTGCAGCGGACAGCGAGTGAGTTAATTGGGGGCATCGTGCAAATATGGTAAAACAAAAAATTAGTACAAAAGTTTTGACAATGTAGTCTGAAAGAACATTGAAAATTAATAATAGAACCAACATAGCCTACATAGCCAACAAAGCCTAAAGCCTCATTGACACGGTGATAGTATTTTATGAGAGTAAATATCATGAGAGTAAATCACGATAGTTACTGTCGTGAGAGCAACTTTAATTTCAATATACACGGTGATAGTATTTCTAGCGATAGCAGAGAGAGAGAGAGAAAGAATCTAATTTACACGATGTTGTTTAAGCGAGATAGTCGGTAACTATCGTGAGAATTACTCTCAACTATCTAGTCAAGCTAGATAGTTGCGAGTAACTATCATAATAGTAATAGTACGATAGTAGTCTATTTACACGATGATAATTTTGGTGAGATGTGCTATCATGCTAGTAACTCTCACAAACTATCGCGAAAATTATCACCGTGTCAATGAGGCTTTAGTGGCAGCATAAACTGAGGGGAGGCTCGGAAAGGGTTTTTATTCTTTAGTCACTTCTTCGTTTATAACTTGAAACTTTTTTGGACGAACAGTTTAGGCGCTAGAACGCGTTAAAATTGGGAAAAAACTCCTAAATCGGCCAAGAAACTAATTTTTATTACTTTTTCGCTTATAACTCGAAAACTACGCACTTTTTGAGAACACTGTTCCTATAGGAAACCGAAGTACACAAAAATTCCTACAAACTATATCTGTGAGCCTTTTTCTTCAGACAAACAGTTTAGAAGCTAGGACGCGTTAAAGTTTTAAAAAAATTTCAAAATCGCCCTAGAAACTATTTTTTTACTTTTTCGCTTATAACTCGAAAACTACGCACTTTTTGATAACAGTGCTTTTATAGGAGACTGAACTACATTAAACGTGCTACAAATTATATCAGCTCGATTTTTTTCTTCGGGCAAACAGTTTAGGCGCTAGAGCGCGTTAAAATTTGACAAAAATTCCAAAATCGCCTAAGAAGTATTTTTTTTAACATTTCGCTTATTACTCGAAAACTACGCACATTTAGAGAAAAGTGTTCCTATAGAAAAATAAAGTAGTATTTTAAGTTCCTACAGATTATGTCGACCAGATTTTTAACATCAGACAAAGTGTCTGCGCTAAACTGAGTTGAAATGAAAATCTTTTACCCAAATTCTGTTTCGACAGTTTGCTAACTGTTGGACTATTGTGCTATTAGCCAACTGCATCCGTCTCATTGCGCTCCAGTAAATCTGTCAGATCAGGTTAATTTCAATTGAAACTTGAAGCAAACCAAACGCCTTGTTGCCTATAGTCTCCAATTTAAATAAATATTTAAGAAGTTTATGAACATATTTGAGTAGGTATCTCATACCTTAGTCTTGAAAGTCCCCAATAACGAATACGAATAGCAAGTCCCTTTTTAGATATTTTAGTATAAATTATAGATACTTCTTCTGTACGTAATGCGCGTTCGAATCCTAAATTTTCTTGCTCTCTCTTCCATGTTTCTACTTCTTACAAAAATAGCTTTCTATCAAACAAAATCATTTTTTATAAAATGTTGTAGGTATTAGGGCGAATCCTTAACAGCGTCACTGATTGTTTGGCCGTTTTTAAACCGCGTGAATTTTTTGTCAATAGAGAATTAAGAATTGGGGTTGTAATTTCACCTCTTGTCTACTTTGCAACAATTGTTAGTCCGTTTTTTTGAACAAATTGCTTTTATAGCTCTGTGCTCCGTGTTAATAGCACAAAAATAGAGGTTTAGATGTTTTATTGTACACAAAGTCTTGTAAAAAGCCTCCAGCCTTTGAAACAAATATCGCCTTTATAAAAAAACAAAGGTAATGAAATATTTAGTGAACAATTTGAACTACTAAAACGTTGGTGTGTAGTCTGTATACCCCTATACCGACCATTTAAATCAGAAAGAAAGAGCGTAGAAAATTTTTCGAATGTAATAAATAATAAAGGAGTTTCTATGTTTTTTGCAAATAATGTTCTTACGCCGACTGTACTTCTGCTACTTGCAGGCACTTGGACATGAATGTTATTTCTTAAACAGAGCAGATAATATTGTGTTTTGTAACGTCAAGAACACTTTTCTATTTAAGTTACCAAATATTATGTTCACTTTAGTAAATTTAATTTGTCAAGAAATAAGCACAAACGTACTACTCTTTAATAACTTTAGCAATTTGTTAAGGGCTCATTTTAAAATACATTTAAGTGTACTGTAAGCAATTAGCAAAAGCTCGACTAAAATATTTAAAGTTTACAATAACGGTTTGTGTTGGAAAAAGACAAGGTATACTTAATTTACTCCGAGTGCTCTTTTTAAAACTGCGAAATAATCAAATTAAAAATCCTGATTAAAATAATTTGAAAGTTGAAGATAATTACAATAAATGGGAAAGCAAATTAGAAAATCGATATAGACAAGTTGAAGTTCCTTTCCGTACAGAAAATTAGTTTTCGGTTATCGCTTTAGCATTGTCTAAAGTACAAGTTGAAGGAGTTAAATCTTTATTGATTGAACAATTTTTTACTCCATTGTGCTAAATCCAAAATCGTTGTAGGTTAAGTAAGCTCAATAAATATTCCCTTACTTTTACGATTAATTCGAGTCGTGGTTTTTGTGGTTTTTTTGCAATTCCACAAGTTATCAAGAAAATTAATAAATTATATTTTTTAAGCTTTTCGCGTTTTTCCAACTTTTTACGTCCGTTTTATAACAGTTCTCCGGAAGCTAATAAAAATAATAACATCAGTGGTGTAATACAACACAAAATAAGCGCCACAATAATTTATTTAAGATCGATATTTTACAATTAAATAAACACGACTTCTTGTTTATTAGGATTTTCTAGTAATACCATAGCAGGTTTGTTAAACAAAACTGTGGAGATCCGCAATCGGGCCCCAAAGTCCATCCAAGCCATAAAACAAGGGGCATGTACCCAAAATGGAAACACGTTTTTATAAACTCAAAAACTGCTTCTAAATTTCTCAATTTCTTCGATGGCATATTTTAATTTTTATCTGGCAAAAATATTTTAATTCGATTTGTCTCTGACAAGTTTTCTTTTTGACAATTTATAAAATTTTCGAGACGATTTGATCTTTTTTTGGTTTAAAATCAAATTACTTGTTTTTAGAAAATTTTACGTTGCTTACCTGTAGGGGATCGTCGTATTCGTCTCTTACACCACGGTACGATAAGGAACCATGCCGTACCAACGCTTGTCCTCGATCGTCGATGAAAAATATTTCGGTAAAAACTATCACTCCGAAGATCATGAAAAATGCAACCACTAGGAAGAAACTCAAATTTGCTCGCTGCTTGTTACGGTTCGTCCACGTATTCTTGGTTTTTCTTCCTCCACTTGCTATCCCCATTTTTTATTTACCTGAAAATAAAAGAAACTTTGGTGTAATAAATTTAAATACGGCTATAGAAGATTAGTTACTTAAGGAACCCTGCACTCTTAGTCAAAATGATGAAAAAGGCTTAGGAAACCGTTAGAATTAAAAAAAATTGTAAAAACTGTTCAGAAAAAAGGCCTTTTTAGAAGGTAGGGACTAGGAAGGGGCCACCCTCGAGTATAGTACTTCATGTGGAAGATCTTAAAAATCCAAAATGGAAAACTAGAATGCGCAGTTCTATTAAAATTTTTTGAGTTACCTTCCTAGTCCCGACTTTGTAAGGGGGTGTTATGTGTGCGGAAATTGTTTGATTATCACGATTTCATAAGCCTTTTCGTAATATAAATTAATAGATATAGGTAACTATTTGAACTTGAAAAGGTTAACAGTTCCCGTGGGCTTTTCTTCCACTCCACGAGAAATCTGAAAGTCCTAGTTGCGGAATTTGTAATTGAGATTTGTAGGTATAATCCAGTTTACTTGAACCTGATTGCTTGTTCTGTTCAATTCAGTATCGACTTTAGTATTATTTTTCCAAACTCTTCATATTTTTTATGTTATATAAAACCATAAATTATTTCATTGTTATTTGTGCAAAATTAGGTTAAAAACTAAGTAATGTTTATTATTAATATTTAAATAAGTTGATATTTCATTTCGAAAGTTCGTGTATCTAAATATTATATTACAAAACGAATTAATATCCTTTAACCAAATTATCTCAGTAAAACAATTTCCTTCTCGGGTTTATTTTTCATGAAAACACAATAAATTAGACTTAATTTTCCAACATTAAAATTTTTTTAAAATTTACTTCCTTTTAATCGTTTATTTTACCCAACTTTTTTTCGTCTTCAATTTTAACTCTTATTATTCGTTTTCGGCCTCGCTACCTAAAATTTTGAAAGAAATACATTAAATATTAAAACCAATCTTACAATAATTGAGAGACTCTAAAAGTCATTCAATACCCTTTGTGTTTGTGATGAACGCTTTAGGTGCTTGTCGAAGGAAAATTCGCTCAACATTCTATATACTCAAACGAATTAAAGTTCTAAAAACTAATTAAATATTTATAGTTTGCTTCCAATTAACGACGTAGTAAAACTAAACCAGCTTTTAAACTACCGATTAGAACTTTAGTTAGTATAAATTACTTTTTCGCCCGATCGTGTTTTTTAACGTACTTACAAGCCTTGTTGATCGACTGTGTAAATCAAATTTACAACACCTTCATAGTTTCCATATAGACCAGTAAAAACAATGCCGTTATAAGGTTATAACCTAACTCCGTGCGGTAAGTAAAGTTGGTACTCCTTGCAAAATCACTATTTTGTTGACATTTAAATTTTTGACATTTGCAAAAATTAATTTAAAATTTAAAAAAAAGTCTGTCTATTATATTTTGATCGGGCGAAAAATAGAATACGATATACGGTTGTTAAGTGCTATAATAACAAAATCTCGAAAATTTAAAAATCTCGACTTCGTCTCGCTTTTTCAAACTTTTTCTCGATTTTGTTATAGTGCACTTACCAACCTTATATCGCAATATACTATTGTTTGCAAATTGATAAAAAGGAGAAAATCGATGTACTTACATAATATAGTTCTTAGCTTTAGACACTGCGCGTCTTTAAATTAACTTAAACCTCAAATCAAGGATCTCGGCTTCCTGTGCAAATTGTTAATTAGAAATTTGATTTCCTCGTTGCAATTAAACCGACTAGAACTTGCACGTTTGCAACATTACAACTCGAATAAGCTTTTTTTTTGTTTAAATGTTGGTTGTATGTTGTATCGAATAGTGCAGAGCTTGCAGGGTTTTCCACTAATGGAAAATAGCGCTCGTAGTTGTAGCGATTTGTTTATAGTTGACGTGCTTTAGATGCCAGGGATTAAAAAGGTTTCGGGAAACGAACACGTAATGCTATATTGTTGTTAGCAAAATTCTTTCATGCCGGTAGCATCACGTAGAAGTATAATTTGGATACATTTTTCGTCATGCTATAATTAAGAGTCGTTTTACACTATAAAATAACATAGCCACAGTTTTTAAAATTCCCTCGGGTGTCGTTTTAGTAATTTAGTATTTAGTTTAAATTTTATGTTATTGTTCAAAAGAGAGACAACTTTGTATAACTGTGTGGCCAAATAATTTATCAATTTTATACGTACTCTTCTGTTTGAGTCCAGATTTTTTCTGTTTCGTGTGTACTTGGCACTTTGCTTAAAGCTATATAATGGACTTATTCGCTTGATGCTTAATTTTTTACTTTTCCACTGCATTGTCTACATGTCTACATTCTACGTAAAATTTGTAAAAGACACGTTCGTTAGAATAGTTCTGCGACGCCATTTTGAGTCCGCCATTTTAAATTTTAATTTAATAGCGAATCAGCAGTTTGTAAATAAAAGAATTCGAATATTAAATAACAGGTCGATAAATCAAAGGATGTGGTATTTTCGATCTTGACCACTGTTGTAATGGAGAGGAGGAGATCTAAAGTAAAAATTGTAATAGAATTCCAAAAAACAAATTAAAGTTACGGATGGACTGCGGAGGAAATTACGCTCGAGACTCTGCGAGAAATGTCAATACTGGACTGTAAGTGCGAGAAAACTCTAGAAAGTCTTGTAAAAGTCACCTCAATACTACTGTAATAGTATATTAAAGTACAAGTTTCATAAGGCACCGTGTTAACGTACGAGTCCAAGTTTGGAAAATGAGCCGCTTGCGGCGAGTTTTAAAAAGGACGAGTACTTAACAAGGCTTATGAAACGTGTAATTTATACTATTTTTTCTATTTCACATTTTAATAAAATTAATGTGTTAAAATATTTAAATAATTAACATCATGGAGATTTTCTTTTTATAATAATTGTGGTGGCACTGACTGAGATGTCACATCATTTAGTTCAATGATTCATAGATGTCGCAAGTTTATTTTTTTAAATTTAAATAATGCATCTACTCCTGTCTGTATAATTTAAATTTTAACAAATAAAAATGAATGAAATATGTAAAACCATTATTATTTATTACATTTCAATTCTAATAAGCTCTAAAAATAAACATTTAAAAAAATTATATTTGACATTGTTAAACGTCAGTTCAACTTGACGCGAACTTAGCAGAAGAAAATCCTCCAGAAACAGTACGTTAAGAGAGCTTCTTAACGCACTGTTTTGAGACCAAAACAGTACGTTAAGGAGTGGATTAAAGTACCGAAATAGAAAAATGTATTAAAACTTTATGCCCCGTGGAAACTTCAGGTCGTCAGAACGATCAGAACACAACATCAATAGTTTAGTGGCTTAGTCGCATTCGCTGGAATCTATTATTGCCTATCGTGTTTGCGGAGTTGTTTGCTACTTTCTGAAGCCAATTTTGGAATTTTAAGTACAAAATATATTAAATTACTCGCTTGTGAGGATTGAGGGTTTAAGATTTATCTTTGAGAGTTATTTTGCGCACATTTTTTAAATTTTGGAACTAAAATTGCGTAAGATGTTTGTTTGAGAGAAATTAAAATTATTGGAGTAAAACGGAAAACGCCATTTTCTCGTCTCTTTCATATTTATCTAAAAGCCGTTTGAAATGATAAAACTCTCGAAGCTTTCAGTTATTGTGATTTGCCTCGAGAAAACTCATAATAAAATTTATCTCGCGTTAAAAAGAAAATATTGATGGCACTACAAGGGGAGGATAAAAACAGCTTTTACTTATCCAACAAAAAGTAAACAAAAAAAGACAAACATTTTTTATATTTCGTAAATTGCACTTAAGGATTTTCACGTCACTAAACAACAAACCTAAAATATTAGAAAATATCTCAAAAACGTTCAAGTAGATTCGCATAAACCTTAGAAAGGAAAGTTTGATTGAATCAATAAATCTCTCTTTGAAGATTTTATATAAAAGAAGAAATTTACCAATGGTAGATGTTAGACAATATCGCAAATTCTTCAACGTTTGAGAAAATGTAAATTGCGCGATATTTGGTTCAAAGTTTGAAATTTAATTATTTTTATGGTAGAGCCTAAGTTTAAATCGATCTAAGATTTAGGGGTGGTTTAAGTGAATTTACGTATATCAAAATTTTCGTTCAACTCTTAATCTAAATGAGTACTAAATACGAAAATATTAAGTACTTTTGATATCTTCCCGACAGAGCAATGTGAAGTTGTTAGAGTTTTACTAAATAACAACCCTCGCGACTTTTAAACTTGCTTTTTAAATATTTTATTTTTAAATTAGTCAAAGAGTACTTAAATTACAAAAATAGGCCAAACATTTTATGCTCTTCTGGAAGCGGAAATTGCGTTTGGAGTTGTTATTAGTAGGGAGTAGTACACTCGTGTCTCTTTGTCCCGACATTTTCATATGGTTGAAAATTTAACGCTTAATGCACGTCAAGCAACAAGCGCGCCATTTTGTTACAAATTAACAAAATTTTGTGGAAAAACACTTAATTTATCACGTCGTTGGCAGGGCTTCGCCCCGCAAAATAAAGTTAGGTAATACAAACAGAAAAAACATTACAACGAGAATTTGTTTAAAAAAGAGAGTAACAAAATTACAGTTATACTTAGTTTAATGCAATTATTTGTAATTCCTTTATTAGTGGCACAGTGGCAGTGGCTTTTATTTCATTTGACTGCGATGTGACTCGACCCATCTCTCTGACTTGAATTAATAGTATACATTTCATGAGTTGCACTTATTATTAGTGGTTGACTAGAAACTAGAACACTCTGCTCGTAATTTAAAATGTAATTTTGTTACATGTTGAAACATTAATAATGTAATTGCTAATCCTTCTCGCTAAGCTAATTTACAAGCAAACCCTAACGAAATATGCGGCGATACCTTAACAAACAAATTATCTGATAGTGTCTGTGAAACGTTTAGAAACTTTTTGAATTATGCCTCGTATGTACTGGTAAAGTCAATACTGTGTTTGATTTATTCATAAAATGTGTTTCTACATTTATCAATATTTCAAAGTAAGCCGTCAGCTTTACATAATTTTACAAAATTTTATTTTGACAGATACATGTACAATGTACATAAGTATACCGGGCTAAAACAGAATTGTAATAAAATATGTATAGGACATAATATAAAACAATGGGAGAACGTTCTTTTAAGTTTCTTGATTCTTCTTAATTTGTGGTACCTATCGAGCATTAATTTGTTGGTAAAAAACGATTAGAAAAGTTATACGCTAAAAGAACATTGTAAATGAAAATTAAACCACCGTCTGCCACTCTTAAGTGGCAGATTAAGTTGTAGTCGGTTGGCTTTAGAAAAGTGGAGTTTTGCTCTTTTTACGGTAAGAAAGGTGCTTCTGTTTCTCAAACAGTTTCTAAACCGTTCGCCTGACGTAAGCGTAAACAAAATACAATATTTATTATAGAAAATTGAATGAGCTTTATTTTTGTATACAAACACTTTTCTTTAAAAATGCGTAGTTTCCGAGTTATAAGCAAAAAACTAAAAAAACATTTTTTTGTCCGAATTTGGAATTTTATCAAACTCTAACACGCTCTAGTGTCTAGGGACGGACTGGGCCATCGGGACACCGGGAAAATTTTCGATGGACCGGTTGCTTCGGAGCCGGTTTCTCTCGGGTTTAACTAAAAAATTGTGGATGCGTTCCGACGAAAAAGAGTAAAAATACTTTTAATTTTATTCGCCAGTGCTAACAGGGGACAGTCCTTGTTTTAACAAACAAGTTATCGAAAAATTTGCAAAAAATAGCGTTACGCTAAGTAGTACTTATAGTGAGTCGATATTTTGATTTGTGAAACACCTTCTTTGGGGGCATTATCAACTCTACTAAAATTGCTGAACTTCATTTTAAGCCGTTTGACCTTGAACAATCCAAAGTTTTCGCCTGAGGCGCTTTACATTTTCTAAATAAAATCAAATATTAAATAACATTTAGCTGCCTCTCCCAAACCCCAAATTAAACACATATATCCACTCAGCAATGGGTTCGATTCCCGAGATTTGGTTGACAAATTTTTCTCTTTTTAATTTAGTTTATCACATTGCTGAGTGGATATATGTGTTTAATTTGGGGTTTGGGAGAGGCATCAGCTAAATGTTATTGATTGAAATTAACAACACCCTAATAATATTATATTTGTCAAATAATATTAAACTTGGGCCTCTCGCCAAAAAATTTACCAACCGCCACTGGTTACCCTGGGTAGTAAAATAAAATTGGGCCGCGTCAAATATTTTCCGGGCCGGTCATTTATAGCAAGTCCACCCCTGCTAGTGCCTATACTGTGTGTCTGAAGAAAAAACGCCTAAAGATATAATTTGAGAAAATTTTGTGTAGTTCATATTTACATCAAGTTATTTTTTCAAAAAGGGTAGAGTTTCCAAGTTATAAGCGAAAAACTGAAAAAATAACCACTTTTTTCGTTTGTACGCTGCCTTCCAGACTATAGTCCATTCAAATTCAAGGTGCAGTAAACGTCAACACATACATGAAAATATCTTGGTAAATTACGGGATATTAGGGAGTTTGAATAATATCTGCAGTCAATTGCAGTCGTTACACGATGATCACTGTTGACATTTACTGCACCTTGAATTTGAATGGAGTATAGATGTGTTAGCGTTCGTGGCAATTGTTTAAACTCTTAATATTAAACGGTGCTTAAGCGCCAGGTACCTACGTTTCTGTCTTGCTAAATATACCGAAAACGCAATGAAGTATGGATTATGGATTCACCCCGTGTTAAATATGAAATACTTAAATTGTTTGTTTTCAACAAACTTCGTTATAAAAAAGAAAGGAAAACGTTCAATTTCTTGATTGGACCTGACAGCCTTTTGCATTTTAATTTAAAAGTGTCGAATAAACTCGAATCTTTTGGCATCAAAAAAGTTTTAATTAAATTTCGTTTGGAAAATTTATGAAGGTTTTATTCGACTCGAAAAAAAATGGTTTATTAAATTATTCTGATCTACCACGTAATAAAACTCCAATTAAAATGCTCTTATTAGTCTTCTAAAAGTGTTTTATAGCTTTAAAAGAACTTCAAATCGATGGAAAATTCTAAGTTTGATATTTATTTATAAATTGTTAACCGACTGCAGTGAAAAGCCAATTAGGATTACCGACGAAAAGCCAAACACGAGGAAATCAAATATTAAAAGTATAACTCAAAACCATCTGCGTCGAACGATATCCCGATTTACGTGTAGATGGTGAAGATATTACACTATTACGGCTCTATAAGGAGCATACGGTCTACAATCGAGTAGGTACAATGTTTCTTAAATGTATCTAAAGGAAAAAACAATTTTTTATTATATATCAGAAATATTATTTCGTGTCAAAACTGACTACCTTCATCAGAAAGGCTTCGCAAAAAGAGGGTTGAAAATTTATTTTTAATGTGAACACATCAGCTAGATGATCGATTTTTGAGTAATTTTGAGTTTGGAAGAGAAAACGAAAGTAGTTTCGTACTAATAGCGGATGTTTTTAAGCCGAAGTGATCTGAAACGATTTAGATTTGCGGATGGCGTTTACTCATCTGCGTCTGTAATACTATTTGTCGGTTCTTGGTTATTTTCATGCACGAATTCCTTCGTTTTTCTATCTACATCGTGTCTATTTGGATTCATCTACCCTCTATACCCTCTAACCCGGTTTGAACGGTTGGTGTAGTATCGAGATTCAAATTTCTAATTTCCTATTCGGGCGCCAGTTAATTTTTCATGCGTTAAACTTGTTTCGTATTTCTGATGTGTGAGCTATAAATTATAGGTATGGAATCGAGAAAAGTTTTAGCTTTTTATCGCCAGTTTTTTAGAGTTAAAAAAGTCAGTTTACACTGTAAATCTCGCTCAAACGTATATAGGTACATTTAAATTTACGTTTTCAATTTTCCGTACTGAAATTTCCATCGATCCAGCTTAAAATTACAAATACATCAATTATAACGTCGGTCCACATTCATTAAATTCAATGGAGCAACGAAACATTTGCGTTATTCGAACGATATCGCCTTTTGGGGGGCTTAAAAAAAGTGAATTTATACGAGAAAAATTTGCTCGCAAACATTTTTATACGGAGGAAACTAAACTGTAAGCAGCCTTTTGTACAAGAAACGAACGAAATCAATCATTTAGTTAGCTAGCGTAAAATTTATCTAATATTATTTTCACACGAGATTGTGTTCAAGATGTGAAAAATGATTTAGGAAAAATATTGACTTTGATTTTATTCAATTTGGAAAGGTCTAAGAAGGTGAATTTTTATTAAATAAAATAGGCCTAACACGCGACAGGCTTTGTGTTTTCGCGACGATCAATCCAAAACAATTCTATTACCTGCCAATCGACGTATTACAAACGATTCAATTCGATGAATACAAATTACGAGGTCGTTATTGGGGCGAACAATTTGTAGTCATATAAAGGCCACCGCATAAATGCGCTAGATATTGGAATTTTCACTTTTTTGTGTCATACCTCGTATTTATAAATAAGGTATCCCAAATCCGATCCAATTGAAAATTTTAAAAAACAAAAAGACGGTTGTTTTTGTATGCTAATTTCGGTTCGTATTTCGTATTGAACCCCAGGTTCGTGAAAAATGTTTGGAATACTTTGCTACAAAAAATTTAAATACGAGTCGAACGTTGTTTAAAAAAGACGTAACAGAGAGTGATTTTAAAACGAGTCCTCCGTTTCACTATTTGTGCCAACTGGGGAAAAATTTAATTTTTAAAAATGCGCTTTGAGAGATCGTTAAGCGTCGGGAAAGGTAATAATTATCTCGAGGCTCTAAAACTTCAAAGGGGCTTTATGCGCCATTATTTTGGCGAGTATCATTATAATGGGAGATGTTGACGAAAACAAATAATTATTTTTGTGTTAGTGTTAGAGTATTCTTAGGTGAAAAGATCGTTTGATAAACGATGTTTAGGTGGAGGCAAAATCGTTTAAAATAAGAGAAGCCGAATTCATTGCTGACAGTGATTGAACTCGATTTACATCAAACATAGAACCTATTAAATACAATCACTAGGTTATATGGGTCGAACAACGAAATTTCACGACCCTAAAGTTAATGCAAATTGTAGTCTGATCGAACATATTAGTCGAGCGAATGGGACATAGTACACGAGATGAATATATCAACACTGAATTGTTTTAGATATTTATTTATTTTATAAGAACATGTAGGCTGAGCAAAATGATTTTTATATAGAGGTACTATTCCTAAAAAGTCAGTAATTTTTGAGTTATAAGCAAAAAACTGAAAAAATCAAACTTTTTCAGTTTTCTCAGAACGCGTCACTTTTACGAGGTGGCAAAGTTGAAATGCAAGGCACAATATGATCCTATCTTTGTTTGTCATGCACTATTGTGTATTATTAATTGTTACGGCTTACTCGCTCTCTCGAGAACCGTCCGGCGCGAGTTTTTTTCAATTTCAAAGGCGCCTGACACCTTCAATGGTTCACCTGAAACTGTCTGTCTTAGGCCCGTCGTCCATTTATACAACTTGTCGTATACGACATGTCTGGTGTTTATTCATTGAGATTCGTACACTTGACAGACAAATTATTTCTTGTTTTCTTGGTTAAAAAATGATACGACATGTCGCAGACATGTCGTATACGACATGTCGTATAAATGGACGACCGGCCTTAGTCTAATTTTTTGGTGTATACATTTTTCATGTACCCTATAGTTTACTTTGATTCTTAAAAACCAACTTTTCTCGAGCTGCCACTTTGGAGTGACAGACGGTTGGTTTTATTACTCATTGCAATACTCTTTTAGCCTGCATCGTCAAAAATTTTGTACCTCCTAATGGTTTAGTATATTTGCACGCTGCTTCCCGGATCCCGGACTATTTAGGGCGAAATTTAAAAAAAAATTGAGGAACAATTTACGGTATGCGCCATCAGAATTAAAAACGCATTAAGAACGAGTTTAAGAGGATTAACAGCTGGCGGATGAAAAAATACTAAAATCTATAGCGGCAATAGCTATGTCTAAGCAGTAGCAGCGTAGGCGCGTTTGGATTTTGTTAGTGGATTCACTGAGTATGTTGTAATACAATTTTTATAAAATAAAAGAGAATAAGAGAAGGGATCTAGGTTCATGAACAACCTTAGCGATGAGCACCAGACGCTCCTATACGTGTATGGTGGAACAGCTTGCTCTATTGCTGTAATTTAGTAAAGAGTTTGAAAATAGAAAAGGTGTAGTTATCTCGGCTTCAAAATACTTTTAAATTTTTCTTTGGAGCTAAAATGTTATTTTTAGCATTAGAAAAATTCCATTTAAGTCTCTTATCTCGTATATTAGGAGGGCATGTTAAGATTTTTGCTTAAAAGAGCTTTCAATTAATAAATTTCTCGGCTCTAATAACTTTCACTTAGCAAATTATATTATGGTGCGTAAGTGGTGTACCGCATATATCCTACATTTAAAGGGTTTGCACGTATTTGGTACCCAGAATAATCGAGCTTCGTTTAGAACTTGACCCGGAAAACTCAATATTCCGACCGTTAGGGAGTTGTAAAAACTCATAAACTGTTTTGTTTTCGTTGTGCCTACTTTTTTGGCATTGTTAAATAACAACCTACTGGGGAAATTTATTTCTTTTTATCTAGTTTTTTGTTAATTTTACGTAATAATAATACTTTCCAAATGTTAATCAAATATGAGGAAAATCGCCGTGGAGTAGTTCGAGCGCACTATTTTCCAATGCGCAATAACTTGAAACTTTGAAGAAACATTTGCTATTCGATACAGTTCACGAATTACTTTTTATTCGATACTATTTTAGCGTGTTATACTAATAAAATAACAAAGCCCGTATTACCTACAGTTATTGTCAATTACGTATCTACATAACTAGAGAAAATCGGATTACTTAAGGACTCGACAAAAGATAATTTGACGGTCTAAGATCTCAATACAGCGTCGAACAAACCTCTACACTCTGCATCGATAGATTTATAAGTATCTTCAACAAAGGGAATCTCCAGAAGGCTCTCGTAAATTTAATTAACACTCGGTTTGAGGGCTTTTAGATGCACCGTAAAGAAAAATAACTACACAAACGTTAAAAGTTATAGTAATACAAATATTTTTCTTTCTTACAAAGCAAATAAATCCTATTATTTATTTTCTGTATTTAGAATTCTCCGTTTGTTCTCATACGTGCTCGTAACTTAACGTCGGGCTTTTTGCAACAGAAACTAAGTGAGGAGTTTTGCTGAAATAAAACGATATCGAGAGTAAAATAAACGTTTTAGTTCGAGGGGTTACCTACTAGTTGATCCTAGATAAAGCAGAGAGACCGCTCACTAAAACAAACCAATTTAGTATGCAAAGTGAGTGTTTTAATGCACTTGGCCTAGCACTTTATAGAGGGTAAACAGTGGGGTGAAGTGATAAAATATCGACAAATTACGCGACGGACTGTTCGCCACCTAGCAAAAATTATGAAATTACCGTGGAAAACTTCGATGGTGGAGAAAAGCAAACTGTATAGGTGTTTGTACTATATACCAAACGTTAGGAAATTTGTTCAATTTTATTTGGAAATTCCATTTATTTTTATTTGAAATGAAAATAGTGCTTCAGTTTTCATGATAAACTTTAATATTATTCTTAAACTCCCAAAGGGATTAATTTTAAAAGAAAACAGTATTACCTTCTGGTGGTTTTATACGATGCATGTTTTTAAAAGAAAATTTAATTAAAAGTTAAAAGTTTGATCCATACAAACTTTAGATGGCACTTTGAAGTAACATCTAAATTTTAAACAAAAAGTGTCAATAGACGCGAAAATTAACTAAGCCGAATCTGGAGAATTTTTAATCTACTTGCCAAACAAAAACTCTGCATTTTATTTTTTTCCATTCGTTTCGAATAAATTCTTCGCGAGTTCATTCGGTTTTATACTTAGTGAATTCAAGTGCCAGACAAAAATTTTTTGTGAAAATTGTGATTATATACTTTTCGGATATTCTTTATATAGAAAGGAGCTGAAAATGCATTAAAAATAAAAGTCTCGTAAGACCTCCTTTCGGGTGTCAAAGAGCAAGGGCCGTTAATTTTCCAGCAGGTGGTTATGTGAGAAATGTTTTGAAAAATAAAGAACCCTCGTGTTTACGTTATAAATTTATTTTTGTTTGAGAACAACACACTCGCAACCAAACAGAATTCGTTACTAAAATTTTCTCTCTGCCAAGGAGTAGGTATCACTTTAAATTTTATGGGAAGAAATTCAAAAATTAGTAAATTGTTTATTAGGAAACCGAAAGTTCAACCAATTTGCAATGTAAATTCTTGCCATTTCAAGCCAGTCAATACTTGATGTGTGAGTTTCTCTTTTAAAAGGCTTTTCGATACGATTAAAGAGTTTTCATTTTTAAAGTTAAGGGTACTTCGGGGCTATTATAACCGTCTATTTAATATCGAGTGCATCGGTTTTAAATATTTTATACAATATCGTCCAAAAATTATTTAATAACCCTCTTACTTGTACACGTCACAAATTTACATGCATTTTCAACCGTTTACTAAAGAAACAATTTTCTGAAATCTGATTTTCTTTGTCCAAAAATACAAAAACTTAAACGCGTTTATGTTACGAACAAAAAAAAATTAATTTCCTATTCATATTCCTATAAACTGTGTAAACAGCTGGATTCCGGATTATAAAGTGAAGAGGGGGCTAACGTCCAACACTTGGGTCAGCTATTTGAGCCCATTGTACATTCTGCAATCCGACAAACCTTTCCGGACCTCCCCTCCAGCTAATCCACTGTTTCCAGTCTAAACAATGTACCACACACTAGAAGGCAATAACGATGAAAATTCAACAATTTGTGTAATTGAATGGAAACGAAGCAAGGAAAACAGTGCAGTGCATATTTGAACACAACTCTGAAGTGAAATCTAATTATTTCGAACTAATTTTGTAGGAAAACATTTGTTTCGTTTTAGTTTTACGTTTTACGTCTACCGAGAACGATTTTGTTCCAACTTAATCTTATTAATATTTTATTTTATGGCGTGTGTTATATTTCGCTTTACTACCAAACCATTTACCGAACTATCTAAGGCTTATTGTCGTGTGTGACGATGACCTATATTGTCCGCGCGTAGTAACGATTTGGATTATCCGATGGCGCGATTGGCGAGAACTAATACAAATCGAGGTATTACAATAGATACGACATCTTGTATTATACTAGTACGATAGCAATATTTCAGAGCTTTGTAAAAACAATGAGTACGTGCGAATGTAACTCCTCGTACAGATAACCTGACGATGGCAAATCTTGTGCGACTGGTCAAGTGAACAAAGCTATTCAGGAAGGAACAATGCAACAACGGGAGACACAATAGATCCACGGGAACATCATGCCAAACACCGTTGTTAGATAAAATTAAATAATTTTGCTCTATTAGGAAATTGTATTTTGAAAAGAGCGTATTTGATTAAGTTCTACGTTTATGCGAGTCGAGTTGATTTTATAGAGAAGCGACTAATATTTTCCACTAATTTTCATCTTTTTAATTATATCTATGTACTTTGTGTTTGTTTTTCGAGTTTTGAGCAAATTCGCATTTTGGTACGTGCATGGAAAGCAAAGTTGGTCACATCATGCGTCTGTTTATAAATATTTTATCGGATGGAAAACATTAAAATTCTAAAAAGCTCATGTGCGAAGGTTCACTTATAATTGATAATGGGTGAAAATTGTAAATAATAACGGCACGCAAATGCAACTGTAATTTATTATTGACGATTTACTTATAATATAATTCCAATTGTGGGTCACGTAAATGTAGGTACAGTCGAGGAAATAATTATTGGTCACTACACTCTAAAGTTATTTGGCGAATTAATCTTTTACGAATTACGTAAAAGTAATTGTAAATGTTTTATCAGTTGTAGCACTCTCGGTTTTTATGCAATTATTTCTGCTAAAACGTACAGTCGGGCCCGCTTATAACTAGCCCATGTTATAGCGAGCGTTCAGTTGTAGCGAGCTCATTTTTTGGCACTGACGTACTTGTTATAACCGTATCCGACTGTATTATGCATAAAAACAAGAAATTTAATACAGCTTAGTAGTGGTCAACAAATTTTTCTGTGACTGTTCCTACTATATGCCGAGTTAAATAAAGTACAAGGCAGACATTTTAAGGTAATTATCCTTAATTGTAATTAAGCAATTACTTTTCTTTATTTGCTCCTAAAAATCCGGCCACTTTGTGCTTGTGAAAATTGAGCAATTTTTCACGTTTATTGTTAACTTTTAAATTACACAAAAAATTTTTTATAACGTTGCCAACCAATTAGAATAAGCCACAAAGTGGCACTACATTGCACCGTAAGTAAATCGATATTGTTGTTAGCGACAATACTGATTAGCAAACAGTTAAACGTCGGATCGATTACAATAATGCTCTCGTTAAGACTTCGATTGCCAATTGTCAATAGATGTATTTGAGTGTGTTGAGAATATTAAGCGGCTTTAAAGCTCATCTAAAGCCGTGTCGACATTCTTTCGAGCTCGATTTTCGTTAGCAATCGAATCAGATCGTGTAGTGCAGCTCTCTCCCACTACGTTGGAACGTTGGCGTAGAGCTGCGATGCTCAGGGTGGGTTCTTCAACTATCGATATGCGTTTACCATAAATATGTCACTCTAATTGGTGAGAGGGTTACTAGGTCACAAAAATATGTATTAAACGTTAGTAAATAGGTTTGATTTTTTATTTGTATGGGAGTGAGCTCGAACGAAAATACCAACCCGCCGTAAAATTGGACGCATGACATTTTTATAAGAAATGTCTCTTGTGCTTTGTAGTGACTTATTAAACGGGAAAACTGTAACTAAGGGGTTAATAAAGGTGGTGCAAGCCAAAAGCGAACACAAAGCTTAAAAGGATTTGGGATTTCACGCGTGAGGTTTGCGAGGGGCGGTATAACCTACGTAACGCAGTAATTTAGAATTCCGTAAGCATGTGCACTATACGTTTACTCTTTAATATAGCAATTTATCTGGTTTTTATTTTTTTATAAAAAATTGTCGAATTAATAAAAAAAATGTTTGTGAGAAATATCTTTGATATTTCAAATTGGCTAAAAGCGTAAAAGTTGAGTCGGTGATAAATTGTTAAAACTTTTTTCGTACCAATGAAAGCCCTTAAGTGAATTTTCACTTATGCGCACCATCGGAAAAACTTTTTTTTTCAAAACCGATAAGTTTGTTTATTTGAACATTTTTTGTTAAACTCGATGAATGACATCGTTTTTGAATGAAACGTGAAATGTCTTTTATTATTGCGATTTAAGAAGCTTAGTAAGTACCTACATTGGAATATTTACAAAAAATGCGTAGTATTACACGCTTCAACGAAATACAACTTATTTGAAGGACTTTTATTTAATAAATTTGATCGGAAACTAGCAATAAGCGATTTTCGATAAATTAAAAATGGGGAAAACTGGGAATTTTTTTTAATTTTTAACAAATTATTTGTTTGAAAGAAAATGCCGTGAGCTTAGTAGTAAGAAAAACGATGTCCTAATTTTAATTTTATTAATTTAAGAAAAGTCCGTAATAAGTAATAGTTTGTTGATGTAAGCAGAACCCAACCGCTCGTCTGTAATTATCATATTAAGTCCATCAGTATAAATTTTTATAGCAAGAAGTATCGCACAATTTTCACAAATTCGTTTTTGAATACTTATGTCGCAAAATGGTTTTTGTAGTATTGAGAAGTAGTTATAAAGGATCGATAATAGGATTAATGCAACAATATAAACTAATTGGAATGGTCTTCACGTCTACATTTAACTATAATAATTCAATTATATGTTTTTCGCATGATGCTCGAGAGATTTCATTCCCGATTCTATACGTATACATAATAGACGTTCGAGATTGAGATTTTAGTGATGCATGCATCAATAGCTATTTCCAGTCCGGCTGGTCCGGTGTTGTATACAGGATGATCTAAACTAACTTGGCTATATTACTACTGCCGATATGGGAGGTTAAGTACTACGAAGTTGTTTAAATGAAATTAATTATGATTTTTTTCGCCGTCTACGATGGTTAAAAGAAAAAATATCATTAAACATCGCATTTACTTAAAAATATACAAAACTTGAAAGAAAATGAGGAAAAGTGAGAGGAAAAGAGAAAGAAAGCGAAGAACATCCCAAAATTGCAATTGAGAATTATAAGAAATATTAAATGTAATGAAATGTATAGTCTCGAGCCTTAAGCCAGCAGAGAATTGGATAACCTAACCTAGGTAGGCAATCTGTTCCCGATACAAATTGCACGAGCAGTGAAAGAATTTGTAAAATAGTAAATGTGAACAGGAATAGAGAGGAAAGAGTTGTGTGCAGATCGGAGACACGAGAAACTACTTGACAGTGGTGGCCCATCAATTTTAAAATTGAGGAGGCTAAAGACACTCCGCCGAACGCAGCGAGGCAAAGAGAGCGCCGCAGGCAAAAGGAGGAGTAGCCTAATTTAGTTTTTGAGAAAATAGTCTAAAGTCCATTCAAATTCAAGGTGCAGTAAACGACAACACATACATGCAGATATCTTGGTAAAATACGGAATGTAAAAATGATTTTTTAGATTTTGAGTAGCGGTTCGGTGGTGCCTAGATATTTAAGGAGTTAGAATAATATCTGCAGTCGTTACGCGATGATCACTGTCGACATTTACTGCACCTTGAATTTGAATGAAGTACCTATAGTTTGTTTTTAATTTCAAATAACACTACACACTGTAAATTTTCTGTTTTCTCTTTCTTCTTTTATTTTTGGATTGGGAAGATGAGCAGTAGGATGTGATGATTTCTCTTTGGTTAAGAGTATAAAGCCGGGTCCAGATTATCGAACCGAGCTTCGAGCCGAACCTCGTTGCGAGCATAAACACGTATCAAACCACGTCTTAATTATCGAACTGAACCGCGAGCTGGGCTTCGTCGCGTAACCGCGTACAAGCTCACATCGAACCATCCCGAGTCGGTATTTTGACGAAACTTCAAAGGATGTTACAAGGTTCGGCTCGAAACTCGTTGGACGGCACCGAGAGCCGACATTCGAACCATGCAGGTGTTTAAAAAAATTTCTTGAAATTTAAGATCACTAAGTAGATTATTTCCACCGTATTCAGATCGCCTCGAGTACAATCGAGTTTGCCACCATCGCCTTCCCGTCTTTTCTTTTTTGCTGCAATGTTTAAATAAACATATGCAGCAGCAGCTAGTTTTTCGCTATTCATTGCGTGAATTTTCGAATCGAAATAAACTGATTGTGGATCGTTGGGAGGTTCGAGATGCACGAGGTTCGGCTCGCTGCAAAATTGTCGGCTCGCTGCAAAACTGTCAGCAACGGGGCTCAGTTCGAGGTTCGCGTCAAGGTTCGGTTTGATAATCTGGACCCGGCTTAAGAGTCGCAGATTGCGAACAAACCTTATACTTACACGACGTGTTTAGGAGTCTTTCTAAGCTCTGTTTGTATAAGGCCTGGAAGCCTGGTAACCGTGTGGTTAGTGACGTCAAGGTGGTTAAATGCAGCAATCGAGTTCATTGATTGACTAATTGTTGATGTACCAACTGCTTAAATCGCCTGTTAAAATTGTAGACTTGATTCAAAACCTCACCAACTCAAATTTTGTACAGCACTGTAACCAAGGTTACACACCAACCTAAATACACGGATCAGTGAGGTTTTGAAAGGTCTACAACACGGGGTTAGTGGAGAAGTTCCACTGATAGATCGGAGGAAACATCAATGTCGCAGTATTCTATGACAGGAATGTATAGTGCAATCGTTGAAGAGAGCGAAGTTAAAAAAACACATATTGAGATATTGGGGGGGGGGGTCTTTAAGGGAATTGTTTTAAGATATTAAATTTGTTTACTATAGTTGAACATTTATGTAATTTACCTCGATGGATAATAGTACTCAAAGGATTGACTGATCCTTTAAACGGTCACCGTGATGTGCTGATGATTTAGATTCAAACGGTATGTGGCACACCACTTCTTTCTTCTATCTTTCTACATACATGACCCTGGTGTTTATAATAACTTTTTAAGGGCGAGATGCTTTCAAACCTTAACTTGCGGGAGCTATAACTAATAAAATAAATATCAGTATTTGGCCGGCTAAGAGTCATCGATAAAGTCTTTTATTTTTAAATATTTATAGACAAACAATGCGTTTTTCGTGTGAAAAATTGCAACTGCGATAGGTATTTAATTTTTATTATTTAAGAATTTTTGTAATTGTTTTCGTATATTTTATATTCAGATTTTAATTTACGAATTCTTCCCCTCCGATTTGTGGTATTTCGGCCGCTTGTGTCGCTCCCAAAATATGCTAACAGTTACCCTCCAGTAGCAACGGTTTTAAAACAGTCGTAAGACCTAATTGCAAATTTGTCAAATGAATTGTTTTATTTTCCATTAGTTTCTTCTCTTCGAGATCGATGTAAGCGCGCCCTCGTCTCGATTCTCGGGTCTATAGCATTATAGAATGCGCGGTTGGTCTCAATTTCTCGTAATTTTCTTATGTGGAAAACCGAATTCTGTAAACATTTACATTAAGAGTACTATGAAGACTGTCTTTCTCCAGTCTCTTTTGAAGTGAGAAAATCCAAGTTAATTCAATCGCCTTAAACGCCATAAATTCTGATGATACAGTTCACTGCTGCGAGTCTTTGAAAATGGAAAATTATTTTTTTAGGTCTTCTTTTAAACGTAACTAAAATAATTGTTTACTAAATTGTAGTATAAGACTAAATTAGTAATAAAAGCGTAAACTAAATTTTATTAAATGTAAGTAAACTAATGATATAGTAGGTATAGCCAAATTCAATTAAGGTTAAAATTACCCCATCAAAATGTGTCGGCTTTCCAATCTCTACCCAAGTTATAGATAATCGATAGTTAAGATTTCCGAAAGAATGATTTAGAAAATTTAGTAAAACATGCCCAAAGTCGGTTGGAACGCATTATTAAAGAGGTAAAATTTAAGTTTGACTTTAATCATTGTTTTAACATCGAAACGTAACCAGAAGATGTTCTTACTTTGCCCTAGATAATTCTGTCGTAAACTCTCACATTTAATATCTTTAAAAGCTGTTTTTTGAATTGAATTTTTTATACGCGTCAATTAATGTAAAGAAATGGGGATTTTAGTTCGTAAAATGTATTTACATTTTTGGTATAAAAGCTCGGAAATGTAGAACTGTGGGGATGTGGGATAAAGTGTCCAAGGAGATGTAAAATCGATTTTAAAACGTTTTCAACTCCCCACGTCTTAAGAAAACTTATTATCACATTAACAAAAGTAAATCTAAAGAGTAACGAGACAATAGAATAAAAGAAGGCATTACCATAATGTAAATTAAAGTTTGTAAGTGTCTATTCAAAGTTAGCGTTGCCTACTTTTATTTCAATTTCTGGCTTTTACTTTACTATTACAAAAGTGAATGATTTATTACTTTTATTTTACGTTACTTTGATTTGCGTAAATTATTTCCTGAAAGAAGTATCGCAATTTAGGCGATACCGCAGTTGGTGCGATAACAACGGGGTAAAAGCTTGTGCTCGTTTTTGAAAGTGCACCCTTTCTCATTTACCTTTTGGGTGGATTGATTTGATCCTTATATAAAACAAATTTTTAAAAAGTACAGTTTTGGAATGTCGAGTAAGTTGTAAATAAACGTAAGGATCTCTGCTCGAGCTTATCGCACAGGTTTTCCTCCCTACTCACTCCCTAACTACTTTCTACTTTCTATAATCGTCTATTTTTACAAATTTTTGCTAAGTGCGGGGAAGTATAAAGTTCAAAGTCTCGTAATACTACTCGCTTACCCACTCACGTTTTGGCTGATATCTTGAAGTTTCGATCTCGTGCCGTCCTTAGATAACGTTTCGTGCGCATACCCATAACACCGAGTGGCTACGTCACTGAATTCGATGTGCCTTTTCGACACGGAATGGAAAAAGTTTATATTTAATTGAATATTTCAATTTATCTGAGCTTTTATAAGAAAACCAATAATAGGAAAAAACTGAAAACACCTAAATAATATAAATTTAAACAGATGAAATCCTTCGTCGTTTTCGGTGAGTTTACAAGAAGATTTTAATGCTACCCTTCTCGTGAGAATCGATATAAGTACCGTGAGAAGTTGTCATGTTGTATGCGTGGTTAGTTTAAATGTAGAAATTTAAGTTAGAAATTCACAATAAGTACGAATAGGCCTCGTGTATACCTTTTTTTGTATTATAAGTTTTTTGACGTTTAATTTAATACAAAATTTATGCTGGGAAAATTAAATTTTTCGAGGGCTTTAGAAAAATAATTTTTCACGTGAATAAAAGGAAATGTAATTTTAGTTATGATTAAAATTTCCATTTGCTAACCTAACGAATGAACGCACAAAAGACTTTTCATCGTGCAATCTGACTATGCCTACAACTATTATAAAGTTTTCGTTATAGGACAAAACCGGAAATCTAAATGTTAACATATCATTAATAGCAAATGAAAATAGCAATTTATAAAAATAAATTGGCAACATTTTGCAACAATGGCATTTTTCTCGAGAAGAAATGATCGTTATCCATTCAATTAATGGACTAAAATTTGCAAGATTTTTAATTTATTTAGGCGATTAGGGATGAAACCGTAAGGTTTGGAACTTGAAGGATTGCGAACACAAGAGATACTTTAAGAGAGACACATTCAACTTTTTATGCTTAGGATTTTCTCCCCAAAAGTTTGTTACAAGTTTAATTTGCCGTAATTATAGAGGGTAATTTTTGATGATTAATTAACTTCTAAGAACAATCGATTCCTTAATATTGCTTTAACGTAATGATATATTGGATCATGATACCTTTGTGCATATTAAATAAACTTTCCAATTCCAAGTGAAACTTTGAGGCAGTTAAATTGTCTACTTTTGTTGGTAATTTTCCCCTCCATTGAAAAGAATAAAGAAACGTATTTATACAAACTTGGAAAACGTGAAATTTTCTGCAATTCTGTAAACAAAATTTTGTATTGAATAATTAATTTCGGAGATAATTACAAAGATATGCGATTTCATTATGTCGGTGCTGTATTTATTACGTGATTAATTGTGCGCGGTGATTTTTTGTTTTCGGTTCTAAAAGTCGATAAAATTTATTTTAATATACTTTTCATCAAATTACGTAAAATCTTTATGTATATGAAAATTTTGATATTGAATTAATAATTAACAATTTTTCATAAAGGACTGTCAACCTTAGTTTTCTCCAGTTCTATAATATAGCATATCAAATATTCGTTCTTTGTAACGTCTGTCAGCATGGCTTGCATGTTTTGAAACTTAACCGTTTATCTGAGAAAAAAACCTAAAAGACGTAATTTGTAGAAAATTGAATTTACTTTATTTTTGTGTATAAATAATTTTCTTCTATAGTGCGTAGTTTCCGAGCTATAAGCGCTAAACTAAGTAATCAGTTTTTCGGCCAATTTTGAATTTTTGAATTTTTTTCAAACTTTAACGCGCTCTAGCTGCTAAACCGTTTGTTTGACAAATAAATCTAGAAGGTATAATTTGTAAGAAATTTGGTGTAGTTTATTTTTATATCCAAGCAGTTTTGCCAAAAAGGGCCACGTTTTAAAGTTATAACCGAAAATTGAAAAAAGAGCAAAAACCCACCTTTCTCGAACCTCACCGAAGTTCCACCCAACCAACTCACGCGCTGCCCGCTGCAGGCGTCTCGCTCTATCGAGCTACGTGTTGTGCGCGAGCTTGAATTAAATTACTCTATTTAATTAATCGGTTGCCACTCGTAACTCGTTCAGTTCGGTATCTCAGAATCGATAAAGAAAAAGTTCTAATGAGCCCATTTATGTGAATGATTAGCAAAGGGCGAAGCATATCGATATTTCTTAAGGAAGATTTTAAATGATAAGGATCCAGATAACTACAATATATGCGGTGAACTTTTTTAAAACTCGTTCTTCCGTAGGTATATTATTTTTGTTCACCCGTATTTCTCTGGGTGTTTTTCGTCTTCTCACTTCTCATTATTTCGTTTGTCAGTTTAGAGTAAAATCTGGAAATCGTAACACGCAAATTTCGAAACAGCAGTTGTCGTGTTTTAGTGTCTAAACAACTTTTTTCAATGAAATAATTAATTACGTCTCTTTGAAACAAAATTAATGTTCTAGTCTATTAAGTGTTAAGATTGCTGTTCTGAAGTAAATAGAGAACAAAGGAGTTAGTAAATTACACTTGTGCATAGACTAATGCTCATCAAATAAATTAACATACATTTGAAACATGCAAAGTTCCATTTGTTGTATTAATATTTAATGTGCAAAGAGATTCTTTACTATGAAAAGCCTTAAGTAAATTTTAGATTTTAAATTGTTTGATCTTAAGATGAAAAAGCTCTGTAGGAATAAAACTGGAAGAAGCTCAAATCGATAAAATAGAAAAATTGCTCTATTTCGGTATATATGAACCATCGAGTTTGATTTAAGCCGAGTTCGTGTTGACCCTCATTACTAAAACGTCTTTCAAAGCAAAATGCAGTATTTTTAAGGTTAATAAAATATTTCGTTTCGTGAGCACCTAGAGATAGAAGATACGAGTGGAACATTAACGAATTGTCGTGTACAATAAATTGCGCACTGCTGACAATGCTATATGTTGTGGTTTCGACTCTATTATTAATTCGTATATCTCTAAAATAGGGAAGCTTTTAATCTAATAGAAGAGCACGTTCTAAACTTTAATAGTAAAATAAAACTTGCTGAAAAAAAACTTGAGATACTCCCCAATGAGAAATAAATACAAAAAGTTAAGCTTAAAGTTAACAAGAAGTTAAGAAGTGGAAAGTAAGATAAAAATAGTGTAACGAGAGGAACCAAAGTTGAAGGAATTAGATAAGAGAGAAATTGCTCGAATAAACTCAAACAAGCAAAATTAATTTGGTTTTTTATTGGGACAGTCCTTCGGATAATAATTTTTAAAAAATTCGAGAAATACACCTGACAGAATTCTTACTTCGGTGTGGTACTTATACTACAAAAGGAATAAAACACAAATAGATTTATTTTGCAGAGGCGAAGCCGTTCCGAATCAGAAGTATGAGCTTTCGAGTGTTTCTATTATACTTTCAAGCTCGTACCTCGTGCAAGTCGAGTAAATAGTCCAAGACGACTCTCATTTTTTAATGGTCTTGTCTCGAATTTCTTATTTCGATTCCACACAAGCGCTAATAATATACTAAAATTGCATTGCTCCAAAACTGAACACTTTTAATCACTCTCACCAAACACTTAATTTCTACTTTCTATACCTATCTCAATCCAACGCTGATGTAAATGAGTCGCGATGTTTAGTTATTTACGGTGGTTTTTCGGTTAAGTTAAGTTTTGCACTTGTTTCTCTTTTAAACCAATTATTTGCAAAGCTATTCCCTCATTTCCCATTTGTTAATTTTATTGTTGAGAGTTGAGAGTGAATAGGTTAAAGTACAAGACCTGGGATACACGAGGAGACAACAACAGGAAGTGGTCTGTAATTCAACCACTTGGGAGTCCCCGGCGCTTTTCTATTGTTGCTTCGATGGATTTGCGGAGTTTTCAAAATGTTGTTGGATAATTTCGAAATCTCTTCTTATTTATAAAATATCCAGACTTGTCCATATTACACGCTAATAAGATTATTAGTGCGTTCTTTCGAGCAGAAGCTGTTCTTTATTGTTCAGAAGTTGTTAATGTAAGTTAAATGTAGCTTGGTCGAGAGTTTTGTTAAAAATAAATTTTAAGATGGTAAACTTAGAATAATTTAATAAATTTTAAAACTTTATTTAATATGGCAGTTAACTATTAACTGTAAGAACTTTTGTGCCAGAAAATAGAGTTTCTTCCTGCGGCTTTAATTACTTTATTTATGAGGGAACAGAAAAATGATCGAGATATGAGCTCCAATTCTTCTTACATTTTACTCTCTTTTGTAACTATACGTTTCTGTTTGTGTAAATCTTCTAAGATCAGATCCACAATGACGTAATCTATCGAGATTCTACTATTCGACAGTTCCAGTGACCACAAAAACAATTTTCACCAACATAACTTTTCGTACATTTATTAGTATGCGTAGGGTGGGAATCGTTATTATAATACCGAAGTTAGAGAATTTGGGGTAGTTAAGTTGTTAAAATGTTAAAATGAGCAGAGTAATACAACCGAAAAAGCTATATCTATAAAAGCGAGATCTAATTTTTGTTAAAAATAAATTTAACTACAGAAGCGCGTTGATGGGATAACGAACTTGAGGAAAATGTATAAAATTCACCCTCCACAATTTTAAGGTGATAGTCTTTGCATTTCAATTATTTTTTTTTCAATATTTAAACATTATACTTTTAAGCTCAAATTTAGAATATTAAAATTATGTAAATTTGGAATTATTCCCAGAGAGTCAAATAAATTAAGTTACTTTTTCGATCGAATTTTTATTTAAATTTTAATTAAAATTTGCTTAGTTTGCATATTTTTAATACTTTTCAACTAATAAACAACGAACTTAAAATCAAATATAATAAACGAACGAATAAAACTTTTTTTTGCTTCTTCGCAGCAGAATAACTACCGTAATCCATGTAAACATAGCACGTAGGAAAAAGGTCGTTGTGTTTTAACACCATTTTGAATACCGCATTATATTTTACGTTAGGTGTATTTTCTCCCAAGGGTGGTGTAATTCAGGATTAAAGTATTCAAAAGTACGTTCCAACTTTTCTCCTTTTGTTAATTTTCCCTCTGATATATCGTCCAATTTTTCGCCACTAAATCTATCGAGTTACAATAGAATTGCAATTCGATGTAACAAGCAAACCCTTAAAAGGTTTTAAACACCACCGCCTACGACGAGTAGTTTAATTGAAATTAATTATCGCGTGGATTAACCCTTAGGCCGCTTTACACAATTGCCGAAATAGAATCAAAATTGATAAATAAAGAGAACTTTGTTCGAAATTTGACGGCAGTAATTGAGCGTTTGGGGTGGATAAATGTTACCATCTGCGTACTTTAAATCATTTTTTTCGACATTTTATTAATTAATCGAAGAGCCTACGTCGTAACAGTATTAATTTGCCGTAAACGTGTTCAATTTTGACATTGTTTGGAGTTTAATAAAGGGTAATAATTTTAATATAGTTGTAGGGGTTGCTATTTAGGCCAAATACTTGTATTATAGTATAGTAATATAAAGCAAATAGTTGGGAGTTGAACATGGTGCATTAAAAGGAAATGCTCGTTTTAGAGATAGTGATACATTGCGATATGTTTACGTGAGGATATATTTTTTAAAAAGCAACAACAATTTAAATCGCCTTTTCGGCGTATAATCGGTCTACTAAATCTAAATAAAAAAATACTTAATGTCCCTAATTTAAAATATAATCTCTCGAGAGACATTTACAGTGTAAATGAAAAATTAACACGTCAGCTCACACATGCTAAAGTTAAAAACTTTTGGTTTTTATTTTGCCATTAAATTTCTGATGAGGAAGAGAGTCGAAAAAGGACTCGGTACAGACCCGGTCTTGATATACATAATTTTCAGAAAATTTTAGTTTGAAAAATCGATGCATCAATTCGAAACTTACCGTGATTTAACATATCGAGGCGTTAGCCTCGATGGCTCGAGAGCTCCTTGGTGTTTCCATTTCTTTCGATTTGTGTAAATTCTATTATTTTGACTTTAGATTATCCAAAAAGCGATCAGTTCAATTATTCTAAATCAATGGGTGCGTTTAGTGGACAAAGCTGCTTTAAGTAATCAGTCAATTATGCTGAGTATGCTGACTTTCAGATGCTTATAATCCGCTAAACCGTATGCTGAGAGTCAGCATACGATGAATTCAGTTACCAGAGTGCTGTTGTGCTGACTCCCAGCATACGGATTAGCAGATTATAGATTATAAGTCGCTGAATGCCAGCATACTCAGCATAATTGACTGATTACTTAAAGCAGCTTTGTCCGCTAAGCGCGCCCAATGTGTATAGTGTGTAGTAAATAAACAATTGCAGTTAAGAAATTTTTGTGCTACTCCAGTAGCTGCTCCCTCGCCAATGATGTCCCAAGAAAGGCAAAAATGATAGCCATACCGGGAATCCGGGAATGTTACTGTATGAGTACATTTTCCAAGTCTCGATGGGCTTATGTTTTTACCGTTTTGGCATTATCAAAATTTTATCTACGCGTATTCTTAAAACTTACTTACCAACAAATAACAATAGGTAATTAATAGTAATTAACTAGTGGCACAAATACTATTACAATTGTTATTTTACAATTAGCTGTGCAATTAGTGCTTTACTCACCACTACATTACCTTATTCTTGTTAAAAACGTATTGTTTTCGTTTATCGTTATCATTCATTTCCTCATTTTACCACCGAAGTGAGATATGAATATTCATATTCTATATTATCTACACAGGTAGATATAGGTATCTACTTACGCATAAAAAATAATTTAGCAGAAATTAAAAAGATTAACGTCCATTTTCATAATCAACTTTAACTTAAAGTCGTCATTTACTTTAGCATATTCTTGGTTTCCTGTGGCAATTTTAAAGTGCTAAATTTAAAAGTGCTAAAATTGCTCTAGGAAACCATGGGTATGCTAAAGTAAATCACGACTTTAAGTTAAAGTTGATTATGAAAATGGACGTAAGAACCACATTTTTAAATATTTAAAGAGATACATTAACGTAAAAATAAAGAAGGGCGTTGAAATAATTTAGGGACAGAGGCTAGAAAACCGCCCTCGCCTAGATTCGTAAAGAATTATTTTTTGGCAGAAATAGAGATGCCCTCGCTTCTATTTAAGTTCTAGAGACGAGAAATGAGGCGCAAAGAGCTGAGTTTTAAAGAATCAAACGCACAGAAGTATATAAAAGGTGTGTGGCGTCGGAGTTTTTGCTTACTAGCTAATCAATAAATTTGCTAATTAATGATTCTCCTAAACTACTCAGTTAAAAAGAAAAACTCGTAATGAATGTTAAAAGAAAATTCAATTATCTTCAACTTTAGTAATTACAAAAATTTCTGCCGCGTTATCGGTTTGAGAGTTAAAAAGAGTATGATGTAAACTGACATGACAGGAAAGAGCTTTAGAGATTTGAGAAAAAGGGGTTGTGCTCAAGTTAACAGGCGAGAAATTTTTAATTAAAACCTATTCCACTTTTTCGTGTTTTTTTATTTATATTATATTATGCTCTTTGACGCCAAGCAATGTGACCGTCTTCATATATATACAGGGTGTTCAGATATACGTGATGCCTTTAAAAGCTCTTGTGCAGTATTTGAAAGAAAATTACAATTCAAAAAATACAATTGTGTAAGGTACCTACTTTTTCCGGATGACTGATGACACAAGAACGGAATCTAATAATATAATATGTAACACGCAGACGGAAAAGGCGTATAAGAGGCGAAGGTATAAGATTCTTCATCAAACTTGTACTTTCTTTTTCTTCTTTCTATTTTTTATTGTATCTTTCATTACATTACGGAGAGTTATTTCGATGCCAGTTCCAGCAGATAATGAAACCCACAGAGGTCTCCATCACTACAACGAAGCATATGAGTGCTTCATTTGCAGATTTATACAGGGTGAACCAGAGCACCCGTATCGGGTTTTTTTTTTCAAGAACGGTTAGTCGTAGAGAGTTGGGTCAAAAAATTTTATAGCAAAAGCCATAATAAAGAATGGAATGGTAATATTTTTATTCCGGGGGGAGGTCGGCATGCCGAAGAGTTTGTTGCACAATGTCGAGAACTCCATAATTTTAAATGGCACCATAGGGCAAAAGTGGTATCATTGAAAAGATCTCAAAAAAATAAGTAAGTTTTGTAGAGAAAAAAACTTTATTACTCCCACCCCTTTCGAGTAATACTTGATTAAGTTAATAAACTCAAATTTAACATGGCTAACTTATTTTAAAAACGGACATTTAAAATCTTAGTTCACAATGTCATAATAATTAACAATCAATTGTTTCATCATTTGATTGTAAAATCATGATTGTTTGATAAGCGTTTGAGCATAAGATTAAAGTTGAAATTTCGTTTATAAATAATAAAATCTTTGAGCCTGTAGCTTGGAAATAAGTACTCTAAAAGAAAAACTCCTCAAATAGAAGTTGTAGGGCATCAAATTCTGCGTTCTGCGTACCAAAATTTTTAAATTCGGTCAAGTATACCTCTACACCTAATAATTGTATTTAATAATTTAAGAAGTGGATAAAGGTGTTCTAATAATCGCATTCTGAGAAAACGCGGATTTTGTAGCACAGTCAAATTAGCCAAATTGGGGGAGTTTTGAAAATTTTTATTACATTTTATTATTATTTTAAAAATAAGTTAGCCATGTTAAATTTGAGTTTATTAACTTAATCAAGTATTACTCGAAAGGGGTGGGAGTAATAAAATTTTTTTCTCTACAAAACTTACTTATTTTTTTGAGATATTTTCAATGATACCACTTTTACCCTATGGTGCCATTTAAAATTATGGAGTTCTCGACATTGTGCAACAAACTCTTCGGCATGCCGATCTCCCCCCGGAATAAAAATATTACCATTCCATTCTTTATTATGGCTTTTGCTATACAATTTTTTGACCCAACTCTCTACGACTAACCGTTCTTGAAAAAAAAGCCTGATACGGGTGGTCTGGTTCACCCTGTATATGAAATTTGGGGAAAAGCTAAACTAATCGGCTCGCTGAGGAGAAAGATGGCACTATAGCACATCTTTTGATAAGATGGCAAATTTTTTATTTCAGTTCCCAAATACATTACTCACTTGTTTTCAAGGATTCTTTTTAGTTTCACTTCTCTTCTTTCTAAATCCCCCCCAATAACCTAGTTATGCAGTACTTATATCAAAAGAATTGTTTTCAAACTTGAAAATCTGTACGATAACATCAATTCGTAAAGAGTTACATTTTACAGGGAGGAAGTATTTAGCCCCCTGTACAACTTAAATGTTTTTAGCACTGGCTACTTTTTTCTAAAGGGTAAACATCCGTACCTTGCATGTGACTCGCACTGTCTGCAACTTCGGGAATAATTAAATAGTAAAAAGTATATTGCGAGTAAAAGTTTAAATATTACCCAACATTACTTCGTTGAACTATAATAACGAATACTCGAACGCTCGTCATTTTTCTTTTTTCTTTTACTGTTTTCAAATAAAACTTACCAAGTTTATACCAGGCCATTTGTCTTTTATTTTCCAACTGTCAATTGTTTTATTTATTTGATTTTCATGCCGACAGTGTGATATGTAGAATATGCGAACTTGTACTAAATCTGACATCAGACATTTTCTGCCGTATTACCCCCACATAAATTTTAATGAAAAAAGTTTTTTCGCGTTAACAACAAATTAACATTAATTAAAAATTTATATTTAGTTCGTGGTTTAAGTGAGGGCTAAATAGAGGCAGATTATTAACGTAACGAATACTTCGTCGATACTTAAATTTTTATTAATTAACTCGTCGACCATTGATTTCGAACAATTAATAATTTTCATTTCAAAAATCGAGTTCGAAGGACCATTGAAATTGTTGGACGAAATTAAATTTAAGATAAACATGAAATAATGAGGGTTTGGCTCATTAATCTTGAACTGTTACAAATGGGGGCGAACTCGCGGGTTATTAACAATGCAATAGTTAATAAATTTAACTTTGAAGTGGATCTATATTTAAATTATTGTAAATACAAATAAATCGTGGATGTGGTTTTAGAATTGTATACTATAGTGTTTGGTAATTTATTCCGATAATATGCAAATACGGAAATAAAACCAACACGGGAATGTACTGATACTGAGTGGTATGGTATATGTTATCTAAAAAGTTTATTTCGCGAATTTATACATTACTCCGAAGCAGCATCAATGACGTATATTAAAAATTTGATATGGTATACATTAGTTACATACGTTTGTTTCAGTTTGACAAATAATATCTTTCGATCGTTTAAAAAAAGATTTTCAATTTTCTGCTTGTTGAAAATTGATCAAAATTGGTTTTGCATGCGCCAATAGTCTCAACCTCGGTTTGAAATTGCAAATTTTTTGATTTTCGTAACTTTTAAATTCGCTTCATTGGACTGTACGAATTTTTTTGCACTAAACAAAATTTAAATTCAAAAAATTTTTGCAAATTCGAAATAACTTATTAATCTCCGTAATAATGAAAAATTAAAATTTATCTGACTCACCTTGTAGTTACGCACGAGATTTTTTCATTTAAGTCATTATGTGTTGTAACCGAAGGAGCTGTAGTTAGGGTGGACATTCGCAACAAACAGCTGATAACTGAAGGGCTAATAGCGCCATCGCGTCCATGTTAAGACTAAACTTTTGCAACTATAAGGGCGCATTTTCTCGTTTACGTTTTTCTACATAAAACCTTTTAGAAAAACTTTAGAAAACACTCTGGAGGGTGGTTTAAGTACTATTTTATGAAGCAGTAGTTTGGTTGATGGAAAAAGCGGTGCTTTTGTTTAAGGAGAAATGAAACGAATTTTCCCGAACGAACCCCCATGCCGCTTCGATGCCATGCGCAAAACGACGTTTCTAACAAACGACGCTCCAGAATCGATGGATTTCAATATGCTTTATATATATGATACCAGACTGTGAAACAACACATTAACTTTTCATAAATCCGACATAGTCTAGTTGTCACTTGTAACCCTAAAAACAACCCTAACCCGAGAATGAAATAAAAAGTGCTAGTTTTTAACTATAATCTTCTTCATTTTTCAAAAGCTCTTTACTAATGACAATTTGTTATTTTTTTCGTTTAAGTCTTACTCTCGTAAATAGCTCGAATTTGAAATTACAGGTTTCTGTACGATATGAAAATTGGGGTTATTAAACGGGATAAGAAATTACTCCGGGAAAGTTTCTGACAGAGTCATCTATTTCCCAACAATACAAGATGTAAAAATTTGTATCTAGAACTTGATTAATTATTAAATCGTTCTCGTATATGTGAGCTCTCTCAAAAGTATTTTTTAACGTTTCAGGAAAGAAGTATAAATCAAAAATCACATATATATTTTAAGAAATAAATAAAAGTTTGTGATTTATTTTTTTCTTGGACTATAAACTTTTGATTAAAATAATTTGGGAAGCATGGCACGGGTTTGATTTTGTACTCTCGAATTACATAATTTACGTTGCCGGCCCTTTTCATAGCCGTGTGGCAAGAAGAATCTTAAAATTTGCAACACTTTGGGTTTGCGAGTTTAATACAGCTCAACGATAAAAAATGGATACAGATACAGAAGATGTAGTCATAGTCCAGTCAAATAGTAGTTTGACAGGGAAAAGTATATAAGGTTTTTTCCCTATTTTTCTTTATGTGTTTTGGAAAGCTGTATCCAAATCTTTTCGAAATTATTTCAAAAAACTGCAAAAATGCTCTTTTTCAGTTTTTCGCTTTTTACTTGAAAACTAAGCACTTTTTAAAATGTTTTTATACAAAAATAATGTAAGTAGGTACATTAAATTTTCTTAAACTTATGTTTGTTTAATTTTTTTCTTCAGACAAAGAGTTTAGGCGCTAGATCGCATTAAAGCTTAGGAAAATTTAAAAGTCTACCGAAAACCTGTTTTTTTAATTTCTCGCTTATAACTGGACAACTACGCAATTTTTGAGAAAAGGGTTTCTATACTAAAATAATGTACATTCAATTATCTTCAAATTATGTTTTCCAGTTTTTTACGTCAGACGGACGCTTTAGGTTAGGCACTAGGACGCGTTGAAGTAATACGTATATCGGACGTAGCAACTAAATCTAGAATAACACCCTCATTTCTTATGGCGAACTCTATTTTGACAATATCCTAATTTAAAACAATGCAATTAGTAAATATTTAATTAGTTTAATTCCCTTGCACATTTAATTTACCTTCTTTTAAGTTGATTTACTTAATTTTTGACTACCCCCAATATCTGTTTGATGAGAGGATAAGAGTGGCCTGAGAAAAAATACAAAATCAAGTTTTCATCAAGCGTTTAGTCTAGTAACGCACGGACGATTTATTTTAACGCAATTTTTAATCGCCTATAATAGATCTCAATACATCAAATGAGTGTTAGCGCACAGGCAACTATCAATTTTTAATTGCTTAAACCTTTATGTAACAAGGAACCGCAGTTCCAGATAACAGTACATTTGTGGTCGATGGAGGCTTTGCACCGAGTATTAGTGTGGTCAAGTGGTCAAGACATTGGGCTCACTTTTCGAAGAAGATAAAAGTAACATTTGAATGGGAAGAATCTGACTTTTCATTCATCTATCTGAAGGCTGCGTCCATCTCATCCCATAACAAAAAAAGAAAAATATAAACAAACCTATTGCAATAAATATTTTATTTTACAATGAGAATGTAAATACATCACGAATCAAAGATATGTGATACGAGAACATTATTTATAATTATCTATAATAACATTATAAACATGGAAAAATAACATTTAACATTAATTTTTTATCGACTTAGGTATATTGACTTTTTCAAATTTTATTCTATAACCACGAGATTCGTTTAACAATTTTTTAATTAACGCCATGATCTAGATGAGCAAAAGTTATGATCGGTTCCGATTTTGGACCCCTTTGATTATAAAAAGTCGATTGTAGGGTAGGATTATGTTGGCTTCTTAATAAACTTGCACACAGGGGCATAAAAGTTTTTGGAAAATTTTCCTGAAACTTGCAGTATAAAATTTATTTTTTAGAAAATTTCCAGCTCTTCGAACAAACGTGCATCGAGAAGGGATGGGATTACTAGCCGATATGACTGTTGTTGTTGCTTTTTTTGTCATTTTACACTCTTAGCCTAGCTTTGTGAGCCTTCTCGATACAACTTTATTTTAATGCAGTGTAGAAGTTACGGTACTTACTTGGCTGTGATGAGTGGAGAATGCCCGTCTAGCTCTCAAATGTAGTTGAGCAATAGGGCAAACAGATTGTGATGTACTAGCTAACGGTGGTAGAGAGTCTTCGCTTAAAAGATGAGTACCGGGTCTTCTCAATAGGTCAGGCGTTTCGCTAAGTCCTTATGAGCTGTTAATTTGAGTACATAGATTTGATTTGAATTATTTGGTACTTACTTTCAGAGCTTATACTACTAAATAAGGTGGAACCCAACATTTCTTCTCGTATTCTCGCTAAACGTTGAGACGGATTTTCGCCAACTAACCAATACGTTCTCATTTCGCCTTTTCCCTAAAATTTTTAAATTGATGTTTGAAATGGCTTTTAATTTTGGTTTTACTTTGATCGGTATAAATCCCCTCTCTTCGCATATGTAGCCTCCCAAATTTTGTAGCAAAGTGTGCGTATCGTGGGATATGTGAATTTTAAACGCCGCTCCAGAACTTTCCATTCTCGATGCCGTGTTGACCGTGTCTCCAAAAAGGCAGTAGCGAGGCATTTTTAATCCAACTACTCCTGCCACACATTTTCCTAAAAAAGTATTTTGCATAGCGCTTCATAATTTTATTTGTAGTTCAATAGTCAATTCTCACCTGAATGGATACCGATCCTAAGTTTTAAGACTTCCTGAGATCTATGTTTCACTTCAAACTTTTTAATTTTGCTCAATAAGTGTAATGCCATTGAAGCAATTTCTCCCGCGTGCCTATAACCGTTTCTTAATGGTAATCCACTGACCACCATGTAAGCATCTCCAATAGTTTCTACCTAAAACGTCATTATTTCAATTTCACGTACTCTGGTCTAACTCAAATTTACTTTATACACGTCGTAATGAGAAATAATCGAATCGAACAGCGTGTACAGATCGTTTAATAGATCGATGACTTGTAAAGGTGTGCTCACGGCAGATAGTTCTGTGAAACCCACGATGTCGCTGAAATAAATTGTTACGCAATCGAAGGTCTCGGCTTCGACAGGTTGACTTCGTTTTAAAGATTCGGCGACAGATCTGCAATAGTTTATTTATTTTTCGCCAAATTTTTGAACGAATCCTATACGTACTTTGGAAGCATCCTATGCAACAAAGCGTCAGTCTTTTTTTTTTCTTCAGTCAGTTGATTTGTTCTTTCCTGAACAATTCCTTCTAAGTTATAAGCGTACTTTTCCATAATAGCTAACATGTTGTCGAAAATATTAGGCTTGAGTCCTGCCTGAAAATTACCACAGAGTTTCTAGAATTTGCGCAAACTTCTTAAAATTACCTGCATTTCTTTCAATCGTATTCTCACGAAACGAATATCTGGTCTTTGATCGGGATCTTCGTGCCAACACGCTTTCATACACCTAACAACGTAATCGTCCGCTTCCAAAACATCCAAAGGAGGTCTAAAGGGTTGGAATAAATTTTCTGTTTTAACCTCTCGGATAATTTCTGTAAATTTGTTAGTTTTAAATCTTGCTCTCGACAGGTAAGAAACATTTAAACACATACACACAATTCCTCACCAGCGTGTGACATATTGGTTTGTCCCCACGGTCCGGTTCGACCCAAAATTTCGTATAAAATTATAGCGAAGGAATAAACGTCTCCTCTTTGAGTTCCTCTCGATGGTGGCGAAGGATCTCTTAACAATTCGGGTGCTCGCCATAAAGAACGTTTTAATTCTTTCGCTTTCCAGTCCGACGAGTCTTGTCCGGCTAAAAAATATTACAACGAGGTTAGTCGTATTTGTTTAAGATAGTACGTCGTTGAATGCAAATTCAATTTTAGACTACCATTTTCGATTTAACATGGGGCTTCATGAATATAATCTTGTAATTTACCTTTTACTTAATTTAATTTGAATCTAGTTTCATCCCTTAAACGCGCATATTTGAAATATACTACGTTGATTAAAAAAATATTAGGAAACCTAATAATAATCTCAGAAACATTCACGTAACCGCTTTTGGACTAAATTTTATTTGTTTAGAAGGGGAAAGAACATTATTTTTTAATCGCTTAAAAAAGTATTGTTAAAACTACCAATCAGATCGGTCAACGGAGAGCTGAAGCGAAAGGTACACTCTTCCTTATCGTGAATATCGTTACCTTTAAATTCGTGTAATCCAAAATCAGTAATTTGCAAAACCCATCGGCTGTCAATCAAACAGTTTGTTGAACGTAAGTTTCCATGAGATATTATCTCACTGTCGTGAAGGTATATCATTCCCTAGAAAAGGGGTCCAATTATTTCGTGTTTTTTCTCAATTTGACCTACCTTTAGAATGTCAGTAACTAGAGATGAGACGAACATATTATCCAAATGCAAATCTTCGTTTGCTAAAACGTCTTCAAGACTTCCTCTAGCGCAATATGCCGTTAAAATAGCAACGTTGGCATGGTCAACACTAGCGCCGATGAAAGGCATCAGATTTTCATGGCGAACTTCGCGTATCTGGAAAAAGCGTTTATAGTAAGCAATTTGCAGAGATTTTATAACATGGTAGCAATCACAATTGTTGGTTGTCGGACGGGAGGATGGAAGTGGAATGAGGTCTGATCAAAGTAACTCTGAATGACCATAATAAAGCGCTGTTTATTCTCGCAGGTGCGGAGCTGGCCCGCAAAGGCTCAGCTGCTTCTCCAGAACGAAGGGGATACACGAAAGGGAGAAAATTGACATTCAATATTTCTGCGCCCGCTTATGTGGCTCTAAATTCTAAATGATGAAAACCTTTCTGGTTCTAATTTCGTGATATTATCGTAATCTTTGCTCATTGTCAGCTTGTAACACTACCGGATCTTTGCAATTAAAGTCGAAGTGGCTTGGTGGAGAACTTTCTAATCCACCAGTTCTCGAGTCTTTGGAAAATCTTAAGACAGCATTGTTTCAGATAGAACGATGGCAACTAGCATGCAGTTTTTTATTTTTCACCATCGAGTTAAGAGTAAAACGTGCGCTTTAATTTCTATTTATCTACCTTAACGCAAATATTACTATTCGATCTAATTTGTTCCGATGCTGGTTAATTATATAAACGTAGTCATCGATAATTAGTTCCTTTGAAGTCCCTCATACGATAGCAAAAAAAATTAAATCGAACCTGTTTCAATTCCTTCCTAATAGATCTCGTAAGATCGACCGATTTTTTATGTATGGATTTGATTGCAACGATATTCCCTTTGTAAAGTCCTATTGTCGTGTATGCTCTTTTAGGGGTTGATTCTGCCATTTCGCTTAAGCTACTGGTTGGTGCTTGAAATACGCTGTGTCTACATACTTGTATCTGTAACAAAAAAATTAATTAAATCAGTTGCGAGTACAAAGCAGAAGAAAATGGAGACAATTTTCCTCGGGATTGATTTTTTTTTTATAAGAACATATCTGATATTGAGAAAGCTGGAGATATTTGTAAAAAGGCGAGCGGATAGATTTTGAATTCGGATTGACGCGGAATATGAGAAAATTCATTTCGTTTCTTACCATACTTCTGTTTTTTGTGGAAGATTCGGCAGTTTCGGTTGGAATAATAGTAACATCTTTCATATCGATTTTCCATAAGAGACAGGCTAATTTCTGTTCGTAACGATAGTGTCTAAAAAAACTCATTTGAGTGTTTTTATAACGAAGGAAAATAATAAATATTTACTTTAGCGCAAACAGAATTGCTACGAGCACAATTACAGATACAAACGACACCATGGCTATTAAACGCCAGTCCGTTTTATAAATACATTTCAACCCTGTAAAACCACACACCGGTTCGGCTAATGGCAGTTTTCCTCCAACCCATTGAATTGGTCTGGATAAGTTTATATATTTGAATTCCTGAAAGTAAATGACATTTACATCTTAAATGCGTTATTATTTACATTAAACTTTTGTACATTTTAAATGGTTTGTGTAAATGTTAACGTTTGCCCTTTTGGACCCTTCTTTAGACTCGAAAAGTAAATTTTGGCGAGGAAAACTACAGGAACTTCTTGTAAACAAATTAAATTTGTTATGTAAAAGGCTCATTAGTTAATTTTTTTAACAAACTTTTTTCCAATGGAATTTTAAAATTTTTTAGCCAACTTAATTACATTTTCGTTACAAAACAGAGGGAAAGCTGTTTTCATACATATTTTGTGAATAATTTTTATCGCAGCAATATCCGTTTACATAGAGGCAAAAAATCATGTAAACCTTTTAACGTACAAACAGTTTAAAAGCGAAACAGTTGAAGTTTGATGTACGTATTTTCGACGACGCGAGAGCGGAACCACAAGATATCGGTAAAAATCGGAGTAAAAGAATGGGGTACTTTGAACATTGATTGTTGCCGTGGGGCAGTCTTCATGAAACGATGACGGAGACAGGGCACTAGGCTCAACAGCATACAATTGCAGTAAGACTGATTGACTTCTAATGATTGACTTTTCTTTAATAAGATGCCGGAACGTTGCTTTACTTCTTACCGACGTCCCGAGAATTAAAAGCTTGGAAAATTTAAAAAGCAATTGCATCAGTCTCTCGTTAATATTCTGATCGTCCTCAATTTCTTTGAAAAGTGTTTGCTAGAGCGAAGTATTTTTGCCCTTGTGGCTAAAGTTAAAATACTAATTTAAATGCGCTAGTAACTTCCGTACAAAAAGTATAGATTGCTATAAAATTTATTTTATATACTAAACATTAGATTTTATGATAATTATGTCGTTGTAATTAACTAACGTAGATGAAAGGGCAAAAGGTTAATTAGTTGCGAATTTAATAATATCTTAAGAAAACTTACAGGCAAATCCGAAGGCAAATTACTAACGTTCGGTTTATATTGAAAATATCCAACAGGCTGCATGCTCATACGGAACGTACCGTTCATTTCGATATCGTCTAGAAGAACCACAACAGTAAAATTACCTTCGGCGTCTCCGTTTCCATCTATATAAACCTAAAATTACAAAATCGTTAATTAAACACGCTCTAGAGCCCGAGCCCCCAAAAATGGAACGAAATAAAACTCTCGGGAGTTTCAGATTTAGATATAATCCACGCTTGGAAGAGATTGTATTAATATATTAATCAATAGACAGATAGACACATTTCGCCAATCCCAAGAGTAATTACTCTATCAGATCGTATTGAATACGTTTTTTTAACGTAACAAACCAAAGAGGAATTGTTACGAGGTTCCTGATATCGTTCAAGCAACGTGAAAATTTGCAGAATTGTAAAAAAATGTTTTAACAGTTTGCTCACTGTTAGTGCTGCTCGTGAGGAGACTAAGTAGTTGCTTACTTTGCCATTATTAAATTTCGTATGACGTGAAAAAATATTTATAAGAGACAGCGCTACTATGGACAGTTTTTCCGGCAAGCTATTGGTATTGTTGAAAAATGATTAAAAATCAATTTAGAAAACGACTATATTATGCAAGCAAGGGCAACAGCATGGGAATTTCAACTTCTGCTCAAATATACTAACTTAAGAAAACCCTTATTTTTCAACTTTAGGGTTGCGTTAAAAAACTTCTTCTAGCCTAAACATTCAAAAAGCAGTTTTCGATATTTTAAAAATTGTAGCAACTGCAAAGGTGTTGTAGTAAATCGATAATTTATTAATAAATATCAGTTACTTGAAGTATTATGTTCTGTTGGCTATTTGCGTTGCCATAGAATCGTAAGTGAAATGAAATCCTATTTAAGGAATTCCACTCTGTTGGAAAATTCGAGGGAACTCGTGAAAAGCGTACGAAATACTGGTTTCATAGCAGAAGTTTCTGAACTCGTAACAATTGTTAATGAAACATAAAGGGAACGGTTGAAATTTTTTCCATTAAAAACGCGGTATGGCTTTGAGGGGCGGAGTCACATATATGTAATATATTGCAAATATTTTGCAGCTTCTCAGAATTGCTTTTTTACTTTATAGTTTTTGATTTGTATTTCCCACAGAGCTCGATATACTTCTAACTGCCCCTTAGTGGGTGTTCACTCGCTTCGAACGTATGAGCAAATGCAAGAGTTTTGATTTTTTAAGTAAATCAGCGCCGGGAATGGGTGTAGATTACACATTAAACCCTCCGAATGGAGCTTTAACAAATCAGCCTCGATAACGATCATTATAAGTAAAAATATAACTTACATCGGTTCCTTGAACAGAATGATAAGACCTATTCAAAATTCTTTGAAGTACTGCACTGCCATTACGTGGATCTTCATTATTTTCGAATACTTCTGTTAAAGCTCTGGCGTATATCATAATAGCGTCGTATAAGTACGCCGCCTGAATGGGAACCTGTAGAATACTTTTATTTAAATTGCGTCGTGAAGTTAGTAGCGGAATCGAACTTTCAAAAGAAGAATATTTTATACCGATATATCGACATAAAAATTAATTCCGCTACCTTAAGTTCGACGGGTCTTACCGATATGGAATCGAAAATTTTATGATGATAAGGGACGCAAAATGGTGGTTTAGCCGATCTCGATTTAATGTCCTCGCACACCGACCTTTAAAAAAACCTCGCATTAAAATCAGTTTTTGCAACCGCCACAAAAATATTGTTACTTGTAATTTGGATTTTGCGGATGTGTTGGGGTTAGCTTTAAAACAGATCTGAATCCCATCACGTCTCCCATGTTTCCCCATGTTTCGCTTAAAAATGGATCTAGATAATCTGTAAAACGAGAAAAAGTATGTAAATTGCGTTTTTTAGACAAAAAGTATTTACTACCTCTTTGTATTAACTTAATTTTACGATTTGGATCGTAAATTTCGTCATCTACCGATATGACTACGTAATCTCCTGAATCCAAAAGTTTCCTTCGTTGTAAACATTTTATAAAATCGATTAAAGCTATGTGTTCCCCAACAAATACGTAAACTGAAAAGATATGTTTAGGTTTGTAATAAAAATGGTTAATTTCTGAAATAAAATAAAACTTCTGGCTACTCTGCCACAAGCGATTATCGTAAATTCGTAAAATTGCCTCTTAATTTTTGATTATAAGGGAGAAATTAGGTCGATTGTGGGAATGATTGTTAATTTGTATTTAAAAAAAGGAAGTGCAACGAATGAATGGGCGCCGCTAACACCGACATACAATTTCAAACTTTCAATTGATTAAACTTTACATTTTACTTCGGTATTTCGATGAAAATACGAAAAGGATACAGAACCATGAATTTGATATAATTTACGGTTTAGAGTTCGGATTTTAAGCATTTAGCGTTTTTCCGATTTTTGTTTTTTGAACTGCTTTTTACCTTTGTATGGATTTCCGTATTCTCTTTTACAATTGCATTTTTAAAAGCATTTGGAAACTTTTGTTAATTTAAGGTTGCCTGCCAATTTCTAATCTTTCCCGTGCTTGGTAATGAAGAAATGGCCACTAAATATAATGACATCCAATGCCCAATAAAAGTATTAGTAAAATTAGTACATCTTGACAACAATGGTTCTGTGGACTAAGTAATTAAAGTCAATCTTGCCTCTTTAACTTAAACGTGAAGTCGCCTTGGAAAATGATAAGCATTTGTTTTAAACACCGCCTTTATACTTAATTTTGCTTATTTGTCCGAGCTCTATAAGACGTAAATATCGAACATTATTGAAAACTTTTAATAGTACAGTAAATTTAGTTTTAAAGTAAATCAATTCTCCGCGCTCTTGAACAACGTAAATTTCAAACAATTTTCATTATGAATTACGTACGAGGTATAAAGTAGTACCCATAAAGGTTGTCACGGGATATTTATGTAATTTCAATTTCAATTAAGTGCAATTTTCGTTATCAAAAGCAGTTTTTAGAGCACTCATAATGTAGTATACGGCCGCATCAAAGTCGTTTAGAAATTATTTCTGTCTGCACTTCGAGATTGAAAGCTACAACCTTTTTAGAATGATTCCTTACCTTCTGGGGTACCAAAATCCGGTGGTCGTCAAAATGTCATCCTGTACGGGGTGGCGTAAAAATCCAAGAAACCGCGAAAATCTTTGCCTTTTTTCAGTTTTTGTCAATTTTGACCCCGAAGGACTAGTATTTCGGCAAAGGCAGTTTGGTCTAGGTACACACCATTAGGTCTACAGAGACCACTCTGATCGTCTGAAATTGTAGAAAATTTAGCTATTTTTAAAAAGTATAAAACTGCCTTTGCCGAAAGGCCTCCTTCGGGGTCAAAATTTGCAAAAACTTAAAAGAGGTAAATATTTACGCGGTTTCTTGGATTTTGACGACAGTCGGATTTTTGTAGCTACCTTAGAAGGTAAGGAATCATTTGAAATGGGTTATAGCTTTTAATCTCGAAGTTCAAATAGAATCACAACTTAGTACTCCGTGAACTCCATTATCAGTAAAAATGCAGTCATCGATTTGTTTGATTTTCGCACAAAATAAAACCAACGTAACATAGCTCTTCTTATCATCGTCAGCGGTTTATTGAAAAACTCGTAGTTTGTGTAGTTAAAAATAACTAATTAAAAACTTTAAGAGCAAACTTCGAATTAACTTGGAATTGTTGTTTTAAAGCTTTGTCTTAGATTTTTCTTGTATCCTAATTGGAAGTAATTATTAAATGGCAATTATTGTGGTAGTCATAGCTGCTTTGAAAAACATTCCATTATCTATTTTTAGACTCTCATGTCGAAAATATTGATATAGAAACTGAAACAAAAATCTCTTGTCTGTATATGTGGGTTTATATTTTACTAGTAGGTCCCGTGGGCTACGCCACACGCCTCTTCATTTAAGGGCTCTTTTTAGTTTGCAAAACCTAATAATAAGTCCTAATAGTATAAATATGAGAAATGAGATAAGAAAAGATTCCGAAATTGTGGCATGCGACATACCTACCCATATTATTGCTTAAGTTTTGGGGTGGGTGTTTTTAAGAGTTTTTTAGTAAAAAAGCACTATTTTATAGGCTGTGCTGAATGGCAATACTCTTCATTTATGTGCGAATTAAAAAATTTGCACAGCAGAGGAAAATATGGAACAACCCATCGATTATCTGCAGTTGATTATACCCACCCGTGTGATAGTAGTAGTCTGTAACATGACCGCCGTCGGTTGAAGATCTCTTGCAATATTTTGAGTAGCCATCTTCTCCCGTTTTTGTGTGTTGAATTAATTTGTGCGGGTATCTTCTAAAACCCTATACAATGATATACCTGTCCATGAATCTTGAAAGTGAGCACGTTCTTTAACTTCGTGAGCACCGAAAGATGAAGATGTCATGGCGAAGGCGCCGTTGTATTCCCTAACGTTTTGTATAAAATGACTCGAGTATTTAGGCTTGCTCAGTAACACACTTTTAATGGATTCGGGGGGATCTTCATAATTGTTTAGGCGTACTTGCCTATTGCGACAACACATTGGTGCAGTTTCGTTGGTCTATTTTCTTGTGTGATAATTTAATATGGCCCAGAGACACCTCTTCTATATTTGCATACGCAATTCATAGGAAAATGCGCATTTATCAAAAAACACATCTCTTATAAGTAGGATTTGGAATTCGATTTGTCCGTTGCCGTTGTTGTTGAAACGCCCTTCTCTTTCAGCTGTACTCTTTGCTTCTCTTAATTGAGAAGTACGTTGGCGCATTGTATGTAAATGGAACTACATTTTGGGAGTATTTTCGGCCAAACGACTTCTTTTCACTCGGTCACGTCAATTGCGCTACTTGTAATTGATGCTCTTCTGGACTTTGTTGACTTCTAGAAAGTATCGTTTGTGTGGACATTGTGGTGTTAATTTAGAGCAGTGGTCGCCAAACTATAACCCGCGGGCCGAATCCGGCCCTCCAACAAATTGTATCCGGCCTCCGAATTTTATTAAAAATATATTTTACCGGATGTATGAAGTTTCGTGTTAAGTACAGGGGTCTGGCTTATTAGTATAGATATATTAACGTTCGAACTCATTAACATAAATAATAAAATTTCTGTGACTGCCTTAACCCTTAACCCGCAACCACTATCAGACATGAAGCTATATCACACTAACATAGAGTCAAAACCTCCCGCATTATTTAATGCCATTTCTATATTTCTAAGCAAAAAATTGTAATTTGATAGTAGTATAATACAATTATTGAACCATTAGGCTCAATTCGGGTGGCATTGGCCACCTTGGTTCGCAACAGACCTCCCCACTCCCCAGTAAGAAAAAATGAACCGATAACCTTGTTATTAACAGCGCGGGGTCAATTTTTGACCCCGGTGATGCCGCCATTACGAATGTCTGCCATTACCGTTAATGTGTATGTGCATGTAGGTAGTATGTTTGCCCCAAGTTTTATTCTCACATCATTATTCGTAACATTTTGCCTAAGACTTCCAGATATTTGGATATATTTACACAATAAACGGCGACTAGTGAAAAAATTCTATTTTTCTTTTAAAAAGCTCTTTGTATTTCGATATTACTATGGAAAGTTTTCTTTCGTTATTTTCTTGTATTTTTTCAAGTTCAGAATGCGAGTTTCTTGGCACCTTCAAAACGTCAATTTTAAAGCCTTACAACGTTCGAACCTATCTAATGTCAAATGTTTTTGTATTCATTTATTATTCGAGCCGTTGTTATTGCATATATTATAATAACGTGCATTTGAAAGCCACCAAAGCGTAGGAGGTGGTTGTTTATGTTTGGTTTTCAAGCTAAAATAACAAACTGTCGATTAACGCCTCTATGTAAATTTTGTATAAATTGTTGTCATTTTAAACCCTGAAACTTCAGCAGTTTAATAATGGAGCGCGTAATATGTTTTAATAAATAAAAATTTTTATTGTTATAATTTTTTTCTCTTTTTTTAGTGGAAAATTGCAGCCTAATAGCGTTTTCACCAGCCTCTCGTAATGGTGAGTCTAACATTTTTTTATTAGAAAATTTTATAAAGTACCTACCTCTAGATATACACATTTTAAAGTTATTAAACAGTAATTTATCGATATAATATACAAAGTAATTTAATACTCAATACATTCGAGGTTATAATGGAAAACCATTAGGTAAATTAAATGCATAAAATGTATTGGAAAATTGCTCAGAATTAATATCGTATCTATAATAGTCTCTAAAAGAAGAATGCATCGAGTAGGCTATGTACGTTTTATTATAATTATTATTGTCATTTCTAAAGACGCCCACACACATCGTGATTTTTCATCAGTCATCGTGACGGTGCGTCGTGACAAAATGGAAGTGCGTGGGGTGAAAACTGTCACGACGCACCGAGAACGATACTTGATTTTCTTCGTAACGGTGCCGTGCATCGTGCCTTGCAATAAAACCGAAGTGTATGGGGATTTCCTTCCAATGTTACAGTTTAACTCTCGTCTCAACTGTTACTTTTCCAATCACCACGCATCGTCACGATGACTAATGACTAATGACAGATGAACAATCACGAGGTCTGTGGGCGACTTAAGCCTTTTTTTGATGCTATTTCAATGTACTTTTATTACTGCTATTATGCAGGGTACTTTATTAGCTATCCTATCCCCATATCTGTGGTAATATTGTAAAAATTCGAGGATTCCAGTACGGGAAGAAACGTGATATAATAATAAAACCACGAGAGTTCGAGAGTTGCTTATTTTAGATCTAAACTGCCACACTCACTTAACCCAGTTTATATGGCAATTTAAAACTCATTTAAAGCGACTTTGGTTGATTCAAGCTTTTGATGTTCGCTTTCTTAGTATTTCTCGACTTTTCTGCTTCGTTTTCGTTGTCTCCAAGTGTTGTTATTCGTTAAGGGCAAGAAAATACACCAAAGTGAGATTGTTTTCTTAAAAACTTAAAAACGAGTGGGCCGTAAAAAAATACAATTTTTGCAAAAAGTATAAGAAAATGACTTCTTCTCGTATATGAAAGTGGACGCATTCGGGGAGCAGTAACGCATATAACAATTATTAATGAATTGACGTAAACCACTTTAATAAAGTGAGATTGCCCTGCTGTTTTCTGAATACGTTCAATGATTATTTTTTGGTAGGTGCGAAGTTGAAAGCGCGGTATAAATCAGGTTAACAGCAATAGGACTCTCTACAGTCATAGTCTCTCTCTTGTACAGGAAGTAATGTCTCCCCTGCCCTCTTATTCTAATTGGAAATATTCTAAAACGCTCAAAATTCAAATTTTTGGGCTAAAATCTCCAGCTTCGTCTTTTGGAATTTGGAAATCGCTCAAATTATACACTGCACTGTCACCATAAACAGATACATTTTGAGTGCCGCTGTTCTTATTATTTTTTATTACCAGAGTTATAGGCTGGGAAATAAAAAACGAATAAGTAACTATAAAGATAAACCTACAGAGTACCTCGGCTTTAATCTGGAGTTCTTCGTAATTAAAAAAAACACCCTGTATAAAATATATCTTGTAGACGCACTCTTAAGCGTACACCTATTTATAGATATGTTGAGAAAGTTTCTCAAAGTTTCCTATATGAAAGTTAGTGAGGCACGTACGTAGTACGATTTTCACGTGTTAAGGGTTGGAAAATTTGATGTTCAAGTTTTTGACGGGAACGTCGTGGGTCAATTAACTCATTTTAATAATTTGAAATCGAACAAATGAAGTAGACAAAATATAGTCGGTGTTTAAGGCTGCAAAATAAAAATTGACTTACCTCTCGTCCTTTTATACGTATCAGCGACGATTTCGTCCATTTGATTTATATGTCTGGGTATATAATCGGAATATTTTTTTGTGTCAGTCACTGTAAGTCCATGAACTGCCGATAATTCCTAATAAGCGTATCATATCAATGTCAGAAACATAATTTTGACTAAAATTGCTTTAATCGTAGTGAAATAACCTTTCTGCGGTAGTCAAGATCGTAATCCTTATACAGAATAATTAGTTTCTTAAAGTTAAATGGAATATAGAAAAAAAATTTAATTAAAATTTAAATTTGTTTGTATAGCACGTTCTTAATTCAATTAGGAAAGTTTAATTGTTCATTAATCAAAAATTTTGTTAAATGAGTTGGAATAATCTCGACTTTTATTCGCGCGTTTTTTTTTATTACTAAGGCTACTAATGTTGCTTACCTCTATGGCTTCTTGTACTTCGCTTCCAGAAGCTGGATGCGATCCGGAAACGACTACAAATTTTCTCCATCCAAATGCTATGAGTAGGGCGAGTACGCTCTTGGAAACTTTGCTGGAGGGCGGTAGGGTTCTGGCAAATGTGTAGAAAACTCTTTTGTCCGAAACCTTCGTATCGCTGCATTTCTATCAAGAAAATCGAATTAAAATTAGGATTCTCGCGAATTTTATATTTGAACAGAAGTTTCGTTTCTATTTGATGTAGAGATGTAGTAAATGGAAGGATTACATAAGCGTTATGATATTACTGCTAATGAAAACCCGATGAGATGCTTCTGTAGAAGCGACCCACTTAATTTCTATTACGCTATGGTATAATTTCAAAATTTTTTGAATAACGAAAGCGAAACTACGACCTACATCTTGAAGTAAACGTAATATTACAGAATAATCTCATAATTATTCTAATATAGCGCCGATCTGTATTAGAATTATAATCCACAAATTCGTTAAAATCGCCTTTAGACAAATATTAATCGACCTAAAACTAAAGACATTGTCGAGTAAATTTGAATTTAAAACTATCAAATTTGAGAGTTCAAAGACTTGGAATACATTTGTTTGTAAGAATACCTACCTCAACGGAATTTTTTTGAATAATGAAAGAGATTATAATGCGTCACTAGAACCCGCTCGTCAATTTCAAATTTGACTAAATTGAGTTACAAATAAAATATTGTTTAGAGACTTCTTCGGAATGGAATACAAATTTGAATATTTCGTTCTCGACGCTTAACATTTTAGGTATACAACGTAAAACGGCTCTTTAAAAAATAAATTTATGCAAAGTCAACAGGAAAAAATCAAATATTGAAGTTTAGCGTGTCTTCAAGTTGTGAAGTTAAAAACATTCTCGCGAAAACGCTTAATAAAATCGTTTTTAATGTTAAACAAATTTGTTCAATATTCGAGAGGGAAAATGTGTATCTTGGAGTAAGGGATTCGAATCGTTATGACTTTCACGTTTTCGCTACGCTGTCTCGAAATTTCTTTTCTCATCTTTTTAATTTTTTCTCAGACATTTTTGTCTGTTAAACATGTTACTACGGCGATAGAGAACAAAATTAAATTTTTTTGTGAAAAATACAATATAACTTCTATTCTATTCGTTCAATAAATTTAATTTCGCGTAATAGGCGTGGATGTACAAGTTAGTAATATACAGGTAATGTAAATGAAACTTTAGAGTTTGTACAGAGTGACGATTAAAACTTTAAATACGCTCGTATGTAAACGTCAACAACACCAACAATAAACTGTTTTTGTACCTATTACTCTTCGTACACAATTTTTGGGTTATTTATCAAACCACGATTTGAAAACGTGCTAGTCCGCTCGTGACAATTTTCACTTTAGACGGATATTGCTTAAACACTTGGATTGAGTTTTCTGAAACAATACGATTTATGCTTGAAAATGTTGTTATAGGATAAATCTAGAAAATGTGTAATACTTTTCAATATTATCGTAGTAAATCTTAATAAAAGTGGAAACGAAGTTAAAAAACACGTCCAAACATAAGAATCTCCGATCATAAAGAATTTAGAAGCTGTTTGATGTGAATTTCCTTAGAAACCAATTTTTAAACCTCTTACTGGTGCATCAAAGAAGTTGAAAATGTCAATATGATCCTATACAATCACTTAAGAAGTTAAAAATAAAGAAAGTGGGCCGGATGAAGTAGGCAAGTAGAACAGATATAATATGTTGTGTAGATAGGCTCAAGAGGGAATATTGGCTCTATTATATCAAAATTTTTAATCCTAAAATAGAGTTTTTCTCTTCCAAACTATAATTAAGCCTCGAAGTTACGCCTAGAATGTTGGAAACATCTACAACTCTTTTGAGTGCCCAACTCTGTGACAATGTACTGGGTATTCAGTCGGGAAACGAAGGGAACGAGATAGCGAACGGGCTAGCTGTGAAAGACTCTCCAGAGGCTCCGAATATGCTCTTGAGAGGCCACACAGCTTCGTCAAAAGAATTCTTGTAAAATGACTACCAAAGAGGCATATAAAATATTGGAACACGCGGAGAATTAGACAGGGCAGTTTTAGTAAAAAACCATATACAGTAAACGCCAAAATACAGCTGAGTATAGGTATCTGAGGACGGCGATAAGCCTACTGATGGGCCACTGCCGTGCTCGAAAGGATTGTAAATGTAGAGATTATGGGAAGAGCAGAAGCTCGGCTTTGGCGGCACCGAGACTCTACGTGTCTACCCTGGGTTCTGATTATCTGTAATCTGTAAATATACCAAGGGTCCATTCGAGCAGGCTTGTAGCTCAAGCAGGGTCGGATTTAGGCATAGGCTGAGTATTAGGCTGAAGCCTAGAGCGGCATAAAACAGGGACGGCAAATTTGAGATTAAGCTAAATTCAAATTCAAACGTTCCAAGTTGTCAGTTGTTCAACGTTAACCTAAGAATTATGAAATTTATAATTTAAAGAATATACGTTCTTTTTTTAAATTAATTGTTAATAACGATTTTTGAAAAAGCGATTATGGCAGATATTGCAGTAGAAACACCCGATGCAGCAGAAATTGCATCAACTCCGACCAAGAAAACTTCAGCGTCTGGAGGCGGTTCGAAAAAAAAACAAAAGTGTCAAACCTAAAACCAAATCGAATCATCCTCAAACATCCGACATGGTCAACAGCGCCATCAAGAGTCTTAAAGAAAGAGGTGGATCATCTTTACAAGCAATTAAGAAATACATCGCTGCTAATTACAAGGCGGACACAGAAAATATATCGCCTTTCATAAAGAGGTACATCAAACTGGCCGTAACTTCTGGAGTTTTAGAGCAAACTAAAGGAAAGGGCGCTTCTGGATCTTTCAAGTTGGCAGCCGCCGGAGCCACTTCCAGTAGTAAGGCAGCAGCTCCCAAGGCTAAAGCTAAGAAGGTCGTTTAACATAGCCCACCTGCGAAGCCGAAAAGTTCTTTTGCCGCCAAGAAAACAAAAGTAGCGGCAAAGAAAGCACCCGCAGCCAAACCAGCGAGTCCGGCCGCTAAGGGCAAGAAACGTGCAGCTCCTGCCCCGATTTCGGTCCCAGTCGAAAAAAGAGCAGCAGTCGCTAAACCTAAATCTCCGTCTAAAGCCAAGAAGACTACGAAGGTTCCAACTAAGAAACCAAAAGCTCCAAAACCTAAAAGAGCTATTGGTGGAAAAGCAAAGAAAGCGTCTCCAAAGAAAAAGTAAATGAAATTTAAAATGAAAATTCACCAGCCACTGCTCAAGGGACTTTCTATTAGAGGAACGGCACCAAAATCTTCAGCCTAGGGGCTACAAAAGGATAATTCCGCCTCTAAACCCAAGCGAAATGTACAAACGGTCGTCTAGTTTAATAAGTACATATAAGGCTGTCCAATAAGGAATCATTAGATAGAGAAAAGAGGAGCATCACTAACCAGTAAATTTACTAAAATCTAGAATGATTAACTGCAGAAATTTTACGTGTTTCTTGACAACAAAGAGAATAAATTGCAAGTTCCAAAATAAGTCTCACAGAATGGTCCGCTAGTCAGTGCCTAGCTACTCTAAACACATTATGACAATATGAAACAACCATGAGGCTAGCTAGAAATGACATTGACGATTGCAACATAGTTCCACCTGCCATACCGGGGTATTGGATAGTGGTGTGAGTAATAGACTCTCACTAGATGGTATCATACCACTACCCGTAGCACCAATGCCAAAAATGAGCACGCATAATAAGATGATAAGATCGCTAATACATGCCGGAAGAACGAATGGCTATCATCCAGACGTGTGTAGAGCAGAACCACAACTTGCTAAGCCTATCTTAATTGGTAATGGTTGGGTTTAGGTGACCATCAACCGCATCTAGAAGAGAAGGTATACATAAAACCACCATTAATCAGGCCCAAAGATCGAGTCAGACTAGTAATGGCAAAATTACAAAATGGAGACTAATATACAGTTAAATCCAAAGTTGTTATAGAAACCGCCGATACGAAAATAGTTGGAAAGATAACAGGATAAGTATCAACAAATGGAGAGATGACCGAGAATCTAACTCATCACATACTTTAAAAAATGTTAAGGAACGAGTAACAAATAAAAAGGGCTATACTAGATGGCACATAATGGCAGAAAGACGGAGATGGAGTGGAAACTTACAAATTATAAATCATGAGTCAAAGCCAAAGAAGCTGCACATGCAAAAGTTCTAGGTATTTATTAATGATCTGGGTGTCCTAAAACGCGGAGTCTGATCTCAAGACTCTCTAGCGAATAGGAGTTTCGGAAATAGTTTTTTTAGTTGGGTTACCAAAATTTTTTGCGGGGCGAAGGGGCGGTAATTACTCTGAAAAGTGAGGCATTAATACAAACTTGTTCAATAATGAAGGCGATTCTCCCCTCACGAAGCGATTTTTTTGTACATTAACGGACTCGAAATATTTAAGCAGAAAAACTGATGCCACAGTTTGTAAGGCTACATCTGTTGTATACAATGGTATCCACCACAGCCACAGACAGTTTAATTAAAATCTCTCGAGTGTATACGTATATTTCATCCTAGAATTAATCAAAGTGGGACCTTTAGCGCCTAGGGTTAATTCTTTTCCCACTATTAAATAAAGTATGGCACTTAATTATTACAATATTATGTAGTATGCGGTGTGGTATATTAAAAAAATTAATCAAAAGCGTGAGATTTTTGTAAAATAAGCGTTCGTTTAATGTGTTCGGATAAACCTTCTCAAAATTCCATTTTCACCAACATTAAATTTATGGGTTACATTAGGTTTTGCAAATTTTTTATTTTATACAATTTGTGAGGCTTCGATGAAACGAAAACCAAATAATTTATTATTAGCCAACTTTTTATTCTCGTTAGTGATGTTTCCTTTTAAGTTAAAGCTCGAGAAAATCAATTTGAATTGTTGGAATTGAATGTATAATAGCCTTGTTCCTAATTGTAATTTTGTGCATTTTATTCTTTTTCTACTGAAAGTAGAACAAAATAAGATTGCCTTTTTTTAAACATTCGTTGCTTTTGCTAAAAATAACTCCTTGTTACTATACTACAAGTATATAGTACAGGAAAGCTCGAGGTTTTAATAATGTTCGCGTTTCAGCGTGGGAATCTCTGACCAGGTGACCAGTAACTACGGTCGTACGAACAATGAAAATTTATAATTGATTGAAATATAGATAATTATAATTATATGCAATTAATTCTTTTTAATTGTAAAAAATTACATGACGGAACGTTACAAAATGGCGTCGTAAATGGTGCTTTTGTGATGCTAATTTTATTGTTGGTTCATTCGACAATAATTCGATTAATGAAAATCGTAGACATTTGCCACATATTTCACTGTCATTTCTTGTGGTTTATTAAGTAGTTTAGTCAAAAATAGATAATTAACGAACTAATAAAATATTTACTTACAAAGAGTGGCCTTAGCGAGAATAATCCACGTGGAGGTTTATGTATTTTTGGGCAACTAAAGAAAATGTTCAAACGCGTCAATTTTATTTTCAAGAGGGCACTTCAGTCGAATATTTTCCGTCGAGCCACTTCAACCGTAAAGCGGGGATGGTATTCGTTTTAAAAAATTAAATGAAAAGAAGCCTAATGGCGTACCGTTTTAAATCGTCTTGAATTTCTTTGACTTACACTTATATCAACGTCGTTGTTTTCTTGAATACGAAAACAGGCAAAAGAGCATAGTATACGCGATTCTTTGTTCATCTTTTATGATAGAAAACCCTTTGAAAGTACATAATTAAAAAAAATTGTTTCGAGTATTAATTAGCATTAAATTTAAACTGTTGGGCATATTTAAACCGACACCTTTTATAACAAACGGAATTATAATTTTTACCACAGTAAAGATTAAATCCCAATTCGGTCATTTTGGGTTGTAAAAATACAACTTGAAAGCTTGCCAATATTGAGAGCTTTACCAAGGATAATGTTGCGATTCTTAACGTGTCCTACATAAAAAGATATTTGAGTTTTTTTTGTTTAAAATGAAATATTCGAAAGATTCACATTATAAATATATTACTTCGTATCATTCATTTTATTTTTTCATTTAGAAAAAGTCTGCATCTTCGCTAGGAATTTCTGACTTAAAGGTTAAAGGTTAATCCTCTCCTTTGGCAAACGACATGAAAATTTAAATGCGACTACAGTATTTATTGACGAAACGGTGAAAAACTGTTCAAACTAAGGAAAACGATATATGATTGTTCATGCTGGCCTTAAGACGGGATTTGTAAAGGATTGTGGAAACATTTTTTCTACCAAATCTAAAAATAAAGATTATCATGGTAATATGAATGCGGAAAATTTTGAGAGATCGTCGAAGAACTTCTAAAGTGTATTGAAGAGCCATTTCTATTTTAGACAATGCCTCGTACCATTCTAGGATTACGGAAAAACAGCCAACGAGTCAGTGGAAGAAAGCCGAAATTACAAATTGGTTAGAAGAGAATAGTACCTATTAATTTTGACCAAAGAGCCACAAACGTCGAATTACTACAGATTTCTAAACAACATATCCGCGAAAACGAATATGTTGTCGACAGACTGTCCCTTTCTTACGCTCATGAGGTTCTGAGACTCCCCCCTTATCATTTTCAGTATAATGCAATCGAAATAGTGTGGGGGATTGCTAAAAATTATTTTGATAACAGTATTGGCCGGGAAGGCTACGGAGACGCCGAAGTATTAAAAATGTGGGCCGCAGCACTAGAAACAGTAACGCCTCAAATTTGGAAAAAGTGCGTTCTGCATGCAGAAAAGCTGATAGTTAAAGATTATAACAGGGAAATAATTATAGATGTTGAGCCCTTAGTAATTAACATTGGTGGCAGTGATTCGGATTCCGAAATATGGGAATGTTATATGTGTAAATAAAATTATTGTTGACATTAGTAATGGGTAGTTGTGTAAATATTTTGTAAGACCGAAAACTACGATTACAAAGTAGACTACTACAAACATTACATTAGTAAACATTGCGTTGTGGCACTTGTTAATTCCAAAACGCGTTCTGATTGTTTTCTAAAAGAACCACAACACGAATTTTGCTTTGTGGCTATTTTGGAGAGACCACAACGCGTTGTGGGCGTTTTTGTAATAGCCACAACACGAATTTCGTGTTGTGGCATCAAACTGTTACCAGAACGCGTTGCGGTCATTTTTTTGGCTCAGTGGCGGTTTTCGGTCTTAGAGCTTAACATATTATACCTATAGTACTATAATTATTTATAGTTTTGATTTACTTGAAAAAGATGTACGGCGTTAGACAAGGCACTTGAATGAGTGCCGCTTAAAATTATTTATTATTGTTGACGTACTTTTTAAAAGTTAATAATAAAAGTGCTGATCGTTTACTATTCCTTGTTAAATGAAAAAAGAGAAAACTGTACGAAACTATTAAGAAAGGAAGAGTACAAAAACCGGGTGTTTCACTACCTCCTGGTGGTTTACAGTTTTGGCTCTTTAATCTTTTAGAAAAATATTTAAACCGGACGGACTCTACCGCTTGATAATCTTATTTCATTCAAGAGATCCAAAGAGATTTCAAGAGATCCAAAGAAAAAGACCTAGAAACATAATTTGTAAGAAATTTAATGTACTTTATTTTTGTATAGGGACACTTTTCTCAAAAAGTGCGTGGTTTTCAAATTATAAACGAAAAACTGACTAAGGAACAGAAACACCCCTTTCTCGAGCCTCCCCTACGATTATGCTGCCTCTTAAGCGGCAGGTTGGTTTTATTACTCACTTTTAATGTTTTTACAGCATGCATTGTCAAAAAAGTTTGCTAGCTCTTAAACTACTATAATCTATAACCATACAGGGTGTCTATTTGAAAACGTCTCACCTCCAATATCTTCCTTTTAGTATAAAATTTTGAAATTCCGCGAAACACTTTTATCGAATATTTGCGCTCTTCCTAGATCAACCCCCAAAGGGGAGGGGGGAGATAAACTTAACCTCTTAAATCTTAAATAGGAAGAGGAGTCGGGTGGCACTTTTTAGAATGCTTCTTCAATTGTCTTTAGAAGGATATGCTAATAATAATTTTCATCAAAATTTCTAATCCAAAAATAACAAAGTAGCACATTGTTGTAAAAGCAAGCGATAGAGCTTTCCAAAAAGGTGTCACTCGACCTCCCTTCCCGTTTAAGATTTAGAGGGTTAAATCTACCCCACTTTTGGATTTGGTCTAGAGGAAACTCAAACATTCGTTTAAAGTGTCCCCCTTAGTAATAAAATTGACGTTTCTCGCGGAATTTTGATATTTTATACCAAGGCGAAGATATTAGAGGTGGGAAGTTTTCAAACTGACAAATCTATTTTTTTAAATGACTCCAAAAAACTAAATTACCATATCGTTGTAAAGACAATTAAAGAGGCTTTCTGAAAAGATGCTACTCGACTCCCTTTTATTAAAGATTATAGGGGTTAAGTCTACCCCACTTAGGGGGTTGATCTAAAAGGAACGCAAATACTCGATTAAAGTGTTCGCCTGAGTAATAAAATTGACGGGTCTCGCGGAATTTCGATATTTTATACTAAGGCGAAGATATTAGGGGTGGGAAATTTTCAAATTGACACCCGTATACAGATTGATACGCAGTTCGAATTTTCTAGTTTATTCTCATTAATTTGTTCGCGTATGATTTAGTCACGGTATTTTAAGACTTCACCCTTAAAATTCGATGGTTAGGATAGGTTAGGATAGTAAGTGATTTGAATACTGGCTTTATAAAGGTGTTTCGAAACAACGTATCAAAAGTCACCCAAAGTCCAGTGTGGGCTCTCATTTTTTCTAATACCTATCTTGACGTCACTTAGGTTAATCGATCACAAATAGAAGTTAAGAATAGTCGTAAGCAGCAAGTTCAAACTTTTAAAGTAGTTCGTATAGTTCTTCAAAGTTTCAATGTTCTCCTATCATTTGTTGGCTTTTATATGGTCAGTTACCATCTTAGTGAAGGTGGGCTTGACTTTAGGGCACACTGCTAAAGCCCAATCTTTTAAGCTGATAAAAGATATATATGTAGAATTTTAATACGGTTTCAAAGGAAATTTGATACGAGTACACCAGTGGTAATGTGTATAGTCGAAACATACTAATATCGTATTTAAAGTAACTAAAAGTAGTACAAAAAATGCGACTGGTGAAGTTATTAATGGGACAACCTTTTAGATAATAACCCTGCAAAACTAATTTTTTCTCTTATTTTTCTAATTATATAATTGCTAAAGATTACCAAAATTTTTTTACCACTTCGCCGAGATAAACAAGAACTTTATATTGTGTTGTTAGGTCTAGTAAATTGTATCTAATCCTCGCTGAATCCGAATTTATCTTTTGTTGTATAAAAAAACACATTTTCATTAACTTAACGTTGAAAAGTGTTTCTCATTAACGAAAAACTCAATTTATCGAGTTTTCAATAAAGTTTTCTAATAAATAAGTAATTACCAATCCTAAACGACCTGCCGTTTGCTCTAATTTTTCATTTGAATTAAAACCTTGGCTATTTTTAAATTCTACGTTTCATCTCTTAGAAACATCTTCATCTTCAAGTTTATAATACTATACTTACGTATGCTATCATGGGTAAATTCCACGCTGCCGATACCAGAGCTTCCGACGAACACGTATCGTCGGGTCCGATAAACGCGATGGTTCCGTTGTCTCTCATTTCGGTCATGATTTTAATTGCGCGAGCTGCTAAAGACGATTTTCTTCTTGCTAAACCCGACGCTCCTGGATTCGTTCCGATGTCGGCGGCTACGTATCGCAACGTTCTCCCTGGTAAAATGTCTGCGAAAATATAACGCAAAGTGTTGTTGGCATTCAAATATTTATTCTCTACTCGAGTGGCTCGAATAGAAATGTAAATTTCTAATTTGATTTTATGAATAATCTTAACAAAAGATAATCTCTATTTGTATTTTAGTATTAGAGACGACTCATTGGATACTTTTAATGGAGCGAATTATTTAGAATTGGGGCTTTTGTAAATAAACTGAACGAAAATTAAATTTCGAGGCAAAACGGAACACTAATAAACACCCAATTTAGTTACTTTTCGAAATAATTCGATCGACCTAAAGTCTAAAGTATCATATAAAAAGTTTAAAAGGGATGTTATAAGTTCTAAGAGAGTAGGTATTTATTATTTATATATTTTTTTTGAATATATATTTTTGTTTCTCTGAAACCTATAAATAAAACATATATAGGGACTAAATTTTGTAGGGATGTTTAATCGTGCGTCTCCACCATCCACTTAGTCGATCAACGAAGTCAGTCGAGAAAATTAAAGGCCGTATTAACCTCGACGTGTCGTAGACATGACGTGCTGTTTTGACGTCGTTATTTTAGATTTATGATAATTTCAAATTTCGTAATACTTTTAACGTTCCTTATCTGAATCCTTACCGTTAGGAGTCTCATGACTGAAAGGGATAGTTGTGTATGTGTATATTTGATAGATTAGCGTGATATGAACGTATTTTAAAGAATAGATACTTCAAATTTAGACACTTTGCACCACCCTCGAATTAAATTTCTTTAAAGGGGTGTTTACACTAGCAAACTTATATCTTCACCAAGTCATCTGTAGGAATCAATTTTTTTACGAGCTACTATCAAGTCATCACGATGTCACGATAATATGAACTAGCCTTTACGTTTGTTATAGTCCGTTCTCAAATGTACATCCGTGGGATCCTAGATGAAGCAAGTGTGGCATTGATCTCAATCTCTTTATATTTGAACTTGGAGAAACACAATTTCGATGTTGGCACTCTCGAAAATTATGCGTTTGACTGCTGCGCGTGAAGAACAAAATGGCAAACATAGCAAACACTTTTTCCAATTTATCTGAGTAACCATTGGTGTTACGAAAAAAGTTTAATATACAAAATATTGCTACAACAATTATACACAAAAAAGCTTATTACCAATTTTTATGTGGAACTAACTGTTTTCTCAGAAAGCTTACAGCCCCCTTGTAATTGTATAAAACCGGGCTCCCGTCGGAACCTTGATAAAGCAAGTATGTTATTGATCTCAATTTCTTTGTTCGACGTCGGAGAAACATAATTTTGATGTTGGCACTCTCGAAAATGATGCGTTTGAGGGCAGCACTCGAGAAAAAAATGGCCGATATCGCAAACACTAATTAATCTATCTAAATAGTTCTGATTGTTTGGTACCTTGTCTATTACGTAGGCCTAATGATATATTGAAATTTTGGACCTCGGCAGACCTCCGGATCTTTGTCAAAAATCCAAGAAACCGCAAAATTTTAAAAACTTTTTTAGTTTCTGTCAATTTTGACCCCGAAGGATTAATTTTTCGGCAAAGATAGTTTAATACTTTTTAAAAGTAGACTAAATTTTTTACAATTTGAGACGAGATTCGTCTCTTTAAACCTAGTGGTGTCCGAGATACAAGTGCACAAAAGTTGACAAATTTTTCCTATTTTGTTATTTTTAGCGATACAGCGATTCGGATTATTTACCTTGCACAAAATGCAGCAGTTATGATTTTTTGATATGTCTTATATGATGAAGATGTAATGATAATCCCACGTTTTGGTCTTCGGTGGATCTCCGGATCTTGGTCAAATATTCAAAAATATATACGATTTATACGTGAAATTTTAATATTTTTTCAAATATATACACTAGGGCAGAAATAATTAATTGAATGTATGATACATTCATGTATGGTACATTCAAATATACGATTTAGTTTTGCTTTACTATTGGATATTTGACAAAGATCCGGAAATCCGCCAAAGACCAAAACTTGAATTTATCATTAGGCCTCCGTCACATAGAACATACCAAAAAATTATAACTACTCCATTTGCTGATAGGTAAATAATACGAACCCGTCTCAAAAATCTAAAACTAAAACGTATATATCTAGATCCGGATTATTTACCTTACATTAAATGGGGTAGTTATGATTTTTTGGTATGTTGTACATGATGAAGGTCTAATGATAAATCCAAGTTTTTGTTCTCGATGGAACTCCGGATGTTTCTCAAAAATTCAAAACAACAGCAGATCTAAATCGTATATATTTTTGAAGATTTGACAAAGATCCGGAGATCCACCGAGGTCAAAAATTTAGATTTGTCACTAGACCTTCATCATGTACAACATACCAAAAAATCTTAACTACCCTATTTGATACAAGGTACATAATCCGGATCTTTGTCAAAAGCTGTATCGCCAAAATGTGACAAAATTGCAAACTTTTGTACACTTGTATCTGAGATACTATTAGGTTTGCAGAGACCATTCTAATCTCAAATGGTAGAAAATTTTGTCTATTTAAAAAAGTATTCAACTATCTTTGCCACCAAATTAGTCTTTCGCGGTCAAAATTGACAGCCACTGAAAAAAGGTGTAAAATTTAGCAGTTTCTTGGATTTTTGACAAAGATCCGGAGGTCTACCGAGATGAAAAACTTGGATTCATTATTAGGCCTCCTTAATAGACAAGATACCAAAAATTGGAATTGCTAAGCTAAATTGGAAAGTATTTGAGGTCTTAGCCATTTTGTATCTCGCGTGCAGCAGTCAAACGCATTACTTTCGAGAGTGCCAACATCGAAATTATGTTTCTCCAAGGTCAAACTAAAAGATTGAGACTAGTGCCACACTTGCTTCATTAAGGATCCCACGGGAACCTGTTTTTGTACACTTGAAAACGGACTATTATGTAAAAAGACAAAAATTTTTGAAAAGCCATCAGTGAATATTTTACAAATTTTCTACTACTCTCGACATATCGGTTGCTATTTGCTACGGATGTCTATATTAGAGTACGGCCGTTTTCATAATCAACTTTAAGTTGACTTTAAATTTTATTTAAATCTTAAAGTCACTTTAGTATAACCAGTGGAAACGCACTTTTAGAATTATCTTTCGTTTCGATTTTTTGTTTTTCTCCTAAAAAATAATATAATTTCAAGTGAAGTATTACTCACCTCGAGCTTTGTTTACAGCGTCTACTGCTAAGGGTAAAGCTCCCAGGACAACTTGAGCTTGACCATAAGCTCCCAAAAACCCAATAGTGACAGAATTGTTAAAGTTGTGTACATTAGGTTTTAAATAACTATAAACGAAGGTATAATCTTCGGACGTTTCTGCTTCAGAAAGGTTTTTACTGCAGTTATAGACTAATCTTTCACTGTTAGTAAAATTGTTATAGCTAGTGCTACAGGAAAATATCGCAATTGTTAAGTGAATTAAGATGCAGGCGTTGTATTTTATTAATAGTTTATTGTCTATCCACATAGTTTAAAACTGATTTTACATTATGTTCGTTTTTCGACCAATCGCAAAAATGAGACGAGGTGACTTCCAACTTAACAACGGAGAATCTTGAGAAAATCTAAATTGTATTTGTTCGAAAAAAAATTTTTAATTTCCCCCTCTGACATCGAAACACCCACACACGCTCACTTCTTTTCAGATTCTGAGGGATTTCTTTTTAAAAAAATTGTCCTCTTTGTTGTTTTTAATAAGAGCCGCAAAATCATATTTACCAACATGAAATTGATGGAAAACAATTTTCTATTGAAAGTGGGTGGAATAACAAAATAATTTGCGAAAATAGAACAAGTTGTTCTCTTTTATAGATTTCGTATAAAATGACAAATCTCGTAAATTATGAACAGAAAAATGGGAGATAATTTGGAAAATTGTAGTTGTTTCAATTTTTTTCTTGTTTTCACCAGACATCGCTTCAAAGGCGTAATTGTACGAAATTACTTCAACTTTGATTCAGATGTGAGTTCGATTCGTCTTATATTTTATACCCTGTCGTGAATGAAGGTACTGCGTAATATTCCGTATAATTATTATTTAGGTCAAATTACAATTAGCGTCAGATTTTGTTTTCGAATATGACTGAAAACTTTCTGCTTATTAAAAAAGTTTAAAAACCAACTTTAAAATTTTTATATTTCGCCATAAATCATAAATTAAATCAAAACTTTTTTAAAATTTAATCCAATAACCAATTTGAGAGATATGCACGAGGCAATTAGTAAAATTAATATAATTTTCTCCAAGAATTCGTATATGCGCGAGAGGTTACTCTTAAAATGGACAATTAATCCAAACTTTAAATCGTAAAACTTGGCCCTTTTATAACAACGACTGACAAACTCAAAATGTCGAAAATTTTTAAATTAATTTTCTTTAAAATTTCCAGCGGCGTAATATTAAAGCGAGTTGTTTTGACGTGCCAAAACTACAATCATGGTCGAACTGTCTTAAAAATTTGATTATGGATTATAAATTTTAATTACTTAAATGATTAATGGGCGATCAGAACTCGTTTATGCATTTAAGAATCGAATAATGGGTTTCGGAAGACGAATAAGGGAGGAATAATAAATTTTGCGGAATAGCGCCGATCGGTCTCTTTTCGCATTATACAGGGTTTTAAGAAAAGTATTATAGGCAAAAAAGTTCATATCAAAATCTGCCCGATTTTTTACCGTTATTAATATACAGGGTGTGCAGTAAAAGTAAGAAACGTCCCTGCTGGAGCCGTTAGTATTAGTTTTCAAAAAAAGGCATTCGACAAATTTTTATGTTTAATTATTTGTCCCAATTTTGAGTATTTCAATTTATCCATCTACTAGCGGCCTATGTGAAGTATATTGATGACGTCATAGGCTTCTGATGTGACGAACAATAAAATAAAATAGACAAAAGTGTGAGAAATTACATTAAAATTCTATCAATACCCTTTTTTGTAAAACTAATAATCACGATTCCAACAGCAAAATTTCTTATTTTTTACAGCACCTTGTATGTATAACTGTGTGTTGTATATCTATGACGGTAGCAAATTTGACGTAAATAAGTTCATTGGAACGCATACTCGAAGTGAAACACCCTATACATGTAGATCAAGGATAACTTAAATAGTTTTTTGTATGAAAGTCCGGTATTTCCATTGTAAGATTACTATTTGGTTAGGTACTACGGTACTACCAAGTAACCTACAAATGTTTTCGCAACAAATTTATATCTGAAAAGTCAAAACTCGGTTTGGAGACAGGGGAGGGGAGAAATACATTTATTTTAGGCCCAAGTTGAAAAATGATTTTCAAAATTTTTATTTACCGAACGATTTGGTTCAAATTTGGTTTGTGAAAAGTTCCTGTGGACAGATTGTAAAATTCCAAATGATCCTCTTCAGTCCTCCCTTTTGCCCCCCCGAAAGGCTTAGGCTCCGATTTGAAAATTGTTAATATTGTAATTTTTTATTCTGACCGAATCCCAGTAAAAAGTAAAATAAGTGCACTGTTTTGGGCATGAAGATAGGTGCCCTCAACTTTCCTCTATCCGTATACACCTTTAAACTGCTCAAAAATTTTACACGAAGGGTATAAAGAATTAAACTTTGAAGGGTGGTGGTATAGTGTCGATAGACACTAATGACGACAGACGTAAATTTGATGGAAAAATGTCTGTTGGTTGCGTGGTCCTCAACTAAAACTTATCTTAACCTATAAAGGCCTACAACGGAAATACCGAAAGTATTTGGTCTCGAAATTTAAATTAGAACAAGATCTCAAAGCGCGTTGGCAAGTTCACTAATCCAGTGCTGACTGAGTATTGCCTCGGGTGGCCATCGATGGCTCACTTGATATCCCGTTCGTATTTAGACACAAATTTGTGGCTGCCAACAACTGATAGTTAATTTAGCACTACATTTTTTGGCTACCTGGCCGTAACCAATTCTCAAGAATTGCCTTTTCCATCCCTAATGATATTTAACGAGTGCTTTCTTTGGGACCATATATTCCAGAACTCGGCTTAACTGGACTATCAGTAAAGGCTGCAGAATTATAGGTTATAATGCATAAAAGTATGTTATGCAATCCAACTAACATTTTCAGTAGCGTCTCTTACATGTAATTTTTTGAGGTGTGTATCATTTAACTGTCTTTGTTACTCGTCATTCAGGCGTATTCTGTATCATAACCTCGAAAAATAGTGACATTATATGCCAAAATTTAGCCATTTTCTATCATATTTTTGGCATAGACTTTATATGGTCGTAATCAGTGTAAAATTCTGAGCAAGTTACTGCAAAAAATCTGTTTTTTGCAATTTGTTCCAGGTCAAACTTATCATTACCTGTACTAATATTTATCTATGTACGTTTATGAATCACAGCGACGGCTGGGTGGCGACATCTATTAGAATTTTTGAGAAGCTTAATTAACATTGGGCTTATGGGGAAAATCTTACGTCGTCCTCAGGGCATAGGAAACAAATTTTCTTTTAAATCAATTATTATAGATATTTTCTATATCATATCCTCTATGGCTTGACATATTTTAAATCGTGCTAAGTATTTATACACAACAGAAAACAATCAATTTAAACTGACTGTAATTTGCCAGTTTTCGGAAAAAAATTATTTTGTTACTTTTTAATACTTTTTTTGAATTTAAAAATATGTCAAGCCATAAACAAGCTGTTTGGCTAGACCCTACAAAAACCTCAGTTGTATCTGTTGAGTATTAAAGCTGTTCAGGACGACGTAAGAATTGTAACCTATAATTCTCCAGCCTTAAGAATGCATCATCGAGGGGGAACGGTTGTTGGACGGTCCATCGCTTTGAGCTTCCGAGGAAGTTTTCTTCCTTGCATTCATTTTCTGGACTCTCTGCCATGTCATGTTTTCCGACTTTACAGGTGGGTGACGTAGCTATAGGATTTCACGTTAAAAAAGTGGCATTAATTTTTAACTTCTTCGCATTTTAAGCGTTTTTTCATCTCTTTTGGATCCTGGTACAACCATCTGAGGGTACCAGGATGTTTTGCAGTCATTTTGTACGTCAATTACTTATTGATTGGAGCTGGAGGTTTTTGCAATTACTATACCACAATACAACGGTTTCATTTTCTTCAAAATTGAGAGAATGTTGCGTTATTTTTCCTATTTTAGAAAAATAACTAATTGTTATTGTTTCCGCCACGATCGCGAGAGCGTAAAGGTGATAGCAGTGACCCGTCGTCGTAACAGGGAACGCTTTGGCGAATACAGAGTCACGTCGGCGTGTTGTAGGGTTTTCACGAATAAAGTGGTATTTTTCGTTTTTGTTAACTTTAATAAGTGTGACCCCACCTCGCCGTTAAACAGGAGCCGGCCCTATCTTTGATACCTTTTCGGTTACCGGTTCTCGTCGGCCCGTCGAGGGGATTTGCGTGGCTCTCTAATCTTATCTAGCCGCCTTCTGTTGAAGGTAATAAGTGTTATTTTTTTGTTTTTGTTTACTGTTATCAGTTATCACCACCGTTCTCGTAATCTACAGGCGGCTTCTTCGTTCCAGCTTCGTTGTTCCGGCCTTCTTTGTTCCGTTTCCGGCGTCCGTTTTCGATTTGGATTTGATCTACCGTCTTCCGGTTCGTCGGACGGATTTAATCTTCGTGTGGTCTTTTAATTTATAATTGGTGTTATCGTCGTGTCTTCGTAGGTCGCCAACACACACCTCGTTAGGCCGCTCCTTGTACGTGTCCTGTTGTTGGAAAAGTGTGTTTTTATTCTAAGTGTATTATAATGGACCCGGGGTTATATTATTATTAAAAGAGACTTTTGCCGAGAGTGATTATCTTATTCCTACCGTTATCGTCACCGGTGCTCAGCAACCAGCTGGGGTGCCCACGGGCCAAGTTGCTTGGCGCCCAATTTTCACTTATCTACGAACTCACGATCATCCACTGAGTCTAGCCTGGGCCCTCCGACGACCACCGGCGGGGTGGTGCACAAACGACGAAAAACAATACATAACAAGGAGTAGATGCCAGTTGTTAGCGTTATGTTATTTGATTAAATATTTTTAGATACGGTTCTTGATTTTTACATATTCTTTTGTAAAAGCCAATATAAGGCACCAGAAGCTTTGACGGCAATTTTTTAAATTTTAATAAACTCAATTGGTTGTGATAGTTTAAGTGTCCCGTACTCATGTTGGAAACATAACTTTAACTATTGGGAGAAAAAGTAATGTATATCTGTAGTAGTAGTTCATGAAATGGGAAGATCGAGAGTATTATCTAGAACTACAAGTAGAGAAAAGATGAAAAAGAACACTCGAATTAGTTTTTTTACATCTAAAGTGGTCATATGCAAGTCTGCGAGAACTGTGTTCTGAACTGTTACTACCACACATCCGTGTAAGATGGTTCTAACTCTTAGGAGTTTTCAGTTCTTCTATTTGCATCTTTATAGAACATTCTGTAGGTACGTTACTTTCATTTTCAGAATACTTAAAATATAAATATTATACCAACACATCGAGACAAAGAGACAAGGAGATTTAATTACAATTTGAAAGTTGAGTTTCGCCATAGAAAAGCCAAACTTGGAACAAAAGACATTAGATTGCGATGATTAATTATTCCCAACGTTTAGACGTGGTTCAAGTATGAGAAAATACGTGAGACGACGGTTTCAAGCAACACCAAACATTGTGGTTTTCACTTAACTCCGAATAATGGAGGTTCTGACACGACAATGTAGCAATAATAATAGAACGTAAATAAAAGGATTAATATAACATTAAGCTGAAATTTAAACTTGCAACCTTACCGTTTTGAGGGAGTGAAAATCTTTCCAACTTTCCTTCCAAGTTTTCAAGTACGTATTGCGCGAAGTAATAAATTTTCTCAAAATATTACTCCGCGATTTAAAAATATTGAAATTGAGTACCTAAGTAATTTGTTTTCGAATAAATTGGAAAAGTCGCAGTAGGTACTTAATCAATCAACTTGTTGATTTTGGAAAAATTGGAAAACTTAATTAGGTATACACATCAACGTGTTGTTCTTCTTTCTAATATTGATGGCCGTTCGACTTAGGTTTAATAATTATTTCGCCACCGAAAAGAAAATTAATTTAGGAGATTTTCGAGTAAATAAAATTAAAATAAACGCGCGTTCAAATTAATGAATAATTTGACGAAGTTGTTTACAAAAAAAATGACCACGCTCGAAGATTAATAATTACCCCATTTACGTCCAAAATTACCAAATTAATAATTCGAACCGTATATTGAGAACTCACAATTTTATTTGTTTTTATTAGCCCGAACACGTTGAAAACCGTATCTTGTGAGGAGATATCGATGCTTCCGTAACGAGAGAGCGAGAACGCATACTGACATTTTTGGCAGACTCCAAAGTAAAATACTCGTCAGAGATGCGATCTTTTAGTTGCCATAGAGATGTAAAACGCATGCGTTGTTATTAGATATTAAGATAACGACAAGTTTATTTTGTATAATTATTGTTTTCGTTTATACTTACACGAAATTTTAACTCAATTAGCGATCCGGGTAGACGTAAAATTTCCCTTCCAATTTCGTTTTCGATGCATTGGGTGAAAATTGAATTATTTTCCATAGCTCTCTCTGTAATATTAACAAACAATTACTTCTGCGTAATTTCATTGTGATCATCGAGCACCCAGACGTTCGAATGAAGTTTGATATTTTATTGGTTATAGCAGGTATCATCCTGAACACTTATGAGAGTTGTTTCGAATCTTGACCATCCGAAAATTTGAATTTGAAATTCGGCACTCGCCAATAATTCGGATTCGTAGCAAAGGAAAAATTGATTCAGTCAGGAAAAGTGATTAAATAGTAAGACGTAGTTTGGTGTCTTAAGAAGTTTGGAATATTATTGGTTGTACGTAAAAGCCACCTTAACCGTTTTTGTAAAAGTCCTACTTGGAATTTGTCCCCAAATTCCAGTAAATATATTTTTTCACTTATAGAAGAGAATGGAGAATATAGAAGGGATTTCCACATAGTTAAGTCGCTAATTGGCCACCAGTTGGTCAAACTTGTTTTAAACTTGAGATCTAGAATCTAGAGTGTTACGGACTGCATAATTTTTTATTTGTCCGGCGGCACTGCGTAGCTTCGCCTAATCGTCCTCAGTTTCCGCGAACGAAAATCGTTGTTATCTCTTTAAAAATTGATTTTAATTAAGAAACCAGGGCATAATTCACTTTGGGAAACAAAGAACGTCTCTTGTAGATTCCTCGAAGTATGGCTCTCCGAGAACACGATTTTTGATATGGATTCCGACATCAAAATAGCCAACCTTTGGGGCCCGGTATTTAATAATCTATTGCAGTCCCAGCTGTACGAATGTGTAGTCGACCTCTAACTGACATCTGGTTATCTCACTATCGTTCACTATACATTTTTTCAATTGTTTGTAGGGTTCTAAAAAATTACAAAACTAAGCATTTCTCTTTGTAGCGTGTAGCGTTTGACGCTAGACTAGCGCTTTTCAAAGTGCAACCCTAGTTTATCTTGAAATAATGGTGGTCAGTGACTGTTTGCGCCAAGAATTGTTTATTTAAAATTATTAATTTCGTTTTGACGCATGTTTTATTTAAGTTTGTTGAAAAGACTGCAAGTCGCTGCCAACAAATGAGTACCAACAATTATTTGTCGTGAGAAGGACGTTTCTTCGAGTTCGATTCGGTCGTTTTCCTTATTCATTTCAAGAGTTCAGTTAATTCACTTAAGTTTGCTACTCGCTTTAATTACCACCACAGTTGTTTTTGTAGTATGTGTATGTGTGTTTTTATTTATTATTATTTAGAAGCCTTTTCGTTCCAATCCTTTTCTATTTAGCAGTTTTGTATGGCATTTGTATACTTCAGCTGTTGGTAAGTTTTTCTTTGTTTTTATTACCTAAATACAGTCCACTTATATTTAGATTACGTCGCGTATCGTACAGTGACCAAGCACTTTCGTCTTACTGCCGAGCGGGCCTGAGATTATTATTTGAGTTCTACTATCTATAAACGACACAAATTAGCAAATGCATCTTCTGCCTCTCGGTATAAAAATATGTATGAGCTCATAAAGGCGTTGTCAATTTTGTTATATACATATATATTTTTTGGCACTCCTTAATTGCAACATTTTTGACATTTTCGTAATCTAGATGGAGTATTATTCTCAAATTACATTTATTAATACAACTTTTAAATTAATTACCATCAGTCACAATAACACCGATCAAGACCACATTAATACGATCAAGTCACGCATATACGAGTATACATATTTTATTAACACACCCCGACCTATCTCCGCGTATTTGCTTCCACTTCGTTATACGCGAATAATCTCTCATCATGAACTGTGAAACCTGTGGAACGAATAAGAACAAAAATTTGAGTTCTTACTTTACCGAATATTCTGAAACCACGAGCATTCACGGAATTAAATTTTTAGGAGAAAAGAAACGCGGCAACTTAGAAAAGTAGGTGCGTACAAAAATAACCATAACGGCTGAATGAACGAGTGCAATTTTTAGAATTTTCTGGATGGTGGTAATCGGCCTATCTTTGTATTTTTGCATCAATTTATGTTACCAATCTTACAAGACATGGCGGAATTCTCCCGTTCTGGTTTCTTTCGCAACGAGCGAAACTCCAATTTGGAAGATTCCTTTTCCAGCAGTTACGATATGTCCGAGAATTAGAGCTCACAAAGGGAAATATGACGTAGCAGAAAAGATGCAAATGATAAATAATTCTTTCGGTTCTGACGAGTAGGGTAAAGAAAAACAATTTTTTGTTGTAACTTTTAACGGTGGGGCTTTTAGAAATTTGAAGCTGAACTACTTTTCGTCTCTTTGTCCCAATCTCGACTATATAAAGGGTTTTAAACCGTTCGGGATGATAGAAGATACGATGATCGATTTTCTCATAGATGTAAGTAAAAATTGCAAACAGAAAAAACGGTCAAAAGTAATTTTTTTAGATAGCTCCAAATGTCAGTAGCCTATTCCTTTCTTGCCAACTTTTTGGGAAAAAATGCGACGATATCGATTCCATGTTTGTTCCGTTAGTAACTAGCGGTGGAATCTGTTACACATTTAACATGATGGACCGTTTAGATATGTTCACCAACCACTCGGTGTAAGTTTTCAGCGAAGGCTTTAAAGCATCGTGCCGTTTAGGCAAAATTTAAAAAATGAAAGAAACGAGTATTAAACATAATTTTAGCTTGGACTATTACAAACGACTTGGAGTAAAACATCAAACTCCTTCCAACTGGACGATAGAAGAAAATTACTCCGATAAAACCCCTTTAAAAACTTACCCTCACCGCACGTTTCGGAACGGTAACAGTGGAGGGCTCGAGGTGGTTTTGCGTAGCTTTTACGAAGACGCCGACGTTTACTGCGGAGAAATTTCTGGAGGATTCAAGATCATTCTTCACCATCCGGCCGAAATTCCGAGATTTAACGAGAGATACTTTTGGGTTCCGTTGAATCAGTTGGTGACGGTTGCGGTTAAACCTAACATGATGACGACTTCTAAAAGTTTGCTAACCTACAACCCCAAAGTTAGAAAATGTTATTTTGCTAAAGAGAAGCGTTTGGAATTTTTCAAAGTATACAATCAACAAAATTGCTTATTGGAATGTTTGACTAAGCACACCTACGAGACGTGCGGGTGTGTAAAGTTTCATATGCCGAGTAAGAACGTTGTTCGTGGGTTTTCTTTATAAACCGTAACTTTTTTAGGAAACGAATCCATGCCGATTTGTGGACCTAAAAAGCGAAAGTGCACTGTTGACGCATCCAGTAAGATTTTGATTTATTTAACCGCTCGTAGTTGTCGTAGACTCGACCTGTTCCAGTGTTGAACCTATCACAAATGAGTAGATATCACTGAGTCGATCTGAGACCACAGTTATCTTTAATTGACTCGTTTAACGTGTTGTAAAGTAAAATTGGAATGAGATTGCCTGGGCGAAACTCATCACCAAGTGGAGGAAGAGTTCTCACATTTTTTGCAGGTTGTAGTGCATTGCATCGCAGTTGCCTCGCCCAGGCAATTTCATTCCAATTTTACTTTACCATGGTTTACCACTCACGGCAGTTTAAAGTTTATAAATTACCAATTACTTATAGCAATGACGAACGGAGACGGCGGCTACGAACGACAATGGGGGAATCAAAGTTTATAAATTGCACCAAATATTCTTTGTGGTCTCAAATTTGAGATGTTAAACGTTTCGAATTATCAAATTGTGCGATTTTCAGATAACTTTCTCACAAAAGACATAATAGCTGCAAAAGGCATAATAGATGAAGAAGAGCATGGTAAATCTTTAAAATCAAAAATTGCCAAACTGATTACAAAAAAGCGAAAGTCCCATAATATTAGTTGCAATTGTCTGCCATCTTGCTTCTCGCTGAATTTTGATACAGAAACGTCGCAGTTAGATTGGCTTCGTATAGGAATATCGGCCGAAGAACTTGCAGATGTTTATCACGATCAAGGGTAATATACGTAATATACGTAGCAAGTTTCTAAATTACGGTTCATGTTTACAGTATGGATTTATCGAAATTAAGAATATATTTCAAAGACATGCAATTTATGACTTCAGAAAGAAACGAATTATATGGGAAGACACAACTTTTAGCAAATTGTGGAGGTTTGCTTGGCTTGTTTACGGGCTTTTCCATTATTTCTTTGGTGGAAATTATATATTTTTTTACGTTGAGATTGATCTGTAATGTTAGAAGTCACGGTTTTAGAAATTGGTCTGGATCGGACGAATTGAAGGAGGTTACGGTTAAATAGGATTAGGTTTGGGCAATCTGATAACTGATAACCTGATAATGCCTATTATATGAATTTTGTATGTACGCAATTGATGGGCATCTTTAATATATATTATATTAAATATTTCTTAATGTAATAATAATTACATATAATAAATTGAAATGAAATCGTATCAATTTTCTTTTAAGAAAAGCACAAAAGGAAAATTTACACAATAGCGAAATGAACATATTGGGTAAGTAATTCGATACAAACGAAGTATTACTAAATACATTCATACTGGTTGTCAGTTCGAAAACTTATATGTAATCCTCTTAATAGCGTAACTTTTCTTCTACGAGTAATACCAGTGTGGGAGTCATTGTCGATTCCAAGAAAAATCATGTTCATTATACAAGGTGTCCCGGAAAATTACTGACAAATTTCTACAGTGAATTCCCAGGACCAAATAAGAACATTTGTCTTTCTTGAAATTATATTCCAATAAGCGCCCCTAAAAAGTTATAGGCTCTCAAACTGAAAGTTGAAATGTTAAAAAAAATCACTTTATTCGGATACCTTTTAAGGGGGTACATTTGCGGATATAATTTCAATGCCTTAATTTGATCCTGGGAATTCACTGTAGAAAATTTTCGTTAATTTTCCGGACACCTCCTGTATAGAGAATTTAATGTGTGGGGTCACCGGTGACCCCAATGATATTACGTGTGAAAAAAGAAAAAGGATGCATGCTACAAAATTTTTGTTTTTACTGAAACTAATTAGGGATATGCTGAATTATTGCAGATGAATAGTGTCCACCACAGGGAGTAGTTTCCCAAGAGTCCCTACTTCTCCCACACTGAACTCGCACTGTTCCACTTAAAGCGCTTTATTTCCTAAACGAAAAAATATATTATCTTCTGAAAATGCAAAGGAAAATCAATAACGACTGATGTAGCCATAACAGGACTTTTTTGTACGCGTTAAAAATATTTAAAAAGATATTACAAAGAGTACCTAACAATAGCATGTTACACCCTGATTTTGTTTTACAATTTAAATTCGAAAACTGCATGCGGGAGACCTCTATTACCATTCTGAAGCAATTAACTTTTGATAAATATTTTGATGTGCGAGGAGAATGATTTTGGGATTATCACTTTCAAATTTGTATCTGGGGAGTGCGAATATTTTAATTAAATAATTTTATTTGGATGAATTATTGGAAATTCGAGACCTTGGTGGGATTTTCTTCTCAGATATAAAAAAAAATAGTGATTACATTTTTAATTACTTCACCTGAAAAGGGATTTCGATTTAAAAGTGATAACCCTAGAAATAGGTATGTATCGTTGCTAATTTTGTTCCAGATGGTAATAGATGTGTTTTCCGTTGCAGGGTTCTTGTAGATAGCTAATTTTTTTTTGTTAATAATAAGATAATTATTATTTAAAATTCGTTGTATTGTCCATCTGGGTGCAGGTTGGCCACTTCGAAGTAATTTAATTTCTGGAACTATCGAAATATGCGATAAGTTTTTCTTAACTATTATGTGGACGTGAATAGTACTATATTTATTTTGGGATTCAACGTTTAACACCGCCGTGTTCCGGAGGGATAGTGGAAGATAACACGTCAGCTAAGATTTTTTTTTGTATTTTATTTCTTTATTTTACCTCTAAATTCGATAAAGTACCTACATGTAATCTTCGTTTGGCCAAACTAGAGAAATTTTGCTTATTCATTATTCAATTTAGTTGTTATTTAATTTAGTTGGTTAACTATTAGTAGTTTATAATAATAATAATAATAATAATAATTGTCTTTATTCTCTGCAAATTAAAGTACTATAACAATTTACAACAAAAAGAATGACAAACAATATTAATTTTTACAATTTTTTACGAGTTTTATTTTTTTAGCATTTTGGAAGCAGGAAGACCCGAAGCGTCGAGAAGTTAAATTTAAGAAATATATTTGTTTTTCGATCATAATACTTTTTCAAAGTAAACTGAAGTCTACGAAAAAGTTTAAATTGAAGAGGAAACTACGGAACCATAAACTAGTAAATTGGGAGTCTCCTGATTCCGACATCGTTTTTTCCAAGTAAGTGCCTATAGCAAATTGTGTTACAAAACCTTCTGAATTTGTTAAACAATGGAAAACCTTAATTGCTTAACGTCAATTAAAAATCAAATTACTAATGGAATTTTCTTAAATTATACGAATCGTTATCCGTTTCACTTGGCAAATTATTAAGACGTCACGTAACGTACTTTAGTACTGCAGTAATTTTAAGCATCTTATGTTGCATCAAATGGGGTAGTTATGATGAATGATGATTATCTCCGGATATTGGTCAAAAATCCAAGAAACCTCAAATTAATTAAATCTTTTTTCAGTTTTCTTTAATTTTGACCCTTAAGGAGTAATTTTTCGGCAAACACAGTTTTATACTCTCTAAAACTAGGTTTGAGACTAAAAGGGTCTTTGTAGACCGACTGGTATTCGAGAGAGAGAGCTGTACAAAAGTTTACAAATTGTTTCATATTTTACCATTTTAGCGATACAGTCACGACGTGAGATATGTGAAGAGAGTAGATTAATGCAGGCCAAACCAAACAAAACTATTTATTATTTAACTAGTCTTTATTCTATGTGATATATGATATAGAAAATTTTTTTCGTACCTCCAAGTTACAAATAAGAAGCTCCCGAATTGAATAGCGCGTTCACTAATGTAACAATTTTGAACAATTTTTTTAAATTTCTTTACAATAATAGATGAGGGCGCAATCTTACACGACTTTTGTTTTTTAAAATTTTTAATTAGATCTTTATTCTAGCTCACGAAGTGTCGGATTATTTATGAGTAAATAACTTTGGTGGCTGATTCCTTACGTTACCCGTCTCGCTCTGCAATTTATACAGCGTTATTCCGTAAACGAATTCACTGTTACCCTTTCTGTGTGCTATATCTCGAAAAGGGTCAAACTTGAAGAAAAAGTGTATCTAAACAATCTTGTAGCTAATAATATATTCTATAACTTTCATAATAACCTTTATCAACGTACGATCCATAGGAGGCGAGTTATTTGCATAAAACAATTTTGGTGACCTTTCACCATGAATATTTCGAGTTGCCCTGAAGATATTTATAACATCGAAACGTGCGTATATTATGTAAGTATACAAAAATCCAGCTTTGTAGGAATTATTCCGATAGTCGGACGGTTTTTTATTTTATTATGTTATTTCTAAATTCACAACTTGACTAGATTATTAATTATCTTCAGTAACTTTGAAATGAATTGGAATACACATAATATAATAAAATGCAAAAATTTGAGACCATTTTAATAATAATGTAGCACCTAGTAACTCTCACTTTAATATATTTTTTTAAAGCTTTCAATTTCTCCTTCAAAGTGGAAAATTAAAAGCTGTCGGTAGAACTTAAATAAACCTAAGGCCATTCGTGGCTGCAAATATCAAACCTAAATTATTTCTTTGCGATGTTTACTCGAAAAGGATAGCGAGAAATGCTTTTAAATTTCCTCGCTCAAATATACGATCTATCGTAAGTTTGAAAATTTCGGGTAAAAGTAGGTACGCCTATTATAAACTCGGTATAATTAATTATTCACAAATCAAACTGAAATTTGAATTTGGTAATTAATAATTAAGCATTCGCGTCATCAAGATTTACGATGTACATTAAATATTTGACATAAACAGAACACATAGTCGGCTTAAATTACAGCAAATTAATTCTTTTGTATTTAAAATTAATTACGTACCTACCTAGTGTATAAATATTGATTCAATGTAATTTTTAAAATTTTGCTAATGAACATTTATTACTTGAATAATAAAATAAATAATAACATTACAGACAGGCCCAGATTTACCTTTGAAGAGTTTAAGCTAAAACATAGAGACAACTGATTCTTCTTAACTTAACCACCCATTTCTGGTGGAGTCCATGGAGAAGCCTAAGATCCATAAAACGTTAGTTGTTTGTAAAGAGATGAGTATAACCATAACTAACCTAGGTTTTATTAATTTTTTTCTTTGGTTCATTTAACAATTTTAATAAAATATCTTTCTATAATTTTAGTAATAGTAACAAATTAATATTGTTAACAGTTAACACAAAATGTACAACAAAGTAGCTAAAACTATCGATGCACTTATGATACTACCGCCAAAACTTCTTCCATTACCTTAATCATTTTTGTGTAAACTAAACCCTAAAACTAAACTAAAATATTAATTTAGTGTAGGTCGTAAAGGTAGCAAAACTAATTTTACCTGTAATTTGAGTCTTAGTTTAATCCAAATCAGTTTTAGTGGAGCGGATCGACAGTGAAAAGGCGCTTATTTTGGGTAATAAAATTTTTTGGAATGATAATAGCACCTTTACTATCTTATTATTATTAGGGAACCTCAAAGGCACTAGAATCTCTTCTTACGACATTTTCTCTTGCTACTGACAAAAGTTATGAGTTATGACGTTATGAGCCTTTAATCCTGAAATATGGATCTGTTCTTACGCGTTACATCTTTAAAAAATATTAAATTTCTTCAGAATTATATTAGTTGCGACATTTCCCGTCGGCTTTGTTTGCTTGGTTTACCTATGCTATTATAGTTTATAGTAGTTGATTTCCAATCGTACACATTACACATTATCAGATCCGGTTAGAATTCATCGGTGCTTACTGGACTAACAAATGCCCAATTTGTGTCGATAGTAGTCCACTTAGAACCGCTTAATTCTAAACAATATCTTACATAACATTTACGTTACATTTTTTACAGATAGAAATGGCGTTAATGAAAAATAGAAACTGCAAATCTAAGTGTGATGAATGTCGTCGCTTTGAAAGAGCCCCTCAAAAAATACGCCCACAGAAGATTTGAGTGCATCGGGACAGACATTGGATCTGTTAGTAGGAAATTGGTTATTATTGATAGAAAATTTACTAAGTATACAGACCAACACATATTTAAAGGTGACCTGTAAAAATTTCAAAACAGGAAGGGAAGGTACGATGGGTTGCGTTTTAGAAGTATCATTTTAATTCTAATCGGAAGAAATATTTCATGTTTTGCCTGGCCCGCAAGAAGGCTAGTAGCCACAACATGTATGGTAAAAAGAGTGGATATTATCAAAGAACATAAAAAAGTATTCCTCCAGGAAATAAGATGTTAAATAAAGGCTTTTATGGAAGACTTGACAATTATACATTGTGGAAGTGGAATCGTTGTTAGTATACTAGTACACCAAAGAGGTAAGTTATAAGTGTCTTCTTATATCATAATGAAAACTTTAAAAATAGACTCTAATAAAATTTCAAGGAACAAATAAAAACTTACAATTATTTCTCAATAGGCTTGTTTATTTGTCTGCCCGATCTGCTCAGAATATGATAATTTATACGCGTTTCTTTAAATTTGACGGTGTGTGTAGTTTGGTTTTGTAATTTTGAGACAGGAGATCTTATGCACCAGAAAGGGCCCAATTAATTAATTAGTCTCGATAGTTAGTCTACTTGCATCTAAACATCTACATGTTATATTTATAGATGCAAATGGCATTGGTGAACCTGAAATCGAAACTGCAAATCAAAGTGTAGTGAATGGGGTTCCTTTGAGAGAGCTTCCCAAACAATTCGTCGGTTAGTATGAAATTGGATAATTTTGATAGCAAATCTAGGTACTAGACAGAACAACACATATTTGAAAGTGACTTGTAAAAATTCCAAAACTCGAAGAGGAAAAAAGAAGAATGGGACAACTACAAGGGAAGGAGGTCAACAACTGCAATTGGAGGTCAATAGGACTGCATTTTTTATCAAACTGGAAAACGCTTACTATTGCCATTTTTTATTAATTGATTTATTGTTTTAGCACACTAACTTGTTATAAGTAGGAGAATCTGTTATTTTGGAATGTTTTTAAAATATTGGTCGCAATAAGAGTGGATGACATACAACTTATAACAATGTAACAACATCCAAAAGTTATTTCAACTAGTGATTAAGGCTAATTTTCGTAGTTAGCAATTTTTAGAGCTTTAGCCTTCTTGGTTTGATACTTAATGTTAAAATTTGTTATTCTTGGGTAGTTATATCATAGTGACACTATGTTGGACACTGTAATTAATTAGGTTTTAAAATTTACACGTGGAAAAGTGCACAGTTTATTTTAAACTTATACATGTAATCGCAGTCGGCTATCAATACACCGCTGTACGATGGGTTGCATATTCCAAAAATTAAATGTCCTTGTACACGCCCCCTTTTAATAAAGTTACGATGCCTGGTACTAAAAATACCCATTAGGTTAGGTGTAAATTTACAGTTTGGATAATTAATTTGTGGTTTAATTATTGTTTTATAAGTTATAAAAAGTCAATTACTTTACCGAAGTAATTTCTTTTGAAAGCGTAAAAACTCCAATAGAGTAGGTAAATACTAGGAATGACAAAAAACAGTCGGTTACTATTCTGCTGAAGTTTGGTATTTTTTTAAACTTCTCTATTTTCTTCGTTGTTTTAATTTTGTGTTATTTAATTAATCGGTGACTTTTTTTAAATTATTTGAATTCTATTTACTTTCGTGGTTATTATAATTAGTGAATTTTTTGTTTTAGGGTATCGTTTTATACTAATTGGAAGAAATATTCTGTTTGACGGTCCCAGCACGTATGGTGAAAACAGTAGATATTATCAAAGAATGTAAAAACCAAAGTATTTCTCTTGGAAAATATTATGTTAAGTAAAGGTGACTGCTTTCATTTTTATATAATTTTTAACGCTTCAGCATTGGCTGCGGGGTTCTAGGGTATGTTTATGTTGATGGAATATGCTGACGTAGCATCGAGATGAACATAACATCTGTGTTCACATTAGCGAGGCATACACGAATGGATTATCAGTGCAGATCAGATGCGTTAGAGATTTGGTTCGAATGAACAGTAAAATTTGACAATGTAACATGTCGTGGTTGAAAGCTTACGATTTCCACTAACTATAATACCAAGTATGCGCATCAGATGTTCTGGTTGGTTTGAGGTATAAAGTCTGTCTTTTAGTGAAGAAAAATTCGACATTTTAGACGTATTTGATGTGGCGGGTGGTATTTTAGACAAGCTAAGCTAGTTTTGTCTAATCACACATGATGATAGGAATAAAAATAAAACTATTATTTGTGCTTACTCACTATGTATCAGATATGGCAGATATTTAGCGCGTGAACAGCAACTGCATGAAGAGTGCCTATTACGTATGACTGGTATGACTAAATGCTAAAGTTTAAACTTTGTTACGACAATGTCATTTTACACGTAGGATTACTGGAGATAACTTATTTGACATCTTTAAAAAAATCATTTATGAATTCGAAAGGTAAATAGCAATGTCATTGTAAGAAAAAGCAACCTTTGTTTAATCCATTTATATAGTAGTAAGAAATCTCTAATTTTAGACAGAAGAATTGGAGAGTTGAGAGTTTCCCAACCTACCTATGTGATTGAAATATCCCTACACAAAATATTGTATATTATGCTTTAAAAGATGGTTTAGTTTAAAATAGGAGACAACTTGTATTTAAAGGGGTAAATATTAATTCATATTAGTTGATTTTAAATCAAGAAAAAGTATTTTTAATGTAGAAATTGGATATTAGTTTTACGCCTAAGTGCAGGCGTAAAACTAATTCCACCCCGAACGTGGAATTACCTATATGTTCGGTGCATTTAAACTTTTTTCTCTTTGGTATGATCGTATTTTATACTTTTCTTGTTTTAGAAATTAGAATTCCGAAAGGCGTAAGAAGCTATACAACTATTTGGATATTACTGTCATGCTACGACTGAAACTTGTGATGATTGATGATGAATGAAGATTTTGGAATTTAATGTTTGTGACTTCCTGAAGACCATTTGCTTTAATTATTTGCTGTCAGTAATTAGAAATGGTAAGAAAAGTTATTTAAAAAAAATGTATTTTAATTGCGGTTTTTAGATTACGTTTCCAACAACAAACTAAATATATTCTAAATATAGGAATGTTTACTTGAAATTTTCCTAATTCTTTAAAGAGCATTGGTAAGCTGGTTTGGAACATAACAATGCAGTTTGGAACATAACAAGATTTCTGTTTGAAGATTCTTAGAAGATATTTATCTACTATTTTCATTACGTTAACCGAATTCTGCTTTTTGTGTATTAAAAATAAGCACAAATGTTTATTATTAAGTGTCTAGGCTGTCTAGTGGTCAATATCCTAAAAGATCTGGTTAATCAGAGGTCATTTCTAAAGCTCATTTCTGATTTATCGGAACTTTTAGGACAATCTTCAATAGACACCTACAAGAATTATGTAAAATTTCGAAACAATTTGATGTTTTTGAAGGTGGAACGCGTTAATTTTTAGTTGACTGAACTATAAATATTTTGTCCTGCACTTTTGATTGTTCTACAACAGGCTAATATTAGTTTTAATGTTATTGTAACAAATCTTAATAATTGTTAAGTCTTTTAAAGCAAATATGTAATATTATAATTAACTCTTCTTCTGATAAACTAGATTTAGTTATTAGAAAAATTAATATTGTTAATTACTGTGGTAACAGTTTTAGTTTCAATGTTTCTCTTTTCAATTTGTGAATGAAACGTTTTGCTCATGAGAAATGAAAATTTAAATTAGTAAATAGTAATTGATAATAAATTATTTATCGATTTTGTGCTTCTAAGGACACCTAAAAGGCCTAACCGAGCTCGCTTAATCCAGTGTATTAAGGAGTTTGCAAATTTGTTAAATTGCTTCTCGTTAAAGTGGTTTTCTTGTTTTACTATTTATTAAAAATCGGTAGTTGCATCATTGTTTATGTATTAAAATTTATAATTATAACATTAGTTTATTAATTAGTTAAAAGTATTATATATTTTTTCTTCTATATTGACCACTTTCTAAGTTGAAATACTGTAAAAGTCTAAATTTGTTAAAACTCCGAACTTTTTACGCCTACTAATACATAGGCAACACTTGTTACTCTCCCACTACATTATAAATTTTAAATTACTATAGAAATTACAGAGTGGGGTGGTCACGTGACCACCAAAAGTTTATATAAGGCCGAGTTTTGCCATTCGGAAATTTTGTAATCTCCACTTCAAATCAGCTTCGAAGAGAAAATTTTAGCTTTGCTCGTGTGAAAAATCAACTTCAACTTTTTGAATTTTTTTTTTTTGGAAGTTGTTAGAGGCATTGTTCTGAATATCTTTAGCGACTTTTGGATCATTTGGTCGGATATTAATGCGGGAAATTAAGTTTTTAAAAATCAATTATTTATTCGTACCTAACACAATATTAATTAACTCTGCATTCTTGTTTGGAAGGTGTTTGGCGCTTCTTAAGACGCTGTTATTTTTCTCTTCCGAGGAGAATTTATTTTTAAATTTATTTTTGTCTTATAACTTATAATTATTATTGTATGTGTGTAAATTACGTTGAAAAAAATAAACGATAGAAAGCAATAATTTCTTTTATTATAAGCTACCCTATTTACAAGCAAAATTCGCATTTTCGGACTAGATAGTTGAAAAGCAAGTGGGTGATAGGGTTTTAGAAATAAATTTTTAATTAAAAAGATACTTTTAGATCAAAAAAACATTTCAAATCATATAAGCGATAACGCCTCGTTTCATAACATAACGGCAATGCTTTTAAGATTCGTTTAAATAAGTATTTCTCTTTAATTTATTTCGTTTACCTTATCGACCTTCTGCTCTCCTACTACCTAGCCCGAAAATTGTAAAATTTGAAAGAAATTTTTAAAAATGGATTTTTTAAAAGCCGGAATTACTCAATTTTGAGGGTGCGATTCTTTAGCCCTACTATCGGGGAGTATACTTGTTAAATTTGGGCGTTGCTGATCCTCTAGTTTAGAAGATATTCAACATAATACAGAAAATTTGAAAAATTATAAAAGTTAAAATATCTTAAAAGGCGAATATCTTCTGAACTAGAGGACCAGCAGCGACCAAATTTAACAAGTATGTTTCCCGATAGTAGGACTAAAGATTTGCACCCTCAGAAAATGCGTAATTTCGATTTTTAAAAACCAAGTTTTTAAAAATTTCCTTCAAATTTACAATTTTCCGGCTAGGTAGTAGGAGAGTAGAAGGTGGATAAGGTAAACGAAATAAATTAAAAAGAAATATTTATTTAAATGCTCGTGCTATTATGTTACACAACGAGGCGTTATCGCTTAAAAGATAAGCGTTTTAATATTAAAAATATTGTTATTTTAATTTAAAATTCATTTCAACCACCTTATCGCCTTTCTGCTCTCCTACTACCTAGCCCGAAAATTGTAAAATTTGAAAGAAATTTTTAAAAATGGATTTTTTAAAAGCCGGAATTACGCAATTTTGAGGGTGCGATTCTTTAGCCCTACTATCGGGGAGTATACTTGTTAAATTTGGGCGTTGCTGGTCCTCTAGTTTAGAAGATATTCAACATAATACAGAAAATTTGAAAAATTATAAAAGTTAAAATATCTTAAAAGGCGGATATCTTCTAAACTAGAGGAGCAGGAGCCCCCAAATTATACAAGAATATTTGCTGCTAATAGGACTAAAGAATCGCACCCTCAAAATTGAGTAATTCCGGCTTTTAAAAAATCCATTTTTAAAAATTTCTTTCAAATTTTACAATTTTCGGGCTAGGTAGTAGGAGAGCAGAAGGTCGATAAGGTAAACGAAATAAATCAAAGAGAAATACTTATTTAAACGAATCTTAAAAGCATTGCCGTTATGTTATGAAACGAGGCGTTATCGCTTATATGATTTGAAATGTTTTTTTGATCTAAAAGTATTCTTAATTAAAAATTTATTTTCTAAACCCTATCACCCTTTTGCTTTCCAACTATCTAGTCCGAAAATGCGAATTTTGCTTGTAAATAGGGTAGCTTATAATAAAAGAAATTATTGCTTTCTATCGTTTATTTTTTTCAACGTAATTTACACACATACAATAATAATTATAAGTTATAAGACAAAAATAAATTTAAAAATAAATTCTCCTCGGAAGAGAAAAATAACAGCGTCTTAAGAAGCGCCAAACACCTTCCAAACAAGAATGCAGAGTTAATTAATATTGTGTTAGGTACGAATAAATAATTGATTTTTAAAAACTTAATTTCCCGCATTAATATCCGACCAAATGATCCAAAAGTCGCTAAAGATATTCAGAACAATGCCTCTAACAACTTCCAAGAAAAAAAAATTCAAAAAGTTGAAGTTGATTTTTCACACGAGCAAAGCTAAAATTTTCTCTTCGAAGCTGATTTGAAGTGGAGATTACAAAATTTCCGAATGGCAAAACTCGGCCTTATATAAACTTTTGGTGATCACGTGACCACCCCACTCTGTAATTTCTATAGTAATTTAAAATTTATAATGTAGTGGGAGAGTAACAAGTGTTGCCTATGTATTAGTAGGCGTAAAAAGTTCGGAGTTTTAACAAATTTAGACTTTTACAGTATTTCAACTTAGAAAGTGGTCAATATAGAAGAAAAAATATATAATACTTTTAACTAATTAATAAACTAATGTTATAATTATAAATTTTAATACATAAACAATGATGCAACTACCGATTTTTAATAAATAGTAAAACAAGAAAACCACTTTAACGAGAAGCAATTTAACAAATTTGCAAACTCCTTAATACACTGGATTAAGCGAGCTCGGTTAGGCCCTTTAGGTGTCCTTAGAAGCACAAAATCGATAAATAATTTATTATCAATTACTATTTACTAATTTAAATTTTCATTTCTCATGAGCAAAACGTTTCATTCACAAATTGAAAAGAGAAACATTGAAACTAAAACTGTTACCACAGTAATTAACAATATTAATTTTTCTAATAACTAAATCTAGTTTATCAGAAGAAGAGTTAATTATAATATTACATATTTGCTTTAAAAGACTTAACAATTATTAAGATTTGTTACAATAACATTAAAACTAATATTAGCCTGTTGTAGAACAATCGAAAGTGCAGGACAAAATATTTATAGTTCAGTCAACTAAAAATTAACGCGTTCTGCACTTAGGCGTAAAACTAATATCCAATTTCTACATTAAAAATACTTTTTCTTGATTTAAAATCACCTAATATGAATTAATATTTACCCCTTTAAATACAAGTTGTCTCCTATTTTAAACTAAACCATCTTGTAAAGCATATATACAATATTTAATATTTTGTGTAGGGATATTTCAATCACACGTAGGTAGGTTGGGATATCCTCAATTCTTCCGAGTAAAATTAGAGATTTCTTACTACTAAATAAATGGATTAAACAAGGGTTGCTTTTCTTAGGTCTTTTTACAATGACATTGTTATTTACCTTTCGAATTCATAAATCATTTTTTTAAAGATTTCAAATAAGTTCTCTCCAGTAATCTTACGAATGAAACGACATCGTCGTAACAAAGTTTAAATTCAGTTACACAGTTGTTGTTCTTTATATTCTTCATTCTAACATAAGAAGTCCCGTCAAATAGGGATTCTATCGGAATATGGGATTCAAAACAGTTAGCGTTCCAAAGTCGCACACTTGATTGTAGGTCTGGAGGATCCCATTCAAAAATAAAGATGTGCTCTATAAATTTTTCCGAATTAGCTTACAACCACGACATGTTAAATTGTCAAATTTTAGGGTTCATTCGAACCAAATCTCTAACGCATCTGATCTGCACTGATAATGCACTCGTGTATGCCTCGCTAATGTGAACACAGATGTTATGTTCATCTCGATGCTACGGCAGCGTATTCCATAAACATAAAAATACCCTAGAACCCCGCAGCCAATGCTGAAGCGTTAAAAATTATATAAAAATGAAAGCAGTCACCTTTACTTAACATAATATTTTCCAAGAGAAATACTTTGGTTTTTACATTCTTTGATAATATCTACTGTTTTTACCATACGTGCTGGGACCGTCAAACAGAATATTTCTTCCAATTAGTATAAAACGATACCCTAAAACAAAAAATTCACTAATTATAATAACCACGAAAGTAAATAGAATTCAAATAATTTAAAAAAAGTCACCGATTAATTAAATAACACAAAATTAAAACAACGAAAAAAATAGAGAAGTTTAAAAAAATACCAAACTTCGGCAGATCCTGGAGGAGCACAGCAGAATAGTAACAGACACCCATCTACTGTTTTTCGTCATTCCTAGTATCTACTCTATTAGTTTTAAAACTTCCAAAAGAAATTATTTCAGTAAAGTAATTGACTTTTTGTATTGAATAGATTTGGCTTTTACTATGTGCAAATCGAAACTCGCTCTGAAGACTTTTTGTAACTTATATTTAAAACCTGTGTATAATTAAAAACTGTAAATTTACACCTAACCTAATGGATATTTTTAGTACCAGGCACCGGAACTTTATTGAAAAGGGGCGGGTACAGGTACATTTAAAGTATGGTATATGCAACCCAACGTACAGCGGTGTATAGATAGTCGACTACAATTACATAAATATGTAAGTTTAAAATAAAATATGCACTTTTCCACGTGTAAAATTTAAAATCTAATTAATTGCAGTGTCCAATTGCAAATTAGTCATCATGTTATAACTACCCAAGAATAACAAATTTTAACATTAAGTATCAAACCAAGAAGGCTAAAGCTCTAAAAATTGCTAACTACGAAAATTAGCCTTAATCACTAGTTGAAATAACTTTTGGATGTTGTTACATTGTTATAAGTTGTATGTCATCCACTCTTATTGCGACCAATATTTTAAAAACATTCCAAAATAACAGATTCTCCTACTTATAACAAGTTAGTGTGCTAAAACAATAAATCAATTAATAAAAAATGGCAATAGTAAGCGTTTTCCAGTTTGATAAAAAATGCAGTCCTATTGACCTCCAATTGCAGTTGTTGACCTCCTTCCCTTGTAGTTGTCCCATTCTTCTTTTTTCCTCTTCGAGTTTTGGAATTTTTACAAGTCACTTTCAAATATGTGTTGTTCTGTCTAGTACCTAGATTTGCTATCAAAATTATCCAATTTCATACTAACCGACGAATTGTTTGGGAAGCTCTCTCAAAGGAACCCCATTCACTACACTTTGATTTGCAGTAGGTAGGTTGGAATATTCTTAATTCTTCCGTTTGAGATTAGAGATTTCTTACTATTAAATAAATGGATTAAACAAGGGTTGCTTTTCTTAGCTCTTTTTACAATGACATTCTTATTTACCTTTTGAATTCATAAATAATTTTTTTAAGAAGTCGAGTAAAAGCTCGAAGTTCTCTCCGGTAACAAACTTCACTTCATATGCATAGCATTAAATCATACTTAATGAGTACTCTTCATATCGTTGCTATTTTTTATATTCTTCATTCCAACATAAGAAGTCCTGTCAAATAAGAGTTTTATCGAATTAATTCCTACAAAGCTGAATTTTTGTATATAAGTACGTTTCAATGTTACAAATAATTACCTACATATGCGACCAAAGTATGTACAGCCATACAACGCTTATTAAGATCCTTAAAAATTAGATGTCCCTCTTGAAAAGCATTTTCCTTTAGGTACATTACACGGACGCCCCAGCCTGACGATTTTGAATGTCGCTCCAGTGTCACGGTGGAACGCGTTTGGAGTGCACGCTCCAGCTAGTATTGAAAACAAAAACAGTTAACGTTCAAAAGCTACATAAAAAGCTTGTTTATTTGTGCCTACTCTGAGTAAAAGGAGCAAATTTAAAGTGTTTGTTTATCCTGCTCTTTCCCACTAATTTTGCCTATTTGTCCTGCTATAATGACGTCACAGTTACCGTGATGGGAACAGACAAATAAATATACAAACCTAAAGGTAGCTACAGACTGTATTCGCGTTTCGTGTTTGGCATTTCGTGGTGTTTCGTACCTTTTCATGAAAAGGGCTTACACACTATTCGCATTCCAATAACGAAAATTTCGTATTTCACTGGTTACTTTTTCACGACGTTTCGTGTCTGGTGATTAGGTCACTTTTAGTTAGCACGATACCAAGACGAAACGCGCAACACCACGAAATTCTTGCAAAACAGCTTTTTTCGCCTGATTTCGTGTTCTTTGATTCGCCAACCTCACCGATTCGGGAGCGAAACAGTGCAAAACGCTACAAAACTGTTTTCACGAAAAAGTCGTACACACTATTCACGAAAAGACGAAACACAAAACGCGAATTGTCTGTAGCTACCTTAAGGTAAAAAACAAGAAAAATAATCGCAAGCTAAAACCTCACAATTTTCTCACTTCAAACAAACACAATCGCACAATGAACGGCAAACAACATACAAAATGAACTTGTCGAGAATGAAACGTATATTTCATGAAACTCTATTAATAAATTGATAATAATAGGTCTGTTTACTGTTGTCTACTTTAATAAATTATGGTAAGTAAAAGCAGGACCATAAATAAAGAAAGACGACAAACAAACGCTTTAAATTTACCACGAGCGAGCAAATAAACAAGCTTACCAATACAAAAATATTAAATTCGAGTGGCAGCCAGGAGCCGATGAGGCGCAAAACGTTCCACTTGAAATACTGGTGGTTCTCTGGCGTTAAGTTAGTTACGTAACAAACAGGCTTCGGTGTTTAAATTGTTGCGGCGACAAATTCGAAGTTTCTTTTTAGGTAATAATACGACAATTTAGTTGATTTAACGAAGTATAAAAGAAATTTTATGCTTTCAGATAATTAAGTGAAACTAAATACTACACAACTATTAAATATTTAAGCAAAGTATAAATACTTGTCAAAATCAAAATTCAGATTTGTTTGGACTTCTCCCATACATGTATCACACATGCTACAGTGCTTGATTTTTTAATATGCAACATACGAAAATAAGTGCATTCGTACTAATGTAATTTTCCCTATGGTTTATTTTACATATCACAAGTTATCTATGGATTTAATACTTTGATGTGCGATTGGTAAAATGCAACATAGAGAAAATTACATTAGTACAACTAACGTACAACTGCACTTATTTTCGTATTTTGCATACTAAAAATCAAGCACTGCGTATGTAATGTAAACTGTAGGTTATTTATCGAATAATTGAAAAATCACGTGATCTCAAGATCGAACATTTGAAGTATACACAGTTACGCCCCTGTATATTCTAAAAATCACAACAGGAATTATAAAGTGTACACTTTACGCGTTAGTTGATAAAATTAATATCCTATTCATCAACTAACTATTTGATAATTAACTAAGTTTTGTTATGTTCGAATACTAAAAGTTACACAATAAACAAACAACAAACCCTTTCGCAGCTATAACTTTCAATTATTCTCTAGGGCATTAGAATTATTTTCAAGAGAACCTACTGGTCTTCAATTATTAGTGTTTGGCAGTTAAATATTTAAAAGTAAATCAGGCAAAGAAGCTTATACTATTTCATAAAATACTAATTTTTGTTCAACATCATCCAGTTAGTCTGAAGTATATTTCTTTAGGAATATGTTTTCATTTGAAGCGATGGTACGATACGTTCAGATAATCCTTCTGGACAAAATCTATAAAAATAATGATTACAATTAACTATTTCCATAAAATTAAGTTTAGTGGTTTATTATCATTATTATTCTTTGAACTACTATTCAATAAGATCAATAAAAATGGAAGGGTTAATTACTACTAATTACAATATGCCAACGGCCTTCGAGCGACGAATCGAGCTGGCACCATGTTGTTGGTTCGTATACTGCTTATGTCGCCAAGAGTACAAGGAGTCCCTCCTGATGCTCCAGCCAGTCACCAACTCATTGGACACTAGGGTACTCGAACACGATTAGAAGCCTATAACTTTTATCACTTACTGTTGATGAGGTTTCTTTCAACTCGATCGTCGATTGGTATTTGTAAGTATTCAGTGTGTATTCACAATCGGATTTGTTTTCTATCCACCGTACAATGTTCGTTCATTAAATTATGATGGTGTTTGAGGTCTGGCTTGTAATTGATTATATCGACAGTGGTTTTTACATATTTTAAAACTCCAACTTTCTCTAGACGCTTTTTTTTGGAATGAGAACGAGAAGAAATCGATTTGTACTTGAAATGATAAATTAAATAGACATAAGAGAAACACGGTTTCGAAACAAGATTTTTGGTGTTAGCAAAAATCGAACTACGAAAAATAACTAATTGCATTTACTTTGTTTTTGGTCATATTATTTGTAGATACATGAAGTACGTTATGGAAGTCTTCAAGGAAGGAAGGATTCAAATGTGTGTCTTTTAAAGTTTCTTGTAATAATTCACATTACCAACGTTGGTATTTTACCAAATTCTGTAACAACTAAAGATGCAGAGGTCGAGATATAAAACTTCACCTATATTCGTAATCATAGGTATATTTTTCCAGTCACCTAAAATCACATTTTTATTATTATAACGATAACTCAAAGTGCCTCTTAAAAGTATAAAGTGCTCTTCTACTTAGTAGAATATTTGTTCAGAGCTTTTTTAAAACGAAAGTACACAAGGTCAGAAAATGAATTTTATATGTATTTCAATTATCAATAAAAAATATTGACTAATTCGCCAAAAATTCAACTACAAATTTAAAAAAAAACTTACTAACTTCTTGCTACTACAGCTAGAAAATAAAATGCACATAAAAATAATGAATAATTACAGTTAACCTCAAAATTTGGAAGTATCTTCAGATGGCAGTGTCACAAGTCACATTTCACATTTTACCGAAAAATAAATAAGAATTCTAGCATATGCAACCACTTATACAGTAGCGTATTTACGGTTGCCTATACCAGAAAGAAATTCATTTTATAGGAAAATCTTTTTATACAGAGTAATAAAAAATGTTTATTATCCAATTGGACAATTGGTGTGTTTCTTGAACAGTTTATGATTAAAAAAGATTTTTTAAGTGTTTACTTAATTACCAATTACCAATAATCGGCATTATTTACCATATATGTATACGTCTCATAATACCTATTAGTATAATCCATAATCCATAAGGGCGGAAAAATAATCGATACACCAGAAAATTTTAAAATTGGCAGCATCCAAGACAAAGAGGGTATAAAGTATAAGAATTGCTACTTATTCGCAAGACCCGACACATCTGCATGGGGTTTAAACAAATAATAGTTCCAAGAATACAAAAAAGTTCAAAAGGGCCGTTTTCTAAAAGGGCTTTTCACTAAATATGTGAATATTGCCTTAAGACTTCTAGACTCTTAGTGTATCTGCTGTTGGGAATTGCTAAGATTTGTAACAACGATTTTCGGGAGTCGTCAATTTGTATCAATTTTAACCAATTTAAAATTTTGAATTGTACAACTTTTAAAGACCATAGACCATGTTTGAAAATAAATTCCAAATTAAAGTTATTTACCTATAGCGACTAAAGTAAACTGTATCGCCTATATAGTATCAGAGCAATGTAATAACATAACACTGTACAACGACGCTTACGAAGGCTACTTGTTGTATCTAATCGACCGGTAATTATTCCATAATTTATGGCTCTTTATAAGGATTATTTATTTGCAGAGAAAACTCTTTAGGAGTCCACGTCGATTACAACGCAATTCGAGAACTCGAGTCGAGAAGAAGAAGAAAAGAGAATTTTAAGTGAGGCCATGAGTGGGCAATCCACCGGTACGTGCGAGATCACGGCCAACGCCGTTATAGAATCTGTAGACACGTTGTACAAATTGAAACACAATGGAAAGAAAATAAGGGAATTATTTTTGTCTCCAGAATCTGCTCGTAAAGGCGAAAAGAAGAGTAAAGTAAGAGAAAGCGTTTATTCTGAAGCGGGCAGTGTCGAAGAAACGCAAAAGAGTAATTGGCGAATTCTTCGAATTTCCACTTGTCAATAAGTTGTTTGGAAAGGTTCCAGCTCCTGAGCAAGTAGCTAAAATACCTATTACACAACAACTTGAGAATTCGTCTAAAACTATACAAAGTGGAAGATATATCGATCTAATCTCGCAACATCATGTTGGACAATTTTTTAACACTGCGGATTCTAGTGCTAGTAACCATCCTCCTCCCCAATCTGCTCCCTATAGGTCACAAGTAGCCCCAAGGAATACGTTTTCATCATCACAGTACTCGATCAATCCTACGAAATATTTCAATAACTCCAAGAACAAACCTCGTACAAACCCTTGCAATAATAGTGTATATCCCAATTATTTTCTCGAGAATACTTCCTATAAAACTCAGAACAAATCTGCGAACCGTCGACAAAATCGAAACAATAGTCGTGCTCTTAAACAGTACATCAAAATCGAGATCGAAAATAACGCCGCAAATGTGAGAAAAGTGGCGATGGATGAACAATCTGCAAGACGTTCTAATCAAAATGACGAGGAAACTTTCAACAAAAATAGAAATAGCGATCTAAATAAGTGAGAAGAAGTGGCGGGCAGATACGACCAAGTCGATGATCCGCACAGAACATTTTTGATTTTAATGAGTAAACGTAAAAAAGAGCATTTTGTAATTATTTAAAAGTTGCTTCACAAGTTTTAACTATTTTGTAGGTGCAAGTCGTTTTATTATAGGTATTATTAGGTTAATTTTGTGTTTTGTTGATAATATAATAATTATGTAACCGATTTCAATTAAAAAATTAGTTTTAATAATTACTATGGATCTTTTAATTACTTATTAATTATTTAGGATTTCGATTTAGGGAAAGAACGTGAGAACGTGCCAGTCACTAACTTAATATGGCTAGACCAGCCCTGCATGACCCATTAAACGCTACTGTATCGTTGGCTGATGTTTAACTTAATTATAATTATAAAATGGTTTCGAAGATTTAAAAGCCAATAATCTGAAATAAAAAATAAAAATTTTATTTAATTTTTTTACAGTTATCTGATGAAGCCTAAATAAAGGGTCTTTTAACAAGGAGGGATCGATGTTGAAATTGAATAAAACAAGCTGTGTGTGAGATATTAACGTAATCATTGTTTTATTTCAAAGGCCCATTTATGCCATTAGGTACGGAATATGACATCGTTCAAATGTCCGCCGCGGCTTCGAACGATGGCACGGATCCGAGAGGTCCTATTTTAAATGACTCTGCCGCATAGATCCGGCTAAATCTGAGCGATGGCCTGCGTTTTGTTGACTTTCAGTCGATTTTGGCTTATTGGCATAGACCTGCGACTTTAGAAAACCCCACAAGAAAAAGTCTAGTGAACTAGATCTTCTTCCAAACGTTCCGAAGCCCAGTCAGAGAACGAACAGCGTTGTCTATGGTCATTAACTTCGAGCTCCTGAGTCATTTGGATCTTGTACGGGTGCAGGCTCAAGTCCCGACGCAAAATTCCCCAAGTTGAAGTCTGTGAAAGGCCGAGTTCTTGTGCACGGCGAGTAATTGACCGCCTCGGAGTCGCCTGCACACTCTCACGGACAGCGGCGATGTTCTCGGCCGATCTGGAGTTCCTTTGACGTAAGGGTGTTGGTTGATTGTTTACCGAACCGGTCGTCTCAAATTTGGCCACCAAACGTTGGAGAGTCGACTTTGAAGGGCCACCGCGTCTGTCGCCAAAATAAACGCAATGCGCGCAACGTTTGCATTAACGAACACTGATTTTGATAATAAAGTTTTATCATTTGGACATGCTGCTCAATCGTGTAACTTGCCATGATGATTTGGCATCGGTGACTGAATAAGAAACAACAGATTTGACAGATGCCGCCAAAACAACGCGGCCGCCACAAACTGTCAACATCGATCCGCTCTATTTGAAAGACCTTTTATTAGGCGAAACATGTTATAATTTTTTTTTTCAGATTATTGGCTTTTAAATCTTCGAAACCATTTTATCAACAAATAGAAAGCTAAAAACCATTATAATTTAATTTAATTGCAAAATATTATGATATGATGATAAATTTGCACACTTGTGTACATTGTAGAATCGTATCGTAAGAATCGTAAGGCTATAACCTTACGATTTTTTAGGCTAAAAAATTAAGAAACCACGCAACTCTTATTAATAATTACACGCAGCCTCTAAAACTTCGAAAATATGAGAAACACGAGAAACATGCCAGGCCGTTTTCTCTTTTCTCCAAAACAGTTCAACCATTTGAGAGCAAGAAAGTTTGCGATTGTTCCATTACCGAATGCGTCTATACGGCGTAAAGAAAATAAATAATATTGAGCCCCAATTTTGAGGACTTACCTTTTACGTTTGTCCTTGGCATTCAAAATTGCGTTTTTCCTATTATATGCTGGAACTTACACCCAACAATGTTTGAAATTGATGAAAATCTGGTAGGTAGGTACGTTTTCTTGTTCTTGCCTCTCATAAAGACAAGATCTCAATCTGCAAAAATGTAGAAAAATATTTTTATCTTATTGGCATATTAATAATTCTTGGTAACAATTTGAAATTATTTGAATTTAAATTAAAAAATTAAAATCATTTCAATTGGTTAATTTGCTCCCCTAAAACCATAAAAAAATTAAATTTCAAAGGGCAATAATTATTGTAAAGCCCATTATTAATTATCATTACTGTAATAGGAATAGGTTGAAACGACAAAAAGTTATAAACTAAAATTCTAATTGCAATACGGTGTGATACAAGATAAACCTACTAAAATGTTAAAAATAATAAACGATAATTTAAAAAACAGATGCGTACCTACCTAATAATTCCTTCACTACTCGAACTCTTGCCTCCCTTAAATGAGGGTGCAGGATGAACTTGAAAAACTATATTTGAACGAACTGAACTGTAAAAACCACGGTCATATTATCAAACTAACTATCAATTATTATTAATTACTATATAACTAAATTAAATCTTCTCGCAAGTTGAAACGTGCAAGTGTTCTTATCAACACGTTATTGGAAACTGTGTTGTTTCGTTGTTTGTTTTGCATAAAGTAGTTGAAATTCGAATTGGCTCACACAAACCTACATACCGCAGTACACTAGTGTAATCCTGGTTGCCTATGAATTAGGCGTACAATTTAATTTTCTTTATCTTTGTTCTTATAAAAACAACTATTTTGAGATGGTTATTAGCAGTGAACGAAATAAAGGGACATGCCTAGGCCCCCATACCTTTATATAATTAAAATTTAAAGGATAATTTTTACCCCAGGGCAATTATACTTCAAGATAAACAAAGTCTGGTTTAAAGTTAATACAAGTTATGGAATCGTTTTATAGGGCAACACAATCCATTATGGTATTACTTAATTAATGGAACTAATTTTGTTAATTTAACCGTCCAAATAGCTCCCATATTAAGAAAGAAAGTATGCCACAGTAGCAGGATAGATTATTGACGGCCCGTATAATTTGTAAAAGAAGTAGGATAGGTTTGAAGTGAAAAAATACAATGTGTATGACTAATGCTTCTAAATTATAGAAACAATATTTTATTATTATATATTACATCACTTGATTCTTTTAGAATCGTACACATAAAAAATCGGTTCCTAACAAACATTAAATAGAGCACGATGATTATCTACAAATATCGAGATGTTTGTCACGAAGGCGTCAATATATCTATTTTGCGAGTATGGTTGAGCTTATCTAGAGTAACGTTTCACGCTACAAGTCACCCAACGCCTCGAAATTCGCGTCACGTGACTCAATTACTAGTTATGTTTTCAAAGTACTCGTCACTGTGTATCACTAGCTATATAAATAATTACTACTTACGATAAAAATGAACACATCGCGTTTTACACACAAACTTGGTCCTTGCGTAAGTTTTGTGTAGTTTATTTTACTAATATAGTAAATCGTTTTAAACAATGCACACTTTGAGAAAAACTTTTTTCAACTTTGGCACTACTAGAGTATTTACTAAACTACAAAATAACGACTTAGTTATCTCCTTTCGAGTCGATAAAGGTGATGCTTAAACTGTACATTGTCTTACCCACGTGTTGCTGCCTCGATTCTCTCTCGGGACAATCGAAATAGAACAATCTTAGTTCAAAATTTTGACAATTATTTCAAAGACACTCATCATAAAAAGTGCACAGTGACGAGTTAACTTATTTATGTACATTAATAAATAAATATCTAAGAAATAAGTCTTTAAAATATATATAGAACTCGGTAATTAATTAGCGTGAGACAATAAATTAACGTAAAACTATTTACCGTTCTTTTTAATAAATACGAAAGAGTTCAATAATCGTGTCTAGATAGCGCAAAGACTCGGCACTTAATCGAATCACATAAAGTGGAACAGCAGTCACGGAGCTGGATAAAATATTACAGAAGCAATTACGATATTTACATCGAGGGAGTCCGAGGTCGAATGGGAATCCCCGACGCGTTTTTGTACGGAGCATTTTTGATTTGTATATCACATTTTTTAATTCGTCCATTTTCTAAATCTCCGTTACTCTCGAAAGTAATTATTTTACTTAATGAAAATTCGGTGGTGCTCTCCAAACATTCCAGAATCGTTAAAAGAAATAAAAACTCCGCTCCACCGCTTTTAGAACTGTAGCGTTAAAATAAAGTTGGAATTATCACAGTTAATTTGATGCAATTTATCTGACACATCAAATTAATATTGCTTTTTAAAAAATTATCGAGGATTCCCCTACGACCGGTGTTGGATAGAATCAAAAGGCTTGCGACATACAATGCATAAAATTGATACAATTTTTTTAAAAAACATCCAGACTATTAGATACAAAAACCACTGTAAAAATATTTTGACGGGGAGACGGGCACCCCTGTTTTGATTACGCTTAATATAAATGAGATCAAAACCTGTGCCAACTATTTTCTGGTCATAAAGAAAAACGAAGGATTAAAGCTTCGCGTCAACGAGTGTTAAAATACGCACACACACACACCTTACTAAACATAGTTAATCGATCACAGTGGCTGCTATCGAGGCTCTTCTTTTTTGTGTAAATCCGTAGGGGGAGTGGCACACATCTTATGTGCGGGTGGTGGAGGTCCGGGACCCGAGCCGGCTCTCAGGTGTAAGAGTCCGGGATCTTTAGGGCGAAACTGTGCGTGATGTTGATATGCACTAAATAACTTAACACGTTCTTCTTCCGCACGCATTGCTGCGTCGACCAAAGGATTGTACCGTAACGGTTCGTAAGCCCGATAATATGGATCCGCATGAGGTGGCCAATGTGCGCTCGGAGGCGGATACGGAGGCGGTAAAACGCGCGATCTGTCCATCATCTGTGGTAATCCGTGTTGAAGACCCGGGTGGTGTTGTCTGACGTACGGATGATAACGATCGTCTTCTTTTATCCTAGGTTCTTCCTTTATTCTAATCTCGTTAGGATCCATGGTTCCATTACGCATGGGCGATCTGTCGCGCAGCATCGAAGGCCCTAATTGTTTAGTACTTTCCACCAACCTCTGTTGATGAAGCAACCTCTCCCTCTCTTGTTGTCTTTCCATTTCTCTTCGTTCGTGTTCTCTTCGTTCCTTTTCTCGCCTCTCTCTTTCGCGCTCCTGCTGCTGCTGTAAAAATAAAAATTAAAACCGGGAAATACAAAAACAAATAAATGAATAAACCTGTTGTTCAATTTTTCTTTGCTTTTCTTCTCGTTCTCTCCTTTCTCTCTCTTCTCTTTCTCGGCGAAGTCTCTCTCTTTCTCGTTCGGCACGTTCGCGTTCCTCGCGTTCTCTTTGCTCTAAAACGGGATCGGGTTTAAGAGACCAAGGTCCTGGCGGTGGTAGCCCGGTGACCGACGAAGGCAAAGAATTGACGCTATGCGGAAATACCGGTATACTTCGCTGCAATCCTCTCCAAGGATCGTGTAACGAACTCAAAGGTAAATCTCTAGAAACTAACGGTGATACTCCAAAAGGAGATCCCCCTGATCCGAATCCGGCGCCGTATCTTGCAAAAGGCGAAAGCGTATTTCCTAAGTGGGAACTTGAAGAACCAAATATTCCCGGATGCCCTTGCTCGAACGTGGGTGGACGATGATTACTTAAACTTGGAGGAAACTGTATGTCGTGCGGTCGCGAAAATGGAACACTAGGTGGAAATAGATGCGAAGGAGTGCGCAACAAATCTGGTTTAACGGTGCCTCCTTTAGATTCCTTCTGTTGGTGATGGTAAACTTCCCACGCGATTCTGACGTGCATAGCGTTCCATTTTCCAGATTTCTGTATAAAAAAATAGTCAGTAAAATCAAAAGACGGTAGTTTGAGACGGTTAGAAGCCGGAAGCGGGCAAAAATACCTACCACGATTTTAGGCTTTGTAGGGTCGGGCTGTGGCGTAGGCTGTGAACAAAGACAGACGAATGTTAGCAAAAGGACTTGCGCATGCAGCGATTTATAGGCGAGTTATTAAAAACAGGCAAATACTACAAACAAATGAGCCGACGTTCTAAAGTCGAGTAAGAATTATTATAAACTGATTAAGGAGTTTAACAATGATTTTATTACGTGCAAACAAAAATAACTAATCCCGACTGGATTGGGCATTACTGAAATGTAAACAATCGGGCGTTTTAAGTGATCGTAAATTTTAGCGAAATTAGAGACTTTATTTCCGAATTTATCGGCTTTTAAAAATACATAACCTTTATGGATTTTAAACACAGTTCCAAGTTTTGATGTGTTTATTCTACAGTTTATGATTTGGTACGAAAGCGCTTGTTTACGGCTTTAAATTTAACCGAGAAGAAATACACTTACCTTTGGTTGAAAAGGTGGCAAATGGTTTGGCGGAACGAATGGGGTAGGACCGGTCAATCCGGAATGTAAAATTCCCGGAGAGTATCCCGGATATCCTGGCAAACCCATATTTTGTCTATAAAACGACGAATCCATGCCGCCCAATTTTGGAATTTCTTTAAACTAAAACAAAGTTCCTGCAACTGTCGAAAGCAATTTGCTAGAAAAACCCTTACCTGACTAACTAATGGAGGTGGAAATATTGTCGAAGCCGAAGGCGGGGGTTGAGGCAAAATTGACGTCGTGTGTTGGTGTACGTGGGTGTGATGATGTTGGTGTTGGTGCATTTCTGCTCTAAGATATGGTGGTGGGCCTATATTTAAAGAACGATCTTGAGAAGCTAAAAATCTATTATCTAATTCTCTTCTCAGCATGTCGGCTTGATCTAGAAAAGACCACAATTATTAGTCTAAAAATTTGCGCGCAATTCTTCTCCTTACTCGATTGAAATAAGCTTTCCGCCGAAAATGGGTTAGGGTTGGAAGGAGGAGGCGCACCAGTCGACGTCAAAGAGCTCGAAGTCGTGGCAGGTGGTGGAAGCGGCGTCGTAAACATCGGCGCCGGGAAAGACGAGTGTAAAGGCGGTGTCGGGCGAGGTGGTGCCGGACTTAATCTCGTCGCCGACGATCCACTCCAACTTTTGGTCGCGAGGCTCGAAGGTACCGTCGTCGGGGGCGGACAGTTGATGGAAGTAACGCTACTTCTACTTAAACTGCTTACATTGCTGCTACAACAAAAACTTCGTTAAACACATTACTTTAAAACGACGATTAAGGCGTACCTATAGCTTTCTCTTTCGCGACTAGGACTGTGAACTTTAGGAGATGAGGTTCTGCTGTGGAGCGAATCTCGATGACTCGAGACGATCGGCGGTAAGGCCGAAATGACCGTAGTAGAAGGTTGTTGACACGTCGGAACGGAGGTCGTGGGGACCGAAGTGACCGGTGGTGCAGAAGATGGAGAACTAAAAGTACTGTGTACTGCGTAAGGTGCGTATAAAGGTTGAAACGTGGGATGATGGTACTGTCCACCCGCAGTACTATTTCCGCCGGGTGCCACGGCCGCGTTGGCAGAGGTCGCGACTGCGGGGCTTTCCGTCCTTCCGTGATTCGTCTTGGAAACGAAAGCGGGTGGATGGTGCGCCACGGGGGCCGCCGCGGGTTGAGGCATCGTCATGGGTACCGTCGTACTACTAGGTATCGTAACTATACCGCTAGGAACTGTGGTAACAGTTGCCGCCACCGGAGCGACGGTGGTCGTCCCCGTTCTTTGATTAGCGATCGGATGCGTAGGCGGTTGCTGGGCCGGTGCCGGAGAAGGAGTTGGAAGAGTCGGCGGCGTGGGCGCGGGTACAGGTGAATTGCTAGTGCCGTTACTAAGAGGCAGACTAGGAGGTAGAGCACCAGGAAATTCATGTTTTCTAGAAGCCGGTACGGACCCAAATATCACCGAACTTGCGTCGGAGCCCTGCAACAAAAATAGGCGATTAAACGACACGTCCAAAAATCGTTACTAACGCAATTTAAGATTTAAGTAGTAGGTACCTAATAACCTAATTCAATATGTTTTAAGGTAATAGGCAATTCGTAAACGACGCCCCGGCAGCAACAGAGATTGTGTTTAAATGTATTTTAATGAATCATTAAGAAACGGATGGTAGGATATTAATTGCTCACCCGGCAGCAAACAATTTAACAAGCATCGTAATTAGAGCCGGGGGCGGCAGAGCTGCCGAGTTGCTACCGTCAATATTAAAACTACAAATTGAACTTTATTATAATTTTCAAAAACACACTTTGATTAAAAGTTTTGCCTCGAAGGTCGAAAGAAGGAAATGTACTATTATATCCCATAAAAGGATTGCATAAGTGAACGTTATAATTGAATCAATTTTTTTATTAAGACAATGGCCCACTCTTATACGAGCAAAATTGTCTTCGACCATTAAACTGCCGTGATTAACGTTCTACAATTACTTCCAATTGATACATTCTAGTTACGTCGTTTGTGGGTTAATGGGAAGATTTGAGCCCCTTGCGAATAACCATGATTAGACTATTGAGAGTCGGCGGGCTTGATAGGCGAATTTCGGTGCAGTCGTATACGATTGGGGAGACGAAAAGGTTTCACAAACGAAAGCATCGTCGTCAATTGTAAGAAAAGATCTCTAGTCGTGCTTGAATTCTTTCTTCGGTAATACTACTATTGTTTATGAGACGGAATCGAAAATACACTATACAGAATTATTTAACAAAAACTGGAGTTTCATTTTATACCCTTTTAAGAGAAATTATAACTTTTGTTTCCACTTTTGAACTAGCGCGTTTCCTTAAACAATCAAAAATTGGCGTAGAATGCCTTACCAGTTCGAAAGCGTGGTTTAACAAATTTCGAATCTCAAAGAAGTGACTTTTCAGCTTAATTTCTCAAGTTTTCTCTCCCCTTAGAAGTTTGTATGGGTTCGTTTCGTTAAGCGCTTATATTATAAAGTTCCAATTCAGCAGTAATTAAAAGTATATAGGGAGAGTACTTAAGGGTTGTCTTATGTCTTATATAATTTATTTTTGGAAGTCGAGCAAAAAATACGGCATTTCAATTTATGTACGATCATCGATCGCAAAGCGCGTTAAAAAGAATTGATCAAATCGAAACCTGCGTAAACCGAGAGGGAGATCAAAGTCAAAAATTCGTTAAAAAATAATGGGTATCAAATAATCCAAACGTTTCCCTTAAATTGAAACGAAGATATATGTTTTAGAAGTAGACGGCAAAGTAAAAGTTTCACAACAATAAAAGTACAATCAACCTAATATCATTTGTTCCATCCAAAACGGAAAAATATCAAATATATGTAATATACAACATGTAATAACACAGAAGTTTCATTTTGTATTCTGGTTATTGCTTGTAGAGATTATATACAATATCGCGACTAAAGTATCTTTTACAGAACAAGCGACTGTTTCAAATAACTTACGGCTTACATCTTCAACAGAACATGCACCACTAAAACGAAACTGTATTTCGTAAGATCATTTAAAACTTTCTCGTCATAGTTCTCGTCTCTTTTACACTGACATCGGTATATTCCTACGTTCTATCGTATAGAAGTAATGTAATGGATGACGTGCTAAATTAGCATTTAGGAGGTCGTTGGTTCGATGCTACTAACCTTTGCTATAGCTAGGTTGCCAGCTAATACTTACCATATTTAGTGCTTGAGCGCCTTATAACAAAGATACCAACTTTTGGAAGACAAATTACTAAATATGTAGTGGAAAGCTATTAATGGTAGTGAGAACTTTATTAAAAATCGGCGTGCTACAAACTTTTATACCAAAAATAACGATTAAGCAAAATAATAATTGTATACTACCCTCTTCTTAGACCCCTATTCTCATCTCAGATTTTTACCGATATCTTGAGGTTTCGTTCTCGTGTCGTCAGGAATCTGTACACTAAATTTCAACTGTTTGCTCGGCCCATTAGTGAGTTAAAGAGTATTTACAAAAAACGACATAGACAGAAAGACAAGAAATCTTTCTCCTCTAAATTTGGGCTTAAGAAATTTCAAAACGAATAGTCCGGAAGGCAGCGAGCACCTTAATTAACTAAACGAACAAGTACAAAATTTTTAACGATGCAGACTGAAAGAGCATTGCTGCAAATTGTTAATAAAGCCATTCCAAAATTAATGACAGCATTTGGTGGCGGCTCGAGAAGGGTGGGTTTTGGCTCTTTTCAAGCTTTTCGCTTGTAACTTCAAAACTGCCCGCTTTCTGAGAAAACTTATTTATATAAAAGTAAACTACATCAAATTTCCTACGAATTATATCCAACAGATTTTTTTCTCGGACTAACGGTTTGGGCGCTAGAGTGCGTTAAAGTTTGACAAAAATTCCAAAATAAGCCAAAAAACTGTTTTTTTTGTTTATCGCTTATAACTCGAAAGCTAAGCCCTTTTGGAGAAAAGTGTTTCTATACAAAAATAAAGAACAGTCAATTTCCCACCAATTATGTCTCTTAGATTTTTTCGATAAACAAACAGTTTGGGTGCTAGAGCGTGTTAAAGTATAGAAGTCCGAAGGCCGAATTTTCATCAACCGCGAGCACTTTGTGTTCGCTGCCTCCCAGACTAGAATATTTCCACAAAAAAATGTATAAAATGTTTTTGTAAAAAGAGCCTTCCCTATTTTCTACAGAAAAACGTCATGTAACCTTCGGCTAAACAGCCAACCTCTTTACAGCGCGTCAATAACTTTGATCGATTTTTATTGTCGTTTTTAAGGCTTTCAAACATCCAATTAAAAGTCAATTTAAGGTGTCGAAAGTTAAAAAGTATTCGCAATAAGGACGGCTAGACAAAGGGGTAGATGTGCAACAATGACGGCTTAGAAGCGGAATAATAATTGTATTAACCAACCCCAACAGAGAGACGGAGACATTCAAACCGCTTCATTAGTTTTCATTAGTGCTAGCGCAATTCTCCTGTTTTATTAAAATCTCGACCAGAAATTCTTGGAGTGGGCAAATTTGACGTCACAAAAAAAACAACCCCAACAAACGAGCTTACAAAGCATCAACACGCGGTGATTCACGTCGTAATCAACAAGCGCAAAGCATTAGAAAGATTATGTAGATTATCAAGTCGTCGGGGAAGTATTGAAGTAGTAGGTGGTCGGAATTTTGCTGGTCCTCGGAGACTATAACCAGGGACTAGATAGAAGTAGCAGGAAATGAGTCGGCGCAATTAAAAACTGCGCCGCAATCGATAATCTCCGTACTGCAAGGTGCACTTGGCTGTTCCACTTAACCTTTTCTTTAATTATCCCCAAAAAATCCTCCACGTTAATTAAGACGTTCAGAAAAAATTAAAATTTTTTTTTAGCAATTCATAAACTTTCCAACCCTTAATACATTACAGGCTTTCCACCGCAGGGTATAAAAAGTCGACAAGTAATCGATGAAATTAAGTCGAGCATGCAGCTATCGAAAAGTAGGAAGCAAACATCCGGATAGATGTCGGACAAGTGCGACTCCCCTCGGGCTCACACAGGATCATAAACCGCCGACACAAAGGAGCAAAGTGAGCTGTGTCAGACTTCGAGACGAGGGACGGGGCGAAATCAATACAGAACGAGCACCGCACTGTACCGAGACGCATTCTTTTAACGTCGCTTCTTACATCTTTCTCGGGAGGAACACGTCTTCTAGTTTCCCTCGCGGACGAACAAACACTTTCACAAAATACCCTCGACAAATTTTTTTACTACCGTATCGTAACGAGTAACAACCCTCATTAACGGCAATAACCGTTACCGTTAAGCGATCTGACGTCGCACACGTTATAACCAGCTCCTTCCACAGACATCGCATCTTATCTGGTAGGTTTTCGATACTTACTCCTTGCTGCACTCGATAGAAATTGCCGTCGGGGATGTCGATTTTCTCAAATAAGTCATCAAACGACAACCGAGTCGACAAGTAATTAATGAGAGCCCACTCTCGTCGACAGGGTGAAAAACTTCCAATGTCTGTGATTTCGGAAAAATAAAATAAATATAACGTAAGTAGTCGGAAAACTTATTCGCATTCTGAACCAAACTCACTTTACGATGACAACATATTTCAAAACGATGTACTTGCTGTAAGCTTAGAAAGCTATAAAAATATGACGTGTCTCGCTAGTAGTATCAGATCGAGTTTACGATGGTAAAGAAGAAAAATAACTTGGATGCAGTTCAAATGCATTTCCTGTAACATGCAATTTCATACAAATAATCTATTACCCATTCAAAACGTGTTGCATTAAATAAACTGTAATCGAAGCGTATAATCGCCAACAAATTAATAATAATTTAAGCCGCAATACGATACGCGATAATGCGACAACAGGGGCGTTACGACGCGAGTTTACAAAAATAATTAATACCACTTAGTGCGTAAGGTTTTGTTTCGGTATTTATCGTTCATTGATTTTTATTTCGAGCCCCACTTCAGAATTTGCCCCAAGCGATTTCATATATTTGTTTATTCGTCGACAGCTCTTCAAAAAAAGCTACGAGAGGTAGGTACTTGCAAAAATTGTATTCTCTACTTTGATAAATTAAAATTGCAATAAACACACCAACGGGATCGAATTTCAACGACGTAGTTGAGTTTTCAATAAAATTTTTTTCGACGCTCTCATCTTCGCCGGATAGTACCTCGTTCATTCCAAACTTAAATTTCAAAATCGCAACAAGGCGGAATCGTTTCGAGAAGAACACGGGTGGGCAAAAGATTCGCAATGAACGCTTCATATAAGTGATAGGTGATGGCTTACGAAGTCGATATTGGAAAGGCATGTAAACTGTGCTCTTAAGGGATCAGTTTTGAAAGCAATGGGGTCTGCGTGCTATAGTAAGTGAGGTCAGACTAATGAAAGTGAACGTAAAGAGCCGACAACAGAAAAATACATCGCTAGGTCTTGTTGTTAGTTGTTATCCTTCATCCTTTGATATAACTCAGTGCTCTTAAGGGGTCTCGTTACTTTAATATTCCAACAAAATCCTGATGAATAGTAGCGTTACAAATTAACACGGTAATGTAGATTTAACTTATTTCAAAGGTGCAGAATAAAAATGACAAGTACAAATTTGGAAAATATACGACGATAGAATTTCAGAATCTTGGCCATTCTTCAGAGTTTTTCCCCGACGTAAAACTATTTGTTAACACACAAAACGCTGTTTTAAGCTTCTCGTTTTCTACTTAAAAGCTCAACTCGAACGTATTGTTTAAACGGCAGTAAAAAAGGGCACCTTTAAAGAGCAACACGAATTAGTAAGAACAACTCATCAATCAAGTTTAAATGCAAGTTTATCTAAAGCTTAATTTAAGTGAAGGGTTAATCTGATATCTGCAGAAATTCCACGAGTTTACTCGATCATTATAAAGTTCGATTGTTTTCACTTATCGAGTTGTTCATGCAGAAGTTCCGTGCAAGTGACACCCTTAACAAGTGTAAATTCCAAATAATGTGTCGGATTAATCGGAACGATTCTAAAACGAATTCATTTTTTAATTGAAAGATGCCCTCGAAAGAAACACATGTAACACGTAAGAGACTGCAAATAACAGCCCATAATAAATGGATTACAAACAGGTAATAAATGGTCCGTGGGATGGAATTGGTTTTGATCAACAACACATAAGAGGCATGTCGAGTTGTAGAACATGACCGCGGCATTCCTGGCTCTTCGCCTAAAATGCGACGAGGAACGCGACCAAACCCATTACTATACGGCTATTTTGATCTGTCGACGTGATGTCTCTTGTCAACATGACTAACAAGATAATTATACACTAACAACGTTTGTTGTACAATTTAGAAAAAAATAATTAGAGAATTGTTGAAAGAGCGAATATCGTTAAATGGAGGTAAAAAAATGGAAGAAGTCGAAAATAGTTTTTACATACAAAATGTGTTCTATATTTAACGAAGTGGCGGTTTACAATGAGAGAATTTCTCAAATGATGCGGCGTCGGGAGCAGCATAAGCCAACATTAAATTTTTAAAACAGCAAAAGGGGTGTTCTCGTTGTTTAAAGTAAACACGGTACAGGACTATTCATCTAGGCCGGGAATTGATGTTTAGCTTAGGTATCCGGCGTCGGTGAAAACAACGAACCAATCACACTTCTGGTAAGTCCAAACGACTGCATTCTTTATAAGAAACTCGCCAACATAAATAAATCGGTAAATCCGTAGATAACTGCTTTGGAAACTTTTGGAAACATAAAAAGAAGATCGACGCCCCAGTTCAACATAAATTTGAGAGCACTATTGGAGAAACTTCAAGGTAAGGTTATGTTCACTCATTCACAAAACGGGTGACATACACTATTTACTTTCCCATATTTTTCAAATTTGAGTTCGCCGTTCTTGAACGTGAAAAAAAATGTGATACCTTCGAACTCCTTTTTCAAATAACGGCAACTCTTTTTATCGAAAAGCTTCAATTGTCAAGATTAAGGACTTACGCCTTGTAAGCGCCCAACTTTCAATTCTATTAACTTCGAAAAGAACTGTCAATCAAATCTTTATCAAAGCAAAATTCTATTTCCCGTTTCCTCCCAACATAACACATACCGAAAACTTTCCAACTGTTACAAATAAGTTATACTTTCCCCATGTGGATTCATTAACTTGTAAAGAACGAACGAAACAAAACTAATACCCTCAATTATAACTCATGAATAAAACAACGGATTTAAGGGGCATAATAAGAGGATCCCTTTTTAGCAATAAACATGCTCTATGACACTTATGTTTTATATAAAAGATAAGATATAGATGTGTATATTGTAGGAAGTCGACGCAGCCCTATAAAAAGACAATTCCAGATTCTCGTTTCAGCGTTTACCGTTTTTATCCCCGAATCTGAGATTTTATCCGTTCGGAGATTTAATGTAGCGTAAAGAAACAGTAGCAGCGGTACGTCAAATATTAATGCCCAGAAGCTTCAGAACAAGAACATTATATCTAACAAGTTTAAGGGTGCATCTTATTAACTCGAAAAATTTACAAGCGAGTCGAATTAAACACGACTTTTTTAAAAAAGAAATACCAGACAACATCTTAATTAATCTCATACTGTTGTACATTAAAACGTCGACAATTTCCATAACAATGGCCATTTCGGTTCCGCCTCACCCTCTCGAGGCTTTCAAAAATCACAAAACGATCTTTAAAAGTTTTCAAAACTCGTTCGAATGTGGCCTACTCGCATATTAAAGAGAAAAAGAAGAAAAAGAGTCGTAAATATGACGCGATTCGATTCGACCCTCGTATAACTAAAATTTAATACAACGCGCCGAAAATTTACTACAAAAGTTTCCTTCCCTTAATTTTCCTCACTTGATGGAAGATACAAGACACCAAAAGTTAAGGCAGTTTAAATTACGGGATAATAAGAGTTGAGGTACATTTGATTATAATTTCAAAGTTTCACAATTCATCATAAAACTTGACGACAATTTTCACCAAAGTTTTCCTTATTTATCTCACGTACATCTCTACGTATATACGTGAAAATTGTATTGTATTTGTGGAAATTTATGCTGTCTTCACACTTTATTAATTATAGTCGAATTAATAATAACAATAAGGGATTATTTGTTCAATTCGGTCTCGTTAATTCGGATTATCTTAAGTAATGTCGTACTCGATTAAATATTATGAACTATAACTTATACATCGACGTTCTGAACCGATAAACAGCTCCTTACAATATTTTGGAAGAGATGAGTAAATGGAGTCTGTTGGTACGAATAACATACCCAACAAGTGGTGTAAGTACGTCATTTTAACGGCTTTTGAAATATTTTATTGCAACCCCGAGTTCGCCACTATGTACGCATTAAATCTTGCTGGATTTAGAAAAGTTTCGTGTAAACTTGCTTGTATCGGATTCTAAACTTTTTCCTTTTTAGGAAACGGACTTTTTTATTAGAAACGTATAAAAGTTACAAAAACTATCAAAACAGCCCTAAAAACATTTTCTACTCCTCTGCTACGCTCATACTAAGCGCGTGAGTTGGTCAAGAAGATAGAAGTAGCTTGTAAATAATACTAAAAACAATAAATTAGTACAAAAATGTTGACAATGCAGGCTGAAAGAACATTGCAAATGAGTAACAAAATCGGCCGTCTACCACTTCGAAGTGGCAGCAGTAACCCAGAGAAGGCTCAAGAAGGGTGGGTTTTTGCCCTTTTTCTTGAAAACTACGCACTTTTGAGAAATGTGCTTCTTTATCAAAATAAACAACATCAAATTTCCTACAAATTACATCTCATACGTATTTTATTCAGGCAAACGGGTTAGGCGCTAGGGAGCGTTGAAGTTTGACAAAAACTCCAAAATCAGCCAAAAAACTGATTGTTTTAGTCGCTTATGAGACTTCGAATATACTATGCCAAAAGGTCTTAAGGGCAGTCCTATTGGGAGCAGACGCCTTTGAAACTGAAGAAAACTCGTACGGGGTGGTTCTTTAAACTTCAACGAGCTCTAGCGCCTAAGCTGTTCGCCTGAAGAAAAAAGCGAACAGATATAATTTGTAGGAAATTGAATGTACTTCATTTTTACATAAAACACTTTTCAAAAAACGTGCGTAGTTTTCGAGTTATAAGCGGTAAACTTAAAAAAATCAGGTTTTAGGCCGATTTGGGATTTTTTGTAAAACTTTAATAGCACGTTCTAGCGCCTAAACTGTTCACTTGAAGAAAAAACCTTAGAGATGTAATTTGTAGGAAATTGAATGTACTTTATCTTTACATGGAAACGCTTTTCTCAAAAGGTACGTAGTTTTCGAGTTAAAAGCCATAAACTTAAAAAATCAGTTTTTATACCGATTTTGGAATTTTTAGTAAACTTTAACGCTTTCTAGTGCCTAAACCGCTCGCCTAAAGAAAAAACCCAAGAGATATAATTTGCAGGAAATTAAATGTACTTGATTCTTGTATATGAACACTTTTATCAAAAAGTGCTTAGTTTTCAAGCTATAAGCGATGAACCTATCAGGCACAATTTATAAGAAATTTGTTGTATGTAGATAAGTTTTATACGGAGGAAAAACACCACTCTTCTCAAGGCTCCCTTAAGTTAATGCTGCCACTTAGGAGCGACGGACGGTCGGTTTTAGTACTCTTTTGCAATTTTTTTTCAGCCTGAATTGTCAAAAACTTTTCGTTTCGTTTCGTTTCGCTCTATCGAGTTTGAGTGCGTGTTCTACTGTAATGCGGCCAACATAGCCCGACAGACGAGTGATGTTATAATGACTAGAGAAAATATACTTTTTAATAAAAATAATGATGTAAATCGGACTAAATCCGGTGGCGAGTAACCCTTATTCTGGGCCCAAAAATAATATTTTAAAATCCCACCGACACCCAAATGAAGTATTTTTTTTTGTAAACGTCCAATAAATTAAATTACCTCGGGAACTCGGAGTAATCAAGAAACTTTTCTTAGAAAATTTATAACAAGACATAAAATCAAATGAGTCAATAGAAAAGACAGTATCTCCCCTTTTAGGAGGCATCAAAAGTTGAGAACATATAAAACAGCGTAAGGTAACGATATGACATTATTTTGAATGAGCATTGAAATGTACAATGAAACTATAGTATCAGATAAAAGGGTCTTAAGTGAAAAAGCGCAAAATCGCGTTTACTGTAATAAGCATTAACGGAGGATGATGGTTGTTGTTAATTCTCAAAGTCTTTAATAGCTCTCCGAACCCCGTTTCGGATACTGACGTCCTCGTTATCAACCAACGACCACAATAATGTCGTGATGGGGAACCTAAACCCTCGCCAATCTTCCACTAAACGACGGAATAAAACTTTTACTACACCAAAATTTACCTCATTTATTTTGATAACTTTCTCATTACATACAAATGAGTTTAATTTTGTCTATAAATCGGGCGAAAAGGAATTGAAAAAAGGGGAAGAAATTCCTTGGTTCAAAAATTCCAAAATTGGAATCGACGATATTTTCAAATCCGCGAAATTTAAACGGCAGTAAAGTTAATTATAATTGCAAGTTGTAATAAAACATTATGGCATAATTGATTGGCAATAGGAAAGGGTCGTAAAAATTTATTATGAAAGCGGCGCGAATGCCCACGAGAAATACTAACACACGATGAATGTGTATAATTGGCATTTTAATTACTTTGTAATAGACGACAATGAGTCGAACCGACATACATACGAACCAACCCTCGTATTGCATCGAAAGTGGAGCTCATTTCGATTAAGTTTAATGCAAAGAACTAATTGGTAGCGAAACTTAGTATTAAATTGAAATTATTATTCAATCAAATTATGCAACGAATTAAAAGCAAGATATGCCTGTTTATGCTCGAATGCAACTATAGAAAATTTAATTACAATCTCAGATTAAATTTAATTGCTATTTTATAATCAATCATAATTGCTTCTAGATTAAAATCAACCGACAACACTCGTAATTAAGTTGATAAACGAATGTAAAAAAATATTACATTAATCAATTATTTTAACAAGTTTGGAAAGCGATTGCGAGAGTAACTGTTCGAGTCAGTGGCGACTCGTTCATTTACAAACTTCGCCTATGGTCATCGCCTCATCACACACTTTCGCCAAGTGCGAAACTTTAAGTTTGAAAATTGTAGCGAACAACTTCGTTACCATTTACTCCGAAGAGGACCAACACAGCTGTTCGAAACGATCATTAGGTTTGAGCTCGTTACTTTCGCAACGAAAATGAAACGTTTTGTAAGAGTACTAAAGTCGAGGTGCAGGTGATGAGATGACGAATTTATAATAAAAATTTGAGCTTAGAGAAAGCATTTAGCGGCAGGTCTTCCATAATTCCGAACCAAACGTTTCCAGAACCGTCCCCAGCTTTCCCCTGCGTTCAAATCGGATTGAACCGAATAAGGCCACCAGAGAGTTACCATCCACCTTAGCTACACAATTCCAATTCTAGCAACGGTCCAAGTTTAACATATCAAGTATCGAAGTGCACACTAATAATTTTTATTTCTAGTTCGTAACTATTAACTTTTAATTGGCACAATAAAAGGCTTTTGCAGATAATGAGGCAATTGCATTTATATACAGTCGTTCTTAAGATATATGGGTTGGACATAATAAAATGCTGATTTATACCGATCAAATAAGGAATAACTAATATTAAAAAGTTAACTCGAACAGACTGTAAAATTGATCATTTAAAAAATCAAAGTAAAACCGAATGTTAAAGAAATCTACAAAATGCATACAGTGTGTTCGCCAAGTACCTATTGTGTAAAATTGGGAGGGGGGGGGTACAAAAAATATTAGTTAAGAGCTCTTCAGATAACTCACAATGATTTTTACCACATCAGCTTGATTTTCCGTTCTCGTGTCGTCGGTCATCAGAAAACCGAATAGTAGATACTCAATTTCAAGTGCTTCGTTAAAGCCGTTCGAATAAGACATTGTTTACAGACAGAGAGACATACAGTATAGTGATAGTGATGGTGTTATTGTTTTAAAATTTCAACCTCAACAAAGTGATTTAGCATCTGTTGTACATGTATGGCAATCTTGAAAAGCGTAAAGAAGACAACGTTATCTTTTCAGCTTAATAAATCCGGAACAATTATAAATTAGGGAGCTGGAAACGAATTTCCGTCAGGGGAAATGCACCCATATAAAGTGAATCTGCTACCTATAAGAGTTCTGCGAAGATACAATAATCTTATTAATAGGTGAGCCCCACTTTGTAAATGAATAGAAATTAGAAATACTGTTTTCTTTAATGAAGACACCAATTTGCCTAAATAGGACAGTTGTTCTGCACAACTGCCATTATACTTGTAGACAAAAATTCGAGGAGATCGATAGAAGAGTATTCTATCCACGAACGAAAATGGTGGCAATGATGTCCGAAGACGATTCCATCGAGGGCTTTCTAATGTCGGCCAAGTGTTCGAAAATACTTAAATTAACAAACTACAGAGTCTAGAGAGCGGAAGTAGAGAAATGTTTAACTGAATCACTTTCTACGACCACACCTCACCTCTCTCGATTTCTTTTTGTGGAGGCACTTGAAGACTAGAGAGTAGTACGGAGAGGAACTTGACTAATAATAATATTACAGCTGACAGGTAATCAACTTCAGGCGAAGTCTCAGTGAATGCTACTGAAGGGAAAATGAAAAACAGATTCCGTTTATTTTTGATAGAAAAGGTTCCTACGAACTTTGATACCGTTGTTTGGAAAACGAAGCACCGTCAAAGTGAAGAAAAAAAAATTTTTTTAATAAGAAAAACTCTTTTCAAATTCCATAGTTGTTCTGTATACTAGTGCAAAAATGGAAGACTGGCAACTGTTCGTATCGACAGACTATTATCGCAATACTGCTACATCGGCTAGGCTCGGCCGATGAGACCCAATGAGATAGAAATTTCGACAAAAACATTTATTACAGTATTCGTTTAAATTAGTGCATTTCCTATATGTATCTGCTCTCTATTAAACTTTTTTTTATTGAAACAAGAAAGTTCTGAACAAAAATGTAATCGATTGAAGTTTTTCCCCCCAAAAAATTTACTAAAACTTTTATTTACTTTGCGACACACTGTAAAACGTATTTAATAAGAGCATCTTGGTTTTAATTTAACGAAAGTTATTTACAAGTTGGAGGAAATTACTTTTTAAAATAAAAATCCCCAAGACCCAAGACAATTAATACCTCGACGTGTTGAACATCATCGGATGGGGAAGTTAGAGGTGTATCAACAGTATCCTGTCTACCCTCTTTCGTTTTCCCCTCTGTCGCCTCAAGATCCACATCTCGTTGAGTAGTATCTTGTAGTTTCACTATGATAGCAATTGTGATCCTTTAATCAAACCACACTTAACACCACCAACATGACACAATCAAACTGCAGATTTACTTATTCTCGTCGCACTGTTGTTTATTATTACAATAAAACAAATTAATCACTAAACTTTTATTGTTTTTTCTTAACTATTTATTATTGCTATTAGTCACTTTGATTTCATCGTTAGAGCCCTGAGGATGATCGTAAATAATTATTATTAGTGAAAAAGTAGCCGAAATCGCTATATCGAAAGTTGGTGCACTTTTAGTAGAACGAGCCCGGGTTAAAAATGGCAATTTTAATAATTCTGTTTATGGAGAACATCGAGTTACGTTGTAAAATTGTAACAGATGTAACACGGCGTTAAGAATAGAGTATAAAATAACGTAGACGTAGGAGATCCGAATCGACACACACACGTTTGCAATACAATAAACATTCATAGCTGCCGGTTTGTATATACGCAATTGAGATTGGCATCAAAAGAGGTAAAAGAAAACGAAATTACACTTGTAAGAGTGTTTTATGCTAACTATAAATGCATTTTACGACGACATTAACCCATAAAGATCGTGCGTTATATCCTCAAGCCATCATTTCAACGACTAGACATAAACTTTCATTTCATATAATCAGTAAGATATTAAACGACCCACTATAAAACATTCAATTTAATGGTCTAGTATGAGTTTACTGTGTAATTTCATTACAATTTTCTTTAATGTATTTTTGTGCAGAAAAATTTAAATTCTGCAAATGGAAGTTTCGTCGCTCGTGTAAATACTATACCACATATATACCGATGGAAGTCGATCGGCTTCACGTTTACGAGCGTACATAAAACGATAAAACCACGTGAAATGGAACGAGTTATTTTTGAGTTAATTTAGCAATTAAGATGCATTTGTAAAATAAATGTGGAGCGTTCGAGTCGTGGTCAGTAATCCATCGGAGAACTGGGAAGACCTACCCAGACGATGGTCGGTCGCAACTAAAACCGGTAGAGTTTCAAAAAGCAATCATAATAAATGTAAGAGACGTATTGGACTTTATTATACGGATATTATTAATTAAGTGTTAAAAATTAATATTTACAGACCCGAAAACAACATAAATTACTAAAATTGCCAACAGCACTCGAAAGACTAATTAAAATGGTTTGCATCATATATTTTTTCATCGACTTAATCTTAATTAATATTTTACATTTTTTTAAACTTTTAAATTTATGTTAATGAAAACTTTTAATTAGGGAAAAAAATATTAATTTCGAGTTGTAAAGTATATACCTATAACAAATAATTTACGCGATGTTTATGATACGTGACCTTCTGTTGGTAGTTCCATATTAATTACAGTGCTTAAATGTTGTTAATATGTGCATATGTAATTAGTTAAGCACCACTGATAAAGCATAAAAATAATCAGGTAACAACTAACGTGGTAATTATAAAATTTACGTACTTAATGAATATACCAAAGACCAAAACGTGGTTTAGTGGAAGTGAAAATTTGATTACTATTTGACTTATCGACATGAACAGGGACGAGTTTTATTGGGAAGAGCAACTAAGTCCAGTGAACTAAAGGCGTTGGCTTCAAAAAATGCGGCCGTTGGACTTCAAATTTAAAATCTGCGCCAAAAATTTTTGGGTATAAAAATCTTTCGTGTACCCTATGGTTTAGTTTGGCCCCAAAACGCAACCATCTATACTTCAACGCGCTCTAGCATTTGAACTGTTCGTTTGACAAAAAAATTTAAGAGACATAATTTCTAGAAAATTGATTGTAGCTTATTTTTCTATAGGGACACTTTTCTCCAACAGTGCCTAGTTTTCGAGTTATGGGCGATAAACAAAACAAGTTTTTTGGTCAATTTTGGAATTATGGAATTTTCCCCAAATTTAAACACGCTCTAGCGCCTCAACTGTTCACCTGAAGAAAAGAAATTTGTAGGAAATTAAATGCACTTTATTTTTGCATGGAAACACTTATCTCAAAAAGTGCGTAGTTCTCGAGTTATAAGCAATAAACTCAAAAAAATCATTTTGACCGATTTTGGAATTTTTGACAAACTTAAATGCGCTAGAGCGCCTAAACGGTTCACCTGAAGAAAAACCCCAGAAGATATAATTTGTAGGAAATTGAATGCCCTTTATTTTTTCATAAGAACACTTTTCTCAAAAGGGGCGTATTTTTCGAGTTATAAGCGATAAACTAGAAAATCAATTTTTAAGCTGATTTTGGAATTTTAGACAAACTTTAACGCGTTTTAGCGCCTAAACCGTTCGTCTGAAGGAAAAAAACCAAGAGATATAATTTATAGGAAATTTGCCGTAGTTTATTTTTATGTAGACGAACTTTTCGTAAAAAGTGCGCGGGTTTCAAGTTATAAGCGAAAGGCCGAAAAATGCCTTCTCGAGACTCCCCTAAAGTTACTGCTGCCACTTCGGTGTGGCAGACGGCTGGTTTAATTACTAATTTGCAATTTGCACTGTTATTTCAGCCTGCATCCTTAAAAAATTTGTCAAAGTTGCCTGGACTATACGACTTATGCGGGTACTATAATATGGGTCGGTCCGCTCTTTTGTTCGAATAAAATGGGGCACGATTTATAGTATTTTGGTTTAAAATAATGAACTGGATATCTGCACTTATAACAAAGTGTAATACGAGCTTGTTAATTTTTATTATCTAATAAATTTCGAAAGAGCACAGGGGCATTTATACAACCCCATTGTTTTCAATGTTTCAACACGAAAAGTAAAATTATTAACCGGTAGCAAATAGCGCTTTTATATACATTTAATAATGGCTTCGAGCATATAATTTCAACTGCAATAGCGACATAAAAAATAGTTAATAAACGACGGATAATTGAAGATTGCAAAATGCAACTTGCGCTACTTTCAATTAAAAAGTTTGAAAAAAAAACGAATGAATATTTGATTTAAAAAGTCGGCACGAGGGATGCGATGTGGTAGTAGTACGTTGCTGTTTTATTTCCATTTTGAATATTTGAATAAGTTCGTGCGCGAACAACAAAATCGATGTACTTTCGTGTTTACTAATCGAATCTTTCAATCTAAAAAGAAGGAGGACAATGAAAAAAGTTATTCGTATTAAGAAAATGGGCACATCTAAAAATAAAAATTAGTGGACGATTTTATTTTATTCCCAAAAGGTGAGTTAAACTTAAACGAATTTTCACATGACGTGACAAAACCTGACCGCTTTACAATTCCTAACTAATAACACTTTATTACAAGATTACGAGGGTCTAATCAGAGATAACCTGATTACAGACTCTTGTTCATTAGCAATGCATGCGCGTTTCACTTCAATTTCGATTCTAAATTAGATTAGAACGAACGAAATTTTCACTTAAGTTTTCTTAATCTACTGTTTAACCTTTCAAATCACGTTTCGCAAAAAAAATTATTCGGCCCAAAATATACATTTCTTTGCTTCGCTAATTTTCACGAAAGGAAATTTTTACGATTCCATATGTCCTGTCCGTCCTATATAGGATAATCAACATAATTTCAAAAAATTGGGCCCTCTTTCATCGTCGCTTAAAATGAAATACTGTCCCAGTGCACTAGATTTTACACGACCCTCGTAATAAAGATATCTCAATCTCGCCGTATAACCCTGGTGTTGATGGAAACAGTCAGATTAAAATTTCTTCAACTAGATTGCAATTTAACGCTAAATTCTTACAATAGTACCAACGTGGACAAAAGTTCTGAAAATTTCTTAGCTCCGCAGTTTCATTTATACGCCCCCTCCGATCTTCTAAGACCTTTTAATCTATTATCACAATACAGAGAAGTTTTTCAGAACTAAATTGAAAAGAGTGAAGAAGGTCATTGACAAGTATTTAAAAACATTGAGAGAATTGTGGTATGATTTTCGAAAACGGAAGTTTTACCACACACATATTTTCCACGTTAAACCAAAAATTGATATTCACTACCTCGAGAGCATCAAATAGAAAATCGTGCCAAGAAAACCACATTACAGTAGTTCATTGTAGCATAAAAGTCAACCTGTGTCAGTTGGAAACTTTTCAAAAAATAACTTTGAAGAAAAGCTTCCGAGCATCTAATAAATTGTAAGAGACGTCTACGTCGTTTGTACTTTCATTAAGAAAATCGATGGAGTCGTTGATTTTTTTTAAACCCACCCCGAAAAACCTCGTACTTTTACATTAAATTATACGAAAGTAAACCGACGCAATATTAAATAGACGAAAATTGTTGGTAATTTTTGCTGAATAAATATTAAAGGAACTTCAAAGAGCTTCCCGAAAGTTCATAAAATATTCAAAAAGTAATTTAAGTTCGGATAATTTGTTATAAAAATATTAACTTTTCAGTTAGCCAAAATAAACATAACAAATCCCGAGGGTAGTACACGTACGTATAATTCCCGCAAAAGCTTTTTATATGTCCACGATTCTTGCTGCTAATGCCCTTAATCCCGCCATAAATTCCTGCTGAATGCCGTATAAACATAAGATTAGCTCCAAATTTCGGCTACTTTTTCAGCGCTTTACAACAGTAATCCCAAAAAACGCATTTAAAAAAAATTATTTACTTATAGTTAATCACTTCTACTATTCACGACAATTAATTATACCACACAGATTATTAAAATTACGAAAACGAAGTTGCAAAAATAGAATCGCGATACAATAATTGTTAGTAAACACGCGATACTAACAACTTCACTCTCGACCTCATACTGTGCGGTCGCGGCCCGCCGAGTACGCTGCAGGACGCCGACGCAATTTCGCACATGCGCCATCTACATGGATGAACGAAAACCCAGCTGCTACTACGCTCCTGCACAAGACAATTTTCCGAGCTTTCCAAATCCGAACCAAAAATTTTATTTTCTTTCCGCAAAAAAAACAAACAAAAGGCCGAAAGAAATATCAATTAGTTGCAAAAATAAATTACGGCCACAACCCACAACAAGAGTTTACTAAAGAGACGAAATAAGAATTTAGCATTTGGGACAAATTAATTTTACTATTATCAAACAAAAGTCTACAAATTATTTATACTTTAAATCAAAGGAGGAATTCCAAGAGCGGAACGACGCCATCGGAGCCTTTCAACTCTTGCCAAGATGCCAAGTCGGTTAAAATTAAATTATTAGCTAAATTTTTAGCTACTAATAGCAATCAATGTATTGTCGGTGTTTTAAAAAAGACATAAATAATTCTCGAGATTTTGGTAGATAGTAAGAACCAATTACACATAGCTTCGTCCTCGCTCACAAACACCCTCCGAGAAAGTACCGAAGAAGACTAAATTTGGAATTTTTGTTGCAGGCTTGCAGGAGCTGTGGGTCCTAAACAGCAAATAATAAACAAATGAATTTTAGACTCAAAAGTGCCTAGAAAATAAATTTCAGGGCGTCTTCTCGCCTCTAATTTTTATCAATGCGCCGTGGTTCTGTTCTCGTGTCGTGACCAAGAACACACGTACCAAACTTCATCAAATATTTGGCTTAAAGCGTTGTGTTTAGAGCGAGAGAGGCAACCAAGCAATTTTCTGTCCCATACGGACATTTCTCGTAACGAACATTTCCGCACTCAAGTTTTTTAGACATCAGTAGCGCCTTTTGCTTTGGACGAAAAAGTAAAATTTATGATTTTATCGTTTATCCAACAATCCTATTTACTGAGGGCGTATTTTTCTCTTCGACATCTGAGTTTCTTGACTTGGCGAGGGTGTATTTCACAAAAAACAGGAAAGCGAAAAGTAAATTTCGTGTAGATGGAGTCTTTCAAGATTAGAGACATCAGTTTCCAATATTCCAACACTTGAAGTAGGCACTTGTATGAAAAATCAAGTCTAGACCTCATTCACCAAAACGCTCTTCCCTAGCTCTGATGTTTTTCGAAATGTTAAGATTCCATAAAATATAAAGCCAATTTGAATTACTATTTCACTCAAATAGTTCGTGAGTTATGTTTACAGAAAAGTCCTACACTGTGCTTAATGATCTAGCAAAAACTCCTCCAATGAAAAAAGAGAATGTAAGTTTTTAAGTGGGACACACATCAGAAACCCAGGCATCAGGCGCGGGTCTTTCCAAAAGAGTCATGCCCAGGAAAAGTTAAAACACTATTAAGTTATAGCAGAACACATTTAAAGAACATTGATAGGCCTAATACTAGCGGGCCACTGGCCCAATAAAATCTTAGAAACTCAGAGGCCCGAGAGGACTATAATATGTGATGTGATGTAGTGTGGATGTTGTGAGAACGAAAACAAACATCTCCAACATATTTTATGCAATTTCCAGCTTTTGTGATACTTAGATAGTCTACCCTGGGTTCTGCTTATCCGGAACTAGTAAATAGTGGATACATAAAAGACCCATCTAAGCAGGACCGTATTAGAGTTCTGCGAGGAGACTGAACTGCAGACCGACCTATATTACGACCCGTTAGAAAAGACCGCTATCGTAAGTGCAAGTTTAGTACCAAGCTTTACAATACTATTTTTTATTGAAACCAGGGTTTGGTCTCATTTGTGCACACGTCCACTCTTCGGGTCTATATATTCTGCTCCCTGTACGTCTTTGGGTATTACCGAGGTTATTAGTAGTTTCCCTGGGGTTTTCAAAAACATCAGATTTAACTCCCAGCTCCCCTCCGTCACATACTCCTCACCTTGCCAAAAGCGACTACGTGTTAGTGCAGTTAAACTCGCAATTTCATCGTCTACATCACAGAGCGGCACCACTTTCGGTGCCCTACCCTACTTGTTTCCTATGTAAGTTTTAGATCATTCGTCCTCCAGTGTGCGATGCTTCCTTTTATGAGCTCCTTTCCTTACTGCCGAGCGAGCAATCATCTTTGAGACCCACATGCTGGTTGGGGATCCATGGCCGAACTAGTGGATTCTTGCTATCGTTTAACAAGCTCTTTTCAAGTCTTTTCGGCAATGAAAAACATTGCGAGCGGTTAGGAAATCAAAGACCCTAACTTCAAAAGCAATTGATGCATAAATCCTATTCGTTATAAAAATATAAAAATTCCTCGGTAATTCAAGTTTTACAATTTAAGCCACTTAGTGGCAAAAAAAAAATTGTTCCCAATTAATTTGAAATACATAATTTTTCCACCGGTCTTAAAGTTGCGAATTTCTCGCGGCGTAAATTTAATTAATGATTTCAACTCTTAATACGCTGTTAAAATATTTAATAATAATCTCATTAAAATAAAGTTGTAATTTAGAAAATGTTCTTTATTGGGCAATTTAGAAAAATTAGCGGAAATTACTTTTAAAGTACTATCCGAAAGCTTTTATCTTTAGAAGCTACATCTAATTAAATTATTAGATGCAAATTTATGTCGAATATTTATCGACGTTATTAATATTAACGGTGCTCATTTATTTGATTTAGTTAATAATAATGAAGAACACTAGTGATAATGTACAAAAAAGTACCTACCTATAAACAACAATATTTTTAAATTCGCCTCGTTTTATTTCCAAATTTGTACGTACCATCAGCACTGTATTTTTATTTTCTATCCTTTTTCACATACATATTGACAGTTTTAATTGAGGCAAAATTGATAATTGGTAACATAAATCAAAACACGACGCTTAAAGGTTATTAAATCGGGCCAATTTGTTTAGCCGATTGAAAACCAATTAGCTACAGATAATGACAGGGCAGTGTAATTGAATTAACGAAATAAAAAAACAATAGACTTAAATTAATAGCTAGTGAGGAATGGTAATTTTGTTTCGATGATGAATGGGAAAGAAAATTATCGATGAATAATTTATTATACCAAATAGTGAGCCAAACTCCAATAAGTTCGATGGAACTAAAACGTTAGATGTGAGATGTGACGGCACATGGTGGTTGATAAAGTCGAAACATAGCTAAAATAATAGCTTCTCGTAGCCTACCGCTTTTTGACAAAGTTTTCTTCCCATAATGTATAAAGGGGTCAGGATACGCATTCCAGGAGAGGAGAAGAAATGGCAAATACTAAAATAAGATGCCTATAGGCTGGCCAATAAAAAACGAACCACTTGGTATTAGTTGGACTCAGACTATTTCGAGTTGGGTTTTTTGGGCGAAGACAATACTCTTCACGAGCGAAGAACGATCACGCTCCACTGCCCCACTCGTAAATTGTTATTCCAAAACCGAAACTATCCTACAAAATGTTATAAACAAAATCGTGGATCTTGCATTGCATATAAATATCTCGCTATTATAGCAGTATAGAGATGTTAAGGCCCCTTACAGACGAAGCGATTCGAATGTACTATTAATAAGATAACATTTTTATGAGGAGTAATACAGTAGGTACAGTACAGAAGAGTCCTCGAATCGTATATCTTTAGAAGCAATAAACTCCCCCATTACAAAACGATCTTAAAATCATATCACATTAAGCGCTATCGCCTTTATCGACTATTAATATCGACGTAAACGTAAGCACTATCTTTAACGGTGTGAACTGACCCGGAAACATATTCCGTATTGTGCCTTTTGTAAATGTTATTCGCACATTCGCACAAGTTTTGCGATGTAAATATTGTCTCTTGTAATACGGCCAATTTTGTAATGTTAATTGGGGTATTTCGATTAGTTGATCGATAATGCAAATAAGCCCATGTTTAATAACGTAAAACAAGTATCAATTTCGACGATGTGTTTTACGTGCACGAAGGGACGTGTCTAAAAAAATCCATTTATAAAGCCTCGGCACGTCGTCTCGATATTAAAGTATAAATTTGCATTTCCTTTTATTGTCGGTGGCGTAACAACATCCCCCAAAAAAAGCTGCCGTAAAATTCCCCAAAATCATTTTCGAATGATGTTTCTTTCGATAAAGATATCTACTCGTTACAAAGTTGAATGTTTTTAAAATCGAAGTTCGAAGTTCAGTTTTCCCTTGTCGACAATATCGAGCAAACAAAATAATGCCTTATACATTTTGAAAAGAATACCGATATAAAAGAAAAGGTATAAAGATTTGAAAAAGACAGAAAATGGAACATTCGAAGATGAAAACGATAAGAACGCGAGTCCACGTCGAATAAGGTATCGATTTTAAATTCAAAGGGCTTGCGGTAGCGGACAATAAAAACGGCAATGGCGATGTCTGCAAAGATTGAAACGCTTACGGGCGCCGCATCCGAATAGCTCTTAAATAAATTATCGCCCGAGCGGATTACGGCATTAAGAATAAGACAAACGAACGCGATACTTTTCAGACGCTATAAACTTGTACTTACTATTTTTACAACAAAATATCCTTCTTAAAGGAGAGAAATATTTATAAAACGCTTAACTTCTCTACATTAAATTCGATCGATTAGGATTACACGAATCCTTTACAATTCTCCACAAAAAGCCAACATAAAAAGGAGTCAACGGAAGACGTCCACGAAAAGTGCGAAATTATTTATCGTATTTTCCTTTTTATTCGGCAAAACAAATATTATATCCGGATTAAACAATACGTCCGGATTATCGGAATTTTTTACGTATCGGTCTACAAATTATAATTGTGGCGAACTAAAATTAGTACATCGAAAAGGAGTTAGAGGTTTACTTCACAAGGCATCCCGAGATGGCGACTTCGATCTCGTTGGATATCTGAATCTAACTGGATCGAAATGTCCATCTCGGAGAATCAAAGAAAATTCAAGAATTCCGGTATTGGGCCGTATTTATACCAAAGATATTTTCTACACTTCCTGTTTTTTTGTTTAATATCACCATTATCCATCAGCTTCTTCCTTTTCTTCAAATCGCTTTTCAAATACGTTTCGGCAGAACTGTGACACCTCCGGCATGGCCGCCAGAAAAACAGCGACATGTCAACGCTAAAATTCTGAGCGACCGTTCTTGAAACGTTGAAACTCGGCCACTACCACGTTTGTTCCCACATCCTGTTTATGTAGGTTCTACCCGATGTGTCTAGTGGTAGTCTCCAATCATTCTCCAATCTTCGGCGATCTAGCCTTCTGCCTTCCATTTCGCCTGAACGATTTTCTTTCCAGTCGGTAAGAGTCTCTTCGTTGTAAGATGCTGCATCTATCGATTATCATAACTCATAACTTTAGCCAGTCGTAGTATTTACATTTCTAATATTAATAAAAGTTTGCTTTCCTCGCTACCCGTTGGAGTGCCAATTCAAATTTATCTTCGCCTGTTGCCAAAGAACCTAATAATGTGAGGTCGTCCACGTATCGTATGTTGCTTAATTTTATTCTGGCTCTCGATACTCCCTCTTCGTGGTCGCTTAGAGCAAGTATTAAACGTTTCTGAGAAAGTATGCATCCCTGTTGCATGAGTTTTTGAACTTAATGGGTCCGAAGTTGTATAAGCGAGTTTGACTACTGCACCCTTTGATTCGTAAAGCTAAAAATCCCATATTGTGACGAGATGAGTTGGGCCTCTCATTTCTTTTAGTACTCTCCAATCGAATTTCACCAAAAAAATAAATACGAGAACAAAAGCTTCTGTCGGTACATCAAGCCCTAAGACCAAAAATACCCCAGCGAAGGAGCATAACGAAATGTAACGTTAAATCAGAATTTCGGTACATGGCGCAGTCGGACACGATCCGGATAAGGAAAACAATGTAACAATAATTTCGCTTAAAGAATAATTGAGCAAAAACTAAAAGCACTTCTGGACTTTAAATTATTCATCGCGCTTAATCATAATTTAATCCAACTTTGATTAATACAGTCCCTTTTAACTACAAGTAATTTACATTTTTAACAAAGAAGAAAAAAATACTTTGAATATAATCTAAGACAGTTATCTACTACTATAATTTATTCCATAACAAGATAGAAAATTAATAACCAGTTCTAATTTAACAATCATTTCTTAAACAGCCTAATTATAAAAACAAATGTTTTAAAAATTCTTGAATTTTAAATCGGATTAAGGCTTCGAGCGTACACGCGAACGTTTGCCGGTGTTCGCTTATATGGAAGTCAAACAATTTGTTCGACTATGCGTCGATTAGCATACAATAAGCTCTTAACTTTGTGATTCTTACAACTGAACTATAAGTGAAGACCGTTTTGTAAGGACAAAAAAGTTATTGACTTATTACACAAGCGAGAAAATTGAGATTATTTATCAGCAACTTCATTCGAAACTTAAAAGTTCCTAACACAATGCTAGTCGTTTGGCACAACAATGATACGCATCGTGTACGCGGTTATTATATCGGGAAGAGAGAGGAGTCGTTTGAGTTGTGGAATTTTCTTTCAGCAACAACATGGTGGAAAAACAATATCGAGTTAGACCGCAACCAAGTGGAAAAAGCATCGTTACCTTAAATCTTCAATTCCAATATCCGAGTAATATTACCAAAGTTTATTGATACGAAAACAGACTATTAAATTTACTTCTTTTAGAAAACATTGCCAATCGTCCAAGATCAGAATAAGAAAAGCAAATAAATAATTGATGTATATTTGTTACTTGTCCCATGAAAAACTTTTTTGTTCGATTTCCCTGACCAGTTTAATTGATGGCCAAAACACCGAGATACAAGGAGGCGACGATAGTCCCTTACATTAATAAATTAACCGGTATTAGCACTCGCCATAAAATTTTATGTTTAGGCCGTACCCTTTAAGAAATTCTAGATCCTCCCCTGACCCAACAATCCCCAAAATGGAATTACCAAGTTTGTATTAAGAGTTCATGCACACGTCGAAGCGTTTCTGTTGCTATCACATCATACGTCTTTCTATTATAACTAAAATCAACGGCTGCATTTTTAGGCCTTCGGTCAAAATCCTAAATTAATTTGGAACGCAATTTCGAGCCCTCACATTGAAAAAATAACCTAAAACAAAATCCTCGATAATTTTACGATTGAAAAACAAACAAAGAGAAATGCGGATCAAATTCCAAACAATGATTATTGGATTAGCATTTAAATTAAATAAACACAACAACAAATTTTAGCTTCAAATTATTTCATCTCAATCAATATCAACCAGAAATTTAATTTGGGAATTTATTCGCAGACAAATCAAATAATTCTCGACAAGGGACGATTTTCCACAAAAGCTGCCTTCGAACAATTCGTGTCTGTACTGCATTGATGGAATAATCAATTTAATGAACTTTGGTTTTATGTTTCTTAACATGACTCTGTATTAGACATTCCGCATCACGAATCCAACATCTGAACTTCCACTTTGGTTTTCTGCATCTAAATCCTCGAAAGATTTACTCGTTAGTACTGCCATTTTTAGAGTAACCGCTGTTTAAACGGCACATGTTACATTTACTGGGGCAATGCGTGAGCCCGAACCGGCCAATAATTATTTCTTCGACTGTACCTGGTATGAGTTGAGACGATTTTGCTAGGTGGTCCGTCATCTCATCGCCTCCAATTAATAGACTGCAATATAGGGCGGGAGCCCGTTTAAACAATATTGTTAACAGTTCGAAAGACAGTTTCAGTACTGCTGGATTTTTGTATCTGTATCTTTCAGTATTCAATAATCCTATCATATTTATATCTACCACCCTGTGGTTAAATTTATAGACTTCTAACACCGTTCAAGTGGATTTGGTTAGTGCACTTAACCAATACGTAACTTCAAATAGAATAGAAAGATTTGCAATTACAATGGCACCCCTTTCTATTTAATAAATGGAAAGCAATTTTTAGTAAATCTTTAAGCGAGTGTTTTCGGAAACACCCGCTAGGTAAAGAAAAAGTTAGATTAATTTTGAAAAAAGTATCCTTACAGATTAATCACAAACCACGGCCATTTCTTCGACCATATAAAAAATGAACAAAAATAAAAGTTTACCTTATCATCCTCTCCCTCGCTATCACACTGAAAAGAAAAAAAAACAATCCATTAGTAGGATGGCAAACAATAAAAAAGTTAAGTGGACAAAAAACAAACAGAGAATAAAAAGTCAATCTGTTTTTGCGATCATTTTCACGTTCTACGAGTTGTATTCATTCTTTTGCAAAACGATGCCAGTGGCAATAAAAAATCGCCGAAACAGACTAAAAACTTTTTGGATGTTAGAAATGGTATTTTTAGGAAAGCGATTACTTTTTACATTCAAATAAATGTTACTAAAGTATGGTTAAATCTCGTATCATTAATCTTTCGCTTTTTTCTCGTTTATAAGTTTTAATCAAAGTGAAAGAAACGGAAACGAAAAAACTTTTTAGATTAAATAAAGTAATACTCACGATATATCCTTTTCCTGAACTACATCGACTGCTTGCCTGCAACATCGAAAAATGCACCAAGGTTAATAAAAATTAACATACAATTAAAGTCTAAAAATAACGTTTGTTTAAATATTCAACAAACTAAAACATTAGCGTAAACTGGATATATTAGAAGAAGCGTTCCGAGTTTAATTTAAACATAAAAAAAGAAACAGAAAATGGAAACTCCATTTACATTTTACTTCACGTGGAAGTAACACGAATAAGAATTTGCTTCCAATTTTATACGTATAAAAGGAATATAAGTAGAAAGAAAATAATATGATTTTAAAATTACCATGAGAAAAACTAAATTTAAATCGTTTAAAAATTCATCACCAGATGGCGCAGAGAGCTGCTATTAAGGAAATTGCAACTCCGTTCGTTTAATGGAAATAGAAATTTTATGTTTTTACACGCAAATCATTGTCAAGACGACCAAGAAGTTACGACGTGGAACAAACTTAAAAAGATACCTAAATGGAGCCTAAAGGCTAGCTCACACTACTCGAGAATGACGCGCCTCCACGCGTTTAAATAATATTTTGAATACGCCTGAAGGGTATGCAATGCACGGCTTAAAGTTTAAATTGTTTCGCAAGTCGATTATTGAATTTTCTTCCGTTATTTGTCTCATTTTTGGCAAAACCCGAGACAGTAAGTGGGAGCCAGGTGAGGATTACAGCACCACCAACCAGCATCAATTGTTTTTCTAACAGAATCGCCACGTCTAATAAAAATTTTATTCGAACTTTAATTTACAAAAAAACGTAGAAATTCAAAAATTGCCATTCAACTTGTAGCAAACTCGATTGAATGTAACGTTTAATCAAATTTAGAATGAAAGGCAACGAATGAGCGAACACACATCGAAAGCAATTTCCTTCTAGCCATTCAATATTATATGTAGGTACGCTATTTCAAATATTAATTTTGCTTCAATCAAAGCTTTTTTAAAAGAATTCTCTATGGCGTTATTTGAAAATTGTAAAAGTACTCACGTCACTAAGGCGATCTCTAGAACTATCGGCATCTCTCGTTGGAACTGATGAACCAGTCAAACGTTCAGAAGCTCTACCACTATCATCACTCGTACCTGGATCTTGATGAGTTAGAGTTAACCCCTAAAATAAAATAAAAAAGTTACTATCGTAAACGATTTCCACCTCTATATAAACTAGAATCCCTTAGGGGACTATCCGTCTCTTAAGTAAGATTAAGTAAGATTAGAATAGATAATCCTAATAATTACTACGTTTGGTTGGCACAAGTCAAATTATTATTAAGTCGTCATTCTTCCCAGTCCCAATTACAGCAATAACAATTTAAAATCACTTTCATAACCGTTTAATAGCTAATAATCCCTCACGCGGTATAATAAGTGTAAACGATTAGAGACAACTCGATTGTCGAATAAATAAAAATTCATCGATCGAACGTGTTGGTTCATTGGTAAAACTAGACGTGAGACTATATGCACTGCCGTTTCGACCCTTAAATATCTTCTTTGGTTCATTTATCAAGTTGAAAAACGATATAGCTCTTACAAGTAGATTAAATAACAAAAAAAATCGAATGAAAGCTCCTCTAGCAATAAATGTAATTGATATCTACAAAAAAGACTTAGCTCTGTAATTGACTTAAATCGTACAGTGGGTATATTGGTAGAAGCAGGGTCGGCTTAAAGTGCAAAATTATGCCATAAGAAAACCAATTGTACAAGAGCTGACAAACATTACGATATAGGTACCACTCCAAAGATTCATTATTTTTATTTCAAAGTAGGTTTCGAAAGATTTCCATTTCATCTCAGTTTAGTGCATAAGCGGTAACTTGTTAGAACGAGACGTCTGCAGCAGACAGCGCTAGAGTTGGTTGAGACGTTGAGAGGCTACGTGGAAAAATACTTAATAACTCGTAGAAAATTTTTGACAATGCAGACTAAAAGAGCATTGCAAATGAGTAATAAAACCGACCATTTGTCACTACTAAGTGGTAGCATTCACTCAGCAGAGGCGAACAGGGTGAGTATTGGCTCTTTTTTCAGTTTTTCGCTTATAACTTGAAAACCCTGCACTTTTGGAGGAAACTTCTTCTATATAAAAATAAACTACATCAAATTTTCTACAAATTACATCTGTTAGGTTTTATGCTCAGGCAAACGGTTTAGGCGCATTAAAGTTTGGCAAAAATTCTAGAATCAGTTAAAATCTGATTTTTTTAGTTTATCGCTTATAACTCGAAAACTGCACACTTTTAGAGAAAAGCGTTCCTATATAAAAACAAAGTACATACAATTTCCTGCTAATTATATCTCTTAGGTTTCTTTCTTCAGGCGAACAGTTTAGGCTCTAGAACGCGTTAAAGTTTGACAAAAACTCCAGAATCGGTAAAAAATCCGATTCTTTTAGTTTATCGCTTATAACTCGAAAACTGCACACTTTTAGAGAAAAGCGTTCCTATATAAAAACAAAGTACATATAATTTCCTGCTAATTATATCTCTTAGGTTTCTTTCTTCAGGCGAACAGTTCAGGCTCTAGAACGCGTTAAAATTTGACAAAAACTCCAGAATCGGTAAAAAATCTGATTCTTTTAGTTTATCGCTTATAACTCGAAAACTGCGCACTTTTAGAGAAAAGCGTTCCTATATAAAAACAAAGTACATACAATTTCCTGCTAATTATATCTCTTAGGTTTCTTTCTTCAGGCGAACAGTTTAGGCTCTAGAACGCGTTAAAATTTGACAAAAACTCCAGAATCGGTAAAAAATCTGATTCTTTTAGTTTATCGCTTATAACTCGAAAACTGCGCACTTTTAGAGAAAAGCGTTCCTATATAAAAACAAAGTACATACAATTTCCTGCTAATTATATCTCTTAGGTTTCTTTCTTCAGGCGAACAGTTCAGGCTCTAGAACGCGTTAAAATTTGACAAAAACTCCAGAATCGGTAAAAAATCTGATTCTTTTAGTTTATCGCTTATAACTCGAAAACTGCGCACTTTTAGAGAAAAGCGTTCCTATATAAAAACAAAGTACATACAATTTCCTGCTAATTATATCTCTTAGGTTTCTTTCTTCAGGCGAACAGTTTAGGCTCTAGAACGCGTTAAAGTTTGACAAAAACTCCAGAATCGGTAAAAAATCAGATTCTTTTAGTTTATCGCTTATAACTCGAAAACTGCGCACTTTTAGAGAAAAGCGTTCCTATATAAAAACAAAGTACATACAATTTCCTGCTAATTATATCTCTTAGGTTTCTTTCTTCAGGCGAACAGTTCAGGCTCTAGAACGCGTTAAAGTTTGCCAAAAACTCCAGAATCGGTCAAAAACCCGATTCTTTTAGTTTATCGCTTATAACTCGAAAACTGCGCCTTTTTAGAGAAAAGCGTTCCTATAAAAAATAAACTACATACAATTTCTTACAAATTATATCTAGTGGGCCTTGTTCTCAGACGAACGGTTTAGGCGCTAGAGTGCGTTAAAGTTTGACAAAAATTATATGCCGATCATCAGATGCAAGAATTGCAAAGAGAGAAAAAATTTGGTTACTTAGATCGTATCTTGCGCATTTTGCATTTTACGATTATGGTTATGTAAAGCGTAAATTCAAAAATTATCGAATTTCATTCAATGAATCTTAACGAGCAATTCGGAATTTATGTTTCAACTTGTGTGTTCTATACGAGAGAAAACTAAGCTCTAATAAAGCTTTCACATTTCGTGAATTTGAAGATTTGAATTCTTCATTCTTATACAGAAAAACAGTTAAAAGCGTGCTCATGAAATGTTGACACGAAAATAAATGCGACTTACCGAAAGAAGTTTTAGAGTTGAATATTTTACATAAACCTTTTATTTAACGCCTCTCAATTTGCTCCTCTCAGACTCTCGCGTTAAATCAAAACATAACCATAAAACGATGTAAGAAAAGTAAAGTTTGAAATAGAAAAATAAAAAAGTTAAAGAATTTTGATTTAAATTTTTCAACTTCCGTACATTTCCAACAACATAAAGTTTTCAAAAGTGCGAATTGAATTTTCTAGATCGTCGAACGAACACCTACCTCGGAGCAATTATAATCAATCACGAATAAAAGGAAAAAAGGGCGAATTTTTTAATTCTCCCATGTTTTATTTAAAATCCACTTTGAGCTTGCCTTTTATGCAAAAACCTCAAATTTGTTGTTTCGGATATAAATAGGGGATCGTAATCCACGCATTTATAACAATTTTGATCAATAATTAGAAAGAGTAAGAGGTCACTAAACGAAGTGTGATCCCAAAGTTCCGGCGACACAAAGCCGACATAATCCCGATGGATCTACCGTTGCTAACACTGAAAGGATCCCTTGTCATCCCTCGTAACAAATAAACCATTAAAAATCTAAACGGCTTACCAAACTTTTAGATTAAATAACAAAAAAAGCCCCGAAGATTTAATTATTAATTTAAAAAAGCAAATTAAATTGTCCCCTTTTTCCGTGTTCCCATCTAGTATAATAAAATAAATAACCGAGCGAATTAATTAAGGTTAATAATCGACACGATAATTACTCGATTAAATAATTACTCCGGCGTGTACATAGAAGGGTTAGTGAAAAATGATTACGAATCTACGCCTCCTTATTATTTTAATTGACTTAATGGTCGTAATTACTAAAAATTATACTCTTTATTATCGCGTACATAATTAGTAGTTTACTCTAAACACGACGTTAAAAATTGTAGCTCCTTGAAGTAACAACTTTCTTGAAACCGCCATCTGCATAATTACATAACGTCCGACATAATTTAATAAAAAGCCACAGCCCCAGTTGTAAAATGCTACAATCCAACTGTCGATATTTCACGAGAAATTTAAAATTAGCGCAAAATTATTAACGTGGTATCAAGTGAATTGGTCTGCCATCTACCTTGGAAGTATCGCACTAACTTGAAAAGCTTCCTCCTAACAAGTTTATCGCGCGCTTTCACTATTTATACCGATGCACTATGATTTTTGCAGAGCGATTTTGTCGATCGACGCAGTGAAAATGCCTCCTACCTACCAAAGCAAACACTGGCTGTTGCTGAGTAATTAATTCTAATAAATTCTTTAGAAAACGTCAATTTGCAAATTAATAAAATAAATCACGGCCTACTTAACTGCTATTAAAAGATTCCGAACAATAATCGAGCCTTAATTAATATAAAGTGAAAACAACTTAATAGAAAATTAAAATAAGATTAATGAACTTTACTGATCACGAGATAGGAATTTTCTTCATTTATCATTAAACAATTAAACGTGTACTCTATAATAATACAATGTATGGTAGGTAATTGATATAAAATAAAGACGAAAGGGAATTATCGATATCGATAAAATAAACAAGATATCGAGATGTTATTCCGGCACATAAAATGGCACATTTGCGGCGCCACTAAACGAAATGTTTGTTTATATTTTCATTAAGTGATAATGGCAAACAATTTTCTTTTGTTTACAAACACTTTACCTTACTTTTCCAATTTAAGCCTTTCTTCGCTCAACTATGAACATCATCAAACACGTTTTTTGTTAACGACAAAAAAATTAAACGCCAACTAAACACCCAGTGCGAAGGACCAACCAACCTGAACTTGTTGTGTTTAAACCCTTTAAGACTTAAAAAGGCCGTCTCTTTTCGTTACTCGTATAAATTCCGTTGAAACCCCAAAGACTCGGAAACACACAAAAATGTCAAGTTGAGATTAAAATAATAAAAAATTGCCCAAAAGAGAATGTAACAACTTGAAAACGGAATAAATATACATAAAACAGAAGCTATCAAAAGCTTAACTAAAGAAAGAAAACGGGATGCGATGCAGCTTTCAATGATTTTCAAGAAGAGATTAGGGGATAAAGCTTCGCTTTTAAACTTTTCGCGTTCAATATCGTGACAGCGCTGAGAGCTTATCCGGCAGACTACTAACACACAATCTTTATTGCAAATTCGCAGAGATGAAAGAAACAGGTGCAAAAAGCGACCAACACGAGAATTACATTCACTCAAACAAAATCTATTTGTTTTTACAAAAAATGGCAATTGCACTTGTAAGTTTAAAAAAAAAGTTCCAATTTCTTTTTAGATGAAAGAGCTCCCTCCAGACTTTACTATTCTGTAACCGCAGCACGACAAACAAGAATCCAAGTGACAATGCACCAACTACCATCACGTATTACTAAAGTGAGCAAATGCATCGACCTTGAATAATATAGAAAAATAATCAAAATCAGTAATATTTAGTAGGTATTTGGAATTTAGAGTAGGGGCTCTGTGGGAACTAGGGCCGACGTTCTTCCGATTCTATCTCTACAGTGTAAAACAAACTTTGCCGTTCTAGAGGCTTTTTACCACTTAATGAATCTAGAAATTGTCAGGAAGAACTAGCATGTTCCGGCATGTTCGAGATACACAATCAAAAAATCTACAAGAATGCACCCGAAAAATTGAGAAGCCGCGTGGTCAAATGGATTCATTCGGTAAACAAAACGTTGTCTAACTTTACGGCGCTCTAGCGCCTGAGCTGTGCGGCTGACGTAAAAACCCTGAAAGACATAATTTGTAGGAAATTTAAGCTAATTTATTTTTGTATAAAAACTATTTTTTCCAAAAAGGCGTAGTTTCCGAGTTATAAGCGAAAAACTACAAAAACAGCTTTTTGACCGATATTGGAATTCTCGTGAAACTTTAACGCGCTTTAGCGCCTAAACCGTACGTACGTATGACGTAAAAAACCTGAGAGACATTATTTGTAGAAAATTTAATCTAATTTATTTTTGTATAGAAACGATTTTCTCCAAATTGGCATAGTTTCCGAGTTAAAAGCGAAAAACTAAACGAACGGCTTTTTGACCGATTTGGGAATTCTCGTCAAACTTTAACACGCTCTAGCGCCTAAACCGTGCGTATGACGTAAAAAACTGAAAGACATTATTTGTAGGAAATTTAATTTAATTTATTTTTGTATAGAAACGAATTTCTCCAAATTGGCGTAGATTCAGAGTTATAAGTAAAAAACTAAAAAAAGTTTTTTTGGCAATTTTGGAATTCTCGTCAAACTTTAACACGCTCTAGCTCCTAAACAGTTAGTATAAAAGAAACAACCTAAAAAACGTAATTTGTGCAAAATTTAAAGTAGTTTATTTTTGTGAAGAAATGATTTTCTAAATAAGTGTGTAGTTTTCAAGTTATCAGCGAAAAACTGAAAAAATTAGTTTTTTCAGTTTTTTGCACTTTTCTCAGAACGGGTCACTTTTTTACGAAGAGACATAGTGGAAATTCGGATTCAGCTTCTCAAAATACATAAAGAACGCTATACAGAAAAAGGACCTATTTTTCCTGCCAAACTAGTAGATACCTATTTGACTAGACTATAATAGCTGAATTCGTTTGATTATTCAGACTCGTCATTACGAAACACGGTAATTGCCGTTAACCGGCATACAGTGCGATTACATTATTAATTCTCTTTAGTGAATTAAAATAAATTATAAACGAGTGAAAATAACGTAAATAATTGGTGTTAATGTAAATAAATTATTTAGTTGTTAGTGAGAATAAATAAAAGCTTATCTATAGTCCAAGTAACTTTATGTTGTAATACAAAGTTGCCGGAAAAGTGGCCCAGCAAATGGAAGTTGCTTTCCTGTCTTCTAAAAACTTCTATAGGCTTTTTGCATCTTAAAGTCTTTGTCCAATACCCTCAAGATTTTCTTGTGTCTATAACCTTTCTAAAGCCCCTTCTTGTCCTTATCGACGTTTTTTGTCTGTTAGTCCTTTCCAAAGTTTTACCAGGTACCTTTAAGGCTCTAGTAGAATATCCTAAAGAACCTTCTACAAACAATTTTTGCCTTTTCCAAGCAGCTTCTCTATCCTGTGCCTTTTCAACTTTCATAAGTCGTTCAGAAAACCTGAGATGGAACTCTCAAAGTTGTCACAGGATTGATCGGTTATACGGTTGTATCTTCCATCGCTTTTTACTTTATAAGAGAAAACTGAAATTTAATCTATTTGTTTGACTGTGTATCTCATAAGAGTGGTCGGTTGGTTTTCATATCTCCGCTTGTCTGACTATCCGTTTGTCCAATGTCCACCCAGTCGCCTGTCACCCGTTCGCCTACCCATCTTTTCTCCTGCTCGTCCCATACCAATTTCTTATTCTTTGTATCATGGTTGTGTACTTTAGCTCGCAAATTAAAATTTCGTCTAATAGCGAGTATCCCAAATTATAATTTTTACTGAGCTTAAAAGCGCGTTCGCCGACTCCATACCTCTTATAATATACTAATATCCATTAACTTTATTTTGTTATTTGCTTTTAAAAGCTTTATTAGGGCGTTATTATTTAATAAAATAAATGAATAAGCACCTCGAGCAAACAAATTTTCGCTATTATAGAAGCAGACTTGATTTAATTATATAATAAGGAAGCCAACCAAACAAAATAATGAATGAATAGGATCGACTTAAGAGTATTTACAAAAGGGGTCTCTTTTATTGTACCACGAGATCATAAAATAAGCATAGCAAGTTAAACCTGACAAGTGCAACATTATGTTCGCTTGTCCCAAGTTTCGAATAAGAAGCACGAGATATATACCCCCTTTAAATGCATAACCCATCATGGTGGTTCATTCATTATTCATAACACAACATGCGATAGTTCATTTGAACCTTCAGCATCGATACACACTTAAAAGAGGTAACAATGCGCTGTAGCGCAACTTGATGTTATTGTAATACGATCGAGAACTGTTAATGACGAAATCTTGTTAAATATGCTACAAATCGATTGTTCCACTAAGCAAAGCAAGCGACGGAAAATTTAACAAAGTTAATACCGATTTTCTTTCCCCGTATATACCGCTCGGAAGTGCAGTACTAAACCTGAAGTTTGCATTGGACGATTAAAATCTCTCGTCTTGCCGCAATCTTTTGCCCACTTTAAACTGTAGACATATCGGTTTCATCGCCGACACACGTTCCAAATCGGAACAGGTGAGATCCGCAGCTTTACCCCAATTCCGGATGACAAAATTTTGTCGAATCGTTACGACGTTACGACCGCACGGTTGGCAATTCCAAATTGGATCTACTAAGTGCCGGTTTGTTCGTAACTTAACATTTTCCGTGTCGAAACGAACAGCTCACAAAACGAGATATGAATTAATTCGGTTAACAAGCGTCTAGGTATATGTACAAACTAATGTATTACAGAATAAACAATCAGCAAATCAGTACAAACACACACAATACATAACTCATTAGTGAAAAGCTACAAGCAGTAATCGAATGATGTTTAAACTTACGACATTAAACACGCAAATCAATTATTCTAAAACAGTAGTTGGTTTCGTCGATCGGCTACTGAAAAGTTGCACTATAATTTTATTTAAACAACATGAGCCCGTCTATATGCAGAGAAAGTGTCGACGCATTTATAAAATATATTTTCCATTTTCGTTAAATCATAAAATATAAGAAATGCCAAGTCAGTGCGGACGAGTGACCATTTAAGGATACTTTGTACGCTGTGCACATCCACGAGAGCACCCTCGAGATACAGTTTAACCATTTCTATATATCGTGCAAATTAATGAGAAAAAAGTTGTGCAAAAAACACACTTACGAGCTTTAGTTTCGCCTAATTGGAAATCGTTTACGTCCTACCATTTAAATTGAGAAACGTCCAGAAGGTATTCATTAGTAATTGAGGAAACTCGCACTCGCTTGTACTCGTCTGCACTTAACTGATGAGGTGATCAGGAAACGGCTTTTGCACGTAAGTGTTTGTTAAAAATAAAAAGTCACAAATGAAAAATTAAAGAGAACCCCCGCAGGGGATTGAAATGGAGAAAAGAAGCTCAAGCGTTCCACAAGGCTCGTTGTTGGGTCCCGCCCTGTTTATTGCTTATATATCGGACCTGCCTTATGGATTGTCTTCTGTTTAGAAGAACTCATGGTAACCCCATTGAAACGTACAAAATTATCCAAAACTACTACTCTGTACAAGCAACTAATTTGTTGTTGAGCCCTAACATCTCTCTGAGGGTCCGCCGCTTGAAACTCATTCCATAAATATTGTCGCAATGGAGTCGCGAGTGAATGGAACGCCTTGCCTAGTATTGTGGTAGACTCTCTTTCAGTGAATACCTTTAAAATCGACCGGATGATTATTTGGACCCAGTAAACTCATAGACTATAGATACAATACTAACTGTCTGTCTCTACACTGTATAATTTATTAATAATTTTTGTAAAAGTCTTATCGGCATCACGCCGCCTTCGTTTTGTAAAAAAAAAATAATAACTACGAAGAGCCGACCAGTCATGTGAAGTTCGGTATATCCCAAAATACAAACGTGTGCCAAAATGTTAAGAAATATCGAGTGAGTCGATAAAATAACTGTCTATGTGTCTATACCTATACACTATGACGTAAAAAAACTAATCTAAAAAACTCGCCGAGTCGAGTAGGTACTTAGTCCAAAAAGCCTTCACTGACAAAAAAATTAACCACTCGAAAATTAATCTGTAGCAACTTCAAGGTCAAGTAAGACATCACGTTCAAGCACAAAACGTCAAGACATCCCGTTGCGGCAACAAAAAATAGCAAATACAAAATTTGGTCAAGTAGAAGGATCAATTTCCTGTTTTTTTATTAACCCAATTTCGAGCAATTTTATATCGGGCAGAAATTCGATATTAAAAGTGACACTTACATGTACAGGTGTTGGATGTGCAGATATGTGGTGTGTAATGTGCGGGCGAGTCTCGTGACGGGGAGCCTTTTCGTCCAGAAGCCTCTTGACATCCTTTCCGGCGAGCTTTATCACGCTCTAAAACAATAGTTTACTGTTAAGTTAAGTACAACATGCATCGTGAACAAAAATAAGGGTTGAAGTGTACGGATGGGTTTTAAAACGGTAAGTTCGCGTAAGTTAGGTAAAAGACAGCTGACCGCGAGGGCACTGCCCCTAGTCCGATGTCCTCAAGGTGAGCTTCTTGAACCGGCATTCCACGATACTTTAGGTATAGTAGGTAGGGTGTATGAACTAGGTATACAACATATCCACAACACACATTTTAACACTAAACGCACAAAGCGTGTTTACTAACTTCAAAACAAACGCAATTACATAATAATATTCTCAACTTACACAAAATTAATAGGTTAGAATCTGTGATTCTACACACACTCTTCGAACGGATTTAAAAATCGACTTCTTCAATAAACAGTACTCAGAAGTACCGAGAAGAAGATATCAAAGGTCATTAAATTAAAAATCGAGCCTTCGGGATTATGAACAAATATATAATACTACGATATTACTGATATTCTATTGGCTCACATGCGAGATTCGACACGTGGACGTTAGTATAACGCCCCAAAACTCCAACTTTAAACTAATCGTGCCTCTTGTTACGTACTACTTTTCAGTTTTTCTCACTTTTCTGAGCTTAGACCAATTAATATACCGAGAGAGTTTAGATCGAGCGGCCACTAACCATAACAAAGCTTTGGTCGAGTGCTTCCCATCATCGGGAGCGCGAAACAGAAATTATCGCACTCGACGACCCTCTGTCGTTCAATTTTACATAATTCGTATGTTGTAAATTAACCATCGACTCTAAATTCTCCCCTCAAAAGGCGAGAGAAAGTAAAAATGTGGTCGATGGTCGATACATCATTTTCCTTCGAGAAAAGGCCAACACCTTCACATCAATTTGTGAATCTGCGCGTATTATAACATACAGGAAGTTACGCAAATTTAGTTCAATAATTATCCTCATAACAATACTAATAATAGCATAGTACAAAAATAAATGTAGCATATGAATATCTTATCAGTTCATGGAGCGCATAAAATTGCAAAATTTAAAAAAAGCTAATGCAACGAGCAAATTATGTAGTTCCTTCACCTAAAAACATACGGAGAATTAAAAAAAGTCTTTTTCGGTGCTTCGTTTTTGCGCTTTTTTCCTACTTTTTTGCCCGGCAAGCAGCTGGTTAGCTAAGGAAAAAATATGTAATCTACATTAATAACTCTAGTTGCAAAACCGCTGTTGGAAATCTGTGGCCGTGGTTTTTAGTCACCGGATCTGGTCGATTAAAACCGCAAATGTGGAATACACACGTAAGCAACGACGAAGCTTAAACAAGGGATGATAAATGTGTGTGTATTAGTACTAAATGTTTCACATGCAAAAATACTTTTAGTAAATTGTAATTTAAATGGGCGTAATGTGCATAATTATGCGCACCATATAAAAAACGCAGGTCGAGTGTATCGAAATTACATAATATACATCACGGTGTGAATAATCATGTTTTAAGGTAATAAAGGTGAGGATTTTTAATTCACACCACTTATCGGCCATATAATCAGACCATAAATTTCTGCTTGGGTAGAACAATAGGCAACAAAATGAGCAATTTAAAATTTTCATTTAACAATCATTTCAATATTAAATTCAGCGTAAAAGTACATTAATTTGCTACATCAAATCCCTCAGTTAAACCATTAAACACCCATAATGGAAAAAAATTGAATAATTTAAATGTTTCTCACATCCGCCTAAACAAACCATAAAACGCCAAAAATATTTACGCAAAACCGAAGAAAAAAATTGGAAAAGTTGTGCTTCTATATTTTAAAGAGCGAAACTCCCGTGCTCGTTCGAAAAATATTTCTAATTTGGCAAAAAACAAGTTACCTTTTAATAAAATACATAGTAGGTAATTTATATCAAAACATCCAACACCCAACATTTACAAATTCGTTAATTAATTACTACATTACATTATTATAATTATTACATCGAGTTAACTTGATAAGTAGGTCATAGGTGAGACTTCCTCCAAAGTCGCCTTCGAGGCATAATCAAATAATTCGACCGCGTAAAACGCGATAATACACAAACTAATTACGACGAGCTAATTATTGCAAAATTACAAGGTAAAAAATGATCTAATTAAAGTTTTAATTGTAACAATTTATTTCCGATGTTGTAGGTATAAGGTACACATTGTAAACACACAAGCGCTACCTATTATTTTTTATGATTATGGTAGAGGTGTTCGTGTAGAAATTAAATGTAACAGCAATTCGAAGCAATTTGTACCAATTACCAATTACCTATTACTATGAGTTTTTCATAAAATAAAAATAACATCTACGTTCGTTAAATTAACTAATATTTATTACTAAACAGATAAGTGAATGTATCGAACATTTTGTTAATTTAAAAGACTATAAACCATCCGTGCCAATCAATAATTAATAATAAGATCGAGGCTTAATTAACATTTAAAAATATAATAAGAAACAAAGTACAATGGAAAAAAAGATTGACCAATATCCAGAAGACATCGTGAGAATTTACAATGGTGAAGTGAGACCACAAACCACAACACCGAGCTATTACATATTCGGAAAAATATGAAACGAAAATTGTCAAACGTTTTGGTACACACGGACCGTCGTCCGTTGCACAGCGGGCACTTTTCGGCTAAGGGCTTCTAGAAAAAGTAAGAGACGGTGGCTCGAACAACTCCTCAGTTGACGATTTCGTAACTTTCGTAAAATTTTATAACCAAAAACTATTATTTAACCCATTTTTCATTTTAAAAAAGAGAAACAATAAATCGTTGGTTAGACGACACCGGTCAAATATACTACTAAAGCAATTAGAACAAACGTTTTGACAATGCAGGCAAAAAACAATAAAAATGAGTGATAAAACCGACCGTCTGCCACTTCTAAGTGGCAGTATTAACTTAGCGGAGGCTCGAGAAAGATGGGTTTTTGCTATTTTTATACTTTTTGCTTAGAATTTGAAAACTACAAACTAAATCCAATTTTCAACAAATTATTTCTTAGGATTTTTTCTTCAGACGAACGATTTAGGCGCTAGAGCGCGTTCAAGTTTAATGAAAATTCCAAAATCGATCAAAAAGCTGTTTTTTAGTTTTTCGCTTATGACTCGAAAATACCTCTATATAAAATAAAACTACATACATAAAATTTCCTGTAAATTGCATCGTTGAAGATTTTTCTTCAGACGAATGGTTGGGGCGCTAGAACGCGTTAAGATTTCACAAAAATTCCAAAAACTGCCCAAAACCAATTTTCTTTGTTTATTGCTTATACCTCTAAAACTACGCACTTTTTGGGAAAAGTGCTTCTATATAAAAATAAACTACATCAAATTTCCTACAAATCTTATCCCTAAGGTTTTTTCTTCAGACGAGCGGTTTACACGCTAGAGCGCATTAAAGTGTGATACTAATTGAAAAATCTGCCAAAAATTAATTGTTTTAGTTTACCGATTATAACTCGAAAACTACACACTTCTTGAGAAAAGCATATCTAATACAAAAAGAAACTAAATCCAATTTTCTACAAATTATTTCTTCGGATTTTGTCTTCAGACGAGCGATTTAGTCGCTAGAGCGCCGTAAAGTTTAATGAAAACTCCAAAATCGATCAAAAAGCTGTTTTTCAATTTTTCGCTTATGACTCGAAAAATACCCACTTTTTGAAAAAAGTACCTCTATATAAAATTAAACTACATCAAATTTTCTGCAAACTCCATCTTTTAGGGTTTTTCTTCAGACGAATAGTTGAAGCGCTAGAACGCGTTAAGATTTTACAAAAATTCCAAAATCAGCACAAAACTGATTTTTTTGCTTATCGCTTATAACTCTAAAAATACGCCCTTTTGAGAAAAGTGCTTCTATATAAAAATAAACTACACCAAATTTCCTATAAATTATACCTTTTAGGTTTTATCTACAGACGAGCAGTTTAAGCGCTAGAACGCGTTTAAGTTTGACTTCTAAAATCTGCCAATAAAGTGCTATTTTAGTCTATCGCTTAATTTGAAATCTAACGTAGTTTTAGAGAAATGTGATTCTATAGATAAATTTCCTAGATAGATTTGACACACAAGCAGCGGTGCAGCTTTCATGGTGGAAAACGCCTTTGAAACTGAAGAAAACTCGTGCCAACCGGTTCTCTAACCACTAAACTTCAACGCGCTCTAGCGCCTAACCTAAGCCGTTCGGCAAATGTAAAAAATCTAAGAGACCTGATTTACTGGAAATTGAATATACTTTATTTTTCTATAGAAACACTATTCTGTAAAGCTCGTAGCTTTCGAGTTATAACCTATAAACTAAAAAAAGTTTTATTGCCGTTTTTGGAATTCTGTCAAATTTCAAGGCGCCCTAAGCCGCTTGTCTAAAGAAAAAACCTAAGAGACATCGTAAATTAGTCACATAATTAGTGAGGAATTCTGCTTTGCCACTGGTATACTAACAGATAAGTCTAAAATTTTAATTATTCTATAGATTTATCTTCTATTTCCAAACCAACCCCATTAATCTACAAAAATTGATAAAATCAAAAGTATAAAATGTTCGTAAACGATCCTAAATAAAAATTAAATAACTGACATTCCGATTATAACGTGATGTAATATAACGATGACATGATCGTTACAATTACATAAATTTATCGAAGCATTAAAAGTTGCTCATCAATATTTCAACAATAACTCTTAGTTTTTTATTTACAGAACGATCTATAAATAATGGAGATCAACGTAGTGTTTAAGGAGCGTATTTTTAGTACTACTACTCTTTAATTATCGTGTCAACACTTTTTTAATTGAGATATATTTAATATGGTAAATCCAAATATTTTGTCAAAAATAGCTTCGAAGGGGCCGCGAATCCTACTACCGCGCTACTGTTAGTTCGGCTCCTACTATCGGCGTTGATGTGTGTGGTATCTAGTGAAAGAGCCAAAGCCCACTAAAAATGCGTTGGTTGGGAGTTCTAAATGTGGGGCCTACGGCGTACGTCGTTTTAGAATATTTCGGAACAAATAATTCATCGGCCAAAGAGAGTTGTTTAAAATCGTAATTTAAATTCCTTTCACTGTAATAATTAAGCCTTGTGCAGTTAAGGCCGTAGCAGCATTAGTTTTAATAGACTTTACACCGTTTTACACATACGTACATAGCTCTGATTGCACCCATTGCCAACCTAGTAAAACTAAAGCGTACGATAATTAAGCATGCAATGGGTACTAGTTGGTGTATATTTAACAACAAAAAAAGTTACATAACGCAAAGTCCAAGTTACGTTCAACTTTGCAATTTGACAAGACTTGGATGAGTTCAACGGCCACTACTCAAAGACCAACATAGAAAATACTTACGCTCCAAAGACCACACCATATACCTTACAATATTATGCCTAACAGCCTTCCGGTTATCTTAAAATACATGAAAGAAAATAATTTCGAGGCACAGAAATTAGTAGTTGCAGGAAGCTTTTAACGATAGCGCAAATAATTTCTTTGCAATTTGTAAGTAGTGCAAAGTTTAAAAATGTAATATGTAAAGTAAAACCTTGTTACAAGCGACTGTGGAGTAAACTATGTCAAATGACTTGAACAATAAACATAAATTTTAATTACGGCCATTACTTGAGGACGTAATTAAGACCAATAGCCCAAGAAAATTTTTTTTAGAATTTTAGTAGGAGCTTCTTGCCATTGCGAGAGATCTACAACGGATAATCACTTTTTAAAAAACGACGATTTCTTCACCAAACTCGAAAGTAAGAAACCCGCATAGAAAGAGCAAACGTAAACGATCCGTTTATTCCAATATTTTTCCGAAAAAACCTTGCAAGTTATCGTAAAAATCGATATATCAACTGGTAATTTAATTTGATATCCGAAAATAAAGAATATCAAAACTTTATGTGTAATAAGCACTTAGAAACTCTTGGGCCAATCTAAACAAACATTTGGTAATTCTACACAAACTCAAATCCTTTTACTAAAAGCAAGCAACTTCAAAATATTTTTTAAACAAATCCCAAGGCTTCAAATTGTGCAATTACATTGTGAACATTCAATTGCGGCAGAATAGGACTGGCTCTTTTTGTTAAGTTTAGAAAATAAATAATAACTTAGAACGTTTGTCGTACAAGCCACAAGATCGGGTATCGAGAAGCCTGAAGGGTTGTTAATTTGTTATTGTTCCGCCAATTATTCCAAAATCGGTGTTCACAAGCGACTCAGCTGTCACTCATTTTGATACCTCACCGTACACACATAAACGCTGCAATAATGTTGACGATTTGCAATTAGTTCGACCCCTTAATTAAGTTTTAAATTCATTAAATTTATCGAGAAGTAAAGGGATTTTAATTTTAAATAAATTAGTAACAACAAACGATGTAAATTAAGTAGATAAGTAGCAGTTTGCATGCAAATTGCCAATAGATTTTACGTACATGTCTCGTAAAATCCGGCTGCATTTATTTATTTAAATCGATAGATACGTATATACAACTTTAATCGCTGATTGAAAAGCTTGTAAGCAAATTTCAATTTAGTAGAATTGAAAATAATGGCTCGTAATGAAAAAGAGGTGTTCGAGAACGAATCCAAAAAAATCCCACAAATAAGTCTTCTATTATTAAAAGAGTCAAAGGAAATATCGACAGGAAACCGGGCACCGATTATTCCTATTTTCTTCAACCTAAAACTATTTTCATTAAGAGGCGTTTTTTGTACTTTTTCCAATCAAAATTGCGTAATTTGGAGCATGATTAATAATCTCACGAATGGTAGATTAAAAAGTGCAGCACTTTTTATGGTGGAAATGCTAACTGCACACTACACTCCTTGGCTTTTTCCAATTTTTAGCAAGTTCCGTTTTTTTACTAACTTATGGGAGAGTATAAGGTCGAGACACGGTAGTCTTCTTCGACTCTCTTCTGACATTCCCATTCTTACCACGTTCTTGCTATTTCGTTCTCATCGTACCACACATTCAAGTAATTTTACTCAAACTGCAAAAGTTAAAATGGTTACATAAAGACAGACCGATGAACACACAGTAGATGGGAACTTTTACGTTTATTAATATCATACACTTCTTCATTACTAGGATAACCTCCCTGACCCAACCGTGACCCATTTAATCCGAATGACTAACTTCTATTGTGTGGCTTTTCTTTCGATAATCAATTACTTTATTTGTCCCTATTTTTTCAGTTAACTATTTACTCGACAAATAACATAAATTGGGCATATACGAGAAACGAGGGACGTTTGTTACGTAGCCCGATGGTCTAGACAAGAGAGGGCGCTACCAATACCAAGCGTGGTTGGTAAATTGTAAATTTCAACCTTTTACGGCAAATATACTGGTGATTTGTTTTTACACAGTTTTTAATGGTCTTTTTGCTTTAGTAGCAATGGAATATCACTATCAATTGAACTGTGATAGAACAACACAAAAATCATTCAAAATATCCGTTAAATTGTGTTTAACAGTCGTCGCCACTAAAAAAACTTTCTATCCCATTTTATAGCTGTCGGTGAAAACTGAATACTACACACCAGAGACGAAAAAATACCAAAACAATGGATTTCACCAAGAGAAAGTGCACCAAAGAAAGCAAAAACAGTTCAATCGACTGAAAGGGTTATGTCAGTTGTTTTCTCAGATACATGATACTCATGGTCATGGGTGACTTTGGAAAAAGAAGAAACTGTTAGGAGAAGAAGGAGATACATCATTATCGGATTATTTGAACGACAAATTTCAAAATTAACATCCAGATTTAGTAAAGAGAAAAGTTCATTTTCACCAAATAGACGCAAAACTTTACAGAATTCCAGTAACTTTCTCAAGATTTGTATCTGGACTTCTGAAACAATCGAATGTGTCGATGATTAGTTATTTCAACGAGTAGGATGAAAACTATTACTCTGAAGAAGGACGTACTTGATGAACGACCCTAGTAGGAACATCAACTATCCTTTCTCCAATTTGATCAATGTACAATTCTATAATATAAAACTTTGAAGGTAGACTAGTACAAACATTCCTTATTTCATTAAAGAAAAATTAACCCCCAATACTTTTATTAATTCAAACATAAATTCCTGTAGTTTTTTTGTTCTATTGGAATCCATGTACTTGTGTTTCTCGGTGATGCAGAATGAAAAAATGTGACAAGAAAAGAGCTTTTGCCGTCCGGTTATAGTTATAAACCCCTCCCGTTGCATTTTTATAGTAAAATTAATAGTGGACTGGATGTTTATCAATTCAATGAAGTTCCGAAGACAAGGAATTAATTTTTTCAAAAAATTGCTCTCAGAAATTACAAATATCCTGTCAGTTTTATTTACCTTTTAATAAAATTAAAAATTCTTGGCAAAATTCCAACTCAAATTAGTACGTTAAGAACTTGGAATGAGAAGAGCAAAAAAATGAACACGTAAACTGTACATAATCGGAGTTACTTTTTCAAAAAAAAATCTGTTAAACAACGTTCAGTAAAACAACTTATAATTTAGACGTTTCTGCAACATTTGTGCTTCAACTTTAAAAGGGTGTAATGGCAATTTTTGTAAAAATTGTGTAACTATAATAATTGTAAACTAAACTTTAACGGTTAATTAACAAAATGTACCTTGAAATTAACGAAAGGTTACCACTCGTAGTATGAGCAGAGGTTGTTGAAAACGACAGATTATGAAAGCTTTTTAAATCATCTCCTCTAGTCATCATCACATTTATTGTTAACATTACGTAATTTTTCCTATGAGAGCACAAGCCTTCTATTTTACGAAACAACCAAAACAAAAATTATATAACATCCGGTATAATACCAATCCACTCTTCGCAAACAAAAAGTTTAACCTCAAAATTATAATTTCGGGGAGTGCGCCCTAAAGTAATGGAAGTTTCGAAAACTTTTTTTTTTCGAAAACATTAAAACCCCATTCCCTCTTTATGTCATGGCCAAAATCATTACTTTATTACCTAAACCTTTCGAGTTTTGGTTGCTACCTGAATTAGAATCTTTTGTTACGTTTTACAACATTTAAAAAACTCAAATTACGATTTATTTCACAAATAAAAAACAATCGCCATTCGATCGTTAGCAGATGTTTTACTTTAAATAAACAATCGTACGTTAACATAACCAAAATGAAGTGGTTTTTGTTTTTACGTCAAATCTCGAGACGGACGATTTAAAAAGTAGTAATGAACTTTAGGGGCTTTAGGGGGTAGAAAAGTAGACAAAGAATCCGCATTTAAATCGATAAATTTTTAATTACTATAATTATGAGGCAACTAGAGAAATCTAAAAGTGAAGTAAGTAGAAAAGTCGAACTTCCTTTGTTGCGGTTTTCTAAAAGGGGTAGTAAACGGCGCAGGAACTTAATTTTTGATTAGATTATGTTAAGACTCACCTCTAAATCGTCGTAAGATTTAAATCCGAGTATCGAAAAACCATCGATAATATCTTCTTCGACGAGGGGCTCTTTCGACTTCTTTCTCCTAATAAGAGGCCTTTGCGGCTTTTCCCTACGAACCGTACTTTCGCTATCTTCTTCGGCACTGTCTCCACCTTTGGAGGTAATTTTACTTTCCCTTTGGGCCGCCTGCTGCATACGCTGGGCCCGTTTTCTTCGCCGGTTACGTTGTTTCACCTCCGCGTCCATGGCTCATGCCACATCACTGTTCACAGCTGTGCGGGGTCCGTTCCGAGACCCCATTGAAACGTTAGAGTATTTTCCATAATTAAATTCGCATCGACACGAGTGCTCCCACGAACAATTAACACAGTATTTGCTATTAACACGGGCACCTGGAGCACGAATGGCGGACGATTCACAGTACCCCGAGATCATTGCCGTCGCAAACGCGGCCACGGGCCTAAATCACCCCTCACATACCTATTTTCACACCACGACACCATACACTCACATCACAATAAATAAATTAAATACACTCAGTCACAACACACGATAATAACAATATTTACAACCTCACACGACACCAGCAAGTCAATACCATGTAAGATGGTTGTAACGCACGCGCACGCTCTAGTGGTAACGATGCATAAATATCGTACCAACGACGCTGCCATTATCCTTTGGTTATTTTTAGAAATTCCCCTAGAAAAGTGCACTGCGAATACGAGTATGCGCATATCAATCGAATAAATTCAATTTGTTTATACTTCTATTTCGCTCCAACACTAAATATAACTGTAAAGAATTAACCCCCAATTATTTTACAACTCAAAATTTCAAGTTTTAATTTCTGCCTGGCAAAATTACCAAAAAACAATAACACAACTTCATAAAAAGGAAATTGAACAGGATGTCAACTTTAATTATTTTTTAATTTCTGTTGTAAACAAAAACAAAGTAATATTCTTTTTCAGATTTGAAGAAATTTAATACAGGCCCTAACTAAAAACTTTTATTGGAGGGGATTGTAAATAAGAGACTGCGGCAACTAAATTATTCAAAAAGTTACGCAAAAAAGTGGCGCGTAATTCAAAAGTAAAACCGCTAAAACTTATTTTGCATTGATTTTGGAAGTTCCAAACTACAGCAGTTTTTTTTAATGGTGAAGCAGATTTCTTAATACAAAAATAATTGTCAAAGCACTATCACGAAGTAGGTTAGGAATTATGATTGGTCTCATCTGTGAAGATGGAAAGGTAAAACAATACAAAAGCAACAGTTTTTTTTGGCTTAAATGCAAAGATGTTTGTTCAATGTCGCGTTAAAATTCAAAGTTAGGCTAATTTCTCGAAGATGGATGAAAAATATCCGAGACCCTTTCGATCGTTTTATACACCCCATTTAAAAATATATTGTAAAAAGTATTACAAAAATAAAAGGTATGCAGAGGCGCGCCATTGTGCCCGTTTGACGCATATGGTTTCATCGGCACAAACTCCAAGTTAATTTATCAATTAGACATTACAAAATTACAATAATTACAAATGACGTGATGAATAAAAATATTATTGAACCTTGAAACCCTGGCTGAGTGTATACTGTTATAATTTATGTCAAAAATGTACTATGTGTAGAAAATAGTGTGCCCATTAAGTTATTTTAACAAATCACGGCTTTTGACTTTATTGATTTTTTAACCTCTCCGTTGTTCTGACATAGTTGAACAAATCATTTAGCTGGCTCAACATGGAATTAAGTAAACTTAATTACAGCTTAGTGTTTTTATGTTTAATTGGATTGGGATTGTCCATTTATTCTTACATCGTTGAATTAGCTGTAGAAATGGATGAAAATTATTCTGCAATGTGTGATATTAGTGAGCATATGAGTTGTACCAAAGCATTTAAATCTCCGTAAGTACATTTTTACTTTGTAATGTACGCATTTATAAATCGTATGATGCACATACTAGTCAAATAATAGTACGATTTTTAAATATATTATTTACGCGAGTATAGGCAACCCAATATACACCTAAGTATAAATTATCTATCGTAACTACGAAATTTATTATTTTATATTTAATTAAATTTTGAGCCTACCGGGCCCTGACACACTTCAAAAACTTTGCCAAAATACCTAAGCCATAAAAGCCCAAGACAAATAACGATAACTTAACAGAATTACTCTTACAGGTATGGAAAAGGCTTTGGAATTGCTTCTAAATTATTTGGAAAGGGCTCGTTTTTGGATAAGCCAAATAGTTTGGCCGGTCTGATTTTTTACAGCTTACTAGCTATAGCAGGTACGTCACAAACACGTCCTAATTTATTCGATTAATTAATTTTATCTTTTAGTTCAATTCGATTCCAAAATTATCAACATGTTGAGCTTATATGCAACGATGCTATCCAATTTTGCTTCCATATATTTCGCTTCCATTTTAATTTTCGTCCTACACGATTTGTGCATAGTTTGTGTTAGTATTTACATTGTTAACTTTTTGCTTTTGTTGCTGACTTACAAAAAGGCTTATAATGGTACCACTACTGATGGGAGCGAAGGAAACAAAGTGAAAAGTAATTGAAACAAAAAAATGTGAGAAGAATCTGATTACTATTTTCCGAAATTTTTGAGTAAATTTAAGAGTTTTTGAATAAATGTATTTTAACGTATTATTTAATTTATCACAATTTAAACTGCATCGGAAAGTTGTTTCTTGTTAGTTCTCTGCATCGACTCTCCAGCTGATGAAAAGCTAAATGAGAACTATACCTTCATTCCTTCATCCTTCACTTATTGTTAAATAGATTCAAAAATTGATGAATAGTTTGTTGAATGAGCTTTTATATAAATGAAATTGAAACAAGTGCCGAATTTAGAACAAAAGGGTATTTAAATGCAAACATTGCGAACTGATGAAAAGCTCTGCAAGTAGAAGTTTTCCAAAAATTGCTAATAGTTTTTGTTCCAAGTATGAGAACGTTATTATTCTTCTAGTTAGTTATTAGGACGTACTAATTCATAAAAAATTGAGATGATTCACTGTATACACACACGTCGTAATAAACTAATAAACGATATCTTAATACCTGTTCTCTTTTAGCTGCATGTGAACCATTAAGTTCTCGTTTGTTACCATGCGGTCCAAAAAATATCTGAATTTACAATTAGATCTTATTAAATAAAATAAAAACAAGAGCTAGACATCAATTTTTGTTTGCCCACACGCATTTCTTATGTACACCTACTAGAAAAACAAGAGCGCAAGTGTTACCTGCACAAGGAGGCGAATGAGCAAGGTGATCGAGCCACTACTATCCAAGGCGCGGCGTTTCATTATTCAAAATCTTCTCTTTGAACTCGATGGACACGCTATCGGTTACTATCGCGTTAATAAAAAGTTAATTAAGTTGCGCTCGGTGTGGTTACTTTTTTATACCGGCTAACGAGTGAGTGAAGTTTACAAAAAGAAAGGATTTTTTTGAGCAGGTAATTAAAATTTTTTTTACTTAAAAATGACTAATTTATATAGGTGCGAATATAAAATGTAAAACAAAATAATAATAACCTCATAATTTTAGGAAATTACAGATGAAGTCAGATCTATATTTACGATTAGGTGCGTTATTTGTATTAAATTATAAGTATTGGCATTGCTAAAAAATTCATTTATGTAATAAAGTTGTAATAACATGCTCTCACCAGAAATAAAAGGTTTGTGTTGTAATCGTACGTCGAAGTCTCCGTGCGTATTAATTATTCTCGTTACGGATTGTTAAAATTGTTTATTTAATGAGCTGTAAAATTATTTTTAACGCCTGATAGGTATAAGTGTAAATAAATATTGTAAGTACATGCTTAAGCTAAATCAACCGTATTAAAGTATTTAAATGGGAAAAAAATTAAATTAATAGACATCGTTATAATATACAATTATTAATTGTATACGCTCGCTATACTTATATAAATTATTTAATATAGCCACTAGGAACTTTTCACTATATCGATTTACAAATTAACGAATGAATAAATAATGATGATATAAAACGGATATTACATGATTGAGCGAAGTTTGTGAAACAATCTATAATATTATTACAAAGTGATGCGTTTACTAATATCAACTTAATAAACACTTCGTGCATCTAATTACTCGCGGACAACTCAATTCGACAAGAAGTTGGAATTAATTTGGCTAAAAAATTTAAAAATTGACATGAGTCCATTTTTAATTAAATTCGTCAGTGGTAGTCTTAGAAGAGGCCAAAAGAGCCAACTGGCATTCTTTAAATAAGGCCTAATTACCCAACTGTCTTTTCTCTGAAATCTCTGAAAGTATAGGAATATTCTCAAAGCGCTCGATTTCGTTGTATTCCATTCATAAAAATTAACGAACGAAATACTGAATCATCATGCGAGGATGAGGAAGTTGATTTTTTCCGATTTTTATTTAAACAAATTGAATTAAGGAGGACGGAAATGATTCATTTTATTTACACTTACGTTATACTTATGCATGTGCATTAAATACCTACATAAACAGGTAATACTAAGAAGTGAACTGATTTATTACCTCATCTACCTGTAAAACAGTATCATTTGTTATTTGTCAGATAATTAATATTCACTTTTTAGTAAAAATCTGAATACAATACATACGTACAGCAATAAATCACTTCATTTGAGAAAAATTTATTTAAAATGGCGTCTAATGGTAATTGACGTTTGTTTTTTGAGAAACAATTGCTACCCCTTATTACCACAAAAAGACGTAAAAACAAATGTTAAAATAGCATTTAATATTTTTGTTTTCCTTAAAAACAAAAATGATTTCTACGAAAGTTATACCAATTTTCAATTGTTTTGTCAAAAATCGAGTTTAAGAAACCCAAGCATAAGCATTATTAAGCTGTATAAAATTATAGGAGTATAATACTTAAAGAAATTTGATGAATATCAATTTGTTTATTTAATATTCTCTCGAAACTCCACGTACTAATATTACTCAGGTCTCAGACGAATTGCATTAACGATTATTATTTTATATTCTGGACTAGGTCTGCGAGCTATTGATGAAACTTTTTCGTAAAATTCTAGCCTCGAATAAAGAATATACAATTTGTTTATAACAACTGTTAAACGTTCACGGTCAAGTTAATCTTTTTACAGAATCTATTAATAAAAAGATAACCATCTTTTTACCTTATATGTCGTCAGTGTCGTAGCTCATGGGAAGTGCTGCTTTATTGGAATTTTGGATTCCAACCATGTTCGTATTAGATTTTAGGGTTTCAAGCTCCCACAAAGACGAACTCAATTAGTTCGTTCATCTGCATAATTATATGCCTGACCGTCTGCACGCCTGTCTATACAGGGTGCCCCATGATTTTTTTTGTCCCATGATGTGTTTGAGAAATCAAAAATAAAATTCTATCCCTCTGTAACCCCAACTTTCAATGGTTGTAGTTCCGCCAGGAAGCATTTTCTGACATACGTTAATTAAGAAATTTTAACTCTAAACGATTTCAGCGCGCTCTTAAGCTATGGAACCTCGAGTCATAGGACACCCAGTATATTCGTATATTTGCCGTTTCGGCTACTTCAATTCCCGTCTCAACGTAAATCTGAAGCCAGCTTGTCTGTTTGACCGTTGGTCAGTGACCTGACAAGTTTAGTCCTTCCCAACTCCAATTTTCAACTCCTGGGCCAAAAGTTTTAGCTATTTCTCGTATTAATAAGTGTTACATAACATCAGTACTCACTACACTCATTGAATAGTCATGGCAAGTCTCTGGTACGACTGCAGAATGGTGTGGCGGTTAGACTGATATAGTGAAGTCGATAAGTTTTGTACGTCAACCAACCCTTCTGTCTGTCTGTCGTCCCGTCTGTCATTCTCACTATATCTGTTCGTGTGTTCGTCTCTCGATTTAAAATCTTAAAAGAAACAATGCGAGCAATTGAGTTACGAAACGTATTTCATGTCACATAACCTTAAAAGGTAGAAAACCATTGATGGCCACTTGTTACACGTTACACCTTCATCGTACTGTTTGAGCGTGTTTGAGAGAAATCAAAAATAAAATTTTTTTCTCTGTGATCCGAACTTACAACGGTTGTAGTTCAGGAGCGGACTGGGCTACTGGGACAACGGGAAAATTCCCGGTGGGCCGGTTTCTCTGGAGTTTATCTAAAAAAATGTAGATGCGTTCCGACGAAAAATATTAAAAATACTTTTAATTTAATTCGTCAGTGCAAACAGGAGAACGTCCTTGTTTTAACAACTAAGTTATAGAAAAATTTGCAAGGAATAGCGTTTCGCTAAGTATAGTATTAGTAAGTCAATATTTTGTTTTGTGAAACGCCTTCTTTGGAGACATTATTAATCACTACTAAAATTTTTATACTTCATTTTAAGCCGTTTGACTTTGAACAATCCAAAATTTTTGCCTGAGCCGCAGTATTAGACTTGGGCTCCCTGTCAACAAACTCGCCAGTTGCCACTGGTTACCCTGGGTTCTGGGTTGTAAAATAAAATTGGGCCGCGTCAAATATTTCCTGAGCCGGTCATTGGTTGCCAGTCCGCCCCTGTTGTAATTCCGTCACAGGAATAATTTTCAGACATATGTTAATTGAACTGTTTTAACTCGAAATGACTTCAGCGCACCCGTAAGCTATAAACCTCGAGTCATAGGACACCCTGTATAGGTTTATTTTTATATTTGGCATTTCGTCTACTTGTCACGGTTAATTCCCTTCTTCACGTAAATCTGTTTCCAGCTTGTCTGTTTAACCGTCCATCAGTGGTCCGGCAAGTTTAGCGGTTTAGCCCTTGCCAGCTCCCAATTTCCAAATTCTGGACTAAAAGTTCTGGCAATTTCATGTGTTAATAGGTATTACACAACATCTATCAACCCTTTCGTCTGTCTGCCGGCCCGTCTGTCATTCTCACTATATCTGTTCGTCTTTCGATTAGAAATCTCGATAAAAATGCGAGCAAATGAAACGTATTTCATGTGGCATAACCTTAAAAGGTAAAAGAACTAGCCATTAATGGCCACTTGTTAGACGTTACACCTTCATCGTACTGTTTGAGAGGCTATAGTTTAACCAAACTTAGGATATTGGTTTTTAAAAATTATTCTTAACTTAGAAATTTTTTAAAGACAAATATTTAAGACAAACATCCATTTTTATATTACTGTAGGACGTTCAAAACTAATTTAAAATACATAATAGAAAAGACCTTGCCTTGAGCCTACCATAAGAGTCTTGCTGTCAACTGAAGTACTGCAAGGTTCTTAAAAATAAGAGTATACGTTGTACGACAAAAATCAAATTAAAATTCAAACGTTTTTACGCGTAGTTTAATATTTTCAAAATTTTAATTATTATTCTTTGTGTTTATAGTTCGTAGTCAGTCAAAAGCAGAATTTGATAGATTTCCATATCTGGGGTCCAATATTAAAACCAGCTCTACCTACACATCGCTTAAAAACAAGAACACGTATACTTATTTGCATTACAAAGTTTTAACCAATATTAGAATAATGTTGTTGCTCTTAAAATTTTAACAAAGAATTTGAAAAGGTTTTTCATCACTTCTAATAATTTTTTTCTAATTTCATTGGATCGAAGCTTTGAAGTGTAACCGTACTACGAATTTTATAAGGGTAACAATATAATAAAAGAGGATTTGCAATAAGTCGAACGCCATATCCTTATTCGGTCAATCAAGGATGAAAACAGTTATCGGAACGCAAAGGCTATTCTGAAATTTACCTTGATGCGTTTGTGAGTCATCATCAACTTTTTCGAATAGTTACCTAATAAGAATAAACAATAAAGAGACTTTTTCAAAATCGTGACTAATATTTGTCGTTCTCATTTCTTATACTGGCGAATAAATAGAAATTTTCTAATTTTAATTAATTTTTTATCCTTATTCAGTTTAATGGGCTTATTAATGGGCATTTCATTAACTTTCAAGAAATGTTTATTTGGAGCCAATATGGCGTGGAGGAGAAAGTGCAAATTTAGGCGATAAATAATTTTTTTAAATATTTTTTTTACGTCGGCTTAACCTTAAAAATAAAAATATAGGAATGTTTGTTGTGTAGATGCGTATCTTTTAAGTTACACGTCTACAATTAAATGTAATTAATTGATTTTTAATTTATCGAATTGGAAGGTTTTGACCTCAAATCGCGAAAAGCTATTCCTCAACATTGCTGCTCGTAGATAATTAATTTAAATAATTTAAACAACACCCACATTGCTAAAAATTTTCAATATGAAAACTGATGCTGTTTAATTTTAATGATCATTTGCTAATTACCGAACGTGGAAAACTAATAAAAAATTTAACTCTGTGTGTGGCCTAATTATTTAAATAGTAGGTATGTAGGTAAGAATATATTACCTAGTCGAACTTGCACAATACATTAATACATATTTCTAATGTTGGCTAGGTTTTAGTTTTAGATAAGAATATCAACAGCAATAATGACAGAGCAAAATATGTCTATTAATAATAATTAATTTTAAAGTTGAACTAATTATTAGTGAGTAGGTTTGACATACAAAGCTTACCACAATGAAATAGTAACTCGAATATTAGCCCTTTGGCTAAAATTAAGATTTACGAACAGCGTGGGGTTGCTAGTAAACTCGTTACGGATACTGGATACATCGAGCCAAAAACTGAATTTTAGATCGAAAAGCCGAAGACAGTAACAAGAGATTCAAATTCAAAGGTATCCAAATCCAAAGAAAGAAACTCGAGTTTACTTTATTTTGCAACAATCCCACGTCCCACGTCTATCGGGTTTTTTTAAATTCAAAAACAACATTGAGTTAATGAAGAGGTGATTAAGCATAAAATTGTTCGGAAAAACTTAATTTTGTTCCAATTCGCATCAAAATAAATAATTTGTAGTTTGAAAACCGGTTAGCTTAAGTACGCATATTAAGATTACACAAAAATTAAAATAACTTATGTTATTGAGGAAGGTCATTTTATAAACCAAATTCGAAGAATGTGGTTAAGTTTCTAGTAATATTTGTTTCTAATTAATCGGTTAAATTTACATAATAATAGGTACGTGTAACATTACTGTGTTTAGGTCTTAACGTTGTGATGAATGGATTTAAAAATCCAACTTTATGTATGTCAAACAGGAAATTTCTCTTTGGGGCTTGGACTTTTTTAATTCGTTTGGATTTTTAATTTACTTCTGCTACCAGAAGGAAAATTTCTTCTTCGGGAACCTCGACAAACCAAATTGCATGGTCTAAGTCTAAGTGCATCAATTTAATATTCGAGCTCTCAGGGGGCTGAGTGAAAATATTTTCTACGGGCGAAGACTAATATAAGCTCACGTTATTGTGGAATTTTGTCACTTATAACTTATAATAAGATCCTAATTGCCTGAGAAAAATAGTTATACTTTTTTTAGTTTATTGGAATATCTAATTCGGTTAATTCTATAAAACTGACTTTAAACCCCCCTCTTGAATTTGTTAAGTTTTTGTTTTGGTTACTTAAACTCGTTACGTAATTAATTTAAAATTTTTTTAAATTAGTTAATACTTACTAATTTAATTCCTCTTCAGTCATAAATTTGCAATAAGTAATTCCGTGTGCCTCCACAGACCAAACCGAAAAAGTGAAACTTTTTGTTTAAAAAGTTTACAAACTAAACACAATACTTATATTTTTCACATTTTTAAATAAATGTTTAAAACACGCCTAACAATTATGCAATTTAAAAATTAATGTATCTATATTCAAATTAGTTTTAGGATAATTTTATTGTTTAAATTTTGTAAGAAACGTGATTGAAAGTTTACAAAAGGTCATTTTATAATAAACCACGTTGTTTATAATTTACAAAAATAATAATAACAAATTATTGTCATTACCAAGGACAATGAGATTGTTTTTTGAAAATTTAAACTCGAAAATTAATTCTAAACGGACTTGAAAGAACGTCCGCGATGGGAATGAACGCTAGATTGAAACAATGAAATAAGTATAACTATTTTACAATTAAATTTTTTGCAGATTTTTAAAGAAAATACCATGTGAGGATGACAGAAGTGGCAAATTTAAATGGAACCGACAATAAACTTGTAGTAGAACGACATTACGAAGCAGGCCCACCAGAAGGACTAGTAAGTTGATTTTCACATTTATTTGCCTGTAGTATAGGCAACCCCACAATACACGCATGCAAGCAGTGTTGCAGATTATTAATAATTACAGCCTTTCATTAGCGAATCGTAAATCGTAATTTAACGTGTAGTTAAAAAGTATTTCTCTAATTTAAACGCAACGCGATTATGAAAACCTTTGCAGAGGCTATTTCTAAACCTAATACTTAAATAATGAAAATTATAGACAATTAAACATTCCATAAAAATTAAAATGCGGTTTTTATGTAAAATTAAAACTATTTTTGCATAATTCTACCATTTCAAAGTTTTAAAACTACTTAAAAAAGTGTTTCAGTCGGAAACTTGCTCAAAGTGTTTATTAATTATTAAAAAAATGTTTAATTCTACTTTTGTATTAGAATAAAGCAGAAATTAGCGTTATTGATTACGAATCGTGTGTATGTACGTACCTACTCCACAAAAGTAAAAAAAAATAAAAAAAATAAAAATTAGAAAGTTGCTAATTGATAGGTAAGAAAATTTTGAATTCATTACACTTGACCTTGAAATGTAAATTGTATCAATCTAATGGTGGTACCCGTAACAGCAGTATTTCATTTTCGCTCGTTTGGGGAAAAGTCTATCTTCGAATTTAGAGTAATTTTCTCAAATTATTGCTCAAAATTTGTTTATCTGGCACAAAATTAGGCCATCAATGTTTGTGAAAGTATCGTAGTCATTAATTTTAGTGTTGCACTAGGTAATGCACTTATGTACATTTAATGTGGGAGGAAAATCGTAATTAAAAAAAAAATACTCTCCACCAGATGAAACTAATGACCTTCGTTTTGTATTACTGAGGTGAAATTATATCGTCACGGAGACATGGAGATTTGTTGTACAAGGATAAAGTAACTAAATCATCGTGACAATTTTCCGTTGTAAACAACAGATCTGCACGATCAAATCATATTAACGGAAATGGTGAAGATTTACAAAAAGCTATGGCAGTTAGCCAGTTTAGAGTGAAACCTCGATTATCCGGACATTAGGCTTATTTTAGTCCTAGAATGTGGGATGTGAGATTAGTTAACCGTGTGGTGAGAATGGACGTGGAAATTATTTAAAACTAATAGAATAGGGTCAACAAAATTGCCTTTTGTTTTCATCAGTTCTCACGCTTTTGATTTGTATTTCTTTAAATAGAAACGGAAAGTGTTTAATTTTGTAAACATTCTTTAGATGCCACACCTGTTATGACCTACTATAGGATTTATACCTATACCAAACAATCAACTATTACCTTCCACTAACGTTTAACCACAAACTAAAAGATGAACTCTTAATTAAGGCTATCAGAGTTAATAAATCAAATTAAGTAACAACTGTTTTCTTTTTAAGTGGAACGGGAAATCTATGAATTATTAGAAAATATTGGTTCTGTTCACTAAATTATCTTTAGATTTACGAATACGGTTATTTTTATTAATTTATTATTGGGCAATTTTTAAAGCTTTTATTAGAGTTAATTAAATTATAATGTTTTACTTCTATCACGTCATAATTAGAAACACACTTACTTAATTGATTAATTACATTTCATTTGAACTAATTATTGACCTTTATATCCTTTGGATAATGTTACATTTGTTTTAATTAGTGGATCTTCTAAAGGTTTAATTAAGGAAAATTATATCATGACCTTTTTAACGCTAATTCCGTAGACCGTAGATCAAGATCAGAAGGTTCGATTAGGAATTCAAATTATTTAATGATTTTGTATTATTTACCGGGTATAACAGGCTTCACAATTTTTTTGAATTACAAAAATTAGTGGATACAGTCATCAAATTATTGGGTAGTAATTAGGCATTAGTGATGAGTGATGAAGCATACAAACCTTCAATTTGTGCATGCTCTAAGGAAAGAAAATTAAACAATAGCCAATTCTTCGGTATTCAGCCTCATCTGAATACAAATTTTGTTAGAAATTAGTGGAGAGTCGTTAGGAAATTCCAGAGATGAGAAGGCAAATTTTTTTAATTTTTAATAATTTTTTAAATGTAAAAAACACTTGATATAGTCAACCTTCAGACGGTGCGGCGTATTATTTATCCATTACTCATTACTCCATTAATAATTTGTAAACCAAAACCTAATTTTTCTACAAGAATAAACCAACCTTCAAAGCGTCCATTCAAGGATGAACATTTTTATTGGGGAGAAAGTAGATGGATTATACATTAATACGTTTTTTACCGAGTGTTAGTATTTTTTTTAAGTTTTTCACACGTCGAGGTTACCAATGAATAAGGTATTAACTAGGACATCATTCATAGTTACATGCAGGTGGAGAGGCGGCGGCTATAGTTAACAATGTAATGATGTAACAATGAACACAACCGCAGTTACTACTACTATTACTTTTATTACTGAGTTAATCTTTGGTTTTAGTTCTGTTTCGTTTAGTTCCGAATTTAAAAGCGTAGTGAAAGTGCGAAATTTTGGAAATTAAAATTAATGCCACTCTAGTCTTTTAAAAACGTAAAGAAAATAGTGAGAAATTGAAAATCGGTGATTGACGTAATAGTGATGAATTAGGTCTTTTGCATATATTTAAAAAAACGCTTCATTTAAGTCTCAATTGAAAAATAGGCCAACCCATGTATTAGTTAACAAGCCTTCGTGAAACGTGCAAACTCTGGTAATCCGGATTGCGATCACTAAAAGCGCGGATAATCCGGATCGATTTAAAAAAATTTTACCATCAATGTTAATATAGCACAAAATTAAAGTGGTAATTTCTCATAATTTTTACTAAAGTACACTTTAGTGTGTCACTTTCAAATCGTAAAAAACCGAGTTTGCATAATTTTTTGTAATTTATTTACCTGCAATTATACTATGTCTTATGTCTTACTGTTTAAAAGAGAGTTGTGTAATCGGCTCCTAATAGCTAATTTGCATTTAACTTGACATCACAATAGAAAAAGGTACCCATTCAATATAAAAAAAAGGTATTGATTTCAATTTTTTGTCTCTTTCCACTGATTTATAAGACGATTACCTAAACAATTAGTTTTACGAGAAGTTCCCACCATCTTTTCAACATTTTAACTAAAATCGTAATTTCTATGTTACAAGGTTGTATAATTTTAGTGCCTATGCATATTAGTTAAATAAATTGTTGGTACTTAGCGTTACAACATTTTTCTTAATATAATTATTTTTAAGTTTTTAGGAGTGTTCGTTACAACAGTGATGCTATGGATTAAGAATTTTAATTTAATTTAATTAATGCTCTCAGGCAGAGCTAGGGCTGGGTTGAATCGTGTAATTGAGACTTAATTAAAAAACATCAATTAGCGACTCGCTTAATTTATTAATTGTTAATCCAATCATGGATAGTGGAAATTAGTAATCAGTAACCACTGTAAACACAAACAGTCGCCTTACAATGCTTCACAAGTTCTTAATTAAAATTTTTACGCTTTTGAGTGTCGCGGAAAAGTGAAGTTCAAAATTTTAGATACTCCAATTAATAAGTTGTAATTTGGCAAAATTAAGCGCTTCCAACCGTCGCCGAATAATCGTGGAAGAAAATTGAAATAACTCGAGCGTCAAATCGATTTAACTCCACCCAACTTAAATATATTAATTAATTTACTAATTACTTAATTAGATCGATTAAGATTGCGCAACACATAGGTACACATAAAAATAAATAAAGCGATTAATTAATGCAATTACAGTTGATATTCCAAGTCAGTATCTATTATTTCCGGTTTTTAGATGATTTCGATTCAAGGCTTTTCGTTAATAGCACACCGTGTATAATTTACGTTTTAAATTTGATATAAATATCAATTTGGTCATGATTTTCTTTACGTTTTAAGTGTTAGGAAATTACGAGACTGATAAAATCAACTGGTGCAACTTTTATTAGTGACAGTTCAATCGTAAGCCTCTTATTACAAGGACTATATTATCGAAGTGTATATTTATACCATTACATTTTACGTCACGTAGTGTTGTATATAATTTACGTGTAACGAGAGTTCAAAGTTAACGTGACGAGTTGTTTAAAAACTGCATTTTACTCGTGAGAATATTAATATTTTTGGGCCATGTCGAATGGTGGTTATAGTGATAATAGTGGATCCTCGTGGTCCAAAATACCCTAAATCGCCGCCTCCAATTTCTCACGTTTCGTATGTCTTAATTAATAATCCCTTATTTCTTGCGCAGGTCGAAACTGGAGATACGATTGCAATAACCAAAGAGGGTAAGTCGTTTTGTACTTTTCTAGTCTCTAAAGCCGTCCAAGAACTATCCTCTCTTCAACATCTTTGATGTGCTTTCAATTTTTTTACTAAGGGGAACACTTTGTAGAACACTATAGATCAATACCCAAAGAGGGTAGACTTAGTCCCTTAAAGACAATTGAAGATGGTCTCAAAAAAGGCACTACAATCGACTCCACTCCCCATTTAAAATTTAAGGGGTTAAGTTTACCACATTTGGCATTTGGGGGGCTGATCTAGAGGAAACACAAACGCTCGATAAAAGTGTCTCCTGCAGTAATTAAACTGACGGGTTTCATTATTTTATGCTAAGGAAAAGATGTTTGAGATAGGAAGTTTTCAGACACCGAACGCTTCCCTAATCATCTTTTTCTTGTACTACCTTCTTCCTTTACGATCTTTAATTTATTTCGTTGCTCATGATTAATTATTGCCGTCATGTGGCTCTTTATCTTTGCAGAGGAATGGACTAGTAAAAAGACGACCGAAGTTACAAACACTAAACAAATCGAAACTCGAGTAAAACGCCAAGTTGTTTTAGAAGATGGTAAAGTTGTCGAAGATTCGGGCCCTGTCGTAACAACAAACACAACCGAAGATAAAGAGACTCAACAACACCGCCAAACTGAAGTAAGTTCATTATCTTAACTTTGCAAAAATTTTATAATAAATTTTTAGTTAAAAAAACTTGGAGATGACGAAGAAAAAGAAAAAAAAGCGTTGGAAGATGGTGAAAAGGGAGAAGCGGACGATTCTAAGTGGGTCGTAGTGCCAAATCCGGACGGAACAGTTAGAGAAGTTAACGAACGCAGAGTAATATCGAGGGAAGAAATTGAAAATGTTAAAGAGACGGAAGATGTGCACCATTTAGGAGATATAACTGATGAGGTTGGTAGAAGTAGAAGAGTACGTTTGAAATTACCTTTAAATCATGATAGGTCAAAGTATAAGATTGTTAGTTATGTAACAGGCGTGCTCGTCTTCAAATTCAAATTATGTTTCCTCGAGAAAGTGAGAAAAGTAATGTGTGCGTTTCCTATTATTAGAAAGTTTCATTTGTCTCGATCAAATTAATTGAAATTAAAAATTATAGTGGGAAGCTTCATATGTTAAAACTTGCTATGGTCATGTCACGACATTTTTGGTATATTGAGCATTAAACCCTCCGTATACCGTGGAATCTTTCTATAAGAGGGAAGGGTTTCTAAACTATCCAGGAGAAGAATCCGAACATAATTAGGTTTTATCAGTTGCGATCTACTGAGCGATCTATATCATTAACGTTGCTTGCTATGCCAACGAGGGCAGTTTCTACTAACTAAAGCGCGCCCTTTTCAACCTAAAAGACCAAAGCAGCAAAGCATTTTATATTTCGACTAAAATTAAAGAAAATTTGTAATCTGGCAGTTAGGCAACACACTCTACAATGTTAGTAGTCTACGGTGTACTAGAGCTGCATGACTATTAGCATGTTAATTAACTGTTCATAATTAACTACAAAATTAATTAAATAAACTACTAGAAAGGCATGCAGTTGTCTGAGCAAATAAATAAAAATGAAGAAAAATAGAATCTCCTCCTGTGAAACCTTGCTCACGCAAATTTGTCTAGACGCATCCCATTATTTGTAATAAAATTGTTAGTCTCTTCAACATACCGGAAACTTCTCACATTCGAGCTCGAACTGTTATGGGTTATAGGGTTCATATACGCTGGATCAAATGGGTGCAGTTATCTTCAGTTTCGGCGATTTCTTCATCGACTGCGTACACTTGAGCGTCCCTTTTTACATTATTTTTGAACGTACGCGCCTTTTCGAGACGATTGTGACAGTTTGGACAAATATTTTTATAGGCTGGTCGTCTGCCCTTTTCGTAAAGTAATCCACAAAAATTATAAAAAACTTCTGTCGCTTTCCAGATGTTGATTTAGGTCTAAATTAGCTTCTTCAAAATGTCTTCTGGTGGTGGGTGGTGGCTTCAGGTTTTTGGAAAACATTCGGTGCGAATTTTCTTTCGAAAATTGGGCCAACGAGTAGTGAGTACAGCAAGCAGTGAGGATGGAGTACGTTAAAGCGTTTTTTAATAATTCAAATAAAGGCCTTCTATTGTATAGCTACCCTTTTCGCCATTTTGAAAACTGCAATTTGAAAGCGTCAAGGATGAATGACTATTTGAAAGTGCAAGTTAACAACATCAAGGAAGAGCGATCATTGTGACCTTTAAAACATTTCATCAATATAAATAGTTATCAACAAAAAAACAATTATCATTAATTTTCGTGTCAGTTTTAAATCAGTGCCGATACCGATCCAGCATCAAGCGACCGAAAAAGTGTTCTTTGGTAAAAAAAAATTCGTCGAAGCAAAAATATTGTGCAAGTTTTGTCATTGTAATTTTTCTACTTTGATGCGCTCTTAAGTGGGAATGTAATTCGTGATTAAAAGTTTGTAAAAAGTTCATCATACGGCGGTTAGCGGGGCCGCGGGCTGAGGACCGGTCAGACTGGGCCTCTCACCGTCTTCGTACACCAACCCGTGTTGCTCCCGATGACTTCCAAGCTATTCTTGTGTGTTATTGCAATAATATATCAAATTAACGGTGACAATTTAAAAACGTGAACTTGGAGTGTAGTTTATAATTAACAGTGGCTCGTTAATTAGTTAATTTTTGGGGGCGAATTCTTCGAGTTCGCGAGTTTTTCCTGCGACAAATTCCGAAATGTGTAGTTAGTTGGTTATTACAAAGTCGTTAATCTAATAAAAGGTAAATTATTAATTTGTAATTAATTACTTATCCGTAATTTAAAGTGTTAATACAAGAAGAGTATCTTCCTTTGTTCTTAAGATCGATATGAGAAGTGCATGTCACGTGATGAGAAATTACAACATCACGCGCCCCAAAAATTGCACCTTTTGAAAATTTTGCAATTTTGACCAGTTTCCGTGACCCGTGACATTATTTTCTAAATACAAACGATTCCATTATTAGCACAAATATAATTTAATTCGTGAATTAAATTAAAGAAGTTGTTCGCGAATTTTTGTGTCTGTGCGAGTGTTGAAAAGTTGACGCTTTTAAAATTTTTAGTTACAGTTTAACATGTTAAATAATTAAAGAAGACGTGGGAATTCTTATAACGGCATATTTAAGATTTCGAATTGATTACAATAAGTTAAAAGTAAATTTAAAACTGGCGATCGTTAAATTATTTTAATTCCGCTTTCTTTAAATAAAATTGAGGCACATTTTTGGAACACGTCTTTTTAGAACTACATAAATTTTTAAAGCAGCATATGATTGATCTTTTTTTCTAATTAGTGCTAATTACGTATTTGTTACAATAATTTCTCTAGAAATTGAACCAAAAATCTATTTTAAAGAAGAAAGTTGGACTTTATAATAATTATTATTGTAAGGCAGGGTGTCATAAATGCGAGGTAGTACCCTGTATATTATGTTTTTGGTATTAGGATAATCAGGGCCGTCTTTAAAATTTGCAAGGCCCGGGGCAAAAATTATTGCTACAAGCTTACACGAATTTAAATAAACTTTTTAAATAACCAAATACGATTTTTTTAAATGAGAGAATCCCCTTAACACTAAAAAACAATTTTTGGACTTACCATTCTTAAATTTTCCATTTTTATTGTGTAATGGGTCACTCTTTTTATTTAAAATAAAGAATGAACATCAACGAGAAACGGCCACTTTAGTACTAAACGAGGTAAATAGTACTAATTTATTATTTTAGATAAAGAATATTCGTACCTATATTGTTATCAATGCTTCTTCTACGAAAAATTTCTGTTACCAGTGGCGTAGCTACCGTGGAGCAGTTGGAGTGAACTGCTCTAGACTCACGAATCGTGGGGGGCGCAAAATTAGAAGGGTGAAATAAAAATTAAATTGCTGTTAATTCGCGCCGCAGTCTCAAGTAGCTTCTCTGATATTGGGCGCATTTAGGGAACAACTGTATAGCGCTACATAAAGCGCTTTACCGCTTCATTGAAGTGCTTTACGTCTATTATTATAGGCTGTTATATGAAGCGCTGCAGCGTTACAGTTCCCTGAGTGCGCCCATTAAAAAATTTCTTAATATCACAGTACAAAGATATGTTTGAAACTTGAAACTAATAATTCTAAAAATTTTCGCCTACGACGCTGAGGACTAGTGAAAACTAGAAATAAGAAAATTAAATAAAAACCAAATTTCGCCAGAACTCTTATCTATGCGAAACTAGTGGACGCACTGATTTTCCTTGCTTCAGAGCGCTGATATGTAGCTACGCCACTGTCTGTTGTAGATTTGTATCACGATTCTTTGTATTCATAAATTAAAAATTGCATTAAAATCAATTAAATTGCAAGATAGTGAAGTGTAAAGGTGGTTATTTTGTAGATAAAAACTATTTTGCTCTTATTTTAATTTTATAGATGCAAGGCCCTAAATTAAACAAAAAGGTGCGAGGCCCTGGGCCTATTCTCCCCCCCCCCTCCCGCGGTCCTGATGAATTCACGAGGATAAACGACTAAGCGGAGTGTAGATTTCATTTATTTTATCCAGACTCCGGTGCCTCCTAACTGTACGTATACCCGTAGTTTAAGCAGGCACGTAACTACGGGGGCTGGGGTGGCCTGGCTCCCCTGAAAATCTGTCTGACGCTGACTGGCCATCCCACTACAAAATTATAATGATTACTACAATATGGATTTATTAGATTGAAAAGGGAATTTTGAGTATTACGATGTAATTTAAAATGTCTCCAATTAACTCGTAACTCCTCGCTATTATTATTATGATTCGAGACCGTAACTCTTTGCACTAGTCTGATCTTTTTAAAGACAGGAAAAGCAGAACTTAGTGTAGACTCTCTCAATGCGCCAAAACTGCGCACCTGCTTATAATGCGTTGAGAAGGTTCATTTTTTCTCCGCATAGGCGCGTAGTCCGCAGTATCTACATGCAGAGTCCTCTTGGACACCTATAGTGTCTAATATAGTTAGTAGGATTTTGAGACAAGGTTCTCCTTGCTCTTTGCTAGAAAGTCTGCAGCAGGCATATCTGTCTCTGTGTCGCTTCATATTAGTATAGCGAACAGTTAGTAATCCGGTAAATTAGTAAAGAAGCAGTAACTATTTCTTTTAATGGCCTATCAATGACCTGCTCCAGACCTCTGAAAATTTTTTGGGACGGGTTCTAAATTCAAACCCCGTTGATCTCGCCCCCTCTAAACTGCGCTTTTATGAAAACTTGATACGATGTTAAAATCTAGTGACGTAAGTATATTTTTGATGCTCACCCAGTTGCGAGCCTTCACGATGGTCCCCTTTAAAAATGATCTAGTTACGTGCCTGGGCTGTTCATGGGTCGTTACATGGCCAAGCGGTTTACAGTGTCGTCCCGACCCTATACAGGTTACTGCTACAAGACACGATTAAAATGATCCCATCTTGTTAGTTTTTTCACTTCTACGAGTGTGAGATATAATAAAAACCGGAGATAACAAAAACACAATCTCCATTTCATTACTATTAATGAGCCGCTATTAAAAAGCCCAAACTCTCCACTTGTAATATCTAAAAGACCTTTACTTTATGATTTACGGTTCCTGAGTATCTTTTATCTTAGTCTTCCAACAGTTAGGCCCACTGAAAAAGTTATCGAAATGAACGATATGGTTCTCGTTTTGAGACCATTCGGCTAATAATTCTTCACTAATTTGGAACTCGGTTGCCTCTAGGAATTATCTATTCTATTTTGATTTTTCAGTGTAAATGCTGAATTTCTGACGATGGCAAGGAGGAAACCAGAGACATAAAAGTTTTATTTTGTACAGTATTGAAATAGGTGAATTGTAAATTGGGAAATAGCAGTACGGAACACTATTACTTACCCGTGGGTAACTTCTTGATGTTGCATAAATGCTCAAAAGTTGAAACAGTGATTGACGGAAATTTAATTAATGAGAAAGTTAGAATTTTTCCTAACTTAAAAGTTATTTTTAATTAATTACATTAAAAATTATTGTAAACAGAAATTTTAACATCTTTATAATGGTAAAAGTAGTTCGAACGTTTTTTACATTCTGAAAATGTAACAAATACCTACAAAGCAACAATTCTCAAATACATTAGGAAATCAATTACACGCTATTGTTTTACATTTTTTTAACTTAATTGCCTAGCATGTAAACATCTAGTCGACAGGATATAACTTTTTTAAACTTTAACTGTAAACTGTTCATCCTTTTTGTACAACTATTAAATCAATTATAGTTGATCCCTTTTTGGAAGACCTCGGTGACTCGAAGTGCAAAAATGTGCCATACTTGAACATAATTGCGTATCATTACTTGGTGACAATAAAGCCATAATTATGTAAACCATTCTTCCAAATTCTATAGAACTACCGAGTTAGAAGTTAAGACCGTCTTCCCCAAACAGATCGGTACAAGTATTCAGTTTAAAGTAACTGTTTTTTAGGCTTACATTGCAGCCGTTAACAGTGGGACATCTGATTTACGCCCAATCTTAAAGGCAGACAGCAACGCCCTTGTCTCGACAGGACCAAAAATAATCAAAGAAACCCATCGTTCAAAAAAGATAACCGACACAGAAGAAACTAAAGCTCAAAGTTCCATTCTACCCGATGGGCGAATAGTCACCGAGACGCAGAAAACTACCGAACACGAAGAAGTTAAAGACGACGAACTACCAGAAGGTGCTCCTGATCAAAATCAACATAAAGAAAGTCACCAAAGGTGAGAACTGAGAACTCGTCCCGGTTGCCACATAACATTTCTGAGTATTTTTTTAGGTTTTTTAAATCGCGCGATCAAGAAGAAGTCGATTATGTCGCCGACGGTGTAAAAGTTGGTCACGAAATGAGATTTAGGGGCGAAACGTCGGAAGCGGAACGTCGCGGTGACGGAATAGACGATCCTAATTGGGAGTCTCTCAGTACTCGAGCTAAAAGGAGACAAACTTTACAATCCAGGCAACGCTTAAAAGGTATTTATTACAAAATTGCGACCATAATAGAAAGTACAAAGTACTTACGTTTTACGTTATTTACAATAATACCAACAATACGAGATACGAGAAAGTTCACGTTTATAAATTAAAATTTGCATACTTCGTATTACATAAGATTAATTTAGTAACATCACCTTTCAGCAGTCGAAAACGGAATTATTCCTTCGGCATCTCCTTTAGATCGAAAAGACGCTCTAACCAAAAAACCCTTAGATTTCGATAAAGAAGAAGAGACTAGGAAACATGAGACGTCGAAGTGGTTGGAACATCACTTCGGTAGCGAGTCCAGATCGTCTCGTGATTCACTGGACGATTTGGAAGACGAACCTCAACAGAAGAAAGAAACTAAAACGAGCTTCTTTAACGTCACCATTAAATCTCAACCGACACCTCAAGCCGAATTCACCTCCACGCGCATGCAGCCTCTGGACGACCCCCAAAAGTACCACAAGCCTACAGAAATCGCACCTATTACAAATGGATACCACACACGCCAAGTTAAACATTTTCAAGGTATAAATCGTTTGCTTTTCCAATCGAATTTTTGTTGATAATTCCTGTTTCAGGAGTAAAAGAATGGAGCGAACGAGAAAGGGATGCATATAAGAGTCAAGAAATATTATCTTCTCCCGTTCCGCATCGTGAGCCGTCTCCAGTAAATTATTCCGCGAAAGAAAGATACCAAAGGTCTCCACCTAGAGATTATCAAATTTCGCCATCGAGCGAAATTTCGCCAACCACGCCACCCAGAAGGCGACTCCAAGATCGTCCGCAGAAACTAATCAGAGACGAAGTTAGTAGATTTGATAGTGGATATAGAACGCTTTCGCGAAATGAACTGGATAGAGAACCTTTAGAAGAACCACCACCGGATTATTCGCCGACGAGTCCTCCACGAGTCGTCACTCCTAATAAAAAATTGTACCAAAAGACTAGATTTGCTACGGACGCGTCTCCACCACCATCGCAAGTACAACCTACGACTAAAGTAAAAAGTGGAAACATAATCGGTGAGTTATTCCTAAACAAAATTTGTTCGACCTTGAGAGCCTCGAGTAATTTTACTACAAATTGTTTACTTCCATCTAATTCTAAATAGAGAAACGTTCGCTTTAATAGCCTCGTTCGTTCTCATCGCTTAGGTCATTTTCCTCATATGGTAACTTGATATCGACTTAAAAAAGCGCGATAATGAGTTAAGGTAAAAACGTTAATGGACCTTGCTGTGGACTTTTGTGGAAAAAATTTTACTTTTTAAAAAATCTTCGCGGAATGCTCGCAGAATAAGGGAATTTGAAATGCGCTTCGAAGCGAATTATTGCCAATTTTATAAGTAAATACGTGTGCTGCTAGAAAATTACTCATCCAAGTGTCTCCTTTGTGAGATTTTTAATTATGTATTCATATAATCTCGCCGCTTCATTGCTTAATTGTCATTCAAAACCGCTCCTACTTAAATACCACAACCTGTTGTATGAAATATTAAGTATCATTCTTGTTTAGGCCAGTCAATTCGCAAGTTAGTGGGTAAGATCAGATCGGCAAGTGCAGAACGCAAGGCCAAACAGCAACAACGAGCAAAAAGATCGCCATCTCCAACGTACAAACAAGGAAACATCATAGACAATCTGAACGAGTCCCAAAACGGCAGTTCGATGCAGAACGGAAGCTCGCGTAGATCCGGATCTCCGGGTCCAGTTCATCGTTATTATTTAGGAGAAGATCCTTTCGGTGGAAGCATTTATGGACGCGAAAACAAATATGATGGAGTACGACCTGCTCGACCGTCGAGAAGACACGAATCTAGATACAATCAAGAACCGGAAGAATACAGGTGACTAACCTACATAAAATTTAATTGCATGTCCACTCGAGTGTCTTTTGTCAACCTTGATGAACCATACCTGGTAAATTTTTTCAAAGCTTGTTTACGTTTATTTCCCATTTAGCCCGCAGTCTCGAGATACATTTATGGAGGAAGAACCTTGAAAATAAACGTAACAAAATTAATTTATAGTTATACCAATAGTGTTGGAATCTTGTAGTGGGTAGAGAGAAAAAACAATTAGTTTTTGTTACAATTACAATTTTAGGCAACAAATATATTCCTTGCCTTTCAGATCTCACAGCACTCTGGGTCGGTTTAGTAAAGCGTCGAGTCGCCTCGGGTCTACATCTACAACGGAACAACGAAATTCTCAAACTTTGCCTCGCCAATTAAATAAACACGAGAAGCCGATACGGTTAGAAAAAAGTGATAAGTCAAATAGTACCATAAATGTGTCGATTATTAATACGGTTTCGACTTCAAATAAACCAATAGTAAACGGCGGACCTGCAAAACCGGCTCGAACTTATAAATCGAACTTACTGCGTAGCAAGAGTTTTAACGTGGATTTAGATTCTCCCCAAGTTGGAATGAGTAAATTTAGCCCTCAACTGCGTGCCCAAACGGGATTAAAGAGTCCAGGTTTGATTTCGAGCATCAGCAGAAGTCAAAGGGACTTGACAGTCGAGCAAACCGAAAATGGAAACGAGTACAAGAGCACATCCCGTTTCTCGAGAAACGGAGGTAGTGACAACAAACGTATCTTCCTAAAGGACTTGCGGCAACGTGCGCCAGAACTTTATAAAACGTTACACGAGGAAGAAAAAGACGACTCTTGGAGACCACCTCTCGCTTACAGTACGCCTCTGAAAACATCACGTAATCACTACAACGGCGATATTTACGAACCACCTACACGTTTGAGGGAATCGCCTACTTTTAAGGAGACTTATGCACCTTCGGGAGTTACGAAGTCCATAATCAGACGTGGTAGCAATTCTAGTAATGACTACTCCGAAACCTACCACACGACCACGAGAAATGGCAACTCTGTTAGGCCTACAATTACTAACACTGTGCAGAGTTTCAGCAAAAAGACTGTGCCTACGAAAGATGGAAGGAATTACCAAACGATCGAGTCTACAGAAACGAAAAGTATAACCAAAAGTCGTTATAACGGAGACCGGGGTGCAAATCAAGTTAAGTTTTACGAAAACGATTACAAATTAAATAATGCTGTAAGAGGTCCTGTTGTTATTGAAGTTAGGAATAATTATAAGTAATGACTGTTGTTAATTTATTAATTTTTTTGTAACTAACTGTTTTTTCTGTAAATATCTACGTAAATTGTGACGTAATTGTAATTCAAAAAGTAAAATGTGAAAGCTTATACTACGGCAGCCAAATTGGCATTTTTCGCCCAAGCAAGTTCTAATTAATTGTATCTTGTATCTCTATCCATGTTTAGAGTATAATTAGGTCTGTTTATTTGTCTGCTCTACTTACTGTAATTGCTCCAAGTGTGACGTCATTAGAGCAGGACACGTAGGCAAAATTAGTGCAAAAGAGCAGGACAGACAAAGAATTTCGGATCAATTAGAGCACACAAATAAACAGACCTATTATGTTCATTTTTAAAACGGCGGGTACACAATTCAAGATGGCGTCTTCTTCCATAGTGAAACTTGTAATTCTGAAATTTTACATTTAAAAAATCAAGAGGACGAGACTTATGAAATGAAAAGAGAACTGATTGATGAAAATGTCGCACAGATGTACTTTGTTTAACATGGCAAATGACGCCATCTTGTATTGTACGAGTTGCTCAAAGCTACTTGTATATGAATACTTTATGGGCAATAAAAAATAATTTTAACCCGGCTGCCAAAGTTATTGTGAGAAACTCTTTAGGCAGTTTCAAACTATTGTAACTGAAATTTGCTGTTGTCAAATAATTATAAAATTTAGCAACAAAGGCTGTAATTTCGTAATGGAAAAAATCTTTTCAAATCAAATGTAACTTTGATTTATCTTGTAACAATTAATTTTCATTTTAACCATCTAATGAATCCTTCCACTGCCCACTATGTATTTTGTTTTCTTCCTAAATGTAAACTTAATTATACTTTTTAATATTATTAGAAGTGCCAAAATAATATGTGTAAATAAAGAGCTTAATTACAAAACTTTTATTAAAGGATTATCAAATACAGAACATTTTTCAATTCTATTAATTTAAGTAGATACTAAAAATTGTCTTACAAATAAAGGCTAATGAAGTTTACAAGAAATAATAAACTGGAATTTGAAATTACGGTAATTCAATTTAACTTAATTCAGGTTGGCTCATTGCTCGGGCTTGAGCTCGTACACGTTTCTCATATTCTAAGCGATTTTGACTGTAACAAGACAAAATTACTACTTCAACTTTTATTTTAAATTTATCATTCTTACCAGTAGATGGTATAGGCTTCTGCTTGTGCAGGATCTTTAACGTTGGGCTCGTTCAGTAAATCTTGAATGCCGAGCAAGATCTGTTTAATTGTTATAGCCGGACGCCAATCTTTCTCCTCGTCTAACAACGATAAGCAAACCGTACCGGATGGATAGACGTTGGGGTGAAACAAAGGCGGTTCAAATTTACATTTGGGTGGACTGCTCGGGTAATCGTCTTTGAAGATCATACGAAGCTTGTAATTACCACCTTCCCAGGGTGTCTTTAAGAATCAATCGTAACACCAAATCAGAATAAAAACAAGTAAAACAACTAAGTTTACTTAATCTAAGAGAACGATATACAAAGTTTCTAATGCTTACCCCTTTTTTGCCAGGTATCGAGCATTCCCAATTCATCAGATTTAAAGTTCCATCCGGATTTTTTGAGGGTCTAGCGACAAATCCCTAAACACGCAAATTAAATTAATATAGCAATTTATCTTTAATTACACGAATACATACGTAAGGATGATCTTTTCTCCATGACTTTCTTTCTTCAGCAAGTCGTGCAGCGGCAATTCCGGACATTCTAAAACACTAAACAACAATAAATTTCAAAACTATATTAATACACTTTATTAAACGTAAATACCTTAAAAGAAATATTCAAGAATTAACTAACCTTGTTTACTTAATTCAACGATCTTTTCCCTAAAATCTAACTGGCGGGCGTCCTAACACAATTAAAAGTGACAACTGACAGTTAGAACAGTGGCATACTTTCTAGTGCTTCGACAGCGGCGACCTCTATTAAATGAAAAACCGAAAAGTAACCAAATTTTTGACATTGGCAATTGACACATCGTATTGTTTGAATTACTTGCAGTTTTACTTGTAATAAATTTCTCTGAATTAAAAGGTATAACATACAACTTTATTATTGTGCAAATTATTTAATTGTAAAATTTTGTTAGTGTTAGAAATGGATCGTCTATTACGGTTGGGTGGTGGAATGCCCGGTTTAACGCAAGCTGCACCTCCTCAAGATGCCCCTGTTGTCGATACAGCCGAACAAGTCTATATATCTTCTTTGGCGTTATTAAAAATGTTGAAACATGGCAGAGCTGGAGTTCCTATGGAAGTTATGGGTTTAATGTTGGGTAAGTGAGGTTAAGTTTACATAGAAAAGTGACTATGCAAGTCTTTGTTTGTAGGTGAATTTGTCGACGATTACACAGTGCGTGTTATTGATGTTTTTGCAATGCCTCAGACCGGTACTGGTGTGAGTGTCGAAGCCGTAGATCCGGTTTTTCAGGCAAAAATGTTGGATATGTTACGTCAAACTGGTAGACCCGAAATGGTCGTCGGATGGTACCATTCTCATCCGGGTTTTGGCTGTTGGTTATCTGGTGTCGATATAAACACGCAACAATCGTTCGAGGCCCTTTCCGAACGAGCCGTCGCAGTGGTAGTCGATCCAATTCAGTCCGTTAAAGGAAAAGTGGTGATCGACGCTTTTCGGTTGATTAATCCGAATATGATGGTGCTCGGTCAAGAACCGAGACAGACTACTTCGAACTTGGGACACTTACAAAAGCCGTCTGTTCAGGCTCTTATTCACGGGCTTAATCGTCATTACTATTCAATTAGTATTAATTATCGTAAAAATGAGTTAGAACAAAAAATGTTGTTAAATTTGCATAAGAAGTCCTGGATGGATGGACTTACTCTTGCAGATTATTCTGAAAATTGTGGTGTTAACGAGAAAACTGTATCGGATATGTTGGATTTGGCTAAAAATTACAATAAAGCTTTAGAAGATGAAGAGAAAATGACACCGGAACAATTGGCGATTAAAAACGTTGGTAAACAAGATCCAAAAAGGCATTTAGAAGAAAAAGTCGATGTACTTATGACAAACAATATTGTTCAATGTTTGGGTGCTATGCTCGATACTGTAGTTTTTAAATAAATAAAATTTTTTTATACATTTATATACTACTGGTTTCTAACTTACGATATTCGAATTACTTTAATGAGACAGTGTAATATTTATTTTCAATGAACTGTACATTTTAAAGAACTTCTGATTTTTTGTATTTTGTTTCAATTAAAAATTTGTTTAATAAGAATTTTTACTATAATTGATGTTTATTTTTAAACTTCTCCCAAAGTAAATGGCTGGATATACAAATCGTGCCGTTTTTAAAGCTTTTAGGCCCAACTGAAATTTTAGAATTGCGCCTAAAAATGCCTGTTCCTTGAGAACAGGAGCAGCACTTACAAGTGTGCAGAAAATTAATCATACAGGACGCTTCCTTGCTGTAAAGTCGACAATTTTATCTCTACTCCAAGGATGGAAAAGTGCCAACCCATTAAAATGATAAATTATATTTTTTAAGCTTGTAGGACTTCTTCCCAACAACTGACGTTTTTAGAAATTTTGTAATTCTCTTAAGATTATTATTTTAGAACTTAATAAAATAATCCCAATTAATTAGATCGTTACGAATCTTATTCATTAAGAGACATGGAAATAGTAGTGGGCGCTTACAGCTGGCATCAAAGAATTGTAAAAGACCAACGCAGTCCTGTAGTATTCACGCGTTACAGAAGAACGTTACCTCCTAATCATAAGAGAATATTTTAAGTGTACCAGTACCAACTTTTACTTTCTTCGGTTTCATCATTTTTTATATTAAATTTATGTGATGTAAAAATTTATTAGTGTGTTAAAGAGAGATATTTCTTTATTTTGATTTTGAAAAATCAACGGACATTTTTCAAAAATTGTACGTTTTTTGGATTTTGAAAAAATTTTGTGTTTTATGCCATTTTACTCGCGTAAAAATTTTAAGTTATTTATATAAAATTGATTTCCTTAAAAATTCGTTCAATTGACAGTTAATCCAGATTAAATACGAGGTGTTCTTATCGTCCCGAGCAGATTTCATTTTTGAATTGGCGCAAATTTGCATTTAATTTAAAAATAATTTATTTGAAATGTGTCTCTCGGTTTTTTTAACTTAGGCTTAAACAATGGCCTTTATGTCGATAATGTAAATGTCCCTTCTCTTGTGTAAGAAGAATTGTAGGTGTTGCTCTAGTAATCAAGGCTACATTTTGCACGTTTGTGAAAATGAAGGCAAATTCACTTGCACTAAAGTAAACCACGTTAGATTAGAATCGACGTCGCATTTTCAATTAGAACACAAAATTCTTTCATTTAAATAAAATGTGCAAAACAAACTGATACAGTTTTCTCTTTAAATTCAAGGTTTAATTGGATTAGTCGATTAGTTCGAATTTATGAATAAAGACGAGACGTTTCATTTTAAAGAATGCGTAGAGATTTAAAACGATGTCTTTAGTGAATTATAGTGTACCGTTTTTTGCCACTCCGGCGCCTCCGACGACGCATTTTTATCAACAACAACAACAACCTTATTTTTATCCGACACCTCAACAACCTTTTAGGCAAGAAGATGCACCTGCGGTTCCTCCATTACCTCCGGCACCGGCAGTACCAGATAAGCCTTCGAGACCACCTTCGTTTACGAAAGTTAAGGGAGGAGGCGGTGGTACTACGAGGGTGCACGCTATTGTAGATTATGATGAGGCAGATTATTATGAGAGTCACGACGTTGGTAATCATCGAACGGCCGTTACTCCTATACAAGGACCTATTTTTCTAAAAAATGGATCCGTTCCTGTGGTGCCGCTTTATTCCTATCCGTCCCTTAACAATGGTAGCTTCGTTCAAATACCGGTGAGTCGCCATTTTATTATTTTTAGAGTTTTTACTAAACTTTAGAATTTATGACAATTGCTAATGCTAACTAATACACCGCGAATCGAGCCAAATGGGTAGTAATAAAGAACGAGTAGTGAGTGGAGTATCAACTACAATCATCAACGTAGGTTATGTAATGCTTTTACCGAACGCCCAGTATGTGTAGAAATTTTCATACGCTGTATGCCATTTTGAAATATGAAAATTTTACTCGTTTCTAGAGAACCTAGTGTAATTCTAATTACTAATCGATCTAAGCTCACCCTGTATAATATATGACTTGTTTGATATTGCACATTGCACATTTTATTTACTTCGATTGGTTATAATATCTTTCTGGTTATTATATAAATAATACGCACCATGCCTAATTTATTTGCTTCGACATATTAAAAAAATGGAATTGCAGTCTCATAATGGGATTAACAAAATTAAATTTAAAGGATTTCTATTAATTGTGATATTCAGTACGATGTACTTTCTTTATTTCCAATTTAAGTCCTTGTATTGATTTTTAAATGACTCAAAATGTAAATTGTTGCAGTAAATTGTTTAGGACTTACTGTGCTTTTCAGAATTTTCTCACTAATAAAGTACAATAAAATAACGTACAAGGAAAAAGTGTATTATTAAATTTAGATCAAGGTGAAATTAGATTATTAACAAATAATTTAAATCTTAATCTAATTCTTACAATCGGTTTATAATAAAATAGCAATTTAATTAGGTAGTAAAGTGGAAGTTATTATTAAAAACGTTTTTTTTAATTTTTCTTGTAGTAAGTAGTAATTACAATTGAATATTAGAATAAAGGTTATTGTCTGAACAATCGGTAGTTAATTGATTTGCAACTACTCTAACTATTACACGAGTGTCCCTTAATTTTTTTATTGGCTGTAATCCAGTAATAGGTATAGTTGCATTACTTTAGGGTTCTGATATTGTGGAAGAAAATTTTAAACGATGATAAATCCAGAGTTTTACAACTTTCTTGGAATTTTTTGCCTCAACTTCGCTAATAAGGTCAATTCTGTGGTCGAAACGTTAAAACATTACACTTGATCTAAAACATTCCAGGCTCTTATGACCCACTCTGTACAACTGTACAGTTGTACATCTACAGTTGAGTATAGTTTTTCAAAGCTCAAGGCTCATGAGACATGACTCACGTCATAGTGATGTGATATATTGACTCAAGAGAGTGCTCTCTTTGACTTACGTTTTTAATTTGGGTCCCATATCAAGACGATTTTATGAAAAAGTATCGTAATTTAGGTGAATTGTGGAGGAGGTTATGGTTATGACAATTTTTTTACGAAACCGTTGCAATAGAAGAGGTTTCCACAATGCACTAAAAAGCTGCTATAATTGAATTTCGTAGGCATCATTGACCAAATCTTGATTTTGTCTGACTACCCCCTCCTATTTTCCATGTAAATTTCTCGTTGTTTAGTTTATTTTGGAGATAATTGAGTATAGTAATTTCGCTAGGTAAAGTTCTTGGTGACTTACGCCACCAGCAGAGAGGTTACAATAGTGAATAGGGGCCTCCCATAGAGAAGTCAAGTAGGTAGGTAATTGTTGAAATCTGGTTGGACCTGCATTGAAAGCTCGGGTCTCAACCAAATTTAATTTTTTTACAAAACTTGTATTTAAATATAAAATGGGGTTGTATTTGAAAAGACAACATCTGGGGGTGTCAGGCAGGTAAATATTAAAATCCTTAAAAGCTCTAAACAGATTTCAACAATTACCTACCTACTTAACTTCTGCAAGGGAGGCATCTATTATCTATTCGCTATTGTAACCTCTCTGCTGGTGGCGTAAGTCACCAAGAACTTTACCTAGCGATTTTACCATACCATACAAATACTTCTTTCTCTTGCAGATACTCTCCAAAATTCTTTACTGTGTCTCCATTAATTTTATCCAGATATTTGCTTTCTTGTCACACAGGCTGTATTAAATATCTTACACTAGTGCCTTTAATTTAATTTTTGGAAAGTTACATCAAATCTGCAAATTACGTTAAAGTTAAATAATTATTATTTATTCATTAATTCAATAAAATCGGCATTTCTGGTAAAACTCCTTCCCATTAATGTCATAAATAAACAGTTCTCTTGTATCAGCGGGACACCTCTACCTCTTCAATGTTTCTTAATTGTCCACGAATGTTATTGACAAATTTGGCTTTGTATAGGTGATCGCTAATTCACAATTCACACCTTCGCGTATCGACGCTTTTACTTCTTCATTTAATTTATACTTTTTCCAAACCGTGCGTTTTGGAGTAAAATTACTCGTTAATATTTATTAGGACCGTACTTAGCATAAACTTAAAATGTGGAAAAATTGAGTCAGCTTCCTGAAAGACACTGCAAGGTTATAGACTATATTTAAAATAAATAAACGCCTACTTCAGTTGCACGTTGTAAATATTTCTCACTCGCATTCGTATCTTCGATTTGTTGTTTCAAAAAAAGATTAATTTTGATAACGACCTCGCGATATTATTTAAATTGGACTTTAATTAAGAACGAATAACTGGTTTTTCGATTTTATTATTATTATTATTTTAGGGTTCAGCAGGATGTGATTTCAATGTAGGCTATTACACTTAAGACAGTCCTGGATCTAGCACAAACTTTGTCAAAAATGAATATTGAATACGATTTAAAATGAATTAGTTTTATTTATATTCTCGGAGTCTTAAATTTGAGCATAATTTGTATTTTTAATAGCTTATTAATGTTAATTTAGCTTTCTCGTGTAAAGTGTGGAAAGCTATGGATCGGGCGAGTTTATCGTTTTACTGAAATATGTTTTCAGAGAGTAGAGATATTTTCAGGAATAAATAGATTTAATTAGTGATAGATTTTAGAAATTAGAAGAGTCATACAGTTCTAGAAATAACTTTGTATTATATCTCACAAATAAAAATCCACAAACAGTCTTCAGGCCTACCCTGTCTTAAACTATACATTAAATTACCTAATAATTGCTTCCCCTGCACTTTTGTTCTATCTTCAACGCTTACAGATTTATTTTTTATTTCAAAATTTCGCTCTCGTTCAATTTGTACTTTCTGCCACTCCTATTTTCGGAAGGGGCTGTGATATAAAAATTTAAAAATATTATTTTCTCACTCTTCTTTGTTATTACAATTTTGAGGACATTTTATGCACATTTTTGAAGTTTTATTCATGTAAAAATCGGTGGTATTGCATTTAATAATCAATTTACTAAATCTTACAAAGTGAAAGAGTGTTTTGGATGAATCTTAATTATAGGGAAATAATATAACGGAAGTGTATAGAACACGTAACAATTTCCACAAATTTCTAATGTTTTTTTTAAATTTAAAAGGTCATCGATTTTAATTATTTTACTATTCGTACCAAAATATTGCTAGTTATAGCAGAGAAATTTTCTTCTCAATTTATAAAAAATTATATAAATTTAATTACTCAACTCGACAGGGAACAGGCTGAATAGTTCAATCCAATTACGATTTCCTGAGAGCCCAAGTAAAAAAAAATTTGGAAAATAAGTCTAAGAGCTCACATAGAGCTACAGACAATGGGTTACGTTGAGTAGTTGCGTTGGACACTAATAACGACATAACCTGGTGAGACAGAGTATACCAAATAAATAAATTTTTAAGCAGCACAGGAAGCTTTCTTGGGAGCAGTCCAAATTTTTTCATTTTGTCTAATATTTTAATCTCGACCTAAAGACACCCTGTATAAGTAACGGGTGATTAATGAGCTAAGTAAGTTGTAGAATGCAGGATTCGAATAGTTGGGTATTATAATGATCTATTTCTGCAATAACAAATAATGATTTATTAGATTGCGTGTATTGCAAATATTTTTTTCAGTTCAACTATAGTGGCAATCGTACACGTTACAAGTTACAAAGTTAAATTGTCGCCATTAATTTAGATTTACTACCAGACTTTAAAACCTCGATATGAAATTTCTATCAGTTTGCTTTTTTATAGCCATAAATATGTTCATTTGTTTGCCTGTCTAACAGTCTATCTGATGTCTCTCAGCACGCATGTCCTTTCAGATGCTATTGAATACCCGTTGTCTCTCCACCGATCTACAATACTCAATGGCAAACATCAAAGCTGCCCTTCATAAGGAATTACAACGTTTTAAAGGTTTCAAGAATTACTTAAGACCAAAGTTAATAATTTTGTTCAATGAATCAAGAGCCGTAACCTCAAAATTTGATAGTTTGAAATTACAAGTTTTGATTAATTTTTATTAGATGGGTAGAGGCGCTACTATCAATCGGTTGGCAGTAGACCTTGTTCAAAGTAGGCACAGGCCTGTCAATCATTCTAATTCGTAGCACTATTGATGGAAAGCAGGCAAATGACCATTACATCGAGCATTGATAGGAGCTCGACTAATAGACCAGCCTTAAGTCTTCTTTAGCTCTCACGCTCTCACATTGCTCTTCGTGTTTACTAAGGTAGAGCTGGCGATGCCTCCTATTCTTTTGGAGTTTAGTGATCCTTTTCACTATTAGACTAACATAATTTAATCTCTGCACTAACGACATTTTTTTAATAATTGGGCCATGATTGCTCTTTGAAGGAGACCGTCGAAACTTGGAGTAAATGATTATTGCTCGAAATATTAAATTAATTTAAAATAATGCTTAATCATCAATTCACTTGTTTTATAATGAATTGTAAAAGTAATTTCTCAAAGGTAACTAAAAATCATTATTAACATTGATTAGTATTAACATGTCAATCACACGTCACAAACGCTTATATGTTTATTTAGTACTTGTAGATTGACATCTTGGAACGTTTCTTTTATACAATTAATATTTTAGATAAGGTCACTTTGTAATTCCAATGAGTGAAATCTGTTCCGAAAATTAAGTTTGGAGCCTACTAATTTTTATTGTTTCGGTTTTGATATGCAAGAGCGTCGCGAGAATGTTGTAAATCATCATAAAATAATCATCGCAGATCGTAAGGAAACAATTTAAATTAATTATAATGTAATTTGTTATTCGATATTCCAATTTGTCTTACGAATGACCCAGAGGTATATATCGCATCGTGTTATAGTAATAATTATAACAGTCTGTAACCAGCAGCCGTAATTTCCAAACGAAATGAGCAATCATAGCGGTACAATGTGTAATAAACGTAGTGGATTAACTCGAGTTATTCGCGAATTTTAAAACCGACAACATATATTATGTAGATGATATATTTGAATACTCTAAACATGATCGTGAAAGTTTAACTTCTCGTCTTACGTCATACGACGAGTAGAAATTGTTGCAAAAGATTTTGCACGTTGTACCTACCCAACTAACTATGCGATCACAAATGTCGCCTCGAAGCTAACAAATTTCATTTGCTCGAAATGGGGATTTCCGACCCAATGTTTCGGTATCTAAAGGTCGCCATTTTGGATTTTAGATAATCCCCAAACTTAAATTTTTGAGAGAAATTTTATCGCTTAATTAACATACGTCGCTATTTCGAAACCTTATGTAAGATGAGCCAAAAAGTTGAATCTAGTTCTAGTCGTATTTTTCCGAAAATAATGTAGGTCTTAATTATTGGTTTTATTGGTTTCGTTATTATTTAATATTAGTCATTCTATTTTTGTTCGATTATAAATATGTCTAGTTGGCTTTCACTTTTTGTCTCGCGAATTTGGGCCCCGAGAATATAATCAGATCTTGACCTAAGTTGACGAATATTACAGTTTTTTGGAATAATAAATTATGTAAGAAGCTTACGCAACACATTAGAAGTCGGTTCGTGTGATCCTTAAACTTAACACTTCGTCCAAATTATGTTGCGTAACTGTAGGTACCTACCTAATATAAGAAATTGTTCTTAATCGATTAATTTTTAAATTAAATTCGACGGAATTAAAAATAGAAGGCAGGACATATAATTCAACAAACGTCTAGTCGGGCACTCGAGAAGTTAGTCAGTAGACTGTCGACTATAATTGTTCTACTAACAAAACGGTTAGGATGCAGCCATGACGACAGTCAGAAACTGACGCCTCTGTCAGTCGATTGCCGAGCATCAGGATTCCTAATTCATTATCTCGATTATTATACCCGATACCTCTCTAGTTAAAAGTAAAAAAGTGTCGCTTGTAGGGCGATTAAATAAACGCGATACCACATTCACTTTGCTCGATAGTACTCAATCATCTACCATAGGTGACTGTAAATTAAGGAATTTTAAAAAAAGACACTCAAACCCAAGGAGATATGAAACTTTTGCTTAGTTCAAGGTATTTTATTCTTGACAATTAATTGAATAATATAAATCATTTAATTGGCAAAGTCGTAACAACAATACAATGGCGATATTAAAGTTTACGACAATTAGTAGAATGTTTGCTATTTTATTTATTAACAAAGAGGTATTAGAAGTCAACAAAGAAAATTCAATATCGACTCTTTGCAAAGAAGTTTGATCTCGTTGCTTCGAAAATATTGCTTCATCTTCTTTAAAGTGTAACGGAAAGACGCGATTAAAATTTTTTAATTACAAATAAGGTTAACGTGTTTTAGTAATTTAATAATTACTAACAGAACGACGAAGCATCTAATGGCTATTAACTAAATAAATAATTTTACGTTCGAATAACATAATATGTATAGCAAAATGATTAATGTTTATGTAAAAGCACGAATTCGTTTTCGAAATAGTGTTCACTACGTCGTGGTGCTTCTATTACTCTACTTAATTTAAGTTTCTTTTAATCGTTTAATATTAGACACGAAGCTATGGTCTTATATTTTAGCAGAGACTCTTTTAACTACATATTTCGAATATAATCGTTAATTTACAAGAGATCTACGCGCGGACGCGGGTCAAACACGCGTCATCTGAAAGAAGCATTAGGCGCATCTAAATTATTTAAAAATACAGAAGTAACTAGCAGTTATCATTGATTAATAGATAAATACTTTCTATTTGGTGTCGAGTGAAAAATTTACGTTTCATTCATTAAATAAATTGCAAGCAGAAAATTTTAGCTATAAATGTCAATTTGGGTGGAGTGGAAGTTTATTGGAAAAATTAATTTAAACATATTATAATATTCCTATTGTTAAAAATTGAAAATTTAGTTTGAATTAAAATTCTGAACACGTTTTAAAGTTCATAACAGAGATTGAAACTCAAATTTAAAGTTTTACATGTAATTTCCCTATGCTCCGTTTCGAAACGAAGCATGCGGTATAATTACCAAGTCAAAAATATTGTTATGTCATCTTTAATATAGTGGTAATTTGATATATAGGGTGTTTAAAAACATGTGTCACAAACTTTAAGGGGAGATACTATGGCCCAAAATATGCAGAAAAGTCTTAATGAACGTGGGTCTATAAACGGCCAGTTTGGGAGATAAGAAGCATTTTGCGAGCAAACAACTCTTTCGTCCCAAGATTGGCTCGGATTCGGTGGCTTCCTTGATCTACTATTCGTTGTTGAAGCTCCTGGAAGTCATTGACAGGCGTAGCACATACACTAAGTTTTCAAGTGCCCCCAAGGAAAAAAATAGAAGCAGTTTAAATCGGGCGATCTTGCAGGCCACGATACAGGTCAGTCCCTTCCTACCCATCTTTGTCCAAAGGTCCTGTGTAAATGCTCTCTAATGGCAGTTGAAAAAGGAGAGGAGCATCATTGTTCGGGAACCACAAATGCTTCAAAAATTTCCGAAACCAGCCATTTGCGGACCATGTTCTTCAAGACTTTTCTTCATATTTTGGACTATACTATCCCCTTCTTTAAGTTTGTGATACGTGTTTTTTAACACCCTGTGTTGATATATCGATATTTTTAAGTATCAATATTCCATATGAGACTCTCAATATGGCCCTAGGTATCACTGCTCACGTGCTCACTGTTCGCACTCAAATATTACGTGTACGTGTTACTGTAAAAGTCTCGGAGACACATTTTCTTTTTGCATTTTACACAAGATCTTCTTGTACTTCTCTTAGTTCAATTAGCACTTTTGGCCAACCAGTGCAATTTCTACTAGCACTTACGGTTTAAATTGTTTACTTACTTAAGTTCTTTATTTTCATTTGTTCTTCAAATTCTAGCCAGTTGTGACGTTGGTAGACCACGGCTTTTCTAAAGTTACTCGTACTTCGTTTATTTTTCCATTCTATTACTACTATAAGACTTTTTAGAATGTTTAGGCTTTCCAAGTAACGTCATTAGTGGACGTGATCGAAAGGAGTCGCTACTGAGGTACTGAGTTACTCCTCAATCATGAGCTGCTGATAGGTACACTTCGACTGCCGCCGCTAATTCATCTTCTGGAAATGTCTACCGCATATGTAGGCAAAACTAAGGTTTCTCGCCAAGAAGTCTATTGACCAAGGCCTACAGATCCCTAAGATCTAATTGCTGTTAAAAACTTGAAATTATCCCATTTTCAAATTTTTGTAAATTATAATTTCTGGAAGCCACTCAAGCTACGTCGAAGCAGTATGCCCAAATACTTTTCTCTTAGGCAGAGCTAAGAGCCGGAGGTTAAGAAATAAGAAGAATTCGCTCCGACTCCACCATTTGGGGCTCCTACTATATGCAACTATGCCCATGAATACAGCCTTAATTTGATTTCGCATGCAAATTCGCCATAATTAATTTAATTAGAAATTGTAACGGCCAATTCTTTACATAATTTAATTGTAATTTATTCTCTTTTGTGAGAGACATCGCAAAACGGAAACTAAGAATTAGCCAACGTCTTTGTAAACTTCTAACAATATATTAGCACCTACTTAAACCACGAAGTAGGTGTTAATGGATCGAATTAATCGAAAAACAATTATAAAACATCTCCACAACACTTTCACTCAACAAAATCCAAGCGAAGCCGATGATCTACGTCTTGAGTTTCTCCTGTAATTAATTTTTTTATATAAGTTGGGTAGCTCAACAAACGGAGCATTAGGTTTAATTTGAAACTACGGCTTAACGTGTCCTTCGAGCACTGCTTTGAGTAAGAATTTGCGGTTTTATGGTTGATTCGAAGATATTTTTATAAATTTGTACAAGTTTCTTATCTTATTTTATCTTGACGTGTTCACGATCGGCCAGGCGCTTCTGGTTTTCGTAATTATCACTTAATTATACTGTACATTCAAGTATCGGGCATCGAGCATAGTATCGAGTTATTAAAACAAACAAAAACGACATGTTCTTATCGAGAGTTAATTATTTCATTTCCTCGAGTCACGCCTAGACTTTTGTTTATTGTTATAGTTAATAAATAACTCTACGCACATGTTGACCCAGAATATTATGTGCCAAATACAAAAAGTGGAATGAGAAAAATTTTTCACATGCCGTAACTATAAGATTAATTATCTAATTCAATGTCACCGTCATGTGTTCATTGAATAAGTTAACTTTGGAGTAAATTCATTCACACACATGACGAATCAAATTTGCCCTAATAAATAAATATGTGTAACAAACGCAAGTCCGGGTGGATTCTCCAGATGAGGAACCGGACTTCGACAAGGAAACGGGGCATCCTTGGAAAAGGTATTGTTATTTATACAAACTTACTACACCACCAGTATAGTACGTCGTATCGGTAGTTCCCATTTGCGATTTTCCTCATTTTTTCGTTATTTACGCTTATTTTATTTAGTTCGGATTTTTATCATTTATATCCGGATTATTGAAAATGGTGACCAGGAAATTAGATAACTGTAAAAAATCATATTGGCACTAATAATTGAAATTCGTTATAGAAAATGTCGTATACGTGACGCGTGATGGTATTTACTATTTAATTCATTGATAAATACAATTATAACGATTGTGTTTCTCATTTATAATAATAGTAATGATGGGATGACTAACAATTATTATTAAAGCGGTAATAATATAAAATATTCACGACAGGAAGCATCACCGACTCAATCTCATTACCTTTTTTCTTGAACGTCCATACACCAGAAAACATCAGTCCAGTCTTTATTGTTCTCTTGTTATAACAAATAAAAACTTTTTCCCACAATATTTACATAGCACTTCTAATATTTCATTAACTCAAGTTAATTAAGTGTCTTTAAGTTAGTAGGTACACAGTGGATGTGATTTGTATAAATGTGGGCTTTTATGATTGTTTGTGTTGAAAAATGGTAAACTCGATGGTACGTACTCTTTTGACCTAATAATATCACAAAACAATTTTAAAGCACCTCGTATTGTAGTTGCGATTTTTTAAAAGAGTTCCATGTGTTCGTACACGAAAAATATTAGTTCGAAACGAATCTCGAAATCTGAATTTTTAATTATTCGGAAATTCCGCTAATTAGTTTTGTATGTAATTACGTGAATTTTTAACGCTGGGTAATTACAATTATAATTAAGTTGCTAACTTGTTATAAGAAAATTTGAAAATTTTTACATAATCTACGTGAGAGACTTGAATGCTTGATAAAGTGACAAACTTCTCCGACTCCGACAACGAAGTGCTTAAATGTTGGCTATAAATTTATGACAAACTTATGACTATAACATTCGATTAACCGCGCCCTATTTAAAATTTTATAAGGACCGGAAACAATACCCGGAACAAATCTCCGGGCGTGTCAAGGTTCAGATCTTTGACTTTCATTTCAACATTTTCTGAATTGGGCCTATGGTCTAAAATAAGCCAATTCTCAATAAAACTCTCCAAAACTATTGTTTATGTACAAACGTTGGTGGTCATTGTCCTAACGATTAATTTTTCTTATTGATTATTACCTCACCGTCTGGTTGATTAGTAATTTTAGTAATTGAAGACGTCACGAAGTATCTAAATTTAAATTTATGACGATACATACTCGTCGCATCCAAAAACGGACGAATTAAATTTCTTTTCTCATTCCAGATTTATTTTGTGGTCACCTTAATTGGTGGTACGAAATTTTAATTAAATCCGCTTAAACTGATAATAATTATAGGCGCCACGTTCTGAATCACGATTCTATTTCTAATAAAACATTTTTTTGTAGATCTTATGGACGGCGCTGTCTGTTGCGTTGGGTTTAGAAGTAAGAGCAGAGTATATTCGAGGAGTGCCATGTATCAAAAAATACGAACAATTGTTTTGTCCATCGGCCGGTAATTCGTATCCGATGTAAGTGTCTTTTTCTTCACGTTACTGGGGAAAACGAAATGATTTCCACTTTTGTTTCCTTTTAGAGAACGCATCGAATTATTTATAGATGAAAATAAAGCCCTAATGAAACGCATGTATGGTGATTTCACTTCCATTCCGGATTACGACGAACCAGGCCCAGGTGGAAATAAAAAGCAGAAGCGATCTGCTAAACCTGGAGTGCCCGATCACCATTCAACGCCTGGTTTAGATCCAAATTCTGAAGGAGCTAATTCTTATTTTGTTAAATTAAATAGAGGCACTCGTCAGAGTTTTCAAAAAAATCAAAGTTCCGAAGGAAGTGGACGGTACGTATTGGATAAAGTAAGAAATATTTATTTTGACTAATTTATTTTCTTACAGAGTCGATGCTTGCGAAAGTAAAGTCGAGATTATAACACCTTATTGGGCTTCAAATTCAGCTGGGAAAATTCGAGCGATCGTCAATACGCAGCACTTTGAGCAGGCCATACATCAAGAAGTTTGTTCGTGAGTATTTTAACATTTTAACCGTTTTCATGTATAGCATTTTTGCTCGTGGGTCGTGGGTAGTTTTTGTTTAAATATCAGTTGAGGTTCCTTCCTCGTATCGTAAACGATATATATTACGTGCCAAATTTTGCTAAAATCGTTCGTGAGTAAACGACGTACAGACAGATAGACAGAAACTGTAAGAAGGCGAACAGAAAAATAGGAAGGCAGATAGACACATAGCCGCCCAGGCAGGCAGACACATATACAGACAGGCACACAGACGGGCGGATGGGCCAACTGGCGGACCGACAGACAGACGGATAGATAAGGAGACAAAAAGGCATTACTAAAATCACGATTCTAGCCTTTACCAGCATCTTGAGGTCTCCCATCACTATTTACTATCTAGAAAAATCAACGAAGTTGCCAAAACTGGTAATAGGAAATGACTAAATTTTTATTGTCTCCCTTGGCATGACCATTATTTCAGAGCTGTGTAGAGCAGTTGGCAGACAAACGGTTGGCAGACAAGCTTTCCCGAACTTTTTCACTTTAGGATCAACCATTCTAAATATAAGAAACGTGACGTCTGCTAGGTTCATGGCCTATGTCTAATATGTCACATATTATAGGTGCTTGCCTTTTTTTGTATTACTCGCATTGTTTGCTTTTATAGCTGTTTAAGTAGATACCACATAGTGTGTGATATCTCTAATTTTATCTTTATTTTAGGAAAGTGAGGACTAAACGTTGTATTGGAGAATGTGGGTGCGAACAGAAATACAAATGGCATCGTCTCTTGGCGTACGATCCAGATAACGATTGTAAAGGAATTTTCATGGATTGGTTTCTATTTCCATCGTGTTGTGTTTGTCGTTGTAACCCTTAACTTGTGATTTGTGATATCAAAAAATTTTAACAGTGTATAAGTTACCAATTCGATTATTTGTGCCAAAACTTTATCACCTATGTAGTGATTAATTAACTTAGGTAAAATGCTATGAAATTTTCTTTGTAATCGATATTTTTAATTTTAAAGACAAAAAGCTGACTATGCTATAGGCTCTAGGAAAATAAGTACTAAGCTACTAAGGCACTCAAGTACTCAAATTGACTATAAAATGTGATTCTCGTATTTATAAAAGCGAGATATGTGTAGAAATCGTTAACGTTAATTTTAGTATTTATGTAGTTACGTACCTATTTCTTATTAGTTAAACTGTACTTAATCATCTTATATGTTACCCAAAATTTGAGAAAAACCAAATGGACGGTTTAATCGAAGTTTAGGACAAATTGGTTATTAATAACTAGAGATTTTTATAGTTTTATACATATTGTGTAGATTTTAAACTGTTTTCATCAAATAAATAATAATTTAGGAACATACTGTGTCCTTTTCAAGTCTTCCACTGAAAAAATGAATCGGTTTGCTCATCGTCGAGGCGCCGAGTTCGATTCTCTCATTCCATGCGCTGTATCAGCCGTAATAGAAAAAAAAATTACAAAAGTACCAAAATATAATAAGTAAATTACAAGTTGAAGCTACAATTGTAAATTATTTATGTCAAACATTTTTTCAACATCTAACTGAACACTTTTATTCCTCTCCTCGCTAGGATCCCCAGACAAATCCAAGTCAGACAGACGTGTACTAAAATCATTTTTGTTTTTAAAAAGTCTTGAATCTAATTTAACACTTTTGTCTTCTTCCCCTTCTAGTACAAATTCATCTATAATTTTCGTATCGAACAAAAGCAATTCTTTGGTCTCGGTAACTTCCTCCGATAAGCTACCAAATTCATTTGCAGCTTTTTGCACACTCGTAATTAATTTTTTGTATTTCTCGTCATTTTGTAACTTGGAGCGTTTGAGTATATTAGCAAATGACGAGTATTGATAAGAAGATAACCCAAGTGCACTTAAAAATCGATTCATATCTTTCATCAAGTTAAATGTTCTCAACCTTTTGAGTTCGATAGGCACAGTATCGTTCAAATAGGAAAAAGTTAAAACCATAATTTGCTTTTTGGAATCGGTTTTAACTAACTCACTCCTGATATATTTTTGAAAGACTCCGTCAATTTTGTAAATATTTTTTAAGTTCTTCTTAAAGTTGCCCGCAGTAGGAGATGTAATGTAAATAATATCGGTGGCTCTTTCGAAAGCATCGGAGCACCAAACTAACGGGTCTTTATGAGGCGTCATTGGAATATCGATGACATCCAAAAAAACTCGAAGATTAAGCACTTCTTTCAGAACTAACGCTAACCTATAGACCACTTTGAAGTGCGATTTCGAGTCCGAATTGTAAACTAAGAGAATTTGGTTGTATTTTCGACCTAAAAACTTGGTATTAGTCTTTCTAAAGCCATCGGAGTTGTTATTACACCACTACTGTTACCTTTTTTATATCTTCTACAAGACCAAGTCAAACACAAAGCACACATCACGACAATGATTCCCGTACAAACTATAAGTAAAGTGTGATTAATTTGTCTCGGGATAAAAATCTTAGGAGTTGTAGTCTTCTTGCAGACGTTGTTTGGGCATTGTTCGCTCACTGGCCTCACTAAAAAATAATAATAACCAACTTTTTTGCTGGTGGAAAATTGGTAAACGAGTTGATCCGTGTTTAACGATATCTCTGATAAACGAATAGTGAGGTTCTTCCACTCAAACATTTCTTCTACTATGTATGTTGAGATGTTGTAAACACTTTTGGCCGCTTGAATGTGTAAGATAATCCATTCGGAGTCTGTCACATCCATATAAGAGAACACCTCTAATGATGTCACGTTTGTAGAGCGGGCTAAAAACAAACGTTTACTAAACAAACGTAAAACTAAGGAACGCTCGTAACTACCGAAATGCTCGTAAATTGGAACTTTGAATATGAGCTTATTGTATGCCCATGGTTCACCCAGCTCGTATTCAAAAGTGTAATTGTGTCCCTCATAATCGGAGGAAGACCAAGAACAATCGTAAGTTAAAAATGACGTATTTGAAATTGTCACGTTGTCCCATATTTCAAAACTACGACACATATTATTTTCGTGTTCAGTGTCTATACGGGCAAACTTCATTTTTGCTCCTGAAGTAAAGGGAAAATAAAATGTGTAAATAGCCTATTGATTGAACTTACGTTGCCACGAAATATTTCTCAAATGTACCCCAATTAAAGTTTGGCGAAAATGTTCGGTAACGTACCCAAAAAGTTGTATTTCTCCCAACTTGGTTCGAAAGTGTGGATTTTTCGCAAATTCGAGAGAGTGGCATTTGTGGCTATTCAAAGGATAATACTTTACGGTGCAAGCTTCGTAAGGAATATGGCTGTTGTTTTCCCATAGCTAGTAAATTTCAAGTAACACTTACTTAACACGCACTAAACAATTCTGACTTACGTGAGGAGCACAAGAAATGTCTTTTGTTCCGCATAGATGGGATTCGCAGGAAAAAGCGAGGAATGAAAATATGAAGAAAGTTGGTAAATATTTTGTTATATTTTGAAACATTGCTACTCAGTCAAGAAGCAGTAACATTGTGCATACGAGTGTGATTAATTCGATTGATAAGTAAAAGTTATCTTATCTTGGTGTATGTTTGATTACTTTTTCCATTTTAACGTTTTTCCAGAGATGTGCTAGTAGATGAGGAAAATATGTTCAAAACCCGAGCTCCTAAAGCGTTCTATTAATTTGCACTAAAGTCTGGGAATATTATTTGTTTGAAAATGGTATAGGCATACCTTTGTTAAATAATTAATTTAAACTTTACGGAGAGCATAGCGCCTAAACGGTATGCAACACACTATACTTAATGTACACTAATTTATTGAATAATTTTTTCCAAGCTTTATTCCCCTATTTATCCACTTCTATACACATATTGAGGTTATTGTGGGTGAAAATTGGTATATATTTGTAAGAAGTTTGAATTGAGCCCTTAATTTGTAAGCACCCCTCTTTTCTTTTTACTTACAATGGAACTTTAAAAATTGGATAATTCAGTAGTCTTAATAGTCGTTTAGACAATGGAAACGATGAGATAAAATCATGGTAGTTTTAAGATATAGGCATATAGGTAATTATAGGTAATCAAGGAAAAGATACGAAGTATACCTGACCTTATATTAAGCGGCCGCGATATTAGGTTTCTGATATATACGAATATTTGTATATTGTATATGCACTTGAAATCTTTCTACATAATTTTAGATTTTAGAGGGGATGAAATAGAATTAAAAAATTAGAAAAAAATAAACTTTATTATTTATTATACGTTAAATAAATAAATGAATTTTCGATAATATTTCTTAAGTACAAATTTGCTTATGAGGCAACTAAACTCGCTTCCAATTACAAAAAAATTAACTTTAAAACACAACAATTGTAACACTTTACACTTAAATCCTAAATCTCTCCACATGACCAGATAATCCTTAATAATATCTACAAATTGGCACAATTTAATCACCTTCATCTTTCTTTTTTCTCAATTTACCCTCCTTTTGAATCGTCTTTGATACACTTTCCACACATTCGGTGAGAGATGGAGCGGATTCGTCGGACGTACCTGGACCGTCGACCAAAGTACTTAGTGTCATTATATAGGAACAAGCAATTCGTAACACAGATAGTTTTGATAGTTTTTGATTGTGCGAATATGCCGGAACAGATCTCCTTAAAGTGTCAAAAGCGGCGCTAATCGTGTGCACCCTCGTTCGCTCGCGCGCGTTTGCTTCAATACGGCGCTCTCGAGTCATATTTTTATAATTTCGTTGTTCTTTGCGAGAAGAACTGCTCGAAATTGATGAATGAAGATTTGGAAAAGCTTCTGCGGAGTTTAACATTAACTTGTCGGCTTCTAGTGGCGGGACGTTTAAGTGGGGGTGTAAGGGGACACGTAGGTTTATAGGATCACAATCAATTTCGCGTTTTATTGCAATATCACATTTTGGTTTCTTTTCTCTCGAGTTTGGCTTTTTTATTAAAGGTAACGGTTGAGGAGATGATGGACGAGATCTGCACGGAGTGACGGTTATTGGACGGTTGTAATCTGTTTTTGTGTTTCTTTGGGGTGATAGCTGTGGTGGTGGAGGAACTAAAAATTTTGAGTCCGCTACTACATTACACTTATTAATACTGTTCGTTGGTTCTTGAACTTTATCTGTAACTGGAATGGATAGATTTTTATCCGCGTTCCAGGGTCTAAACGGTTCTGGATTTTCTGCATTTGTCGGGGTTTCGCTTTTAATTTTAAAGCACATTCTTTTTTTAGGTGGTGCTTGGAATAATACATCTTGTACTTTTCTAGGCTCGGCGCACTTTCTTTTATTTCGCAAACAAATCGGCGACACTTTAACTTCCAGACTATCTTCGCTACTATCGGTTGGTGAGTGTATTTCGACTTCCAGGTATTCTTCCTCTTCGCTGCCAGAGCAAACCTCAAAATCTTGTCTTTTGGTAGTCATTGTAAAATCTGCAAATAAAAAATTCTGGTCAAATCTATGTTTAAGCATAAAGTAAATATATGGTCTTTAGTTTAAGCTTTTTATTCGACGTATAAGTACAGTCGGAGAAATAATTATTGGCCACTATACGGTTTTTGGTGAATACTTATGGTTGCCCGGCAGAAATTTATGGAATGAAATTTTTACGAATTACAAATGGAATGTTTTATAGTTACAGTACTACGCTCGATTTTAATGCCATTCTCTCCCAAAACTTATAAAAAAGAAAAAAGTTGCCTAGTTACCACTTACTAGTGGCCAATAAATTTTTCTGTGGCTGTACTTACAGGATGTTTGACAAAAACAAAAGATCGTTATTTGAAACTTAACGACGAGAACGGGAATGAAACCAAAAATTTTCGAAAGGACACAGTGGCGCTAATTTTTTGTGTTATCTGCGACGATAAAACTTGGCAATCAAAAAGAATAGAAAGCTGCAATAATTTCCCCATTATTACACGTATGAAGTTTGATTCCTGATTAGATACATCTACATCAAAAATCTTTATGCAATGGATTTTAGAAATTCAAAAATATAGTAGTTTATATTAATAGTTTTTCTAAAAAACTGTTTGTAATGTTCGTGCACCAATTTTATAACTGGCGCCACTGATATTTCAAAGACCTAGCCGCTTGGTTTAAGTTTAACCTCTGACTTTTCAAATTTTTTACAAAAGAAGTCAAAAAGGTTACTAAATACATCAATCAAGAATAATTTTAACGCCGTCAGTATAAGCAAGAGCTCTTGGAAATTGTAGATAACTGGCAAAACCACTGGCCCAACTCAACAACTAACGTCCATCTCGCAGACATCGCAGAGCTGCAAAACTTAATAAAAATCCCATATATCTAATCTGCTTACCGGTAAATTGAAAATTTAACCATCCGGACTATAGGACTATACGAGTTGAAAAGACATTTAAAAATCCGGATTAAACCGAATATCTGAATTTTAAGGGACGTTACTCTCACCTTTCAATTTGAAATACAAATAAAGTGGAATGGTAAAACCGTAGAAAATTGTTTTTGAGGCCAGAAACGTCCCTTTTAAGTTTTACAATTACTGTTGATATCCGCCCGTGTGTGTGTGTGTGAGCACGATAACTTGGGAACGAATCGATATATTGGTTTCAAACTTGATTCAGAACAATAAGACAAAAATTTATGATTTAGATTACTATACTTATTCGAGATTCAAAATAACCATTGGCATGTCAGAAACAAATTGATGCATTTATTTGATATTGCGAAGAGACTAAAAAATAATTTTAATTCGCCACTATCCCAATTCGGTTATTGGTGTCGCTTTAGTGATTGCGGTCCTAATCTGAGGAAATGAACGACATATTACACTGATAAATGAACGGCCTTCCACAAATGAAACTGCAACATGTAAACAAAACTCAAGAACGACTACCGTAGTTTAATAAACACGAAAAGTATTTCAAACATGTTCTTGGGAAGTTGGTGCTTTTAAGAATACACAGATAAGAACAAAATATGTGAAACTATTTTAGTTTAACAATAGGAAGATAATAAAATACTAAACTCTTGAAAACTAAGGTCATTTCAAATATTTACCTTCAAAAAAATGTTTTGGTTTAAAAGTTCCATTCGTCATAATATTCCACGTGTTTTCGAAAATTGCCGTAATCGACTCCTTGCACAATTTAATTAAGGCATGGTCCGCAAAAAATTTGAAGATGAATGCGGAAGACTGACTTAACTTAAACTAGCGCTTAAATCCACAATTTTCAATCACACTCCACTAAAAACAATTGGCCGAACACGTGAACACAATTAGGCAGTCACGGTGTTAATTGGTATTAACCAGTAATTACGTTAAAATCTTCGCAAATAATAATAAATTAACAAAACGAGTAATATTAGTGCCAATACTCGAGAAGGGTTGTTTCAAAGTTTCAATATCCGAAACAAACGAAGGATCACATTGCACTGACTGTTGTCGGCAAGCAGAAGTGAGTTGACAGCAGCAGCAGCAGGAGGGGTGTGGGCGCCCCACGCTGGCGCCGGTCGTCTCGCCGCACGCTGTTTTGGTGTGAGAACTCACAGGCGTGCTGGGCTTGGAATGCGGACTCGACAGGTGCCTTTATTACTAAGCTACCCTTATCTACCGGTTCATTTGGTCTTCTTATACACATGCTATGGGTCAAGACTACACGGTGAGCTCGGAGAACTTTACTCCGGCTCTTTTTTTTTCTATAAATACACGGATTAACTTATTTTGTGGCGGCGTCCGTGATCAAAGGGCTTACGATCAAGTGTCTTGTCTAATTTTTGAATTGCTTTTAACGATTTTAATAAATCACACGCTGGTAAGCAAAAATAAATTAAAATTTTGCAAGGACGCCTACGATTGTAAAGAGATTCTGTTTATTCTCTTGCATTTTCCAGCATGAAGCGAGCAAATAGAAGTGTTTTGTGTTTACCAAGTTGGTAAAATACCAAGTAAAAACTAATAACGTAAAAATTACAAAAGAAAGGAAAAGGAGACGATTTCTGTGGTTTTACATGAAAGTTCAAAGAAGCTTATAACTGTACCTATACCATTAGATAGAAAACTAAAAAGTAGACAGATAATACAATGGCAGGTAAAAATGGCATTGTGAACTGGTGAAAAATTTTCAAAATTTTGTTAATCGAAATATGTACTCTAAAAATGGCTGATGCCATTAAAGTTAACACCTTCATTATACTATAACGGCTGTTTGCACAATTATCGCCCTATTACAGACCTTTTTGTTCTGTACGAAGAGCACTTCAAAACCCACGATCCAGGAGCGAACTTAAACTTTTTTAATTCACTTCAGCATTTATCGATTTTCTTTTCTTCCATCTTCCTCTTTGCAGCTTATGCAAGTAATGAATGTAGAATCTAAGCCGCGATCAATCAAAACTCAAGCAACTATTAACTATTATCTCTACCAATCTGTCAGTATGTAACCGATGTCTCAACTTCAAACTTCAACTCCACAATTCGGGTCAGTTCTAGACCTATGAACCGTGGTCAATCTTAACCCTACGTTATGCGCGTGGTCTACGATCGTAGACCAGGCCTCTAAACCGTTATAACTTTTGTAAATTTCGAATTATATTTATGTAATATCACGTAATATTCAATAGCTGCTAAAAACACTTGTCTCTAGCGAATTAGAGTACTGGACATTCCCTACAATAGTAATTGCCTTTGCTATTGCAGGCCAAAAGCGACTGGTCTACGATTGTAGACGCCTAACCGTGTTACAATTTTTTGTCGTGCTATTTATTGTTAATGCGACTATTTTATTCTCAGATTTTTAAATATAATTATACGGCGGTTCAAAAATTCGATAAAAAATTAAAATTTTATTAGAAAACTCGGGGAATACCCTTAAAGTTCAACAATAATTTTAAAAAATATCACTATGAACCTCCAAACCGGTGAACCTCGCCGGTTTACATGTAAATATTAAACAAAATAATCCCAAAAGTTGTTTTCCGATTTTCCTTTGCTTTCGAATTACGGCGTTTTAAAATTTTACATCGCTACCTAAACGCTCTTTAGATATACAAAGCAAATCACCCTGAAGAAAAAATAAAAAGAAGTGAATTTATTCAAAAATGTGCATGTGGGAGCTCATGCAGCCCCAAATCGAGTTCGCCGCCTTTCAGGTCCAGGGGGTACAGGTTTAGGGGGTCTTACAATTACCAGCTGAAATGAGATGGCGAGCTCGCGTTTTAGTTAATTACTGAGAATGTATTGCCTTATTGTCCCCCCCTTCCCTGGCAGGCTCAACAACAACTTTTGAGTTTTTTTTCTTATATTTACCTGTAGAATACGCTTCTAGAGTTCGGCGTGACCTTTCCGACTCACTCTGTAGGTATTATAATGTACTAAGGTTCAGGATATTTCAAAATGACTTCTTGACTTTACCTCTGATAACCTGAATTGAAAAGGGTCATAAATTAAACTTACAAAACCCACTTTGTACATTATTTGTTCAAAATATTACCTCGAAGAATTATAGAAGAAGAATATAATAGAAAGAATTATAGTAAAATTTTGAACACATGTATAAGGTGGTTCTGTAAGTTTAATTGGTTTAATGCATGGCTCTTTTCAGTCGGATTGCCGTAGGTAAAGTCAAAAAGTCGTTTTGGAATATCGTTAACGTCACTATACCTTCTTTTAGATTAGATGCGATGAATGTCTCTATATGCCTTATTCAGTTTTTAGTCGCCACGAACAACGATATTTGCCGTCAAAATTTTCTGTTACGTAAAAAAGATAAAAGAGCAAAAGGCAACACATAAAGAAGTTGAAAAAATATATTTTACAAAGGGTTTGGTAAACAGGATGTGTCCTGCTGAGCAGCTATTAAAAGACTTCGTTTTTCCAATATTTAACCGACATTCTCCAATATAAACAAAATTTATCAGATCTGAAGTTGGAGACGTGGTTTTTGGAGACCTTTTGGTCGTTCGTACGGAAGTGAACCTTTCCTGGACGTCAAAAATAAAGAAAATGTAAAACACGCCAATTATCATTAGATATTTTGCAATATTAATTGACCATAAAGATAAACTAATTTGACGAATTGCTCCAAGACGTAGTTTCTCCTAACGAAATCGATAATTATCAAAGAAAATATTACGTTTTATCTAGTAGTTTTTATCGCCATTTAATTAATTTAATATGTTAATAATTTTTTTATTGAATCTTCTAATATTTTGATAATATCGTTAAATTAATAATCGCGCAAGCTGTAAATTTTTCTTCGGGCCTTTCTCTTTTATAAACTCTTGTTAGCTAATTAAATTGCAAAATTTGTCTATTACTTAATATACTTAAATGTGCAAAATATTATAATTTATAATTATAATTAAACATCACTAACGCTTACTTAAATTAATGTATAGGCATATTACTTTTATCTTATCACTTTAAAATAACTTTGATGCATTTCAAATTATTAATTGACCTATATTTATTTACGTGTGGGGGCCCACCATCAATTATTCCTGTGACGTACCCAATAAGTGCGTTTCAAATTATGTTCGTTAATTTATAGGTTAACTACATATTATTGAAATTCGTTTTATTAGTTTCTCTCTTATGAATTATTATCAAACGCCAATTTTAAAATAAAACGACGCATTTTCTACTTTTGTGTCGTCTATAATTTTGCCTTGTACGCTTTTTCTGTACTATATAGTTCGTTCGTAACTATACGTGGAAGTCGACAGTCACTCCTGAACCCCCAGTACGCGTACTACGACCGCTACCGTACAGGATTCACCCAAACCGAAGTGCCCTTTGAAAATGCCTACCACAATAGTAGTGGGCTAAACGTCAGGTATCACAAATAGAACCTTTCGACCACGACCCATTAGCTCTCTAGAACCTCTACCTCTAGGAATGTAATAATGGTAATAGTCACTTATTCTAAAGCCGCTCCGTAAAGTTCTTTTTGACTTACGCCACCAGCAGAGAGGTTCAATACAATCAATAGAAGAATAGAATAGAAAGAGATTATTCATTATTGTACCTCTCTGCTGGTGGTAAAGTTACCGACAACTTTACGGAGCGTACCGACCATACAGTCCGTGGACACGTGGACAGTAAGTAAATATTACGCTTCTACAAATTGTAAGTGTCATTTACTTTACACCTTTAGGCATATTCTTTTACAAACTGTATAGGCGATTTTTGACTATACCAAAACGAGGTATAAAACGCATTTTTCGTAGAAAAATCGTTTAAAGACTCTAACATCAGTTGTGCAAATCTTTATAATAAGAGCAATGATAGTAATTAAATAATGTCTGGGTTAATTAGACATGTAGGTATAAGAATAAATAATTGTATTTGTTCTTAGGTATTGCTAGGTATCGCGTATCGACATTATGCAAATAAGACCATTTAACACTTACATTATTAATTATGAGTAATGAGTTACGTCGATGTAAATTGAGCAAATTATCTCTTGCATAATAGGTAATTGTTTTAAAACATTATTTGCGAGTTAAAAATTAAGAACTATTTATACTTGTTACATCGCCGACACCTTCCAACATAATCAAAAGTTTGGAACTACAAATAAAAAGTTCAAAAGATCTATTTTAAACAAAAACAACATGTAATAATGCATCGGCGTGAATCTATTTCAAGTAACGCATTGGACCGTAATAAAGGGAAGACGAGATTTGTAAAGTGATGCGTTGGCGGTGTGAAGATTGAGTATCGCTAGTACGCCTATGTCCAGTCGTTGGATCAGTGACCGTGGCCAGCTGGCGCCAGAGTCGCGCCATAAATAATACCGCACAAGTAGTGCTAGTCGCTGCCGGCAAAACTTCGAGTTAGAATTGGAATTCCTCTACCGCTTCGACGACCAGATGGTCGACTGCCGGTTCGGCTCTTCTGAAGGCACTTGCCACTTGTCACTGCCAGATCACGATTTACCATCCCATCTCGTTCGTATTTGTTCCAACGACTTATACGATACGTAATAACCTTGCAGCTCGACAGGCCACCGGAATTATTTAAATCGCGAAAAAGTTTTATTAGCGGAATGCATTCTTCGACAACACACCTTCGCGTCTATTTTGTGTCGAGAGTGACACTGCAGCTCTACAGCCTCCACAACTCCACCGTCCGTTCTTGAACTTCAAGTTTTACATATTGAAATCTCCATTTTTCCCTTTACTAAGAAATCTTTTATAGTCCACACCTACACCTTCTAAATTTATTGTGTTTTCGACCCACACGATTTTAATACCGATCGAGGCGTCATAACGTCATAACCACCCTCGCAACTCGCAAGATCGGAAATCTGTTGGACCCAACGACCAACAAGCGGAATTTTATTTTCAAACTGTAGTTATATTTTATTCCCACAAATTCGATTTGAAACAAGCTCACAAGAGTTTTAAAAGATCATTTTACCGGCTCCACTATTCTTCATTTCTTCTATTTTCAAAACCAGCAGTAGTGACGTCATTATATATTTCGTATCGTTAGGCATGCACGAAAACTGAATTTTATTATCGGTAAACGGTTATGGATTTAATCGATAAGTACGTGCTCATATTTATCGATAATCGTCGAAATTAATCGATTACTAATTGATAATTAATTACCAATTATCGGACATTTGTAATCTTATAAAGCATCACTATCTCACGTACTGACGAATTTTCTATAATCGTAGTTCGCTATTTTTATTTTAAACCAGAATTATAGCCTGTGATGGGTTTGTGCCGTTTGCGGTTTGCGGTCTGCCTATAAACAGTGCAAGCACCACCAACTCACGAACTGTTTGAGCACAACACTTGAAACGGTTTTCCAACGACTGGACAATGGATAATTTTCATCGTCTGAAATGCTCGATACGCTATCGATTAATCGATAGATGTGCGCAGTCTTAAAAGTAATTATTAAAAGCCATATTTGTTATGTAGTAATTAGTCAAACTATTTGATTGTTTTGTTGATTACAACATCTGGAGTATTATTGTTGAGAAATACCAAATACGAATGGCTTATCTATCGTTAACCGCATGTACTTTAATATAGTTCCTGCTGTGAAGTCTGCTCTTTTACCGTAACAAGTACGTAATTACTTTCTTCTTTTGCTAAGTTACTTGTGCGCTTGTACCATCAAATTAATGAGTTGCATACCACATCGTATATTATTCGAATTCGTTTGATCTCTGATGCGGTGATGCGCAATGCCTCTCACTCGAGCAGCTTAGGAATACATTACATTTCTTTCGAGTTCTCGTTTCTCGTCATGTTAGGCGGCTTATCAATTATGTTGTCAAAATATTTTACGCATCATTGAGTTTCCTCTTCGTCCAGTTCGATATTAACGCCATCTCGACATGTCGAGGAGCTCGATGGCGATATTGCATCCTAAAACTCTTTAAAACCGGAACTATTTTAATACGAGAGGGAAAGAAGCGCCCGATGTATACGTCTCGTACATTTTCCAGATGTGTTGCATTCGTATAATGATTAGTTAATTCGAGCAGAGTGCACAGAAGCGGAGTCGAGACAAGTGCACGACACATCTGGAATGCAGGTGCCCTTCTTCCTTTACTTGTGCTGCTGAAAACGGTCAAACAACGGCAAAGACACATCTGCCACTCCTGCTTTTTAACATAAGCAGTTGATTCTTTGCTCATTTCCGTTTCAAGTTATAGTTAAAGACAGTTTGTAGAGAACACATTGTACGTGTAATTTGACTTTATCGCCTTAGCGACTATTTATTAAGACTCTGCTAGAAAAAGCAGATGTTAAAAGGATACCAAAACAAAATGGGGTCGTTTGTATTTCCTAATTGCCAAATAGCTAAAACTGTTAGTTGATTAGAAACAAATGTATGGAATAATTTCTAACACATTGCTTAAATCGACCGATTAAATTATCTCTACCCACATCGAGGATATTTAAAATTATTTACTAATGGACCGTTTTGCCGTTTATTTTAATTTTCGATCGATATTAATTAATAAATTTCAAAATGTTACTTCCTTTTCTTAAAGTCTCGCTAATGACCTCACAAATCTGAAGTTTTAGATTAATAGCAATATTTATCTTATTCGAGATTCGAGTTTCTCGTAGTCAAAAGAGTCGAGATATCTATGCTCAAGAGAAACGACTCTTGCACGTAGAACGTAGAGCAGTACGCTCTTTGTAGACACGTAGACCTGATTCAAAACCTCACCGACCTGCGCAGAAAACCAAATTTTGTACAACGCCGTAACCAAGGTTACACACCAACCTAAACACACAGATTGAATATCTCTTTTTACCGCTTTCTCACTTCCCTTTCTGCGCATCTAGGGTCGGTGAGGTTTTGAAAGATGTCTACATATCTGTCGTGTTATAGATCCTTCCGTTTCCAGTCTTGTCTTTCCGAAGAAGGCTGCAAACCTATTCGGCGGATAGATCCGTCGTATATTCGCTGGTTTTGGATTAGCCTCAAAGCTTATGGTAAACTGATTCGGTCTAGTTAAAGCTGATGGGCGTCTTCCTAAAATGTGTTGGGAATATTCATTCTCTTCCTCGTGGTTCGTGGTCTCTTTACTTATAAGACTCTCTAGGAGGCCTATACTGTATAGGAGTCCTCATCACTGTAAAATAATTTTTTTTTACTAGTTCTACTGTTGATGGTGCGCCTTTCCAGACAAAGAGTGTTTGTGTTAAACGCTAACAGCTTATAAAAAACATATATTTCCCTACTATGTACTGGAGACATCAAGCAGTAGGCGAGAAACGATAAAGGTGTGAAGAAGAATCTGAAGAAGAACAGGGTGGGGCAGAGAAAGAAACCTACTGGATAAAAAATTGAGCAGTCTCATGAACAAGAACCAGAGATGAACTAGCAAAGATTGAAGAATAGTGTGAGAACCCCTCACAGCCGATGGAAATTCGTTTCGTCTTTAAACTTCTCTGTTCTCTTCTCTTTCTTCAATTACAAATTTGCAATTTCTTCTCAGAAATTCCGCATTTGCCGCCTGCACAGTCGGTGTTTTTACAAGGTGTGTTACACTTTTTAAAAAGTCATCTTGAATTAATCCGCCTAGTGGGTTTCGGAAGAAACCCATTTTCTCTATATGCAGGTGAAAAATGCAGCTTTCTTCTAATCCTAATAAAAAATCCAGCTGGCCAAATTAAGACGTTTCTAAATCTAGAAAAAAAAACTTACAGAAAGTCGAAACACCTGACTGTAACGATTTTAAAAAAATGGATACTAATACGAAGAAGTGAATGGAATCAAGCTGCACATATAACATATTATAAAATAAAATATACATAATTATTGTTTATGAATACCGAACTTAATGTTATTAAATGAGCGTTGATTATACACGCTATTAAAAGCATTTTTATTAAAATATACATCACACCATCTGTCCGTATAAAAAAACTTTATAGAAGTAGCTATTGAAATGTCAAGTACTTTCCAGCAACTGCTCTCTGCGCATTTTTTAGTTGCTTTTGCTTTACATTTAGTCGCAAATTAGTAGTTAATTAAGAGGTGGTTTGATTTGAAGGTATTACAGTACAGTGCACCGCGGTGTTGATGGAATGCGAAACACGAAACATAAAGTAGCCAAAGTAATAGTTCAAGAGGTATTATAGTAAACACTTGATATTATTCCAAATATTAATTATTTTTATTTATGGCTAATACAAAATCACTCGTCTGCCGGGCTACATTGTCCGCGTTACAGTAGGGCACGCACTCAAATTTCCAAAAAATTAAAATTTTAATTTTAAAAAGAGGGGAAAATAATGAATCGTTCTGTCGAAACAGAATTTGGCAAGACGGCAGCGTTTGTCCAGCAGGCGCCGTTAAAGATTCTCCTTTCATCTCAGTCGAGCGCATAAGCGGTAACTCGAGAGAGTGAGACGTCTGCAGCGGGTAGCGTGTTAGTTGCTTGCAAGGCTGTGTGCAATGTACTAAAACAATAAGTCAGACTAAAATAAAATTGCAAATGACAAATGAGTAATAATCTCCTCTTCTTAGTGCCTTAATGGCAGCTTTAACTTAGGGAAAATTTGAAAAAAGTGATTTTTTATTGTTTTTTAAGTTTTTTGGCTGTAACTTGAAAACTACGCACTTTTTGAGAAAAGTGCATCTGTATGAAAATGAACTACCTCAAATTTCCTACTAATTGTATCGGTTAGGTTTTTTCTTCAGATAAACGGGTTTATAACTCAAAAGCTACACAGAAGCGTTATTGCACTAAATTAATTTCTAGTTTCTTCTCTCAATCTTTCTAGTTCGTCAAGAGTGTTTGCATAAAATCCGGCCTCTTTTAGTATTTCTCGGGCAATTTAGCCATCTTATAGTCAACTTAAAAGGCACATTTAAAAAGCAATACGACTTTTATGTTTATTAGGCTATTGTATTAAAATTTTAAAAATAGAAACAGGTATATGTAAGTGTCTTGGTGGCGCCAATACACTTGAGGTCAAAATATATACGAACTCATTTTTGGTCCTATTTCCAACGAAGATAAATTTGAAGATTTCCTAAACAAAAACTAATTTATACGCGGATTAGTCTTTTTTTTTGTAAAATAAACTTCCAAGTTTGATTTACTTTAGCTTTTAAGCCTTAATTATAATATAATTAATGTCTCTTTAGTAAACGTACTAAGTTAAGACTTAAGACCTTGTAGAATATCACCTAGATAATAAATTAGCGTGATTGTTGCGACATTATTTCATAAATTATTAGTGTTTACTAGAGTTTAATGCGCGAGGTTTCGTTACTGCAGGGTTTCTCTATTCCTCGAGTCTCGAGTAAATCTCATTTGGACCTACCGTATACTCTTTTACAGTAAAGGTGCCTGCAGACGACGCGCGCGGTTCGTTCGTGTCCAACGGTAACATGATGCGACGTAACTAAACTATCAGCCAAAGGTTTGTCTAAATTTATTGAACTGCTTATTGCTGTAAATAAAGAGAAATTGGACTCCTTAAACAATGAGTTCATTTACCTTTTATACAAGTTTAAATTCGTATAATTATCATCTAGAGATCTAGAGAAGAAGTATCTGTCTAACGTTGGCATCATATACTTGAACAGCATTTCGAACTCTGTAGTTTTCATCCCAGTTACCCAGTTACTACGATTTTTAGTTCTTGATTCCCCGATGTAAGAGAAAAAATGTACCGCGTTTAATTTAACGAACGTACGCGTATATTTGAATAATAATTTAAGTAATACGATAAAATATAAAACGCGTAGAATGTGACAAGCCAGGTGTGCAATAATATTAAAGCGGTAATAAAATGTAGTTGGCAAACAAATTGTAAATAAGAGCGTCGGCGTCGTCAAACTGGCGCCTACGTTGCATACAAAATGCGCCAAACAATAAATTGCCATTCATCAAGCTCATTGTCCTATCAAGTGGATATTGCGACAAACTTACGCCAAGAAGTCGTAGGATTTAAAGCTCTCGCGCTAATTTGTCTTTCAATTTTTACAAACGAACGTTGGTTAAAAAGGCCAACAAAAGCGTTAGCTTTTCAACGCTCTACAATAGTTAACAAAAAGGCTTTAGTTTACAATAATAAATATTATTCGTTTATTTGCTAAAAATAATTTTACAACTTCACGTGTGTGCGTGTGTGTATGTGCTGAATGTTAAACGCCGGAGTTATTTTCATTTTTACATCATATAAACATAATTGGCAGAACGCATCAGCTGCTAATTTCATTGAAGTTTTATTAGATTCCGTAAACTAACTTCTCTCTCCTGCTCTCCTCTCTAGGTATGCTTTAGAGTTTAAAATTGGGAAGGGATATAAATTACTTTTTATTACCTCCCTGTAAATTATGGGCTTTACAAAAATGTAAGGTGTTGATAAGTCTGGGTATGTTAAGAATTCTTCTGGAGATTTATAAGAGTGAAATGACGTTCAAATTTTTTGCTCATTGTCCTCGATGAATAATTTTAATGTGATTAAACCAGGAAGAAACTATGGAATTCGGGCCAAGTCCGTTTCTGCATTGACTTTATAATCTTAGGATAACAATAGAGTGGAATAATTTTAGATTTTATTTAAGACTTATTTTTGTTCATTGATATTACCACGAAGAGAAAAACAAAAAATAGCGAGGATTCCCCAATTGTAAACACGGAATGATTGTGGCTGTTTCTTTCCTTTCTATTTTTGTATTAAACGGCATGTGCGGAGCTCAAGAAGATAGAATCTTATTTTTCTGTTGAGCTTAATGGATTGGTGTGTTAAGTTAAATAAAATATGTCAATTGAGTGAGCAACTAACATGTATAACGCGAATCTGATTATGATGCGATTATGACGCCAGTTCTCTTGAGCAGTGCACGCGATGAGAGATGCACCTAAAGAGCTCCGGCGACTTTGCGAAAAAGTGGAACAATTTAGTTAGTGGTTTATGGAATGGATTACTACGTAAAGACTGACGAAAATATGTGCAAAGTCCCGAATCAAAATAACGTTCGTTTAGGAAATTTCTTTTTTGAGTTGTTTGTCCGATATAAATTGCATCACAATCACTTCCTTGAATTTCATACACCATACACTCCGGATTTGTTTCATCTTACCCAAATGAACCCCGCATTTTCTTTATTTGGCATAATTACATTCACAATAAATACGTTCTTTCTACAATGTTGTAACATTTTATATTTCTGCAGCCTCTTCTTCCATACGGCTTTTGTTCTGATTTTAACGCAAAATGAAAACCATGTGGCTTGAGCTCTCATTTTATTTATTCAATAGCTTTTCGGTTATTGAAGTATTGAAATTAAACATGAGGTCTTTGAGTCTAAATATGGAAAAAGGACTTGTAAATTGTAAATTTTACGATGGACTCTTTTCAATACCAATTCACAATTATTGAATATAATGAACACATGTTCGTTTTAGTTTTACAACTCATCTGTTTAGGTAAATTTTGTAAAAGTCACCGTAGGACTTTATGGCTGTCTATACTAGTCGGCCTGTCTTGTTCTATACCTACATTGTATCTTTTGAGTTTTATCTCAAATACCCTCTGCTTTTCAGAAAAAATGTTTCTTGAGCGGCGAATCTATAGGGTATTAGCTATGGTATTTTAGTAATAAAGTTAGAATAACACTAATAAATAACAGCTTTCCTAATTTTTTTATAAGCAGGGGCTGCTTACAGTAAATAAGGCGGGACCTTATTCCAAAATAATTTTCTATTAAAATTCAAAGTTTTATTTTTCATTTTTTAACTTTAAAAATGACCCCTCTATCTACCATTCACAGGTGTGCATTTTTGGGTTGGGTTATGTTTAAACAGGGTTTCTGCTTCTTCCTTATAACTTATAACCTTCATCAAATATTGACGATATCGAGAGGACTTTTCAAAAGTCGTTAAACTGAAGTGCCTATCCGCTATTTTAAATTCTATAGGTGATGGTCAGGTCGTCAGGTGCTAAACTGTCTGCCCACTGCTGGTTCCGTTTGAAAGCGAAAAATGTGTAATTTTTGGTTACTGGTTAACCTGTAAGTTATTATTTGAACAAATGAGATAATTCTGTTCAAAGAAATAACAAGAATTTCAAAGTAAACTACCCTTCATTTACTCAGGTAAAAACCAGCTCGACTGAGCCGGCAATCATTTTAAATAAACCATATTCTTGAGCATTGCTCTTTCTTTCTTTGAAGTCACTTATATTTTGTTCCTCTTGTTTAGCAGGAGAGAGAGAGAGGGGGGAGGAATTGGTCTCATATCGGTAGATCGATATTTAAAAATATCGATTATATAATTGACACACCCACATATGAATTGTTACATTGTATATCGAGTAATAAATCGACTAAAAATAATCAATATTTTAAAGTCGCGGTTTTCAAGCGCGATGAGCCCACATCACAGACCTCGGGATTTTTTATTGGTCATCGGTGTGAGCGTTACAAGCCGTCGTTATTGGTTTTCAAACCGGATGAGCCCACAGACCTCGTGATTCTTCATCAGTCATCGTGATTGGCTTTCAAGCACGATGAGCCCATCACAGACCTCGGGATTTTTTATCGGTCATCGGTGATCGTGGCAAGTCGTTTTTATTGATTTTCAAGCACGATGAGCCAACATCACAGACCTCGGGATTTTTCTTTTTCATCGGTCATCGGTGTGAGCGTTACAAGCCGTCGTTATTGGTTTTCAAACCGGATGAGCCCACAGACCTCGTGATTCTTCATCAGTCATCGTGACAAGCCATCGTGATTGGCTTTCAAGCACGATGAGCCCATCACAGACCTCGGGATTTTTTATCGGTCATCGGTGATCGTGGCAAGTCGTTTTTATTGATTTTCAAGCACGATGAGCCAACATCACAGACCTCGGGATTTTTCTTTTTCATCGGTCATCGGTGTGAGCGTTACAAGCCGTCGTTATTGGTTTTCAAACCGGATGAGCCCACAGACCTCGTGATTCTTCATCAGTCATCGTGATTGGCTTTCAAGCACGATGAGCCCATCACAGACCTCGGGATTTTTTATCGGTCATCGGTGATCGTGGCAAGTCGTTTTTATTGATTTTCAAGCACGATGAGCCAACATCACAGACCTCGGGATTTTTCTTTTTCATCGGTCATCGGTGTGAGCGTTACAAGCCGTCGTTATTGGTTTTCAAACCGGATGAGCCCACAGACCTCGTGATTCTTCATCAGTCATCGTGATTGGCTTTCAAGCACGATGAGCCCATCACAGACCTCGGGATTTTTTATCGGTCATCGGTGATCGTGGCAAGTCGTTTTTATTGATTTTCAAGCACGATGAGCCAACATCACAGACCTCGGGATTTTTCTTTTTCATCGGTCATCGGTGTGAGCGTTACAAGCCGTCGTTATTGGTTTTCAAACCGGATGAGCCCACAGACCTCGTGATTCTTCATCAGTCATCGTGATTGGCTTTCAAGCACGATGAGCCCATCACAGACCTCGGGATTTTTTATCGGTCATCGGTGATCGTGGCAAGTCGTTTTTATTGATTTTCAAGCACGATGAGCCAACATCACAGACCTCGGGATTTTTCTTTTTCATCGGTCATCGGTGTGAGCGTTACAAGCCGTCGTTATTGGTTTTCAAACCGGATGAGCCCACAGACCTCGTGATTCTTCATCAGTCATCGTGACAAGCCATCGTGATTGGCTTTCAAGCACGATGAGCCCATCACAGACCTCGGGATTTTTTATCGGTCATCGGTGATCGTGGCAAGTCGTTTTTATTGATTTTCAAGCACGATGAGCCAACATCACAGACCTCGGGATTTTTCTTTTTCATCGGTCATCGGTGTGAGCGTTACAAGCCGTCGTTATTGGTTTTCAAACCTGATGAGCCCACAGATCTCGTGATTTTTCATCGGCCATCGTGACAAGCCATCGTGATTGGCTTTCAAGCCAGATGAGCCAACAAACTTCGTGATTTTCATCGGTCATTGGTTGTAGCAATAGATTTAATCTCGACGGTTGTCACGATGACCGATAAAAAATCACGAGGTCTGTGGACTCATCAGGCTTGAAAACTAATCCTGACGGTTTGTCACAATCACCGATAACCGATGAACAATCACGAGGCCTGTGAGCGGCTTTAGGAAGAAACCAGCAGATCTAGTACCTATTATAATAATTAATTGTAAGGTACAGTAAGGTCCCAACAGACCGTAATATTTTCATAACCGACTACAAACTCTCTGATACCGTGATACCGATCGGGTCTAAAATTAAGTTTGGAGTTTATGACTCAACTTAAAATTTTGTACGAGAGACAAAGAATTCTCACGGTTTTTCGACTAAAAAAATGAAGTAAACAACTATCTCATGTTGTATATTATTTTAACTGCAATTTTGATCAGACTCGACGATTCAGCCCACTACAAGAAGGTGGTTTCGTGCATCAAGATAAATACTCGTAATAATTTAAATTTGTTCTATTTATTTGCCGTTAGATAACTATGTGTAACGACTAGTTTGTGATAGAACTGATAACAGATTATTATGTGTTTGGTTTTAACAGGTGTGTTATGTCAAATCGATACTTGTGTTAAATTGGACTATCTGCGAGTGAAATGTAAAACCACAACCCACATAGTGGTGGTCGAGAGCTTTCTAATAACGATCAAGTTGTTGGAAGATTACATTTTTTTTCCAGTTTATCTCGTATTAAAATGGCTAATTTTCGTTTTTTGTTCTTCTACTTCAGCTTCAGCGGGCTTTCTATAGACTTGAAAGTGATCAGTGATCACGTGATCACTGATCGCTAATGGATCCCTAATACGGGTGTGAAAATTAGTTCCAATTTAAAGGTATTTGGTATTTCGGAAGAAACGAAATCGCGGAACCGGACCGTGTCCAAAAATAATATCCACTTCCATCCTACGTATTAATAATTATTATTATAAACAAATAACAGTTTAAAATAATAAATAGTATGGTGAGAGGTAAATAAGTGGAATTTACAAAAAATAATAAGCGAGTCAGGTACAGGTAATAATGTGCTTGGGTTAAGCGAAGCAACAGGTGTTTATACGACCGCTTGGCTTGTATCGCATCACACTTTTCATACCTCGTATACCCGTCTCGCGACTTGGACAGGTGCCTAACAGGTGATATTTTGTTTGAATCACAATAAATTAATGGAATCGGGTACAGTATTTTTGTTTACAAATTAGCGATTCTACAGAATTTTGCTAATTAAAACACCTAACCGTAACAAATCCGAAACTCCACTTTTTTTACTTTTTATTCCCCCACCACTAAATTTTTATTGAGTTTTCTTTCTCACGACAATTTTTTTAATTGCCTTATTTTCTTTCTACATTCTAGTCTCAATCGATGCTTCGCTCAATTTAATTAAAGCGCCGGGGAGTCGTCCACTCTTTTGAGTTATTTTTGTTCCTAAATTTTTGTCTAAAACTTCTCTAACGGTCCAGCGAAATGTTGATTCTAAATTGTATCTACTTTTATCTCGAGTCGATGGTACATAATAGTATATTTAATTGTAGGCACACAAACATCAGATGGCATCGGACATCTGGAGCCAAGCGGCACCGCAGACCTTCCCAGATCACAAGCGGCTGGGATTGACTAGGAAATTAACATTTTAACCTCTACCGCGAAGAAGTGAAACTATCATTTCTAAAAGCGGCAAAAGTTGTATCGGAACATTTAAAAAAATTCTTCTGAAAAACGGCTCTTACACTATGTGTATATTGTATGTCTGTACGGTGTGTGTGTGTGTCGGAGTGTTAGAAAAAAAGCAAAAGAAAATGCAGCAGCCAGCAGAGTACTTTGTTTGTTCCTCTATGCATATTAATGAAGAAGTATCGTAATTTGTCCTAAACGCACACGCAACGCAAATGCGAAATGTACGTAGTCAGGTTGTTATCCGGTTCGAAGGACCAGAGGTTACAAAATCGTTTGAAAAGTGTAGTCGCAAAAAGTTCTCACTCGTTATCTGCTATTATTGGAATTGGAAGAAAAACAAATCAAGTTTTGTTTGTTTATTTAGACATTTCTTAGTACTATCGTAACATCCGCAAGTTAGGATGAGTGATCTCGAGTATCTAGTGCTGCCGGCTGCAGATCAACATCTGGCGCCAGGCGGCCGCGCGCTTATATGGTCAGGCGGCCAACTTTTGCCTACCGGTTAGCCTCAGTCTCGGATAATACACCGAGCTCTCCCACGGTATAAGGATAAACTGCACTGCACTATCGACGACACGAAGGACCCCACCTACTTATTGTTCGATACGGTCGTTCCGGGTGTCGTCAATACAAATTTTCCACAAAAATAATATTATTCGAATAATTTGTCCTTGATGCACTTGTAGTCTCCAATTGCTTATTTAACTTTTAAATGGTTTTTACGAGAAGTCATAAAGGCCTAGACAGGTAGAATTTAGCCGCAGAACTGCGGCAGGTGTTATTCTTTTGGCGCCTTACTTCTAGACGTTTTAAAATTAGTGCAATTTTTTTGTTTGAATTGTTTGCATTCCAAGCTTTATAACTGATGCTTTGAGACCGAACAGGATTTTCTAATTACATATTATTAACCAAATTTATTCATTTTAAGCGGTAGAAACTATTAGCAAAGGCCGTCCCGCGAACTGCGAAAGGGTAGTTTAATTAAATTTGAATTAAACTTTTGTTAATCTTTGTTTCGTAATTTATTATGGATTCGACAGGGTCTAGTAAAAAAGGTTCGTCTAATAAGTTTTGCCGCAAATTTAGTTTTGGGGACTAGAATTCGCATCTAAACTAGGGCTAGACTAAAATGAACCTTATTTGAGCTTCTCTATCAGAATACAGGTCAAAGCACGCAAGGATGATCTATGATAATATACTCGTATATTTGGGTTTTAAACAAAATAGTCTTGATGATGATAACATGATGTTATTATGTATTTATAACTATAACACATCCGAAGCGTAAGCATGAAGTTTTCGTACCCAAAAATCTCGTGTCGGTGAAATTCAAATTATCCTGTTTAAAGATGCATGAAGTGTAGATCCGACATGATTATCTAAATATTTAAAAAATATTTAAGAACTCTTAAAATTACCAGACCATAAAATTATCAATATTTAAATTTTGAGAGGAAGAATGGGCATTGGTTACTTCACACAAAATTGCCGTTGCATACCTTAGCATCTTCAAAGGTCAACGATTCATCTAAGATGAGAATGAGTCAACTTGCATTAACGTCCTTGAACTAATTAATTAACATAAACTTTATTGAATGTAATTTGAATAATAAAATCGTTAAATTTCAATAAAAAATAGATAAAGCGAATAATTAATGGACACAGTTGAATTAAATATGGAGAAGAATATTGATAGAAAAATGAAGATAGGATCGAGTGAGAATTGTAAAGGAAGGACGCTAAAAATGGAATTGGTCGCATCAAACTGGGAGAAAGGAACGGAAAGAAAAGAAAAGAAATAGAACAAATATATAAGACAGAACTTATCGACTCCATAACCATCTCCATCATTCAATCAACGCAAAGCCTTCTACGAATTTTCTTTACTATTTTGTGTGTTTTTATTAAAACCACGCGGCCAAAGAAACGCCAACCACTGTCAACCAACATGGTCTCCGTTCTTGAGAGTTTGGCAGAGCTTCCGCCGTGTGAGGGACTTACCAGCTTTTATAGCTGAAGGTTAATGTCAAACCTGCTGACGATTTACCCGGATGGAAAAAAATATCTGAAAACAAGTTAATATATCGCTGCTTTGCCGTATTATAAACTTATTCTTCACAAATATACTTCCGCCTTTGAGAAGGATGTTTGTTCTAAGTGATGACTTGAAAGCACGAGAGGAGATGGGTGAGAAATGCAAGTTGCAAGACGGCGAAGACAAAGATGGCGTGCGATACTACAGCGCAATGGTAAAGAATGAGTTGTTGAGAGCCTAATTACCATTTTTTAGAGGTTAAGGCGTTAAGGGTTAGGGGTATTGAAAATTGTTTATTGTTTTGTATTCAGACCTCTGTGGAGTTTATTCAAACGTCAAACGGTGTTCTGAGTTACTAAAAAAATTCTATAATAGACACGGAATTTAAAAGTAATTACGATTGTAGGATAATCACAGGAAAATCAAAAGGGTTAAGCAGCTGTTAAATTATCCGACGATAAAAAAATTCATTTCTATCGGGGTAGCTATAACGATAATTAGTAGTAGCAGCTTGAGTTTTTGCCATGGTTACACCGATAGCGTGGTTAAAAGCAAAGGGTCTTAAAAAAGGATGAAATTCACAGGTGGATTAGTTAGAAGCTCATCGGGTCAGGTGCCACCTGGTACAGGTGCCAAATATATAGCATCTGCCAACAAAAGCCAAATGTTTGATATAGTCTAACTAAAGCATCTGCTAAATTTAACGCGACATTATCTCTTATCGCAATATCCTTTCAAATTAGATTGGATGTACTGATGTTAGTAGAGCGGGGAGTAGACACTATCATTAATTGTATAATATGTAGATCAATAACACAGGAACGAGAATGCAGATGTAACATACTTCTCTACTGTTTAATTATGCATGAAAGCGCAAGGACTCCTCTTTATTCCTAAAATCCCTAAGGGTGAAAAATGTGTGTTAGATCATTTCTTTTATTATTTAGCAAAATTGCCTTAGAAAAAAAAATTGGAACAAGAAGAAACTAAAAAAAATGAAACGAAATTGTAAAAGTTTTTTACGGTGTTAAGCTTTACGGCGTTGAAGATTAATAAATTTTATACTAGAGCAGGACTGCTTAGAAATATTCTGGCTTTTGGCGCCCGAGCTCGAGCATGCGAGTTTGAATTTGATCCCTTTTGTCAGTAGAATTGGGTTTTATACAAGAAAATAAGAATCAATGTCAGCTTAGCAATTTTTGAATAGACTTAGAAATAGACTTTAGACTTTTCTTCTCAATATACTTATTAACCCCGATTCAAAGCTCCCAAGTAGTGCTGGCGCGGCAAGTAGGTGTAAAATTGATAGAAAGGCTGAACAAGATGTTGAGAAGTTAGCAAAAGTGAATGTGGAAATACACAAAATAAGAAAAGATTGAGAAGAGGTATAAACTGCGAGCCCTACCAGACTAATTACACCAAACAGGCAGTGTGGGCGCTTTAATGGCAGAATAATTTCTCAAAATCAGCTGTCATTCCTACGACTCTTTAATGTAGCCGGGAAATAGAAAATCGGCATTAAATCAATACTATTTATAGTTGAGTTGAGAAGATAAAAAAATAAAAAGAGAAGAAAACTTCAAATAATACGTTTATTGATCCCTCTCCAATTTCGTACGATTACTTTAAATTAAATGAATATACTAATTAGCGCCGCTTATTAATTAAAATGGAAAGTCTTTACAGGTGCGAGAAAGTCAATTTGCAAAAATTCAGAACACATTATTTCATTAATTTTATGCGCTATAGGCATTTACTTGTACACCTACGCTTGGCAGGTTGAAGGGAAACGCAACCTAGTCTTGTTTAATATAATCAATTACATGTTTACGTGTGTACGTAAAGTAGGTGAATTTAAATTTACGGAAATCACCAACCTGTAAGTGTAAGTCAATAATTTATTACTCATTGATTCACTTGACATTTGTCAAAGAGTAACTTAAAGGTATTGAAAGAGCCAAGACGTGGTATAACATGTAACGTGTGAATTTATAAATAATTGAGCAGTGGCGGCGTTAATATTGTTGTAAATTAAAGGGGCAATTTTAATATATGTCAAAAATGACTAAAGAGTCATGGTTGTTCTCGAAAGTGCAATGTCACAAGTTTTGGAGGTTGCATGTATCGTTAATCACTGCAAAGACTTGGGCAGTAAGTATCGTTTCGATTTGTCCCTTATTTCTGCACTCTGCTCTGCATTTTTGATAAGCTCACATTGAAGTATAAGTATTATCTTATCTTTTACGTTAGTCAGCATCTGACTTTTTACTTTTCTAAAACTAGAACGTGTATTTGAGACCTGACATTTTATACAATTAATTGATTCTCCATTTTGAATCCGCAATTGGAAAGTAAACGGCTAAAGAGCAAACAGGTCAAGTCTGGAAGGATCGCGACAATTGTGACAATGGTCTTTCCATTGGCATCCCACAAATTACTTACAACTGACGTATTCTCAAAATTTTAGAAAAAAATCATGATGAGATTAGCGTGGAATCTTTTGTTTCAATTCTCGTATCAAGATGGCTTTAGTAGTTTGAAAACTTTTCGAAAATCCTCCGTATAAACTTTATAATTACTGTTGTTCAATCTGATTACAATATCCTGTTAATTAGATTCTTAACTAAACGACCTTGTAGACTTCACTTCTTGTTTTGTATAAGTTTATCGAGTCTTTTGGAAGTCAACACTATCAACTCCCGTCTTATAATGTTTTTGTTAATTATATTTATAATTTCCATAGTTAATTCTCGTGCTCAAGTAAGTAGATAATCTTTTGTTTCCTTGTTTGTTTACATTTGAAATTACAAACGTGGAGCAGTAATTACAATGGTATAATGTAAGTAGCTCATAAAGTTATTTTTTATTATCTTCATTTGAAAAAAACTTGTTACTGTACACCACGGGTATAGTCAGACCATTTTGTAAAGTTCTTTTTAACTTACGCCACCCATAGAGAGGTTACAATAGTGAATAGAGGTCTCCTTTAGAGAAGTCAAGTAGGTAGGTAATTTTTGAAATCTGAGTAGCCTGCATTGAAAGCTCGGGTCTCAACCAAATTTAATTTTTTTCAACAAAGCTAGTATTTAAATATAAACCGTGGTGTATTTGAAAAAACAACATCTAGGGGTGTCCGGCAGGCCATCCTTTTATATTTTCTTGCATAAATGCACTACTAGCGGTTCCATAGCGGATTTAGTTTTCGTAAATAAGCGGCAAAAATCTTTAAAGGGTCTAACCAGATTTCAATAATTACCTACCTGTTTGACTTCTCTAAGGGAGGCCTCTATTCACTATTGTAACCGCTCTGCTGGTGGCGTAAGCCATAAAGAACTTTAAGAAGTGGCCTCACTATATCTATTTAAAGGTCTAAAACCTGTAAAGATACAGCAATAATTTCACCGAAAGCAATCTATTACTCCTATCTGACTAAGAACTGACCAATTATTAGAATAAGTCAGAAACAAATCAGAAAACACGTCACTATTGCATTTATTAAATCTTTAATTAACTTGGATATAACTGAAGTGAATCAAGTTGAACATTATCATACCTTGGCTCATGATTCAATTTAGTCAACTTAATTAAGTTTATCTTTTGATTTATTTAAAAATTATGTTATCTAATCAGAAAATTATAGACAGAAGATTTGCACGTTGCAGTAATCGAACAATTCAAACAATTATTTTAATTTCCAGCCCAGCATGAGCGAGAAAAAAATTTTAGTTACAAGCGACGATGTTCCACAATCGGCCATCGATTTGTTGTCTGCAAGGTACGTACTCATGAACGCCATCCAATTTTAATTAACCCGAAAATGTACTAGATACGAGACAATTGTACTCAAAAAAGAAGATCAAACTAAAGAAAAAATTATGGAGAAAATTCGAGGAGTTCACGGTGCTCTGTGGGCAACGAAAATTAAAGTCGATCCCGATGTAATAAATGCTGCAGGTATAATAAGCCTGCGCTCTTTTTTATTGGAAAATATCAAATTGGAATTTTTTTAGGTCCACAGTTAAAAATAGTGGGCTCGATGTCCGCAGGATTGGACCACATTAACGTAGATGAACTTAAAAAACGTGGAATCAGATTGACTAACACATCTCCAGCTTTGAAAGAAGCAGTAGGAAACTTAGCTGTTCTTTTAGTTTTAGCTGCTTCTAGAAGAATGCAAGAAGGGCGAAGAACTATAGAAGAGTAAGTCATTTTTCCCACGTAGCACAGATCTCCCAATAGAATGGTCAAGCAATGTCAGTTGAATGCCTAATGGACGTCCACGTAAATGGAGTAATTTTAGACTATTCTTTGGGCGGCTGATGTTTACAGTGGGCGCTCGTAGAGCAGACACTGTACTACTCTGAGCCTTGATGGACGTTCACAGGACGCGTGCATTAGAAGAAGTTGCCTTCTTGAAGTAGATTTAAATTTAATATTTTAGTGGAACTTGGACGAGTGGAAACCAATGGATGTTAGGGCAAGATATCAGCGGTTCGACGGTTGGAATTGTCGGTTTTGGTGAAATAGGACAAACTATTGCCAAAAAGTTGCAAGTTTTCGACGTAAAACAATTTTTGTATTCTGGACATAAAGAAAAACCCCAAGGTAATAACCTCAATTCAATTTTTGACTAATCAATTGCAATTATTTCCAGGCAAAGAACTAAACGCTAAATTCGTAACTTTTGATGAGTTGCTACGCCAAAGCGATTTTGTAATAGTTGCTTGCCCTTTAACTCCAGAAACTGCAGGAATGTTTAACGAGAGCGCTTTTGGTAAAATGAAAAATACGTCGGTATTCGTAAATATTGCTCGAGGTGGTATCGTCGATCAACCTGCGTTGGTTAAAGCGTTGACGAACAAAGTTATATTTGCTGCCGGTTTGGACGTGACAACACCCGAACCTTTGCCCACGGACCATCCATTAATTCATCTTCCAAATTGCGGTCAGTTTAAAAAGCACTAGACAATGTAATTTTAGAGATCAAGCGCTACCTACTGGGTTCAATTGTTCAATACCCAATATTTTTTGTTTATTTTTCATTTGCAACATATTATCGTATAATTGTCTAATTTTTTGTTGCTTTTCCAATTTGCTGAAGGGGCTAATAACGTATGGCTAAAACCTTTAATTTGTTTTTAGTACTAATTCCACATCTTGGAAGTGCTACTGTGAAGACCCGCACAGCCATGGCCGAATTAGCTGCAAACAACATAATACGAGCTTTATCTGGAGAAGAGCTACTAACACCGATCGTTTAAAAAAAACTCAAATCGAACTATGTTTATATTTCTACAGATTACAATAAAAACCTTAGATTACAACAGATATACAATATTGTCAGTCATTGCACGATATTTTTGCCTCTTAAAGTCGATAAAGAGCTTTTGTAAAACATAACTAAAAATGATTTTTTTGCCAATCGAAAGTTGATTCCTTACATAAAAAAATAAGTCTTTTTATTCAGTCTGAAATTAACATAATCCATTCTTAAATTCTAGAAATGTATGTTCGGTAACAGATATAATGGTTCCCTTTTGATCTCGTCTCCAGTTTCTCCAACAACAACACAACGATATGGCCGTCGTCACTAAAACGGCAACAACTACGACTACAATAGCAGATGCTAAGGTAGACACTGGAAAGCCGTGATGAAGAGAGCAATTCATCTCTTGCTCGTCATTTCCCGAAGGGCAGTGGCGTAAGCCGTCGCACCATAGATCAGAACTTATACAAGCTCCAAGTTCTGGACAACTGAAAGATTGTACATTTATATAATATCCGACTCGATCGACCTAACTTACCTATGGGGGCAGTCGGGAGGCCCAATCATTAGCAAAGAAGTGGGAAGAGTTAATGCCGGATTTTTGGAAACCTCCATCCAGTTCACGACAAAATTTCCCGATTCCTTTTGTAAAAATTCCACCACAAAACTACGCGAGTTTGACACTTGAATGTAACGGTACGAAATCAAACTCCATCCTTCCGAAAATAATTCAACGATCCCATTAGCGTTTTCGTAGTTTGAAGGGCATATGATATGCATTAGGTCGGTTTGAGTTGGCGGATAAACTAAAATTCTGTTCTGAGTTGAGCATTTAGTATCGTTGTGCATTTCCGTTCCTTTAATCTTAAGATAAATGAAATTATTGTACGAGTCTTCCGGTTCGATCAACCACGGTTGGTAGACGCACAAAGGTGCCGTTTGGTTGTATTTTTCGGTCGTTTCTGGATCGACGTTACGCACAGTTATTTCGCCGCTAGAACCTCGTAATCTACGCGTTTTCCACGGATTAATACAAGAATGGTCGGTGTGTACAAGCGTAAATTCGTAAGTGGCGTCGAAAAAGTAATCGTTGTAATCTTCGGTAATGTTCATGTCCGTAACGACAAAATTAATTACAACTTTCCGAGCCGTGTTGGTGAAGATTTGAATCGGTTCGCTCACATTAGAACAAATACAATCTCTGTGGATTTCGACACCTGGCCAAGGGTATTCGGAAATTTGGATTTGAGCGATTCCGTCGGAATTTGTAACGAGACATTTCCATCTTCCGCTTTCGAAGTCGTATTTGGATACGCAATTCTTATTTCCAAATCCGGCTTTATGAAAAGTAACTTTTAAGCCTTGTCGTTCGGACGATTCAAAATGATAGGCGCAATTTAAATTTTGTTGTCCTCCTCTTCCGTATAAAAACGTAATTTTAGGCGAATAAAATTTTCCTTCGGGAGCGGTAAATATTCTATTGCAAGGGTTTGACACTTGATTGCCCTCTTGGGAGAAATCTACAAATTCATACCGTACAATAAAACTCACCGGATATAAAACGTTTCCGTAACGTATAGAGTGAGCTATTGTGAGATCAGGCCCAGACGATACGTAACTTTCTGATATTCCGCAAGGTCTTGTTAATCTAGTGGAATTACTCAAAAGAGAATGATCGCACAATTTAGGTTTATCGTCTTTGCAAAATTGTCCTATGAGCGAAACTTTCTCGCCTCCTGTTTTTAAATCGCCATCCCACAGGCGCAGCTGTACGTCACATTCTCCCTTATCATAATCTCCTAGTCTTTCTCCCGTTACGTGATATTTTATAAATGATATCCACACGACTTCCTTCGGCTGTCCTCTGAAATGATAATGGCAAGTCGTATTAGGGGGTAAAGAATGACGAGGGCTCTCTAATAATCCCGACGAATTATCGAACGCCGTTAAAATGAATTCGCATTTTTTTCCGTGTTCCACATAAGCCGGCGACTCTTTTTTAACGTAATAAACCTGAAAATTTTGTAATGAGATTTAGACTAAATTAATAAAGTTTAAATACCTCCACTTCGAGTTCGAAACCGGGTAAATACGAAAGTGGTAGTGGATGAAAGGGATTACCGTAGGGCGACGTATGAAATTTAATAAGCATTTCGGGACCGCTGCTAATAACTTCTAGTACAGTTTCTCCGCTACACAAATGAGCGAGCGTCGGAGCCGACTCGTTCAAACCGTCCATAATTTCCACGTAATCTTGCATCACGTTACAACGATCCCAAATCCTAAAATTAAGTTTAATAACTAATTGGCGATAATTTTAAATAAGTGAGTACCTAAAAACTCTTTCCCCTGTTGGGAATTTAGGGGGTTGCTCTTTGTACGGTATGTTCGCTTGTCGGATCGCAATTAGAGCGTGCTTTCCTGCCGGTGGATGTTTATCTCTGATGCGATAATTGCACGTGACGTTACGAGGATATATTCCAGGATAATTAGGCGACTGAATTCTGCAAGGACGGCGACTACAACCTTCCAATAAACGATCACAATACGTTCCCGAGTATAATTTTCCACGGTACGAGCGCTGAGTCCCGTTTCCATAACGAATACGTGCTTCTCGCATGCGAAGAAACTTATAAGATAGTTTAAATTCGAAACTGTAAGCCGAGGTTTGCTGAAAAAAACTTATGAAGAGAAGAGCCGGTTTGACATTAAAATCGAACCTGTTGAGGGAGACGTTCTAAATGAAGCGTCAAATTGACGCTCGAAGTTTCGCTATAATAAACTGTGTATCCCCAAGCACTTCCACACCACTTTCCGGCCGAGTTGGGTCTTCCGTATTCCCTGACCGAAACGTAACCGTCCGGGCAACCATCAGAAGTGAAGGATTCGAAAGTTCCGACAGCGAAAGATTCAAACGTCAACTAAAAAAGGTGATTTTAACAAAAAGATGGAAAGATCACGAAAAACTTTTCCTACTTGCACCAAATCGCCCAAGAGACCACCTCCAGCGGTGAAGTTAAGAAAACATAGAAATGGTAGTTGATTGTCGTCGGGTCTCTTGATTTCCAATTCGTAAGTGTGCCCAACATCCCCGTAATACGTTAAATTGCACGCTAAATTTTGGAAAATGAGTAATTTTTATTGATCGAATAAGTAATTATTTACGTGAGCAGTCGATGGGTTCGTCACTTCGATCATCACAATCTTGAATTCCATTACAATAATGTCCCAAATTAATACATTGATTATTTTTACAAGTAAATTCAGATCGACTACACTGATTTACCGCTTTTATTCCTTGCACCAAAACTACGCTAATCCACAAGTAAACAAATCTTTTGAACATTCTAAAAGCTAAGGATGTACTAATTTTAATTCGTTCCCAATTAGAAAAGAACTCACCTAAACAATTATATCATTTTAAAAAATTCGTAAACCACTAAATTATTGATTGTGTACACGCGAAACACAAATTTTCTCTTATACGATTCGTTGATAAGCATGGAATTAAAAGTAATAACACGACTAAATTAACAGTTGAATTAATGCTAGACTATTTTTTACAAAAAAAAATTTTTTGAGATGTGATTTTCAGTTTTGTTGTGCTCGACGAAACTGATAGAGTGAATGCATGGTGAGCAGTGCGCAAGGAAAACGCGCAATTCTAAAGCCCGATCGAAGCTCATACAAGCTTCATAAAAATTTCAATACCCTGGGGAACTACAAATGGGCACGTCGATTACGATAAGCGAAATTGCCATCAAAATAATGTGCCTTCAATCTTCAGGTTAATAAATCTGAATCCTGCTCTCGAAGAAAATCGTTTTGGGATATCGTTCAGCTTAGTTTATTATAAAAAAGGGTATTAAGCTTACTTACTATAAGTTTCAATTATACGTATAAAAATAATAGGCTTTAATTATTTACAATAGATGAAAATAACATACCGCTGTGCGTCATTTTGAACAGCTTACCTTAACATTTTGAGGCTAAAATCCTAATAGCTGGCTTTTGGCTTCTAAATTTTGTATCTCAAAATCTTTTTTTTCTCACTTTTCGCATTGGCGCTTTCCCTGTTTAGTTGTGGAACTATTCAGAATATATGCGCTAGAACATGGGATAAGTACAGCAAACGAGTAGGTGATAGCAGTCAAAAGCCTAAAAGAAAAACATGTGGAAGAATGAGAAGTAGTTAGTAGTAAGAACATTGAGCAACCGAACATCTTTATAATATGCTTCTATGTACTTATAAGTAGAGAAATTCATGGTTTCAAAATATTCTATTTCGGACAAATAAAAAATGGTAGCTTTGAACAAAAAATCTAATTATGTTCGATGTGGGATCGGACAATAGAAAAGCTTGGTGTAGATGTAGATGGAAACTATAAGAGACTGGAAATAGTTCAATTCAAAATAGTGAAATGGGAATCAAAATACCTGCAATTTTTACAAAACAATGGTTTAAGGAAAATTCAGAGGCCAATGCCAAGGAACCCTTACAGAGGGACGGCAAAATTTATTTTCAACAACACAACAAACTACTGATTATTATTGTTATTATTATTATTATTATAAAGTATATACAGTAGGAGTAGGTACTTCATTTTTAGTGAGGAACATACAATCGAAGAAAAGGTTCTGTTGGCTCAGTTACTCTTGAACTCTTAGGTCAGATTTGGTCAGAACAGGATATAATTTAATGCTTCCTCTGGAAATGCATACCTGAAAATGAAATACTAAAATTCTGTTGGCTACCATGCCACAGTGATGGGCATCTTTCGCTATGTGCGTAAATCTTAACTCCCAAAGACTAAGAGGAGTCGTGTTAAATTGAAACATTATTTATGCAGGATGTTTGGTACGCCGATACGTAGTATATTTTTTCAGTAAATACTAGACTCATTTCTCATTTGCAATCGATTGAGGCCAATATACCAATATGTAAAGTTTTCCCGTTTCCTCTAAAACCCCATCCTTTGTTTTTCACGGGTAAATTGAAAATTGGTACGGTGACACCTATAGTTTTTTGTAGATACTATTTATAACTCGTTTGGAATCGATTGGGCTAATACACCTCTATGCAGGGACGGATTAAGATACATTTGCGCCCCCCTCAGTGGCGGCTAGTTAATTTTTTGATGAGGGGCTTAACAAATATGTATAGTGCTGCAGACGAAAATTTTAGATCGTTCAAGGTCAAACGACTTAAAATGAAGTTCCGAGATTATAGTAGCGATTAATAATGTCTCCAAAGAAGGTGTTTCTTGAAAACAAAACCAAATTCTTTCGTCTTGAATTCGTCTTATTGGCGAATTGGTAATTAAAAATTATGCATTTGATTGGCACCTTGCGCCCCTAGGCACGTGCCTAGCGAGCCTTTATGGTAATCCGTCTCTGTCTCTATGCAATGGCCTCAATAGATTGCAAAAGAGTAAATATTAGCAAATAATAAAATATGCGTATCGCCGTACCAAAAACCCTTTATATTATGTGGGTTGCTGGCGTTTTTAAGGTAAAATGGATCAAAATTAGCCAGTCGATACTGTGAAGCTTTTAAGAACTAAATGAGAAAGAGCGAGGAGATAGGCGATCAAGATAATACAGAGTGCTGTTTAAAAATGGAAAATGGCCAGCGTTAAATGCAGCTCGTTTCAATCACAGAAAGTTTTATTTCCAATTTCCTCATTGAAAATACTTCCCGTGTTAGGCAGTATTCACCTGCAAAAATTCAGCTTTCCAGTATAAAAACCTTTATTGGCTGGACTATTTACAATTCCAGTATTTCATCTGATTCATATTAAGCTGTTGATAATAATTAGTATTACAATCAAAAACTGATTACTCAATGTCACTCAAAATAAATTTGTAGACAGTTTGATTGAATGGGAGGAAAGAAATCTAAAACTGATTTTCCTGGTAAAATTTCTAATATTATACTACTATTTCGCTCAACTAATTAAAACACTTTAACAGAACAAAACTCGGCAGTAAATTTTTACCGTTTCTTTAGAAAAAAATTGAGCGACGAAGAACTATATTGTCTTAAATACTTATTTTATACGATCAACGTGTCGAAACATCAAATCAGTCAATCCTTTTTTAAATTCCTGACTAACAAAGGATTTGCCCAAATGTACGAAGCAGAACTTAATAAGTTTAAAACAATAGACATCGCAAATGAAGGTGACTTCCAAGAAAGTTTACCGAGGCACTGTTTTGCAGTTATAGGAATCCATTTCGCTATTATAAGAAATATCGACAGTCCTAAGTATGTGCATGCTCTATTAAAAGAAATAGCAACTTGTCATTGCCTTCTCAGAAATGTACACTCCTTTTTTAAGGTAATGGTAGATTAGTATTTTGAAAAAGATATACAGTAATTTTTATTCTTAGTTTCATGACGAGTTGTTATATAAATTTATAAAGAAGGAATTTCACAAATACCATAATCCGTTTACGTTGAAAGCTTTACAGAAATATTTACGATTGATTAGCGATCGCATAATTTTCTTAGCTTCCGCAGAGACTAAATCTTCCTCTCAATCCAACATTATCCAACAAATTCAAAAAATTACATTTCCATCGAGTGTCGAAGAACTAAGTAATTTACATTTAATTTTTATTGATATTGCCGAATCTCAAGTGTCTCAGCTCTCTTTTGCTCAGCCTGGTCCCAGCTCAGTTTACAACAATAATGAAGAAATTGACTAATATTTTTATTTTATAGTTTAAGGCTTAAACAATTCGCTAACTTTAATTGCAACAATTGACTCAGTTTTAACTTTCTGTGCTTCTTTAAACGAACTAACCAAACTAATTTGTTCCTCTTCGGCTTCGTGCAACTGTTCTTTTTCGCGCTGTAACAATTCGATCGTCTCGGTATACAGGTCCTCTTCTGAAACTTCGTCTTTATGTTGCTTCTCCAACGAACGATACGCTTCAATAAATCTTTTCGTTAATGTGCTCGAGTTATGATTAAACATGTTAACCATTCCTATATTTTTGTTTCTGTTATGTAATAAACTAAAATTTAAATGTTATTAAAAAGTTTAAAGTTGTTAAAATTGACTTACGCTCGAATTTTGTCCTCTTCGTAAAAAATTGTTTTTATAGGTACATTTGGGATTGCGCGGTCATATCGAGGTTCTTCTTTTGGTGGAAAAGCTTCATATAAGTCGTACCAAAGTGGACGGTCTTCCCATTGCAATGCATTTGATTGTATTAAACCTTTTGTCCTAAAAAAATTTGGATAAATGTGAGGTTATGTAAACAAAATTACTGCAGACCTCGAAAAAATCGACCCTATGCGCTCTAAGCGACTACCTGCCATTATTTTAGAACTGCAGTCATACAGTTAAACAGTTTAAACTTATTTAAATACAAGTAACTAAACGTCACAACCTCAACAACTCAGCATGCCATAACCTCTAAATTTGACAGTACATGCGGTTCGGTTCAACTGTGGTTCTTGTGTTTGAACTTGTTTTAAAAAAATGGGAAATTTTACAGAAAATCAGATTAAACAGATTGGTTCAGTATTAAGTGACGAAAGACGACCATTAAAGGAAAGGTTCCGGGCTCTTTTTACCTTAAAAAATATTGGAGGTCCAATTTCGATTCAGTGTATAAATCAGAGCTTTAAAGACAGTTCGTCCTTGTTAAAACATGAACTAGCTTACTGTCTAGGACAAATGCAAGACACAGAAGCAAATTCCGTTCTTATTAAGATCTTAGAAGATAAAACACAAGAGCCTATGGTTCGACACGAAGCCGGTAAGTCGTTTCAATATTTTAAGCCTTAAAGTGACGTTTTTGTTTTAGCGGAAGCCTTAGGAGCAATTGGAAGCTCGGATGTTGTAGACATTTTAGAAAAATATTTGAACGATCCAGTCAAGGAGGTTGCGGAAACCTGTGAAATAGCTCTAGCACGTTTGAAATGGCTTCAAGATCCAAACCATATTATAGAGCATTTATCGGAGAATCCATATTCTTCTGTTGATCCGGCTCCTCCTTCGGTGACCACCGATGTGTGCAAATTACAAAGTATTTTGTTAGATGACAATTGCACCTTATTCGAACGTTATCGCGCAATGTTTGCACTTCGAAACATGCGAAGTAAAGAAGCAATTGTTGCTTTAGGATCAGCTTTAAATTATGGAAGTGCCTTATTTAGACATGAGATAGCTTTTGTTTTGGGACAGCTTCAAGATGAAACTAGTGTTCCATATTTAAAGAAGTCGCTTGAAGATTGCACCGAAAATGAAATGGTTAGACACGAGTGTGCCGAAGCTCTTGGTGCTATTGCAACTAAAGATTGTTTTGAGATTTTAAATAATTATGTAAATGACGATAAGAGGGTAGTTAAAGAAAGCTGCGAAATTGCATTGGATATGTGTGAATATGAAAATAGCCCTGAATTTCAGTATGCTAACACTTTGGAAGTTGTATCGTAAAGAATTATTTTTTGATTAAATTATCTGTTACTATTTTGAAATGAAATTTATTTTACAAATGCGTTCCCGTTTGAATTGAAAAGGTTTTGAAAGGTTTCTTATTGGCGCTACATTACGCTGATAGATCTAATCTCAGAAGAGAGGTGGCGCTAACCAGCATATCGGCGCGCGCACGCCGCTGTTTTCCTGCAGAATATACTGGAATATACCGGCTATATGTTATGTATGGTTATGTTTTTAAAAACGTTGGAATTAGTAGTTTCGTAGTTTGTTAGAATCATTTTTTAAGAATAACCCGTTTTCCTGAATTATTATAATATTAAAATCATTCCGTAATGGAGTACTCATGCAAAACCTTTGTAAGTGTTGGATTTTAAATTTAAGGTTATGTTAAAAAGTTTGTTTTAAGGCTATTCCAAACGAAATATGCCGAAAAGCCGGCATTGCGGCGGAATGGTTACCTACCAATGATGTAGGTGTGTTTGCCTTCCAGCATGTTACCGCGGATAGCTCGGATGTTTTGGGTCCGTACAGCGGAAAAGAGGCAAACGTTTTCCAAGTTCGTCAAAATGTGATGCTATTTGAACCAATTTTAAGAAAACTAGTTAACGAAGCTAATGGGACATTTTTGGGCTTACAAACCATTGTTTTGTCAAATCCTGTCGAAATTAAAGCAGAGTTACTTAAACGAAGCAGGCAGTATCGTTCTATCATACGCGCTTGCTTAGAAAATTTACAAGAAGAAGGAATGGTTGCAGAAAAACGGCGTAAAACTGAATTGCAAAATTACATTACAATTTTTTATTCGGTGGAATGTGTCTGGCACCTTTGTGAAATTTTATTTGTCGACACCGTGTCTGGAGTAGTTTTACCAAATTTATTGCAGTGGATTAGGTTTCATTTTCCGAAATATGAAAGAAACGCTGCTGCACTACTTGCCGGCGATACCGTCGCATTGGAAAGCAAACCAGATTACTGGCAGACTGTAACTGGCCTTCTTATGCAAGGACGTATTGACGTCGTTAGAACATTATTGAAATTACATAGCTCGGCGGACACAAAACCTTTTAAAATGGCCGATCAAATCTTAAAGGCAATGCCTATTTATAGTGTAGGTTGTAAAGTTTTTGAAATTATGCCATTTAAAGTCTTCAATTTGTAGGTATACGATGGAGTTTCAGTTACAGAGTTTAATTTGAACTGGAAACATTGGCTTTTGGACGCCCAGTCAAAAATCGATGCTAAGTTATTTTTATCAGATTCTCATCTAGACTTTTTATTGAGGGTAAGATTATATTTACTCGAGTTAAATTGGGTTTTTGAACTTAAAATCGATATCAGTTGTCAATTGGGGAAGAAAATGCATGGAGTACAGCAAAAGACTTATGTGAAGCTTGGTACGAACTTCTTCCCGCTTGGTTATTTTTTACCGAACCAACTGTCAAATCTTTTGAACTCGGACAGTTTGCTCGAATTTGCATAACGAGAATGCAATCTTCAATGAGACACTTGGATCAAGTGTTACTTGCAGCAATGGAGCTCGACATAATACAAGTTATTAAAGAAATTCAACATATGTCCGAAAATGGCTGGTTTGTGAGCCATCTAACTGACCTTCTTTATCATGCTGGAAGGTTGGAATTCATGGATACTTCCGAAGCTGTTAATTTGTAAGTTTTTGTTTTAGTATTTGAACTTTTTGGATTTTATTTTTGTTTTTAGGGTTGGGAGCCGTTTACGAGAATCATTCTTATTGGATTATGGAAGTTTACTTTTGGGGCATAAGTCATTGTGGCAAGTGGGACTTAGCTACTTAGATCATTGTCCCACAGATGGGATTAACACGATGCAGTTGCTACTTTCCCGTTTGCCTTTAGGTACAGAAGTTAGAATTAAAAAAATTATCAGAGAGGCTCAAAAGCGGAATTTGGGGGAACTCGGTATAAATTTATTTCGTGTTATTTTAATTTCACACTAAGTCTTAACGTTTTAGTACAAAGTATATGTAAAGTACACGCCAGAAATTTATTAAGAAATGGGAGGCTGGGCAACGCCTTAACGTGGGCGTTAAAATCGCAAGATGGCATTTTCACTTCGGTTTTAGCCGATAAATTTTTAAGAGAATATAGTAAAAGTGGTAACTTACAATGCACCGACTTATTAGATAATTTAGGATCTTGTATGCTGGTTAGTGACAGGCTCATATTTTTAGGTAAGTTATGTTATTTTTTAATCTACTAATTGTACTGCAAAATACTCAATAAAATTGTAGGGGGCCTTCTGTCTTCTGTGACCATTACTGGGGAGAAAGTGGGACACTGTGGATACTAATTTTATCGAAAATTGTCACGACCTTTTTTAAAAATCTTATTTCTCAAAATGTTCACCCAAAATCCATTTTGTTACACTTTCTCTCCCCGTCACGCACCTTTTATTTAAAACAAGCATTTGAATTAATTTTATTGTACTATTTTCTATGTATTGTACTTGAATTATAGGAAAATATTTCGAATTTCACAAAGTTTACCATACCAAAAATTATCAAGAAGCTGCTAGTCTTCTTATATCTTTATTAGCTTCAAAATTAACTCCAAAATAGTAAGTTACAATTTTATATTGATCATGTAGTAGTATATCTAATTTTTTTTCCAGTTTCTGGGTAACATTATTTTGTGATGCTTTACCACTGTTAGAGTGTAACGAATTAGTCATTTCATCAAACGATACCTTTACTCTATTACATTGTTTAGAAGAAAAACATGATTTACCAGAATTACAAGATAAAATTGAATTGATGCGATTGGCTATTGCACGAAATTTGGCTAGAGCTCTTACACACGAAGCCCAAGCTTCGTTATAGTATTTGTTAGAGTAAGTTTAGATACTCGTTTTTTACACATTAAGTTAAAAATAAAATAATTACTTTTTATTATCTACAGCATTTTCTTAAAAATTTACATCATGAACCTTTGAAATATTACAGACCTTGAATACTGTGGGCCACTAATGGTAGTGGAAGTAATTCTTCCGGTTCTTGTACGTTATGAGCAAGAATTTTGTTGTTAGAATAAGTAAACTCTGCGTATAAATTTATGTCTGATAAAACATGTTTTAACCAGTACTCTGCATCAGGTAACATTTCCAAGTAAGGTATGTCTTCATTATAAAACCACCTGGGCTTCATTTCTTCGGTTTCTTGTGGAGTGCCTCTTACATTTTCAGTCGTAAAAATATATACAATTCTTTGTATATTATCGCTAAGATCTCTGTAACTAACGATTCCTAAATATTTTATGTCCTTTTGACATACGTGCAAATTGCTTTCTTCACGTAGCTCCCTTATGGCTCCATCTATGATATCTTCATCTTGCTCCACTTTACCACCGTAGCCATTCCACCTATTTGCACCAAAACCACGTTTTTTATACCCCAATAACACTTTCTCCGATGTTTTGACAAATATTAGAGTATAAATTTTTTCTTCCATGTTTTAATTGGAACCTAAAAATATTGTAGTGTAACGCTATGTAGTTCTAATTTAATGCTAGTCTTTAAATTAAAAGTCAAATCCTCGAACAGTTGAATTAAATACCGATATTTTTTTGGCTTACATTTTAGGTATCGTACCCTAGTAACTTACCAATTTTACACGAATTTTAAATTGATCGCTTGTTACAAACGTACTAACAACACCGGGATAGTACAAAGAATGAACAATTCTAGTGACAATACCGCCTTTAATAAAATTTCTAATGATCCGCTACAGATTAGATTTAAGTAAAACAATTAGAAATGCTTTAATTGCCGCAAATTAGATTAGATTAACTACAGAGTTAGTGCTGAAATAAGTCTCTTAACTGAGTATTCTTTTGTACTTTTCAAGAACGTTGTTTTCCTCATCATATTTTACAAAAATGAGAAACGTATCCTTCAATACATAAGAGTGCCTAGTTTTAGAATAGACCACATCCTATGGTGGGGAATATTGTCGAATTTAAACCACAGAATATCTTCACTAGATTTAATGTCCCCACATATTTTTACTGGCCGTAAAACATTTATTTCAGATTTTAAAGCATTGGATCCTACTACTAGAGAAGCCGCATTTGTTGCAAATCAGTTACACTTAGATTAGACTGTGCAAAACTTTACGTTGAACTGCTATAAAATTATACTTTTGTGCTCTATAACCTTTCCACAAAGGAAAATCATTCCATAAACCAGCCCCTATTCCCCGTGTTTTTAGTCTCGAATAGTATTTCGTTTAATAAAAACAGATGTAAGTATCTTGTTCATTTTGGAGTTTTATTTATGAAGGCTTTATGAAGTTTCCAAATTTTATAACGCCTCTCGTAAACTAATTTTTAAGGAGTGTTAAAAATTAAAATATTCAAAAATTCAAATAAACGTCATTGTCAAAATATGAAAATATGCGTATATCTATACGCATGCGTGTGAGCCTTGATTGTGTTGGAAATGGTTGATCTAAAATTTATTCCTAATCTATTATTGTCCATGTCCATTGCTTAGAACAAAGTAGGAGCTAGTGATACTGAGATAAGAAAACTTACGTTTCGATATAAATTTTTAAACACGTATTATTTAGTTGATTACTTCGTCATCATCGAAAATTGAAAATGGAGCGCAGAATTAATTGCTACTTGCTAATTGCTTGTTAATTGATTGTTAATAGATGCCGTTCCTTTACTACATAATTGAGTCCAATACAAATAATACTAATACTAACTTATGTACTGTTAACTTTCACATTTATGGAAACGTCAATACTTAAAATTCGCTCTGGTGTGCGACATTTTTTGGCGCGTGAATTTAAATATTTTAATTAAATTGATTCTAATTTATGGAAATTGAATACTCGATATTGGGTAAAATATTAAATTAGTCTGAAAGATACTGGATATCGCCAATATAAAAAAGATTCTTATCATTTTGATGATATTACTATCAATGATTTTATTGTAATCGTGTCTTTTCCCATAGAATAGAATTCTCACAATCATTTACTTTACATTTACTTTACGCAGAAAAAAAATAACTGAGTGAAAAACTCACTTTAGTTTTATTTATTTTGTTATAACAGTAACAGCCATTATGCAGAAAAGAGTTGGTCCGTAAAAATTCCCGTAATTTCAGTTATACATCTTTTAAAACCCCACCGACCCTAGATGCGCAGAAGGGGAAGTGAGAAAACGGTTAAAAGAGATGCCCAATCCGTGTGTTTAGGTTGGTGTGTAACCTTGGTTACGTCGCTGTACGAAATTTGGTTGTTTGCGTAGGTCGGTGAGGTTTTGAAAGATGTATACCTACTTAGTTTAACAGAAATTATACAGGGTGCTTCCTCAGATTACCTACAAATTTACACCGTGGGTTCTAGAGGCGATTCTGAGTAAAAAGAAATTTATATAGAGAACATAGAACATACAAAATTCAAAACTAATATTGTAATAATTGCTCGAATTGTTAGCCTCCATTTTCTAAACATTCTTCCAGTCTTTGAGGCATACTTTGTGGCTTGTGGCGAGTTAATAGCTGCACGCCTGCAAGTTCATTTGGTAGATAACCTATTACTCAAATATTCTCTTGTCCCGAGACTTAAGGCAACTCCACAAGAAAAAGTCTAATGGCGTAGATCAGAAGAACGTACAAGTTGTGCTTTGTTTTTGTCGATATCTCAAAAATGGAAAGGAATTGGCCTAAAGTGTATTGTCACGATCCAGGGGTGTGACGACCTGGGCCGCCAGCTCAGGATGAACCTGGGTTAAATAAAACAAACCACAGCTTCCAGTAATATGTTTTAAACTTTATTGTAACCTGACTATGACGACTCTTGACTATCTACTTCCTCTCCTCAACACCCACTTCCACGTCTTACTATGAACTCTGTATAATTCCTACTAACCTACTAAAACTGCTGTATTAGCACATTCCTCACATTTGCAATTACAATTACTGTAATATTTCTTTATTACCCTTGCGTAACTTCTTACACATGACAGTATATGAACTTTTTTGTTTAGAATCGCCTCTAAAACGCATCGTATAAATTTGTCCGTTACCTCTGGGAAAACTGTAGCAAGTAGCAAGACGCACACTGTAGGTAGTAGGTACAGGAAGAAAATGGTTACTCACACAATTCACAATTGATCGAATGGCACAAATTTAAAAACACAAGCAACACGCATTCATTCTCAACTTAAAATGCTTCAAATTTAAGTAGGTAATCTTCAACAAAAGTGCGTCGCCTCATTTACTACTTAACTCCGGACTATTTTATAGTTCTTTTGTTCTTTATAATTGACATTTTCATGTTCATTTTTGAATAACGAATAGCTAATATTTAGAAACGCCGAGGGGTGAAATATCAAACTAATAATTTACTGTACTTTACCCTCAAAATAATCTATTTATAGAACTGTTTGTAGCGACTGCATCGAAATTATTCTACTGACTGTCGATTTAAATATTAATTTGAAAACATCCTAAGTTTATTTAACATTGAACATTGGGACTAGTTCCCAAGTTCGTATAATTGTCATTGGTCTTACACGCAAGTTGATAATATTTTATAGTGATTGCCCAGTCAAATAAAGATTTTTGGTCGGAATAATTCATACAAAGCTGGAAGCTTGTCTAGTATACAGATACGTTTAGATGCATTAAAGATGTTACAAATAAGTATATGATAAAATCCTAAAAATATCTTCAGGAAAACTGAAAATATTCATGGCGCAAGGTCACCAAAATTGTTTTATGAAAATAACTATCCTTCTATATATCGTACGTTGATGAAGGATGAAGGTTGTTGTTATTATATAAGTTATAGTAAACATTATTTATGAATGATGTAATGATGAAGGATAAATCGTACGTTGATGAAGATTATTGTTATTATATAAGTTATAGTAAACATTATTCGCTTCAAGATTTGCTATGTGTTTTTCCATAAGTTTAATCATTTTCGAGATTCGAGATAGAGCGTGGAGAAGGGGTAACAATGAATTCGTTTATAGGATGGGTAAACGTAAACGCTGTATAAACTGCGGAATTAAGACACCTAAGTTTCATGAAAGTGGAATAAAGATTTATAAAAACAAAAATCGGATCTCCGGATCTTTTTCGAAAATTCAAAACTAAATCGTATACTACTATACTACATTTTATATTTTTGGATTTTTAACAAAGATCCAGAAGTACGCCGAGGTTAAAAACTAGGATATTACATGCTGTTACGGTCTACTCTCTATCCTTTTAAGAGGGATACTACCAGGCCAATAGAAGTCGATAAACCTTAAAATAATTTAGTAAAAGTTTCCTCATAATCGAGATAACAATTTTGTGAAGATGTCGAAAATTTAGATGTTGTATAAATACCATGGTCTTCATACAACCCCACAAATAAAAGTCCAACGGTGTTAAGCCTGGGGATCGAAGAGCCCAAGAGATTAAATAGTAAATTACAAAATGTTGAAAATCGTTTATTGTGAAAACTAAAAGAATCCATATCTCGCTTATGAAGCAACTTTTGCTAAAGCGTTTTAAGGCTTATCGACTTCTATTGATTTATACAATCGCCCCTTATAAGAATACGACGTTACCACGTTACTCGATTTTTAAACAAATTAATCGTTTATTGTAAAAACTAAAAAGAATTGTTATCTCACTTATGAGGACACTTTTACCATTTTACTAAGGTGATTTAAGGTTTATCTACTAATCTACTCCTTTTGATTTGTACTATCGCCCCTTAAAGGGGCACTTGATTTTGAACCAAATTAATTGATTATTGTAAAAACTAAAAGAACTGGTAGCTTAAGTTCCTGCTAAGAACGCTTAGCAGGAAACTTTTACCATTTTACCAAGGTGTTTTAAGCTTTAGTTATCAGGTCATAGCTGTACCGCTAAAAATGACAGAATATGAAAAACTTGCAAACTTCAGGGCACGCCCCTGAACATTATTCTTAAAATTCGTTTCGATCATTAAATTATTCATAAAAGAATACCTAAACGGCCAACATTTCATAATTGGGTTTTATTCCTTCTCTAGGACTGAAAAACCAACTTTGCTCCCTCCTCTTCAAAGGGCTGTAGCTCCCTTAAGAACGACTTATTTTCATTATCAGTACCTATATGCCCTTAACGTTTGGAATATGCTTTAGAAAGCATACGACCTTTGCTGAAAAATTAAATTAAAACTAGTCAAAATTATTAGCAGTCATGAAGAGAAGCTATGTCAAGTTAAACTAGCTCTGGTACTAAACTCAAAATTAGTTTGAAAGGGTGAGGTGGCGCAGTATAAACAAAGGGTTTTACATATTTATTCAAAACATTGTGATTTTTTTTTGTAGGTTGGAGATTATTAAATTGTAGTTTCTCGGCTGCTCAGCTCTTACCATCTTACCAGCTCTTACAACCGACTTCTCTAAAATTATTAATTAAAAAATTATTGTTTTTACAATTTTTATTATACGTTAAAAAAGAAATATAATTGCTTAAATGATCATTATTTCAGTTCTTACAATCTTTTATAAATTATACTTAAGTTTCGAAGCAACCTTCTCTATTACAAAAACTTATTTAAGGGTTAAAATCTTTATTTTTCCTTAATATTACGAAACCTTCCATGATAGGTGTAAGGGGTATATACTCCTCGGTAGCCAATTCGGCTCTTTCTCCGTATGCCAATAAAACTGGAGTAGTGTGGGTCTGAAAGCCGGTAATCGTCTTAGGCTTTCCGGCTTGTCCAACGACGTCGACAGCTAAACCGACTCTCACCGGTACGGGAAGTGGATTTAAATCTTTATCGAAGGTCACCAACATTCTGGGTTGCATCGCTGCAGCCAAAGTATACAATAAGTAGTGAGACCTTCCCAAAATGATGTTTTTAACGTCTAAAAATCCTACCAAAGTTGCGAGTAAACCTGCTACTGCAACGGGGCTTAGAAGTTGTCGATCGCTATGATACGGCGATAAAGTCAAAGTTCCTTTTCCTAAATGAGTTAACCCTTGTGCAATTCTCACCATGAATAAATTATTAGGATCTTTAGCGTGGTATTGAGCGAGTTGTCGCAACATAGCCGCTAAACGTGCGTTGTTGGTTCCGGCACCAACTAATCCCATTGCAAAAATAGCGTTGTGTGCAACTTCTGGGTCACTATCGTGAGAGAATTTACTGAGAGTGTCCAATATGTTGAGTTTAGGATTTGAAACGGATATGAGCCCTAAAGCTAGAGGTACGGCTCGTCGAATAACGGGTTCCGAATACCGTAGTAAATGCCCAAAAGTACGGAAGGCCATCTCGCTTCCAATTTCTTCGCCCATACTTATCAAAGCAATACCTAACACGGCGACTGCTTGTCTCGCAGAAATTTCCTTTTCTTTTTCCTTATCGTCTTTTTCTTTAACCTTTTCTTTGCCTTTTTCTGTAGACTTTGTTTCTTCTTTCTCTTTCTCTGGAGTTTCAAAATGTTCGGAGCAAATGTGAAGTAACTGCTGTACTTTGAGTACGTTGCCCGTTCCTGCGTACGCACAAATTTCTACCAAAGTTACGGCCATAGACTTAAACGGTTCCGGTATGATTTCCAAAGCGGCAACTATCGCCTCGACGGCTTCTTGTTTGCCTAGATAACATAGGCCCAAGCCTAAAGGTAAAAAGCGAGCGTACGTATCTTTCAATTCGGTGTCTGTTTTTTCCATGAGGGTTTGAACGATAGCCGACGTTACTTCGGCATTTCCCGAACCCACAGCAACCAATCCACAAGCCAATCCAGCCATTCCGATAACCTCCATGCTAGATTTTGGATCAGAAAAGACTGGAGTTAACAATCCCAATACGGCATCTCTATTCGATCCGACATAAGCCAAACCGAGTCCTACTATTGCACCGATTCTCATGATGTTACTGTTATGCAGTACATAATCGGATAACAGGGCTAGTGCAGGATCGCATTCGTTTCGTACTCCACAGTTTACGATACCGCAAGCTAACAACGCTCCAGACTTAATGTGATCTTCGGCCGAATACAAATATTTATCGATGGGCGTCAAACCACCGTCTACGTCCCACAACAACACCAACCCCAACGATGCGGTTGCACTCAACATACCGTGCTCTTTATTTTTGAAAAGCCACTTATTGCCGTCTTCCATCAAAAGCTTATCCTGTCCAAAACCGGCGTTTACAAAACTGTTTACGAAGCTAGCGGCTAAATTTTGACGAGCGGAATCGACTTGACCACCTCCAAATTGTGGACGCGTATTTTCTAAATGAGACTTGTAAACGTCTTCGGGCGTTTTGGGCTCCATGATGTCTAATTCACGAGCAAGATTCAAGAAATGATTATTCAAATGACAATTTGACATAATTTCGGTAAGATCTTCGTACTCACTAATATCCTCGTTAAGTTCGAGGTAAATCTGCTGCCTACCCAGCATGAAAGCTAACTGTCTTTGCGTAGTTGTATCAGGATACGAAGAAGTGAAAATTTCTTCCATCAACTGATGATCGTTTAATTGCATAGCCAAACGCAACGCTTGGGGATACTGCTTGAACTTTCTGAATAAAGTTAGAGCGGTTTGTAACAGTGACGTGTTTTCTGGATCGGCGACATACGGCACACAGCTGGTTAAATATAAACACACTCTTTGGTAGACGGTTTCGTCGACGTACTTTTCTAAGAGATCTAAACGCTCAATTTCCATCAGCAAGTCGCACGCTTCGGCTTCAGCATTGTGGTCCATGTTGTACGGAACGATTTGACAAGTTAATTGAATCAACTTCTCTTTAATACCTGCGTCAGACTCTTCTCCGGTAAAATCGCTCCATTCGCCAGCAATTTCTCCAGATAAATGACGAATGTATTCGTGTCCCCATTCGCCGATTTTATCCAATTTGGAATTTAAACGATATTTTAGACAGTCGCGCCCTTCTCCCATGGTCATGGCCAAGACCGATATGATATCGGCGCATGCTATTTTACTCTCGCCCTCGAGCTTCTCGTATATTTCTTTCATGGTGGCATAATGTACCTTCATGAACTTCAGCGGCTTTGGCACCGAAGTCATGGAAGTAGTCGACGCTTTAATAAGCGAACTTAAAGTAGACAAAGCCGGTAGGTGTAATGTTAAGTCATTTTCTTTAAGCCGCTCAACACAGACGTTCAACTCTTCTTGAAGTAAGATGTCTTCTTCGGACAATTCAAACTTTTCTTCATCGGTTTTGGTATCTGTTTTAGCAGGCTTATCTTTATCTACTGCTGTATCTCCCATTTTCTGTTAATTGCGTTAAAATAAAACGTTAGTTTTTAGAAAAATTAAGTACTCGAAACTTACCAAAATAATATTTAACAAATTCTTTTGTGAATGAAAATGCCAGTCATACAATACAAGCAGTTCTTGAGGTTAGATTTTTATTGTGGCTATTGTATCGACTATATTGGGATGTTCCGTGTCTTACGTACTTTAGGCACTTTGTAACATAACCTCACAAAATGAAGGATTCAAAATTTATTTGTTGAAAGAGTTAGAGAAGATGTGGCGTAATTGTTTAAGATTGTGCTGTAATGCAACGAAATTATACGAATTTTACCCTAAAGGGTATGAAAAGTAAGTTAATTGTTTGTTTAAATAGTTTTTTATAGTAACGTTCTTGTAGCATATTGAAGAATGTTAACCAACTGAAACGATATGACGTACAAAAACAACCAATTTCAATAAGTGCAAGTCGATTAATGTTTATTCAAACACAAGAGACGCCAAATCCGAACAGCATCAAGTTTTTTCCTGGTACAAAAATTTTGGAACCGGGACAAACGATGGATTTTCCGAACGTACAAGCAGCCTATTGTTGCCCTATAGGGAAACTTTTATTTCGCATTGAAGGGGTAAAAAGCGTATTTTTAGGTCCAGATTTTATTACAGTCACAAAAATTGATGATGACGTTGAGTGGAAGTTGTTGAAACCTGAAATCTTCGCTACTATTATGGACTTTTTCGCTAGTGGGTTACCAATTTTAAATGAGGGTGTACCAAACTCCGATACACGTAATTAGCGTTAATTACTTATAATACCGTATAAGCTAATTATTGTTTTAGAAATTAATGAAGATGACAGTGAGATAGTACAAATGATTAAAGAACTACTGGATAGTAGAATTAGACCAACGGTTCAAGAGGATGGAGGTAAAGTAGCGCACATATTTTGTTAGGACATAATAAATTTTAAAATTTGTAGGCGATATTTTATTCATGGGTTACGACGACGGAATAGTTAAGTTAAAAATGCAAGGTTCATGTTCGAGTTGTCCCAGTTCTATCGTGACTTTGAAGAATGGCGTTCAAAATATGTTGCAGTTTTATATACCGGAAGTAATTGCTGTGGAACAAGTTGATGAACCTGCAGATGCAGTCATTAAAAGTCATTTTGAAAAGTTTGAAGAAAAATTAGAGAAAGAAAAAAATAAGTTATAAACATTATTATGTACTGAAGAATCTGGATACGTATAAATATATTAATTTGTTGATTTTTTTATATGGTCTACACTTATCATTTTTTACATGTATCAGAGTTTTCTAACAAAATGACATTTTGAGGTTGGTGTTCAAAGGAAGTTAACACAACTAAAAGTTTATTACAAGTTTTGTAGTAAATATGACAAATCGATATGTGCTGGTAAATACGAGAAGAGAGTTTTATAACCGATTAGCATACTGTTTAAATGCTATCTAACTGTGATTTTTTCGACATTACTACAATTGTATTTGAATTTTTTATCATTTTCAGCAATTTTTTAAGCTTAGACTAATTTAGATTATTTTTCCAAAATTTAGAGTATAAGATATAGGTAAAAATTAGTAGTGAATGTTTATAGCAGTCTTCACACGTTATTGGGCTTTCGTAAAATAAAGGGGAAGGCAAAGACAGAAACTAGGACGAGTAGGAAAAATTTAAGCATCTCGTAATACTCGAACAATATTTTTTGTTTATCTGAAATATAGCAATTTAATTATAATTTTTTTTATTTGTTTTAGTCAAACATATTTTTTGGAGGCACTATGAATCGCCACTAAAATGCCTGAACTTCATTTTAAGTCGTTTGACCTTGAACAATCAAAATCTTTGGCTTGCTGCGGTGTTTCATTTATTTCTAACGCAGCAAATGGGCCCTTTTAATTTTTTCAGCTTAGGACCCCCTCAGACTGTTAATTTGTTATCAATTTAAAACGGAAACAAATTCCAAAAAAATGTTTGTGACGCAATATTCAGTCATTTTTACCTCACTTTTTAGAGAACAAATTTGGATCGGCCCAATTTAGATTTAACAAGTATTAGGACTTTTGATTAATCTTGATATTAATAAATGCACTCATTATCAATTAAATTGTTATTTGTTGCTGTTATTAAAGAGCAACAATTCAATATGAATATTTATCGCAAGAAACAATTTGAATAAATTTGCAACGTTTAAGGTTTAAGAAATAAAAAACTAGGTATTTGCCTTAAAAAGTTTATTTATTGACTTTAGTTAGCTATTACAGAATATTCAGATATTCAAAATTTGTTTATTGTTTTTACAATTTTACAATTGAAATTAAAAAAAAATATTAGACAAATAAAATGTAAACTTTTATTACCTATTCTAAATTTAATTATCTACCTATAATTTTCGAATCGAACCAGCTTACAGTTCAATAAAAATTTGAATTTCTTTTTAATTACACGATAAAGGTTTGAAATTTTATGTTACAATAAGTAAAACGTACTTTGTATTTGTTTACCTTATATTATTTTTGTACTTTGCTTTATTAGGTAGGTATTAAAAACCTATCAAAGAACCGACTTAGGTAAAAAGTACGAATAATAAGTTTCAAGTTGGTTAAATTGTAATGTTTCTAATTAAATAGATTTTTCATTAATTTCAACTTAATAAATGGAGCATCTAGATTAATAACTGTTTACAATGTATATTTATATTTCTTTCATAATATTATTTGTTACTATCCTGATAATATCAATAGACTACATAGTATTATTTTCTATTAATATTTACGTATTATTTACTCGAAAAACTGGATCTCTAGGTCTATGATGTATTAGTATTATCTCCAGTTCCATCACCAAAAAATTATACTTAATTGAATTTTGCTTTTGGAAAGCTAACAGAAAAAGTTGTTTAAAAGTGTGTAGTACTCATTATAGGGGTAATTCTTTAGACATTGCTCTTTATTTTTAAGTAAATAGTTAAAACACCGCGAGAAACGAGAAGCTTGAAAGGAAGGTGGAAAAGACCGCGCCTAAAAAACTAACTCCGGAAGGAAAGGTAAACCAAATTTCATAAGCTTCTCAAATGATCCGATGATATTTTTCGACAGAACTATTATTTAAGAAAATATTGGCTTAAAATCTATTTCGCCCCACTTTCAACATACAAACGTAGACTAAAATAGTCCAACGCTAATTACTAATTAATTTTTGTACCTCATTACTTTATCGATTTGATGTTTAATTTGAAGTGGTACGTATTTTCCTTATTTATCGGTGTCATTCGACCTTATAGATTTTTATGGAGCGGAGGCGAACGTTTCAAAAGCCCTTGACAATCAAGAAAATAATTGAATTATGGTAATGTTTCTTGTAGGGTTTGCCATTTAATCCGATTAAAATGAGCTTTCTAATTGCTTATTCATCAATTCACTCTTATAGTAAATTTACTATTGACGAATAATTAATAATTAAAAAAAAATTGAACTTTAATTTAACGGTAAACAAAATATTTCAAATAACAATAATAATTATGTAAAAATAATGTAAATAAACAACAACACCTTACATCTTCGTACGTGTATAAAAGCGTGCGATTTGAATTCTCGCGGTCATTGCGTCGACGCGCAGCGTCGTTTGTTGTGCTTTTTAATCCGAGCGTCTCGACGATAACCCACCGTTTGCCACTGTCGTTCAGATAGTAAACAGAGTCGTAACAGTAAGTTACAAGTGACTAAACGCCTTCGATGAGCAAGACGTGTTTAAACAATATTTTTTAATTAAGAAGTGTAATCAAACGGCGTAAATTCTCTATATTTTTTGGCTGTGATAAATTGTTATATAATTTTTTTTTGAAATGGCATCACCCATGAGAACGTCGTCCGAATGTAAAGCAATTCCAAGGAGGGTATTAATATCAGATCCAACAGACATACCTTGTTCTTATTCGTCAACCCCTGGTGGAACTCTATACTCAACAACTCCAGGAGGTAAAGAAAATTGCTTATTATTAATTCGAAAATGACTTATTGCGAAATTGCGTTTTAAACTCTTATCACTAATATTTTAATTTGTGAATATAATTAAACCGAGATAACTGTATGAAATCATAGATAATTGCATTCAATTCTATTGGTTAATTCTTTTAGGTATCGGGAATAACTTTTTTTTTCCTGGGCACATGCCACGATTATTTTGATTATTATGTAATTTTTTCTTATAAATAAACTAATCTTTTTTTGGATTTTAAAAGGGTTTCATCTGTTTTGCACCAAAAAAATTGTTTTTGTTTAAACAATAGGTAAATTCCGTAAATGCGCATATTTGAATTGGTGCGACATTCTATCAAGGTCAATTAATCGTTAATGAGGTGCATAAACGTTTTACGAATAGCAATAACAGCTATAATAATTCTTTATTTTTTGCTCGAGTAGGTAATTTTGTTCACATAAATAAACAGGGCGTTCATTTGAAACCCCTCTAAAGTTTCTTCCCTCGCTCGAATTGTTACCCCTATCTTGCGGTTCTGTTTTCGTGTCGCCTGGAATTCATTAGTAGTGTGCAAACCTACAGCCAAATATTCGAAAAAACTCGAGAACTGTACGTGCATGGTCTTTCGTCAAATCGTCAATTATTTTCATTAAAAAATAAAGAGATAACGTAAATGATGCCTCACCCTGTATTCTTGTATTCTTTATGAATCCTTTTTCAATGGAGATCTTCAGGAAAAGAATAATCCAATATTTATTTGGCATTGCCATTAAGTATGAATAAAACATCTTTAATATTTAAAAAAACCTTCATTTTTGCAATACAATAAAGTCGACGAAGGTTTCACTATTCTCCATTTGTCGAGAAACGTCGTGTCATTTGAATACGATTTTGGACAGATTTTTATCAAAAATCATAAATATAAAACAGGTAGATAGTACTACAAAAACGAAACATCCATTGATTAATTTATTTGTGAAATTTTACGATGGTGTTACTGAAAGTTGCAAGTTCATTATTCCCCGACGTAACAAATTATGTAAATTTGACCAAATTTATTAATCAAACCAGTCAGAATAATTAAAAAAACAGGAATAATTGTAATACTTATACATATTACGGTTTATTTAAATTTATCCTTGAAATTGAATTCACTGCCGCTCATGAATCAGACAAAACGTTGGAAACATTTTGCTGGCTTGAATCATACGATTTCTATTTTGTTTATTCACAATTTATGCGCACTTTGTTAAGATTAGATTAGTTTGCAAAGGATACTTTGTTTACTTGGCTTGTTACTCATATTATCGTGTTCAAATATTTACATAATAATAAAGTACTTTACAGTTTATAGACTTGCGAAGCAAAATTTCATTTTAAATAATTCTATATACCTTTATGAGAACACAGTTTTGCTAAAGACCAACCCGTTCTAATGTTTCTCAAAGCCACTAACTACTAATTTCTTCTCAAGACTGGTCTTTGTTCCTTGCATACATTGGCGATTTGAGTGTCTTACAATGTTAAGACATGGGATTGTGTGGGATTAATCAATAAACTGAGAAGCTTTAGTAGACAAGTTTTTTCCCGATTGGTTTGCCATTACCTTCCGAAAGGCGACACCGTATATAAGACTTGTTTAAAATTTTGATTTTAATATTTTAGTTTCTACCAAGAGGAGGCTAAATGTGATGTGATGTTTTTAATCGAAATTATTTTTTCAGGTACAAAAATTGTGTACGAGAGGTCCTTTTTAATGAATATGCGAAACTCGCCACTCTCAAAGACTCCTCCTTCTTGGGAAATTCCCGATAATCTCATCAAAGGCTCTCCAAACGGACCGACGAAAAAGCCCAAGAAAGTTCATAACCGATGTCCAATTACAAAACGCAACGGGCTTAAAGGAAGCATCGACGATGACGAACAGTTTCAACTAGAGTTGTAATATTTGTGCACGTGACCTTTAGCAAACTTAAATAAGTCACTACATTTTCTACTTTCCATTTTTTCAACTTGAAAAATTAAAAGAAAAACAAAAAAATCGTAATGTAGCTTTCCCTCATTGTTGCTTAATAACCCGAGATCACTTAGAAAGAAGTGGAAGGGTACATTTACTCGTAGTTTAGTCCCTTATGTAATGTACTCGAGGGGCTCTTATGTAAGTAAAAAATTAAAACAACCAAAAACTGTAGTTCTTAACTATTGGAGTTCCTAATTAAATTTAGTTTTTCATTTAAATAACAATTAATTAGAGTGTAGGCCTTTTGTAGCAAAAATGGGCAAGAAATCTATTTAAACTATAAATAAATAGCAATAAATATCGCTACAATAGGTTGTGAAGCTTGTGATTGATAACATCGAAAATTTTTGAAGTAGGTAAGTAGGTCTCGTATTATTATTTTCATTCCTAACATTCGTTGGGTATCAAAGCCCAAGTATCTAAAATTGTTTCCTCTTAAGACTCATTTTTACTTACATTCAAAGTTTTCGCTTAAACTCTTGTTGAATCGTTTCAGTTTTATGGAACGATTTTAAATATTTACTAATTGTTAAAGAAAATGGTAACTTACTGTGTCTTAATTACCATTTTTATAGTTTGTATTGTTAAAGAGTTTGGATTTTTATCTTTCTAATGCATTATAAGTATATTATTTTTGAATAAATGGGTTTTCATTAATTATTTATTATTGGCATTTTACTTTTGGTGCGAGTTGAGAATGCACTAAGCCCAAGCCTGCTGCTAAACTGAGGTATCGACTAAAATCTTGATAACCCAAAGTTTGTTTTTTGGAATTGAATTGAAGTTCTCGTACGAGTTCTCTTATAGTTTCTGGCAAGTAACAAGTAACCAGCAACCACCACTAACCTGCAGATACGTTGAAAAAGAATATGGACTTTGGCCCATACCCATAGGAAAACAGAAGTGGGTGCTTCTGGCAAAATCGATCACAGTGGCTTGCTGATTAGGCTAGTATTATATAGATCCATAAAATGGTCAAAAACGTGGAACGTTGACTTTAACTAGTGCATGATTCGATTTCCGAGCTTTTGTTTATTATTAAAATACGCATCATTTTTTAATAATAAACAAAAGCTTGGAAACCAAGAGAAATAGTCAGATAGTAAATTAAAATAATTTACGCCTGAATACGGGCAACCCACCATACAGATAATTTTTTTCTACAGAACTTACCGGTGTAAAATGATTTTTAAAGGCGTTTTTTGGCAATTTTTCGACCAATATTACTTTCAATGATAAAACATGAGTCGTTCGAGCATTTCTATTTATTTAAATAAAATAAATTTTATTGCGTCAGACGATTTGTCGATTTTTTATTGTTCAGCTTTCTTGGGACGACATATAATTGATTAAATCTACAATTCGGTTGGAATAAGCACATTCGTTGTCGTACCAAGCAATTAATTTTACAAATTGTGTGGTAAAGGGTATGCCAGCTTTCGCATCAAATATACAAGATCTAGTATCTCCAATAACATCGGACGATACAATATCTTCCTCGGTATATCCCATAATATTTTCAAGATCTCCTTCGCAAGCTTCTTTAATACTATTTTTAATTTCTTCGTAAGTAGCTTCGTTTTGCAATCTGAAAGTTGGTTATCAAAGTTTTAAAAGATAGACGAATGTTTGTTACCTGATAGTAAAATCCACAACTGAACCGTTTGGTATCGGAACTCTCATCGCTAAACCGGTAATTTTGCCATCTAACTCTGGTATAATTTTTCCAATAGACTTAGCAGCACCTGTCGAACTAGGTATGATATTTTGGCAACACCCCCTCCCATCTCTCCATCTCGTTCCGGCTGGCCCATCTAAAGTTTTTTGAGAAGCCGAAAATGCGTGGATGGTAGTCATCATCGCTTCCACAATACCGAAGTTTTCGTGCACGACCTTAGCTAATGGAGCTAAACAATTAGTGGTGCAACTCGATGCTGAAATTATTTGCATATCGGGAGAATACGACTTGTGATTTACACCCATCACAAACATCGGCGCGTCTTGCGATGGCGCCGTGATGATGACTTTTCTTGCACCCCCCTCTAAGTGTAACTAAATCGAAATTGAAAGCGACGGATGTAGTTAGTAAAAATGACTTACAGAAGCTTTATCCATGGTTGTAAACACACCGGTAGATTCCACAACGTATTCGGTTGAAGTTTTGCTCCATGGTATTCGTTTAGGGTCTTTTTCGTGAAAAGTTTCAATTCTAGAACCTACGGAAGATGTGTTTATTCTATTTTAGTTTTAAAACTGAATTGCTTCACCATTAATTATTAGAAAAGTTCCTAAGTGTAAAACGTCTCCCTGATACACTCCGTATGTAGAATCGTATTTTAAAAGATAAGTCATGTATTCTGTCGAAATGAATGGGTCATTTATCGCCACCACCTAAAATATACGAATCGAATTAGTTCAGGTGGATTAGCACAAAAGTAGGCTAAGAAATTTTGATGTCATACATCTAAACCTTTATCGATTAAAATTTTCAGCACTAATCTACCAATTCTTCCGAAACCATTTATCCCAATTTTGACCATTTTTCATGACGTGAAACTAAGCGAGATCTTGCGATATTGCCAAAAATTGTTTTCGGTGACAAGCTTGATATGTTTGAGCGACTTAAAAATTTTGACGTTTATTATGCCAACGGAGAAAGCTCATTACATAAGAATTCCATATATATAGCCTCTGCTTTCGTGAGATCACTGAGTGGAGATCGTATACAAACGTATCCGTTGTTAAAATCAATTTATAATAATAGCGAAGGAATAAGCGGAATTTATAACGGGTTAATAGCTAGTTGTTGAAGACAAGTTCTTTTTGCATCAGTCGCATGGGTTTATTTCATGCATTTATGTAATAGCATGTAATAGGTACCATTCGTAGTAAAAAATTTTTTTGTTGCCAGTTCGGTTTTAGAAAGAGTTTGCCTATAGAGATGGGGTGGGTCCTACGATTAGAGTTTTAAGTGGAATCATAGATGGAGTAATGGGGCTACCTTCAGATGTCATAATGACTAGAATGGCGAGACTCCAGAATATCGCTGGAATTATAAGGGATAGATGCCTTTAGGAGAATCTTTAAAGAGGAAGGAGTTCATTTAAAAACTAGTAAGACCACATTATTAAATATTTTTGTGTTTTTCTACTTCCTGCTCTTATACTAATCTTTTACAAAACTTCTTTTGTAGGATTTGGTCATTAGTTTTTTGAGTCAAGTTTGGCTAAATGACATTTGTAAATTTTTTGTCAATTTAGCGACATTTATTATGGCACCTAGCGAACATATTCCAATTTATGTCCAATTTACTTTCGCTTCAGTATCGGGGTATGAAAGTTTGACAAATCCCATTAGTGACTTGTATTTTATTTTTATTTTTAACACAGAATAATTGCGACTTTTGTGACCTATCCGTTAGAGCTAATTAAAATTCGTATGCAACTTTACGGAGAGAAGAAACGTCTGAGCACAAGAGAAGTGGCACAAAGAGTTTACCGAATTGAAGGGCACTGCGGATTTTATCGAGGAGTAACGTCGAGTCTAGTACGACAAGTATTTTACACTGGTACTCGTATGTGTTGTTATACGAGTCTTTTGGAATATTATAGTTCGAAGTAAAAGAGTAGGTAGCTTCAATTTAAGCGCGAAAACAAAGTTTATATTTGTAGAAATGGAGTAAATCCTCCTTTATACGTTAAAAGCTTAATCGGAATCGTGTCTGGGACGGTGGGTGGAATACTTGGACTGCCATCCGATATGATTATGGTTAGAAAGGCGGGTGATGCAACTTTTCCTCCCGAAAAAAGGAGAAACTACACGGGATTCGGAAATGCTGTTCGGCGAATTATCCAAGAAGAGGGTTTCAAAGCTTTGTTTACGGGATTTACACCAACTGTTGCACGATCTACAATTCTTAATGTTTCACAACTTGTTAGTTATTCTCAAGCTAAGGACTTTTTTTTAACATATGGTAAGAATGATTCTTCTTCCATTTTGTCCAGGTTTAGAGTTGGTATACGAACAAATTTTATTTTAATAATTATTTTGAAATTTCAGAAATAATGGACGATAACGCTTACTGCCACACAGGTTCGAGTATATTTTCGGCCTTATGCGCGTCCATCAGTACTCTCCCATCAGATGTGGCAAAGACTAGGTAAAATGGTTTTAAATTTCTTCAATAATTTTGATGTAGATATTATTTAGATTGCAAAATATGACACATGTCAATGGGAAACCTCAATATAGCGGATTAATCGATGTATGGGTAAAAACCGTTCGGTACGAAGGTTTTTCTGCATTATTTAAAGGCTTTACTCCGCTGTTTATGAGAAATATGCCGCAATTTTTAATTTTCTTTCTTCTTTACGAACAGTTCGTTTCCATATATAAAAGATTCGATACTACGTGAACGCTTTTATGTATTAGCAAGTGTGAAATGCCTAACTAAGCAAATGTCATTAAATTCTAAAAACTATAATTGGTTGCTATTTTTATTGTCGCTCCGGAAGTACTATTGTATAATATATAACAAGTGGCAAGTGGAGTAAGTCATAATTTACTTCTTTACCTAATGGCGATAATATAGAAATCATCCAAAGGAAAAAAAGCACCTTCTTTTATTAGTGTTTCGGTACCGTTCCTTCTATTCTCCAATAAAACCAAAAAGTCCAATATTTACGCTAATTTTAACGTTTTATTAATTAAAAACGGAATACAGAGATATATTCGAGTTTTGGCCCTCGGCGGACCTTCGTATCTTATTATTATTGCCCCGAGGCTGGCTCCCAGTGGTTCCTTGCACCGCGACCTCTTGGGTCTATTGTACGCCTCGGATATAATCTTTCTGTACTGTGATAAAGTCCAGAATTTCCTCTATTGATAGTTTGGGAAATTTTCCTTGGAGCATCTTCTTCTTTCAGAGAATGCCGTGACGACTTTTTGTGAAAGCCTCGCAGTGTAGCAGAAGATAAATTTGAGTTTCCTCTGCCTCTGCACATCTTCTGCATAATGGGTCTTCTTCTAGTCCCATTGTATACAGGTGATTTTTAAGCTGGCAATGTCCCGTTATCAGTGTTCTGTCCGAGAGTCTCCCTCCAATGCCTACCGCCATTTCGCTAGAAGTTACTGTATTTCTCTCTTTGCCATTTCATAAGGAATGCCAAAGGCTGGTTCTGGTCCGATGAGTCTTATTTTGCTGCCCTCTTTAGACAGATCGCCCAGTTTATCGTTCCCTAGTATGTCGGCATAAGCTGGCACCCATACCAGGTTGACGAAATTTTTCCCCTAGCACGTTCAGTCTGCGGATGCAGTTCGTTACTAGCCCAGACCCCACCTCACAGACATTCAGCTGAGATACTACAAAGATTCTTTGGTTGTGATAACCTCGATCTAACAGTATTTGCGCACATGTTAGAATGGCGTAAATCTTTGCTTGGAAAACGGTTGCGTGCTCCTCGGGGCTGAAGCTTAACCCTTGCCTCAATTTGCCGTCCCCGATGATTTTAGCTCTGGTGCCTGTTGAGCTTTTATAGTCATATGGGTAGAACACAAGTCCATTTATTTTGACTACTTTGCATTCCCATTCTTCCCTTGTCGGAATTTTAATTCCGTGGTTTTTTCGATGGTATATGCTGTGGCTATTCTATCAGTCCTCATAGCCTCATACTAAGTATGGGGTGTTCTGCTATCTCTCTTAAGATTGAGACATGCCCTTGCACATTCTTGCCTGTGGAGGATTGAATTTTAGATCTGTAAGCCCCCCTTTGGATTTCACTACCAAGTGTATGGGTGGAAGGTTCAGCATTGTTTCCATTGCTGCTGTAGGCGGCGTACGCATTGCTCCAGTTACTCCTAGGCAAGCCAGTCTTTGGATTTTACCCAGTTTATGTTTGCAGGTTTTTGTTCACCACACGGAGCCTGCATTGGTATGACTATTATGGTGTATATCCAATAAGCTAACTGAGGTGTCAGTCCCCAGGTTTTGCTGAACGTAATTAAGCAAGTGAAATTAAATTTATGTGACTGGGTTTCTTATTTACTGTAGGCTGTGCTAGGTTCCAAGGGAGGAATCTCTCCAGTTGGTGAGTCACTATCAAGTGCAAAACTATTTAGTTATATTCGTATTGAAAGTTACGTAATTTGTTACAAATAGATTCGATTTTTAATCGAGTAATAAGCCTGAACGTTCGTCTAAAGGTCCTTGTAGCTTTTACTCAATGCATGGTCTAACATTGTTAAGAGGGGAGGTTTCTTTGTCGTATGGAAAGGCTTTACTCCGCGATTTTATAAATGTGCCTCACTAGAGGCCTGTAGCTTCCTAGAGTGGGTTTTAGGGTGTAGACGAAATAGAAAATATTGGCACAAAATCATATTGAAATATTGGGATCATTCGTATAATGAATCTTTTTACCTGCGCATTTAATGTACAAATTTAAGTCACTTTTAGTTGTCAAAAATTTTACGTCGCATTCATAGTAGTTTTCTGTTGTAAAAAAATTAATAAGAATGAGTGAGGTGATTAAAAATTGGTTAATAAATTGCGTAGGAGTAGTGATGAACATGAATCCCGAAGATTTTGGAAAAGATATCATGGACGGTACACTAGTGGCCCAAATCTTGTTATATTACAAAATAATAGGTCAAGAACAATTCGTATCTATAGTTCCAACGACCAACCCCGCCATCGCTTTCATCAATTTAAAGAAAATTGGCTCGTGGTTACAAGAAAATGACATCGAATTCTCCGACGACGACCTTTACCAAATTTCGATGCAGAAGCCATTTTCCGCCATAAAATTCTTTTACCAGCTCTATTTAGCTTTTCACGATAAGACCGAAATGCACTTCTTAGCTAAGAAGAAGGAGAAACAAAAACTACGTCCGACAAGAACGAGGTTTACGGTCGTCTCAGTTCCAAATCCCGAGTCCTCGGTCCCACCTGACAACCCTTTAAGCGAACCTCTCGTTTTGAGTAACGATGTAGTTCAGTGGAATCAACATCGTTATCAAGTTTTGATGGAACAATACGATTTGATGCGGGAAAAATATTCCAAATACATCCGCGAAAAATTTGGAGTAGAATACGGAATTAAGCTCCCGTATAAAAAAAAAGTAGAAATTAAAGTCTTAGATGATCTAAATGTAAAGTTCGAGGAATGCGTCGATTTAACGTACGAGGAACTTTTAGAACAGCAAAAATGTATAGAAGAAATGGATAAATTCGAAGAAAGCCCAAAAGACGCAAAAAGAATTTTAAACGAAATAAAAGCTAAACGAAGAAGAGAAACGAAAGATAAAGAACTGAGTGTCCATCAACAAAAACTACTTTTGATGGAACTATGGGATAAATTATTACTGAACCAAGAAAAGGAATTTGAAGAAACGGTTTCTAAGAAGTTACTCAAACAGTCGACTTTTGAAAAACAAATGGCTACCAAGATGTTCGAAGTTCGTCAACAGAAGACGAATATGTTACAAAATAGAAGTTTTATGGATGAGAGCACTTTGAAGAAACGCGAAGAAGAGTTTCTAGAAGCGGTATTTTTGCGTGGTAAGGCTCGCAGCGACCAAAAATATAACTACTATTTCGAACGAAACCGAGCCCAGGAACTTCATCTTAGGCTGTATAAAGAAAAATTGCGGCTTAAAACGGAACGCCATTACAACATGTGTTACGATTGTATGAATAGGCTCGTCGATATAGCAATAAGGCATTACGAATTCGAAGAACAATTTGGCGAAAAAGCTCCTAAGCGGGTTCAACACGAGTGGGACAACTTATTTATTAAAAATCAACCCATATTTGACATTTTAGAATCTGTCGAAGAGTTAGTACAAAAAAACGACGACTTACCGGAAGATTTACAAGAAATTTATCGTTTGGAGTTCGATAGACAAAACGGATTAGATCAAGCGGATTTTGACGATTATTTCAGACAAGATTGGCCTTGGTTGATCGAAGAATTAGTTCCTAGTTGCCAAGACGACTTATTACCGATAGAGTTAGGAATGAACGTGTTGGGTTACAACGTTCATCGAGCTTTATTGGCTAAATATCCGAAACCACCGCACCCTTCGAAACCAGATATTCCGCCCGTTAAAATATCTGTGTGCATTAACGGCTTGACGGATGTTTCGATCATACCAATTTTGCAGAAATTAGTCAATTATAAAGAAACGAGAATTATGGAAATGGAAGAGGCTATCAATTATTGTTTGGAAGCGTATAAAAAAGAAATTCAAACTGAATACATCGATAGAAATCTTATAGCGGTAACCGAGAAAACGTTAAACGATTCAGATAAGAAAAAAGGGAAAATGGATGCTAAAGAGAAAGGCGATAAGGGCAAAAATAAAAAAGATGCGGGAAATGTGCCAGGCGCTTCTGCAAATGTTCGAACGTTTGCAGAAAAAGACGTCCAAACGCCGATAATTTATCCTTGCGAAGAAATTGTTTTGACTCGCAAGGGCGAATTAGGAAAAACCGCGTACGAGTTGTTGAATTGTGGAGAACAGTTAACGGATAATCTCGTAGTTGCGATGTTTATCGAATTTTTAAAAAGTTTCAAAGATTCCAAAATAAAAGGTTGGGTTTTAATAAATTTTCCAACTAATTTCACCCAAGCAGTTATTTTAGAAGAAGCCTTAACAGGTTTACACGTTTCTGGAGTTTCTAAAGAATATATACCTACAGTTGCCGAGAGTATCGGTGATATCTCAGACCTGGAATATCGAGAATCGATTGTAGACGAAGAAGCCAAAAATGCGGCTTCACGAAAGTCGAAATTGTTGCCCGATCCAGTTCCTCCTCGCGAAGAACCATTTTACGATACTTATTTGACTGCGTATATTCGTGCGAAGCCGATGATCGAAGAAGATAAATCTAAATCGAAAGAAAAAGGTAAGACGAAAGACGAGAATAATGCTGACGATTTTCCGAATGAAGAAGTACAAGAAGAAATAGATCCTTTGGAAAAGTTTTATGCCGATCAAGGCTGCAACTATACGTTTAACTACAAAACTTTCGAACTTGCAACTATCAAACACTTGGCCAAATTAATTGTTGGCGATTATTCCGTTCCGCCGAAAGGGTCCGTGGAATTATTTGGAAATACGGTTTTGTATATTGAAGAAGCTTTAAAACAATCTCGTGCGACTCCAGGCAAAGAATCGGCATCGACAAAAATGGGCGATAAGAAGAGTCCGCCAGTTAAAAAACCAAAAGCGGACGAAGTTAAAGGAGGTAAAGGAAACGTGAAAATTGTAGCAGTAACTTACGAAGATAAAGAAACCCAATTTCCCGAAATCGAAGAAATCGAAGAACTTTTCGAGCCTCCGCCTCAGCCACGAGCCGGCGAACCGCTATGGCAATATTCGGATCTTTCATTTCCTCAAAACTTCAAAATTTCTCTCGGCACCTTTTGGGAAAACGTCGAAAAAGTCTACATAAGCGACTGTAAGGAGTTATTTTTTATCAAGAGGATTATCATGAATGCGGTTATTCCTTATTTAACTTACGTTAAACAGCACATGGAAACTTTTATTAGTAGGCCCGACGAAAAGCAAACGATCATGTATCAATTTCAAACACTATACAACGAAATTGACGCCGATTTACGCGAAGACGAGGAGCTAAAAGCCGAAGTTCATTGCCGAATTGCCGAATTTCGGGAGAAGCTCTGGCGTATTTGCGATTTCCGTATGAGAGAAGCGGAACAAGAAAGACAACGGTTAATTAGAGACAACTGGGTGACGGTACAAATTTGCGAGTTAAGCAACAATTACATAACTACCATGCAATTGGAGTTAGATCGTTGTTGCGACAGTTTACAGTTTCTAATCGACTGGTATTCGGGTATCATCACCAAAATGCCGTCGGAACAACCCCCGTTACTAAAGGTGATTTTACAAAAATTAGAGTCGGGTAGCACGGCAAGTATAGGATCTTTTGGAAAAAATGAGACTCAAAATATTGTCGACTTCTTAATAAACCCAGAATTGGAATTAACAAGTTCGACTTTCTACGAACTGATTCTCGGTTCCTTGAACACCTCTGTACAAGCGGTCTCAAAATGGAAAGGTGGTGCTTCTAGCGTGGCCTCCAAAATGGCTTCTTATTTTAAAGCGGGAAAAAAAGATAAAGCACCTTCGAATAAAGGCGCAAAAAGTGGCCAACTTCCGAAGTTTACAGAACCCGAAGAAGACGTCAAAGAAGCCGGGACGCGCCTAATAGAGGAATTAAACTGCGCCATTAATGGAGAGACACTACGTGTTAATTTAAGATTGGAGATGATTAGCGCAAAGTGTAAATTAGACTTATTCGACGTCGTAAACTGTTCCAAAAAAATGTTTAGTAGCTTATACGAAGATATTTACGAACGTTATCAGAAAGAAATCGAAAGCGTAGATACTGCTTGCGAAATAATAGCTCAAGCTGTCGAAGCGGAGTCGTCAATACAACCGGAGCTTGTTTTAACCGGTGATAAATTTTACATAAATCCCAATGTTTTGCTATTTCCAAAACCGCTGCCTGCCGCAGAACCACCAGTTACGGAACTTTCTAGAAACGGAATTTTCACTATTCGTCAATTGGACCTTCTCACGAATATTTTAATGGATTTAGCTCCTCACGGTAGTATGCCAGAGAGAACGTTTGTATTTCTGTTACAAGATATAGTCGTGAACGACGCAGAAGATGGAAAAGAACCGATGATACCGACTCTGTGGAAACACCTCTTGCCAAAACAAATATCCTTTTTATCGCGCGAAATTTTTGGCGACGTCGAATTTATACATTGGAAAGATTTTATAATTTATAATTTATGCGTTAAATTTCCAACCGACGATCAGTTACTAGATGTTAGAAAACAGTTTAGAGAAAATGATCCTGATTTAACCGAGACGGTCAAAGATTACCAGTTTCATAATATTGTGTTTTGGTTCGAAAATGAATTTAGTAGCGAAGAACCCGAAGAAATGTTACGATTGCGTTCAATTAAACATCTACTTTTTAAACTTTTTAGGATTAACGAAGATACGATGAATTACACAGCACTTTTGCTCGATTTTTGTAAAGACGCGAATCCAATTAAAGGTTTTGCTAAAGCCCTGTCTTTAATTTTGGGCAAATCTGTATGTTGGGATAAGAAAATTGGAGGCATCTATGTTAAAAGTGTAAAAGAGCAAAGATACCTCGACGCGCAAGCCGAACTGCAGAGACAAGCGAACCGTAATGAGGCTATCAAAATTTCCGACTCCGTTACCGAATCGTTAATAGATAAAACTGTTCATGTTTGCGATAGTGTCGTAATCGAAGATTATATTTCGGAAGAAGCCGAAGAAGAAATGGTTTTGGATCCAATCGAGAGTTTCTTATACTCTTCAGAAATTTTAGAAGCAGAGGAATACGAGGGCGACATTCCAGACTCGCACCTTATGTTTTTCGAAGAAGATTTCTCAAACTTAGATATAGGTTTTCAGTCTATTTACAATTCTTTAAAAGTTTATTTATTACCGTTCGAAATTTTACTAACTGCTCTAACTGCCGGATTACCGTGGCACGCTCGAGCTCAAACCGAAAGCGATCGCAGTTTTCGTGACCGAGTAGAAGTTCTATACGAAAAATGTAAAAGTCCCGATTTTAATAATATCGCTCTTGCTCACGAGCTGTTAAACGACTGTTATTTTGTGGAAATGTTAACGAGAAATTTTAAATTTGTCGTTAAGTGTCCTCATAAGATGGTTCTTAAATTAACAGCCGAGAATTTTGAAAGTGGTTATTAGTTTGTGTTTAGATTATAATTTGTTACGTTTAATTTGAAATTTCGCGCCGATTTAAAGAGTTTGACAATTGCTTCGTAGATGGGGCACCCTCACTTGTACTAATTCGATTATAATTAAAAATAATAAAATTGTTTTTAAATTCGGCAGAGAATGCTTATATGAGTTTTTGTGTAACTTCCCGACACAAAAAATGATTACTGGCGATTTAAATTTTTTGCACCGCTTTGTACAAAGTTAACCAGTTGAAAGCTTTTATAATTTATTCGTAGATGGCGCTTTCTTATTTACTAATTGCTCCATAACAATTAAAAATAGATCGAATGTTTTCGATAACCAGCTGGTGAACTACAAATGTAAACATTAAAAAAATATATATTTTTAAATAAACTAGTGATAAGATTAAAACCAAAATTATGCAGTGTGATGATGTTGAAATTGGGGTAAGCCTATTTTTCGGTACTTACGTTTTTTGGACACGTTCGCAAAGTTGAAATTATTAATGAGCTGATATTTCTTGCAGTTGTGTGCTACACCCACTTTAAGCGAATTAGACAGTGCCCTACACGAATTAGGAATGTTAGCTTCATTAACCGACGCTCGACAAGATTATACTAGAGAATTGCAGCGGAAACATTTGTATCACATGTTTAGAATTAAGTCGAGATGTGTTAGTAACGTGTCTATCGGATTTCAATTACGCCCTTCGGCACCTCACGTTCGTTATAAGCCTTACACCAAGAAACGAGAGGAGAGACATAGGACGAGATCTGAAAATAACGACTGCGAAGGTAATCTTAAGGGAGCCCTCGAAGAAGTTGAAGAACAGGCCAACTACGAAGTGATGCAGCTTAAAAAAGCTAAGTCGCTGGAAAGTATAATCGTAGAAGGTAACACAAATGTCGATTTAAATGCACTCGATATACCTGAAGTACAAGTTGTTTCGGATTTGGAAAAATTAAGAGTAGGAGAATAAATTCTTAATTATTCCTACACCTAAGTTACCAATTGTTTGTTTAAAGCTTTTATGTATTTAATACATTTGTGATAGTAGAGTGCTTCAATAAACATTTTATGACTTGTGGGAGGTTTCGTCGTTCAAAACTGAAATGCACAAAATATGAGACATTAATTTTGAGGCTGTTCCATGTAAAGGGCAGTTTTTAACGTTACATTTTGCAGTACAGCTAATGCAAGAATTAAACTTCTAACGCCAAAATCTCGATTTGAAATGCAACAAAATTTAGTTAATTTCAGACAGCTCTTGCATTTACTCTGAAATGAAAGCTTAAATTATTATTCTTAATAAAAATTGAATCTATCTTTTGTTATTCCAGTAGTGGGTGGTTTATAATTTTACCATGTATAATAAACGAATTAGGGAATTAAATGTAAATGCGTTGTTTTCAACTTTAACGAGGTCTCACTTATTGTGTCCACTTCAGCTTTTGTAACAAAAGAAGTAATTTCTAGGCATTTGGGAGCACTCGCTATGAGAGAAATTTTAATTTTTATTTATTTAATTAATTATTAAAGATGTTTGTTTAATTAGATATTGAATAAAATTTAAACTGGATTGGATATTGATATTTTCTATTCATGTTGATAATTTTTATGTGTAAAGACTGTTTCTTAAAAAAGATATTTACACTTCAGAAACTTGTTTTATTTTTAACTTTCTACAGCGCTTTGTTTAACAAAATGGCGATTTGAAATGCAGAGATCATCTAAAAGGTTTAAAATAAATTAACAATTATTTAGTGCTAACAACAAATTATTTTCACAGCCCAGTCAGCTACCAAATTACATTAATTTATACGGTATGTCCATGGATGGGGTTACAAAGACACAAACAATTTTTCTTTTTTATTTCTCAGAAAAATTCACCCGCCATAAAAGCCCCTGCTTGTCTCAAAACTGGTGCTATATAAAGAATCGTTTCCCTTTTTGTAGCGCCATCCACGAAGAATAGCGACGACTAAAATCAAGGATTTTGCTGACATTCCTTTATGTGCTCCAAGAAGGCCGACTGTTTCTTGCAATCCTTATTGCACCCGATACAAACATAACCACTGTGTTTCTTCATGTGCACTATTAGATTAGTCTTCCATCTATAATATTTCTTACAAATTTCACATTGAAAAGCTGGAACTTCACTATGCGCTTGCATATGTTCTTTCAATTGATTTTTTGTCTTATACGCCCTTTTGCAAGTAGTACAAACAAATTTCCTAATGTTGGAGTGCGTTATTTCGTGCCCTATTAAATTGCGTTTGTCGGAAAACGAACGCCCACAATTTTCGTAAGTGCAAACGAAAGGTCTTTCGCCTGTATGAGTTCGTACGTGCCTCTGTAATTTACTAGGTGCACTAAAACATTTATTACAATACGAACAACTGTATAAATTTGTGTGAATGCGTTTGTGGAAAGTTAAGTCCCACTTTATAGCAAACGTCTTGTCGCAAACGTCACATTCATACGGCCTTATGTTGTCGTGCTTTTTTACATGTTTATTCAAATGATGGCGACGAGCGAACGATTTACCGCATTCTTTGCATGTGTGTTTGTTTGTTTGACTCGTTACTTCATCTTGAGGCGATTTAATTTTCGACTTGGTCGGTGGTTTTTGTATCGTTTTCATAGAAACCACATTTAATTTTTCTTCTACTACAGGCTCGGTGACCGGAACGGTGTCAGTGTAAAAGTTCGGTGCAAAAGAGCTCAAAGTTGGAGGATTAGGATCAAAAACTTGAATTAAAATATTATTAAAAATTTGTTCTTGGTAATCAGAATTATTATCGACAGTTGGCTGCTGTTTAGGTTTAGAAATACGGGCATTTTTAAGACGACGCTGACGGCACTTACCAGGTGTGGGACTATTCTCCATCTTCTGTTGTTTTTCAACTTCTCTGCAAATGTCCTGTACCGAAATTAGGGTTTTCTTTCTGCTAACTGTACAATTGTTTAATTCGATTTTATCGTAAGTACTCTCTTTGGATTGTTTCTGATTTGAAACGACAATTTCATCGTTCCCAATACCCAAATCTAAATAAGGAGTTTCTCCGGGAATTTCTACAAGAATATTAGTTTCTGTAGCAAAGTTATGTATATCTATATTTACATCCGTTTGTTTAACAATTTCATTAATTAAGTTTTGTTCGTTAAAATCGCGTTCGTCTAAGTTTTCGAGCGGAATTATATCTGTTACGCTATGTTTTTGTGCTGTAGCGGTAAGAGACAAATCTAAATCAATAAATTCTTCTTCGGTCAAAACGGTCACGTCGTGTGAAGTGTTTTGATACAATAGGGTTTCAAATCTATAGTTGGTTTCGTGAAATAACGAGTAGAAATTATAAAAATCGTTTAACTTTACTAAACATTCCTGGCATACTTGTTTCGGTTTTAAATCGTCTTTCGAAACCTGAAATTAAATTTAATAAACAATTTGTTACCTACATAACCTCACTTTCTACATTTTGCGATAAACACCGTCTTATTTTTACGTCTAGACCTGTAGTCGAATCTTTTGGAAATATTGGCATACATATTTCGGATATTTGAGCGCAAATTCTACATATATTTGGTGTCCATAACATTATTAACTCTTCAATAATGAACTTAACAATTTTCGATACGAACTGTCAAAAGTCAAAACTGGGGGTCAAAACCTTCCAACGCAAACCGCGAACAGATCAAGTTCAAGCACGGAATAAAGAGGTTCTTTCTCTTTATTCCGTATTCTCTAGTTCAAGTCAGTGTTGCGTGTTGCCACTGGTCAGTGTTTTTAGAAAAAGAGGATTGGATTTCAGATTTCAAAATAATAAAATGGAATAAGAATATAAATTATTTGATTTTTAAATTCATTGTGTGCTTCAATTGGTCAATTCGAAGTTCGCGAATTTTACGCTAACCCACACCCCCACACATTTTCTAATCGCATTGTTGATAACACAACTGCACAGTGCACACCTGCATGTCTCAACTTGTGAGAAGATATACAATTATATACAATTTACTTTAGTGGTTGGTTTGGAGAATTTGTTCGTGTTTTTTAATGTTCAATGTTCAAATTTATATATATAGTTTTTCTAATCCACTCTCCACCCTCATTTAAGGGAATCAAGAGTTCGAATAGTGAGTAGTAATTAGTAAGTACGCATTTGTTTATTCAATTATTGTTCAATAATATTTTAATAGTTTTCACTTGTTCCACATCTTGTTGCAATTAAAATTTTAGTTTATAACTTTTTGTCGTTGAATTCATCACAGTACATCACATTACATTCTCAGAAAATTTAACGGTTTTAGGGGTTAAATTTAAACAATTGAAACAATCTTGCTATATTTTAAATTAAAGTAATTTAGGCCACATTCAGATTGTTATCGTTAATTATTGTTACTATGGCAATGAGACAAAAATATTTTTCTGATCATAAAATTCAAGTTTACTACTTTTAAATTGCAATTATTAGTTTTAATTGCAGATTAATACACGTTCTCCCCTATTGACAAATCGAGACTTACTTAACGCGCATTCTTGCAAATCGAGTAATCTAAATAGTAATAATCGTTATTGTAATATTGAATACTTCATGTTTCTTCATTAAATTATTACAGGCTGTGTGAGATAAGACAAAGAACACGTATCAGATTTCAATCAATTACATGCGTTTTTAAGAGGCGCAGAAATCGCGTTTTTTATTGTAATTTTATCGCCGAGTTTGACGGCGCATAACCTTCAACTGGAGTCCGCCAAGTTATCCAACTTTTTTTAAAGGAAGGAATGACCTTTTAGCTTTAATTTCGTACGTTTTTAAATTTTTTGGGTCATTAGATTCAGTTTTGTGCGTCTTTTTAAGAAGCGCAGAAATCGCGTTTTTTATTGTAATTTTATCGCCGAGTTTGGCGGCGCATAACCTTCAACTGGAGTCCGCCAAGTTATCCAACTTTTTTGAGAGGAAGGAATGACCTTTTAGCTTTAATTTCGTACGTTTTTAAATTTTTTGGGTCCTTAGATTCAGTTTTGTGCGTCTTTTTAAGAAGCGCAGAAATCGCGTTTTTTATTGTAATTTTATCGCCTAGTTTGACGGCGCATAACCTTCAAGTGGAGTCCGCCAATTTATCCAACTTTTCTGAGAGGAAGGAATGACCTCTTAGCTTTAATTACGTACGTTTTTAAATTTTTTGGGTCATTAGATTCAGTTTTGTGCGTCTTTTTAAGAAGCGCAGAAATCGCGTTTTTTATTGTAATTTTATCGCCGAGTTTGGCGGCGCATAACCTTCAACTGGAGTCCGCCAAGTTATCCAACTTTTCTGAGAGGAAGGAATGACCTCTTAGCTTTAATTACGTACGTTTTTAAATTTTTTGGGTCCTTAGATTCAGTTTTGTGCGTCTTTTTAAGAAGCGCAGAAATCGCGTTTTTTATTGTAATTTTATAGCCTAGTTTGACGGCGCATAACCTTCAACTGGAGTCCGCCAAATTATCCAACTTTTTTGAGAGGAAGGGATGAGCTTTTAGCTTTAATTTCGTACGTTTTTAAATTTTTTGGGTCATTAGATTCAGTTTTGTGCGTCTTTTTAACAATCGCAGAAATCGCGTTTTTTATTGTAATTTTATCGCCGAGTTTGACGGCGCATAACCTTCAACTGGAGTCCGCCAAGTTATCCAACTTTTTTTAAAGGAAGGAATGACCTTTTAGCTTTAATTTCGTACGTTTTTAAATTTTTTGGGTCCTTAGATTCAGTTTTGTGCGTCTTTTTAAAAAGCGCAAAAATCGCGCTTTTTATTGTAATTTTATCGCCGAGTTTGACGGCGCATAACCTTCAACTGGAGTCCGCCAAGTTATCCCACTTTTTTTAAAGGAAGGAATGACCTTTTAGCTTTAATTTCGTACGTTTTTAAATTTTTTGGGTCATTAGATTCAGTTTTGTGCGTCTTTTTAAGAAGCGCAGAAATCGCGTTTTTTATTGTAATTTTATCGCCGAGTTTGGCGGCGCATAACCTTCAACTGGAGTCCGCCAAGTTATCCAACTTTTTTGAGAGGAAGGAATGACCTTTTAGCTTTAATTTCGTACGTTTTTAAATTTTTTGGGTCCTTAGATTCAGTTTTGTGCGTCTTTTTAAGAAGCGCAGAAATCGCGTTTTTTATTGTAATTTTATCGCCTAGTTTGACGGCGCATAACCTTCAAGTGGAGTCCGCCAATTTATCCAACTTTTCTGAGAGGAAGGAATGACCTCTTAGCTTTAATTACGTACGTTTTTAAATTTTTTGGGTCATTAGATTCAGTTTTGTGCGTCTTTTTAAGAAGCGCAGAAATCGCGTTTTTTATTGTAATTTTATCGCCGAGTTTGGCGGCGCATAACCTTCAACTGGAGTCCGCCAAGTTATCCAACTTTTCTGAGAGGAAGGAATGACCTCTTAGCTTTAATTACGTACGTTTTTAAATTTTTTGGGTCCTTAGATTCAGTTTTGTGCGTCTTTTTAAGAAGCGCAGAAATCGCGTTTTTTATTGTAATTTTATAGCCTAGTTTGACGGCGCATAACCTTCAACTGGAGTCCGCCAAATTATCCAACTTTTTTGAGAGGAAGGGATGAGCTTTTAGCTTTAATTTCGTACGTTTTTAAATTTTTTGGGTCATTAGATTCAGTTTTGTGCGTCTTTTTAAGAAGCGCAGAAATCGCGTTTTTTATTGTAATTTTATCGCCGAGTTTGGCGGCGCATAACCTTCAACTGGAGTCCGCCAAGTTATCCAACTTTTTTGAGAGGAAGGAATGACCTTTTAGCTTTAATTTCGTACGTTTTTAAATTTTTTGGGTCCTTAGATTCAGTTTTGTGCGTCTTTTTAAGAAGCGCAGAAATCGCGTTTTTTATTGTAATTTTATCGCCTAGTTTGACGGCGCATAACCTTCAAGTGGAGTCCGCCAATTTATCCAACTTTTCTGAGAGGAAGGAATGACCTCTTAGCTTTAATTACGTACGTTTTTAAATTTTTTGGGTCATTAGATTCAGTTTTGTGCGTCTTTTTAAGAAGCGCAGAAATCGCGTTTTTTATTGTAATTTTATCGCCGAGTTTGGCGGCGCATAACCTTCAACTGGAGTCCGCCAAGTTATCCAACTTTTTTGAGAGGAAGGAATGACCTTTTAGCTTTAATTTCGTACGTTTTTAAATTTTTTGGGTCCTTAGATTCAGTTTTGTGCGTCTTTTTAAGAAGCGCAGAAATCGCGTTTTTTATTGTAATTTTATCGCCTAGTTTGACGGCGCATAACCTTCAAGTGGAGTCCGCCAATTTATCCAACTTTTCTGAGAGGAAGGAATGACCTCTTAGCTTTAATTACGTACGTTTTTAAATTTTTTGGGTCATTAGATTCAGTTTTGTGCGTCTTTTTAAGAAGCGCAGAAATCGCGTTTTTTATTGTAATTTTATCGCCGAGTTTGGCGGCGCATAACCTTCAACTGGAGTCCGCCAAGTTATCCAACTTTTCTGAGAGGAAGGAATGACCTCTTAGCTTTAATTACGTACGTTTTTAAATTTTTTGGGTCCTTAGATTCAGTTTTGTGCGTCTTTTTAAGAAGCGCAGAAATCGCGTTTTTTATTGTAATTTTATAGCCTAGTTTGACGGCGCATAACCTTCAACTGGAGTCCGCCAAATTATCCAACTTTTTTGAGAGGAAGGGATGAGCTTTTAGCTTTAATTTCGTACGTTTTTAAATTTTTTGGGTCATTAGATTCAGTTTTGTGCGTCTTTTTAACAATCGCAGAAATCGCGTTTTTTATTGTAATTTTATCGCCGAGTTTGACGGCGCATAACCTTCAACTGGAGTCCGCCAAGTTATCCAACTTTTTTTAAAGGAAGGAATGACCTTTTAGCTTTAATTTCGTACGTTTTTAAATTTTTTGGGTCCTTAGATTCAGTTTTGTGCGTCTTTTTAAAAAGCGCAAAAATCGCGCTTTTTATTGTAATTTTATCGCCGAGTTTGACGGCGCATAACCTTCAACTGGAGTCCGCCAAGTTATCCCACTTTTTTTAAAGGAAGGAATGACCTTTTAGCTTTAATTTCGTACGTTTTTAAATTTTTTGGGTCATTAGATTCAGTTTTGTGCGTCTTTTTAAGAAGCGCAGAAATCGCGTTTTTTATTGTAATTTTATCGCCGAGTTTGGCGGCGCATAACCTTCAACTGGAGTCCGCCAAGTTATCCAACTTTTTTGAGAGGAAGGAATGACCTTTTAGCTTTAATTTCGTACGTTTTTAAATTTTTTGGGTCCTTAGATTCAGTTTTGTGCGTCTTTTTAAGAAGCGCAGAAATCGCGTTTTTTATTGTAATTTTATCGCCTAGTTTGACGGCGCATAACCTTCAAGTGGAGTCCGCCAATTTATCCAACTTTTCTGAGAGGAAGGAATGACCTCTTAGCTTTAATTACGTACGTTTTTAAATTTTTTGGGTCATTAGATTCAGTTTTGTGCGTCTTTTTAAGAAGCGCAGAAATCGCGTTTTTTATTGTAATTTTATCGCCGAGTTTGGCGGCGCATAACCTTCAACTGGAGTCCGCCAAGTTATCCAACTTTTCTGAGAGGAAGGAATGACCTCTTAGCTTTAATTACGTACGTTTTTAAATTTTTTGGGTCCTTAGATTCAGTTTTGTGCGTCTTTTTAAGAAGCGCAGAAATCGCGTTTTTTATTGTAATTTTATAGCCTAGTTTGACGGCGCATAACCTTCAACTGGAGTCCGCCAAATTATCCAACTTTTTTGAGAGGAAGGGATGAGCTTTTAGCTTTAATTTCGTACGTTTTTAAATTTTTTGGGTCATTAGATTCAGTTTTGTGCGTCTTTTTAACAATCGCAGAAATCGCGTTTTTTATTGTAATTTTATCGCCGAGTTTGACGGCGCATAACCTTCAACTGGAGTCCGCCAAGTTATCCAACTTTTTTTAAAGGAAGGAATGACCTTTTAGCTTTAATTTCGTACGTTTTTAAATTTTTTGGGTCCTTAGATTCAGTTTTGTGCGTCTTTTTAAAAAGCGCAAAAATCGCGCTTTTTATTGTAATTTTATCGCCGAGTTTGACGGCGCATAACCTTCAACTGGAGTCCGCCAAGTTATCCCACTTTTTTTAAAGGAAGGAATGACCTTTTAGCTTTAATTTCGTACGTTTTTAAATTTTTTGGGTCATTAGATTCAGTTTTGTGCGTCTTTTTAAGAAGCGCAGAAATCGCGTTTTTTATTGTAATTTTATCGCCGAGTTTGGCGGCGCATAACCTTCAACTGGAGTCCGCCAAGTTATCCAACTTTTTTGAGAGGAAGGAATGACCTTTTAGCTTTAATTTCGTACGTTTTTAAATTTTTTGGGTCCTTAGATTCAGTTTTGTGCGTCTTTTTAAGAAGCGCAGAAATCGCGTTTTTTATTGTAATTTTATCGCCTAGTTTGACGGCGCATAACCTTCAAGTGGAGTCCGCCAATTTATCCAACTTTTCTGAGAGGAAGGAATGACCTCTTAGCTTTAATTACGTACGTTTTTAAATTTTTTGAATCATTAGATTCAGTTTTGTGCGTCTTTTTAAGAAGCGCAGAAATCGCGTTTTTTATTGTAATTTTATCGCCGAGTTTGGCGGCGCATAACCTTCAACTGGAGTCCGCCAAGTTATCCAACTTTTTTTAAAGGAAGGAATGACCTTTTAGCTTTAATTTCGTACGTTTTTAAATTTTTTGGGTCCTTAGATTCAGTTTTGTGCGTCTTTTTAAAAAGCGCAAAAATCGCGCTTTTTATTGTAATTTTATCGCCGAGTTTGACGGCGCATAACCTTCAACTGGAGTCCGCCAAGTTATCCAACTTTTTTTAAAGGAAGGAATGACCTTTTAGCTTTAATTTCGTACGTTTTTAAATTTTTTGGGTCATTAGATTCAGTTTTGTGCGTCTTTTTAAGAAGCGCAGAAATCGCGTTTTTTATTGTAATTTTATCGCCGAGTTTGGCGGCGCATAACCTTCAACTGGAGTCCGCCAAGTTATCCAATTTTTTTGAGAGGAAGGAATGACCTTTTAGCTTTAATTTCGTACGTTTTTAAATTTTTTGGGTCCTTAGATTCAGTTTTGTGCGTCTTTTTAAGAAGCGCAGAAATCGCGTTTTTTATTGTAATTTTATCGCCGAGTTTGGCGGCGCATAACCTTCAACTGGAGTCCGCCAAGTTATCCAACTTTTCTGAGAGGAAGGAATGACCTCTTAGCTTTAATTACGTACGTTTTTAAATTTTTTGGGTCCTTAGATTCAGTTTTGTGCGTCTTTTTAAGAAGCGCAGAAATCGCGTTTTTTATTGTAATTTTATAGCCTAGTTTGACGGCGCATAACCTTCAACTGGAGTCCGCCAAATTATCCAACTTTTTTGAGAGGAAGGGATGAGCTTTTAGCTTTAATTTCGTACGTTTTTAAATTTTTTGGGTCATTAGATTCAGTTTTGTGCGTCTTTTTAACAATCGCAGAAATCGCGTTTTTTATTGTAATTTTATCGCCGAGTTTGACGGCGCATGACCTTCAACTGGAGTCCGCCAAGTTATCCAACTTTTTTTAAAGGAAGGAATGACCTTTTAGCTTTAATTTCGTACGTTTTTAAATTTTTTGGGTCCTTAGATTCAGTTTTGTGCGTCTTTTTAAAAAGCGCAAAAATCGCGCTTTTTATTGTAATTTTATCGCCGAGTTTGACGGCGCATAACCTTCAACTGGAGTCCGCCAAGTTATCCCACTTTTTTTAAAGGAAGGAATGACCTTTTAGCTTTAATTTCGTACGTTTTTAAATTTTTTGGGTCATTAGATTCAGTTTTGTGCGTCTTTTTAAGAAGCGCAGAAATCGCGTTTTTTATTGTAATTTTATCGCCGAGTTTGGCGGCGCATAACCTTCAACTGGAGTCCGCCAAGTTATCCAACTTTTTTGAGAGGAAGGAATGACCTTTTAGCTTTAATTTCGTACGTTTTTAAATTTTTTGGGTCCTTAGATTCAGTTTTGTGCGTCTTTTTAAGAAGCGCAGAAATCGCGTTTTTTATTGTAATTTTATCGCCTAGTTTGACGGCGCATAACCTTCAAGTGGAGTCCGCCAATTTATCCAACTTTTCTGAGAGGAAGGAATGACCTCTTAGCTTTAATTACGTACGTTTTTAAATTTTTTGGGTCATTAGATTCAGTTTTGTGCGTCTTTTTAAGAAGCGCAGAAATCGCGTTTTTTATTGTAATTTTATAGCCTAGTTTGACGGCGCATAACCTTCAACTGGAGTCCGCCAAGTTATCCAACTTTTTTTAAAGGAAGGAATGACCTTTTAGCTTTAATTTCGTACGTTTTTAAATTTTTTGGGTCATTAGATTCAGTTTTGTGCGTCTTTTTAAGAAGCGCAGAAATCGCGTTTTTTATTGTAATTTTATCGCCGAGTTTGGCGGCGCATAACCTTCAACTGGAGTCCGCCAAGTTATCCAACTTTTCTGAGAGGAAGGAATGACCTCTTAGCTTTAATTACGTACGTTTTTAAATTTTTTGGGTCCTTAGATTCAGTTTTGTGCGTCTTTTTAAGAAGCGCAGAAATCGCGTTTTTTATTGTAATTTTATAGCCTAGTTTGACGGCGCATAACCTTCAACTGGAGTCCGCCAAATTATCCAACTTTTTTGAGAGGAAGGGATGAGCTTTTAGCTTTAATTTCGTACGTTTTTAAATTTTTTGGGTCATTAGATTCAGTTTTGTGCGTCTTTTTAACAATCGCAGAAATCGCGTTTTTTATTGTAATATTATCGCCGAGTTTGGCGGCGCATAACCTTCAACTGGAGTCCGCCAAGTTATCCAACTTTTTTAAAAGGAAGGAATGACCTTTTAGCTTTAATTTCGTACGTTTTTAAATTTTTTGGGTCCTTAGATTCAGTTTTGTGCGTCTTTTTAAGAAGCGCAGAAATCGCGTTTTTTATTGTAATTTTATCGCCTAGTTTGACGGCGCATAACCTTCAAGTGGAGTCCGCCAATTTATCCAACTTTTCTGAGAGGAAGGAATGACCTCTTAGCTTTAATTACGTACGTTTTTAAATTTTTTGGGTCCTTAGATTCAGTTTTGTGCGTCTTTTTAAGAAGCGCAGAAATCGCGTTTTTTATTGTAATTTTATAGCCTAGTTTGACGGCGCATAACCTTCAACTGGAGTCCGCCAAATTATCCAACTTTTTTGAGAGGAAGGGATGAGCTTTTAGCTTTAATTTCGTACGTTTTTAAATTTTTTGGGTCATTAGATTCAGTTTTGTGCGTTTTTTTAAGAAGCGCAGAAATCGCGTTTTTTATTGTCATTTTATTGCCTAGTTTGACGGCGCATAACCTTCAACTGGAGTCCGCCAAGTTATCCAACTTTTTTTAAAGGAAGGAATGACCTTTTAGCTTTAATTTCGTACGTTTTTAAATTTTTTGGGTCATTAGATTCAGTTTTGTGCGTCTTTTTAAGAAGCGCAGAAATCGCGTTTTTTATTGTAATTTTATAGCCTAGTTTGACGGCGCATAACCTTCAACTGGAGTCCGCCAAATTATCCAACTTTTCTGAGAGGAAGGAATGACCTCTTAGCTTTAATTACGTACGTTTTTAAATTTTTTGGGTCCTTAGATTCAGTTTTGTGCGTCTTTTTAAGAAGCGCAGAAATCGCGTTTTTTATTGTAATTTTATAGCCTAGTTTGACGGCGCATAACCTTCAACTGGAGTCCGCCAAATTATCCAACTTTTTTGAGAGGAAGGGATGAGCTTTTAGCTTTAATTTCCTACGTTTTTAAATTTTTTGGGTCATTAGATTCAGTTTTGTGCGTCTTTTTAAGAAGCGCAGAAATCGCGTTTTTTATTGTAATTTTATCGCCGAGTTTGGCGGCGCATAACCTTCAACTGGAGTCCGCCAAGTTATCCAACTTTTTTAAAAGGAAGGAATGACCTTTTAGCTTTAATTTCGTACGTTTTTAAATTTTTTGGGTCCTTAGATTCAGTTTTGTGCGTCTTTTTAAGAAGCGCAGAAATCGCGTTTTTTATTGTAATTTTATCGCCTAGTTTGACGGCGCATAACCTTCAAGTGGAGTCCGCCAATTTATCCAACTTTTCTGAGAGGAAGGAATGACCTCTTAGCTTTAATTACGTACGTTTTTAAATTTTTTGGGTCCTTAGATTCAGTTTTGTGCGTCTTTTTAAGAAGCGCAGAAATCGCGTTTTTTATTGTAATTTTATAGCCTAGTTTGACGGCGCATAACCTTCAACTGGAGTCCGCCAAATTATCCAACTTTTTTGAGAGGAAGGGATGAGCTTTTAGCTTTAATTTCGTACGTTTTTATATTTTTTGGGTCCTTAGATTCAGTTTTGTGCGTCTTTTTAAGAAGCGCAGAAATCGCGTTTTTTATTGTAATTTTATCGCCTAGTTTGACGGCGCATAACCTTCAAGTGGAGTCCGCCAATTTATCCAACTTTTCTGAGAGGAAGGAATGACCTTTTAGCTTTAATTACGTACGTTTTTAAATTTTTTGGGTCCTTAGATTCAGTTTTGTGCGTCTTTTTAAGAAGCGCAGAAATCGCGTTTTTTATTGTAATTTTATAGCCTAGTTTGACGGCGCATAACCTTCAACTGGAGTCCGCCAAATTATCCAACTTTTTTGAGAGGAAGGGATGAGCTTTTAGCTTTAATTTCGTACGTTTTTATATTTTTTGGGTCCTTAGATTCAGTTTTGTGCGTCTTTTTAAGAAGCGCAGAAATCGCGTTTTTTATTGTAATTCTATCGCCGAGTTTGACGGCGCATAACCTTCAACTGGAGTCCGCCAAATTATCCAACTTTTCTGAGAGGAAGGAATGACCTCTTAGCTTTAATTACGTACGTTTTTAAATTTTTTGGGTCCTTAGATTCAGTTTTGTGCGTCTTTTTAAGAAGCGCAGAAATCGCGTTTTTTATTGTAATTTTATAGCCTAGTTTGACGGCGCATAACCTTCAACTGGAGTCCGCCAAATTATCCAACTTTTTTGAGAGGAAGGGATGAGCTTTTAGCTTTAATTTCGTACGTTTTTAAATTTTTTGGGTCATTAGATTCAGTTTTGTGCGTTTTTTTAAGAAGCGCAGAAATCGCGTTTTTTATTGTAATTTTATCGCCGAGTTTGACGGCGCATAACCTTCAACTGGAGTCTGCCAAATTATCCAACTTTTTTGAGAGGAAGGGATGACCTTTTAGCTTTAATTTCGTACGTTTTTTAATTTTTTGGGTCCTTAGATTCAGTTTTGTGCGTCTTTTTAAGAAGCGCAGAAATCGCGTTTTTTATTGTAATTTTATAGCCTAGTTTGACGGCGTATAACCTTCAACTGGAGTCCGCCAAATTATCCAACTTTTTTGAGAGGATGGGGTGAGCTTTTAGCTTTAATTTCGTACGTTTTTAAATTTTTTGGGTCATTAGATTCAGTTTTGTGCGTCTTTTTAAGAAGCGCAGAAATCGCGTTTTTTATTGTAATTTTATCGCCGAGTTTGACGGCGCATAACCTTCAACTGGAGTCCGCCAAATTATCCAACTTTTTTGAGAAGAAGGAATGAGCTTTTAGCTTTAATTTCGTACGTTTTTAAATTTTTTGGGTCATTAGATTCAGTTTTGTGCGTTTTTTTAAGAAGCGCAGAAATCGCGTTTTTTATTGTAATTTTATCGCCGAGTTTGACGGCGCATAACCTTCAACTGGAGTCTGCCAAATTATCCAACTTTTTTGAGAGGAAGGGATGACCTTTTAGCTTTAAGTTCGTACGTTTTTAAATTTTTTGGGTCCTTAGATTCAGTTTTGTGCGTCTTTTTAAGAAGCGCAGAAATCGCGTTTTTTATTGTAATTTTATAGCCTAGTTTGACGGCGCATAACCTTCAACTGGAGTCCGCCAAATTATCCAACTTTTTTGAGAGGAAGGGATGAGCTTTTAGCTTTAATTTCGTACGTTTTTAAATTTTTTGGGTCATTAGATTCAGTTTTGCGCGTTTTTTTAAGAAGCGCAGAAATCGCGTTTTTTATTGTAATTTTATCGCCGAGTTTGACGGCGCATAACCTTCAACTCGAGTCTGCCAAATTATCCAACTTTTTTGAGAGGAAGGGATGACCTTTTAGCTTTAATTTCGTACGTTTTTAAATTTTTTGGGTCCTTAGATTCAGTTTTGTGCGTCTTTTTAAAAAGCGCAAAAATCGCGCTTTTTATTGTAATTTTATCGCCGAGTTTGACGGCGCATAACCTTCAACTGGAGTCCGCCAAGTTATCCCACTTTTTTTAAAGGAAGGAATGACCTTTTAGCTTTAATTTCGTACGTTTTTAAATTTTTTGGGTCATTAGATTCAGTTTTGTGCGTCTTTTTAAGAAGCGCAGAAATCGCGTTTTTTATTGTAATTTTATCGCCGAGTTTGGCGGCGCATAACCTTCAACTGGAGTCCGCCAAGTTATCCAACTTTTTTGAGAGGAAGGAATGACCTTTTAGCTTTAATTTCGTACGTTTTTAAATTTTTTGGGTCCTTAGATTCAGTTTTGTGCGTCTTTTTAAGAAGCGCAGAAATCGCGTTTTTTATTGTAATTTTATCGCCTAGTTTGACGGCGCATAACCTTCAAGTGGAGTCCGCCAATTTATCCAACTTTTCTGAGAGGAAGGAATGACCTCTTAGCTTTAATTACGTACGTTTTTAAATTTTTTGAATCATTAGATTCAGTTTTGTGCGTCTTTTTAAGAAGCGCAGAAATCGCGTTTTTTATTGTAATTTTATCGCCGAGTTTGGCGGCGCATAACCTTCAACTGGAGTCCGCCAAGTTATCCAACTTTTTTTAAAGGAAGGAATGACCTTTTAGCTTTAATTTCGTACGTTTTTAAATTTTTTGGGTCCTTAGATTCAGTTTTGTGCGTCTTTTTAAAAAGCGCAAAAATCGCGCTTTTTATTGTAATTTTATCGCCGAGTTTGACGGCGCATAACCTTCAACTGGAGTCCGCCAAGTTATCCAACTTTTTTTAAAGGAAGGAATGACCTTTTAGCTTTAATTTCGTACGTTTTTAAATTTTTTGGGTCATTAGATTCAGTTTTGTGCGTCTTTTTAAGAAGCGCAGAAATCGCGTTTTTTATTGTAATTTTATCGCCGAGTTTGGCGGCGCATAACCTTCAACTGGAGTCCGCCAAGTTATCCAACTTTTTTGAGAGGAAGGAATGACCTTTTAGCTTTAATTTCGTACGTTTTTAAATTTTTTGGGTCCTTAGATTCAGTTTTGTGCGTCTTTTTAAGAAGCGCAGAAATCGCGTTTTTTATTGTAATTTTATCGCCGAGTTTGGCGGCGCATAACCTTCAACTGGAGTCCGCCAAGTTATCCAACTTTTCTGAGAGGAAGGAATGACCTCTTAGCTTTAATTACGTACGTTTTTAAATTTTTTGGGTCCTTAGATTCAGTTTTGTGCGTCTTTTTAAGAAGCGCAGAAATCGCGTTTTTTATTGTAATTTTATAGCCTAGTTTGACGGCGCATAACCTTCAACTGGAGTCCGCCAAATTATCCAACTTTTTTGAGAGGAAGGGATGAGCTTTTAGCTTTAATTTCGTACGTTTTTAAATTTTTTGGGTCATTAGATTCAGTTTTGTGCGTCTTTTTAACAATCGCAGAAATCGCGTTTTTTATTGTAATTTTATCGCCGAGTTTGACGGCGCATGACCTTCAACTGGAGTCCGCCAAGTTATCCAACTTTTTTTAAAGGAAGGAATGACCTTTTAGCTTTAATTTCGTACGTTTTTAAATTTTTTGGGTCCTTAGATTCAGTTTTGTGCGTCTTTTTAAAAAGCGCAAAAATCGCGCTTTTTATTGTAATTTTATCGCCGAGTTTGACGGCGCATAACCTTCAACTGGAGTCCGCCAAGTTATCCCACTTTTTTTAAAGGAAGGAATGACCTTTTAGCTTTAATTTCGTACGTTTTTAAATTTTTTGGGTCATTAGATTCAGTTTTGTGCGTCTTTTTAAGAAGCGCAGAAATCGCGTTTTTTATTGTAATTTTATCGCCGAGTTTGGCGGCGCATAACCTTCAACTGGAGTCCGCCAAGTTATCCAACTTTTTTGAGAGGAAGGAATGACCTTTTAGCTTTAATTTCGTACGTTTTTAAATTTTTTGGGTCCTTAGATTCAGTTTTGTGCGTCTTTTTAAGAAGCGCAGAAATCGCGTTTTTTATTGTAATTTTATCGCCTAGTTTGACGGCGCATAACCTTCAAGTGGAGTCCGCCAATTTATCCAACTTTTCTGAGAGGAAGGAATGACCTCTTAGCTTTAATTACGTACGTTTTTAAATTTTTTGGGTCATTAGATTCAGTTTTGTGCGTCTTTTTAAGAAGCGCAGAAATCGCGTTTTTTATTGTAATTTTATAGCCTAGTTTGACGGCGCATAACCTTCAACTGGAGTCCGCCAAGTTATCCAACTTTTTTTAAAGGAAGGAATGACCTTTTAGCTTTAATTTCGTACGTTTTTAAATTTTTTGGGTCATTAGATTCAGTTTTGTGCGTCTTTTTAAGAAGCGCAGAAATCGCGTTTTTTATTGTAATTTTATCGCCGAGTTTGGCGGCGCATAACCTTCAACTGGAGTCCGCCAAGTTATCCAACTTTTCTGAGAGGAAGGAATGACCTCTTAGCTTTAATTACGTACGTTTTTAAATTTTTTGGGTCCTTAGATTCAGTTTTGTGCGTCTTTTTAAGAAGCGCAGAAATCGCGTTTTTTATTGTAATTTTATAGCCTAGTTTGACGGCGCATAACCTTCAACTGGAGTCCGCCAAATTATCCAACTTTTTTGAGAGGAAGGGATGAGCTTTTAGCTTTAATTTCGTACGTTTTTAAATTTTTTGGGTCATTAGATTCAGTTTTGTGCGTCTTTTTAACAATCGCAGAAATCGCGTTTTTTATTGTAATATTATCGCCGAGTTTGGCGGCGCATAACCTTCAACTGGAGTCCGCCAAGTTATCCAACTTTTTTAAAAGGAAGGAATGACCTTTTAGCTTTAATTTCGTACGTTTTTAAATTTTTTGGGTCCTTAGATTCAGTTTTGTGCGTCTTTTTAAGAAGCGCAGAAATCGCGTTTTTTATTGTAATTTTATCGCCTAGTTTGACGGCGCATAACCTTCAAGTGGAGTCCGCCAATTTATCCAACTTTTCTGAGAGGAAGGAATGACCTCTTAGCTTTAATTACGTACGTTTTTAAATTTTTTGGGTCCTTAGATTCAGTTTTGTGCGTCTTTTTAAGAAGCGCAGAAATCGCGTTTTTTATTGTAATTTTATAGCCTAGTTTGACGGCGCATAACCTTCAACTGGAGTCCGCCAAATTATCCAACTTTTTTGAGAGGAAGGGATGAGCTTTTAGCTTTAATTTCGTACGTTTTTAAATTTTTTGGGTCATTAGATTCAGTTTTGTGCGTTTTTTTAAGAAGCGCAGAAATCGCGTTTTTTATTGTCATTTTATTGCCTAGTTTGACGGCGCATAACCTTCAACTGGAGTCCGCCAAGTTATCCAACTTTTTTTAAAGGAAGGAATGACCTTTTAGCTTTAATTTCGTACGTTTTTAAATTTTTTGGGTCATTAGATTCAGTTTTGTGCGTCTTTTTAAGAAGCGCAGAAATCGCGTTTTTTATTGTAATTTTATAGCCTAGTTTGACGGCGCATAACCTTCAACTGGAGTCCGCCAAATTATCCAACTTTTCTGAGAGGAAGGAATGACCTCTTAGCTTTAATTACGTACGTTTTTAAATTTTTTGGGTCCTTAGATTCAGTTTTGTGCGTCTTTTTAAGAAGCGCAGAAATCGCGTTTTTTATTGTAATTTTATAGCCTAGTTTGACGGCGCATAACCTTCAACTGGAGTCCGCCAAATTATCCAACTTTTTTGAGAGGAAGGGATGAGCTTTTAGCTTTAATTTCCTACGTTTTTAAATTTTTTGGGTCATTAGATTCAGTTTTGTGCGTCTTTTTAAGAAGCGCAGAAATCGCGTTTTTTATTGTAATTTTATCGCCGAGTTTGGCGGCGCATAACCTTCAACTGGAGTCCGCCAAGTTATCCAACTTTTTTAAAAGGAAGGAATGACCTTTTAGCTTTAATTTCGTACGTTTTTAAATTTTTTGGGTCCTTAGATTCAGTTTTGTGCGTCTTTTTAAGAAGCGCAGAAATCGCGTTTTTTATTGTAATTTTATCGCCTAGTTTGACGGCGCATAACCTTCAAGTGGAGTCCGCCAATTTATCCAACTTTTCTGAGAGGAAGGAATGACCTCTTAGCTTTAATTACGTACGTTTTTAAATTTTTTGGGTCCTTAGATTCAGTTTTGTGCGTCTTTTTAAGAAGCGCAGAAATCGCGTTTTTTATTGTAATTTTATAGCCTAGTTTGACGGCGCATAACCTTCAACTGGAGTCCGCCAAATTATCCAACTTTTTTGAGAGGAAGGGATGAGCTTTTAGCTTTAATTTCGTACGTTTTTATATTTTTTGGGTCCTTAGATTCAGTTTTGTGCGTCTTTTTAAGAAGCGCAGAAATCGCGTTTTTTATTGTAATTTTATCGCCTAGTTTGACGGCGCATAACCTTCAAGTGGAGTCCGCCAATTTATCCAACTTTTCTGAGAGGAAGGAATGACCTTTTAGCTTTAATTACGTACGTTTTTAAATTTTTTGGGTCCTTAGATTCAGTTTTGTGCGTCTTTTTAAGAAGCGCAGAAATCGCGTTTTTTATTGTAATTTTATAGCCTAGTTTGACGGCGCATAACCTTCAACTGGAGTCCGCCAAATTATCCAACTTTTTTGAGAGGAAGGGATGAGCTTTTAGCTTTAATTTCGTACGTTTTTATATTTTTTGGGTCCTTAGATTCAGTTTTGTGCGTCTTTTTAAGAAGCGCAGAAATCGCGTTTTTTATTGTAATTCTATCGCCGAGTTTGACGGCGCATAACCTTCAACTGGAGTCCGCCAAATTATCCAACTTTTCTGAGAGGAAGGAATGACCTCTTAGCTTTAATTACGTACGTTTTTAAATTTTTTGGGTCCTTAGATTCAGTTTTGTGCGTCTTTTTAAGAAGCGCAGAAATCGCGTTTTTTATTGTAATTTTATAGCCTAGTTTGACGGCGCATAACCTTCAACTGGAGTCCGCCAAATTATCCAACTTTTTTGAGAGGAAGGGATGAGCTTTTAGCTTTAATTTCGTACGTTTTTAAATTTTTTGGGTCATTAGATTCAGTTTTGTGCGTTTTTTTAAGAAGCGCAGAAATCGCGTTTTTTATTGTAATTTTATCGCCGAGTTTGACGGCGCATAACCTTCAACTGGAGTCTGCCAAATTATCCAACTTTTTTGAGAGGAAGGGATGACCTTTTAGCTTTAATTTCGTACGTTTTTTAATTTTTTGGGTCCTTAGATTCAGTTTTGTGCGTCTTTTTAAGAAGCGCAGAAATCGCGTTTTTTATTGTAATTTTATCGCCGAGTTTGACGGCGCATAACCTTCAACTGGAGTCCGCCAAATTATCCAATTTTTTTGAGAGGAGGGAATGAGCTTTTTGCTTTAATTTCGTACGTTTTTAAATTTTTTGGGTCATTAGATTCAGTTTTGTGCGTTTTTTTAAGAAGCGCAGAAATCGCGTTTTTTATTGTAATTTTATAGCCTAGTTTGACGGCGTATAACCTTCAACTGGAGTCCGCCAAATTATCCAACTTTTTTGAGAGGATGGGATGAGCTTTTAGCTTTAATTTCGTACGTTTTTAAATTTTTTGGGTCATTAGATTCAGTTTTGTGCGTTTTTTTAAGAAGCGCAGAAATCGCGTTTTTTATTGTAATTTTATCGCCGAGTTTGACGGCGCATAACCTTCAACTGGAGTCTGCCAAATTATCCAACTTTTTTGAGAGGAAGGGATGACCTTTTAGCTTTAAGTTCGTACGTTTTTAAATTTTTTGGGTCCTTAGATTCAGTTTTGTGCGTCTTTTTAAGAAGCGCAGAAATCGCGTTTTTTATTGTAATTTTATAGCCTAGTTTGACGGCGCATAACCTTCAACTGGAGTCCGCCAAATTATCCAACTTTTTTGAGAGGAAGGGATGAGCTTTTAGCTTTAATTTCGTACGTTTTTAAATTTTTTGGGTCATTAGATTCAGTTTTGCGCGTTTTTTTAAGAAGCGCAGAAATCGCGTTTTTTATTGTAATTTTATCGCCGAGTTTGACGGCGCATAACCTTCAACTCGAGTCTGCCAAATTATCCAACTTTTTTGAGAGGAAGGGATGACCTTTTAGCTTTAATTTCGTACGTTTTTAAATTTTTTGGGTCCTTAGATTCAGTTTTGTGCGTCTTTTTAAGAAGCGCAGAAATCGCGTTTTTTATTGTAATTTTATAGCCTAGTTTGACGGCGTATAACCTTCAACTGGAGTCCGCCAAATTATCCAACTTTTTTGAGAGGAAGGGATGAGCTTTTAGCTTTAATTTCGTACGTTTTTAAATTTTTTGGGTCATTAGATTCAGTTTTGTGCGTTTTTTTAAGAAGCGCAGAAATCGCGTTTTTTATTGTAATTTTATCGCCGAGTTTGACGGCGCATAACCTTCAACTGGAGTCCGCCAAATTATCCAACTTTTTTGAGAGGATGGGATGAGCTTTTAGCTTTAATTTCGTACGTTTTTAAATTTTTTGGGTCATTAGATTCAGTTTTGTGCGTTTTTTAAGAAGCGCAGAAATCGCGTTTTTTATTGTAATTTTATCGCCGAGTTTGACGGCGCATAACCTTCAACTGGAGTCCGCCAAATTATCCAATTTTTTTGAGAGGAGGGAATGAGCTTTTTGCTTTAATTTCGTACGTTTTTAAATTTTTTGGGTCATTAGATTCAGTTTTGTGCGTTTTTTTAAGAAGCGCAGAAATCGCGTTTTTTATTGTAATTTTATAGCCTAGTTTGACGGCGTATAACCTTCAACTGGAGTCCGCCAAATTATCCAACTTTTTTGAGAGGATGGGATGAGCTTTTAGCTTTAATTTCGTACGTTTTTAAATTTTTTGGGTCATTAGATTCAGTTTTGTGCGTTTTTTAAGAAGCGCAGAAATCGCGTTTTTTATTGTAATTTTATCGCCGAGTTTGACGGCGCATAACCTTCAACTGGAGTCCGCCAAATTATCCAACTTTTTTGAGAGGAAGGAATGAGCTTTTTGCTTTAATTTCGTACGTTTTTAAATTTTTTGGGTCATTAGATTCAGTTTTGTGCGTTTTTTTAAGAAGCGCAGAAATCGCGTTTTTTATTGTAATTTTATCGCCGAGTTTGACGGCGCATAACCTTCAACTGGAGTCTGCCAAATTATCCAACTTTTTTGAGAGGAAGGGATGAGCTTTTAGCTTTAATTTCGTACGTTTTTAAATTTTTTGGGTCATTAGATTCAGTTTTGTGCGTTTTTTAAGAAGCGCAGAAATCGCGTTTTTTATTGTAATTTTATCGCCGAGTTTGACGGCGCATAACCTTCAACTGGAGTCCGCCAAATTATCCAACTTTTTTGAGAGGAAGGAATGAGCTTTTTGCTTTAATTTCGTACGTTTTTAAATTTTTTGGGTCATTAGATTCAGTTTTGTGCGTTTTTTTAAGAAGCGCAGAAATCGCGTTTTTTATTGTAATTTTATCGCCGAGTTTGACGGCGCATAACCTTCAACTGGAGTCTGCCAAATTATCCAACTTTTTTGAGAGGAAGGGATGAGCTTTTAGCTTTAATTTCGTACGTTTTTAAATATTTTGGGTCATTAGATTCAGTTTTGTGCGTTTTTTTAAGAAGCGCAGAAATCGCGTTTTTTATTGTAATTTTATAGCCTAGTTTGACGGCGTATAACCTTCAACTGGAGTCCGCCAAATTATCCAACTTTTTTGAGAGGATGGGATGAGCTTTTAGCTTTAATTTCGTACGTTTTTAAATTTTTTGGGTCATTAGATTCAGTTTTGTGCGTTTTTTAAGAAGCGCAGAAATCGCGTTTTTTATTGTAATTTTATCGCCGAGTTTGACGGCGCATAACCTTCAACTGGAGTCCGCCAAATTATCCAACTTTTTTGAGAGGAAGGAATGAGCTTTTTGCTTTAATTTCGTACGTTTTTAAATTTTTTGGGTCATTAGATTCAGTTTTGTGCGTTTTTTTAAGAAGCGCAGAAATCGCGTTTTTTATTGTAATTTTATCGCCGAGTTTGACGGCGCATAACCTTCAACTGGAGTCTGCCAAATTATCCAACTTTTTTGAGAGGAAGGGATGACCTTTTAGCTTTAATTTCGTATGTTTTTAAATTTTTTGGGTCCTTAGATTCAGTTTTGTGCGTCTTTTTAAGAAGCCCAGAAATCGCGTTTTTTATTGTAATTTTATTGCCTAGTTTGACGGCGCATAACCTTCAACTGGAGTCTGCCAAATTATCCAACTTTTTTAAGAGGAAGGGATGAGCTTTTAGCTTTAATTTCGTACGTTTTTAAATTTTTTGGGTCATTAGATTCAGTTTTGCGCGTTTTTTTAAGAAGCGCAGAAATCGCGTTTTTTATTGTAATTTTATCGCCGAGTTTGACGGCGCATAACCTTCAACTGGAGTCTGCCAAATTATCCAACTTTTTTGAGAGGAAGGGATGACCTTTTAGCTTTAATTTCGTACGTTTTTAAATTTTTTGGGTCCTTAGATTCAGTTTTGTGCGTCTTTTTAAGAAGCGCAGAAATTGCGTTTTTTATTGTAATTTTATAGCCTAGTTTGACGGCGTATAACCTTCAACTGGAGTCCGCCAAATTATCCAACTTTTTTAAGAGGAAGGGATGAGCTTTTAGCTTTAATTTCGTACGTTTTTAAATTTTTTGGGTCATTAGATTCAGTTTTGCGCGTTTTTTTAAGAAGCGCAGAAATCGCGTTTTTTATTGTAATTTTATCGCCGAGTTTGACGGCGCATAACCTTCAACTGGAGTCTGCCAAATTATCCAACTTTTTTGAGAGGAAGGGATGAGCTTTTAGCTTTAATTTCGTACGTTTTTAAATTTTTTGGGTCATTAGATTCAGTTTTGTGCGTTTTTTAAGAAGCGCAGAAATCGCGTTTTTTATTGTAATTTTATAGCCTAGTTTGACGGCGCATAACCTTCAACTGGAGTCTGCCAAATTATCCAACTTTTTTGAGAGGAAGGGATGACCTTTTAGCTTTAATTTCGTACGTTTTTAAATTTTTTGGGTCCTTAGATTCAGTTTTGTGCGTCTTTTTAAGAAGCGCAGAAATCGCGTTTTTTATTGTAATTTTATAGCCTAGTTTGACGGCGCATAACCTTCAACTGGAGTCCGCCAAATTATCCAACTTTTTTGAGAGGAAGGGATGAGCTTTTAGCTTTAATTTCGTACGTTTTTAAATTTTTTGGGTCATTAGATTCAGTTTTGTGCGTTTTTTTAAGAAGCGCAGAAATCGCGATTTTTATTGTAATTTTATCGCCGAGTTTGACGGCGCATAACCTTCAACTGGAGTCTGCCAAATTATCCAACTTTTTTGAGAGGAAGAGATGACCTTTTAGCTTTAATTTCGTACGTTTTTAAATTTTTTGGGTCCTTAGATTCAGTTTTGTGCGTCTTTTTAAGAAGCGCAGAAATCGCGTTTTTTATTGTAATTTTATCGCCGAGTTTGGCGGCGCATAACCTTCAACTGGAGTCCGCCAAGTTATCCAACTTTTTTGAGAGGAAGGAATGACCTTTTAGCTTTAATTTCGTACGTTTTTAAATTTTTTGGGTCCTTAGATTCAGTTTTGTGCGTCTTTTTAAGAAGCGCAGAAATCGCGTTTTTATTGTAATTTTATCGCCGAGTTTGACGGCGCATAACCTTCAACTGGAGTCTGCCAAATTATCCAACTTTTTTGAGAGGAAGGGATGAGCTTTTAGCTTTAATTTCGTACGTTTTTAAATTTTTTGGGTCATTAGATTCAGTTTTGTGCGTTTTTTTAAGAAGCGCAGAAATCGCGTTTTTATTGTAATTTTATCGCCGAGTTTGACGGCGCATAACCTTCAACTGGAGTCTGCCAAATTATCCAACTTTTTTGAGAGGAAGGGATGACCTTTTAGCTTTAATTTCGTACGTTTTTAAATTTTTTGGGTCATTAGATTCAGTTTTGTGCGTCTTTTTAAGAAGCGCAGAAATCGCGTTTTTTATTGTAATTTTATTGCCTAGTTTGACGGCGCATAACCTTCAACTGGAGTCTGCCAAATTATCCAACTTTTTTGAGAGGAAGGGATGACCTTTTAGCTTTAATTTCGTACGTTTTTAAATTTTTTGGGTCCTTAGATTCAGTTTTGTGCGTCTTTTTAAGAAGCGCAGAAATCGCGTTTTTTTGTAATTTTATAGCCTAGTTTGACGGCGCATAACCTTCAACTGGAGTCCGCCAAATTATCCAACTTTTTTGAGAGGAAGGTATGAGCTTTTAGCTTTATTTTCGTACGTTTTTAAATTTTTTGGGTCCTTAGATTCAGTTTTGTGCGTCTTTTTAAGAAGCGCAGAAATCGCGTTTTTTATTGTAATTTTATAGCCTAGTTTGACGGCGCATAACCTTCAACTGGAGTCCGCCAAATTATCCAACTTTTTTGAGAGGAAGGGATGAGCTTTTAGCTTTAATTTCGTACGTTTTTAAATTTTTTGGGTCATTAGATTCAGTTTTGTGCGTTTTTTTAAGAAGCGCAGAAATCGCGTTTTTTATTGTAATTTTATCGCCGAGTTTGACGGCGCATAACCTTCAACTGGAGTCTGCCAAATTATCCAACTTTTTTGAGAGGAAGAGATGACCTTTTAGCTTTAATTTCGTACGTTTTTAAATTTTTTGGGTCCTTAGATTCAGTTTTGTGCGTCTTTTTAAGAAGCGCAGAAATCGCGTTTTTTATTGTAATTTTATAGCCTAGTTTGACGGCGTATAACCTTCAACTGGAGTCCGCCAAATTATCCAACTTTTTTAAGAGGAAGGGATGAGCTTTTAGCTTTAATTTCGTACGTTTTTAAATTTTTTGGGTCATTAGATTCAGTTTTGCGCGTTTTTTTAAGAAGCGCAGAAATCGCGTTTTTTATTGTAATTTTATCGCCGAGTTTGACGGCGCATAACCTTCAACTGGAGTCTGCCAAATTATCCAACTTTTTTGAGAGGAAGGGATGAGCTTTTAGCTTTAATTTCGTACGTTTTTAAATTTTTTGGGTCATTAGATTCAGTTTTGTGCGTTTTTTAAGAAGCGCAGAAATCGCGTTTTTTATTGTAATTATATAGCCTAGTTTGACGGCGCATAACCTTCAACTGGAGTCTGCCAAATTATCCAACTTTTTTGAGAGGAAGGGATGACCTTTTAGCTTTAATTTCGTACGTTTTTAAATTTTTTGGGTCCTTAGATTCAGTTTTGTGCGTCTTTTTAAGAAGCGCAGAAATCGCGTTTTTTATTGTAATTTTATAGCCTAGTTTGACGGCGCATAACCTTCAACTGGAGTCCGCCAAATTATCCAACTTTTTTGAGAGGAAGGGATGAGCTTTTAGCTTTAATTTCGTACGTTTTTAAATTTTTTGGGTCATTAGATTCAGTTTTGTGCGTTTTTTTAAGAAGCGCAGAAATCGCGATTTTTATTGTAATTTTATCGCCGAGTTTGACGGCGCATAACCTTCAACTGGAGTCTGCCAAATTATCCAACTTTTTTGAGAGGAAGAGATGACCTTTTAGCTTTAATTTCGTACGTTTTTAAATTTTTTGGGTCCTTAGATTCAGTTTTGTGCGTCTTTTTAAGAAGCGCAGAAATCGCGTTTTTTATTGTAATTTTATCGCCGAGTTTGGCGGCGCATAACCTTCAACTGGAGTCCGCCAAGTTATCCAACTTTTTTGAGAGGAAGGAATGACCTTTTAGCTTTAATTTCGTACGTTTTTAAATTTTTTGGGTCCTTAGATTCAGTTTTGTGCGTCTTTTTAAGAAGCGCAGAAATCGCGTTTTTATTGTAATTTTATCGCCGAGTTTGACGGCGCATAACCTTCAACTGGAGTCTGCCAAATTATCCAACTTTTTTGAGAGGAAGGGATGAGCTTTTAGCTTTAATTTCGTACGTTTTTAAATTTTTTGGGTCATTAGATTCAGTTTTGTGCGTTTTTTTAAGAAGCGCAGAAATCGCGTTTTTATTGTAATTTTATCGCCGAGTTTGACGGCGCATAACCTTCAACTGGAGTCTGCCAAATTATCCAACTTTTTTGAGAGGAAGGAATGACCTTTTAGCTTTAATTTCGTACGTTTTTAAATTTTTTGGGTCATTAGATTCAGTTTTGTGCGTTTTTTAAGAAGCGCAGAAATCGCGTTTTTTATTGTAATTTTATCGCCGAGTTTGACGGCGCATAACCTTCAACTGGAGTCCGCCAAATTATCCAACTTTTTTGAGAGGAAGGAATGAGCTTTTAGCTTTAATTTCGTACGTTTTTAAATTTTTTGGGTCATTAGATTCAGTTTTGTGCGTTTTTTTAAGAAGCGCAGAAATCGCGTTTTTTATTGTAATTTTATCGCCGAGTTTGACGGCGCATAACCTTCAACTGGAGTCTGCTAAATTATCCAACTCTTTTGAGAGGAAGGGATGACCTTTTAGCTTTAATTTCGTATGTTTTTAAATTTTTTGGGTCCTTAGATTCAGTTTTGTGCGTCTTTTTAAGAAGCGCAGAAATCGCGTTTTTTATTGTAATTTTATTGCCTAGTTTGACGGCGCATAACCTTCAACTGGAGTCTGCCAAATTATCCAACTTTTTTGAGAGGAAGGGATGACCTTTTAGCTTTAATTTCGTACGTTTTTAAATTTTTTGGGTCATTAGATTCAGTTTTGTGCGTTTTTTTAAGAAGCGCAGAAATCGCGTTTTTTATTGTAATTTTATCGCCGAGTTTGGCGGCGCATAACCTTCAACTGGAGTCCGCCAAGTTATCCAACTTTTTTGAGAGGAAGGAATGACCTTTTAGCTTTAATTTCGTACGTTTTTAAATTTTTTGGGTCCTTAGATTCAGTTTTGTGCGTCTTTTTAAGAAGCGCAGAAATCGCGTTTTTATTGTAATTTTATCGCCGAGTTTGACGGCGCATAACCTTCAACTGGAGTCCGCCAAGTTATCCAACTTTTTTGAGAGGAAGGAATGACCTTTTAGCTTTAATTTCGTACGTTTTTAAATTTTTTGGGTCCTTAGATTCAGTTTTGTGCGTCTTTTTAAGAAGCGCAGAAATCGCGTTTTTATTGTAATTTTATCGCCGAGTTTGACGGCGCATAACCTTCAACTGGAGTCTGCCAAATTATCCAACTTTTTTGAGAGGAAGGGATGAGCTTTTAGCTTTAATTTCGTACGTTTTTAAATTTTTTGGGTCATTAGATTCAGTTTTGTGCGTTTTTTTAAGAAGCGCAGAAATCGCGTTTTTATTGTAATTTTATCGCCGAGTTTGACGGCGCATAACCTTCAACTGGAGTCTGCCAAATTATCCAACTTTTTTGAGAGGAAGGGATGACCTTTTAGCTTTAATTTCGTACGTTTTTAAATTTTTTGGGTCCTTAGATTCAGTTTTGTGCGTCTTTTTAAGAAGCGCAGAAATCGCGTTTTTTATTGTAATTTTATTGCCTAGTTTGACGGCGCCTAACCTTCAACTGGAGTCTGCCAAATTATCCAACTTTTTTGAGAGGAAGGGATGACCTTTTAGCTTTAATTTCGTACGTTTTTAAATTTTTTGGGTCATTAGATTCAGTTTTGTGCGTTTTTTAAGAAGCGCAGAAATCGCGTTTTTTATTGTAATTTTATCGCCGAGTTTGACGGCACATAACCTTCAACTGGAGTCCGCCAAATCATCCAACTTTTTTGAGAGGAAGGGATGAGCTTTTAGCTTTAATTTCGTACGTTTTTAAATTTTTTGGGTCATTAGATTCAGTTTTGTGCGTCTTTTTAAGAAGCGCAGAAATCGCGTTTTTTATTGTAATTTTATTGCCTAGTTTGACGGCGCATAACCTTCAACTGGAGTCTGCCAAATTATCCAACTTTTTTGAGAGGAAGGGATGACCTTTTAGCTTTAATTTCGTACGTTTTTAAATTTTTTGGGTCCTTAGATTCAGTTTTGTGCGTCTTTTTAAGAAGCGCAGAAATCGCGTTTTTTTGTAATTTTATAGCCTAGTTTGACGGCGCATAACCTTCAACTGGAGTCCGCCAAATTATCCAACTTTTTTGAGAGGAAGGTATGAGCTTTTAGCTTTATTTTCGTACGTTTTTAAATTTTTTGGGTCCTTAGATTCAGTTTTGTGCGTCTTTTTAAGAAGCGCAGAAATCGCGTTTTTTATTGTAATTTTATAGCCTAGTTTGACGGCGCATAACCTTCAACTGGAGTCCGCCAAATTATCCAACTTTTTTGAGAGGAAGGGATGAGCTTTTAGCTTTAATTTCGTACGTTTTTAAATTTTTTGGGTCATTAGATTCAGTTTTGTGCGTTTTTTTAAGAAGCGCAGAAATCGCGTTTTTTATTGTAATTTTATCGCCGAGTTTGACGGCGCATAACCTTCAACTGGAGTCTGCCAAATTATCCAACTTTTTTGAGAGGAAGGGATGACCTTTTAGCTTTAATTTCGTACGTTTTTAAATTTTTTGGGTCCTTAGATTCAGTTTTGTGCGTCTTTTTAAAAAGCGCAGAAATCGCGTTTTTTATTGTAATTTTATCGCCGAGTTTGGCGGCGCATAACCTTCAACTGGAGTCCGCCAAGTTATCCAACTTTTTTGAGAGGAAGGAATGACCTTTTAGCTTTAATTTCGTACGTTTTTAAATTTTTTGGGTCCTTAGATTCAGTTTTGTGCGTCTTTTTAAGAAGCGCTGAAATCGCGTTTTTTATTGTAATTTTATAGCCTAGTTTGACGGTGCATAACCTTCAACTGGAGTCCGCCAAATTATCCAACTTTTCTGAGAGGAAGGAATGACCTCTTAGCTTTAATTACGTACGTTTTTAAATTTTTTGGGTCCTTAGATTCAGTTTTGTGCGTCTTTTTAAGAAGCGCAGAAATCGCGTTTTTTATTGTAATTTTATAGCCGAGTTTGGCGGCGCATAACCTTCAACTGGAGTCCGCCAAGTTATCCAACTTTTTTGAGAGGAAGGAATGACCTTTTAGCTTTAATTTCGTACGTTTTTACATTTTTTTGGTCCTTAGATTCAGTTTTGTGCGTCTTTTTAAGAAGCGCAGAAATCGCGTTTTTTATTGTAATTTTATCGCCGAGTTTGGCGGCGCATAACCTTCAACTGGAGTCCGCCAAGTTATCCAACTTTTTTGAGAGGAAGGAATGACTTTTTAGCTTTAATTTCGTACGTTTTTAAATTTTTTGGGTCCTTAGATTCAGTTTTGTGCGTCTTTTTAAGAAGCGCAGAAATCGCGTTTTTTATTGTAATTTTCTCGCCTAGTTTGACGGCGCATAACCTTCAACTGGAGTCCGCCAAATTATCCAACTTTTTTGAGAGGAAGGAATGACCTTTTAGCTTTAATTTCGTACGTTTTTAAATTTTTTGGGTCATTAGATTCAGTTTTGTGCGTTTTTTTAAGAAGCGCAGAGATCGCGTTTTTTATTGTAATTTTATCGCCGAGTTTGACGGCGCATAACCTTCAACTGGAGTCTGCCAAATTATCCAACTTTTTTGAGAGGAAGGGATGAGCTTTTAGCTTTAATTTCGTACGTTTTTAAATTTTTTGGGTCATTAGATTCAGTTTTGTGCGTCTTTTTAAGAAGCGCAGAAATCGCGTTTTTTATTGTAATTTTATCGCCGAGTTTGACGGCGCATAACCTTCAACTGGAGTCCGCCAAATTATCCAACTTTTCTGAGAGGAAGAAATGACCTCTTAGCTTTAATTACGTACGTTTTTAAATTTTTTGGGTCCTTAGATTCAGTTTTGTGCGTCTTTTTAAGTAGCGCAGAAATCGCGTTTTTTATTGAAATTTTATCGCCGAGTTTGGCGGCGCATAACCTTCAACTGGAGTCCGCCAAATTATCCAACTTTTCTGAGAGGAAGGAATGACCTCTTAGCTTTAATTACGTACGTTTTTAAATTTTTTGGGTCATTAGATTCAGTTTTGTGCGTCTTTTTAAGAAGCGCAGAAATCGCGTTTTTTATTGTAATTTTATCGCCGAGTTTGACGGCGCATAACCTTCAACTGGAGTCCGCCAAATTATCCAACTTTTCTGAGAGGAAGGAATGACCTCTTAGCTTTAATTACGTACGTTTTTAAATTTTTTGGGTCCTTAGATTCAGTTTTGTGCGTCTTTTTAAGAAGCGCAGAAATCGCGTTTTTTATTGTAATTTTATCGCCGAGTTTGACGGCGCATAACCTTCAACTGGAGTCCGCCAAATTATCCAACTTTTCTGAGAGGAAGGAATGACCTCTTAGCTTTAATTACGTACGTTTTTAAATTTTTTGGGTCATTAGATTCAGTTTTGTGCGTCTTTTTAAGAAGCGCAGAAATCGCGTTTTTTATTGTAATTTTATCGCCGAGTTTGACGGCGCATAACCTTCAAATGGAGTCCGCCAAATTATCCAACTTTTCTGAGAGGAAGGAATGACCTCTTAGCTTTAATTACGTACGTTTTTAAATTTTTTGGGTCCTTAGATTCAGTTTTGTGCGTCTTTTTAAGAAGCGCAGAAAGCCGTTTTTTATTGAAATTTTATCGCCGAGTTTGGCGGCGCATAACCTTCAACTGGAGTCCGCCAAATTATCCAACTTTTCTGAGAGGAAGGAATGACCTCTTAGCTTTCATTACGTACGTTTTTAAATTTTTTGGGTCCTTAGATTCAGGTTTGTGCGTCTTTTTAAGAAGCGCAGAAATCGCGTTTTTTATTGAAATTTTATCGCCGAGTTTGGGGGCGCATAACCTTCAACTGGAGTCTGCCAAATTATCCAACTTTTTGGAGAGGAAGGGATGACCTTTTAGCTTTAATTTCGTACGTTTTTAAATTTTTTGGGTCCTTAGATTCAGTTTTGTGCGTCTTTTTAAGAAGCGCAGAAATCGCGTTTTTTATTGTAATTTTCTCGCCTAGTTTGACGGCGCATAACCTTCAACTGGAGTCCGCCAAATTATCCAACTTTTTTGAGAGGAAGGAATGACCTTTTAGCTTTAATTTCGTACGTTTTTAAATTTTTTGGGTCATTAGATTCAGTTTTGTGCGTTTTTTTAAGAAGCGCAGAGATCGCGTTTTTTATTGTAATTTTATCGCCGAGTTTGACGGCGCATAACCTTCAACTGGAGTCTGCCAAATTATCCAACTTTTTTGAGAGGAAGGGATGAGCTTTTAGCTTTAATTTCGTACGTTTTTAAATTTTTTGGGTCATTAGATTCAGTTTTGTGCGTCTTTTTAAGAAGCGCAGAAATCGCGTTTTTTATTGTAATTTTATCGCCGAGTTTGACGGCGCATAACCTTCAACTGGAGTCCGCCAAATTATCCAACTTTTCTGAGAGGAAGAAATGACCTCTTAGCTTTAATTACGTACGTTTTTAAATTTTTTGGGTCCTTAGATTCAGTTTTGTGCGTCTTTTTAAGTAGCGCAGAAATCGCGTTTTTTATTGAAATTTTATCGCCGAGTTTGGCGGCGCATAACCTTCAACTGGAGTCCGCCAAATTATCCAACTTTTCTGAGAGGAAGGAATGACCTCTTAGCTTTAATTACGTACGTTTTTAAATTTTTTGGGTCATTAGATTCAGTTTTGTGCGTCTTTTTAAGAAGCGCAGAAATCGCGTTTTTTATTGTAATTTTATCGCCGAGTTTGACGGCGCATAACCTTCAACTGGAGTCCGCCAAATTATCCAACTTTTCTGAGAGGAAGGAATGACCTCTTAGCTTTAATTACGTACGTTTTTAAATTTTTTGGGTCCTTAGATTCAGTTTTGTGCGTCTTTTTAAGAAGCGCAGAAATCGCGTTTTTTATTGTAATTTTATCGCCGAGTTTGACGGCGCATAACCTTCAACTGGAGTCCGCCAAATTATCCAACTTTTCTGAGAGGAAGGAATGACCTCTTAGCTTTAATTACGTACGTTTTTAAATTTTTTGGGTCATTAGATTCAGTTTTGTGCGTCTTTTTAAGAAGCGCAGAAATCGCGTTTTTTATTGTAATTTTATCGCCGAGTTTGACGGCGCATAACCTTCAAATGGAGTCCGCCAAATTATCCAACTTTTCTGAGAGGAAGGAATGACCTCTTAGCTTTAATTACGTACGTTTTTAAATTTTTTGGGTCCTTAGATTCAGTTTTGTGCGTCTTTTTAAGAAGCGCAGAAAGCCGTTTTTTATTGAAATTTTATCGCCGAGTTTGGCGGCGCATAACCTTCAACTGGAGTCCGCCAAATTATCCAACTTTTCTGAGAGGAGGGAATGACCTCTTAGCTTTCATTACGTACGTTTTTAAATTTTTTGGGTCCTTAGATTCAGGTTTGTGCGTCTTTTTAAGAAGCGCAGAAATCGCGTTTTTTATTGAAATTTTATCGCCGAGTTTGGGGGCGCATAACCTTCAACTGGAGTCTGCCAAATTATCCAACTTTTTGGAGAGGAAGGGATGACCTTTTAGCTTTAATTTCGTACGTTTTTAAATTTTTTGGGTCCTTAGATTCAGTTTTGTGCGTCTTTTTAAGAAGCGCAGAAATCGCGTTTTTTATTGTATTTTTATAGCCTAGTTTGACGGCGCATAACCATCAACTGGAGTCCGCCAATTTATCCAATTTTTCTGAGAGGAAGGTATGGAATGACCTCTTAGCTTTAATTTCGTACATTTTAAAATGTTTTGGGTCCTTAGATTCAGTTTTGTGCGTCTTTTTAAGAAGCGCAGAAATCGCGTTTTTTATTGTAATTTTATTGCCTAGTTTGACGGCGCATAACCTTCAACTGGAGTCTGCCAAATTATCCAACTTTTTTGAGAGGAAGGGATGACCTTTTAGCTTTAATTTCGTACGTTTTTAAATTTTTTGGGTCCTTAGATTCAGTTTTGTGCGTCTTTTTAAGAAGCGCAGGAATCGCGTTTTTTATTGTAATTTTATTGCCTAGTTTGACGGCACATAACCTTCAACTGGAGTCCGCCAAGTTATCCAACTTTTTTGAGAGGAAGGAATGACCTCTTAGCTTTAATTACGTACGTTTTTAAATTTTTTGGGTCCTTAGATTCAGTTTTGTGCGTCTTTTTAAGAAGCGCAGAAATCGCGTTTTTTATTGTAATTTTCTCGCCTAGTTTGACGGCGCATAACCTTCAACTGGAGTCCGCCAAATTATCCAACTTTTGTGAGAGGAAGGAATGATCTTTTAGCTTTAATTTCGTACGTTTTTAAATTTTTTGGGTCATTAGATTCAGTTTTGTGCGTCTTTTTAAGAAGCGCAGAAATCGCGTTTTTTATTGTAATTTTATCGCCGAGTTTGACGGCGCATAACCTTCAACTGGAGTCCGCCAAATTATCCAACTTTTTTGAGAGGAAGGAATGACCTTTTAGCTTTAATTTCGTACGTTTTTAAATTTTTTGGGTCATTAGATTCAGTTTTGTGCGTCTTTTTAAGAAGCGCAGAAATCGCGTTTTTTATTGTAATTTTATCGCCGAGTTTGACGGCGCATAACCTTCAACTGGAGTCCGCCAAATTATCCAACTTTTTTGAGAGGAAGAAATGATCTTTTAGCTTTAATTTCGTACGTTTCTAAATTTTTTGGGTCATTAGATTCAGTTTTGTGCGTTTTTTTAAGAAGCGCAGAAATCGCGTTTTTTATTGTAATTTTATCGCCGAGTTTGACGGCGCATAACCATCAACTGGAGTCCGCCAATTTATCCAATTTTTCTGAGAGGAAGGTATGGAATGACCTCTTAGCTTTAATTTCGTACATTTTAAAATGTTTTGGGTCCTTAGATTCAGTTTTGTGCGTCTTTTTAAGAAGCGCAGAAATCGCGTTTTTTATTGTAATTTTATTGCCTAGTTTGACGGCGCATAACCTTCAACTGGAGTCTGCCAAATTATCCAACTTTTTTGAGAGGAAGGAATGACCTCTTAGCTTTAATTACGTACGTTTTTAAATTTTTTGGGTCCTTAGATTCAGTTTTGTGCGTCTTTTTAAGAAGCGCAGAAATCGCGTTTTTTATTGTAATTTTCTCGCCTAGTTTGACGGCGCATAACCTTCAACTGGAGTCCGCCAAATTATCCAACTTTTGTGAGAGGAAGGAATGATCTTTTAGCTTTAATTTCGTACGTTTTTAAATTTTTTGGGTCATTAGATTCAGTTTTGTGCGTCTTTTTAAGAAGCGCAGAAATCGCGTTTTTTATTGTAATTTTATCGCCGAGTTTGACGGCGCATAACCTTCAACTGGAGTCCGCCAAATTATCCAACTTTTTTGAGAGGAAGAAATGATCTTTTAGCTTTAATTTCGTACGTTTCTAAATTTTTTGGGTCATTAGATTCAGTTTTGTGCGTCTTTTTAAGAAGCGCAGAAATCGCGTTTTTTATTGTAATTATATCGCTGAGTTTGACGGCGCATATCTTTCAACTGGAGTGCGCCAAATTATCCAACTTTTTTGAGAGGAATGAATGATCTTTTAGCTTTAATTTCGTACGTTTTTAAATTTTTTGGGTCATTAGATTCAGTTTTGTGCGTCTTTTTAAGAAGCGCAGAAATCGCGTTTTTTATTGTAATTTTATCGCCGAGTTTGACGGCGCATAACCTTCAACTGGAGTCCGCCAAATTATCCAACTTTTTTGAGAGGAAGAAATGATCTTTTAGCTTTAATTTCGTACGTTTATAAATTTTTTGGGTCATTAGATTCAGTTTTGTGCGTCTTTTTAAGAAGCGCAGAAATCGCGTTTTTTATTGTAATTTTATCGCCGAGTTTGATGGCGCATATCTTTCAACTGGAGTCCGCCAAATTCTCCAACTTTTTGAGAGGAAGGAATGATCTTTTAGCTTTAATTTCGTACGTTTTTAAATTTTTTGGGTCATTAGATTCAGTTTTGTGCGTCTTTTTAAGAAGCGCAGAAATCGCGTTTTTTATTGTAATTTTATCGCCGAGTTTGACGGCGCATAACCTTCAACTGGAGTCCGCCAAATTATCCAACTTTTTTGAGAGGAAGGAATGACCTTATAGCTTTAATTTCGTACGTTTTTAAATTTTTTGGGTCCTTAGATTCAGTTTTGTGCGTCTTTTTAAGAAGCGCAGAAATCGCGTTTTTTATTGTAATTTTATCGCCGAGTTTGACGGCGCATAACCTTCAACTGGAGTCTGCCAAATTATCCAACTTTTTTGAGAGGAAGGGATGACCTTTTAGCTTTAATTTCGTACGTTTTTAAATTTTTTGGGTCATTAGATTCAGTTTTGTGCGTTTTTTTAAGAAGCGCAGAAATCGCGTTTTTTATTGTAATTTTATCGCCGAGTTTGACGGCGCATAACCTTCAACTGGAGTCTGCCAAATTATCCAACTTTTTTGAGAGGAAGGGATGACCTTTTAGCTTTAATTTCGTACGTTTTTAAATTTTTTGGGTCCTTAGATTCAGTTTTGTGCGTCTTTTTAAAAAGCGCAAAAATCGCGCTTTTTATTGTAATTTTATCGCCGAGTTTGACGGCGCATAACCTTCAACTGGAGTCCGCCAAGTTATCCAACTTTTTTTAAAGGAAGGAATGACCTTTTAGCTTTAATTTCGTACGTTTTTAAATATTTTGGGTCATTAGATTCAGTTTTGTGCGTCTTTTTAAGAAGCGCAGAAATCGCGTTTTTTATTGTAATTATATCGCTGAGTTTGACGGCGCATATCTTTCAACTGGAGTGCGCCAAATTATCCAACTTTTTTGAGAGGAATGAATGATCTTTTAGCTTTAATTTCGTACGTTTCTAAATTTTTTGGGTCATTAGATTCAGTTTTGTGCGTCTTTTTAAGAAGCGCAGAAATCGCGTTTTTTATTGTAATTATATCGCTGAGTTTGACGGCGCATATCTTTCAACTGGAGTGCGCCAAATTATCCAACTTTTTTGAGAGGAATGAATGATCTTTTAGCTTTAATTTCGTACGTTTTTAAATTTTTTGGGTCATTAGATTCAGTTTTGTGCGTCTTTTTAAGAAGCGCAGAAATCGCGTTTTTTATTGTAATTTTATCGCCGAGTTTGACGGCGCATAACCTTCAACTGGAGTCCGCCAAATTATCCAACTTTTTTGAGAGGAAGAAATGATCTTTTAGCTTTAATTTCGTACGTTTCTAAATTTTTTGGGTCATTAGATTCAGTTTTGTGCGTCTTTTTAAGAAGCGCAGAAATCGCGTTTTTTATTGTAATTTTATCGCCGAGTTTGATGGCGCATATCTTTCAACTGAGGTCCGCCAAATTCTCCAACTTTTTGAGAGGAAGGAATGATCTTTTAGCTTTAATTTCGTACGTTTTTAAATTTTTTGGGTCATTAGATTCAGTTTTGTGCGTCTTTTTAAGAAGCGCAGAAATCGCGTTTTTTATTGTAATTTTATCGCCGAGTTTGCCGGGGTGTGTAATTTGATTTTGTAATTTTGAGACAGGAGATCTAATGCACCAGAAAGTGCCCAATTAATTAGTTAGTCTGGATAGTTAGTCTACTTGGTTCTAAACAAGTTATACATGTTATATTTATAGATGCAAATGGCATTGGTGAACCTGAAATCGAAACTGCAAATCAAAGTGTGGCGAATGTCGTTCCTTTGAGAGAACATCCCCAAAAATTCGTGGGTTAGTAGGAAATTTGATAATTTTGATAGCAAATCTAGGTACTAGACCGAACAACACATATTATTTGAAAGTGACTTGTAAAAATTCCAAAACTGGAAGAAGAGAAAAGAAGAAATGCGACAACTACAAGGGAAGGACGAAGGAGGTCAACAACTGCAATTAGAGGTCAATAGGACTGCATTTGTTATCAAACTGGAAAACGCTTACTATTGCCATTTTTTATTAATTGATTTATTGTTTTAGCACACTAACTTGTTATAAGTAGGAGAATCTGTTATTTTGGAATGTTTTTAAAATATTGGTCGCAATAAGAGTGGATGACATACAACTTGCAACAATGTAACAATATCCAAAAGTTATTTCAACTGGTCATTAAAGCTAATTTTCGTATTTAGCAATTTTTAGAGCTTTAGCCTTCTTGGTTTGATACTTAATGTTAAAATTTGTTATTCTTGGGTAGTTATAACATAGTGACACTATGTTGGACACTGTAATTAATTAGATTTTAAATTTTACACGTGGAAAAGTGCACAGTTTATTCTAAACTTATATACATGTAATCGCAGTCGGCTATCAATACACCGCTGTACGATGGGTTGCATATACAAAAATTTAAATGTCCTTGTACACGCCCCCTTTTAATAAAGTTTCTGTGCGTCTGTGCCTGGTACTAAAAATACCCATTAGGTTGGGTAGGGTGTAAATTTACAGTATGGATCGTAAAAAAATTCCAATAGAGTAAATACTAGCAATGACGAAAAACAGTAGATGGATGTCTGTTACTATTCTGCTGTGCTACTCCAGGATCTGCCGAAGTTTGGTCTTTTTTTGAACTTCTCTACTTTCTGCGTGGTTTTAATTTTGTGTTATTTAATTAATCGGTGAACTTTTTTTAAATTATTTGTATTCTATTTACTTTCGTGGTTATAATAATTAATGAATTTTTTGTTTTAGAGTATCGTTTTATACTAATTGGAAGAAATATTCTGTTTGCCGGTCCCAGCATGTATAGTAAAAACAGTGGATATTATCAAAGAATGTAAAGACCGAAGCATTCCCCCTGGAAAATGTTAAGTAAAGTAAAGGTGACTGCTTTCATTTTTATATAATTTTTAACGCTTCAGCATTGGCTGTGGGTTCTAGGGTATGTTTATGTTGATGGAATATGCTGATGTAGCATCGAGATGAACATAACATCTGTGTTCTCATTAGCGAGGCATACACGAGTGGATTATCAGTGCAGATTAGATGCGTAAAGATTTGATTTGACAGTTTCGGTTTGAATGAACTAAATCTTAAGATTCCCACTAACTATAATACCAAGTATGTGTGCATCAGATGTTCTTGTTGGTTCGAGGTATCAAGTCTGTCTTTTAGTGAAGGAAAATTCGACATTTTAGACGTATTTGATGTGGCGGGTGGTATTTTAGACAAGCTAAGAGATCTGGCGGACCATTTTGTCTAATCACACATGTTGATAGGAATAAAAATAAAACTATTATTTGCGCTTACCCACTAACGATATGATTTGCACCGATATATTTATGAATCTGGCTCACCATGTATCAGATATGGCAGATATTTAGCGCGTGAACAGCAACTGTATGAAGAGTGCCCATTACGTATGACTGGTATGACTAAATGCTAAAGTTTAAACTTTGTTACGACAATGTCATTTTACACGTAGGATTACTGGAGACAACTTATTTGACATCTTTAAAAAAATCATTTATGAATTCGAAAGGTAAATAGCAATGTCATTGTAATAAAAAGCAACCTTTGTTTAATCCAGTTATATAGTAGTAAGAAATCTCTAATTTTAGACAGAAGAAGCGAGAGTATCCCAACCTATCTACGTGATTGAAATATCCCCACACAAAATATTGTATATATGCTTTACAAGATGGTTTAGTTTAAAATAGGAGACAACTTGTATTTAAAGGGGTAAATATTATTTCATATTTAATTAAATATTTTATTGAAATCAAGAAAAAGTATTTTTAATGTAGAAATTGGATATTAGTTTTACGCCTAAGTGCGTCTTTCACCCCGAACGTGGAATTACCTATATGTTAGGCGCATTTAAACTTTTTTCTCTTTGGTATGATCGTTTTTTATACTTTTCTTGTTTTAGAAATTAGAATTCCAAAAGGCGTTAGAAGCTATACAACTATTTGGATACGTCATGCTACGACTGAAACTTGTGATGATTGATGATGAATGAAGATTTTGGAATTTAATGTTTGTGACTTCCTGAAGACCATTTACTTTAATTATTTGCTGTCAGTAATTAGAAATGGTAAGAAAAGTTATTTAAAAAAAATGTATTTTAATTGCGATTTTTAGATTACTTTTCCAACAACAAACTAAATAAATATATTCTAAATATAGGAATGTTTACTTGAAATTTTCCTAATTCGTTAAAGAGCATTGGTAAGCTGCTTTGGAACATAACAATGCGGTTTGGAACATAACAATAGAACAAGATTTCTGTTTGAAGATTCTTAGAAGATATATATTTACTATTTTCATTACGTTAACCGAATTCTGTTTTTTGTGTATTAAAAATAAGCACAAATGTTTATTATTAAGTGTCTAGCTGTCTAGTGGTTAATATCCTAAAAGATCTGGTTAATCAGAGGTCATTTCTAAAGCTCATTTCTGATTTATCGGAATTTTTAGGACAATCTTCATTAGACACCTACAAAGAATTATGTAAAATTTCGAAACTACTTGATGTTTTTGAAGGGGAAACGCTTTCATTTAGTTGGCTGAACTATAAATACTTTGTCCTGCACTTTGATTGTTCTACAGCAGACTAATATTAGTTAAAATGTTATTGTAACAAATCTTAATAATTGTTAAATCTTTTAAAGCAAATATGTAATATTATAATTAACTCTTCTTCTGATAAACTAGATTTAGTTATTAGAAAAATTAATGTTGTTAATTACTATGGTAACAGTTTTAGTTTCAATGTTTCTATTTTCAATTTGTGAATGAAACGTTTTGCTCATGAAAAATGAAAATTTAAATTAGTAAATAGTAATTGATAATAAATTATTTATCGATTTTGTGCTTCTAAGGACACCTAAAGAGCCTAACCAAGCTCGCTTAATCCAGTGTATAATACACTCGTTCGTAAATTTTTTAAATTGCTTCTCGTTAAAGTGGTTTTCTTGTTTTACTATTATAAATTATAAATCAGTAGTTGCAGCATTGTTTATATGTTAATGTATTAAAATTTATAATTATAGCATTAGTTTATTAATTAGTTAAAAGTATTATGTATTTTCCTTCTATATTGACCACTTTCTAAGTTGAAATAATGAAAAAATCGAAATTTGTTAAAACTCCAACTTTTTACGCCTACTAATACATAGGCAACACTTGTTACTCTCCCACTACATTGTAAATTTTAAACTCCATAGAAATTTACAGAGTGGGGTGGTCACATGACCACCAAAAGTTTATATAAGGCCGAGTTTTGCCATTCGAAAATTTTGTAATCTCCACTTCAAATCAGCTTCGAAGAGAAAATTTTAGCTTTGCTCGTGTGAAAATTCAACTTCAACTTTTTGAATTTTTTTTCTTGGAAGTTGTTAGAGGCATTGTTCTGAATATCTTTAGTGACTTTTGGATCATTTGGTCGAATATTAATGCGGGAAATTAAGTTAATTATTTATTCGTACCTACCACAGTTTAATTAACTCGGCATTCTTGTTTGGGAGGTGTTTGGCGCTTCTTAAGACGCCGTTATTTCTCTCTTCCGAGGAGAATTTATTTTTAAATTTATTTTTGTCTTATAATTATTATTGTATGTATGTAAATTACGTTGAAAAAAATAAACGATAGAAAGCAATAATTTCTTTTATTATAAGCTACCCTATTTACAAGCAAAATCCTCATTTTCGGACTAGATAGTTGGAAAGCAAAAGGGTGATAGGGTTTTGGAAATAAATTTTTAATTAAGAAGATACTTTTTGATTAAAGAAACATTTCAAATCATATAAGCGATAACGCCTCGTTTCATAACATAATGGCAATGCTTTTAAAATTCTTTTAAATAAATATTTCTCTCTAATTTATTTCGTTTACCTTATCGACCTTCTGCTCTCCTACTACCTAGCCGGAAAATTATAAATTTTGAAAGAAACCTTAAAAAGTAAATTTTTTTAAAAGTTTGAATTACGCAATTTTGAGGGTGCGATTCTTTAGCCTTACTATCGGGGAATATACTTGTTAAATTTGGGGGCTGCTGGTCCTCTAGTTTTGAAGATATTCAACATAAAACACAAAATTTGAAAATTTATAAAAGTTAAAATATCTTAAAAGTCGAATATCTTCAAAACTAGAGGACCAGCAGCCCCCAAATTTAACAAGTATATTCCCCGATAGTAGGGCTAAAGATTTGCATCCTCAGAATTGCATAATTTCGATTTTTTTAAACTAGGATTTTAAAAATTTCCTAATTTTAATTTTTAAATTTTACAATTTTCGGACAAGGTAGTAGGAGAGCAGAAGAGCGATAAGGTAATCGAAACTAAATTAAAGAGAAATATTTATTTAAACGAATTTTAAAAGCATTGCGATATCAGCGATAACGCCTCGTTTCATAACATATTGTGCCTTTAAATTTCTTTAAATATTTCCCTTTAATTTATTTTGATTACCTTATCGACCTTCTGCTCTCCTACTACCTTGTCCGAAAATTGTAAAATTTAAAGGAAATTTTTAAAAACCTAATTTTAAAAAATCAAAATTATGCAATTCTGAGGGTGCAAATCTTTAGCCCTACTATCGGGGAATATACTTGTTAAATTTGGGGGCTGCTGGTCCTCTAGTTTAGAAGATATTCGACTTTTAAGATATTTTAACTTTTATAAATTTTCAAATTTTGTGTTTTATGTTGAATATCTTCAAAACTAGAGGACCAGCAGCCCCCAAATTTAACAAGTATATTCCCCGATAGTAGGGCTAAAGATTTGCACCCTCAGAATTGCATAATTTTGGTTTTTTAAAATTAGGTTTTTAAAAATTTCCTTTAAATTTTACAATTTTCGGACAAGGTAGTAGGAGAGCAGAAGGTCGATAAGGTAATCAAAATAAATTAAAGGGAAATATTTAAAGAAATTTAAAGGCACAATATGTTATGAAACGAGGCGTTATCGCTGATATCGCAATGCTTTTAAAATTCGTTTAAATAAATATTTCTCTTTAATTTAGTTTCGATTACCTTATCGCTCTTCTGCTCTCCTACTACCTTGTCCGAAAATTGTAAAATTTAAAAATTAAAATTAGGAAATTTTTAAAATCCTAGTTTAAAAAAATCGAAATTATGCAATTCTGAGGATGCAAATCTTTAGCCCTACTATCGGGGAATATACTTGTTAAATTTGGGGGCTGCTGGTCCTCTAGTTTTGAAGATATTCGACTTTTAAGATATTTTAACTTTTATAAATTTTCAAATTTTGTGTTTTATGTTGAATATCTTCAAAACTAGAGGACCAGCAGCCCCCAAATTTAACAAGTATATTCCCCGATAGTAAGGCTAAAGAATCGCACCCTCAAAATTGCGTAATTCAAACTTTTAAAAAAATTTACTTTTTAAGGTTTCTTTCAAAATTTATAATTTTCCGGCTAGGTAGTAGGAGAGCAGAAGGTCGATAAGGTAAACGAAATAAATTAGAGAGAAATATTTATTTAAAAGAATTTTAAAAGCATTGCCATTATGTTATGAAACGAGGCGTTATCGCTTATATGATTTGAAATGTTTCTTTAATCAAAAAGTATCTTCTTAATTAAAAATTTATTTCCAAAACCCTATCACCCTTTTGCTTTCCAACTATCTAGTCCGAAAATGAGGATTTTGCTTGTAAATAGGGTAGCTTATAATAAAAGAAATTATTGCTTTCTATCGTTTATTTTTTTCAACGTAATTTACATACATACAATAATAATTATAAGACAAAAATAAATTTAAAAATAAATTCTCCTCGGAAGAGAGAAATAACGGCGTCTTAAGAAGCGCCAAACACCTCCCAAACAAGAATGCCGAGTTAATTAAACTGTGGTAGGTACGAATAAATAATTAACTTAATTTCCCGCATTAATATTCGACCAAATGATCCAAAAGTCACTAAAGATATTCAGAACAATGCCTCTAACAACTTCCAAGAAAAAAAATTCAAAAAGTTGAAGTTGAATTTTCACACGAGCAAAGCTAAAATTTTCTCTTCGAAGCTGATTTGAAGTGGAGATTACAAAATTTTCGAATGGCCAAACTCGGCCTTATATAAACTTTTGGTGGTCATGTGACCACCCCACTCTGTAAATTTCTATGGAGTTTAAAATTTACAATGTAGTGGGAGAGTAACAAGTGTTGCCTATGTATTAGTAGGCGTAAAAAGTTGGAGTTTTAACAAATTTCGATTTTTTCATTATTTCAACTTAGAAAGTGGTCAATATAGAAGGAAAATACATAATACTTTTAACTAATTAATAAACTAATGCTATAATTATAAATTTTAATACATTAACATATAAACAATGCTGCAACTACTGATTTATAATTTATAATAGTAAAACAAGAAAACCACTTTAACGAGAAGCAATTTAAAAAATTTACGAACGAGTGTATTATACACTGGATTAAGCGAGCTTGGTTAGGCTCTTTAGGTGTCCTTAGAAGCACAAAATCGATAAATAATTTATTATCAATTACTATTTACTAATTTAAATTTTCATTTTTCATGAGCAAAACGTTTCATTCACAAATTGAAAATAGAAACATTGAAACTAAAACTGTTACCATAGTAATTAACAACATTAATTTTTCTAATAACTAAATCTAGTTTATCAGAAGAAGAGTTAATTATAATATTACATATTTGCTTTAAAAGATTTAACAATTATTAAGATTTGTTACAATAACATTTTAACTAATATTAGTCTGCTGTAGAACAATCAAAGTGCAGGACAAAGTATTTATAGTTCAGCCAACTAAATGAAAGCGTTTCCCCTTCAAAAACATCAAGTAGTTTCGAAATTTTACATAATTCTTTGTAGGTGTCTAATGAAGATTGTCCTAAAAATTCCGATAAATCAGAAATGAGCTTTAGAAATGACCTCTGATTAACCAGATCTTTTAGGATATTAACCACTAGACAGCTAGACACTTAATAATAAACATTTGTGCTTATTTTTAATACACAAAAAACAGAATTCGGTTAACGTAATGAAAATAGTAAATATATATCTTCTAAGAATCTTCAAACAGAAATCTTGTTCTATTGTTATGTTCCAAACCGCATTGTTATGTTCCAAAGCAGCTTACCAATGCTCTTTAACGAATTAGGAAAATTTCAAGTAAACATTCCTATATTTAGAATATATTTATTTAGTTTGTTGTTGGAAAAGTAATCTAAAAATCGCAATTAAAATACATTTTTTTTAAATAACTTTTCTTACCATTTCTAATTACTGACAGCAAATAATTAAAGTAAATGGTCTTCAGGAAGTCACAAACATTAAATTCCAAAATCTTCATTCATCATCAATCATCACAAGTTTCAGTCGTAGCATGACGTATCCAAATAGTTGTATAGCTTCTAACGCCTTTTGGAATTCTAATTTCTAAAACAAGAAAAGTATAAAAAACGATCATACCAAAGAGAAAAAAGTTTAAATGCGCCTAACATATAGGTAATTCCACGTTCGGGGTGAAAGACGCACTTAGGCGTAAAACTAATATCCAATTTCTACATTAAAAATACTTTTTCTTGATTTCAATAAAATATTTAATTAAATATGAAATAATATTTACCCCTTTAAATACAAGTTGTCTCCTATTTTAAACTAAACCATCTTGTAAAGCATATATACAATATTTTGTGTGGGGATATTTCAATCACGTAGATAGGTTGGGATACTCTCGCTTCTTCTGTCTAAAATTAGAGATTTCTTACTACTATATAACTGGATTAAACAAAGGTTGCTTTTTATTACAATGACATTGCTATTTACCTTTCGAATTCATAAATGATTTTTTTAAAGATGTCAAATAAGTTGTCTCCAGTAATCCTACGTGTAAAATGACATTGTCGTAACAAAGTTTAAACTTTAGCATTTAGTCATACCAGTCATACGTAATGGGCACTCTTCATACAGTTGCTGTTCACGCGCTAAATATCTGCCATATCTGATACATGGTGAGCCAGATTCATAAATATATCGGTGCAAATCATATCGTTAGTGGGTAAGCGCAAATAATAGTTTTATTTTTATTCCTATCAACATGTGTGATTAGACAAAATGGTCCGCCAGATCTCTTAGCTTGTCTAAAATACCACCCGCCACATCAAATACGTCTAAAATGTCGAATTTTCCTTCACTAAAAGACAGACTTGATACCTCGAACCAACAAGAACATCTGATGCACACATACTTGGTATTATAGTTAGTGGGAATCTTAAGATTTAGTTCATTCAAACCGAAACTGTCAAATCAAATCTTTACGCATCTAATCTGCACTGATAATCCACTCGTGTATGCCTCGCTAATGAGAACACAGATGTTATGTTCATCTCGATGCTACATCAGCATATTCCATCAACATAAACATACCCTAGAACCCACAGCCAATGCTGAAGCGTTAAAAATTATATAAAAATGAAAGCAGTCACCTTTACTTTACTTAACATTTTCCAGGGGGAATGCTTCGGTCTTTACATTCTTTGATAATATCCACTGTTTTTACTATACATGCTGGGACCGGCAAACAGAATATTTCTTCCAATTAGTATAAAACGATACTCTAAAACAAAAAATTCATTAATTATTATAACCACGAAAGTAAATAGAATACAAATAATTTAAAAAAAGTTCACCGATTAATTAAATAACACAAAATTAAAACCACGCAGAAAGTAGAGAAGTTCAAAAAAAGACCAAACTTCGGCAGATCCTGGAGTAGCACAGCAGAATAGTAACAGACATCCATCTACTGTTTTTCGTCATTGCTAGTATTTACTCTATTGGAATTTTTTTACGATCCATACTGTAAATTTACACCCTACCCAACCTAATGGGTATTTTTAGTACCAGGCACAGACGCACAGAAACTTTATTAAAAGGGGGCGTGTACAAGGACATTTAAATTTTTGTATATGCAACCCATCGTACAGCGGTGTATTGATAGCCGACTGCGATTACATGTATATAAGTTTAGAATAAACTGTGCACTTTTCCACGTGTAAAATTTAAAATCTAATTAATTACAGTGTCCAACATAGTGTCACTATGTTATAACTACCCAAGAATAACAAATTTTAACATTAAGTATCAAACCAAGAAGGCTAAAGCTCTAAAAATTGCTAAATACGAAAATTAGCTTTAATGACCAGTTGAAATAACTTTTGGATATTGTTACATTGTTGCAAGTTGTATGTCATCCACTCTTATTGCGACCAATATTTTAAAAACATTCCAAAATAACAGATTCTCCTACTTATAACAAGTTAGTGTGCTAAAACAATAAATCAATTAATAAAAAATGGCAATAGTAAGCGTTTTCCAGTTTGATAACAAATGCAGTCCTATTGACCTCTAATTGCAGTTGTTGACCTCCTTCGTCCTTCCCTTGTAGTTGTCGCATTTCTTCTTTTCTCTTCTTCCAGTTTTGGAATTTTTACAAGTCACTTTCAAATAATATGTGTTGTTCGGTCTAGTACCTAGATTTGCTATCAAAATTATCAAATTTCCTACTAACCCACGAATTTTTGGGGATGTTCTCTCAAAGGAACGACATTCGCCACACTTTGATTTGCAGTTTCGATTTCAGGTTCACCAATGCCATTTGCATCTATAAATATAACATGTATAACTTGTTTAGAACCAAGTAGACTAACTATCCAGACTAACTAATTAATTGGGCACTTTCTGGTGCATTAGATCTCCTGTCTCAAAATTACAAAATCAAATTACACACCCCGGCAAACTCGGCGATAAAATTACAATAAAAAACGCGATTTCTGCGCTTCTTAAAAAGACGCACAAAACTGAATCTAATGACCCAAAAAATTTAAAAACGTACGAAATTAAAGCTAAAAGATCATTCCTTCCTCTCAAAAAGTTGGAGAATTTGGCGGACCTCAGTTGAAAGATATGCGCCATCAAACTCGGCGATAAAATTACAATAAAAAACGCGATTTCTGCGCTTCTTAAAAAGACGCACAAAACTGAATCTAATGACCCAAAAAATTTAGAAACGTACGAAATTAAAGCTAAAAGATCATTTCTTCCTCTCAAAAAAGTTGGATAATTTGGCGGACTCCAGTTGAAGGTTATGCGCCGTCAAACTCGGCGATAAAATTACAATAAAAAACGCGATTTCTGCGCTTCTTAAAAAGACGCACAAAACTGAATCTAATGACCCAAAAAATTTAAAAACGTACGAAATTAAAGCTAAAAGATCATTCATTCCTCTCAAAAAAGTTGGATAATTTGGCGCACTCCAGTTGAAAGATATGCGCCGTCAAACTCAGCGATATAATTACAATAAAAAACGCGATTTCTGCGCTTCTTAAAAAGACGCACAAAACTGAATCTAATGACCCAAAAAATTTAGAAACGTACGAAATTAAAGCTAAAAGATCATTTCTTCCTCTCAAAAAAGTTGGATAATTTGGCGGACTCCAGTTGAAGGTTATGCGCCGTCAAACTCGGCGATAAAATTACAATAAAAAACGCGATTTCTGCGCTTCTTAAAAAGACGCACAAAACTGAATCTAATGACCCAAAAAATTTAAAAACGTACGAAATTAAAGCTAAAAGGTCATTCCTTCCTCTCAAAAAAGTTGGATAATTTGGCGGACTCCAGTTGAAGGTTATGCGCCGTCAAACTCGGCGATAAAATTACAATAAAAAACGCGATTTCTGCGCTTCTTAAAAAGACGCACAAAACTGAATCTAATGACCCAAAAAATTTAAAAACGTACGAAATTAAAGCTAAAAGATCATTCCTTCCTCTCACAAAAGTTGGATAATTTGGCGGACTCCAGTTGAAGGTTATGCGCCGTCAAACTCGGCGATAAAATTACAATAAAAAACGCGATTTCTGCGCTTCTTAAAAAGACGCACAAAACTGAATCTAATGACCCAAAAAATTTAAAAACGTACGAAATTAAAGCTAAAAGGTCATTCCTTCCTCTCAAAAAAGTTGGATAATTTGGCGGACTCCAGTTGAAGGTTATGCGCCGTCAAACTCGGCGATAAAATTACAATAAAAAACGCGATTTCTGCGCTTCTTAAAAAGACGCACAAAACTGAATCTAATGACCCAAAAAATTTAAAAACGTACGAAATTAAAGCTAAAAGATCATTCCTTCCTCTCACAAAAGTTGGATAATTTGGCGGACTCCAGTTGAAGGTTATGCGCCGTCAAACTCGGCGATAAAATTACAATAAAAAACGCGATTTCTGCGCTTCTTAAAAAGACGCACAAAACTGAATCTAATGACCCAAAAAATTTAAAAACGTACGAAATTAAAGCTAAAAGATCATTCCTTCCTCTCAAAAAGTTGGAGAATTTGGCGGACTCCAGTTGAAAGATATGCGCCATCAAACTCGGCGATAAAATTACAATAAAAAACGCGATTTCTGCGCTTCTTAAAAAGACGCACAAAACTGAATCTAATGACCCAAAAAATTTAAAAACGTACGAAATTAAAGCTAAAAGATCATTCATTCCTCTCAAAAAAGTTGGATAATTTGGCGCACTCCAGTTGAAAGATATGCGCCGTCAAACTCAGCGATATAATTACAATAAAAAACGCGATTTCTGCGCTTCTTAAAAAGACGCACAAAACTGAATCTAATGACCCAAAAAATTTAGAAACGTACGAAATTAAAGCTAAAAGATCATTCCTTCCTCTCAAAAAAGTTGGATAATTTGGCGGACTCCAGTTGAAGGTTATGCGCCGTCAAACTAGGCGATAAAATTACAATAAAAAACGCGATTTCTGCGCTTCTTAAAAAGACGCACAAAACTGAATCTAATGACCCAAAAAATTTAAAAACGTAAGAAATTAAAGCTAAAAGATCATTCATTCCTCTCAAAAAAGTTGGATAATTTGGCGCACTCCAGTTGAAAGATATGCGCCGTCAAACTCAGCGATATAATTACAATAAAAAACGCGATTTCTGCGCTTCTTAAAAAGACGCACAAAACTGAATCTAATGACCCAAAAAATTTAGAAACGTACGAAATTAAAGCTAAAAGATCATTCCTTCCTCTCAAAAAAGTTGGATAATTTGGCGGACTCCAGTTGAAGGTTATGCGCCGTCAAACTAGGCGATAAAATTACAATAAAAAACGCGATTTCTGCGCTTCTTAAAAAGACGCACAAAACTGAATCTAATGACCCAAAAAATTTAAAAACGTAAGAAATTAAAGCTAAAAGATCATTCATTCCTCGCAAAAAAGTTGGATAGTTTGGCGCACTCCAGTTGAAAGATATGCGCCGTCAAACTCAGCGATATAATTACAATAAAAAACGCGATTTCTGCGCTTCTTAAAAAGACGCACAAAACTGAATCTAATGACCCAAAAAATTTAGAAACGTACGAAATTAAAGCTAAAAGATCATTCCTTCCTCTCAAAAAAGTTGGATAATTTGGCGGACTCCAGTTGAAGGTTATGCGCCGTCAAACTAGGCGATAAAATTACAATAAAAAACGCGATTTCTGCGCTTCTTAAAAAGACGCACAAAACTGAATCTAATGACCCAAAAAATTTAAAAACGTAAGAAATTAAAGCTAAAAGATCATTCATTCCTCTCAAAAAAGTTGAATAATTTGGCGCACTCCAGTTGAAAGATATGCGCCGTCAAACTCAGCGATATAATTACAATAAAAAACGCGATTTCTGCGCTTCTTAAAAAGACGCACAAAACTGAATCTAATGACCCAAAAAATTTAGAAACGTACGAAATTAAAGCTAAAAGATCATTCCGTCCTCTCAAAAAAGTTGAATAATTTGGCGGAATCCAGTTGAAGGTTATGCGCCGTTAAACTCGGCGATAAAATTACAATAAAAAACGCGATTTCTGCGCTTCTTAAAAAGACGCACAAAACTGAATCTAATGACCCAAAAAATTTAAAGACGTACGAAATTAAAGCTATAAGGTCATTCCTTCCTCTCAAAAAAGTTGGATAATTTGGCGGACTCCAGTTGAAGGTTATGCGCCGTCAAACTAGGCGATAAAATTACAATAAAAAACGCGATTTCTGCGCTTCTTAAAAAGACGCACAAAACTGAATCTAATGACCCAAAAAATTTAAAAACGTACGAAATTAAAGCTAAAAGGTCATTCCTTCCTCTCAAAAAAGTTTGATAAATTGGCGGACTCCAGTTGAAGGTTATGCGCCGTTAAACTCGGCGATAAAATTACAATAAAAAACGCGATTTCTGCGCTTCTTAAAAAGACGCACAAAACTGAATCTAATGACCCAAAAAATTTAAAAACGTACGAAATTAAAGCTAAAAGATCATTCCTTCCCCTCAAAAAAGTTGGATAATTTGGCGGACTCCAGTTGAAGGTTATGCGCCGTCAAACTAGGCGATAAAATTACAATAAAAAACGCGATTTCTGCGCTTCTTAAAAAGACGCACAAAACTGAATCTAATGACCCAAAAAATTTAAAAACGTAAGAAATTAAAGCTAAAAGGTCATTCCTTCCTCTCAAAAAAGTTGGATAATTTGGCGGACTCCAGTTGAAGGTTATGCGCCGTCAAACTCGGCGTGAAATTACAATAAAAAACGCGATTTCTGCGCTTCTTAAAAAGACGCACAAAACTGAATCTAATGACCCCAAAAATTTAAAAACGTACGAAATTAAAGCTATAAGGTCATTCCTTCCTCTCAAAAAAGTTTGATAAATTGGCGGTCTCCAGTTGAAGGTTATGCGCCGTCAAACTAGGCGATAAAATTACAATAAAAAACGCGATTTCTGCGCTTCTTAAAAAGACGCTCAAAACTGAATCTAATGACCCAAAAAATTTAAAAACGTACGAAATTAAAGCTAAAAGATCATTCCTTCCCCTCAAAAAAGTTGGATAATTTGGCGGACTCCAGTTGAAGGTTATGCGCCGTTAAACTCGGCGATAAAATTACAATAAAAAACGCGATTTCTGCGCTTCTTAAAAAGACGCACAAAACTGAATCTAATGACCCAAAAAATTTAAAAACGTACGAAATTAAAGCTAAAAGATCATTCATTCCTCTCAAAAAAGTTGGATAATTTGGCGGACTCCAGTTGAAAGATATGCGCCGTCAAACTCAGCGATATAATTACAATAAAAAACGCGATTTCTGCGCTTCTTAAAAAGACGCACAAAACTGAATCTAATGACCCAAAAAATTTAGAAACGTACGAAATTAAAGCTAAAAGATCATTCCGTCCTCTCAAAAAAGTTGGATAATTTGGCGGACTCCAATTGAAGGTTATGCGCCGTCAAACTCGGCGATAAAATTACAATAAAAAACGCGATTTCTGCGCTTCTTAAAAAGACGCACAAAACTGAATCTAATGACCCAAAAAATTTAAAAACGTACGAAATTAAAGCTAAAAGGTCATTCCTTCCTCTCAAAAAAGTTGGATAAATTGGCGGACTCCAGTTGAAGGTTATGCGCCGTCAAACTAAGCGATAAAATTACAATAAAAAACGCGATTTCTGCGCTTCTTAAAAAGACGCTCAAAACTGAATCTAATGACCCAAAAAATTTAAAAACGTACGAAATTAAAGCTAAAAGATCATTCATTCCTCTCAAAAAAGTTGGATAATTTGGCGGACTCCAGTTGAAAGATATGCGCCGTCAAACTCGGCGATAAAATTACAATAAAAAACGCGATTTCTGCGCTTCTTAAAAAGACGCACAAAACTGAATCTAATGACCCAAAAAATTTAAAAACGTACGAAATTAAAGCTAAAAGGTCATTCCTTCCTCTCAAAAAAGTTGGATAAATTGGCGGACTCCAGTTGAAGGTTATGCGCCGTCAAACTCGGCGATAAAATTACAATAAAAAACGCGATTTCTGCGCTTCTTAAAAAGACGCACAAAACTGAATCTAATGACCCAAAAAATTTAAAAACGTACGAAATTAAAGCTAAAAGGTCATTCCTTCCTCTCAAAAAAGTTGGATAATTTGGCAGACTCCAGTTGAAGGTTATGCGCCGTCAAACTCGGCGATAAAATTACAATAAAAAACGCGATTTCTGCGCTTCTTAAAAAGACGCACAAAACTGAATCTAATGACCCAAAAAATTTAAAAACGTACGAAATTAAAGCTAAAAGGCCATTCCTTCCTCTCAAAAAGTTGGATAATTTGGCGGACTCCAGTTGAAGGTTATGCGCCGTCAAACTCGGCGATAAAATAACAATAAAAAACGCGATTTCTGCGCTTCTTAAAAAGACGCTCAAAACTGAATCTAATGACCCAAAAAATTTAAAAACGTACGAAATTAAAGCTAAAAGAACATTCATTCCTCTCAAAAAACTTGGATAATTTGGCGGACTCCAGTTGAAGGTTATGCGCCGTCAAACTCGGCGATAAAATTACAATAAAAAACGCGATTTCTGCGCTTCTTAAAAAGACGCACAAAACTGAATCTAATGACCCAAAAAATTTAAAAACGTACGAAATTAAAGCTAAAAGATCATTCATTCCTCTCAAAAAAGTTGGATAATTTGGCGCACTCCAGTTGAAAGATATGCGCCGTCAAACTCAGCGATATAATTACAATAAAAAACGCGATTTCTGCGCTTCTTAAAAAGACGCACAAAACTGAATCTAATGACCCAAAAAATTTAGAAACGTACGAAATTAAAGCTAAAAGATCATTCCTTCCTCTCAAAAAAGTTGGATAATTTGGCGGACTCCAGTTGAAGGTTATGCGCCGTCAAACTAGGCGATAAAATTACAATAAAAAACGCGATTTCTGCGCTTCTTAAAAAGACGCACAAAACTGAATCTAATGACCCAAAAAATTTAAAAACGTAAGAAATTAAAGCTAAAAGATCATTCATTCCTCTCAAAAAAGTTGGATAATTTGGCGCACTCCAGTTGAAAGATATGCGCCGTCAAACTCAGCGATATAATTACAATAAAAAACGCGATTTCTGCGCTTCTTAAAAAGACGCACAAAACTGAATCTAATGACCCAAAAAATTTAGAAACGTACGAAATTAAAGCTAAAAGATCATTCCTTCCTCTCAAAAAAGTTGGATAATTTGGCGGACTCCAGTTGAAGGTTATGCGCCGTCAAACTAGGCGATAAAATTACAATAAAAAACGCGATTTCTGCGCTTCTTAAAAAGACGCACAAAACTGAATCTAATGACCCAAAAAATTTAAAAACGTAAGAAATTAAAGCTAAAAGATCATTCATTCCTCGCAAAAAAGTTGGATAGTTTGGCGCACTCCAGTTGAAAGATATGCGCCGTCAAACTCAGCGATATAATTACAATAAAAAACGCGATTTCTGCGCTTCTTAAAAAGACGCACAAAACTGAATCTAATGACCCAAAAAATTTAGAAACGTACGAAATTAAAGCTAAAAGATCATTCCTTCCTCTCAAAAAAGTTGGATAATTTGGCGGACTCCAGTTGAAGGTTATGCGCCGTCAAACTAGGCGATAAAATTACAATAAAAAACGCGATTTCTGCGCTTCTTAAAAAGACGCACAAAACTGAATCTAATGACCCAAAAAATTTAAAAACGTAAGAAATTAAAGCTAAAAGATCATTCATTCCTCTCAAAAAAGTTGGATAATTTGGCGCACTCCAGTTGAAAGATATGCGCCGTCAAACTCAGCGATATAATTACAATAAAAAACGCGATTTCTGCGCTTCTTAAAAAGACGCACAAAACTGAATCTAATGACCCAAAAAATTTAGAAACGTACGAAATTAAAGCTAAAAGATCATTCCTTCCTCTCAAAAAAGTTGGATAATTTGGCGGACTCCAGTTGAAGGTTATGCGCCGTCAAACTAGGCGATAAAATTACAATAAAAAACGCGATTTCTGCGCTTCTTAAAAAGACGCACAAAACTGAATCTAATGACCCAAAAAATTTAAAAACGTAAGAAATTAAAGCTAAAAGATCATTCATTCCTCTCAAAAAAGTTGGATAATTTGGCGGACTCCAGTTGAAAGATATGCGCCGTCAAACTCAGCGATATAATTACAATAAAAAACGCGATTTCTGCGCTTCTTAAAAAGACGCACAAAACTGAATCTAATGACCCAAAAAATTTAGAAACGTACGAAATTAAAGCTAAAAGATCATTCCGTCCTCTCAAAAAAGTTGAATAATTTGGCGGAATCCAGTTGAAGGTTATGCGCCGTTAAACTCGGCGATAAAATTACAATAAAAAACGCGATTTCTGCGCTTCTTAAAAAGACGCACAAAACTGAATCTAATGACCCAAAAAATTTAAAGACGTACGAAATTAAAGCTATAAGGTCATTCCTTCCTCTCAAAAAAGTTGGATAATTTGGCGGACTCCAGTTGAAGGTTATGCGCCGTCAAACTAGGCGATAAAATTACAATAAAAAACGCGATTTCTGCGCTTCTTAAAAAGACGCACAAAACTGAATCTAATGACCCAAAAAATTTAAAAACGTAAGAAATTAAAGCTAAAAGGTCATTCCTTCCTCTCAAAAAAGTTGGATAATTTGGCGGACTCCAGTTGAAGGTTATGCGCCGTCAAACTCGGCGTGAAATTACAATAAAAAACGCGATTTCTGCGCTTCTTAAAAAGACGCACAAAACTGAATCTAATGACCCCAAAAATTTAAAAACGTACGAAATTAAAGCTATAAGGTCATTCCTTCCTCTCAAAAAAGTTTGATAAATTGGCGGTCTCCAGTTGAAGGTTATGCGCCGTCAAACTAGGCGATAAAATTACAATAAAAAACGCGATTTCTGCGCTTCTTAAAAAGACGCTCAAAACTGAATCTAATGACCCAAAAAATTTAAAAACGTACGAAATTAAAGCTAAAAGATCATTCCTTCCCCTCAAAAAAGTTGGATAATTTGGCGGACTCCAGTTGAAGGTTATGCGCTGTTAAACTCGGCGATAAAATTACAATAAAAAACGCGATTTCTGCGCTTCTTAAAAAGACGCACAAAACTGAATCTAATGACCCAAAAAATTTAAAAACGTACGAAATTAAAGCTAAAAGATCATTCATTCCTCTCAAAAAAGTTGGATAATTTGGCGGACTCCAGTTGAAAGATATGCGCCGTCAAACTCAGCGATATAATTACAATAAAAAACGCGATTTCTGCGCTTCTTAAAAAGACGCACAAAACTGAATCTAATGACCCAAAAAATTTAGAAACGTACGAAATTAAAGCTAAAAGATCATTCCGTCCTCTCAAAAAAGTTGGATAATTTGGCGGACTCCAATTGAAGGTTATGCGCCGTCAAACTCGGCGATAAAATTACAATAAAAAACGCGATTTCTGCGCTTCTTAAAAAGACGCACAAAACTGAATCTAATGACCCAAAAAATTTAAAAACGTACGAAATTAAAGCTAAAAGGTCATTCCTTCCTCTCAAAAAAGTTGGATAAATTGGCGGACTCCAGTTGAAGGTTATGCGCCGTCAAACTAAGCGATAAAATTACAATAAAAAACGCGATTTCTGCGCTTCTTAAAAAGACGCTCAAAACTGAATCTAATGACCCAAAAAATTTAAAAACGTACGAAATTAAAGCTAAAAGATCATTCATTCCTCTCAAAAAAGTTGGATAATTTGGCGGACTCCAGTTGAAAGATATGCGCCGTCAAACTCGGCGATAAAATTACAATAAAAAACGCGATTTCTGCGCTTCTTAAAAAGACGCACAAAACTGAATCTAATGACCCAAAAAATTTAAAAACGTACGAAATTAAAGCTAAAAGGTCATTCCTTCCTCTCAAAAAAGTTGGATAAATTGGCGGACTCCAGTTGAAGGTTATGCGCCGTCAAACTCGGCGATAAAATTACAATAAAAAACGCGATTTCTGCGCTTCTTAAAAAGACGCACAAAACTGAATCTAATGACCCAAAAAATTTAAAAACGTACGAAATTAAAGCTAAAAGGTCATTCCTCCCTCTCAAAAAAGTTGGATAATTTGGCAGACTCCAGTTGAAGGTTATGCGCCGTCAAACTCGGCGATAAAATTACAATAAAAAACGCGATTTCTGCGCTTCTTAAAAAGACGCACAAAACTGAATCTAATGACCCAAAAAATTTAAAAACGTACGAAATTAAAGCTAAAAGGCCATTCCTTCCTCTCAAAAAGTTGGATAATTTGGCGGACTCCAGTTGAAGGTTATGCGCCGTCAAACTCGGCGATAAAATAACAATAAAAAACGCGATTTCTGCGCTTCTTAAAAAGACGCTCAAAACTGAATCTAATGACCCAAAAAATTTAAAAACGTACGAAATTAAAGCTAAAAGAACATTCATTCCTCTCAAAAAACTTGGATAATTTGGCGGACTCCAGTTGAAGGTTATGCGCCGTCAAACTCGGCGATAAAATTACAATAAAAAACGCGATTTCTGCGCTTCTTAAAAAGACGCACAAAACTGAATCTAATGACCCAAAAAATTTAAAAACGTACGAAATTAAAGCTAAAAGGCCATTCCTTCCTCTCAAAAAGTTGGATAATTTGGCGGACTCCAGTTGAAGGTTATGCGCCGTCAAACTCGGCGATAAAATTACAATAAAAAACGCGATTTCTGCGCTTCTTAAAAAGACGCACAAAACTGAATCTAATGACCCAAAAAATTTAAAAACGTACGAAATTAAAGCTAAAAGGCCATTCCTTCCTCTCAAAAAGTTGGATAATTTGGCGGACTCCAGTTGAAGGTTATGCGCCGTCAAACTCGGCGATAAAATTACAATAAAAAACGCGATTTCTGCGCTTCTTAACAAGACGCACAAAACTGAATCTAATGACCCAAAAAATTTAAAAACGTACGAAATTAAAGCTAAAAGGCCATTCCTTCCTCTCAAAAAGTTGGATAATTTGGCGGACTCCAGTTGAAGGTTATGCGCCGTCAAACTCGGCGATAAAATTACAATAAAAAACGCGATTTCTGCGCTTCTTAAAAAGACGCTCAAAACTGAATCTAATGACCCAAAAAATTTAAAAACGTACGAAATTAAAGCTAAAAGATCATTCATTCCTCTCAAAAAGTTGGATAATTTGGCGGACTCCAGTTGAAAGATATGCGCCGTCAAACTCAGCGATATAATTACAATAAAAAACGCGATTTCTGCGCTTCTTAAAAAGACGCACAAAACTGAATCTAATGACCCAAAAAATTTAAAGACGTACGAAATTAAAGCTAAAAGGTCATTCCTTCCTCTCAAAAAAGTTGGATAATTTGGCGGACTCCAGTTGAAGGTTATGCGCAGTCAAACTAGGCGATAAAATTACAATAAAAAACGCGATTTCTGCGCTTCTTAAAAAGACGCACAAAACTGAATCTAATGACCCAAAAAATTTAAAAACGTACGAAATTAAAGCTAAAAGGTCATTCCTTCCTCTCAAAAAAGTTGGATAAATTGGCGGACTCCAGTTGAAGGTTATGCGCCGTCAAACTAGGCGATAAAATTACAATAAAAAACGCGATTTCTGCGCTTCTTAAAAAGACGCTCAAAACTGAATCTAATGACCCAAAAAATTTAAAAACGTACGAAATTAAAGCTAAAAGATCATTCCTTCCTCTCAAAAAAAGTGGATAATTTGGCGGACTCCAGGCGAAGGTTATGCGCCGTTAAACTCGGCGATAAAATTACAATAAAAAACGCGATTTCTGCGCTTCTTAAAAAGACGCACAAAACTGAATCTAATGACCCAAAAAATTCAAAAACGTACGAAATTAAAGCTAAAAGGTCATTCCTTCCTCTCAAAAAAGTTGGATAAATTGGCGGACTCCAGTTGAAGGTTATGCGCCGTCAAACTCGGCGATAAAATTACAATAAAAAACGCGATTTCTGCGCTTCTTAAAAAGACGCACAAAACTGAATCTAATGACCCAAAAAATTCAAAAACGTACGAAATTAAAGCTAAAAGGTCATTCCTTCCTCTCAAAAAAGTTGGATAAATTGGCGGACTCCAGTTGAAGGTTATGCGCCGTCAAACTCGGCGATAAAATTACAATAAAAAACGCGATTTCTGCGCTTCTTAAAAAGACGCACAAAACTGAATCTAATGACCCAAAAAATTCAAAAACGTACGAAATTAAAGCTAAAAGGTCATTCCTTCCTCTCAAAAAAGTTGGATAATTTGGCGGACTCCAGTTGAAGGTTATGCGCCGTCAAACTCGGCGATAAAATTACAATAAAAAACGCGATTTCTGCGCTTCTTAAAAAGACGCACAAAACTGAATCTAATGACCCAAAAAATTCAAAAACGTACGAAATTAAAGCTAAAAGGTCATTCCTTCCTCTCAAAAAAGTTGGATAAATTGGCGGACTCCAGTTGAAGGTTATGCGCCGTCAAACTCGGCGATAAAATTACAATAAAAAACGCGATTTCTGCGCTTCTTAAAAAGACGCACAAAACTGAATCTAATGACCCAAAAAATTTAAAAACGTACGAAATTAAAGCTAAAAGATCATTCCTTCCTCTCAAAAAAGTTGGATAATTTGGCGGACTCCAGTTGAAGGTTATGCGCCGTCAAACTCGGCGATAAAATTACAATAAAAAACGCGATTTCTGCGCTTCTTAAAAAGACGCACAAAACTGAATCTAATGACCCAAAAAATTTAAAAACGTACGAAATTAAAGCTAAAAGGTCATTCCTTCCTCTTAAAAAAGTTGGATAATTTGGCGGACTCCAGTTGAAGGTTATGCGCCGTCAAACTAGGCGATAAAATTACAATAAAAAACGCAATTTCTGCGCTTCTTAAAAAGACGCACAAAACTGAATCTAATGACCCAAAAAATTTAAAAACGTACGAAATTAAAGCTAAAAGGTCATTCCTTCCTCTCAAAAAAGTTGGATAAATTGGCGGACTCCAGTTGAAGGTTATGCGCCGTCAAACTAGGCGATAAAATTACAATAAAAAACGCGATTTCTGCGCTTCTTAAAAAGACGCTCAAAACTGAATCTAATGACCCAAAAAATTTAAAAACGTACGAAATTAAAGCTAAAAGATCATTCCTTCCTCTCAAAAAAGTTGGATAATTTGGCGGACTCCAGTTGAAGGTTATGCGCCGTCAAACTAGGCGATAAAATTACAATAAAAAACGCGATTTCTGCGCTTCTTAAAAAGACGCTCAAAACTGAATCTAATGACCCAAAAAATTTAAAAACGTACGAAATTAAAGCTAAAAGATCATTCCTTCCTCTCAAAAAAAGTGGATAATTTGGCGGACTCCAGGCGAAGGTTATGCGCCGTTAAACTCGGCGATAAAATTACAATAAAAAACGCGATTTCTGCGCTTCTTAAAAAGACGCACAAAACTGAATCTAATGACCCAAAAAATTTAAAAACGTACGAAATTAAAGCTAAAAGGTCATTTCTTCCTCTCAAAAAAGTTGGATAAATTGGCGGACTCCAGTTGAAGGTTATGCGCCGTCAAACTCGGCGATAAAATTACAATAAAAAACGCGATTTCTGCGCTTCTTAAAAAGACGCACAAAACTGAATCTAATGACCCAAAAAATTTAAAAACGTACGAAATTAAAGCTAAAAGATCATTCCTTCCTCTCAAAAAAGTTGGATAATTTGGCGGACTCCAGTTGAAGGTTATGCGCCGTCAAACTCGGCGATAAAATTACAATAAAAAACGCGATTTCTGCGCTTCTTAAAAAGACGCACAAAACTGAATCTAATGTCCCAAAAAATTTAAAAACGTACGAAATTAAAGCTAAAAGGTCATTCCTTCCTCTTAAAAAAGTTGGATAATTTGGCGGACTCCAGTTGAAGGTTATGCGCCGTCAAACTAGGCGATAAAATTACAATAAAAAACGCGATTTCTGCGCTTCTTAAAAAGACGCACAAAACTGAATCTAATGACCCAAAAAATTTAAAAACGTACGAAATTAAAGCTAAAAGGTCATTCCTTCCTCTCAAAAAAGTTGGATAAATTGGCGGACTCCAGTTGAAGGTTATGCGCCGTCAAACTAGGCGTTAAAATTACAATAAAAAACGCGATTTCTGCGCTTCTTAAAAAGACGCTCAAAACTGAATCTAATGACCCAAAAAATTTAAAAACGTACGAAATTAAAGCTAAAAGATCATTCCTTCCTCTCAAAAAAGTTGGATAATTTGGCGGACTCCAGTTGAAGGTTATGCGCCGTTAAACTCGGCGATAAAATTACAATAAAAAACGCGATTTCTGCGCTTCTTAAAAAGACGCACAAAACTGAATCTAATGACCCAAAAAATTTAAAAACGTACGAAATTAAAGCTAAAAGGTCATTCCTTCCTCTCAAAAAAGTTGGATAAATTGGCGGACTCCAGTTGAAGGTTATGCGCCGTCAAACTAGGCGTTAAAATTACAATAAAAAACGCGATTTCTGCGCTTCTTAAAAAGACGCACAAAACTGAATCTAATGACCCAAAAAATTTAAAAACGTACGAAATTAAAGCTAAAAGGTCATTCCTTCCTCTCAAAAAAGTTGGATAAATTGGCGGACTCCAGTTGAAGGTTATGCGCCGTCAAACTAGGCGTTAAAATTACAATAAAAAACGCGATTTCTGCGCTTCTTAAAAAGACGCTCAAAACTGAATCTAATGACCCAAAAAATTTAAAAACGTACGAAATTAAAGCTAAAAGATCATTCCTTCCTCTCAAAAAAGTTGGATAATTTGGCGGACTCCAGTTGAAGGTTATGCGCCGTTAAACTCGGCGATAAAATTACAATAAAAAACGCGATTTCTGCGCTTCTTAAAAAGACGCACAAAACTGAATCTAATGACCCAAAAAATTTAAAAACGTACGAAATTAAAGCTAAAAGGTCATTCCTTCCTCTCAAAAAAGTTGGATAAATTGGCGGACTCCAGTTGAAGGTTATGCGCCGTCAAACTCGGCGATAAAATTACAATAAAAAACGCGATTTCTGCGCTTCTTAAAAAGACGCACAAAACTGAATCTAATGACCCAAAAAATTTAAAAACGTACGAAATTAAAGCTAAAAGGTCATTCCTTCCTCTCAAAAAAGTTGGATAAATTGGCGGACTCCAGTTGAAGGTTATGCGCCGTCAAACTCGGCGATAAAATTACAATAAAAAACGCGATTTCTGCGCTTCTTAAAAAGACGCACAAAACTGAATCTAATGACCCAAAAAATTTAAAAACGTACGAACTTAAAGCTAAAAGATCATTCCTTCCTCTCACAAAAGTTGGATAATTTGGCGGACTCCAGTTGAAGGTTATGCGCCGTCAAACTCGGCGATAAAATTACAATAAAAAACGCGATTTCTGCGCTTCTTAAAAAGACGCACAAAGCTGAATCTAATGACCCCAAAAATTTAAAAACGTACGAAATTAAAGCTATAAGGTCATTCCTTCCTCTCAAAAAAGTTGGATAATTTGGCGGACTCCAGTTGAAGGTTATGCGCCGTCAAACTCGGCGATAAAATTACAATAAAAAACGCGATTTCTGCGCTTCTTAAAAAGACGCACAAAACTGAATCTAATGTCCCAAAAAATTTAAAAACGTACGAAATTAAAGCTAAAAGGTCATTCCTTCCTCTTAAAAAAGTTGGATAATTTGGCGGACTCCAGTTGAAGGTTATGCGCCGTCAAACTAGGCGATAAAATTACAATAAAAAACGCGATTTCTGCGCTTCTTAAAAAGACGCACAAAACTGAATCTAATGACCCAAAAAATTTAAAAACGTACGAAATTAAAGCTAAAAGGTCATTCCTTCCTCTCAAAAAAGTTGGATAAATTGGCGGACTCCAGTTGAAGGTTATGCGCCGTCAAACTAGGCGTTAAAATTACAATAAAAAACGCGATTTCTGCGCTTCTTAAAAAGACGCTCAAAACTGAATCTAATGACCCAAAAAATTTAAAAACGTACGAAATTAAAGCTAAAAGATCATTCCTTCCTCTCAAAAAAGTTGGATAATTTGGCGGACTCCAGTTGAAGGTTATGCGCCGTTAAACTCGGCGATAAAATTACAATAAAAAACGCGATTTCTGCGCTTCTTAAAAAGACGCACAAAACTGAATCTAATGACCCAAAAAATTTAAAAACGTACGAAATTAAAGCTAAAAGGTCATTCCTTCCTCTCAAAAAAGTTGGATAAATTGGCGGACTCCAGTTGAAGGTTATGCGCCGTCAAACTAGGCGTTAAAATTACAATAAAAAACGCGATTTCTGCGCTTCTTAAAAAGACGCACAAAACTGAATCTAATGACCCAAAAAATTTAAAAACGTACGAAATTAAAGCTAAAAGGTCATTCCTTCCTCTCAAAAAAGTTGGATAAATTGGCGGACTCCAGTTGAAGGTTATGCGCCGTCAAACTAGGCGTTAAAATTACAATAAAAAACGCGATTTCTGCGCTTCTTAAAAAGACGCTCAAAACTGAATCTAATGACCCAAAAAATTTAAAAACGTACGAAATTAAAGCTAAAAGATCATTCCTTCCTCTCAAAAAAGTTGGATAATTTGGCGGACTCCAGTTGAAGGTTATGCGCCGTTAAACTCGGCGATAAAATTACAATAAAAAACGCGATTTCTGCGCTTCTTAAAAAGACGCACAAAACTGAATCTAATGACCCAAAAAATTTAAAAACGTACGAAATTAAAGCTAAAAGGTCATTCCTTCCTCTCAAAAAAGTTGGATAAATTGGCGGACTCCAGTTGAAGGTTATGCGCCGTCAAACTCGGCGATAAAATTACAATAAAAAACGCGATTTCTGCGCTTCTTAAAAAGACGCACAAAACTGAATCTAATGACCCAAAAAATTTAAAAACGTACGAAATTAAAGCTAAAAGGTCATTCCTTCCTCTCAAAAAAGTTGGATAAATTGGCGGACTCCAGTTGAAGGTTATGCGCCGTCAAACTCGGCGATAAAATTACAATAAAAAACGCGATTTCTGCGCTTCTTAAAAAGACGCACAAAACTGAATCTAATGACCCAAAAAATTTAAAAACGTACGAACTTAAAGCTAAAAGATCATTCCTTCCTCTCACAAAAGTTGGATAATTTGGCGGACTCCAGTTGAAGGTTATGCGCCGTCAAACTCGGCGATAAAATTACAATAAAAAACGCGATTTCTGCGCTTCTTAAAAAGACGCACAAAACTGAATCTAATGACCCCAAAAATTTAAAAACGTACGAAATTAAAGCTATAAGGTCATTCCTTCCTCTCAAAAAAGTTGGATAATTTGGCGGACTCCAGTTGAAGGTTATGCGCCGTCAAACTCGGCGATAAAATTACAATAAAAAACGCGATTTCTGCGCTTCTTAAAAAGACGCACAAAACTGAATCTAATGACCCAAAAAATTTAAAAACGTACGAAATTAAAGCTAAAAGATCATTCCTTCCTCTCAAAAAGTTGGAGAATTTGGCGGACTCCAGTTGAAAGATATGCGCCATCATACTCGGCGATAAAATTACAATAAAAAACGCGATTTCTGCGCTTCTTAAAAAGACGCACAAAACTGAATCTAATGACCCAAAAAATTTAGAAACGTACGAAATTAAAGCTAAAAGATCATTCCTTCCTCTCAAAAAAGTTGGATAATTTGGCGGACTCCAGTTGAAGGTTATGCGCCGTCAAACTCGGCGATAAAATTACAATAAAAAACGCGATTTCTGCGCTTCTTAAAAAGACGCACAAAACTGAATCTAATGACCCAAAAAATTTAAAAACGTACGAAATTAAAGCTAAAAGATCATTCATTCCTCTCAAAAAAGTTGGATAATTTGGCGCACTCCAGTTGAAAGATATGCGCCGTCAAACTCAGCGATATAATTACAATAAAAAACGCGATTTCTGCGCTTCTTAAAAAGACGCACAAAACTGAATCTAATGACCCAAAAAATTTAGAAACGTACGAAATTAAAGCTAAAAGATCATTCCTTCCTCTCAAAAAAGTTGGATAATTTGGCGGACTCCAGTTGAAGGTTATGCGCCGTCAAACTAGGCGATAAAATTATAATAAAAAACGCGATTTATGCGCTTCTTAAAAAGACGCACAAAACTGAATCTAATGTCCCAAAAAATTTAAAGACGTACGAAATTAAAGCTATAAGGTCATTCCTTCTTCTCAAAAAAGTTGGATAATTTGGCGGACTCCAGTTGAAGGTTATGCGCCGTCAAACTAGGCGATAAAATTACAATAAAAAACGCGATTTCTGCGCTTCTTAAAAAGACGCACAAAACTGAATCTAATGACCCAAAAAATTTAAAAACGTACGAAATTAAAGCTAAAAGGTCATTCCTTCCTCTCAAAAAAGTTTGATAAATTGGCGGTCTCCAGTTGAAGGTTATGCGCCGTCAAACTAGGCGATAAAATTACAATAAAAAACGCGATTTCTGCGCTTCTTAAAAAGACGCTCAAAACTGAATCTAATGACCCAAAAAATTTAAAAACGTACGAAATTAAAGCTAAAAGATCATTCCTTCCCCTCAAAAAAGTTGGATAATTTGGCGGACTCCAGTTGAAGGTTATGCGCCGTTAAACTCGGCGATAAAATTACAATAAAAAACGCGATTTCTGCGCTTCTTAAAAAGACGCACAAAACTGAATCTAATGACCCAAAAAATTTAAAAACGTACGAAATTAAAGCTAAAAGGTCATTCCTTCCTCTCAAAAAAGTTGGATAATTTGGCGGACTCCAGTTGAAGGTTATGCGCCGTCAAACTCGGCGATAAAATTACAATAAAAAACGCGATTTCTGCGCTTCTTAAAAAGACGCACAAAACTGAATCTAATGACCCAAAAAATTTAGAAACGTACGAAATTAAAGCTAAAAGATCATTCCGTCCTCTCAAAAAAGTTGGATAATTTGGCGGACTCCAATTGAAGGTTATGCGTCGTCAAACTCGGCGATAAAATTACAATAAAAAACGCGATTTCTGCGCTTCTTAAAAAGACGCACAAAACTGAATCTAATGACCCAAAAAATTTAAAAACGTACGAAATTAAAGCTAAAAGGTCATTCCTTCCTCTTAAAAAAGTTGGATAATTTGGCGGACTCCAGTTGAAGGTTATGCGCCGTCAAACTAGGCGATAAAATTACAATAAAAAACGCGATTTCTGCGCTTCTTAAAAAGACGCACAAAACTGAATCTAATGACCCAAAAAATTTAAAAACGTACGAAATTAAAGCTAAAAGGTCATTCCTTCCTCTCAAAAAAGTTGGATAAATTGGCGGACTCCAGTTGAAGGTTATGCGCCGTCAAACTCAGCGATATAATTACAATAAAAAACGCGATTTCTGCGCTTCTTAAAAAGACGCACAAAACTGAATCTAATGACCCAAAAAATTTAGAAACGTACGAAATTAAAGCTAAAAGATCATTCCTTCCTCTCAAAAAAGTTGAATAATTTGGCGGACTCCAGTTGAAGGTTATGCGCCGTCAAACTCGGCGATAAAATTACAATAAAAAACGCGATTTCTGCGCTTCTTAAAAAGACGCACAAAACTGAATCTAATGACCCAAAAAATTTAAAGACGTACGAAATTAAAGCTATAAGGTCATTCCTTCCTCTCAAAAAAGTTGGATAATTTGGCGGACTCCAGTTGAAGGTTATGCGCCGTCAAACTAGGCGATAAAATTACAATAAAAAACGCGATTTCTGCGCTTCTTAAAAAGACGCACAAAACTGAATCTAATGACCCAAAAAATTTAAAAACGTACGAAATTAAAGCTAAAAGGTCATTCCTTCCTCTCAAAAAAGTTTGATAAATTGGCGGTCTCCAGTTGAAGGTTATGCGCCGTCAAACTAGGCGATAAAATTACAATAAAAAACGCGATTTCTGCGCTTCTTAAAAAGACGCTCAAAACTGAATCTAATGACCCAAAAAATTTAAAAACGTACGAAATTAAAGCTAAAAGATCATTCCTTCCCCTCAAAAAAGTTGGATAATTTGGCGGACTCCAGTTGAAGGTTATGCGCCGTTAAACTCGGCGATATAATTACAATAAAAAACGCGATTTCTGCGCTTCTTAAAAAGACGCACAAAACTGAATCTAATGACCCAAAAAATTTAGAAACGTACGAAATTAAAGCTAAAAGATCATTCCTTCCTCTCAAAAAAGTTGGATAATTTGGCGGACTCCAGTTGAAGGTTATGCGCCGTCAAACTCGGCGATAAAATTACAATAAAAAACGCGATTTCTGCGCTTCTTAAAAAGACGCACAAAACTGAATCTAATGACCCAAAAAATTTAAAAACGTACGAAATTAAAGCTAAAAGATCATTCATTCCTCTCAAAAAAGTTGGATAATTTGGCGCACTCCAGTTGAAAGATATGCGCCGTCAAACTCAGCGATATAATTACAATAAAAAACGCGATTTCTGCGCTTCTTAAAAAGACGCACAAAACTGAATCTAATGACCCAAAAAATTTAGAAACGTACGAAATTAAAGCTAAAAGATCATTCCTTCCTCTCAAAAAAGTTGGATAATTTGGCGGACTCCAGTTGAAGGTTATGCGCCGTCAAACTAGGCGATAAAATTACAATAAAAAACGCGATTTATGCGCTTCTTAAAAAGACGCACAAAACTGAATCTAATGTCCCAAAAAATTTAAAGACGTACGAAATTAAAGCTATAAGGTCATTCCTTCCTCTCAAAAAAGTTGGATAATTTGGCGGACTCCAGTTGAAGGTTATGCGCCGTCAAACTAGGCGATAAAATTACAATAAAAAACGCGATTTCTGCGCTTCTTAAAAAGACGCACAAAACTGAATCTAATGACCCAAAAAATTTAGAAACGTACGAAATTAAAGCTAAAAGATCATTCCTTCCTCTCAAAAAAGTTGGATAATTTGGCGGACTCCAGTTGAAGGTTATGCGCCGTCAAACTCGGCGATAAAATTACAATAAAAAACGCGATTTCTGCGCTTCTTAAAAAGACGCACAAAACTGAATCTAATGACCCAAAAAATTTAAAAACGTACGAAATTAAAGCTAAAAGATCATTCATTCCTCTCAAAAAAGTTGGATAATTTGGCGCACTCCAGTTGAAAGATATGCGCCGTCAAACTCAGCGATATAATTACAATAAAAAACGCGATTTCTGCGCTTCTTAAAAAGACGCACAAAACTGAATCTAATGACCCAAAAAATTTAGAAACGTACGAAATTAAAGCTAAAAGATCATTCCTTCCTCTCAAAAAAGTTGGATAATTTGGCGGACTCCAGTTGAAGGTTATGCGCCGTCAAACTAGGCGATAAAATTACAATAAAAAACGCGATTTATGCGCTTCTTAAAAAGACGCACAAAACTGAATCTAATGTCCCAAAAAATTTAAAGACGTACGAAATTAAAGCTATAAGGTCATTCCTTCCTCTCAAAAAAGTTGGATAATTTGGCGGACTCCAGTTGAAGGTTATGCGCCGTCAAACTAGGCGATAAAATTACAATAAAAAACGCGATTTCTGCGCTTCTTAAAAAGACGCACAAAACTGAATCTAATGACCCAAAAAATTTAGAAACGTACGAAATTAAAGCTAAAAGATCATTCCTTCCTCTCAAAAAAGTTGGATAATTTGGCGGACTCCAGTTGAAGGTTATGCGCCGTCAAACTCGGCGATAAAATTACAATAAAAAACGCGATTTCTGCGCTTCTTAAAAAGACGCACAAAACTGAATCTAATGACCCAAAAAATTTAAAAACGTACGAAATTAAAGCTAAAAGATCATTCATTCCTCTCAAAAAAGTTGGATAATTTGGCGCACTCCAGTTGAAAGATATGCGCCGTCAAACTCAGCGATATAATTACAATAAAAAACGCGATTTCTGCGCTTCTTAAAAAGACGCACAAAACTGAATCTAATGACCCAAAAAATTTAGAAACGTACGAAATTAAAGCTAAAAGATCATTCCTTCCTCTCAAAAAAGTTGGATAATTTGGCGGACTCCAGTTGAAGGTTATGCGCCGTCAAACTAGGCGATAAAATTACAATAAAAAACGCGATTTATGCGCTTCTTAAAAAGACGCACAAAACTGAATCTAATGTCCCAAAAAATTTAAAGACGTACGAAATTAAAGCTATAAGGTCATTCCTTCCTCTCAAAAAAGTTGGATAATTTGGCGGACTCCAGTTGAAGGTTATGCGCCGTCAAACTAGGCGATAAAATTACAATAAAAAACGCGATTTCTGCGCTTCTTAAAAAGACGCACAAAACTGAATCTAATGACCCAAAAAATTTAAAAACGTACGAAATTAAAGCTAAAAGGTCATTCCTTCCTCTCAAAAAAGTTTGATAAATTGGCGGTCTCCAGTTGAAGGTTATGCGCCGTCAAACTAGGCGATAAAATTACAATAAAAAACGCGATTTCTGCGCTTCTTAAAAAGACGCTCAAAACTGAATCTAATGACCCAAAAAATTTAAAAACGTACGAAATTAAAGCTAAAAGATCATTCCTTCCCCTCAAAAAAGTTGGATAATTTGGCGGACTCCAGTTGAAGGTTATGCGCCGTTAAACTCGGCGATAAAATTACAATAAAAAACGCGATTTCTGCGCTTCTTAAAAAGACGCACAAAACTGAATCTAATGACCCAAAAAATTTAAAAACGTACGAAATTAAAGCTAAAAGGTCATTCCTTCCTCTCAAAAAAGTTGGATAATTTGGCGGACTCCAGTTGAAGGTTATGCGCCGTCAAACTCGGCGATAAAATTACAATAAAAAACGCGATTTCTGCGCTTCTTAAAAAGACGCACAAAACTGAATCTAATGACCCAAAAAATTTAGAAACGTACGAAATTAAAGCTAAAAGATCATTCCGTCCTCTCAAAAAAGTTGGATAATTTGGCGGACTCCAATTGAAGGTTATGCGTCGTCAAACTCGGCGATAAAATTACAATAAAAAACGCGATTTCTGCGCTTCTTAAAAAGACGCACAAAACTGAATCTAATGACCCAAAAAATTTAAAAACGTACGAAATTAAAGCTAAAAGGTCATTCCTTCCTCTTAAAAAAGTTGGATAATTTGGCGGACTCCAGTTGAAGGTTACGCGCCGTCAAACTAGGCGATAAAATTACAATAAAAAACGCGATTTCTGCGCTTCTTAAAAAGACGCACAAAACTGAATCTAATGACCCAAAAAATTTAAAAACGTACGAAATTAAAGCTAAAAGGTCATTCCTTCCTCTCAAAAAAGTTGGATAAATTGGCGGACTCCAGTTGAAGGTTATGCGCCGTCAAACTCAGCGATATAATTACAATAAAAAACGCGATTTCTGCGCTTCTTAAAAAGACGCACAAAACTGAATCTAATGACCCAAAAAATTTAGAAACGTACGAAATTAAAGCTAAAAGATCATTCCTTCCTCTCAAAAAAGTTGAATAATTTGGCGGACTCCAGTTGAAGGTTATGCGCCGTCAAACTCGGCGATAAAATTACAATAAAAAACGCGATTTCTGCGCTTCTTAAAAAGACGCACAAAACTGAATCTAATGACCCAAAAAATTTAAAGACGTACGAAATTAAAGCTATAAGGTCATTCCTTCCTCTCAAAAAAGTTGGATAATTTGGCGGACTCCAGTTGAAGGTTATGCGCCGTCAAACTAGGCGATAAAATTACAATAAAAAACGCGATTTCTGCGCTTCTTAAAAAGACGCACAAAACTGAATCTAATGACCCAAAAAATTTAAAAACGTACGAAATTAAAGCTAAAAGGTCATTCCTTCCTCTCAAAAAAGTTTGATAAATTGGCGGTCTCCAGTTGAAGGTTATGCGCCGTCAAACTAGTCGATAAAATTACAATAAAAAACGCGATTTCTGCGCTTCTTAAAAAGACGCTCAAAACTGAATCTAATGACCCAAAAAATTTAAAAACGTACGAAATTAAAGCTAAAAGATCATTCCTTCCCCTGAAAAAAGTTGGATAATTTGGCGGACTCCAGTTGAAGGTTATGCGCCGTTAAACTCGGCGATATAATTACAATAAAAAACGCGATTTCTGCGCTTCTTAAAAAGACGCACAAAACTGAATCTAATGACCCAAAAAATTTAAAAACGTACGAAATTAAAGCTAAAAGATCATTCCTTCCCCTGAAAAAAGTTGGATAATTTGGCGGACTCCAGTTGAAGGTTATGCGCCGTTAAACTCGGCGATATAATTACAATAAAAAACGCGATTTCTGCGCTTCTTAAAAAGACGCACAAAACTGAATCTAATGACCCAAAAAATTTAAAAACGTACGAAATTAAAGCTAAAAGATCATTCCTTCCCCTGAAAAAAGTTGGATAATTTGGCGGTCTCCAGTTGAAGGTTATGCGCCGTCAAACTAGTCGATAAAATTACAATAAAAAACGCGATTTCTGCGCTTCTTAAAAAGACGCACAAAACTGAATCTAATGACCCAAAAAATTTAAAAACGTACGAAATTAAAGCTAAAAGATCATTCCTTCCCCTGAAAAAAGTTGGATAATTTGGCGGACTCCAGTTGAAGGTTATGCGCCGTTAAACTCGGCGATATAATTACAATAAAAAACGCGATTTCTGCGCTTCTTAAAAAGACGCACAAAACTGAATCTAATGACCCAAAAAATTTAAAAACGTACGAAATTAAAGCTAAAAGATCATTCCTTCCTCTCAAAAAAGTTGAATAATTTGGCGGACTCCAGTTGAAGGTTATGCGCCGTCAAACTCGGCGATAAAATTACAATAAAAAACGCGATTTCTGCGCTTTTTAAAAAGACGCACAAAACTGAATCTAATGACCCAAAAAATTTAAAAACGTACGAAATTAAAGCTAAAAGATCATTCATTCCTCTCAAAAAAGTTGGATAATTTGGCGCACTGCAGTTGAAAGATATGCGCCGTCAAACTCAGCGATATAATTACAATAAAAAACGCGATTTCTGCGCTTCTTAAAAAGACGCACAAAACTGAATCTAATGTCCCAAAAAATTTAAAGACGTACGAAATTAAAGCTATAAGGTCATTCCTTCCTCTCAAAAAAGTTGGATAATTTGGCGGACTCCAGTTGAAGGTTATGCGCCGTCAAACTAGGCGATAAAATTACAATAAAAAACGCGATTTCTGCGCTTCTTAAAAAGACGCACAAAACTGAATCTAATGACCCAAAAAATTTAAAAACGTACGAAATTAAAGCTAAAAGGTCATTCCTTCCTCTCAAAAAAGTTTGATAAATTGGCGGTCTCCAGTTGAAGGTTATGCGCCGTCAAACTAGGCGATAAAATTACAATAAAAAACGCGATTTCTGCGCTTCTTAAAAAGACGCTCAAAACTGAATCTAATGACCCAAAAAATTTAAAAACGTACGAAATTAAAGCTAAAAGATCATTCCTTCCCCTCAAAAAAGTTGGATAATTTGGCGGACTCCAGTTGAAGGTTATGCGCCGTTAAACTCGGCGATAAAATTACAATAAAAAACGCGATTTCTGCGCTTCTTAAAAAGACGCACAAAACTGAATCTAATGACCCTAAAAATTTAAAAACGTACGAAATTAAAGCTAAAAGGTCATTCCTTCCTCTCAAAAAAGTTGGATAATTTGGCGGACTCCAGTTGAAGGTTATGCGCCGTCAAACTCGGCGATAAAATTACAATAAAAAACGCGATTTCTGCGCTTCTTAAAAAGACGCACAAAACTGAATCTAATGACCCAAAAAATTTAGAAACGTACGAAATTAAAGCTAAAAGATCATTCCGTCCTCTCAAAAAAGTTGGATAATTTGGCGGACTCCAATTGAAGGTTATGCGTCGTCAAACTCGGCGATAAAATTACAATAAAAAACGCGATTTCTGCGCTTCTTAAAGAGACGCACAAAACTGAATCTAATGACCCAAAAAATTTATAAACGTACGAAATTAAAGCTAAAAGGTCATTCCTTCCTCTTAAAAAAGTTGGATAATTTGGCGGACTCCAGTTGAAGGTTATGCGCCGTCAAACTAGGCGATAAAATTACAATAAAAAACGCGATTTCTGCGCTTCTTAAAAAGACGCACAAAACTGAATCTAATGACCCAAAAAATTTAAAAACGTACGAAATTAAAGCTAAAAGGTCATTCCTTCCTCTCAAAAAAGTTGGATAAATTGGCGGACTCCAGTTGAAGGTTATGCGCCGTCAAACTCAGCGATATAATTACAATAAAAAACGCGATTTCTGCGCTTCTTAAAAAGACGCACAAAACTGAATCTAATGACCCAAAAAATTTAGAAACGTACGAAATTAAAGCTAAAAAATCATTCCTTCCTCTCAAAAAAGTTGAATAATTTGGCGGACTCCAGTTGAAGGTTATGCGCCGTCAAACTCGGCGATAAAATTACAATAAAAAACGCGATTTCTGCGCTTCTTAAAAAGACGCACAAAACTGAATCTAATGACCCAAAAAATTTAAAGACGTACGAAATTAAAGCTATAAGGTCATTCCTTCCTCTCAAAAAAGTTGGATAATTTGGCGGACTCCAGTTGAAGGTTATGCGCCGTCAAACTAGGCGATAAAATTACAATAAAAAACGCGATTTCTGCGCTTCTTAAAAAGACGCACAAAACTGAATCTAATGACCCAAAAAATTTAAAAACGTACGAAATTAAAGCTAAAAGGTCATTCCTTCCTCTCAAAAAAGTTTGATAAATTGGCGGTCTCCAGTTGAAGGTTATGCGCCGTCAAACTAGGCGATAAAATTACAATAAAAAACGCGATTTCTGCGCTTCTTAAAAAGACGCTCAAAACTGAATCTAATGACCCAAAAAATTTAAAAACGTACGAAATTAAAGCTAAAAGATCATTCCTTCCCCTCAAAAAAGTTGGATAATTTGGCGGACTCCAGTTGAAGGTTATGCGCCGTTAAACTCGGCGATAAAATTACAATAAAAAACGCGATTTCTGCGCTTCTTAAAAAGACGCACAAAACTGAATCTAATGACCCAAAAAATTTAAAAACGTACGAAATTAAAGCTAAAAGGTCATTCCTTCCTCTCAAAAAAGTTGGATAATTTGGCGGACTCCAGTTGAAGGTTATGCGCCGTCAAACTCGGCGATAAAATTACAATAAAAAACGCGATTTCTGCGCTTCTTAAAAAGACGCTCAAAACTGAATCTAATGACCCAAAAAATTTAAAAACGTACGACATTAAAGCTAAAAGATCATTCCTTCCCCTCAAAAAAGTTGGATAATTTGGCGGACTCCAGTTGAAGGTTATGCGCCGTTAAACTCGGCGATAAAATTACAATAAAAAACGCGATTTCTGCGCTTCTTAAAAAGACGCACAAAACTGAATCTAATGACCCAAAAAATTTAAAAACGTACGAAATTAAAGCTAAAAGGTCATTCCTTCCTCTCAAAAAAGTTGGATAATTTGGCGGACTCCAGTTGAAGGTTATGCGCCGTCAAACTCGGCGATAAAATTACAATAAAAAACGCGATTTCTGCGCTTCTTAAAAAGACGCACAAAACTGAATCTAATGACCCAAAAAATTTAAAAACGTACGAAATTAAAGCTAAAAGGTCATTCCTTCCTCTCAAAAAAGTTGGATAATTTGGCGGACTCCAATTGAAGGTTATGCGCCGTCAAACTCGGCGATAAAATTACAATAAAAAACGCGATTTCTGCGCTTCTTAAAAAGACGCACAAAACTGAATCTAATGACCCAAAAAATTTAAAAACGTACGAAATTAAAGCTAAAAGGTCATTCCTTCCTCTTAAAAAAGTTGGATAATTTGGCGGACTCCAGTTGAAGGTTATGCGCCGTCAAACTAGGCGATAAAATTACAATAAAAAACGCGATTTCTGCGCTTCTTAAAAAGACGCACAAAACTGAATCTAATGACCCAAAAAATTTAAAAACGTACGAAATTAAAGCTAAAAGGTCATTCCTTCCTCTCAAAAAAGTTGGATAAATTGGCGGACTCCAGTTGAAGGTTATGCGCCGTCAAACTCAGCGATATAATTACAATAAAAAACGCGATTTCTGCGCTTCTTAAAAAGACGCACAAAACTGAATCTAATGACCCAAAAAATTTAGAAACGTACGAAATTAAAGCTAAAAGATCATTCCTTCCTCTCAAAAAAGTTGAATAATTTGGCGGACTCCAGTTGAAAGTTATGCGCCGTCAAACTCGGCGATAAAATTACAATAAAAAACGCGATTTCTGCGCTTCTTAAAAAGACGCACAAAACTGAATCTAATGACCCAAAAAATTTAAAAACGTACGAAATTAAAGCTAAAAGGTCATTCCTTCCTCTCAAAAAAGTTTGATAAATTGGCGGTCTCCAGTTGAAGGTTATGCGCCGTCAAACTAGGCGATAAAATTACAATAAAAAACGCGATTTCTGCGCTTCTTAAAAAGACGCACAAAACTGAATCTAATGACCCAAAAAATTTAAAAACGTACGAAATTAAAGCTAAAAGGTCATTCCTTCCTCTCAAAAAAGTTTGATAAATTGGCGGTCTCCAGTTGAAGGTTATGCGCCGTCAAACTAGGCGATAAAATTACAATAAAAAACGCGATTTCTGCGCTTCTTAAAAAGACGCTCAAAACTGAATCTAATGACCCAAAAAATTTAAAAACGTACGAAATTAAAGCTAAAAGATCATTCCTTCCCCTCAAAAAAGTTGGATAATTTGGCGGACTCCAGTTGAAGGTTATGCGCCGTTAAACTCGGCGATAAAATTACAATAAAAAACGCGATTTCTGCGCTTCTTAAAAAGACGCACAAAACTGAATCTAATGACCCAAAAAATTTAAAAACGTACGAAATTAAAGCTAAAAGGTCATTCCTTCCTCTCAAAAAAGTTGGATAATTTGGCGGACTCCAGTTGAAGGTTATGCGCCGTCAAACTCGGCGATAAAATTACAATAAAAAACGCGATTTCTGCGCTTCTTAAAAAGACGCACAAAACTGAATCTAATGACCCCAAAAATTTAAAAACGTACGAAATTAAAGCTATAAGGTCATTCCTTCCTCTCAAAAAAGTTGGATAATTTGGCGGACTCCAGTTGAAGGTTATGCGCCGTCAAACTCGGCGATAAAATTACAATAAAAAACGCGATTTCTGCGCTTCTTAAAAAGACGCACAAAACTGAATCTAATGACCCAAAAAATTTAAAAACGTACGAAATTAAAGCTAAAAGATCATTCATTCCTCTCAAAAAAGTTGGATAATTTGGCGGACTCCAATTGAAGGTTATGCGCCGTCAAACTCGGCGATAAAATTACAATAAAAAACGCGATTTCTGCGCTTCTTAAAAAGACGCACAAAACTGAATCTAATGACCCAAAAAATTTAAAAACGTACGAAATTAAAGCTAAAAGGTCATTCCTTCCTCTCAAAAAAGTTGGATAATTTGGCGGACTCCAGTTGAAAGATATGCGCCGTCAAACTCGGCGATAAAATTACAATAAAAAACGCGATTTCTGCGCTTCTTAAAAAGACGCACAAAACTGAATCTAATGACCCAAAAAATTTAAAAACGTACGAAATTAAAGCTAAAAGATCATTCATTCCTCTCAAAAAAGTTGGATAATTTGGCGGACTCCAGTTGAAAGATATGCGCCGTCAAACTCGGCGATAAAATTACAATAAAAAACGCGATTTCTGCGCTTCTTAAAAAGACGCACAAAACTGAATCTAATGACCCAAAAAATTTAAAAACGTACGAAATTAAAGCTAAAAGGTCATTCCTTCCTCTCAAAAAAGTTGGATAAATTGGCGGACTCCAGTTGAAGGTTATGCGCCGTTAAACTCGGCGATAAAATTACAATAAAAAACGCGATTTCTGCGCTTCTTAAAAAGACGCACAAAACTGAATCTAATGACCCAAAAAATTTAAAAACGTACGAAATTAAAGCTAAAAGGTCATTCCTTCCTCTCAAAAAAGTTTGATAAATTGGCGGTCTCCAGTTGAAGGTTATGCGCCGTCAAACTAGGCGATAAAATTACAATAAAAAACGCGATTTCTGCGCTTCTTAAAAAGACGCTCAAAACTGAATCTAATGACCCAAAAAATTTAAAAACGTACGAAATTAAAGCTAAAAGATCATTCCTTCCCCTCAAAAAAGTTGGATAATTTGGCGGACTCCAGTTGAAGGTTATGCGCCGTTAAACTCGGCGATAAAATTACAATAAAAAACGCGATTTCTGCGCTTCTTAAAAAGACGCACAAAACTGAATCTAATGACCCAAAAAATTTAAAAACGTACGAAATTAAAGCTAAAAGGTCATTCCTTCCTCTCAAAAAAGTTGGATAATTTGGCGGACTCCAGTTGAAGGTTATGCGCCGTCAAACTCGGCGATAAAATTACAATAAAAAACGCGATTTCTGCGCTTCTTAAAAAGACGCACAAAACTGAATCTAATGACCCCAAAAATTTAAAAACGTACGAAATTAAAGCTATAAGGTCATTCCTTCCTCTCAAAAAAGTTGGATAATTTGGCGGACTCCAGTTGAAGGTTATGCGCCGTCAAACTCGGCGATAAAATTACAATAAAAAACGCGATTTCTGCGCTTCTTAAAAAGACGCACAAAACTGAATCTAATGACCCAAAAAATTTAAAAACGTACGAAATTAAAGCTAAAAGATCATTCATTCCTCTCAAAAAAGTTGGATAATTTGGCGGACTCCAGTTGAAAGATATGCGCCGTCAAACTCAGCGATATAATTACAATAAAAAACGCGATTTCTGCGCTTCTTAAAAAGACGCACAAAACTGAATCTAATGACCCAAAAAATTTAGAAACGTACGAAATTAAAGCTAAAAGATCATTCCGTCCTCTCAAAAAAGTTGGATAATTTGGCGGACTCCAATTGAAGGTTATGCGCCGTCAAACTCGGCGATAAAATTACAATAAAAAACGCGATTTCTGCGCTTCTTAAAAAGACGCACAAAACTGAATCTAATGACCCAAAAAATTTAAAAACGTACGAAATTAAAGCTAAAAGGTCATTCCTTCCTCTCAAAAAAGTTGGATAAATTGGCGGACTCCAGTTGAAGGTTATGCGCCGTCAAACTAGGCGATAAAATTACAATAAAAAACGCGATTTCTGCGCTTCTTAAAAAGACGCTCAAAACTGAATCTAATGACCCAAAAAATTTAAAAACGTACGAAATTAAAGCTAAAAGATCATTCATTCCTCTCAAAAAAGTTGGATAATTTGGCGGACTCCAGTTGAAAGATATGCGCCGTCAAACTCGGCGATAAAATTACAATAAAAAACGCGATTTCTGCGCTTCTTAAAAAGACGCACAAAACTGAATCTAATGACCCAAAAAATTTAGAAACGTACGAAATTAAAGCTAAAAGGTCATTCCTTCCTCTCAAAAAAGTTGGATAAATTGGCGGACTCCAGTTGAAGGTTATGCGCCGTTAAACTCGGCGATAAAATTACAATAAAAAACGCGATTTCTGCGCTTCTTAAAAAGACGCACAAAACTGAATCTAATGACCCAAAAAATTTAAAAACGTACGAAATTAAAGCTAAAAGGTCATTCCTTCCTCTCAAAAAAGTTGGATAATTTGGCAGACTCCAGTTGAAGGTTATGCGCCGTCAAACTCGGCGATAAAATTACAATAAAAAACGCGATTTCTGCGCTTCTTAAAAAGACGCACAAAACTGAATCTAATGACCCAAAAAATTTAAAAACGTACGAAATTAAAGCTAAAAGGCCATTCCATCCTCTCAAAAAAGTTGGATAAATTGGCGGACTCCAGTTGAAGGTTATGCGCCGTTAAACTCGGCGATAAAATTACAATAAAAAACGCGATTTCTGCGCTTCTTAAAAAGACGCACAAAACTGAATCTAAAGACCCAAAAAATTTAAAAACGTACGAAATTAAAGCTAAAAGGTCATTCCTTCCTCTCAAAAAAGTTGGATAAATTGGCGGACTCCAGTTGAAGGTTATGCGCCGTTAAACTCGGCGATAAAATTACAATAAAAAACGCGATTTCTGCGCTTCTTAAAAAGACGCACAAAACTGAATCTAATGACCCAAAAAATTTAAAAACGTACGAAATTAAAGCTAAAAGGTCATTCCTTCCTCTCAAAAAAGTTGGATAATTTGGCAGACTCCAGTTGAAGGTTATGCGCCGTCAAACTCGGCGATAAAATAACAATAAAAAACGCGATTTCTGCGCTTCTTAAAAAGACGCTCAAAACTGAATCTAATGACCCAAAAAATTTAAAAACGTACGAAATTAAAGCTAAAAGAACATTCATTCCTCTCAAAAAACTTGGATAATTTGGCGGACTCCAGTTGAAGGTTATGCGCCGTCAAACTAGGCTATAAAATTACAATAAAAAACGCGATTTCTGCGCTTCTTAAAAAGACGCACAAAACTGAATCTAATGACCCAAAAAATTTAAAAACGTACGAAATTAAAGCTAAAAGGTCATTCCATCCTCTCAAAAAAGTTGGATAATTTGGCGGACTCCAGTTGAAGGTTATGCGCCGTCAAACTCGGCGATAAAATTACAATAAAAAACGCGATTTCTGCGCTTCTTAAAAAGACGCACAAAACTGAATCTAATGACCCAAAAAATTTAAAAACGTACGAAATTAAAGCTAAAAGGCCATTCCTTCCTCTCAAAAAGTTGGATAATTTGGCGGACTCCAGTTGAAGGTTATGCGCCGTCAAACTCGGCGATAAAATTACAATAAAAAACGCGATTTCTGCGCTTCTTAAAAAGACGCACAAAACTGAATCTAATGACCCAAAAAATTTAAAAACGTACGAAATTAAAGCTAAAAGGCCATTCCTTCCTCTCAAAAAGTTGGATAATTTGGCGGACTCCAGTTGAAGGTTATGCGCCGTCAAACTCGGCGATAAAATTACAATAAAAAACGCGATTTCTGCGCTTCTTAAAAAGACGCACAAAACTGAATCTAATGACCCAAAAAATTTAAAAACGTACGAAATTAAAGCTAAAAGGCCATTCCTTCCTCTCAAAAAGTTGGATAATTTGGCGGACTCCAGTTGAAGGTTATGCGCCGTCAAACTCGGCGATAAAATTACAATAAAAAACGCGATTTCTGCGCTTCTTAAAAAGACGCACAAAACTGAATCTAATGACCCAAAAAATTTAAAAACGTACGAAATTAAAGCTAAAAGGCCATTCCTTCCTCTCAAAAAGTTGGATAATTTGGCGGACTCCAGTTGAAGGTTATGCGCCGTCAAACTCGGCGATAAAATTACAATAAAAAACGCGATTTCTGCGCTTCTTAAAAAGACGCACAAAACTGAATCTAATGACCCAAAAAATTTAAAAACGTACGAAATTAAAGCTAAAAGGCCATTCCTTCCTCTCAAAAAGTTGGATAATTTGGCGGACTCCAGTTGAAGGTTATGCGCCGTCAAACTCGGCTATAAAATTACAATAAAAAACGCGATTTCTGCGCTTCTTAAAAAGACGCACAAAACTGAATCTAATGACCCAAAAAATTTAAAAACGTACGAAATTAAAGCTAAAAGGCCATTCCTTCCTCTCAAAAAGTTGGATAATTTGGCGGACTCCAGTTGAAGGTTATGCGCCGTCAAACTCGGCGATAAAATTACAATAAAAAACGCGATTTCTGCGCTTCTTAAAAAGACGCACAAAACTGAATCTAATGACCCAAAAAATTTAAAAACGTACGAAATTAAAGCTAAAAGGCCATTCCTTCCTCTCAAAAAGTTGGATAATTTGGCGGACTCCAGTTGAAGGTTATGCGCCGTCAAACTAGGCTATAAAATTACAATAAAAAACGCGATTTCTGCGCTTCTTAAAAAGACGCACAAAACTGAATCTAATGACCCAAAAAATTTAAAAACGTACGAAATTAAAGCTAAAAGGCCATTCCTTCCTCTCAAAAAGTTTGATAATTTGGCGGACTCCAGTTGAAGGTTATGCGCCGTCAAACTCGGCGATAAAATTACAATAAAAAACGCGATTTCTGCGCTTCTTAAAAAGACGCACAAAACTGAATCTAATGACCCAAAAAATTTAAAAACGTACGAAATTAAAGCTAAAAGGCCATTCCTTCCTCTCAAAAAGTTGGATAATTTGGCGGACTCCAGTTGAAGGTTATGCGCCGTCAAACTCGGCGATAAAATTACAATAAAAAACGCGATTTCTGCGCTTCTTAAAAAGACGCACAAAACTGAATCTAATGACCCAAAAAATTTAAAAACGTACGAAATTAAAGCTAAAAGGCCATTCCTTCCTCTCAAAAAGTTGGATAATTTGGCGGACTCCAGTTGAAGGTTATGCGCCGTCAAACTCGGCGATAAAATTACAATAAAAAACGCGATTTCTGCGCTTCTTAAAAAGACGCACAAAACTGAATCTAATGACCCAAAAAATTTAAAAACGTACGAAATTAAAGCTAAAAGGCCATTCCTTCCTCTCAAAAAGTTGGATAATTTGGCGGACTCCAGTTGAAGGTTATGCGCCGTCAAACTCGGCGATAAAATTACAATAAAAAACGCGATTTCTGCGCTTCTTAAAAAGACGCACAAAACTGAATCTAATGACCCAAAAAATTTAAAAACGTACGAAATTAAAGCTAAAAGGCCATTCCTTCCTCTCAAAAAGTTGGATAATTTGGCGGACTCCAGTTGAAGGTTATGCGCCGTCAAACTCGGCGATAAAATTACAATAAAAAACGCGATTTCTGCGCTTCTTAAAAAGACGCACAAAACTGAATCTAATGACCCAAAAAATTTAAAAACGTACGAAATTAAAGCTAAAAGGCCATTCCTTCCTCTCAAAAAGTTGGATAATTTGGCGGACTCCAGTTGAAGGTTATGCGCCGTCAAACTCGGCGATAAAATTACAATAAAAAACGCGATTTCTGCGCTTCTTAAAAAGACGCTCAAAACTGAATCTAATGACCCAAAAAATTTAAAAACGTACGAAATTAAAGCTAAAAGATCATTCATTCCTCTCAAAAAGTTGGATAATTTGGCGGACTCCAGTTGAAAGATATGCGCCGTCAAACTCAGCGATATAATTACAATAAAAAACGCGATTTCTGCGCTTCTTAAAAAGACGCACAAAACTGAATCTAATGACCCAAAAAATTTAAAGACGTACGAAATTAAAGCTAAAAGGTCATTCCTTCCTCTCAAAAAAGTTGGATAATTTGACGGACTCCAGTTGAAGGTTATGCGCCGTCAAACTAGGCGATAAAATTACAATAAAAAACGCGATTTCTGCGCTTCTTAAAAAGACGCACAAAACTGAATCTAATGACCCAAAAAATTTAAAAACGTACGAAATTAAAGCTAAAAGGTCATTCCTTCCTCTCAAAAAAGTTGGATAAATTGGCGGACTCCAGTTGAAGGTTATGCGCCGTCAAACTAGGCGATAAAATTACAATAAAAAACGCGATTTCTGCGCTTCTTAAAAAGACGCTCAAAACTGAATCTAATGACCCAAAAAATTTAAAAACGTACGAAATTAAAGCTAAAAGATCATTCCTTCCTCTTAAAAAAAGTGGATAATTTGGCGGACTCCAGGCGAAGGTTATGCGCCGTTAAACTCGGCGATAAAATTACAATAAAAAACGCGATTTCTGCGCTTCTTAAAAAGACGCACAAAACTGAATCTAATGACCCAAAAAATTTAAAAACGTACGAAATTAAAGCTAAAAGGTCATTCCTTCCTCTCAAAAAAGTTGGATAATTTGGCGGACTCCAGTTGAAGGTTATGCGCCGTCAAACTCGGCGATAAAATTACAATAAAAAACGCGATTTCTGCGCTTCTTAAAAAGACGCACAAAACTGAATCTAATGACCCAAAAAATTTAAAAACGTACGAAATTAAAGCTAAAAGGTCATTCCTTCCTCTCAAAAAAGTTGGATAAATTGGCGGACTCCAGTTGAAGGTTATGCGCCGTCAAACTCGGCGATAAAATTACAATAAAAAACGCGATTTCTGCGCTTCTTAAAAAGACGCACAAAACTGAATCTAATGACCCAAAAAATTTAAAAACGTACGAAATTAAAGCTAAAAGATCATTCCTTCCTCTCAAAAAAGTTGGATAAATTGGCGGACTCCAGTTGAAGGTTATGCGCCGTCAAACTCGGCGATAAAATTACAATAAAAAACGCGATTTCTGCGCTTCTTAAAAAGACGCACAAAACTGAATCTAATGACCCAAAAAATTTAAAAACGTACGAAATTAAAGCTAAAAGGTCATTCCTTCCTCTCAAAAAAGTTGGATAAATTGGCGGACTCCAGTTGAAGGTTATGCGCCGTCAAACTCGGCGATAAAATTACAATAAAAAACGCGATTTCTGCGCTTCTTAAAAAGACGCACAAAACTGAATCTAATGACCCAAAAAATTTAAAAACGTACGAAATTAAAGCTAAAAGGTCATTCCTTCCTCTCAAAAAAGTTGGATAATTTGGCGGACTCCAGTTGAAGGTTATGCGCCGTCAAACTCGGCGATAAAATTACAATAAAAAACGCGATTTCTGCGCTTCTTAAAAAGACGCACAAAACTGAATCTAATGACCCAAAAAATTTAAAAACGTACGAAATTAAAGCTAAAAGGTCATTCCTTCCTCTCAAAAAAGTTGGATAAATTGGCGGACTCCAGTTGAAGGTTATGCGCCGTCAAACTCGGCGATAAAATTACAATAAAAAACGCGATTTCTGCGCTTCTTAAAAAGACGCACAAAACTGAATCTAATGACCCAAAAAATTTAAAAACGTACGAAATTAAAGCTAAAAGATCATTCCTTCCTCTCAAAAAAGTTGGATAAATTGGCGGACTCCAGTTGAAGGTTATGCGCCGTCAAACTCGGCGATAAAATTACAATAAAAAACGCGATTTCTGCGCTTCTTAAAAAGACGCACAAAACTGAATCTAATGACCCAAAAAATTTAAAAACGTACGAAATTAAAGCTAAAAGATCATTCCTTCCTCTCAAAAAAGTTGGATAATTTGGCGGACTCCAGTTGAAGGTTATGCGCCGTCAAACTCGGCGATAAAATTACAATAAAAAACGCGATTTCTGCGCTTCTTAAAAAGACGCACAAAACTGAATCTAATGACCCAAAAAATTTAAAAACGTACGAAATTAAAGCTAAAAGGTCATTCCTTCCTCTTAAAAAAGTTGGATAATTTGGCGGACTCCAGTTGAAGGTTATGCGCCGTCAAACTAGGCGATAAAATTACAATAAAAAACGCGATTTCTGCGCTTCTTAAAAAGACGCACAAAACTGAATCTAATGACCCAAAAAATTTAAAAACGTACGAAATTAAAGCTAAAAGGTCATTCCTTCCTCTCAAAAAAGTTGAATAAATTGGCGGACTCCAGTTGAAGGTTATGCGCCGTCAAACTAGGCGTTAAAATTACAATAAAAAACGCGATTTCTGCGCTTCTTAAAAAGACGCTCAAAACTGAATCTAATGACCCAAAAAATTTAAAAACGTACGAAATTAAAGCTAAAAGATCATTCCTTCCTCTCAAAAAAGTTGGATAATTTGGCGGACTCCAGTTGAAGGTTATGCGCCGTCAAACTCGGCGATAAAATTACAATAAAAAACGCGATTTCTGCGCTTCTTAAAAAGACGCACAAAACTGAATCTAATGACCCAAAAAATTTAAAAACGTACGAAATTAAAGCTAAAAGATCATTCCTTCCTCTCAAAAAAGTTGGATAATTTGGCGGACTCCAGTTGAAGGTTATGCGCCGTCAAACTAGGCGATAAAATTACAATAAAAAACGCGATTTCTGCGCTTCTTAAAAAGACGCACAAAACTGAATCTAATGACCCAAAAAATTTAAAAACGTACGAAATTAAAGCTAAAAGGTCATTCCTTCCTCTCAAAAAAGTTGTATAAATTGGCGGACTCCAGTTGAAGGTTATGCGCCGTCAAACTCGGCGATAAAATTACAATAAAAAACGCGATTTCTGCGCTTCTTAAAAAGACGCTCAAAACTGAATCTAATGACCCAAAAAATTTAAAAACGTACGAAATTAAAGCTAAAAGATCATTCCTTCCTCTCAAAAAAGTTGGATAATTTGGCGGACTCCAGTTGAAGGTTATGCGCCGTCAAACTCGGCGATAAAATTACAATAAAAAACGCGATTTCTGCGCTTCTTAAAAAGACGCTCAAAACTGAATCTAATGACCCAAAAAATTTAAAAACGTACGAAATTAAAGCTAAAAGATCATTCCTTCCTCTCAAAAAAGTTGGATAATTTGGCGGACTCCAGTTGAAGGTTATGCGCCGTCAAACTCGGCGATAAAATTACAATAAAAAACGCGATTTCTGCGCTTCTTAAAAAGACGCTCAAAACTGAATCTAATGACCCAAAAAATTTAAAAACGTACGAAATTAAAGCTAAAAGATCATTCCTTCCTCTCAAAAAAGTTGGATAATTTGGCGGACTCCAGTTGAAGGTTATGCGCCGTTAAACTCGGCGATAAAATTACAATAAAAAACGCGATTTCTGCGCTTCTTAAAAAGACGCTCAAAACTGAATCTAATGACCCAAAAAATTTAAAAACGTACGAAATTAAAGCTAAAAGGTCATTCCTTCCTCTCAAAAAAGTTGGATAATTTGGCGGACTCCAGTTGAAGGTTATGCGCCGTCAAACTCGGCGATAAAATTACAATAAAAAACGCGATTTCTGCGCTTCTTAAAAAGACGCTCAAAACTGAATCTAATGACCCAAAAAATTTAAAAACGTACGAAATTAAAGCTAAAAGGTCATTCCTTCCTCTCAAAAAAGTTGTATAAATTGGCGGACTCCAGTTGAAGGTTATGCGCCGTCAAACTCGGCGATAAAATTACAATAAAAAACGCGATTTCTGCGCTTCTTAAAAAGACGCTCAAAACTGAATCTAATGACCCAAAAAATTTAAAAACGTACGAAATTAAAGCTAAAAGATCATTCCTTCCTCTCAAAAAAGTTGGATAATTTGGCGGACTCCAGTTGAAGGTTATGCGCCGTCAAACTCGGCGATAAAATTACAGTAAAAAACGCGATTTCTGCGCTTCTTAAAAAGACGCTCAAAACTGAATCTAATGACCCAAAAAATTTAAAAACGTACGAAATTAAAGCTAAAAGATCATTCCTTCCTCTCAAAAAAGTTGGATAATTTGGCGGACTCCAGTTGAAGGTTATGCGCCGTCAAACTCGGCGATAAAATTACAATAAAAAACGCGATTTCTGCGCTTCTTAAAAAGACGCTCAAAACTGAATCTAATGACCCAAAAAATTTAAAAACGTACGAAATTAAAGCTAAAAGATCATTCCTTCCTCTCAAAAAAGTTGGATAATTTGGCGGACTCCAGTTGAAGGTTATGCGCCGTCAAACTCGGCGATAAAATTACAATAAAAAACGCGATTTCTGCGCTTCTTAAAAAGACGCTCAAAACTGAATCTAATGACCCAAAAAATTTAAAAACGTACGAAATTAAAGCTAAAAGATCATTCCTTCCTCTCAAAAAAGTTGGATAATTTGGCGGACTCCAGTTGAAGGTTATGCGCCGTTAAACTCGGCGATAAAATTACAATAAAAAACGCGATTTCTGCGCTTCTTAAAAAGACGCTCAAAACTGAATCTAATGACCCAAAAAATTTAAAAACGTACGAAATTAAAGCTAAAAGGTCATTCCTTCCTCTCAAAAAAGTTGGATAATTTGGCGGACTCCAGTTGAAGGTTATGCGCCGTCAAACTCGGCGATAAAATTACAATAAAAAACGCGATTTCTGCGCTTCTTAAAAAGACGCTCAAAACTGAATCTAATGACCCAAAAAATTTAAAAACGTACGAAATTAAAGCTAAAAGATCATTCCTTCCTCTCAAAAAAGTTGGATAATTTGGCGGACTCCAGTTGAAGGTTATGCGCCGTCAAACTCGGCGATAAAATTACAATAAAAAACGCGATTTCTGCGCTTCTTAAAAAGACGCTCAAAACTGAATCTAATGACCCAAAAAATTTAAAAACGTACGAAATTAAAGCTAAAAGATCTTTCCTTCCTCTCAAAAAAGTTGGATAATTTGGCGGACTCCAGTTGAAGGTTATGCGCCGTTAAACTCGGCGATAAAATTACAATAAAAAACGCGATTTCTGCGCTTCTTAAAAAGACGCTCAAAACTGAATCTAATGACCCAAAAAATTTAAAAACGTACGAAATTAAAGCTAAAAGGTCATTCCTTCCTCTCAAAAAAGTTGGATAATTTGGCGGACTCCAGTTGAAGGTTATGCGCCGTCAAACTCGGCGATAAAATTACAATAAAAAACGCGATTTCTGCGCTTCTTAAAAAGACGCTCAAAACTGAATCTAATGACCCAAAAAATTTAAAAACGTACGAAATTAAAGCTAAAAGATCATTCCTTCCTCTCAAAAAAGTTGGATAATTTGGCGGACTCCAGTTGAAGGTTATGCGCCGTCAAACTCGGCGATAAAATTACAATAAAAAACGCGATTTCTGCGCTTCTTAAAAAGACGCTCAAAACTGAATCTAATGACCCAAAAAATTTAAAAACGTACGAAATTAAAGCTAAAAGATCATTCCTTCCTCTCAAAAAAGTTGGATAATTTGGCGGACTCCAGTTGAAGGTTATGCGCCGTCAAACTCGGCGATAAAATTACAATAAAAAACGCGATTTCTGCGCTTCTTAAAAAGACGCTCAAAACTGAATCTAATGACCCAAAAAATTTAAAAACGTACGAAATTAAAGCTAAAAGATCATTCCTTCCTCTCAAAAAAGTTGGATAATTTGGCGGACTCCAGTTGAAGGTTATGCGCCGTCAAACTCGGCGATAAAATTACAATAAAAAACGCGATTTCTGCGCTTCTTAAAAAGACGCTCAAAACTGAATCTAATGACCCAAAAAATTTAAAAACGTACGAAATTAAAGCTAAAAGATCTTTCCTTCCTCTCAAAAAAGTTGGATAATTTGGCGGACTCCAGTTGAAGGTTATGCGCCGTTAAACTCGGCGATAAAATTACAATAAAAAACGCGATTTCTGCGCTTCTTAAAAAGACGCTCAAAACTGAATCTAATGACCCAAAAAATTTAAAAACGTACGAAATTAAAGCTAAAAGGTCATTCCTTCCTCTCAAAAAAGTTGGATAATTTGGCGGACTCCAGTTGAAGGTTATGCGCCGTCAAACTCGGCGATAAAATTACAATAAAAAACGCGATTTCTGCGCTTCTTAAAAAGACGCTCAAAACTGAATCTAATGACCCAAAAAATTTAAAAACGTACGAAATTAAAGCTAAAAGATCATTCCTTCCTCTCAAAAAAGTTGGATAATTTGGCGGACTCCAGTTGAAGGTTATGCGCCGTCAAACTCGGCGATAAAATTACAATAAAAAACGCGATTTCTGCGCTTCTTAAAAAGACGCTCAAAACTGAATCTAATGACCCAAAAAATTTAAAAACGTACGAAATTAAAGCTAAAAGATCATTCCTTCCTCTCAAAAAAGTTGGATAATTTGGCGGACTCCAGTTGAAGGTTATGCGCCGTCAAACTCGGCGATAAAATTACAATAAAAAACGCGATTTCTGCGCTTCTTAAAAAGACGCTCAAAACTGAATCTAATGACCCAAAAAATTTAAAAACGTACGAAATTAAAGCTAAAAGATCATTCCTTCCTCTCAAAAAAGTTGGATAATTTGGCGGACTCCAGTTGAAGGTTATGCGCCGTCAAACTCGGCGATAAAATTACAATAAAAAACGCGATTTCTGCGCTTCTTAAAAAGACGCTCAAAACTGAATCTAATGACCCAAAAAATTTAAAAACGTACGAAATTAAAGCTAAAAGATCATTCCTTCCTCTCAAAAAAGTTGGATAATTTGGCGGACTCCAGTTGAAGGTTATGCGCCGTTAAACTCGGCGATAAAATTACAAGTAAAACAGCTTAAATGCTGTTCAAATTGATATAAACGGAACAGAGAAATTACGGAAAGCCCGTCAATTCAATAAATTAATGTATTCTGATCCGTGTTGCCGTATGACTCTTTCTCGCGCAAAGTATTTGACGTAATATGATCATTTGCGTCGTTTCTTATAAATGGCCCTTGAAACTTTATTTTTGAAACGCGAGTATACGTTATGCGAGATCGTAGGTTGACAAAATTCTAATTCAGCTTTATATGTAGCCAAGAAACTAAAGTCCATATCGTGAAATCAAAAAGTCGGAACTTTACACATTTTCTCGTGACCTTTCCATAAAGCAAACTATACTGCCAAAACTGATTATGGTTTTTCAACTCTATTTTCCTTTATTTTCAATTTCGCAGTAGTTATTAATTGAGACCGAAAACGGTCCTGTGCGTGAAGTAATGACGGAGAAAAATAATGTTTTTGAAAGATGTAACGCTTGAGAAAAAAGACCCATATTTCAGGTTCGAAGGCTCATAACTTTTGTCAGTACCACGGGAAAATGTCGTAAGCAGAGATTCTAGTGCCTTTGAAGTTCCATAATAAGACAGTAAAGCCCCATTTACATAGAACTTAGTGCAGATTGATGGTGTAGTTTGCTGGTCTAGAACTCGCCAAGTGGGCAACGTGGCGTAAAACCATTTACATAGACTTTAGTGGCAATTATTTTTTTCCTTATTTTTTTTTCTTATTTTTTTTAAGCTTGAACAATGAGATTAAAATAGTACTACCGAAATCCAAAATGAAAAAATAAAATCAAAGCAACTATTTTGTCAGCTGTTTGTTTAAATTTCAAATAGCTGGGCGACGTGGGAGAGATGCGCTTCTATGATTGGCTGGTGCCGATTAAGTGGTCTAAAAGCTTAAACCTTACTTTTACTTTTACTAAACTTTTTGCCCATTGTTAGCAACGACCTTGCCAACTATACTTCATTGTAAACGCGTTCATTGAAAATACCCTATTCAAGCTTTTAGACGACGCATGCCCTTACCAAAACGATTAGACTACTGTCTATGTAAATGGCACTTAAAGGTCGCATATGATTCTACTCCGAAATATTTTACTAACTGAAATAAGTGACTTTTCACTTCGATCCGCTCCACTATGAACAGAAATTAATTTTTCTCAATTTCCATGGCACCCTTGAATTTTTTAAACCCAAAATCTACTTGAAACTCTTTTTAGATCAAGAAGACCGGCATCCCAAAACATCAAAACGAGATTCGTGATTCGTGATTTTCGTAAGCAACCCTATACCACCGTGTTCGCAATAAAATTATCTTTATTTTAATATACGTTTCAATGAGAAAGCAGATGAGTACATATACAGAGTGATTTCAAAATGGCGGATAAGCTCTCCAGTACGTTGTATGGGATAATGATTGAAGTAAAGAAAAAATGCTAAGAAAATTCCTAGCCGCTAATTTGTTGAGAAATGAAGAAGTTAAGTTGAGAACTCAACTCTGAATTCTGACAAATTTTGAAATTTTTCATCATTTCCTCTAGTAATTCACGTGTTTTTTAATTATTAGGCAAAAACAAATGCTCCTATAACACCTTATATCCTGTAAAATTAATTTTGAATATCGAAATTTCTGTATCAAGTTGTTAAAAAAAGTATGTGGCAACGATGTTTTGAAACTACCCTTATGATGACTTATGTCACTTATGTTTTTAACTGTCATCGATCATTAATATCAGTTAGATCTAATACGTTGCAAATGAACCCCAACATACACATATAAGTGAAAAAACTTTAAACGAGAAAATTTGTTTTCCGCTAAGCGCCTCGGGAAACGAACCCAAGACTTTGCTATTTCCGGTAGCACGCCTATACCTAATACGCCAGCAGATTACATAATTTTCTTTGCGATCCGGCATTGTTTTAAATGCGTCGAGAAAGCGAAATATATTTTAAATCAAATTAGTATGCATACAACAATCATACGTGAATAAATTACAAATTTTTAAATATTTAGGGTTAATTAGTTAGATAGATCTAATACGTTGCAAATGAACCCCAACATACACACATAAGTGAAAAAACTTATTTTATTTTAATTTTAAAATTATTATAATATATAAATATATAATAATTAAAATTTATATATTTTAAATCGCTTTCTCGACGCATTTAAAACAATGCCGGATCGCAAAGAAAATTATGTAATCTGCTGGCGTATTAGGTATAGGCGTGCTACCGAAAATAGCAAAGTCTTGGGTTCGTTTCCCGAGGCGCTTAGCGGAAAACAAATTTTCTCGTTTAAAGTTTTTTCACTTATATGTGTATGTTGGGGTTCATTTGCAACGTATTAGATCTATCTAACTAATTAACCCTAAATATTTAAAAATTTGTAATTAATATCAGTATTATGTTGCCAAATCTACAATTTACTTCTTCTTTAATAACTACAAAAATATAGCAGATAGATTTTTTTTTGATTTTTCTTTAGTTCAAATAACGTACTGAAGAGCTTATCCGCCATTTTGGAATCACCCTGTATTAGTATATCGACTCACCTCTTTATACCAAATACCAATACTTGGCAACCACAAGGGTACAAGGGACCACAAAAAATAGGCAACCTAACTTTTGTATGTTCCTTATGCTTTATACTTTTGATTGGGATTAAACTCGTCTGATAAGCAAGTGAGTAAGATATGAAAAAAAAATTAATGAGTATTTTTAATTAATGATGGCCAGGACGTTTTCCTAGAACGTGTCAGACGCTGCCGACTACGATAAGTAGAGTCGGCAGTCGTCAACGTCATAACCCATTTTTACTTTTTCAGTTGCAAAGCAACATTTGAAAAAGTATTGAAATGGAAATGGATGAAAAAAAATTTTTATTTCATTTCTCGACGTTTCAGGTCATTATGAGTAGAAAAAAGCAAAAAAAAATTTTTGTCTGTATGTGTGTGTGTGTGTGTGTGTGTGTATGTATGTAACGCCGTAAATCCAAAACTACTGAACCGATTTAGATGAAATTTGGTTTGAGGCAATTTAACAAAACTTCATCGAAAAAATAAGTTTATAAATCAAATCCGTGCAGAGCGAAGCAAAATAAGGGGGTTATTTTGGGCGCATTTTATCAAATTTAAACTTGCGTCGTTTTAACTTGGCTATAAGTTAGTATATCTCAGCCCTAATCGAATAAAATTTTTTTCAAATTTTTAAATTTAAAATGGCGGCCAGTATTAAGATTGTCCCATTGATCGGTTTTTCTGTTATAACTTTGCCGGTAATTAGTATTTTGAAAATATCAAAACGGCATTATAAAGGCAAAATACAAGCCTTTCATCATAATCTAATCAATTTATAAAATTGTATTAAAATTGCTTATCTTTCAGGAGTTAAAGTTGACCAAAATTTTAAAGTCGTTTTTATCAAAATTCCTTCCGGCCGTTTTTTTTAATTTTTGGATATGTTTTAGCAATCATAGTTCTTAATAGAATGTCAAAGTTTAATTCGTTTGCTATGAAGAGTTTTTGAGTTATGATTTTTTGAAGTCCAAAAGTTTAAAAATGCGTACTTTTTTTGGTAATAAAAATGAAAATTTGAAAGTTGGCAATTGTATTATTCTTATCAATCCTTATTATTCGACATTATTTAAGAGTCAAAATCACTTCCGGTTTAACCGGAAATTGAAGAAATTTTTAGATTGTTTAGAAACATTTTGTATATTTCTTATTATTTTAAAAGAACGTAAAATTAGCATTTGAAAAAAACTAAAAACTTTGTATTTTGAGTTCCGGTTTAACCGGAAATAACGCCAATTTTCTTAATTTAAATAAAACGCCCTGTATATTTTTAAATATTTGAGAGGCTGTAAAAGAAGCTTTCAAATACAAAAAAAAACTCGGATGTGGCCATACCAGGACTTTTTCAATTGAACTGAAAAAGTCCTGGTATGGCCAAATCCGAGTTTTTAATAGAAAATTGTAAAAAATTAGTGATAACAATAGTGTTTTTTATTTAGAAGATAAGAACTTAATAGAAGAAGTGTCTGGTGTCCAACACCAGTGCCAATAATAAATTTTCATGGTCCTAACTATAAAGATATATAAGACATAAGACTTAAAATTTTACGTTTTTTCTTTTCCATAGTAAACAAGTGGATACTTACTACATATACTACTGCATAATGCAGCTAAAAATATTTATTTTGTGCATATAATCATAAAAGAACCAACACATAAACGTATACTAAAGGTTTCTAGGAAAGCACTTCGTGCATTGATGACTGTCATCTTGTCAGTTGCCGCAGCCGAATGCAGTCGGCAGCGTCTGATAACATTCTAAGAAAACGTAGCTTTAGGCAACCCATCCGCGATATATTTGTTAACATGTTATGTTTGATAAAAATACTTTTCTTCCAGTAAGCAGATCGGTGCAGAACAACCTTAGTTTGCATCCTATACTATAATGTTTTACATGTTGCTCGTAACTCGTAACAATACATGCAGTGTACTGGAGCGTAAAAATATAAAAATGAAAGCAGTTACCTTTACTTAACATCTTATTTTCCTGGGAGAATACGTTGGTTTTTACATTCTTCAATAATATTCTTCTTACCATACACCATACATGCTGTGACCTTCAAACAGGACGACGAAACGATGAATATATCTTCCGATTAGTATAGTGAACTTCTAAAACAAAAATATACTAATTATTATAACCTCTAAAGTAAATGAAATTCAAATAATTTAAAGAGAGTTCACCGATTAAATATAACATAAAAATAAAAAGCAAGCAGAAAGTAGACGAGTTCAAAATCGAAAGAAGACCTACCTATCTATGGTTTTTCACCAACCCTTATAGGTATTCACTGCACTGGGAGTTTTACCGCTTTCAAAATTACTCTCAAAAGAAAATTACTTCACTTATTTCTAAATACCGACTAATTTATTAGTCCAAATTTAATTCTAAATCCAAAGTAATACCTTTTTACAACTTCTAAAATAATTGAACCACAAATTAATTTACCAATCTGTCAATTTTCACTAATTGACATTATTTGTAGATTTGTAGTTTTGTAGTACTCTATAGGGGCGTACAAAGGTATGGTAGGACGCTCCGTAAAGTTGTCGGTAACTTTACCACCAGCAGAGAGGTACAATAATGAATAATCTCTTTCTATTCCATTCTTCTATTGATTGTATTGAACCCAGAATTGAACCTCTCTGCTGGTGGCGTAAGTCTAAAAAGAACTTTACGGAGCGGCTTTAGAATAAAAACTAAAAACTTAATTTTTGCATATGCAACCCATCATACAACTGTGTATAGATACGTTAATTTATAAAAAAATATGCAAGATGATTCTAAAATGTGTACTTAACGTTTTAGTGGATATAGATATAGAGCAAATCAATGTATGACGAAAAGCTTAATAAAGTTTTTCTCTAAGATGTCTCTAAAGTGAGATACAGCCCTTAGAAAGCGGTTCCCTGAAGAGAGTTTTTATTTCATATCTCTCAAACCGTTGGAGATATTAATGTGGAAATGTTGCATAACTACCAATTCTTTATTATTTAACAACCCTCACTCAACATTTTGAGATGTCAACTAAAGGTAGGTTAGATCTGAAGAGCAAAAATCTTTAGAACCACCCTAGGTAAGAATTTTGTTCTTTTATTCCATTTCAAAAATAGCAGTACAGTGTATGTACGACGTTTATGCATAAAAATCTACTTACAAAATACTTTTAAAGTATGTTTACTCGAAAACGGTGGATCCTACCGATGTTTGACAAGGGCACCATTTCTACGTAAATAACTATGAAATTTAATAATTTGATATCAGAAACAAAAAAAACCTACGAATCAATAAGTTACAGCGATTATTTGCACCTCCCCTCCAGATTTAACCTATTCTGAGTTGACATCTCGAAATCCCTAGTACGGTTTGAAAGATACCGTACAAGTCTTACAATTGTTAAATAGTCCAGGCAAAATAGACAAAAAACGTGGAAAGTTCGGAATATTTGGTCTATTTTGACTGGACTATTTATGTAAGACTTGTACGGTTTGTGTTACGAGCCCCAGGTAGTAGGTAGGTGTAGGTACCTGTTTCGTTTTAAAAATTATAAATTTTATTAAAAATCGTTTTTATTTTTATCACAATTCAGTACACTTTTTAAGAAACTTAAAATGAATGAAAAAACAATTATTGAAGAATACTTTTATAATTTAGGAACTAGGGTTGACTAAATGGCAAATGTTCGGTATTTTATTTGCGAATAGAACTTTCCACAATCTACTAGCAATAATTGAATTTAGGCTATGACCTGATTTTCATTTTGAGCATCTTAATATTAGTATCAATCATAAATAATTAGTAACAGTTAAACATTTCAATGCTTAATACTAAAACCCTGTAACTTAATCCTAATAATAAAATTAATACAAGCTATTTTACGAGTTTCAGGAAATATGGTCACAGCCAGAAAATTTTTAATATATACAGGGCATCTCATAATAATCAAGCACACGTCCACACGATGAAAATGGAATGCAGGGGTCTAATTTCAGGATTTTTATTCCGTGGAAGAAAATTTGTTTATTTTCTAAGGAATATTAGAAGTTTAAAGACGTACTGATGACGTATATTCACCTAAAGTTAAATTTTAGGTTTTGGTAAGTTTCGCGTTTTTATCGATCTCACTTTATTTTACATTTTAAAAAATTAAATTTTCTTAAAGATATGTTTTATATTTTGTTACCCTTAAGTATCTAATTTGACTTTTTGGCAAACAACGACTACAAATGTTTAATGTTAACCAACTAATTCTATGGGTAAAAATTCACTAGCCTCGCCTAGAGTCGTTCAACAGTTTAAATAACCACCTAAATTATTCTAAATTTACTATGGCGTTACTTATTGTTTCCTAAATTAGTAAGAAAAATATCAAAAAATGTTATAACTATTTTTTAACCGTCTTTTAAACGTTGTTTTATAGCACTAAATAACTAATTCTTTTTTTAGATAAATATGTCTATACAATTTTTAGTTTATTGTTTTTACAACCCTTTGTTACTTTTGCTGGCTACGCAACATTTTTATTGATTGAGCATTTAATTTATTTATTAGCATTAGGCCGAAGCTACAAATTGCTCCTTTAGATTTTAAATGGCCTTTTGGAACAAAAATAACACGAAAATACTATCTACTCGATAATAATCGAAATCGTCACCTCAAATTTTCCATTAGAAAATTTCGCTCTTGTCACATTCGAAGTCTCAAGAGCACGTTCCAATCTTCAAAGTCACGTTGATTCGATCACAAACTGATTTTTAATTATCGCCGCTCTTAATATTAATTATTAATGGCTTTTTGGGAAGAGACCTGTTTTAGAGCCATTATTTATATACGGAATGCGGAATGTAATAAAAGTTGATCGAAAATTTATATTTCCTAACTTTTTAAGATCTTAAATCAAGCTCGAACGCACGTTACTTCACTAAATTGAAAAAAAATTACTTCCGTTCGAGCTTTCGTAAATAATTAAAAAGTAATTTGTAAAAACGATGTCGACAAAAAAAATAAATACGAGAATTATTATCCTTTCCAAATGAAGGATAACCGAGACCATCAGCTAGGCGGTTCGAGTTGTACCAACAACCACGTGTAAAGTAAATTTTTCTTTAATTCTTTAATCGCGTATTTAGCATTATTTATGCCGTCTTTATCGAATTTTTTAGTTCCAGCTTTTAAGATTGCGTACCTAAAAAGATATTAACAATTATGTAATCATCGGCGAACATATAGATATAATCGTTAACGTCGCGACACACTGTATAATTTAACTCACCTTCTGGGACTAGGTTTATCCTTTTTGTGCGTCAACATGGTATATCTCGCGACGGAAACTGGATATCTGGAAATGTGTAATTTATGAAAACGAATTCTATTGGACATATCGTCGTCTTCGCCTCCCCAGCCCCAAAACGAATTAGAAAAGCCATTTAAAAGTTTAAAGTGTTGGGTCGAAATCGCACAAACTCCACCAAATATAGTTGGATATGGAAGCCTAAAAAATACAATTTAAGTTTATTCGAAACGAACGAAGTGTACGTTTACTCACTTATATTTCAGTCTATCGACTGCTACACTCATATGTCTCGGTTGTTCCGGACAAGTGTATAAGTTTCGATCATCTTCAGGAAGTAAGTCGACGTCGTGAAAAATAAAACAGTCGAATCTATCTAATTTCGACGCTTCTATAAAACCAATATTCATCAACATCGCCCTGTTGAACGTTCCATTTCCTTCTTGTTCGATTATAAATAAAGTGTAGTCGACCTGTTGTTTTCTTAACAGGGGGTGCATGTGCTGGAGAAAAATTAAGAGATGTTCTCCGCGGCAACGAAACGGAATTACTATTGCGACTTTTTTAGACATTTTACAAGTTTCTGGATACCAATGACCGCCAGGTTTCAACCAAGAAAAACGTTTTTCTAATTGTTGTACTGTCGGAACGGGCGATTTAACGATTGGAATTCTTCCGTCTGCAAAAATGTAGGTTACAAACGATATTACAAGTAGAAAAATTTCTATATCTCACGTAAATTTGGTGGAGTTTCGGGACATAATGGTATTCCTGTTGCGTTTAATTTATTATTTTCCGATATATCGTCGAGATTATCGAAATAGGTCATGTTGGTTGTAAATGTAGTGAAGTTATTGTACGATTCCGACAAATTGTTATTAAAATTATAACCTTTTGTAACTGTGAGTGTTCCTGTATTGATAATTGTGTTATTGTTATTAATTCCAATTATTGTTTTAGTCGGGGGATGATGTCGTAGGTTGAGTTTCTCGGGAAATTGCACTCTGAAATTCAAACTCAATTACTTTAAGGAAACATTTGGGATGCTTCGTATATGTGAATAGGAACAGAAACTCAATCTTGATGAAGACGTGTCTGAATATCTACATATAAATGGCCGAAATTTATAAAAAATTACATTTTCGACTACATCCGGAGCTATTTGTAACGAAAAAATAATGAGATCGAACCAATATCAAATATTTAATTGAATAATTATTATGCTGTTAGTCTAATGCTTCGTTATACGGTCGCTACTAAAAATAAATTTTTATGTGTCTCAATTTACTGGAGGAAAAATAATAAGACGCTCGTATAAAAAGTTTTTATCTTGTCAAACCTTTGTCAAGCACTATGTCATGAATTTGTTAAACTGCCGCCGAAATATATATTGTATCAAAAGGCAAGAAGATAATTTAAAAAAAGCATTTCTGGGATAATAAAAAATAAAATAACCGATGGATAATAAATCTGGTGGCTCCTTTTTTAGCTTCATCAGTCCAGTATTTAGTAGTCTCTGTGGCGACTCCTGTCAAACTTCTTTCTTCAAAGAAATCGTCTATCGTCTGCGACATCAGGACACGCATTGCACAAAAATGGTGACCCTGACGTGATGAAGTTAAGTCAACGGTGCTTCCATCTACACAACATAGGTATACACGTTCGTTGTGGCATTGTCGCCTTAGCTGGTAGGTTCGAACGCCGTTCGGAAGAACCATACTACCATACTATCGTTTTGTAGATCGTTACAATATCAGCGCCACTTGGAGACACAATTGGATTACAGAAAATATTAATTTTAGAGGAATACGAATTAGAATTGACTAATACGATATCAAGTTCAAGATGATACGTTTGCTGCATTCATTTTCACTGCAATACACTAGGCGTTTTGTATTCATCCGAGTTTGACCTTTATTAGAGCAGTTTTCATATTAATTATAATTACGATCTAAGATTATCTAATCTAGTTTTCTATTTTTATGAATCATTTCTTTTTTTTGGCGTCTCTTCGTCGTACTAAGTTTGTCTCGGCTGTTTTATATTGGTCATTGCACTCCTAACGAATAATATTCATATTCATATTTCCACTCTATTTGCATCGTTTTGCTTTTAACATCTCTTGATAATCTTTCAATTCCAACAAGAAACGCAACCTTTATATCTGCCATAATTTTTAGAAAGAGCATACGAAGCCAAATATTATTGTCGAACATACTTTTAAACTCAAAAATTGCAAGCACGTAACTACGGGGGGTCTGAGGTGGCCTGGCCCCTCTGAACATCCATCTGGCCCGGACTGGTTACTCCACTATCAAACCGTAATGATTACAATCTTTGAAAGCTAAGATTGATCAGATTTGAGTTTGGTTCTTTCCGATGTAATGTAAAGTATCTACAATTTATTCGTAGCCTCTCGCTATCATATGATGCCACGCCTTAGCTCTTTGCACTTAGTATTGTCTTTTTGAAGACGCGTAGACTCTCTCAATGCCGCAAAACTGGGCATATCCTTCTAATGCGTTGAGAAGATTAATTCTTTACCCCGTAGTCTCTCCTTGCAGGGCCGTTTTGGACACTTAGTGCCTACAGTATGTCAGATTTTGAGACGAAGTTCTATTTACAGAACCCTAACGGCGGAAAAATAGAAAAGTTTTCACTTATTATATTATCCTACGAGTCTCCAAGAAAAGATGGTTCATCCCAGCAAAGCCTAAAATACAACAGAGAGCCAAAAAATTTTACGAAGCCCCCTTCCGGACTACGGTCTAGATATGAAGTAATAAGATCAAGGGCCGTTACTTTGAGTATCGATTAGCGCCGATTAGCGCCGTTAAAAATATAGGCGTATCTCGTACCAAATGTATTGTGATCTAACCACACGGTTAATTTAATAACCCGGTTAGTTAACCAGCATTTTAACCGGTACTCAAAACAATGGCTCTTAATCGATCTTCTATGAAAACTTGATACGAAGTTTAAATCTACTGACATATATTTTTGTGGCCGGTCCAGTTTTTGCCCCCCCCCCCTCTGATGTTCCTTAAATAATTTAGTTTCGTGCATTGAAAGATGACATAAAATTTTGTAGTTCTTTCTTGTCCCCCGACGAGTCGAGCTCGTTTCTATAGCTATTCATCTATTCCACAAAATGAAAAAAATGGCTGTGGTATTGCAATAATTGTAACAAAGCAAAAGAATAGCACGTACTTACCAAAAAATATATTTTTTTCAATAAAGCAAACGAATAAAGACATTGTACAAGACGGTTGCCAAGTCCCGGTTCGAGACTATCTGCATTTTTACATTTTTGGAGTTACTTATTACTTTTTCTGTTCTAGGGGACCTACTCTAACATAACCAATCTATGACAAATAAAGTGGAAAATTTTCTTACCTAGTAGAAGTTACGTTGACAGGAAAAAAACTAGCCCATCGTCCAGTTTCGATAAAAGTCCCAAAAAGATATTCCAGAGTGATTAGAGCGAGTACTAGGGTAAATAACCCCTTATAAAGGGTCCCCGTAGGACACCAAAATGGCATCACCCAACCCCTAATTCAATGTAAGTATTCGGGCTCTTATTTTTTCCCTAAAAAGTAAAAAAAGTCGTGTTTAATTTTAAATTATTACAAATCTTGTGAAGTAAAAGCAAGTAGGCGTTCAAATTGATTACACTAAAAAGCGGATACAAAATGGAAGGCGATAAATAATACAACTTCCTCTTTTCCTTTTAATTCGAGCTTTTTTGATAATTAAAAATATTGTGTATAACTTACAAAGTTAAATAAATTATCTTAATTGGAATCCATCAAGAACAGTAAATTAGTTTGAAAGATCCAATTTAATTCGAATTTAGAAAATTTAATTAGTTTGTAAAAGCTTCCCCGTTTTTTGTTGCTCTTTTTTTATTTCTACCGCAGTTTAACTGCGTCTAACAAATTTGCATTATTTATTTAAATGGGCGTAGAAGCGCACCTTGTATAAGTTTTTTCAAAGCTAATAGCAGAATAAAACGCAAATTAAGTTTGAGGAAATTTTAAAAAGTAATTAATTAAGAAACCCGAATTGTCGATAAAAGAAAAGAAAAAATGGGGCAAAGTTGAAAATTCTTTTTTCAAAAGAAAATATCGCGATGAAAAGTTTTTATTTTTCTTATACGGTGGCTTATTTTTTCGTATACTGAATAGGGTTCGATTTCCATTAGCCTGTCATAAAACGAGAACAATCCGTTAAGAGACAGTTTCTAAATTCCGCTGTAATATCTATAACACTTCTAAATTAATAATTATTCAAAGCCTAACATAGTTATTGAACAAAATATTTAATTTTGGCTTTTTAAATGCAACATCCTGTACATTTTTTGCTTTCAATTTTTCTTTGCATTATTGGCTAATATTTTTCATTATTTATGGCTTTTCTTCTCCCATTGCGTGTAATGCGAAATCACGAAGATAAGAGTGTACAGTGTACAGCTGTACAGGGTCTTTATAAACAGGATGACCATAAGAAAAACTAAAGTTGATGATGCGTGCGTGGAAATGGAAAAATGAACACAAAAGCTAAGTACATATTCAAATTCAACATAAAAAGTTGCTTAAAGAATGTTTTTACAAATTAAATAAAAATTTACAAATAAAAAAGTTATGACTAAAAGTAGAATTTGACGTTTTTGACATTTTTTGGCATATCTCAAAAACCACAGGAGATAATTGAAATTTCTTTTCACATTTTTGTTTCTGAATTCCATACGTAACTTTCATCTCATTTAACCATCATTGTATCTCTTATAGTTTCCGAGATCCCCATGCTTATCAAGCTTAGCCGGGACACCCTGTATATCTGTAAGGGTAGAAAAGTTATTATTTTGCTATTCATAAATAAAGTGGAACTAAAAAACTTTTTTTTTCAACTTTTTTGTCTTCTCAATATTACCGAAGATACAGGATGGATTATGAAAAACGGGCCATCGTTTTTACTATTTTCACTTTAAAAATGCGTAAAAAATAAGGATGTGATTTACACCAAGCCCTAATCCAAATGTAAGAACTTTTGTAAGCTGCTGCTCATTTCTGATTAAACCGGATTCGGCCGTAGTTTAAAATTTTAATCAAAATAAACTCAAATTTTAGTAAAATTTTGCTCAAAGTTGAAGTAAAAAAAGACGCCAATTCCAAACTCACTTTGTGTAAACTCGCACCAGCTTTTCACATCCGCTATTAATATTCACGGCAACTTTCTAAAAACAACAGCGCGCTTAAATTGCCTTTAAATGGGGAAAAATTTTATTTGTATTTAATAAAAATTCGAAGGAAAACTGTCTAAATCCGTGAAAATACCAAACAAAAAATGTGCGTGACTGCCTCGTTATCTAAATAATGAATTGAGTGATTTAGTGATTTAGTATTCAACTCATTTATCTCATTATCTGTAGACTTTCCCTTTAAGAATAAAGTAAACCACATCCCTAATTTAACTTATTTATGAATTTAACCTTAATTTTATTTACTTTCGTGGAACTCTAACTTTTTAGCTAAAAGTGCACAAATTAATGGACGAGAGTGGAAATAAATTAAGATTTATTTATTTGAAGATTTTCGAAACAAAATAATTAGAACTTTGTATCGGTTTAATTAATTCGACAAGATTACCAGTTAAAGTTTAATTAACTCATTATCTATAGTTAGTAGGTGTAATTTATAAAATTTTCGTAGAAGTGCCTACTTGGGTTGGGAAGCTATTTTATTACCTCTCAATCGAAAAATGTTAATAAAGTGCTCTCAACTTGAAATAAACTCTATAAGGTATTAGTTTCCATTTAAATTGCATTTGATATTACTTTAAAACAAAAACTATTAATTTTAATCATAATATTCTGAAGGGTGTATTTACGAAAATTCTATTCTATACGTGTGACCTAAAAGTTGCCACTGTTGTGACTGTCATTTTTTTATTATTTATAATAGAGTTGGTCGGTATTTTATACAATCGAATATTTCTTCATATTGGAGGTAATTTGGTTGCTGTTTAAAATCAATTAAACGTTCTTCTTCTTCGTACCTTGCCAACGATTATTTTACGTATAATCAAATATTTTGTGGGAAACCTTGGTTTCTAGAAGTTTGAGACAATTCGACCAAAAATGTAGAAGTCATAACTGTTCAAAAAGTCAGAAAAGTGGTTTAAATTCGAAATACGTTTCAAACATCTCCAAATTTGTTTTCCATCAGGTCAGTTTAAACAGGGTAAATTACTGACTTTATTATGACTTACGAAAATCATGAGATCATGAGTTATTACGAATAACTTGATTTCAAACATCTTCCAGATTATCTTCAATATGAAGAAATACTCGATTGTACAAAATATTGACAAATATGAATGAAGAGTAGAAAACTGCAAGCGCGACGAAACGCGCCGCACCGTGCTCGATTAGAAGTTTTCAAAGAGCGTGCGACATGGGCAACTTTAAGCTTGGATTTGTCGGTGACCAATCGAGTAATGGGATTAATTTTTATATCAAAATACGCATAATTGAGTTATCTTTAAAAATCATTAGGTTCATCAACAGCTCTGAGGCGCCATAAGAGCACGACTCGCAAAAAACCGTCTAAAAAGAAAATTTTAAAAATAATTTTAACTTTCGAATCAGTTTTTTTCTCGTAATTTGAGCGTTTACTGTAACATAAATGCATTTGAACAAAAAATACTAACGAGCAACGACCCCAAAACCATATACTAGTTGCGATGGATAGAACGCGAGATATTGGCCACAACGCATTTTCCAAGATGGCAGCGAAAGGGGTAATTTCGCGGATACGCAAAATCAGGGTTAAGGTCTCCGGCCAACCCTCTATTGAATAAAACAATAAAAAATGACAGTGCCTAAAACTTTTAGGTCGATTCGTACGAGTCGAAAACAGAATAAAAACTCGACCTCGATTTTTCCGAATCTTCGAGCATTCAAATAATCAAATTTTTCTTAATGCACATTTTTAATTGTAGGTATACCTTATGAAAAATAGGAGCACTAGTGAAAATTTGAATTTAGGGGCACTCGATGCTCACTGATAAACTAACTTATTACTTCCGTTCTAAAGAGCGTTCCTACTCTTTATTAAACCAAATTAAACGCAACCAGCAAATATTTTCAATTTTGTTCGTATTCTTGACAAGATGTTAGGTGTACCTGCCTACCTATCAAGAATATTTTGCAGTTTCAAATTCAAATTGAAAAGAAAGGGTCATGAAAAGACTCACAAATTCGAAATTGTCAAAATGTCAGAATGTTTTCGATCTTGTCCAGTGCCGGATTTACCTATAGGCCAACTAGGCTCTGGCCTAGGGCTCTAAGACGTTGGGGCTCAAAACTCCAGCGGCTTTTTCAACTTTAAACGACAAGACCGGACCAGAGGCGAATCCTGCTACCGGGTGATATTTTAGAAAAATTGGCCGCCAACGATTGCGAAAATTTTAAAACACCCTTGCACTCAAACAATGCAGCTTTTCATCGAAGTGCTTTACGTTCATAATTGTGATACAGTTCCCTGAATGCGCCCAATTCCGAAAGTGGATCTAACTTCTGTTGACCTTCAAAATTAAAAAACAATTGCCTGCGGCGCTAGGCGGTCCGTGAAAAACCAAAATTAAAAAAATTAGGAAAACAAATTTCCCCAGAATTCTTCTGAGAACCAAATGGGCGCACCGAATTTCCTTGCTTCAAGGCGCTGATATGTAACTACAACTGAACATGAACATGCGGTTAAATAACAGCAAAACATTTTAAAGTAAATTAGTAATTAATTGAAGCCCGCCACTATTTAATTCGCCCAGACAGTTTCTTCTCCAAGATCCACTCCTGGGCTGGACCACTTTTTTAAGGGGCCTATTCTGTTCTTTTAGCCTAAGGCTTATGAAAACCGTAATCCGGCACTGATCTTGTCAAAATTAGAGGTGCTCGAAATATGAGTTTCTATGATAGAGAAAAAAGAGCAACTTTATTAACTAATTCTTCGACAAAAGTATGACATTCACTACTGAAATCAAATCTATTACTTATATAGACGGTACATCGAAATACAGGGTGGGCAAAAGTCGATGGTTCTTATGGAGAAATCGATAACTAAGAAGAGATATGGAAAAATGAATGGCGTACCCTCGTTCTCTTTTTTTGAGAGGAACCCAATGACGAAAACCGGGATTCGCGATCTTCTTGTGTTTTGGAGATAATATAAGCAAAAGTTCGATTTTTCACTATAATTGTCGGTTGTTATGTAACAACTTTGTGTTATAAACCAAAAACTAACAAAGATAATATTTAAAATCCCTTCGGCTCATTTTACTGTCCTTAAAAATGTGCCTGAAGAATGTTCTAATATTTTGTTCTGTAACTTCACAACAACCTAGATATCGACATTTAGCGAAAACTTGAAAAATCGAACTTTTTCTTATAGCTCCAAAACAAATGAAGATCGCGAATTTCGGTTTTTGCTATTGAGTCGCTCTCAAGAAAAGAAAAATGTGCCATTCATTCGTCCATAAGAACCATCGAATTAAGACCCATCCTGTACAAGAGAACACTCCATAGATAGTTATAATTTACAACCTCTCTTTGAACTGCTTAAAAGAGATGAGCAGATGAGCATCAAAAAACCGTTTTTCTTATTATGCTGGTCTTTTTGTATTCAAAGAAAGGAATATATTTTTAAACCTCTACTTGTAATGAGGTTGCAGTCCGGAAAGCGCAATATTTTGCCGCTGTTTTATTTAAATTTGATCTCTAATTTATAGTTTTAATTAAAGATTGGTTGGTAATTGCAATCGAAAACTGCTACCTTTTAATGGAGGATTTAATATGGCGGTTACTCATTAGCAAAGTTTGTTAAATGAAATTGTTTTGAACAAAAATTGGTATTTTTGTCAAGTTTCTTCCTATAAGATTAGAGATTGTTAAGATATAAAATGGTGATTCTGTGAACATTAATTATCTATCGTTCTCTCTCGATTTTAAGCAGAAATCAAGTCGGTTTTTGCTTATTATACTTAAAACTTAACAAAGATTCCTCTTTTCACTAATTCGGCTTAAAGAAGTAAAGTACAAACAAACGCAACCTTGTTACTCAACTACAAGAAAATCATTTCTTATATAAATTGACACAAAACACAAAAGCATTTTAAACTACTTACCTCCTTACAAAATATTGCATGGAATCTTATAAATTATATAAAATTTTTCTAAAAAACCTGACCAAAAGTGACAAATTCAAATAGACAGTTCTCGCCGAAACGGCAACGCGAGCACTACTACCAACTATAGTTATTTTTAATTTTGTGTAGTTTAGTTGCGCGTACGTAGAACTACATTTGTACAACAGATCATCCAGTTAAGGGTCGGCTTAGTAGAACTCTAGTTTTGTTCAACTCTACTTTAAGTGGTGATTGTACAATCGGCCCTTACTAGTACATATTTTCCGCTAATAGTAGATGCAACACCCGAAAGCATTTAAGCGGCAAGAACTTTTTGATAAATGGCAATATGGCGCGATTGATCACCTAAAATTTTAGAACTTTATAACCAGAATTGTAGTTAGCGTCTTTAAAAACTTACGTAGCATATAAATTTCAAACTAATCGATCGATATTTATAAATACCGTCCGTAGTAAAAGGCGTCCATGATTTATTGACGAATTTGAATTTAAAATTTTCACTTTTCAGATAAATTAATGTAAGCATCAATCGCTCCCATGCTCCCAAACTCCTAGTATAATAGGTATATCATTTGGTGATGTGCTAGACACCTAGGCGATAGGCGATTTATATAAATATGCTTTATACGCTCGCCATAATGGTATCGGCCATTTTGGATCAGCCATTACATAATTTATTTTACATTATTTTCATTAAAACTCCAAGGCTTTAAAACTAGAGTAAATTAAGTACTTAAAATATCAAAAAAGAATCAAACGAAGTGTTTATAATTGTAACACCCTTGGAAGGTTAAACGATGGTGTTTAAAAAGCTAACAACGAAACGTAATCTCAAAGATTTCGGCAAAATCGACTAAAAGCAATTTTCCGTAGAGTTCAATTCCGAAACAAATCAAATTCACTTCAACATAAGCTTTATACACTTTTTTTTCTAAAAGAACTTTTTCTTTCCAGATGAATGGTTTTCGGTGTCTCTACGTACGCCTAATTAATAATTTCTCTTGAAAGAATAATAGAGTTTCCCTCGAGAGAGACTAAGGCTAAAATTCATTACATTAATAAACTTTAATTATGTTTTAAGATCACTTAGGGGTAGATTTAAACTCCATTTAATTTGACTTTAAGAACGTTTAAAATATTTAAAAGCGAGTGAACGCTTAACATTTAATAACGACTTGTATATCAGGAATAAAAATGTACTTTCCTTCCTAACCTTTACTTCAAGTTCATGTTATAACAGTCGTATGGTTGAAGTTTTTTTAAAATTATCTATTAATTGTGCAAAATTTAATTAGTAAGTAAACACGTACCCAATTAATACTGAGGATCATTTTTTAAAATTATTTTGACACAAGCTACGAACACTTAAATCTTTACTGAACAAGAATTGTTGAGTTTGTCGGTTGACCTATACCTTATAAACTTTCACCAATTGATTAAAATATTCGATTTTATGCATTTTTAAAGCAAACTTCCACATAACGAAGTGGCAGGGCAAAACGGAAAGCCTTGATTCAAAAAAGTCGCTTTTGTTAGGTAGGAGTTTATTTACGCGCTCTCCCAAATTACAAAAAATTAGTTAGGTACAATCAGGGAGCAAAAACTTTTACAAAAATCGCGTGCCTAATTTGTGATTAGCGCAATAAAATTAATTTAGGCGACCATCAGACGGAGTGGGGCTCTTTCAAATTTTTAATTGTGCTCGGTCTCGATTTAAATTTTAAAAAACGCGAGTACGAGGCGAACCCGCACCGTGTGTAAGAAGGGCCGATCGTAAAATTCCTACGACTCGCCCTTATTTGCACTCTATCATAAAACTTACTATCGCTTTGTTGAAATCGTAGTTTTCATGCCACTTAACTAGTTTTAGTAATTAGTTGCCTTTGGCATTTCGTTCGTGTTACTTTACAAATTTTTGAAATGTAGTGTATGCAAATAAATCCAATTATAAGAGAATTAGGCGCTTTTTTTTTAATATCGTGACTGAAATACTGAAAATGTAATCATAATTTGAGTAGTTACTTCTAAACAACTTGCATTAGGCTTCGTTTTAGTTGATTTGTAACACATACAGACTGTGAAAAACTGAGCCACAATATAATGTATTACACAATTACGCTATTCCAGGGCCGGACTTTAGCAAAAATTTAAAAAGAAACGTTAGAAATTTTACTATTTAATAAATCAATTATCGTATATTAATTGTAGACCCTATTCCAAACTTTCCTTTCTATATTCTAGTCACTATCAATATATTATGGTTTAGTTTAGTTCTCGTGCCGTCAGGAATGAGCCAAACGAATTGCAAGCTTAAACCGGTCGCAAGCTACAGTCTTTACAGACGGGCATTTTTGTCTCAAAATTCTTTTTTACAGCCACCTAAAGTTTCAAAACGGACATTCTCGTAAAAAATGTTCTGAAAGCTACGCTTTCTGTACGTAAACGGAAAAATGACAGATCTATAATGCGGGAGACTATAAGTAGCCGACACAAAGATTGAAAGTTGATTTAATCAAAAGTTGGATATTATGTAGATTTCATGGGCGTATTCCATTCATCGCGTGTCTTACAAATACTTAATTAGTTCATTAATATTGAGTAGCTTAATTATTTGCCTCCTTCCCGAATTAGCCAGCCGTTGATAGATTTGTTGAATAACTGATGACACATCGAACTAAAGGTAAAGGTAATTTGATAGTTAACAACTAAACAGCTTAAGTAGTGCTAAAGTAGACAACGACTTAAAATGGCAGATCTAATATGGAGGATCAACTTTAATCGTTGCAAATCGTTTTGATAAGAAAAGTTTGATATATGCAGATTTTTAGAGCATGTTCTTGCTCCACTTTATCGCGTGCTTTAGTACTTAATTACTTGATTAATGTTGAATAGTTTAATTATGTTAACTGCCTTTCTTCTGAAATAAAAGCTACTTATTACTACTTACGAGTAGTCCCTATTGCATCTCTGGATTCACCAGTGAGACATTGGCTAAATAACTCATTAGGGAATAGGGAATACGTATAATATCTGAAGTAAACATTCTGTGGCCGATCAAGTATAAAGCTATAATTATTATCTTCAATCAGGCTGCTTTAATCCTGTAATAGGTACACATCGGTATTGATCTTCTTAATTTAAAAAAAATGAGTTTGTTCTTCGGGGCACTAATTACTAATTTGAGGTTAAAATTCCAATTTGAGCGTAAGTACTCTAGCCTTGTAGACAATATCGGAATTTATTACTTAAATAATTACATTTACACCGAACCTATCCGAAATACCAAACGTCCTGGAGGTCTAAGATAGATCTTAGACACGCTATTTTTGATTTTGAATGTAGTAATTTTGATTTTATCCACCCTAAAAGCCTCGGGAGGAATGGTTAATATTTTAAAAGACGATAGTCAAATTTTACACGCTATCAAAATAATTATCTCACTTTGTTTTTAGTATACAATTATAAAATATTAATTTCCGACACCTTGTATACAACAATCTAGTCTTTTTAAGTTAAAAAATACTTGTTCAACTTGTGAACGAATATTGAAAGAGAAATAAATAGCACACGCAGAAAACTTTAGGGTCTCTTTGTGTGGTAAATTTCTCTTTTTAATTCCTTTTCAGAAAAGCTAGAGACTCGAAGCCCAAATCCATTAGTTCAATTAATTTCCAATTTGAGTTAAACACGCAAAAAGATTTATTTTGTTAATATTATAAATCCTTTTTTACAATGAAATAGAAAAAAGTTACTTTTCTGTTGTCGTTTTGGAAAAGATGGCAGGTTTTCTCGTCATTTGGTGGAGAAAAATGTATAAGAAGGAAGAAATAAGTGTTGCTTATTTTGTTAATAGCTTATTTGATTCGTCGATAAATAATAAATATATATTTTCTGTTTATGTAATAAAAAAATAAATTGCATTTTGTAAGCTTCGATATTCTTTTTAATATATAGCTATCAAGTATAAATTACAGAAATATATGAGATTTCTTCGCCGACTCACAAGAGATAAATAATTTTACAATATTTTTCCATCATCTCACGTTCGGGAATTTTCTTCAATTGAACGAAGTTGTAGATTTCAAAAAGGTTAATATGGAGTCCTTTTTCAATTTTGCCAAATTTAAACTCTTATACTATCTTCGCTAATATAGACAAGATCCAAATGTTAAGGGATGTAAAGATAGGTATGGTCCAAGAAGTATTCAAAGGTGAGATGGTGAAGCCAATTTTGAAATAAAACGAAAAATGATTACGGATTTTAGGCAAACACAAAAGTGTTTTATTATTTTCATTAAGAAATAAAAGTTAAATGTTGTAATAATAATATTCCCCACATAAAAAATTGGAATTTTTCTGGTTAATTAGTAATTAACGATAAGTACCCCTAAAATATTTATTTTTCTACGTATAAAAATAATAAATTTTAGTGTATTTTTTATGTAATTACAAGGGTTAATAAAATAGATTCATTTAATAAAAAAATCTGCTTCGTTATACAGGGTGTTCCTTAATGACATGCTAGTATGTTAGGATGTGATTCCTCAGGTCATTTTATGAAGAAAGGTTCAAATTTATGAACATATTATGTCCGCAACCGCTTTTTTGCTTTTTGCTTTACTTTTTTGCTACAGGATGTTCATTATGTTCAAGTTTTGATTTATTATCTCCGAAAATACTTCAGATATTATAACCAATTTTGGTATGTGATAATTGATAATAGAATATAAAACCATATCTTTTAATTTGAAAATTTATTTTATCCATTTATCTTTATCAATGGCCCTAGCATGAATAAATAAATTAACAGGTATTTTACACTTTTACAGAGGTTTTAACTTTGATTTAATTTTTTTTCAATCAAGAACGGTTTGAAGAAAAAACCCAAAAGACCGTTTTTATGTAGAATTGACCTGACTAGTGACTAGTCAGAAAAAGTATCAACATAGAAAAATTTTAGTGGCGTACCACTTTTTTGTAAAAAATATCAGAAAACATGTTTTTGCAGAGACGCCACTGGTAGAGCAATAAAATAACCTTTTCCTCTAAAAAGCGTGGTTTTATATCCTATTACCACATACCAAAATTGGTAATAATATCTGAAGTACTTTCGGAGATAATAAATAATAACTCTTTTCAAATCAAAACTTCTTCAGCACCCTGTAGCAAAAAAGTTAAGCGGTTGAGGACATACGTTTATATAAACTTTTCTTCACAAAATAACCTAAGGAACTACCCCCTCATTATTAGAATGACATTAAGGAACACCCTGGTATAGAAGAAGGTTAAAATTGGGGTTGTAAATTAAATAGCAGATACCAGATAAATTCAAAAATAAAAGAGTAAAAGATAAAAGTAAATGTGGTTGATATTTAATAGTGTGACTACTAATTTTACAAGTTTGAATTAAAAGTGTCCTTGCCGACGGGAAAAAATTAAACAAAAATCGTCTTGTCCAATTTGAAAAAGGTGGGCGGAAATTAGATTTAGTATTTTTTGAAAATATGCGAAATAAGATAAAATTTCCTTGTTCCCAGTTCCTTTTTAGAAGTTTTAATCTAAAAACAGGTAAACGCGAAGAGGAGGATTAAAGTGTTCCTTAGACGTTTTCTTATAATTCATCATCTTAGATTAGATCTCGCCCTTTAAAACATCAAATAAATTATTTAATTCCGAGTAAAAATTTTAGTATTGTCTTCGGTGCCTACTACACAACTTTATCAAAGCAGGACGAGACGCCCTGCACTGCCTATAGAAATTATGAAAACTAGTTTCTTTCTCCATATTTGAAGTTTCGAAAGAAATATCTACTAACTTTTCTAAACTAAATTTATAAATAAACAAAAATAATGTTGAGCATATTATCGCAAATACTGTTAGATCAAGGTTATCACAACCCAAGAATCTTTGTAGGATCTGAAAGCCAAGCAGCTCTTAAAACGCTGATAGCCTGATGTGAGGTGAGGTCCGGACTAGTTACGGACTGCATCCGCAGACCGAACAAGCTAAGGGAGAAAAATTTTGTCAATCTGGTATGGGTGCCAGTTCATGCCGGCACACCAGGGAACGAGAAAGCGGGCGGTCTGGCTAAAGAGGGCCTCAAAATAAGACCCATCGGTATTCCCTATGAAATGGCAAAGAGAGAAATGAAGACACTTCTGATGAAGTGTCATATTAAACACTGGAGACTGGAGGGAATCTCCTGGACAGGGACATTATAAAGTCCTACTGAAGAAGCCTTCTGACAAAAAAACGCTTTCTACTCGGGATGAGCAGAGCTGAGCTACGACTGGCAACGGTACTAATAACAGGCTATTGCCGGCTTAAAAAGCACCTAGTTATATACGATGCGACTAGAAGAAGACACTATGCAGAGGATATATGCAGAGAAAACTCCAACTCATCTTCTGCTACACTGCGAGGCTTTCACACGAACTCATCGAAGCGTTCTCGGAAAGGAGAAGATACTCTAAAGATAAATAATTGTCCAAATTATCAATAATGAAAATTCTGGACTTTATCAAATGCACAGGATTGATTTAAAGGAAGATTACATGCGAGACGCATAAATCGGTTCAATAAGAGGTCGCGATGCAAGGGACCACTAAGGGCCAGACTCAACCGTTATAATAATAATAATAATATCATTCATTTAAGAAAAGCCTAAATTAGCATTTTACCCTAATGATCCTAGCCCCTAGCAAAATAATTATTAGCTAAGCTTTTAAACTGTATTTAAATAATATAGCCATTTAACACCCTTTAGCCGATTTAGAGGTTTTCAATAGCAAATTCTTGATACTTTTACAAAACTGTTTTTCAGAAAACTTGCAAAAAATGTAATCAAAACTTGTGTTTTATTTTTTATATAATTTTCCATTGGTTTATTCTGTTCACAAACGAACGCACCTAATTCTAATTCAATTTAACACATTTAAATCTGCTGATTATTTGAGTTTATTAATTTAAATCGTTTTCAATTTCACAGTTCAATATTAGAAATCTAAAATTGCGATTTATTCATGCCACGATGTTCGCAGGTTGACTCAATTTCATATTAAATTACGAAAAAGCTCGAAAATTTATTTTTAAAAAAAAGCTCGAATTTCCTTTAAAGAAACACGCAAAATGTATTTGAGGAAAATTGATCAATATTTTTAAATCGTGCAACTGCAGTTTATAAAAATAATTTTAAATTAATAAGCGTCGGAGCATCCCTTACCTTTTTCTAGATGAAAACGCATCGCTTTACTTAACACATAATTAATACGCAACTTTAATTTTTTTATTAATCGGACACGCGTTTAATCGTTTACTTAACACCACATTACACAAAATAAGGTTGTTGATATGACATGAAGTGATAGGCCTGTGCTTATCTCCAATTCTACACCCCCAAATGGACCGTTTCGATCTGTTTAGACGTATGTTAATAAAAATGTATGTCGTGTTGTTGATTGAAATTTTTTTAAAAATTATATTTATAGTTAAAAATTCAATTTTAAATTTTAAATTGGGCCAATTGCGTGAATGAACGTAATTTGGAATTTAATTTTTGATATCTTACAACAGCTGCTGGCAAATATCGACTGTAGTTACTTTCTCATCTTATGCTCTGGATAGTATTCGAGTTTTCCGTTTAGGCGCTACTGTCTGGAAAATGCGGAAAATCGTGCAGATCTCCACGACTCGCACAATGTGCGCAGTTTATAAACCGATCTTCGTTGAATGAAATTAATATTTGATTTAAATTTTAAATGAAACGTTTAGAGCTACTGCAGCTCGATTTTTTTCCACGTACAACCAATAACTCAATACTAACGTTATCTAATCGAATTATGAAAGAAGCAAGAAGTCAACATGGCGAAAAATAGTTAAATAAAAACAAACGATAAAAAAAATTTGTGAACAGTGGAAAAACAACGGTATTAAGTCATTTTTTATACGAGTTTTAGTTTGTTTTGTTCCACAGACAAATTTTGGTTTTTCACACAAATAACTTAATAAAGCCGGCTTTCTAAGAAAAGTTTTTTGCGCACATTAACTAATTGATTTAAATTTCCACAAATTATAATTTGGGCGTCCAGGATATTCATAATCGTATTAGTAAATGATAAGCCAAAAATAGCACAGTAATCGAACAAAAAACGTTTGTTTTATTAATCCGAAAATAATTAGTAATAAGAACTGTCATAAAAATAGCATCCGATTGAACTAAATTCGTATTAGGCGAGTGTACTAGATCATCTTTTCTAAAGCACTTACTCTATAAGGGCTTTGAAAGGGACTATTGGTAGCTTTCTTCTGAGCTATAAGCTCCAGGCAAATAGTTCCTTTTACCTGGAAAAACCTCTGTAGGTTTCCTCGCTAATATTATACACTTCGGAAGAAAAAAATTGTAGCTTCTGGTTTTTGGATTAGATTTGAACTATACAGAGTGGGGTTATTAATTTGATAGATATTTACGGTTCCGGAATATGAAAAATGTAAACCATGCACAGGTGCAGAATTTATTTTTTCTCTGCAAAAATCATAAATTCCTTCTAGCTCAAAGAATTCCGTAGAAGTCGTTACAGGGGCTTTAGAAGCATTTTAATTGTTTTTATTAAATCGTCTGATGCCTCGCGCAGAACTGGCGAAACTTACAATAACATAGTGGATATTTAATAATAATGATAATAAATGTCTTTATTTTTCCATTGCAGAATTAATTCATACAATATACAATTTACAACAACAAAGTGTGCAGAGGGAGTGTGCAGCTGCTCATCCACTTAAGACTGGAGAATTTTGAGAGTTAGGAACGTCGTCCACAACAATTTTAAAAACCAATCAATAGTTTCACTACTGGCATGGCTTTGTTAAAATTTAAATAATAAATATGGGTAGCTTACTAAAATTGTATAGAATATTTCACGTTATTACAGACAGGATATAGAAGATATCTACAGAATAAGATTTCTAAAAGAAAGTTGTTCCTGGGAGTTGAGGACGACGTAAGTATTTCTCCATTATCAAATAGAAATAATCATTCTCTAGCCTTAACCTTAACTGCACAGCCTTACTACAGAGAACATAACAGAGAATTTAAAAGAAAGTGACATATTTAGCATCTGCATGGAAGTACGTTCTATTTCATCTTCTAAAAATGGTAGAACTGTTCTCGAAGAATTGCTGAAGTAGTCTTGGTATTAGTTTTTTAGACAAGATGCTCTAAAACTAATCTTGAGCTTCATGTCTTGTAAATCTCTGATCAGGATGACTACTGACTATACATGTCTGAAGTATAGTATACAAATTTTCTATGCTAGATGGTCAGATCAGCTGATCACAATGTTTGAAACTGCATAATATGAGAACAGTTTGTTATTATCCTGATAAAATGACTTACTTATATTTTCTTAAAATAAACAAATAGAGACCTCTATAATAAACTCTGAGTAGTATATACTACTCTGAAAAGTTTAAGAATGTTTAGATTATGAGAAAACAATCTGTCATGTACTACTTTATCAATCACATTATCAACGTTTCTTAAGTCTAAGGGCTACCGCACACGACAGACAGTCGGTGACCGTCTGTTTTGTAGCGAAGTGACCGCACACGACACACAGTCGGTCAGACCTCAACGCCTACATCTACACCATCGCATACGCTACCGACAATCGTTAGTAAGTCGGTGGTTGTTGCATTGTTTGTCCGTGATTTTAGCTATGAGAGATGCACAACTACAACGACAATTTTGTAGTTTGTGTGCGCGCTTCTACTTAATTACGTTATTCCCATCTACCACCGTCTAGTCACACACAATCGTGTCGGTTGATAGTCGGTGGAAACATAGAACACGTTACATCTTTTATGTATATTAAGTCCGTCATTTTAGTTCGTTGTGTGCGGTGCTACATAAGAATCTCTACTGAGCATTCTAACTATTCTAACCGACTGTTTTGACGGTCACCGACTGTCTGTCGTGTGCGGCAGCTCTTAGTCTTATGCCTTTCCATAACACTCTGGAATCTGCAATGCACACATAATTATACAGCCATAAAAATAAGAGTGTATTGAGAAAGCTTACATAACGAAAATGTTTGGTTTTCAATTTTTTTATTACAATCAATTGTTCTACAATAATAAAAAATTATACGTATTTAATTAAAACTGAGCACTTTAATTTACTATAGTAAAAATAAGTGTCGCTCTCTACAAGAGAGTTCATAATCTTATCATTATTACTAAACATTACATCTTAACGACAAACATAAATTCTTAATATGGCCGCCAATATTATCAACAAAAAACAGAAGCAAAATTTATCACTTTTTTAAAACTAATTTCACTAAAGAATAAATAATTTTTGGACTAAAACTCTAATCAAAATATTAAAAAGACGAAACAAAAATTAAAACATATTGATAGTGTTCGAGTTGTTGTTCCATGTATTTTTAGAAATATCGTTTTGGAAGAAGTTATCGCTTTGGAAAGCACCGGCAAAATTACACTGAAAATTGCCTTGAACTTCATTTTTAAAATCGCTATGGAAGGCACTTCCAAAATCGTCTTCGAAGCACACCTGAAAAAATCCAACTGTTAAAGTCTTTTTTTTAATTTACAGTTTGGAAGCCTACCCATTGATTTTGAGATTCTAAATTATCCAAATCGATCGACGGTCTCGAAATACTGTAGGTTATATTGAGCCCAACTTCAGTTATAGGATCGTCGAAATCGATCAATTTTTCTTCGATTATTTCTTCATTTTTAAACTCCATCATATCGTTTTCCATCAAGTTAGTCTTCATCGTATTGAGAGTATTTTTCATATTTTCTGATTGAACACCATCTTTAACAAATTCCGCCGTTGTCGGGGAAATTTTCCAAGTTTCATAAGCTGTACTGAAAGCGTGCGCTACGGTTAGAGCTACCATTTCGGCCATCTTACGTTTTGAGCACCAAAAAACGTGACACTCCATCGTTTCGGACGAATCGATCGAAATAAATGAGAAAATCTGTCTAAACTGTTTATCTGTCGAGCAGTTGGAAATTCTAAAAATATAAAAAAGGAAAATTTTAGTAAAAACGTGACTTTTGCGTAAAAGTACGCTGCGGACAGGATTCGAACCTGCGCGGGTAGAACCCAATGGATTTCAAGTCCATCTCCTTAACCACTCGGACACCGCAGCTCGTCGATAATTGCCACTAATTAACAATTTACGATAACTGCTACAGGGCCGTATTATAAAATTCCTTACCTATAAATCGAAACTTCAAACATTGGATTTCCTTTAGTATCGCTAACGCTGACTCCAGTTAAGGATATTGCTACGTTTACACGTGGTACTTTTTTGCCAGACGCTTTGGTAACTTTAATTACATTTTTGACAGCTTCTGGACTTATATTTTCACCGGCAACTTTATCGACAACGGTGCTTCCTAAAAATGGAAATTATATAAAATCTACTTCTAATTCGTTGTAAATGAACCCCAACATACACACATAAGTGAAAAAACTTTAAACGAGAAAATTTGTTTTCTGCTAAGCGCCTCGTTCATTTACAACGTATTAGATCTATCTAACTAATTAACCCTAAATATTTAAAAATTTGTAATAAAATCTACTTTTAAAGACAAACTCGAAAATTTACCTAAATACTTGAGTTTGAAGGTCATCACATCCCTTTCTGCTTCTGGAGCTTCGGGCTGGTCTTCAGTTAGGGCCTTTGCTTTTTTTAAAGCATCTTCAGATAGTTCTAGAAAAAAAATTGCAATTAGTAGTTATACGACGTGTAACAAGTTTTTAGTTGCATTAGCCTCCCGTGTGTCTCATTTCCCAATACAATTTCTAGCCTCATCTCATAAGTCAAGTCTTCAGTTGCTCTGAAGTAGTCTTTATCTCCATGACTTACTATGGACGAGGAATAGAGTAGCGATACTCTTTAGTCTCTAGTTTCCCAAAATTCATCTCTAGATTATAGTTTCAGTTTCCGCCCATCGTAGCTCATGAAAATGTTTATAAAAAAGGGGGCGAGCTTCTCTGAAGAAAGGTGGAGTGTACAGAATATATTTGGTCTTGTTAGGTGGCGATTTTCATCCCACTTGAGTGACCTTAATTAGTCCCAGTATTTTTTAATGGTTAAAAATCTTGGATGGGGGAGGCATATACCCGCATATGCACTAATGATGGATGTGGAGTAACTTAAATATTTATACCCAAAGGCGTACTTGAAACGAGTTTATAATAGAATTTTGTATTGCGTCATTTGGCACATGTTTTAGTACAATAATTGAAACGTAATAATTTTATAGTGGAATCCATTCATAAATTGATAACGAACGGCTCTGCGATCAGACCATCGTTATCATTTTTATCTGTATACTAAATTAATGATAAAAGTATATTTTATTTTAAAATAGTTGACCCCCATTATAATTCCGTATTAGAAAATGCGTATTAGTTATAGATATTAAAAATTTTTGCATTTCTCAATCAAACCAAATGTTTATTTATGTCTTTTTTACGATAAAGTAATATAATTACATTTTGCATAATGTCGTTAGCCTTAGCAAACAAATAAAAAATGTTGTTGATGGAGTTCGAAAATTTACCACAACTTGTTGATTTGAACGTTCCCATTTCTACAAAGTCCACACGTGTCATCGGAAGGACTAAACAATATACGACGTAATCAACGAGCGGTTGATCGATGGAGAGAGTTCAGCTTAAGCTGAAGAGAGTAAAATGAACAGCTGGTAAGCTGGTATAGATCAAGATGGAGATGCTTCAAAAGTTTGACAACCACTCACAGATGATGAGTTCGAAGGTCCCGATTTTTTAAATAATGATGGGACTGTCCAACGACACAAACTTGCATGTACATTTTTCAAAACCACCATAGTGTAAAAAATGTAATAGCTTTACAATCCAGTGATTGCCAACAGAGAGCTGGAACTCGTCACGGTTAAAATAAAATTTTGAGTCTCTTTCTGTTTGTGTTTACAAAGCCCAGAGTACTCGCATCACCAACAGCATTTTGAATTTTAATGAGATTATGTAATTAACACCTGAATCTGAATCGGTACGATCGGCGACCGCACTAAATTTAAAAGAGCCGTCTTCCTCTATCCATCTCTTTTTTTTTCAAGGTAGCGAAATTATCCATTAAGCTAAACTGCGCACATTCCTTCGTTTATAGTCTAATTTTTGACGCAATTTTTTGAGAAATCGCACAAGAAAAAAAATTCTAAAAAAAACAAAAACAAATAATATGAAACTAAGTATAGAAACTTCTAATCAATCAATTCACGATCACGAAAGTAGCTCTAGGTCAAATTAAAATCTGTTATCTTCTTGGTACCATCGAGAGCTTGGTGCGCCGTTCTGATGCAACAGACGGATTTGAGGTTGTAGAACCTTGAATAAACAGTCGATTTCATATATTTTATTTTTTGTTTTTTATTTAAATCAACACGAATTATAAATAAGTTTCTGTTTGTTAAACCCACTTTGTAATGTTCGCGTTACTAATTTAGGTACATGTTTGAAACAAAGAAGGAAAAAATGTTAATTACTAGGAGAGAAAATGATACTTAGTAAACAATTATTATCAACAGGTTAACGAAATACATATCAATTAATTTATAAACTGCAGCCTCTAGGGTTATCGTGATGTTGTTGCCTTTTGTGAAAGGTTCGTGTACTTATTTTATAAATTTAGTTGTGGAAGAAAAAATAATTTGACTAAGTGCATATCGTTCACAAAATAAACTATCGAGTTGTTCTTAAAAAAATTACAAAAATTACCTAATTCTAACCAAAACTACCAAATTACGGGAGATTTGAATGAGTGATTTCAACGGTAGAATACACAACAAACCTGTACAATTGGATCATTTAGTTGGATAAAATCCATTTTCGTGACGTAATTTAGTTTATTGGAACAATCGTTTTATAAAATTGGACTAACACCAGAAGTAAAAGTAAAATTGTTAATTAATAATAATAAATAATTGGGAAAAATTAGGGATTATAAAATCCTGTTTATTAGCGCTTTCACTAGTTCGTTTTTATACATTTTAAATACCTTATGGCTTATTCATGGAAATTAACAACAAGGATGTAAAAATATTTTTACTTTAAGAGAAATTTTGTCTCTTTAAAAAAATTATTGTATATAATTTTACGCATAAGTGCGTTATTGAGATCTTGTTGAAGTTTGAAGAGTAGTAGACCTAATACCTATACCTACTAATCAAATATTAATTTCTTCCATCATCGGGATAACGAAACTTTCTTTTACAGACCACGGCCTTTGAGTTCTAAAAAAGAAAACTGCTTCCTTATCGGGATACTAATTTGACAAGATTGATAAGTTATAAATAAATTAGAATTTCAAAAAAACTGCAGATAACCTAATTTAGTTGAATATTAATAAATGCAACGCAGTTTAGAAAAAGAGGTAAAGATGAGCGTTTTATTGAGATGGTTCTCTGTTTGACTACAGTTTCATTATTCAGAATCTCAAGATCATAAGCTTCCGCTCCGATTCAGTGGCGGATTACCCACTAGGCTAGTGAGGCTGTAGCCTAGGGGCGCCAAGTCAAAAAGGAGCGCCAATTGCCAATGGTAAAATAAAATTACATTAATTAAATTATTGAGATAAAGGTTCGGGTAAATATTAACAAATAGTCCATTTTAAAAATTAGCAAATTATAGTACCGATAATACCTAAGTCGAGAAGAAGTGCCCTTCAACGATCTTTAAATTTATAATAACAAAATATAAAATAAATTATTTGATAAGATTTTTACCTCCACTCTGGCCGGATTTTTTTATTTAAATTATTAACAAGTTATAAAGAGGAGGCAACAGGGTAGTGTCAAATAAAAATTTATTTCCACCCATTTAATTGTTTATTGGAAAATGCGTAAGATAGCTTTTTCACTCGGGTTTATCATTTAGATGTAAACTATTATATCAATTAAAATTGATACCTAATAAGGAAACAGGGCCCAGGCCTGGATTTAACATTAGGCTAACTAGGCTAAAGTCTAGGATTTTAAAATTCTCGGAACTCTTCAACAATATTTTGTGTGTATCTGAAATAATATAGTAATTTTCCTACTTTGTTTTTGTGAAACATCTTTTTGGGAGACACTATCAACTGCTACTAAAATTCCTAATCTTCATTTTAAGCCGTTCGACCTTGAACAATAAAAAAAATTTGCCTGCGGCGCTATTTTAGCCCATTTTCTTCTAAAATAGAAATTTAAAAAAGGGCACTAGGATTATTATAGCCTAGGGCGCCAAAGTTAGTTAATCCGCCGCTGCTCCGATTGAATTTCTGGGGTTACTTGACAATGGAGTTTATAGAAAAAATAAGTACGCATCAGAGCCACTGGCTAGGGTAGATGGAGTCAGTAGAAAAAATTCCATCTATATCCCATACCATATATTATCAGACCATTAGGAACGAAAGGGTTTTCGATTAATTTCGTATTAAATGAGTTTCTCCAAAATTTGGGCGCTACTGTTGTTTGCTCTGCAGGGGGCATCTTAGCTAACGGTTCTGCGAATACAACAATATTTTTCCTACTGATCAAAATACAAAAAAATGAGCCAAGGGGCACTTGGCATGGTTGAACTTCAAATACACCAACGCAAAAAACACGCATATTTTTTAAATTAAATTAACTGCGCTAAAATGAATCAGAAAACTCCAAAGTACTTTGATAAAATGCAGACAGACAAATTAGAAAAAAAATTTATGTAAACAAGAAATTATAATAATCTTAATTTCGTTGACCTTTAATTAAAAAAATTAATCCGATTTTTGACGAAATAATTTGTTTAGGCACGTGGTTTGTTATACACGATTTCAAAATCAAAGCAGATGAGAAAAATGTTCGATTTAATCGACATTGAAGACTTGCAACAAAATGATGCAACTCCATCGATCTGATGTAATTCCACACGACAGTTACTCGAATTATCCAACCCCCAAGCCCCAGGCAGAAGTCAAAAAGGGGGATTGAAATTAGCCCCAACTACATAAAACTAATAGGCGAACTTGAAATAATATCTAATAATAAACTGTTGTTTTTGTTCGATAAACTTTTCCATTATTGGTTAGTTATTTTTATAAAGTATTGTCGATTTTTTATCTCGTGTTTACGTTTTAATGAGAATTGTACAAAGAATCCCTACGAGATTACAGTTGCTAGACGTCATTTGATTACTAAAGAGTAGAAAATTTTTTGAGTTCGATAGATAACGTACTTGACACATTTACAACCCTCTGAAATAATCTGAAAATTTTCCACAAAATAGAGGGAAGGGAGTCCGTTTAGGGCACCGGATCTCATCCATTTTAATCAATTGCACTCCTTGCCCTCGCTGTTTTAGGGGTCGCTTATAATATACCCGTTGTCGAAATTTAAAAATCATCATGCCCTGATTGATGCAGAACACGGAGGCGCATGCAATAAATTCTGTATGAAAACAATTTTGAGAATATAAAGTTTTAACTTTTAAGACGAATAATTTAATTACTAATATAACTCGTTAACTGTGTTACCACATTACAGTAAATGCAGCTGACTAGTCAAATTGCTGCATTACTGTTTGTACGTATATGCAGTTACGCTCTTAAATTAATTTTTATCCATTTTTCCGGTTATGGATTTTATTATCGAACATTAGAGGGACTCTAAGTAAAATTGTAACCTCGCTAGCAGAGTTTCCGCTCTTGCCATATAATTTTTCGAAGAGGCATTTTTTTTCAATTGAACTTTTTCCTCTTATAGAAGAAGGTTTAAGGTATGTCCGTCTCTTAGTGCTTTTTTTTTACTTTTTGTCAGAGTTCGTGGATATACCTTTCAAAGTGCGTCATTTTACGGATTTTAACACTAAACTTTAAAAGATACTTCTATGAATACTGACAAGAAGTTTAAAAAAACACTACGAGACGGACATACCTTGAACCTTTTTCTATAAGAGGAAAAAGTTTTAATTGGATAAACAATATCTTTAAACAATTACATGGCAAGAGCGGAGACTCTGCTTCCATAATACGATGGTTGACACAGAAATGAAGCTGCCCAAAGACATGCACGGCGATCTGGCGAGTACAAAGACATTTCTATGAATTCAACGGCAAATTACCACTGAACTATTGGAGGTAGAGAAAAAATGTATGGAAGCTTTTTTATAGTAAATTTATTAAACTATGTTTTGTATCTGAACCATTTCTCCGTTATCATTAATAGTTCCCGAGGTATAGGCGAAAAACTAACAAAGTGTACCTTCCTTCCAAGATGGCGGCTCGAGCGCAACATGTGTGGGGTGGGCAATTTAGTATGTTTATCCAGAAGCCCTAATAAGCTTGTATACCAAAATCCAGCTTTTTACCGGTTAATGTTTTTATTTTTTCTAATCTGACTGGACTAGAAGCCTTTTTAGCCCTTTTAAAAATTTTGATTGGTTCTGGTTCTATTAAAATATTAGATTGATTGTAGGTGTACTACAGACGGGCAGATTTTAAAAAAAAGTGATAATTTAGCATATTTCAACAGGAAAAATTTATCAGCTGGGAAATTTGAATAAAAAATGTAATTGTCAATTTGACGATAGTAAAATTGCGAGAAATGTGATAAAAATTCATCAGCGCAACAATAATTAGTTAAACAAATTTGTTAATTATTAAAGTGGTTGAAAAATTGTAACTCAGGGCTCGATAATTTTAAAAAAGTCTATTGCAACAATAATCGAAACGTATACGAGCAATAATTCAATAAACAATTTCAATGACATTTGCGTGATACGATTTTACTCACTTTGATAACAAAATAGAAAGTTTAGTTACTAAAGCAACAATATTTAATAATTTTAAATTGTGTATCAATAAAACCAATAAAAGTAAAATATCGAGTCGTGATCAAACTACCTTTTTTGAGCTTTGTTATAAAACTTCTTAGAATTGTTTATAATTACAATAACACGTTTCGATTGCATAATTCGCATTTGAAAAAAAATTTTACTCACTCTTATGTTTGGAGTTGCCCTTCCAGATACTTTTCAAAAAAGACATTTTGGCACTTTCTCAAAAAAATTATTATTTACGTTAAAAATAAATAACCGAACACTAAAAACGCTCTAAGCTGATTGTTTAAAACCAATGTTTAAAAGTACGTCTTCACTATCTGACAACTTGTGCGTGAATGTGGATGAAGGCTGATGTAAGTTCTGTGATCAATTTCTTGATTATATGTAGAGGATTCACCCACTTTCATTAGAATTGCGATCTACTCAATTCTTATTATCGTTGTCTCTTATTAACGCAAGTCGATTAAAAATATTTATGCAAATTTGCGTCTATTTACGTTTGGCTTTTACGTTTAACACAAAATTATCTACAATAACTTTTTCTTCGTACTACTCGTAAATTTGTTTGTGAAATTTTATTTGGAAAAACATGTTTTTTTTCTAAAGACACTTGGTATAAAAGCATCTACAAATTGTACGTTGTAAGTCCATATTTGAAACTATCAAGGACCATTTTGCAAGGGAAAAATTGTACTAATATTTTTAGAAAACTCTCAAAAACTTATTTAGAGCAATTCAAAGGCCATCGTACTTCCCAACTAGGATTTGGGCTTAGTTTGACTCCCCAAAACCCACCCTTCTCGAGGCGCTGTATTTCATCGCGCTTAGCACCTAAACTTTTCGTTTGACGAAAAAAATATAAGAGATATAATTTGTAGGAAATTGAATCCACTTTACTTTTGTGTACATACACTTTTTTCTAAAAGTGCGTAGTTATTGAGTTATAAGCAATAAACCAAAACACAGCAGTCTTTTGACAAATTTTGGAATTTTCGACAAATTTTAACGTGCTCTAGCTCTAGCGCCTAAACCGTTTGTCTAAGGAAAAAACCTACGGTACTTAATTTGTAGGAAATTTGATGTAGTTTATATGTATTATGTAAGCACTTTATCATTAAGTTCGTAGTTTTTGAGTTATAATCTAAACCCCGGAAAAAATAAAAAACCTATCATTCTAGAGACACCCACAAGTTAATGCTGCCATTCGCCACAATGTAGCCGAAGAACATTAAAATCCAAGATCAGAGGCGTGCTGCCCGGGAGGCGAAGTAGTTCAAGCCACTTCGCTGAAAACCTTCATCTTATTTACTCGTATTATAGTAAAAACAAGTTAGAATATTTTCTAAAATAGTTAGAAAATTGTAAAAGACTGTAAAAACGAAACATATTCTCAATAAATTCAAAAGGGCGGAGACATATACGGAGTACAGAGGCTTTAATTTCACAACTTAGGCAATTTAAATATTTAAACAAATACAGGCTAGTACGACCCTGTACATCATTAATTAAAGCTAACAATTTATTGTATAATTATTCTCGATCAAACGCAGTCGTAACCGTTTTACGGATCACAAAAACGCAAAACCGACTGCGCTATTCAGTGATTATGACCTCTAGTATCGGGAATCCTAGTTCCAAAGTGTAAATTATTAAATTATTTCATTTAGGGTCACACATTAATTAGCTTTTTATATGACGTAAACAGACGTACTTAAAAGCAGTACAGAATGGTACAAAATCATTTGATAAACAGATAAGCTCATGAAATAGTATAAAATATTATGAGAATTACTAATTAGAATAGCTCGCTTATTATTCCTTACGAAGTTTATGGTGTATTGTATAAACTAAAGAATTGAACGAATTCATTAATATGAATTATCGTTAATTTAAATTCGATTCAGCTATTAATAATGACCTTACATCTCGGTTTGTAAAAACACCTAGTAAAATTCTTAAATATGTAGTATTAATGGCATCACTCATACCGATTTGGATTTTCATTCAAATTCTTACAAAAGCTATTAGTAAAGTGCAAAATGCATATACCTACACTTCTTTAGACAAAATTTTACTTCGGAAAATATTAGAAAAATGAGTTTTCTTATTGTTTACCGAAAACCAGCTCTTAATACGATTATAAGTTTGTTAATGATGAAGTTGGGGTAGTTAGGGTACTAGGTAGTATATTATGCAAGGTAAGACCAGTATTTATTTTTTCTTGGAAGACCAAAACAAGACTTAAGCAACCAATAATAACAATGCTTTGCTAAATTAAAAAACTCCTATTTATGGCGGATTCAGCAAGCAAAATTTTGTGTAAAATTTAGTTGGTGGGTGTCATGTCCTGTCATGATTTGATGTGGAATGACCATCCCATATAAAGATAAGTTTCTGATCTGATAAATGTTTAGGTTTTCACGTCCAACGTGATTAGTAATGGGCTAATGAGTCGTGGTCGAAAAAAATATTTTCCAAGGTCTCTCACCAAGAATCTTTCGACTTTCGACTACTGCTCATTAGCCCACAAACCTTTGTTTACTAAGCTTTTGATGAATAATTTTAATTATAAATGCTGCTATTATAATCAAAATTTGAAATAAACGTTAAGAAGGTCAGTTATGTACTATAAATTAGTTTTTAGGAATTTGTAGGTGTAAGTGGTATATAATTCTAGTGGCTCAAAATAAAAACATTAGGGTTTTTAATTATGGCACATATAATTAAAAAAAAGACAAAGATCCTCATATAAAAACATTTCTTGTACCCAACATTGAACTTGAAATTGTAAATTTGAATAATATTATAGTAGCAAGTACGAAGATAACGACTCCAATGAGATCTACGACTCATTAGAAGAAAAATTCTAAAAATGAAACTATCTATTGTTGCGGTTTATTTTAGTTCAATTAGTTTCTCACTTACGTCAAACATAAACAAAAAGTGGAAAAATAACATGCGTAAAGTTGGCAAAATCATTTCAATTACAATTTATAAATGCTAAAGTTATTTATAAACTTGCTTACGATATTAAAAAAAGGAAAACATTGGTTTGTATCAAAAAGTAACTACAGTCAAAAACTATATCGAAACTGAAAACGAAGAGAACGTGAAACGAAATTTAAAAAATTAATTTAGACTTAATTGGCGTGGCTTTGTTTAAGTAGCTTCCGATTTAAAAAAGTGCCACTTAAGTGTAAAAATGTAAACCTTCTCAAAACTTATTCAAATTTTTAATTACTTAAATAGATGGTTGTATGTAAAATATTTACTTTGTTAGTGATCATGGTCAGTACCCTTCCAGGTATAATATTTTTATTTTTGCTAAATTTATAATACTGTTTTAAAAATATACCGTTTCAATAAGAGCCAAGTGAATAACCATTACGTGTATTTTTTAAGTTTTCCAAGTTTTAAGTTCGAAGTTAATTTTTGAGCAAGTTCCTAGGGTTTCTATAAACCTTGGTAAAAGTGAAAAATACAACAATACGCAAGTGAAATGTTCGATAAAAAATTAACAGTGTAAATTGGCTTTACTGTGATTGTGAACGTTTTTCGTCTTCGAGTTAAAATTTGTCGCTTATATTTTGTATCATCGTGTATACAAGTTTTCTGCATCTATGCATCGTTGGTTGCCTACCGTACTTATTGACCATCAGTTATCAGGTTATTTATACGAAAAGTTACGACGAATAAGACGTTTTGTGTTTAGTAAAATTCTAATAAATTAAAAGCGTCGAAAACAAAGACTGACGGTCAAGTTCGCGTATTAATAGAATTCGTTTTCTTTGTGTATAAATATATGAAAATTCAACAGCGCAACAATAAACATCAGGTTAATCCGTAAAAATATAGACAGATTACAGTGACAGTGCAAATGTCGTTTAATTAAACTCTCAGCTGTTGTAGGTGACTGACTCTTGACGTCCGTCTTAATTGTTTTAGATTTATCTTATTTCGGCGTAATTATTAAGACTTTGTTTAAATTTTACATGAAAAATGAGTGAACTGAACCAAGAGGAGGTAAGTGCTTTTGTTCTCTTCTGAAAATCTATAAATTCACGTGGATCGTTTTTGTAGATTCGTAGAAAACGTCTAGCGAGACTAGCTGCTCTCGATAACTCACCTTCCAATTCTATATCGCCTCCAATTACCCCTATATCACAATCACCTCAAAGTGGGACCATAAAGAATTTAAGTCCCGACTTTCCCGGTCCACAAAATGAAGCTAAAGAACTTAGCGAAGAAGATAACGATAGTAAAGGATTTAGAGGTTTTCAAGTGCCCTCGAAGCCAATCGATATGCCTTCGAGCTCGAAAGCTAGAGATTATCCCAGACAGCCACAAAGAAGCGATTCTGAAACGAGCTCGATTCACATGGAAGTCGACGAATCTAATGGCTGTGCCGATAAGACTGCCAATACAGATATTGATTCTGGAATTGAAAATATGGAGGTAAGTCGATAGTTATTATTCAAGGTGACCTTACGTCTTACGTTATCCTTTAAGCTTTCTCTAGTTGCTTAAAGATCATTAATAGCATTTATCGAAGAGTTAAGTTTTTCAAATAGAAAGTTCTTTATGTAAATCCTTAGTTTGTGATGTTCTTAAACTTATGTGAGGTTAATTGAGCACATGTGCAAATTGTACTGGTATCGTCTGCGACTCTCGGCTTTCTATTTAACCGGTAGCACCATTTGTGAAATTCTAAAGTATAGAGAAACCTTTCCTTACAGGTTGAAGAATCTGATCCTAAGAAAGATACATCGAGACAAGGAAATTTGTCGTTATCGACCGAAATAACAGAAGAACAATTGCATTCTTCTATAACTCGCGTGTTAAACTGTTTCTTTAAAGAAAACAGCGGTAGTAACGGTCATTTGAACACTCAAGAAATTATTAAAGAAGCCGTCTCCACTTCTGATATTATTTCTCAACTTTTAATGGACATGCTTTATCGCATTTCGACAGGTGTTAACCCTTTTAAAATTATGTTTCAAAGTAATTCAGATCAGGGGGACACGAGCAGCGTAAATTCTTTTTCTATAAGTCCGACTCAAAACTTGAGCCCTTGCGTGAGCCCCGTTTTAAACTGTCCAGTTCCAACTTTGCCATTAATGAGCGAAATTAACGCCGAAGCTACGCCAAGAATGAACGCTTTCAACTATTTGTTGGACTGTTATTCGCGTGTAATGATAGAAGAGAGAAACAATCCAAAGAAATCGAGCATTCCGCCATTTTCTGATCTATTGAGCGATTTACGTGGTCAGATTATAAATTATACCGCTTTGATTTTGCAAGGATTCATCGTTCCCATCGATGGACATTCGGGAAAACGCGAAACTTCCCTTCTTTTGCCACCGTTGTTACAACAAAGTTTACCACGTGGTTTCATATCTGAATTGGTATCGCGCACACACGGAAACACTCAGATACTTTCCAAAATCTTTAATCCTCTGCTACAAGACTTGTTTATATTGATGCAAAACGCGAGCATCGTGGGTAACGAGCACAGAATCGCAATTTTAATTTTAAGCGAACTTGCCGAAATACGTTGTGGATCGATGGGCCACTTACGACCAATTTGTCAGTTGATCACTCATCAAGTGCAATTTTTACCGGACGTCGCGACTTTATCGATCGGTCGTGAACTAGCTAAGACTTCGTATTTTGCTCCTTTCTTATCCGTTTCTGTTTTTGCCGAAGACGATCCGAAAGTTGCAGAAAAATTCTTTTCCGGTAATACTTCGAGCGACAAAAGTTTAAATCAAACTTTACAACAAGAGTTGGAGAATACTAGGAGTTTACTGCATAAGATTTTTCACGATGTTTTGGCTAATTCTAGTAGTCGTGATGCTATGTTAGCTTATTTAAGTGCTTTATTAAAGCATAACGAGAAACGTACTCAAATTCAAGCTGCAGAACGAACACTTGCCGGTGATGGTTTCATGTTAAATTTATTAAGCGTTTTACAAATGTTGGCTGTTAAAGTCAAATTAGATAAAATTGACTTGTATTATCCATTCCATCCAAATTCTGTAATCGAATTAAAAAATGACACAAGACTTACATTGACTTCTCAAGAAGTTAGTGATTGGCTAGAAGAATTAGGTGAGTGATTTGATTACTTTGAAACCTTTGTAATACCGATTTTAGTCTATATTATGTTAATCTACCTGCACTTCGAATATAAGTCATTAGTCATTACGAGGGTTAATAGTACATCTTTTAGCTCGTATAGATACATGAGATACAAAACAACCGTAGTTAATACTACAATAAAATTACTTTACACTTTTTAAGAAACGCAAAGTCTAGTGCTGTAGGGCGACTATCCAAAGGGGAGAAACTGGGTCAAAATTAATTTTTTTTATTTATCATCGGACAAAACTAACTTTAAGAAAATTTCACAAGCCCTCAGCTTTTGTTTTTCCTCCAGGGGTTTCTTGGAAAAGCTCTTTGTACTTAAATCAGACCAGGTCAGGCAGCTCTTTGTATATCCTTGTCGTATTATTTTATTGAGAGGGTCTTCTACTATTTTGGCTTTTACTGTCCGAGTCTCTGTGTTCCAATGCTTTATGTGCCCCTTTAGGGGCCACTCGGCAAAGTTTCTTTTGATGAGACTGTAGGGGATCTGAAGAGTAGGTTCTTGAAGATGCTTTGAAAGGCTCTTACAGCTAACCTTCCCCCAATCTCGTTCCCTTAAATTCTCGAATAACAGATCACGTTTTTATGCACCAAAAAGGCTTGCAGATTCTCCCGGCATTCTAGAACTAACGTAGAAGAGTTTATAAGTGATGGCATTTTTCAATAAAGTTATTATTTTTCCAAATAACGCTCATCACGCTTCCTCGCTTGCCCTAAAACGGTATAGACTCTGTTTCTTAAAAAGTTGGTAATTTTATACGTATGCTGTGTTAATTTATATTTCATTTACGTTACGTTTTCCTCTTATTACAAATTTAAAGCTAATTTTTCATTAGTATACTAGTTTGTTATATTTAGTTATTTAGGCCTTGTAAACGATTGTAAACGAAAATTACTTTTAGCTAAAACTCATAAATGGAAAGAAGCTAAATTTCCAACTCAGTGTTGGTTTTTAACGTTGCACTGCCATCATCTATCTCTTTTACCAGTATTACAAAAATACCAACGAAGATTACGCGCTATGCGTGACATACAAAAACTATTAGACGAAACAATTGCTGCTGAATCACAGTGGAGAGACACTCCATTTGCTCATAGAAATAGACAGTTTATAAAACGCTGGAAGCAACAAATAAAAAATTTGAATAAGTAAATTAGATTTGCGATATCAAAAAGTAGATTTAAGTTTTAAATGATGAATTTTAGGTCAAGAGCTTGTGCCGATACGGGTTTGTTAGATAAAAACCTAATTCGTCGTGCATTAGTTTTCTATACATCAGTATCTGAGTATTTGCTAAGTTTAATGACTGAAAAACCTCCCGGAGGTACTTTGCCTAACAAACCTCTAACTAGCAACGTACCCGCTGCGTTTGCAGCTCTCCCCGAGTGGTACGTCGAAGATATAGCGGAATTTTTACTATTCGCTTTACAGTGAGTTTCCAAAAATTTGTATTGGGAAAAACTAACGCTCTTTTCTTAGGTATTGCCCAACTGTGATAGCCGAAAACATGGAAAACTCTCTAATAACTTGGATTTTGATTACAATCTGTTCCTCAAATTTTGTAAAAAATCCGTATTTGGTTGCCAAAATAATAGAAGTGGTGTTCGTTATTAATCCGACTATACAACCAAGAACTGAACTTTTGTACACGCGTTTTATGTCGCACGAAATATCTCAGACGGCTTTGCCAAGTTCTCTGATGAAATTTTATACGGAGGTCGAAACTACTGGATCGAGTTCCGAATTTTATGATAAGTTTTCGATTCGTTACCACATCAGTTTAATCATGAAAGGTAAAAGTATAGTAACTAACTAAAGTTCGAAATTACATTTTTACCATTTAGGAATGTGGAATTCTTTGGTTCATCGTGAGGCTATAATAAAAGAGTCTGGTACTGGAAAGCAATTTGTTAAATTTATAAATATGTTGATGAACGACACGACATTTTTGCTAGACGAATCTTTAGAGAGTTTAAAACGCATACACGAAGTTCAAGAATTAATTACGGACGAAGCGAATTGGGCTAAAATACCCTCTGAACAACAACAAAGTCGTATGCGCCAACTTAGTGCGGACGAGCGGCAGTGCCGTTCTTATCTTACTTTAGCTAAGGAAACTGTCGATATGTTTCATTATTTAACAGTTGACATCAAAGAGCCGTTTTTGAGACCAGAATTAGTCGACAGATTAGCTTCGATGCTCAACTTCAATTTACAGCAATTATGTGGACCCAAATGTAAAAATTTGAAGGTTCGTAATCCTGATAAATATGGTTGGGAACCGAGGCGACTCTTGAGTCAACTAATCGACATTTACTTACATCTCGATTGTGAGAAATTTGCCGGTGCTCTGGCAGCCGACGAGGTGAGATAAGATCGACAATTTTTTGTTTACTAAGCTCACGATTTAAATTTTAGCGTTCGTTTAGAAAGGAGCTGTTCGATGATGCTTTGACCCGTTTGGAACGTTCTTTAATTAAATCTCATTTAGAAATAGAACAATTTAAAGCGTTGGCAGAAAAAGCAAATCAAATTCAAATAAATAATCAAAAGACCGACGACTGGATGGCTGATGCTCCCGACGAGTTTAAAGATCCTTTGATGGATACACTTATGAACGATCCTGTATTGTTACCTAGTGGAAATATTATGGATAGGGCTGTAATTATGAGACACTTGTTGAATAGCAGTACCGATCCGTTTAATAGACAACCTCTCACAGAAGATATGTTAAAATCAGGTAAGCTGTCTCTCCTCTTCTTTTCTCTCTACTTTTCTCTCTCCTCTCTCTTTCTCCCCCTCTTCTCTCACTCTCCCCTCTCTCACTCCTCCCTCTCTCACGCTAACCTTACTCCCCTCTCACTCTCACCTCCCCTCTCTCTCTCTAGCTTTCTTTTCTCACTCACCCCCTCTCTTTCTAGCCCTCTTCTCTCACTCTCGTCCTTCTTTTCTCGATCCCTTCTTCTCTCACTCTCTGTGCTTCTCTCCCACTATCTCTGATCGCCTTTCATACTTCTTTAGTTCGCCATCTTCTCCTTATACCCTTCCTTCATTTTTCTTTCAATTTCTACCCCTCTCTTTATCATTCTACTTCCTTCTGTGCTCTCCATCAGCAAGGGCAGAGAGAAAACTCTCTGCCTTGCCTTCGCTGTAGTACTTCTCTTGAATTCTCTTGATTAGAGTGTCTGAATTTTGCAAATTTTAAATGAATATTGTGTTTGCAGTTGACGACTTACGGGAAAGAATTAAATCGTGGAAATCGGAATGTTCACGTTTGCACCGTTAAGTATGGGCGAGTTCGCAAAGTGATATTTTAAAAAATTAAGAACATGTTTAATCTTCGATGTATAATTTCGTGAAATTAATTTGTATAAAGGGGTAGACTTAAAATTGTGCAATTCAAAATTTTAAAATCACGATAAATTCACGTTTATTGGTTACAATTTTTATACGTTTTTGTAGAAAAATACTGATGGTTCAAGTACGATATGTAAATGTTTACGATCTCATTATTAAATACCTGACTTGCATTTTTTGTATAATATGCTTTCATCTTACTTATACCCAAAAACTGCCGTTATAATATTACAATAATTAAATTGTTTTCGTAGGATTTCAAATAATATTTTGTAATTATGTAATAAATCAATAGTTGTTATAAATTAAGTAGTAAAATGTTTGCTAAATATCACTTTATTTTTAAGTAATTCTAATTAATCGATTTTATTTTTTTTTAACTTTGTTTTTAAATTTTCTAAAATTAGCTTTCTTAGTTCGGTTAAACTAGAAATTTTTATATGAAACCATGTATTTATTTAAAGGTGGATGATGAAATAAAATTTATAGTAATCATTGTTGTCTTACTCTAATCTATGTGTTTTTTGCAACCATTCGATATGAAATTGTTTGGGGGAATCGCCCTAATTATCCAAAAATACTGGAATATGAATTTGATACTCCCTTATTATTGGTTTATTTTAGAGAAGGATATATATTTGTTTGAGATCATATACAGCTTAAAAACGCCAAGTTCTTTTAGTCCATTAATAAGCGCCTAGACTGCCCTCTTAGGCTAAAAGCAGTATCTCCGAAATCGTTATCTGTGAGAAAACGGGCATTTACTATTTATAGCTGGGCCACCAATAAATAATTTATTTGTTTTGAAATTAGTATAGGGTATGGAATGCTTTGATGTCATACTTCAATAATATACTATAATAACAATTTTATTTTTTTTTAAATATGGGACATACCATGGAGATACTGCTTTTAAAACAAGTAGATGGTGTTCACTGCTTTTTACTTTTTAGCTTAGAACTTGGTTATATTACGTGGAGATACTGCAAAATATTAACCTATGTCTGCATATAACTACTTCTTACTTACTGTCTTACTGATTTTAGCGTTGCAGGATCACAGATTTTGTTATAATAAACCTACAAAACAATATTATAGAATATTTCCCTCATGTGTAAAAAATCCCATTAGAGGAGTGCAATTATCGATTGATTACAGCGGTAATTGCACTGTAGAAACCGAAAGAGCACTGCGATAATTGCATTGTTTACGTATCCACGGTAATCCCATTGTGAATCCATTATAATTAAAAATAGAATTTAATATTTAAACCCATATTTGTATTCGAGAAATATTCTTCCGAATTACATTCGTGCATCAAAATAACCAGATAATTTTGATGCACTTGTGAAATTACTTGCGATAACTAAAATTTGTATAAAATGGATATACTGCTTTTTAGCGTAGGACGGCAGTATATCGGAATAAATAAAGATTCCTCAAGATTACTGCCGGATTTCCTCCATATTTGCTAGGGTTTCCCTTATCGCCGTCACTTACTTACAAATTTTTTGAGATTTCTATATTAGGCCGAGTTTTTCAGGCTACCTTCAAAGTTCCTTCAAGCTGTAAGTAACAAGAATGGAATGTCATCTCCATAGGCTCATTTGCCTACTGTGTCATCTGATTTTGTTGATAACTTACTATTATCTGGTTTACGCTCTCGACTTTATTGGACTTAAGGTAATATAGCAGCATTGACATCTTTTTATCAGACGCGAAATATAGTCGTCAGGTCGTCAAGCTCATCATATTTTTAAAGTTATTGGCTTCGTAATTTTTGTTATTAACCATGATAAAAAGTTGCCATAACACGCTGATAACAAATGTTAATGCAAATTAATTTTTTTGGAACGTATTCCCGTTTACTTTTTTGTTTATTACCTTGGGACCACAAATTTATTTTTTGCTCGTCACACTTACTGGTACGTTTCTTCAGTTAGTATTATTGTTATTGACAATAACAACAAATGTGGTTAATATTTCCCTATTGATTTTTTTGCCTAGTCCATACAATATAAGTTAAGTTTACTAAAAAGTTCTTAAGATCCAAATCAATTAACAACGTAGGTATAGGTAACATCCTGTTTTGTTGTTTTTCAACTTGTTCTTTTAACATTTACTCAAGATTCGTTTTAGTTTTGGAGCTTGTAAAAAATAGTGTAACTGAAGTTCAAAATAAAACAAAACCTAGTGGACATTCCAAAAAATATATACAGGGTGTTAACGAGGATATTAATTAAGTAAGTACTTACACATCAAACTTTAACGAATTAATATTTGATTAATTTTAAAACGAAAAGTTTATATGAACATGGGTCCGCAACGACTCAGTTCTCTAGATAAGGGTGTTCAAATCTAGATAAAAGAGGTATTTTAAAAATAATTTTAAATTATGAACATGTGTCAAGAAACGATTAGTGAAGAAGCGAAGTAAGATAGAGAATATTGAAACTTGAAACAATAATCAAAACATTTTGAAAACCTGTCTTGTATCACATGTTAACACTCTGTATCTTCAGAACGGAACCTTTGCGGATCCATATCCATGTTTACATGAACTTTTCGTCTTAAAATCAATCAAATATTAATTCCTTAACGATTAACGAAAGAAAGAAGTTTAAAGCTTCAACGGATTGGAACCGCAGGCTTTCAACGAGAAATCAGCCAGTTTTCCACCCTGTCAACAGATCTGTTGTAAAAATAAAAATAAAAATAATTAAGTAATTAAAACTTTTTGCTTTGTCTAAATGCTAATGAGAAATGATAACACAACGAAGTATCACTTTCACTTGCAGTTTAATCGGTGCTCTGGTATTAAATAACTTTTATCGTGCAAATTTCTCACTGTTGTTATAAGGGTGACTTGGAAAACTTAAAAAGTGCATTTAGAAAAGCCTAATTCTAAACTTCAACAAAGTAGTAGTATATCGATCCAACTCTATTCATCGGTTCGGTACCATTATATGAAAATTTTTTAATAATTGAATAGCTCAACAGTATAGAGCCAGCAAATTTAAATTCGTAGGTTATCGAGGTCACGAGATATTTTGGCGTTGAAGCTTGGATTATCTTTTGGATTTGATTGTATCAATTTGTTTAAACAATTGTTTAGCGCGAGAAATAATACGAATTAAAAAAGTTGTTTTTACGTAGTACTTCCTTTATAAATTTACATAAACGTCGGCAATTTTGATTATTTTTTCCACGATCTAAGCGTTAATAGTTTGACTTCTTCTGAAGAATGTAATTATTGTAATTTGATGTCATTGAGCGTTTGCGTTGATGCGTTTGAAAATACATAATAGTTTATTATGTCCGTATTTTTATTAAAAATCGATTTAAAATTAATTAATTAATTCGTCAATTCGACAATTTTAATTTGTGCAAGTTGTAACGAAGGTGAATTTGAATAGCTACACCCGGACCAAATTCGGGTTTTCCTTAAATCTGACTAATTTTTGAAAAATGACACATTTTTATTTTCAAACTTGTTTGAATACTTTGTAATTTTTAAATCCACGCTCGAGTACACAGAGAAAAGAAGTTGTTTCAATGAAACAAAATTCATTTAATTCAAATAAATTTGTTGTTTGTATATGGCGAAGTAAATCTTGCTTTTGTTTTAAAGCAACACTTTTCTTAAAATTTGAAATAAATATTTGGTTGTATTAACATTTGTGTTATTTTGAAGCAAAAATGTCAGACAACTTTGAAACAAATAAATATTTTTTTAGAAAATTAAGTCTTTGTAAAAGAAATATTTATTTATTTCAAATAATAAAGTTTTTGAAATTTTGTCCCAAAAATATAATATTTTAAACAAAGTTTATTAATTTCAAATACCAAAGTTTTTGAAATTTTATCACAAAGATACAATATTTCAAACAAAGTTTATTAATTTCAAATAACAAAGCGTTTGAAATTTCATCACAAGTATATAGTATTTTAAACAATTCTTTTTTTGAAGCAAAGTTATATTATTATAGATTTTTGCAAATTTGTAAAAAAATGCATAGGCTATTTTTTGAAAATAAAACAATTAAATAATTATTATTATAATTTTATTTGAACTTGGATATTCTAACATATCTACTACCTACTACAACATGAAACATTAAACATAAAAACACATTAAAACTAAAACAAAAATATTATTTTCCAACAAATAAAATAGAACTTATTGTAAATTACATATTACTTTCATTCCGTTCATTGTAAAATGAATATTATATGGTAACTTATTAAGAAGTTTGTCTTTATTGTGTACCAACAAATTGTCCATATAAGTTTCATTATCACGCGGCTCTTTAATTTCAAATGATTGAATATGTGAATTAAAACCCACAGTTAAAAGTGGGCTGATAATAAAACATATCTCGTTCTTAATGCTAACTATTGCTTTTATTAGTCCAAATTGTGGAGTTTCTTTTTCAAATATTTGAAGAGCGAAACCAATTCTATAGCATATATTATTTAATTTTAGCCAGGTAAATGCAAATGCATTGTCAATATCTGTTTGCAAATAATTTAAAGAGAGAAATAACCTTTGGAGTTGCGTATATATCTCAAGAAAATTAAGCTCTTCAATTGGACCAGATTCTATTTTTTCATTGAACCCATTTTTACTTAAAATTTTAAAAACAAATTTCATCTGATGTCTACTAGCAACACTTAACAAAATATTTTTTCGAGTTGTCACTGAATCCGCAATTGATTTTAAACCTTTATGGAAAGCTTCGTACCTCATGGACCAAATATATCTTACAGGACCTACTTGTGATATTATAGACGGGTAGTGAATTAAAAAATGGTGCTTGGGCTTTAACGTATCCTGAAATAATTCACAATACATTGTATTATGTTCTTCAATAAGATTTTGTAAATAGATAATTGTGTCTCTAGAAATAGTTCTGCTTAACAAAATATTCATGATTTGATGTAAATTTATGTATAGAGCCCAACATGGATCATCTTCAGGAACTAATTCTCCCACCAAAATTCCGAAATATGCAAAAAATGATAGCATTTCTGAAGCAGTTGTAATAATATGTTGTTTTTTAACGTGATCAATCTTAATTTGCGGTACGGGATTCCCTATATCCGCTTCAGAAAATTTGAAGGCTCGAATTTTATTGTTTAAGTCATTCAAATTAAAGTACTTCTTTTTAATTAAATAATCCACAAGATGACCCATATCGTAACGCAATACACCTTCAAGCATATCATGCATAAGATCACATGATAGATTTTGTGTCACATTAAAATTTGGTAGTTCATGAAAAACAGACACTTCTTTTATACCGTATGAAAAAGTAATAGAATCTTCTATATAATTAATGGGATTTCGTAAAGTTACTGGATTTTCTACTATTTGATTTTTTGATTCATCTTTGTTTGTTTTGCAAAAGCGGCAAAAATAATTGGAATTAAAACTCTCCTGAAAACCAAATACAGAATTCATTCCTAAATTATCGCCTAAAACAAGAAATAACGTAAAGTATACTTTTGTTAATTTATCATTAATAGAAATAGAAATGCCTTCTTCTTCTAAATATTTAAATTCTTCAATGAGCTTGTAAAAAATTCGTTTATTTCCAAATAATGTTCGATCATCAGAGTAGCAAAGTTGAGTGAGTAAAATATTTTCTAATAAACTCGAAAACTCTGGGGGAATAGCAGCTAAAGAAACATACACGCCTCCTATTTTATAAATTCCAGCTTTGGAACCTAATGGGTTGCAGCACTCGAAATCGTCATAATACATAAAAACTGGCAAAACTATTTTATTTTGAAATTTTAATTTATATTTTTGCCACAAATTTCCTTGAAATATACTACTTAATATATCTTTTGTACTAGATTCCTCAAGTTTCATATATCTCATCATAGTTTCGAAGACCTTAGGAAGTTCCAAAAAAAGTTTTAAAGTTTTCCTTAAAGGAATAATTTGAGTTTCAGATTTTTTAAAACCCAGTTGTGGCATACCAGTTGAATTAATATTTTTAAGTATCTCTCGTTCGCCAACTAAAACTGATTGTGGCTGTACATAACTTTCATTTTTTTTGAAATATTTTAATCGTAAATATTCTGTTTTAAGAGAAGACATGGTATCATTAATATTGAGAAAAATCTCTAAAATAGATTTTTTTATATTACTAGTTAAATCTAATGCTTCTAAAACTGTACTTAAATTTTCAAATAGTGATGCAAAAATATCTCTTAGATTTGATATAATTGACTGAATCAAATTTCGAGGCAACGAAACATTGCAATACAGTTTTCCGATAAAAGACAAAATTTCACTGACAGCATTAAAATTATTCTTCGAGTCCAAGAAATTGTAATCTTCGCAATTTTGATTGTCACTATTTTTTTTATACGTCAAAACAGGTTTAGTTAAATTTTCAGATGAGCTTTCTATTGCCCCAGTTAAATTTTCAGATGAATTTTCTATTGACTGATTTCTATTTACTAAATTACTGACTTGTCTATGATGAGATGTAAAATGTTTTTGCAAACTTGAAATATTAGAAAAATTACGAAAACAATTTAATTGTTCGCATTCAAATTTTTGCAAAAGGGAATGCATAATCTTAATATGTTTAATTAACTGATCCGCATTAGAAAATGACTTTTTACATTTAAAACATGAAAATGACTCCATAATTATAGTTTTAGTAAATTTTACCAATATTATACCATATAATAACCGTTTTTACATATGTTTAAGATACGAAATGAAATTTTTTTGTGTAATTAAGTATGCAAAATGTCTTGAATAAATGGTATGTCTCGATCAAATTTCGTATTTAAGTTATAAATAAGTTTTTGAAACAAATACCAAATATGGTTAGATTCGAAAGGGTAGTTCAATTCGAAGATGTTAAAGCACTTAAAACAGAAATCTAGCGAATCATATAGTGACAACGTTTTGTAAATGTGATTGTTCACTACCACGTACGAAGCACTTATGTTCGTTAGGGTTGGACCTACTAAAATTATATAAGGTTGTACCGTCAATCCTTTTTGGTACATCACATTTGTTTTACTTTTTTTACAAGTCTCTACTTCGGCTGGAGTTTTTGCATGTAAAAAGAGTCCGTCGCGACATTCTGTGACAGAAGGTTTCCAATGCTTCTTTAGTTTTAGACGGGTTCTTCCTTTTGGAGGAATTAGAGATGCCAATAAGAATAATTTTATTGTAGCCTTTGAATCTAAAAAAAGAAAATTTAGTATGTTTATGTATATTAACCGACTTTATCTCAAATATTTTCAATTAATTTTAAAATTAAACTACATAATAATAATATTACCTGTGGAAAGTTCAGGATCATTTGTAAGTTCCAGTAGTGTACTTTCACTCGTAGTTAGACGAGATTTGCGCTTTTCCAGCACTACTGTGAACAAATCATCAAATTTTTGCGAAATATCGATGTCTCGTACATTTTGAAAGATTCTGTCGAAGTCAATTGTCACCTGCAAAAAAGTACAAAAACATTGTTATAATTTAATAAAATTGTTATAAAATACTGACTAAAATTTCAATTGAAAATTAAAGTTAATAATGAGACGGGTTCATACGATATTCTCATAATGTAAAAATTTGTAAACCACTTACCAATTCAATGGCAATTTGTGTTTGTAATACAGGCCATGTCTCAAAAATTACGTCGATTTCCTGCTTTTTTAAAGTTTCATCTCTAATTGAGAAAGAATTTTTCCAGTGGTGAAGAACATCCGCTGTTGGTTCCCAATTAGTTTGTAACCAAATTTGACTGTCTTTTGCGCTTTGAGAAGGTTCTGCAATACAAAAGTGAAAATGATTTAGTTATAAATTTTAAATGTTTGTTTCAAAATATTCTTACGTTTTTGTTCGATATCGTGCAACAAAGGTGGAGTGTGGTGAGCTGGTCCTGAATCTTGCTGAGCTTTTCTCAAAGCTGTAAGTTTGTTACGGTGCTTGTCTACAAGTTTTCCTTTAGCTACTTCGGGACGATTAAGTCGAGATTTTTTTTTAGGTATTGGTTCAACAAAATAAGTGGCTTTATTTTCAGTTGGAAATAGTTCTGTGATTTTTTCAGCAAGGCTAGACAAGGACTCATTTGTTAACTTAACGGATTTGTTCAGAAAATGAGCAATAATAATTTCACAGAGGCTATTTCTTTCCGAGTTTAGTATTTGTTTGCTACTACAATATTTTGTTAAGATAGCTCTCCCAATTGCATCTCCTTCAATAATGCTGCGTAGCTCGCAACGTTCAACATCGGAAGTAATACAATAGCTTAAGAAGGATGAATTTAATCCGCAATTACTATTCACTAATTGGGTAACGGTCGAAGCGTGCGACGTGGATGATGGCCCAGGAGATGTAAGTGGTAGTACTGGTACTGGACTGTTTACCACATATAAAAATTCCGATTCTCCTTCTTCCAATACTACTGATTGTCTTTTCAGTGAAATTTGATTGTTCTCTACAGTTTCAGAGTTTGAGGTTGTCTAAAACGCATAGAGTAAGTTCGTCTAATCAATTATATATTTTTAAAATAATAACCTGATTTTTATTCAGGGCCTTCAGTGCCCTACAAAACTTAATTTGGTCTCCAATGGTTGGAACAAGTGTGTTTATATGTGCTTCTGTTAATTCCAATAGTAGTTCAACACTATCAATATTCTGTTCTAAGACAAAAAACAATATATATACCTCTACCTATACATTACATTGTAATTAAGATTATCTTGAATCGATGGCAGTTTTGTTTTTACTAAATTTAAGGTATTTACGAAAGTTGAAAACTCAGCTAAAAGGGAGGGCAAGATTGAATCATCAATGGCGGGTTAATTTTTTTACATTCTTTTCAATTTATATTTTGCACTCAAAATAATTTAAAGTGGAATTTATAAAAATAATATTTAGCTACTTAATTAATATAATTTTGTGTTGCACTTGTGGCACTATTTAAAAAAAATAGGTTGCCTACTACCTATATGAATCAATTACCCGCCATATCTAAAGAAATTGCGTCAAAAGATGGAAGCAGAAGTAAAAATTAATCTAAACGGTAATTTAAGAAACTTATTACACACCACTTACCTTTAAACGGTTCAATCAAATGATCTAGCCCATGTGAACTTAAAAAATCATCCATTTTTTAAAACAAGTTAATTAATAATTTATTACAATCCACAATTACACAAGCACAACGAAGACTGTTGAGAAATGATGCAATACACGCTTCGCAGTATTTACACCCAACCATCGGACTCCTGCATCTTCAGCATTTTCGCGTAAATGTTGATAAACAAAACAGGAGTTGTATCAAAGTAACATTTATTCCGATTTAACAAATTAGAGTTAGGTCAAATGAAAATGCTTCATTCATTCAAAAGATTGAGGATTTGATTTAAACAAAATATTTATTTGCAAAAATAAATCAATCTCAAAGAATTTTTCTTTAACTCAAACAAATGCTGTTCCATTATTTTTTTATCTACTTACGAAATAAATTTTTTTTAACTGAACATTGTATTTGTTTCAAAAACTAAATAATTTGGTGTTTTAATTTAAATTTATCGATTTGTTTTTAATAAGACATAGATGTTTGTTTTTAATGTTTTCTTCTTCAAATGAAAGAAATTGTAGTCAAACAAATTAAAATAGTAACATTAAAGAAACTCTTTTTTCTGTGTACGTAATTTATTTTTAATTAATTAATTTGAGATTGACCTTAGAACTTGTTAAAAGCATTTTTTTAAATACCGATTGTCTATAGAGGTCAGACGTCAGATTAGAATAAGTTCTGGGTCTCGGATTATTATTGTAAGTTCTCATTACCACAGTGTGTCGACAGACACAATATTATGTTTCTTAGTGTATATTCTTTCTAACATCCTACGTTACCACTGAAGACTAAAGATCGGTGTCACAAACTTGGGCCTTCTTTTGCTTGCATCGACTCCATTCTTTACTGGACAATAAGGTTCAGTTTGAATGAATTTTGAATCAAGTCTTGCACTAATTGCGGACTAAAAACTGTCACATTAACCCCACAGAGTCTTCGGGCGTTTGTGCCTGAAGCTCATATTGTAAAAAATATTTAAATCAATGGGAAAGTTGCAAAATAGTGTCTCTCGCGGATATGATGATGCATATTATTATTTAAAATCAATAATGGTACTGACGACAATGACTTAAAAAAAGAAGTTATATATTCGGTTTTAGGTGTAATAATAATGCAAAACTGTGAACTCCGGTGCATTGGTGAGCAATACCTTTCTCAGTATTCACGATGTGTTTACATAAATCGATTTAATTCTTGGATGGATAAAAATACTTTAGAAAATAAACATACCACATACTTACACTAAGTTACGTAGATCGATTTAACAGGAGTGTTAAAAATAATGCAATTAACATTAAAGCAAAATAAAACTTTGTCAGTTTATAGTTATTTAATTCCTAATAAAATAGTCGAGTAGGTATCTCTCAGATAAATGGTTAAGAATATTAACTAGGGTTAAAGGGGCGAAATTTGCTTCTGGTGGTTTTTGGACCTCATGGCAGAAGAGTTGTTCAAATAAGTTTCTAAGCTATTTCAATTCTAAAGAGTGTGAAAGACATCTGCAAGTTTCAGGAATTTCGTGAAATCGTACCGTAAACAATTTCTTGTGAGTACCTCACACCCAGTGGAGGCGGCAGCTTATTTTGTGCCCTAAGCTACTCTAATTAGATTAGACAATTTTTCACAAACTAAAATTACGTTCTATTAGCTTCAACACGTAATATCCGATGCATAATACCTATGGCTCTGTACTCTGTAGTAGGGCTGGGCGATTGTTAAATTCCACAATCGACAATCGATTGTTTCAAAAACATCGATTGTCACGATTAATCGATTAATCGATTAATCGGATAATCGATTAATCGAACAATCGATTAATCGGACAATCGATTAATCGAACAGTCGATTAATCGGACAATCGATTAATTGAACAATCGATTATACGGACAATCGATTAATCGATTAATCAAACAATCGATTAATCGGACAATCGATTAATCGGACAATCGATTAATCGATTAATCGAACAATCGGATAACCTAACAATCGATTAATCGATTAATCGAACAATCGATTAATCGATTAATTGAACAATCGGATAATCAAACAATCGATTAATAGGACAATCGGATAATCAAACAATCGATTAATCGGATAATCGGACAGTCTGGCTTTTCAGATGGACTTTATTATTATTAATAGATTAATACTTAATTTGTGGTTTATTGTTATGTAGTACGTAAAGACTACGAATACCTACTAAATATTCAAAATTTTAAAAACGGCTTTATTAGGTTTAAGTTTTGGCAACGCCTTCTTGGCATTCACAGGAGACCGCGGGTGGTGGGTGAGTTTTGTAATTTATTTTTTCGATATCTGATACGGTTTTTGAGTTACTGCCCTTTTGGCGTTTTTTGGATTTAAATCTTACATTATTGTAATAGGATAACATTAACATGAAGCTCTCGCGGAACCCCCATTTTAGTCTTAATAGATGAGACCCTAGAGTCTTATTCGACCCGGATGTGAGTACATGCAAGCAGGCTAGTATGCAGTAGGCATGTAGGCGAGCCTTTTTCCTTATGCACCATGAACATGAAAAAGTCAGGGAGGCAGAATCCAGCTGGCATAGACATAGCCAGCGGGCATGGACTAGGAAAGATATAATTTAATACAACCATTGCTGTACTATTGTACTAATTATTGTACTAATTAACCCAATAAACATTTAATCAAACAATCGCTAATCGGAGATCAATTAATCGTACAATCGATTAATCAGACAATCGAATAATCGAACAATCGATTAATCGAACAATCGATTAATCGGACAATCGATTATTTAAACAATCGATTAATCGGACAATCGATTAATCGTTTAATCAAACAATCGATTAATTGGACAATCGATTAATCGAACAATCGAATAATCGGACAATCGATTAATCGGACAATCGATTAATCGAACAATCGATTAATCAAACAATCGATTAATCGGACAATCGATTAATCGATTATTTTCAAAACTTAATCGAACATCGATTAATCGATTAATCGATTAAAACATCGATTAATCGATTTTTTTGCCCAGCCCTACTCTGTAGGTTTAGGAATATTATAGAAAAGAGGTGAAATTGTGAATATATGTATAAGGGAGTTTTATAAATTTAATTTATGACTGTTTTCAAACGAATTACAATGGGTAGAGTCAAGAAGTCAATTCGGAATATCTAGAAACAGCCTATAGGTAAAGTAAAATCGCTAGGTAAAGTTCTTTTTGACTTACGCCACCAGCAGAGAGGTACAATAATGAATAATCTCTTTCTATTCTATTCTTCTATTGATTGTATTGAACCTCTCTGCTGGTGGCGTAAGTCAAAAAGAACTTTACCTAGCGATTTTACTTTACCTATAGGCTGTTTCTAGATATTCCGAATTATTGTACTTCTCTGCTGGTGGTAAAGTTGCCAACGCCGTTTCAAAATGTACCTACCTTACCTATGTGTTGTTCTTGCACTTTATTGTGTTATTTATTCTATACTAATTATCTATACTATGCTATTTAATTATGGTTAATTATGAACCTCAATTTTGAAAATGAAATCTTGCCAAAAAAACTAGTTTTACTACCTTGAACATTTTTTTTTAATTTTATCTAATTTTATAGAAGTAATCAATCAAAATATGACGTATATGTTGCTCTTAATATCATTCCAGTGACGTAATAAAAAAGTTGTTAATTAGAGAGTAATAAGTAATGATCTTAGAAAATGCCAAAGTAATTGACGCATTGCTACTCATTCTGAGTATAGAGCGGGTTCTTTTGTCAGAGGGTTTCTCCAGTAGCACTTTAGAGTGGCCCTGTTCGGGAGTCTCCATCCAGTGTTTCATATGCCATTTCTCTAGAAGTGACTGTATTTCTCTCTTTGCTATTTCATAAGGAATGCCAAAGGCTGATTCTGGTCCGATGGGTCTTATTTTGCTGCCCTCTTTAGCCAGCACGTCCGCTTTCTCGTTCCCTAATATGTCGGCATGAGCTGGCACCCACACCAGGTTGACAAAAACTTTCCCCCTAGCTTGATCAGTCTGCGAATGCAGTCCGTTACTAGTCCGGACCCCACCTCACAGGCGTTCAACGCCTTACGGACTGCTTGACTGTTAGATACTACAAATAAGATTCTTTGGTTGGATTAACCTAGATCTATAACAGTATTTGCGCACACGTTAAAATGACGTAAATTTCTGCTTGGAAGACGGTTGCGTGCTCCCCGAGGCTGAAGCTTACCCCTTACCTCAATTTGCCGTCCTCGATGATTCCAGCTCCTGTGCCTGTTGAGCTTTTAAAGCCGTCTGTGTAGAACACAAGTCCATTTATTTTGACTGCATTGCATTCCCATTCTTCCTTTATTGAAATTTTAATTCCGTGGGTTTTTTCGATGGTATATGCTCTGGTTATTCTATCAGACCTCATATTAAGTATGGGGTGTTCATCCATCTCTCTCAGGATTGAGACATATCCTTGCACATTCTTGCCTGTGGATGTGGAGGATTGAATTTTAGATTTGTAAGCCTCCCTTAATGTTTTGGATTTCACTACCAAGTGTAAGGGTGGAAGGTTTAGCATTGTTTCCATTGCTGCTGTTTGTAGGCGTCGTACGCATTGCTCATTATTTCTAGGCAAACCAGCCCTTGGATTTCACCCAGTTTATGTTTGCAGGTTTTTGTGTGTGTTTTTGTCCACCACACGGAGCCTGCATATATGACTGTTGGTATGATCACTATGGTGTATATCCGATAAGTCAACTGAGGTTTCAGTCCCCAGGTTTTGTCGAACGTTCGTCTACAGGTCCATAGGGCCCTTGTTTACTACTCTATCTTCTCGTATATGTGGTATGAAGCTTAGTTTGCTATCGAGGATAACTCCTTTCCTAAGTATTTAGCTTCTCCCACTGCTTCCAGATGCATGTCAAATAGGTATACCTTCCTGTTGCTATCAATTTCATCAATCAAATTCTTCTTTTGAAATAGATTAGCGAGGTCTTAGTCAAATTAACCGTCAGGTCCTCTTCCAAACACCATTTCTCTACAAGATTCAGGACTCTTTGGATTCTTTCAAATACAGTAGCCCCAAACTTTCCCGTTGTTGTTAGGTGTATGTCGTCAGCATAACCTACGACTTTTAACCCCTCTTTTTCTAGACGTTTGAGAAGAGTATCAACTACGAGGGACCAAAGAAGTGGTAAAAGCACCCCTCCTTGTGGATAGCACCGGTTTACTTTTGCTGCTACGATGCATTGATTTCCCGAAGCGTAAACTACTCTATGCTTTAGCATATGCGAGATCCATCTGGTAATAGTCGAATGGACTTTCCTGTCTTCCAACGCCTTTCCTGTGGATAGTGATGTAGAAGTATTATCGAAAGCCCCCTGAATATCCACGAACACGCCTAAGCAGAATTCCTTCTTCTTCAGAACAACAACTTCTTTCTTGTTACATGTTACATATACACAGTATGTCCACGGATGAGGCTACAAAGAGGAAGAGAACTCTTATTTTTAATTTATCAAAAACTTCGCTCTTTATAAAAACTCCTGCTTGCTTTGATACTCCTATAACACATATTGGTTTAGATTTTGAATCCATATTTGAGAGGAAATGGAATACTAATATTAAAATTTTTGTGTTTCAGCATTAAAATACTATGGATTAAAAAAATTTCAAAGTCAGAAGAAATTTAAATTATTAATATTTTATTTCCTGTAACAAATGGGCAACAAATTATGTGTTACGAGAGTTTCAAAGCAAGCAAGAATTTTTATAATGAGTGAATTTTGTTTGATTAATTAAAAATAATTTTTTTTCTTCCGTTGTGACTTGTAACCCCATCCGTGGGCAACCTGTAGTCTGTAGTATATATTCACGTATAAATTAAATCAAAAGTGATAATTTATTGTTCAAGAAATGGCCCCTTTCTCTTTTTATACAGTTAATTGAACGGTTAACTTGTTAATAAAAGCCTAAAATCCTGTTTTAAAAGAAATTCTTTTAAAATTATTCACACGTTCTTTGTCTACCTTCCTTCTTCCTTTAATCTTTAATTTACAATTTGGTGTGGAAGTAGTTTATAAATTATTTCTCATTGAACGTTTGTACCATTCGCACTACCGTATACCAACCCCAAACCCTAAAGATTTTTGCTTCATGGGTGATGTGTCTTCTATGTTCTATGTCATCAAGATCGTCGAATTTAAAATTAAGAATTTTCAATAGTAGATCAATCTATTGACAAAAGACTAAAATTATCTAAAAGTTAATAATAAATTGTTAAATATAAGTTTCATAAAATTCGACCATGACCCAGACACAAGCACAGAGGCCCATTGAGGACAAGTAGCCCGTAAAATTTTAGCCAAAATACTCACTTAAAAGTGATACCTTATGCACATGACTCCAGGGCTACAAGATTTATTCTGAAACGAAACTGGAAGATTCGGGGAACTACTTTTTGGACAGTTAGGAGCTCAACTTGGTGTCTTTTTGAGAAACAATTAAAGATAAAATAAATAAAATAATGTTCAGAATATAAAAGCTCAAATGAGAACTTGTAAAACTTATAGGGTTTTTAACCAAATCAGGATCACTCCTCGACTATTTTATTTACTTTTTCCAATTCAGAAAGGTACTGTGGATTTGCCCTACCAAACTAAATTATTGTCACTTCGTATATTACTGTATATCTCATAAATAATCTCCATCCAATTTATTGCTATTCTCAAAAATTTTCTTGGCATCACCTTGGCATAATATACTCTTCAATCTCCTTTTTAAAAATTTAAGTTCGGAAAAGCACCAGAGTTTCCTCGATAATTCGATGAGGCAATCCGCCCCTGCCCAGAGTCGCTCAAATTATAATGACAATAATCTTCAATTTCTTTGGTATAAAAAAAGATATTTAATTTTAATCATTTATAAACAATTCTATGAATTAAATTACAGTTTTGGTATTCAATTTTATTATTAAACTGCTAATTGAAACAATTTAATTTGCACAAGCAAGAGTTGGAAAGTTAAAAAATAATTTTTTACTTGAAGAGATTCCAGATCACTACTGCCTCTTAGTATTAAATATTATTTAGCAACAAAAACGAAACCACCTTTGAACTCGAGTTAATGTACTTTACCTTTTCTCTACGTCAGACGTGATCTGACGCTTATTTTTACATAACCAAAGCAGTGTATACTAAATCGATTAATTTATTAACAAAGAGGTAGAAGTAGTAAAAAATTACAGGTAGGTAGGTATTATCATCTAAGTTAAAAAATCTTAAGAACGTTTCTAATCGAGCTTTTCAATTGCGAGATTCCTAAGTAGCTAATCACTAATCAGTACAGTTTTAAATTGGCATTTTATCTGCATTATTACGAGGTGGTATGCTAAACATTTGCGTATAATAGGTGATAACAACGTGCAAAGTCTGAAATTGGTAGTATATTACTGAATTGGTCAAGTAGAATCACTTTCATGGCTAAAAAGGTATTAGGCACTAAAAATAACATGAAGTGAGTCCAGCAGTAGGCTCGGTAATTTTTATCAGTCATCAATAAAGATGTATTTATCGTTTGCTGTGCTACTGTCAGTACACCTCTCACTCGTACCAGGACCTACAGGACAGCTATAGAATAGAGAGCCGATAGAGGTTCTTCCCGTATTGTAGAAACTGCACAATATTGCGGTACCGGTTAGTATGCACTAGGCACTAGGCACTACACATGTAGAGCACAGACGCAGACTTAAAAACATAACACTGACGTCACTGACTGAATAAAACAAGCATTTTGCTTTATTTTTTTCCGAGAGATCTACGGAGTGAATGATGACGTATGTTTCTGGGGAAGAAGCAAATTGTTCCCCCGGAAAATATGCCAACTAAATTTAAAAACTTGGGGGGGGGGGGGGTAAAACTTTTATCCAATCACGTCAAGAAAGTATGTACAGTCAGTGGTGGAAGTGGAGAAAGTTATTACACATTTCGAAACTAAAGCGACACCGGTCACGCCTTCCCAGGGGCATAGTTTGCTTCTGTCAACAGTATATCTCACTACACGTTACACTACTTATATTCTCAATTTGTTAATATTTCTCTTAGTTTTGAGGGCAACGCCTTACTATTTGTTCGAAGTTTTGTTAAAACTTTTTTTATACATACGTATTTGAGTTTTGGTAATCTAGAAATCTTCAATATTTAATCTTTAACGTCCTTCGTCCTTCTTTCAATTTGTTTAATGATGAAAGAAGTTTGCTTATCCATCAATTCCATTTAATTTGTTCAACGTAACCATTAAACGTATATAACTTTTGAATAATTACTATCATATTTATCATTATACTCGTATCATATGTAAAAAAATGTATGTAGAAGTAGAGGTTCTTCGAAGTTAGGGCTGGGCAAGATATCGATCTTATCGTATTTTTTTTTAATTATCGTTATTCGATATATCGAATAAAATTCTCACCACTGTAAGCAACCGTCAATCGTCAATCCAATTTACACATTACATTGATTTCATCTTTAACTGTCTAAGTTATTGTAATAATATATTTGAGTTTCTCGAATTTTCCTGATTTGGGTGCATCGAAAGTCGCCCATTGTTTTGGCTTCACCGCGGGTAAATTGCTCCCGGATTTTTCTTGTTTCATTTGAGCGCAAACTTAATTTAATCGGACCATAAAGAAAATGTGCACCTGTTCCAGTTGATTAGGTCACTTCCATAGCTCAGAGTGGCTCTGAGAACCTAAAAACCAAAGACGCAAACATGGGAATCGTTGGGCACTTCAGTTTCAGTACATTGTTTTAGTAGGTCAAATTCAGTTTTAGGCGAATTATTTCTAAGTAAAAACCTAACTTGCCTGGGCTATTCAGATATATCAAATAAAGGTACATATTTAAAAACATATATCGATAGATCGAAGTATCGAAATGTCGGAATCTCGATATATCTGAAAATCGATATATTATTTTAAATATCGTTATTCGATGTATCGAATAAAATTCCCATCAGCCCTACTCCGAAGCATGAGAGACTCTGTATAGATTTATTTTATAAAAGCACACTTATCCTGCTTATAATATAAGCAAAGACGTAAACCAACTATGTTGCTTAGAGAAAAAGATTTTTTGAAGTTAAATGGCCAGCTTGCTAGTCCCTGTACCTTTACTTTATGCTAAAACGCGGGAAGGTCATACTTCGAGTTTTTTTAAATAGTCAAGAAACATATAATTCATACATCGAGTTCGACGAAGCATTTCATTTTCTTTCGATGACGTAAAGCATTGTCTTAATATTTTTATCTTACAGAACGTACTCTGATGAATAGAAATTTCAATTTAAGCAGTTTTTTCTTTTTTACCCAACTACGATAGGTGCAATATTTGTTTTAATAGTTTTTAGTTCAGTCTACCTTGCAAAGCATTTTTTTATTATTATTACGTATAGTAAATATTGCTTCTTCGTATTTGTTTATAAATAAAGTTGTACACCGGGTGTCCTATATCAAAATAAGACATAGGGAATTACCGTTACATTCCATTTTTAAATATTTTGCCCATTACTTCTATAATAAAACAAACAGGTATTTCAGTAATCAAGAATTGAATGTTTTTATTAAAAATAACAAAAAGTAATGCATAATGAAAAAAATCAAATTATAATAAATTAATAAATATTCAATACCCCCCATTTTGAACCAACCCAGTCCACTGTAACAATTGTGTTTGGCAGTATTCTGTTTTGTTTTTGCCTACTTCTACTTAATTTGAAATCACTATTATTGCAAAATTGCAAATTGCAAAAAATCAAAAATAAATCGAGGTCTTCGGCACGGAGCAATTAATCCAACTTATATAATTAATTTAATATCGACAAGCTTTAGGGAATAGTTGGTACTTGCAGTAGTAAGTAGTAATCATGATACGAGTAGTTGCTATTTTTTATTATCACGTTTAGGTTGCCTGGTGTTCTAAAAGTACCAAAAAAGTCCTAAGAATCAATTAACATTAGGCCAGAGAAATATAAATCCAAATAACCTCGAGCTAAAGAAAATAATTAATTGTAATTGTACTTTGTTACATATATATTATTATTTGCTACCAATGACGTATTTTTTAGTAAAAAGTTGCGATATTTATAGCCCTTTTTACGTTGTATTTTGGTAGAATTAAACTATTAAACTCACTCATTAAAATTGGTTTTTATGCCTGTAATAAAAGTTGTTGCTAATATTTTAATTATATTGGTAACACTCTTTTAATGTGTTCTATAGATTCACGTAATTGACGAAATGAAGAATGTTATTTAATCAATGAAGGACACGTGTGTCCAAATTAAATAACTGCCCAAATATTTTTTACCGATAAATATACGACACCGCTTCAACAGCCTAAGGCAGCAATATCTAAATATTATCACAAGTTTATCTAAATAAGACAAAAAAAAGCTACTCAATATTTATTATATGATTTGCAAATTAATCAATATCAATCGGCAATAATAATTTTCTTTTGGTGTTAAATGTGTGGGGCGAAGTGGCTTACCAAGAGGTTTGATTAAATCTCACAAATAAGAATTAAATTTACATTTTTTATAGCGTTAGAATTTCCGCGGTGTTCTGCGCCACCCGGTATACTTAATGGTTTAAATTAATTTACTTATATCTATATCTGTAATTATTATAGACGGACCCGAAAATAATTATGGTAGTAGATAGTTAAAAATCAAATGTAAATTTAATTACTGTTTAGTCGAAAAACTTGTAAAAAGTTGATTACCGAAATTTTAATTTTAATTGTGTGTAGTTCGTCGGCTTTCAAAAGGTACAATAAATGAAGGTCTTAGCAAGTAGAATTTTTGATTTGAAATTTATTAGCAAAATGTTAGGTACAACGGGTTAATTAAATATTAAATTAAAACGAGAAACAAATTAAGTACATATTTTAATTGCGAATAATTTATTTTTGTTTATGGTACAACATTAACAGGTATTGTGATTTTGTATTTTTTACAGATATGTTTTATTTCCATAAATTGGTTCGTGTTAAAAATATCAGCCAAAACAATTAAAGCATCTCGTAATTGCAACATCCCTCTAGTTATCACTTATTTTATAAAACGAGATATATAATATATTTTGCGCTAACATCTAAAATGCGAAAATAGTAAATTTTCCCGCTTAAACACTACATTTTGAGCATAATCAGGACTATTATATTCTAAAAAATAAGCGAAGGTTGAATTGATATTGCACTAAAGCCTAATATTGAAATTCAAACTACGCAGACTTTTATTTATTGTCATACGTTTTTTAAACGTTCCGTATAGTTAGTCAATTAACTTTCGAATGTAAGTTGGTTTTTTTGATAATGTAGTTGCAATATATTCGTTTTGTGTTTAAAAATAGTCGGCGATGGTTATCAAAACCTTCACCTACTGAGTTCGGCACAACAATGCGTTACAAGAAAATCGACAAAAATGACTAAATAACTTACCAATTATTGTTATTACGAAAAAAACAGGTCTCATTAAAATTACACAAAGAGGAAAAACAATTACGTAAACAAATACAAAAATATTTTATTCGTTACTACACTTATTGTAAAAAATACAATATAATAAATAAATATCTACATAATAGCACCTACAACAAATTAAGTTATAATTAATTATACGTTGAACGGATTAAGTTTACACAAAATTGCGCTTTTTGACCAATCGCTGCGTTTAAATTTCTATAAGTAGCCGTTTCGTTGTAGCGCACGTTTAAAGCAAACTCACACCGAATCAACAACAATCAGTTTACAAACTTTTTTTAAGAGGGTCAGTTTATTACAGCTTCCCATTTTGGAAGCCCAATTTCTTATAACTATTGGTAGTATCAAACTTATTTATTTTATAAAAGTTAGGTTTTAAATAACGAGACTTTTTGGTAACTCTTCTGCATTCAAACTATCACTTTAAAGCACCGTCTAAAAGGATAACTCGATACACGGCATATCTTTACAGTTAATACGCAACTTTGTTTTGAGATGATTTCGAGAGTCGTTGCGACTTCGTTTTCCAAGTCCTCGTTCTAAGTCTTCTATATACTTGTGGCCCCGCTCGAGTCCGACCACCACAGGATTTCGAGAATGTACTTTTCACGTACTGTTATGGAAAAGAACGGCCGTATAAGAAAATGTTCCCGTCCCAGGGTGCAAAAGCAGCTATTTCTTTTTAAAGACCGGCAACACATCGGAAAGGTATCACTTTTCCATAGATCGAAGAAAAATAATTTTAAATGCAATACAAACACCGCTCATCGTAGTTATAAAATTATAAAAAGATTAATTCCTAATTGGTGTCTTGTCATAAGAATCTGCCTCTCTACACACAGTACAATTCTACATGAAAAAATCGACGACTATCCTAATAAAATGTACACGAGAAATAATGAGTTAATTAAAAATATTTCGATTTCTATATTTATAATCAAACATTAACAGTAAAAGCTTACACTTTAACATCGCCATTTACTGATTCGGCCCTTGGTTTGAGATCACAAATAACGGTAAAGTTACATCTCTTAAGCAATCGATAATCTTTAATTAACACCCCCAACAACGAGCAAAATGTAATTGGAAAATATTTTGTTTTCAATAAGTTACAAATGTGCCATATAAGATACAATCACAAAATAACTATTCTAAAAGAAAAGTTATTGTAGTCATTCGATCAATCAATTTTATTTGTTTATCCCTTTTATTTGCTAACGCCCTCACGTTAACACTTTAAACGTCAAATAAAGGATATAAAATAATTTGTGATTGTCTCAATTGTTTTTTGCTTATCTTGACTTTACGTACGGTACAACCACTTGTACAGAGTGTTTTTAAAATGCACCGACAAACTTCTATTGTGATGCTTCGTGCTCGGTTTAAAAAAGTGTCTCTTCAGCTTTGGTGTACGTGAATTACTAGAATTATATTTAGGTCACTGGCTGGCACATATCTCCAAAAAAGCTAATTTTGATAAAAATTTGAAACAATCGCACAAATAGGGAGTGGTTTTGGGCGGTGCGGACTGGGTAGTACAAACAGGGGAAAGTCCTTGTTTTAACAACCTAGTTATAGAAAAATTCGCAAAGAATAGCGTTTCGCGAAGTATAGTGAGTCGATATTTTGTATCGTGAAACACCTTCTTTGGAGACATTATCAATCGCTACTAAAATTTCTGAACTTCATTTTAAGCCGTTTGACCTTGAACAATCCAAAATTTTCGCGTACGGCGCTTTACACTTTTGTAATAAAATCGATATTTGACTTGGGCCCTCCATCAAAAAATTCCCAAGCCGCCACTGGTTGCTTTGGGTAGTGAAATAAAATTGGGCCGCGTCAAATATTTCCCAGGCCGCTCATTTGTTGCCAGTCCGCCCCTGGGTTTTGGTTCCCTAAAAAGTATGATTTTCTCCACAAATTTCTTAAATAATGTTTTCAATATTTTGTATATGATTTAAATAGTATTGATAATTTTCGTTTCTTGAAAGATTTCTCTAAAATGATCGTTTTTTGAGTCGATTAAACAACGAACGTGAATGTGTGGTTCTATGACAAAAAAAGGAAGTAATACTTCACAGCAATTCCTAATTTCCTAGTCATATGCGCCACTAATACACTCCGAACCAGCCTAGTTCGTCGTCGAAGGTTGTCAATGTATTTTAGAGACACCCTGTATAACTCGTGGGACGGCTTCGTTACAAATACATAGTAATACAACAAAGTAATAAATAAATTTGAAACCCCATGTTCTTTACAACTGAACCCTTAAAAGAACACAAAAAAACATTCTATAAAAAAATGACACCCTATGTTTTAGAAAGAAATGGCAAACTGGGGACAATACTACAAGCGATAACATATAATATACCGAAGAAGAAATTAAGTTTAGCAGTCTTTCGAGGTATACTGTGTATTTGATTCGTTCGAAATTGTTTTTCAATTTTAAACGCATTAGGCAAAGTCACCAATGGCAACATAAAATACTTTGAAAATTTTATGGACATTACGATAAACGTCACATACGGCGTAAACAGTAAAAATGCGTACAACACGTGCGAGCCCGTATAACCGATTAATATAGAAAGAGTCACTATTCCGGCCTTTCTATCGACTTCCAAGTCCCTCGTATTATTACTATGTAAGATAGCCTCCGTGTTGAGAGCCAACGGTATGGCGTAATAAATCGTAGCCAAATCTGCACGTCCGGTTTGAGCCATAAAAGCGAACAATACAGACATAGGACCAAATAAAACTAAAATAACTACGTCGCCTAATGCTATATACTTAAAACCTATACCTCCGGTGTACAAAAAACTCGAAGAGAGTCCTCCGAAATATGCTAAAGCTAAGTGTTCCATTTTCGCCGGTGATAATGCAGTCAACAGTATAAAACCGACACAACCGGCAAAATACAAAAACGCACCCAACGAAACCACTTCGTCTTTGGTTAATATATGGTCTACTAAAGTTCTATCGTCGGACTTGCGGTTATCGATACCTTTAACGAAGTCAAAATAAGTATTAACCAAATTTCCAGCACCGTGAACAGATACTACAGTAAACACCGTTAAAAGTAAAGTAATATAGTTAAAATCGCTTCCTCCTGGCTGTTTATAAGCTATAGTCGCCCCCAATAAGGTTGGCATTAAACTTGCACTTAAAGACCACGGTCTTAGCGCTAATACATAACTCGAAAATTTCATAAACACAGACGTACTTCTCACTGGCGATCTATCTGGTGAAAGTTTATGATTTGAATGTGATTTCGAATTACCATTAGAAATTAACTTTTCTTTTGTACCAACGATTTCTTCCGATCGATTCATTTTAATTTCTTTTTTAATTCACTTTTCACAAATACGATTCCCACACTACTGCCACTAATCACTACTGCTTTAGGTACTGTAAGTACCGTGTAAGTATTTATTCGGTTCCAATGTAATTTAAACTAAAAACGAGTTTTATATACGAAAAGCAGACCGTAAGAATTACATGACGTTTAAACGCGGCGTTGACGTGTTTGTGTAAAAATTCTCGAGAACTTAACAAAAACTTAGAGGCTATGCGAGAGTTTGATTACTTTGTAGTATTATACAAATTTAAAACAATTAACGGTAACAGTTATTTAAGAGACAGTAAATTTGTAATTAAGCCAAAATAAGAATAACAAAATTATAAATGGTAAACGTGGCAACGCTGTCTTAGTGGCTTCCACGTTTGACAGGTAATATAGCGCGCCATAAGCGGCTAGTTAACGAACTAAACGCATTTTCCGTATTACGCTCAACTTTTAAATTTGAATATTGATACGCTAAATGCGAATTTTGGATTTTATTTTTATTTAATGATATTAACCATAAAATGAGGATACGTAAACAATAAACTGGAAAAACCTATCATTTAAAATAAAATCCCAATTAGTATGTATTTCGCAGGTTTTTAATTGGGCGATCTTAATTCAATTGTGCGTTTAATTACGTATAATTTGGTCGAAGTTTTTAACTAAATGTGAATGCTACCTACGTCACTACCCCTTATATTATTTTACATTTCAGTTTTTACCAAACATCTGCGTAGAACGTGTATTTTTAAGCTGGATATACCTACGTCATTTATTAATGTTCTTGCATTTAATTAATAGCTTATAGCCATTAATGTTTTGTTACAAAATAAGTGTGCAATTTCAATAGTATATTGGGGATTTTTAAATTTTCCAAATACTACATTTGAAGTAATAAGAAATAGAATAGCGAAGAGCCACTATTCTTACAGGTAATACGGGTAATACCTAAATATTTGTCAATTTAATACTGTTTAGTTTCAATTTGAATTTGAAAAGGTATAGCGGTTTTAGGGCAAACAGCCTTAGAGCGTACTCGTGTTTCTGAGATTTTTGCTAAATTTTGAATAACTGTCGCTACTCGTGAGTAGGGTGCAGGCGATTGTTATACGAGAACAGCAATCCAATTGAAATATTTTTTTATCATCGGCATTAAATTAATTTCAATGGCATCTAATCATATTGGATTTATATTTTGACTAACCGGTACTACATAACTAATAATATGAATATTATTGAAAATTTGCGCCTACGCCTATGCAACCCGCCTATCACATGTGATTAGTGTGTAGCAAACTGAATAGATCATACGTACGTGTTTCATACTTATTAAACAGGCATAAAATACTGTTTTTTTTATTCCGAATTATTCCTCGCTTTTATAATTGTATTAGTTTCAATTTTATATTTAAAATATCCAATAATAAACAATAATTCCGATCGTGCGCAATGCCCTGCGCAGTTTAAACGTCGTGTTAGACAGTTTTGTAATTTTTTTAGTTCTTGTTGGTAGAAAGTGAGAAAGTTCTAGATAATTACATCCAGTTTTAGTCTTAATCAATCTAAATACACTAAGATAACAGATTTATTTCGAAAATGTCTATATTCGGGTCAGATTTAGAAGACGATCCATTTTTTGGGTAAGCTAGTAAATAAAAGTTAAAAATATGTCGCACAAAGTGATAAAACCGCCATGCTTGTTTTCGATTTTACATAATAAATAATCAATCGTTTTTCTTTACAGACTCCAAATGAGACACGCACATAGTGTCATGAATTCGCTCATGTTTGATTCTTTCGGAATGCACGACTTCGGTTTGGGCGGTTTTCCATTTGGTGGTAATAGAGCCATCTCTCACAATTCCCTTATGCCTCAAAGTGGCTTTCCTATGATGCTACCGATGAATAGATTGTTAAGCAACTCCATGAATCCGATGGGCGACTCCCACAGCTACAGCAGCAGTACAGTTTATAGCATGTCGTCCGGTCCTGATGGACGTCAACAGGTTTATAAGGCCACTTCTAGTACACGTACTGCACCCGGAGGTGTATGCGAAACTCAAAAGACTGTGTGTGACTCGGCATCGGGTACAAAAAAAATGTCGATTGGACATCACATCGGCGAAAGAGCACATATCGTGGAACGTGAACAGAATGTCCGTTCGGGCGATCAAGAAGAGCGTCAAGACTTTATTAACTTAGAAGAAGAAGAAGCCGAAGATTTTAACAAAGAGTGGGAAACTAAAGCACGTTGTCGTCCCGAAATTCCTCGAATTACTGGCAGCAATAGTCTACGTAATCGATATAATTATGGCGACAGAGACGGATATAGCCGTGCTTTACCTGCGATAACGGCCGGACCAAGGTAAGATAGGTTTGCTAGTTGTCTGGTTAATTTAATGTGAATATTTCGCATCGGTGTATCAATAGTATAGGTGTTTTTTATTGCATGCAGTTGTCGTCGATCTAGAGATAGAAATATTACCAATCCGCTGGTGAATCATCGACGCAGTATCAGACCTAATGCTCTGTCTTCTCCAACGAGTTCCCCGAGGTATGACCTTTCTATAAATCGTTCGTTCGGCTTTAGGCACAAAGTTCATCTCATTTTGAATAATTCAACTTTTGCTACAGAAGAGTGATTACTTAAGATTGCTAACAGTCGAGCAATTGGTGGTAGGACTCGTGCTGTAGTTTTTAATCGATCGAATAACACATCCAAAAACTTCTTATTTTAACCAATACTCATCTCATTTGTGTGCATTTTCACTCATTTGCTGCATTATATTGCAGGTATTCGCGCGAAAATTATAGAAAAAAATAAATTTATCTCATTTACTTCTCGATCATTGCCATTCCACATGTAAGTAATAATTAATTGATTGTTTTTATGCATATAATTTCCGTACGTAAATAAAAAAATTTACATTTACCTGCATTATAGAATCATTTTCTTGTTTCTGTGTCGAGCTTACAATTTTACGGCTCTTCCATCCCACGTTTGAAATTTCTTTGATTTTTGACAATCCCTAAATTTGATTAAACTTACCAGATAATAATTTTGATAATAATGCCGTAATTTTTTGCCACTAACTAATCGACAATCCTATACTTATAATGTAAGTTAACTGTAACTAATTTATCTTAAGTTGTATAAAATTAAATTACGAGTGTATTTTTGCTTTTGCATTTTGAGCGTTAGTCCTACTATGTTTAAACCATGGAACTAGAAAATAAGTGGAATGGCTATAATAAGCTACTTTGAGGGTATCTTCAAGTAAAGCATCAGTAACGGAAGGGGATCTTACTCAGTCCGCGGCCGATTAGTGTGCGTCAGGGTAGTCTCACTTTTAACTACTACGAAATTCTCGGAGCTTATTTATGTAACTGACAGTTTGTTCTTCACCAGGCGCTTCATGTTCTTTGCTCGTTGAACCCTTCCACTTATTTTCTAGTTCCATGGTTTAAACATAGTGTTTAATCGATTCTTTTCAATTTTAGCGTTACTTCGTCATCGAGACATCCATATAGCGTTCCTGGGCATTCTCATACAAAGAAATCTAAGAATATAAAAACGGTCTCCGGTTCGCCATCCCACGACTTGTAAATACCACGATCGTTCAAACAGATCTTGTCACAATAATATGGGGTTTTTTGTTTTGTTTCTGTCCTTTTAATTATACGTATTTAAATAAAAAAACTAGAATAGAAATGTAATCTTAAGTCCTCGATTAATTTTCTTTAAATTGGCACAAATGGTCAAATTTATTTGTGGCAATGAAAAGATAAAAGTTTTAAATTTAGTTATTCTCAAACTGACCTGTTCATTAAAAACGTCAATTTTCAATTATTAGAAAAGCATTGCCACTCAATAGACGATTTTAAAATTTAAGCGATATACCTATATTGTATTTGTAAACTGAATTGAATTGAAATATATTGAATGTATTTTATAGGTAACGTTGTTCGTGAAGTCAAGTTGAAATATGTAAATATTTATCTTGTATTGTAGGTTACCTTAAATAAATAATTATTATACTGTGAATTGTATAGTTTTTACTCTCAAAAATACCTATTGAAAACTATACCGTGTTGTACAGGGCCTAGTAATGGTCAACCATTCATTGGATACTAGTTTCGAAGTAGTCATTATGTAACGTTTTTCAACAAAGCTTTACAAACGTTTTAAATTATTGCTAATTTAACTTGCCAACCGGTTAAAAGATAAGTGATGTGATAAAAATAGCTTCTGTGTCCATGTAGATTAGGATTAAATAATTATAATTAAGTTATTCAGTTCATGACATCCGCAAATCTGCATGCTTTACTTAACCTGTAAAAGTACAAGCTTTAATTACTTTTGGGTTAATTAGTTCCCGCCCCTTATATCACTAGTTAAAATCCTTTAATAAATTAATCATTAAAATTATACATTTTATATAAGTTATTAATTTAATTAAAACTTGATTACTTATTACCAATTCGTTAAAAATAATAGTTTTGTTTCAGAGTTTAGACAATTAAACTACAACTAGTGATTTTAATTTCAATCAGGAGTAGTGATGTTCCTCTCAGACTAATCTGTTTTGAAGAGGACTAGTATTATTGATTGGAGAAGGCAATACGCCCCCACCTCATCGCGATTTTTTGTTGTTCTCTTTAGGACTATTTTTATCAGACGAAGTGGATTATACTGGGTGTCTGGAAAAACACGTTTTACAACGCTTTGGGGTAACTTATGGGAGAATATTAAACTGGTATCCACAATGTTAACTCATATCTAAAACGGTTCTTCCTATATAAAAGAAATGCATTTATAAAACACCAACTTTGAAGAGGACTGTAACTTTGTAATGGTAATGGTGTATTTCTGAATATACATATAAATATGTATACTACTTATAATAGGTAAATTCGAATTTAGTAATATTTTCCTATAAGCTTACTCTAGCGTTGTAATGTGTTTTACAGACACCCTGTAGATCTGAAAAAATGATACTTCTCTACCTAACCAAGAATCATGATCTTTCTTCCACAACTAAGCTGAAGAGAAGGACTAGAAGTCTAAGAAAATTTACCACGAATCAACCATAACTTTTTGAATATTTATTTCGGGGCTATTTTAATTTTTTAGAAATACTCTGGGAATTGGGAAAGTAGTATACCCTTATACCTCTTGATCTTTCCTTCGGGGCTATTAAAATCGGACGGGGAGAACTATAGAGCTGAGAAGAGGCGACGCTCTCGTACCTTGGCCGCTTGATCTCGTATGCCCATCGAGATCAATATGATTTGAAGAGGTTGTAACGTTTTTATTTTGTTTTATGTTAATTTTTGATTTAATCTGAAATAATGAGAGCTTGGCACAATTTCACGAATTTATTGTATGAATTACAATAGTACAACAGTACTTAACATCTCAGCATCTCTGCCTTTGTCTGAAGTGAGTGTTATATTTGTGAAGCTGTACCAAGCGCTCATTATTTCAGTCTCTATTTTCATGTTTCGTCAAGAGATATTATGCAAGAAATCAATTCTCAGCTAATTTTTGATTTATTTTCTTAAATTCGCAATTGTCGCGCCCTCTGTGATTTCTCTTTTATACTTTAATTCTGGAGAAGTAAGTTTTATCATAGCCTAAACATAATAAACTCAAGTGAATCGGACCGATTGAGACAAAATTTATTTTCAATAGAGGGGAATAAGATGTTGCAATAGACATTCCGTAGTAAGTCGAAGCTTTAATACAAAATAATGTACTTTTGAACGGTATCCTATTTGTAAAGGAGCACACGAAATGAGCATTGTTATTCAGGTATAAACTTGGTAATACAAATATATCTACCTATTTGCCGCCATAAATCTTGTTCGCAATATAACAGTAACAATCAAAAGAATAATGGAGAAGGTTATCCAAACTTCAAAATACGAGACTGTAATGGTCAAAATTGGGCATGATAATACACAAACATTTTCCTTGTTTTTATCCCTTTCTTTGTTGCTCTTACAAAGGTATGCAAGAAATATTTGACTACGCCGCTCAATTTTTAGTTAAGCTTAGGAGGTGTATATATGTTTAGTCTATGGTTTTATGTATTTCTTTCTTTATAAAGGGTCTTTCAACAAGGACGGGTCGATGTTGAAATTGAATAAAACAAGCTGTGTGTGAGATATTAACGTAATATGCCATTTAGGTACGGAATATGACATCGTTCAAATGTCCGTCGCGGCTTCGAATGGTGGAACGGATCCGAGAGGTCCATATTTCAATGACTCTGCTGCATAGATCCGGCTGAATCTGAGCGATGGTCTGCGTTATGTTGACTTTCAGGGCATCAGTCGATTGTGGCTTATTGGCATAGACCTGCGATCTCAGAAAAGTCAAATCGCACGATCTTGGTGACCAATTCACGTCACCTTTGCGAGAGATAACCCTACCCTCAAATCGTTCATGCAAAATGTCCATTGTGTCGTTCGCTGTGTGGCACGTAGCGCCGTCTTGCTGGAACCACATGTCGTCCACGTCCATATCGTTCAATTCAAGCCAAAAGAAATCATTAATCATTGATCTGTAGCGCTCGCCGTTGGCGGTGATGGCCTCGCCAACATCGTTTTCGAAGAAGTACGGACCAATGACGCCGCCGGACCAAAATCCGCACCAAACAGTAACTTTTTGTGAGTGCATTGCTAACTGGTGAACCTCATGTGGATTGTGGTCGTCCCATATACGGCAATTTTGATTATTAACAAAACCATTCATCCAAAAATGCGCCTCGTCGCTAAAGTTTATTAAAGGTATATCCACCATTCGAAGCCGCGGCGGACATTTGAACGATGTCATATTCCGTACCTAATGGCATAAATGGGCCATTGAAATAAAACAATAATTACGTTAATATCTCACACACAGCTTGTTTTATTCAATTTCAACATCGACCCGTCCTTGTTGAAAGACCCTTTAGTTGTCTTTATAAGAGGGCTCATTTTGAATAAGATTTATTAATAATTAGATCTCGAGTAGGAACGTACTTGTATGAGATTCTCAAGTGCTTTTGTATAATTTTCATAAATAAGTTTAAAAGAATTTATAAAGTTTTACCACCCTTGTGCAAGTGTCGTCGGTCGTCGATTTGTAGGACTTTGTTCCATCCTTTATTGGAATTTAGTATCTACTATCTATCTACAAATGTTTTTTTGTTGATTTTAAATAAATTCGCCACATACTTGACTAGTGGACTAGTGATCATAGACCATGATTGACATAGTTATTCTGTGCTAGTCGTCTGGGAACATTAATAAACCCCTACACCTCATCCATGGCTTTTTGGGTCTTCTCTTCAAGATAATTTTGATCTGAAGGAATGCATTTTGATAGGATGATAGGCCATGCTAACAGAGAATACTCGGTATTCAATTTTTAAAGTATGAAGTAAGTAAGAAAGTATAAAGTTAGTTGTATTATTGGGTGCGCTGAGAAAACTGCAGGAGCTGGCTTAAAATTTAAGAATGTGTCTTAACTTTAAATCTTAACTTAAAATTCTCACATTTTGAATTTATTATTGGACGTCCTTAAATATTTAAGAAAGTTTTACGCAACTCAAGATATGAGCGTTACTAGCAAAGAAATTCATCGTTTATTAAGTCGGTTCAGCTGCAGAGCATAAATGCACCTAAAATCGATTAGTTCAAAATCGAATAGCAGTCGTGGTCCGCACCTTAGACCCTAGGTCTAAGTCTGTGAAAATGTAGGACTTGCTGTATGGTTATGTTGTTATGTATAATATCAATTAACGTCTTTTGGGAATTTGAGATGCAGGATGGTGTCATGGAGTGTATAAGTGCAATGTTTCGCTATTACCTTAAAAAATAAATTGAAAGCATTTTCTTTATTTTGTACTTTCTAGCACTAGCTTATAGCACAATACAGTTTGTTTAATTTAATAGATTAGGTATATTAATATTAAAATAAAATTTGGTTACATAAACAAAATCAATATCTATTTAGTTAATATTTGATTAGCTTAAGCCATCTTTACTTGTAAATCCAATATTATTATAATTTATGAAGATTAGTAAAATTTATGTTACACTCATATTTAGGTCTAAATAATTATATCGTTAAAATTGATGCGGCTTACTACACAAAAGAATAACTACGTCAATAGTTGTGATGGGATTCGATCGTTTAAAATCTAAAACAAATTCAACCTACAATAATGCGAGAAATAAAAAATCAAAAGTTTAATACAAAAGAATAGCGCTAAAACGCAAGAAAAAGCCACACAATAATGTAAATCTGTAGTTGCTATCTGCTAGTCTTCGTCTCCCATGTTGTTAATCTGACGATTAATTTCTAAAAGTTGTTTAATGTAGCTCTGATTACGATACACTTCTGCTAACGCCATTAATATGCTCAACAGTGCGTTTTCTTCTAGATGCAATTGTAAACTACACTCGTTTACAACTTTAACGACAGAATCATCGATCTATAACGAAACCATACATAAGCCTCAGTTCAATAATAGAAGATTTTTTTATTTACCGTATCCTGACGTAAAAACATCGCAAAGTTAAGCTTCAACCTTTTCTTCACACCCCTATCTTGATAGAATATTGTAAACTCGTCGTTTGTTTCTTTGATTTTGAAGTAAATGCCCGCTAGAACTTGACCCTTTTGATCTCTCGATAACAAGCTTCTAAAGCTATAGACTAAATTTCTTCTTTCGGTGACGTCTAATGCCGTTAAATAAGGTCTCAGGACGTAAATTAAGCCCGTGGTACTCGACTGAATTCCATTTGCGTTCGTGTTATGCTCGACCCATTCTACAAACTTATCGTTTTCCGACGAAAATGTGTATTTATACTCTTTCTGGGATTTACCCTCGCGTGACTGAACGAACCACCCTGTAAAGATAATTTATAATTATTATTTCGATTTTTCTTTCAAAGATTCAAATTTGTACCTGTATGCGGGTAAATTTTATCCGACATGACTGTAACGACTCGAGCAACGTGGTATCCTGGATCACACAACAAAACTCCCGTTCTTCCCTCGAGTTCAAAACGTAGTGCAAGAAGTACGTGTTCTTTTTCCAAAGACTTAGCCACGTCGTCCAAATGGTCGCTCAACACGTTGTAATTGTCCACTGTCTCTATGTTTTCTTCGCACGACACCAAGTACAAATAGTTGGTTAATCCTGGATACTTTTCGTCCAATTTAAACAACTTCTTCCACAACTCTAAAGCCAAACCGACGCACGTGTGATGTTGAGGCGTGATTTCTGGATTGTAACTGTAAACAAAAATTTCTTTAGTAAGTTTAAGATTTGAAATAAGAAATACGCACTTGTGGAAAAAATCTGTCAGGTTGAAATATCCGCTGCTTTTAAAACTGCGGTAAAGATCCAAGAAGTTACCGATGGTATTGTAGTTGTGTTCTTCAAGCAATTTTTGAACTCTTAACTCGATTTGAGAGACCAGTTCCTCGTATTGCCAAACGTCCGGTATCTTTAATACCTCTTTTGGCTGAGGAGCCCATCTCGGCAGCGGCAGAGGATGGTCGTTCGGCCACGCTCCACGAACTTGGGTCGTTTGAACGAGCTCCTCTAGTTCGTCGTACTTAAATAATGGAAATTCGGCATATATGTTGTTGTTGTTGTTGTTAAACACGAGGTCAAGTTCGAAGCCGGCATCTTGTTTATCAAAACACTGCTCTTCGTAAGTACCGGTAAGTCCGGTATCGGTGCCCCCTAGGAAGGAGCTTTCTGAGTTCCACGATTCTGTGTTTTCGAGTCAACTTGGCCATTCGCAGCCCCAGCGTCCGACCGTTGGCAAATAAGCCCGGTCCGTGTTATCCATTTCGATCCAGGGCAATGCAGTTGAAGCGTCGTACGCGCCCGCCAGTTTACGGCCATGTACAGCTCCATTTCGGTCGGCTGTACACAGTAACTGTTGTATACTGTTTTTTTCTCGATCTATCAAAAAATATTTCAATTAATTATCTTTCCATCAACTTATAGCGTTTTTAACTCGTCGAGTAACTCGAGCTAAGTTCGAACAGAGCAAGTTTTAACGTATTTCACTGGAAATTTTAAGCTCAAACTTTTCTAGCTCGAACCAACGGTATTTACCGAGAGGAAAGCGCTATTAGTAAAAGCCGAGACCGAGACTATCTCGTTCGTTCAATTTTTCAAGTTATTGGGCGGTCAAGGCGAGATATTCTATAGCCAATAGAATATCTGCATATTACTTAACTGTCAGAGGGCTTGAAATATTATTCGACGAGTTTGTCAGGACTACCATTACGCCCATCAGGCTCATCGGGAGCTTGCCCGATATGAAATGGTAATTTTGAATTATTTACTTTATTCTTCTTACTCTTTGGATAGGTAATATTGATTTAATTTTAGTCAATCTACAACTGTTGGATTTAGGCGCGATAAATAAATTTGAAATGCTCGAAAGCTTACTTATTTTTTAATGACTTCATTTCAACTTTTTATACGTTGTGCGCTAAAGCGCTGCTAGTTTATTTGCTTTTATCAACGATATGTTATCGTTATTCTACTAAGTAAATAAATAAAGTGCATTTCGTAACTCGTAGTAGGTACTTAGTGAACATAACACGATTTTTAAATAGCTCAAATTGAATACAGTACCCAAACCTCCATTTTGTTTTGAAATATTTCAAAAATGTCCCTGATGATGATTAATAGGATAATAATATAGTAGTAGTTAGTAGTTCTTTGAACTTATCAGTGTAATGATTAGAAGTGACGTCACTTATTACTTTCATTAGTCACTAAAATTAAATCTAGGAATTACCCGATTTTCGGATTAAAAAATTACACTTTTAAATTTTTAAAATGACGTAGGGGATTTAATTTAGTGACGTCACATTAGTAGTTAAATTAAGTTAAATCGAGCAAAATCAAGCGGAAACGTCCATATAAATACTTACACTTGGGTTCAAATAATTTAATCGAAATTGAAGTTTTAAATGACCTCAAACTAAAACTAATTTAAAAACAATTACAGAGTAATAGCGGGTCTGTGCCACGTACAAATTTCCCGATGAAGGCTAAAATCGTGAAATCGCCTTCACACTCGTTAAAAATAAATGAAGTTAAACAATTAATTTCTATGGTAACAAAAATGTAAACAAAAACATTTAGTAAAAAAATTACTCACCCATACAACAAAAAAGTTGAAATAAAAATTACAAACACCTTCTTCCTTGTAACTTGTAAATACTTTCCGTTCCAGAATGAAACTGATATTATTCGTCAAGTTGGTTCTTCAATTTATAGAATAAATTTTCCCCACCAGTGACGTACAGGACAGGAAATAACGAGTAGTACACAGAAATACACTTATTGCTTATATTAACATACACTTTTGCGAATCAGTCCACCGATAATTAAAACTAATTAAATGTTTTACTTTGCACAATTTAAACACTTCAAATAATAAACGGTCCATCATTTTGTAAACGAACTAATATTTTTGTTTTGATTTTTCTTTCCTGAAAAATAAAGCAAACGATTCAGATTTACAAAACGTCGTTCGAGTTTAGGGGTTGATTTAAAAAAAATGGAAATGCTCGGAATTACTATTGTCTTTGTTCTTGATAATGACACGTGAAAGTTATCTACAAGTAATTGGATTGATTATTAAGCTACTTTCGATACTATAAGCCTTGAGACTTTGATTAAATATTATAAAATGCGTAGAACATTTTTGAAATTCTCGCATGTTGAAGTAACAAAAATGATTGAAAAAATGCCTTGCCCTAAATATTAGTATGACGAACGAGTTTTGAATAATATAAAATTTGTTTGTTGTTTGTATTTAAAAAAATGGGACAAAAGGTGAAGGGTGCTTTTAGTAAACCCTTTTAACCTGATTTTAAGTTCAATCAGAAGCGCCGAATCGAATCTTTTGTCCATGTCCTTTCTTGGTTTACTCGAGGGTTTAATTCAGAAACTTTTATGTCTTGACTTTGAAGTTATAAAGGCTGTCATTACGCAGTAGGTAATTATAATTATTCTAAATCGTAATTTGTATTATATAACTTTTAAAAAATTACGCACAAAACAATCGACTCCTTGTGATAGGATTTTAGAAGTTTCCATAAGTGATCTTGCAGTTTTACTTTTATTTAAGTGTTTATCAAAGTTCAAGTATACATTAAGACATACCTACATTTAAATTTATACATAGCGTTCGGAATAGCATGATTAGTATAATAGGTTTTAAGGTATGAAATAAATGGCGCAGTCGCATTCCTATATTATAAGCGTTCTCGATGAATTTTTATTTTGATCGCACCCGATAGATTAAAAAGTTTAAGGTTAATAATTTTCATTTTTTTTCAGAACTTGGCGAGCTTTAATTTTTAAAATTTTTCTTTTCTGTTTTAGGCTTCGATTTTTGGATTTTACTTATAAAAGTTTAAAAATACACTTTAGGCATTCGCGAGTAAAATAATTGGCTACGTTGAGCACAGTCGAGTCAATTTATTTATAACAATATTTTAAATTATACGGATGGATGGATACCGATTCGGGGGCCCATACGCACTAGATTGGTTTGCGGCACGATAGTTACGCCCCTGTATATAAACAAATTAAAATTCATTTCATTAAACAATTAAATAATGAGTAGTACATATGATGCATGATGCTTGTATTGCAGTTGAATTGCGAGTTGGTTACGATGACGTAAATTGATAACGTTTCTGAATTTCATTGGATATCGTGACACGCTTTCACGTTTTTTAATTGATTATTTAATTATTGTTAATTTTATCGTAAAAAGTTTGCAATAAATTTTCGTAATAATAGTTGATTATAAAAATTTGCTGCGCATTTTTAATAAGAACTGCGACTGGGAAAAAACATTCGAACGAATTAAAATTGATTGGAAATGGGTTCTTACCTTTTTTAATATAGGGTGTGTTTATGCACTGTCATCGTGAACTCTTAGTGGCGTCTATTTAATGCTCTGCACTAGGCAATAATGCCAACATTAGACTTGGCGTCTCGCCACGCTTCTAGCGTCGGCGTCGCAATCGATATACAATAGGTAGCGAAAAATGCCAAGAATTTCTTTTTTCTTATTTGTGACTACAACCAACATACTATACTAATCAATTGCGGGGGTTAAAAACACCGGTTTTAGACAAAAATAGACAAAAATGATGAGATATAGTATGATGGAAAATAGGAACAAATAAAAAAGAAATTTTAAAACGCAAATAGCTCGTTAAAACTTAAAACAAACATTAACCATTCTGAAAAATAAAGTTTTTGGTTTAGAGTCCATCTCATTAATTATTGCTAATTACTTAGATAGTTGTTTCTTAGTAGCTTTTCCCAGTTAGCACTGTTTTTCAACATTAATGAAGCACGTGTAGCGTGTAAGGATAACTTATTTTTATATCAGTGTTGAAAATTCATATCGCATTAATTAAATATTTGAAACAAGATAATTAGTAATAATAAATAAACATAATACATATAAGTTATAATCGAAAAAATTATTTATTTACGTATTAGCTAATAATGAAAAGAAAGATAAGTAATAAAAATATTTTTGAAACATCTCGATATCTACAAAGTGTTTCAGAACTGAAGTCGTAGTCTTGGTTCTGGATTGTAATAAGTAATAAGAAGGGCAAGATGTGACACCAGAACTAATAGCGAACTCTCAAGTCCCCAAAATTGAATGAAGTCGCGTTCGTTGTTCGTTGCATCGTTGCAAAAAACCCAAGAGACTTTAAACTCTGTGAGACTGTTGTTCTGAAACTGTAAGACCTGGGTTGGAGTACCTACTATTCGATGTTCTCTGTACTCGACATATAATACGCTAACCAATTTCGAATGTAGAAAATATGCAAAATCGTATCTTGAGATCATGAGATTTATATATAAAAATAGGCCGTTAGCCAATATATGCCAATAGTATTTTTGAAGAATTCTTTAATGTCTCTGACGCAGGTCAGTGAAGAGCTTTGACGAAAGGTTATTATTCTTTACAATCCTGCCCTTGGTGTTTTGTCGTATACTAATACTTATTTTGGAAAGTTCTAGACAATAAAGACAATACCTACTCTTTACTATACAGGGTGTAATTAAAATCGGGAATTTTCTTGAAATCTGAGATACTATCTCTAATAATAGGTATGGCACATTATTTTGAACCATTCTGGCCATGGTAAACGTGAAGGTGAAGCTCCTCAACGCATGTCTCGAACTCATATAATCTACATTCTATTTATCTTTCCAGTGCATTTACGAATCGAACTAAAAGTTTTAGGCACTGTCATTTCTTATTTTTTTATTCGATAGAGGGTTGGTCGGAGACCTTAAGCCTGATTTTGCGTATCCGCGAAATTGCCCCTATCGCTGCCATCTTGGAAAATGCGTTGTGGTCCATATCTTAAGTTCTATCCATTGCAACTCTATGGTTTTGGGGTCGTTGTACTTGTTAGTGTTTTTCGTTCAAATGCATTTATGTCACAGTAAGCGCTTCGATGACGAGAAAAAAAGTTATTCGTGTTCGAAGTAGAAAAGTTTTAGAAGAATTTTCTTTGGGCGGTTTTTTGCGAGTCGTTCTCTTCGGAGCTGTTGATGAATATAATGATTTTTAAAGAAAACTCAATTATGCGGATTTTGATATAAAAATTAATTCGATTGGTTCATTGGTCGCTGACCAATCCAAGGCTAAAGTTGCGCTGTCCATGTCGCACGCAATTTTGAAAACTTCTAATTGAGCACGGCGCGTCACGCAGCGCTTGCAGTTTTCTTCTCTTCATCAATATTCGTCAATATTTTATACAATCGAGTATTTCTTCATATTGTACGTATAATATGGAATGTCCATTTTTGGTCGACTTGTCTCAAACTTCTAGAAACCAAGTTTTCCCACGAAATATTTGGTTATACGTAAAGGAATCGTTTAAAATTTCCAACTTCTAACCTTTTTCTCTGTATTTTTGGTTTCTCTTAGTCCGTCTCGTCGTCGCTCCCGTCTCCGCCTTAGGAGGGCAAAAGTAAGAGGTAAGAGGTAATTGTAAGGTACGAAGAAGAAGATACATTTAACCGATTTTAAACACCTGCCACATTACCTTCAATATGAAGAAATACTCGATTGTATAAAATATTGACGAATATTGATGAGGAGAAGAAAACTGCAAGCGCTACGAGACGATCGAGCAATGGGATTAATTTTTATGTCTTGACTGAGTCTTCTCTAAAAATCATTAGATTTATCAACAGCTCCGAAACACCATACGAGAACGACTCGCAAAAAAACGCCCGAAAAGAAAATTATTTAGAAAAATTTAAACTGTGAACACGAATAAGTTTTTTTCTCGTCATCGGAACGCTTATTGTGACATAAATGTATTTCAAAGAAAAACACTAACGAGTCCAACGACCCCAAAACCATAGAGTTGCAATGGATAGAACGCGAGATATGGGCCACAACGCATTTTCCAAGATAGCGGCGAAAGGGGTAATTTCGAGGATACGCAAATTCAGGATTAAGGTGTCTGAACAACCTTCTATCATATAAAAAAATAAAAAACTACAGTGCCTAAGCTTTTAGGTCACATTATGGAATTTTTGTAAATGCACTGCACTATACTGCGAGAGTATAACGATTACTTGGATCACGGTGTCCAATATAAGCTCCCAAAGTCCCAAATACTTAACTTCAGTGGCTAGTGTGAGAGGGGTCTTATTTCCCTTCATTTCACACTTCTTCTTGTTATATCATTCCTGAGACACGCAGTATATTACTGATACTACTAATAATTACTATTTTTATGAGTAAAACTCTCATTTCTTGATTTATCCATTTTATATTGTTGGATTTTGCTTTTACGCTATTCATGAGCAAGTATTAGAAATAAATAAAAATTTGCTGTAAAGTAATCCAATTGTTTACTTTGCATTTTTGACTCAATCCATTCGCGGGGCGTCTTTAACAAAGTATTAAATTTCATAATTGTGTTGGTATAGAATAATGAGCAGTGTACGCTTTTACGCTTATTGAAGTTTATAATTTATAATAGAGAGTAAAGCTGTAAAGTAATCAATGATGTGTAAAAACAAGTATAATGTTAATAAAAAATCACAAAAAGAAAAAAGTACGAAACACGATAAAAATAAAAAGAAAAGAAGAAGATATAAGAATATTTTATTAAAAAGGGTAAGCTTTTCATTTTTATGATTTCTGTTATAACTCAACTTAACGATGATTAAGGGTAGTTCTTGTGATCTCTTAAAATCCCCAAGAACCAAGAAGTCTTCTCTTGTATAAATATATTGAAGGGAGAAACTGAGAAACATAATGAAAACCAACTTTATCTACCTACTTTAATTTGTAGCTAATTAAGAAAAGTAGAGGGTAGGTTTTTGAACCCTATGTTCTTATTAGGAATGAAAAATTAAAATAGCACATCATGGAAGAGGGCACATTTTAGGGGTTTTCTAATTAGAGTCGTTTCGTCGGCGCCGAGCATTTAATATGTTTTTCTAAATCCCAACCACATTACCGAGTACTTTCGAACGAATTAGTTTGTGAAAACGTCATGGGAAAAAAGGTAAACGTAATTACGTTTCTTTTAAATATTGTAATGCGCTATTAAATAGAATATAAACACAAGTATTGAACTAACAATCTTCTATTTCCGTTTCCTGAATTGTACTACGTCCATGTAAAAATAAAGTTTTTATGCTCGAACTAATGACTCAAAATTACACGAAAATTGGCCATAAAGTCACAATGAAAGCCATTAAAAAATTCTTTTAACTTCTCGTCACAATAAATTTTTGAACTCCCCCCATATGATTTCGTGTAAAAAGGCTTAAAATAATACCCGAAATTAACCGATCTAATCTATTCTATACAAGCTTGTTCGATGCACACCTAATAAAAAACTAAGCACGCTACAAAAATTCAAGTTGTCAAAGTTACATTTTGTGTGCTTTTAAAAAATGTCTCCGACTCCGGCAATTGGAATCGACTTAGGCACTACTTATTCCTGTGTCGGTGTGTTTCAACAAGGAAAAGTGGAAATAATTGCAAACGACCAAGGTAATCGTACGACACCTAGTTATGTAGCTTTTACGGATAAAGAACGGCTTATCGGAGAAGCTGCCAAAAACCAAGTAGCGATGAATCCGAACAACACGGTTTTCGACGCCAAAAGGCTCATCGGACGTAAATACGACGATCCTAAAATACAAGGTGACTTAAAACATTGGCCATTTAAAGTTATTAACGATGGAGGGAAGCCAAAAATTCGAGTTTGTTACAAAGGCGAAAATAAAACCTTCAATCCCGAAGAAATTAGTTCCATGGTTTTAATCAAGATGAGGCAAACTGCCGAAGCATTTCTCGGGCAAAAAGTACGCGATGCCGTAATTACAGTTCCAGCTTATTTCAACGACTCTCAAAGACAAGCGACGAAAGACGCAGGTAGCATTGCCGGTATTAACGTCCTCAGAATTATAAACGAACCCACTGCGGCAGCTTTAGCCTACGGTTTGGATAAAAACCTTTCGGGAGAACGGAACGTTCTCATTTTTGACTTGGGCGGTGGAACTTTCGACGTTTCCGTTCTGACTATTAACGAAGGTTCGTTGTTCGAAGTAAAATCAACTGCTGGAGACACCCACTTGGGAGGGGAAGACTTCGACAGTCGCATGGTCGATCATCTAATTGAAGAGTTCAAACGTAAGTACAAAAAAGATTTGTCTTGTAACGCAAGATCCGTTCGACGCTTACGAACTGCTGCAGAGAGGGCTAAACGAACGTTGTCTTCGAGCACGGAAGCTTCTATGGAAATCGACGCTCTCTTCGACGGTGTCGATTTTTATACAAAAATGTCTAGGGCTCGATTCGAAGAACTTAACTCGGATCTTTTCAGAAGTACCATACAACCGGTCGATAAAGCTTTGGCGGATGCAAAAATGACCAAGTCTAGTATTCACGATATAGTTCTCGTAGGAGGCTCTACAAGGATTCCTAAAATTCAGTCTCTATTGCAAAGTTATTTTAACGGTAAAACGCTAAATTTGTCGATTAATCCGGACGAAGCCGTCGCATACGGAGCAGCCGTGCAAGCCGCAATTTTAAGCGGAGATAAGAGTTCTAAAATCCAAGACGTTCTATTGGTGGATGTCGCTCCTCTTTCGTTAGGAATCGAAACTGCGGGAGGTGTAATGTCCAACGTCATCGAACGTAACCAGACAATACCGGGAAAAAAGACACAAACGTTTACGACGTATTCGGATAATCAACCGGCCGTCACTATTCAAGTATTCGAAGGCGAAAGATCTATGACCAGAGATAACAGCTTGTTGGGAACCTTCGACCTTACGGGAATACCACTTGCTCCTAGAGGGATTCCTAAGATCGACGTAACGTTCGATATAGATGCGAATGGGATACTTAACGTTTCGGCTGTCGAAACTGGAACTGGCAAATCGAAATGCATAACTATAAAGAACGATAAGGGAAGGTTGTCTAAACAAGATATAGAGAGAATGATACGCGACGCAGAAAAGTACAAGGAGCAGGACAGCAAACAAAAGAGTAGAATCACGAGTCGAAATCGTCTCGAAACTTACTTATATCGTGTGAAACAGTGTCTCGATGCAGATGGAGGTAAAGTGAGCGTGGCCGAAAAAAATGATGCGATGAAAAAATGCGATTTAAATCTAAAATGGTTGGAAATGCATCAAGATTCTGATCAAAGGGAATATGATCGTCAATATGAAGAGTTATCGCGTGAATTCGGTTCTATTATGAACAAAATTGGTAACAATTGTCCAGAAGATAGTGATGGGCCGAAAATTGAAGAAGTCGATTAATAGGTAGGGGGATTCGAAATTATATATAAACATTTATGGTTTTGTGTCTTGTGTGAAAAACTGTGTGTAGATTGTAGATGTTTAGGGCGTCTCTGGGTGCGAGCCAAAGACACTCGTGGCGTGCCCTCGTGATCGTAATAATTTTTTTGTGCACTTTAAATTTTGTGAAATACCAATAAAACTCTTAAAACGAAAAAAAGTAGATTGAATTTATTATTATGCGATATGCGGTAGTACTGCAAATGGTGTATGTATTATAGTGGAATGCGTTTTGATCTGTAAAGTGTGTTGCCTACATTTAGGCGTATTTCAAAATTTTAATAAAAATAATTTATTCATTATACTCGTACGTTACTTATACACTTTTTGACTTTTTGAAAAAGTTGTTTATATAAAATTAAATAATACTGGGCCACCGATTATGCCCTAAGGCACCCCATTTATTGTAAAGTTAATTTGGTACATCGCTAACGGTGATGCGTAAGCTGTTTGTAGTTAAGCCTAATTTACGTAAAACAGAAGCTTAACGTTATTAAAAAAATAAATTAGTTAAAAAAATGGCGCATTTTAACTAGGGACGCTTTTAAATCCCATAAGAACTAGATCCGTATCCGCAGCTTAATAAGCTACAGGAGAGGGAGATGAAGCAAGAAGCAAGCAAGAAGCAACTTTCTTAAGATTAGTTTAGTTTAACGTATAAGCTGTTGTAGGATAAATTGTGCGAGCGTTTAAAATTCCAAATGCTTTTATTTCATTATGTTCCAAAATAAACATTTGTGTGCGTGCATTTTATAGAGTTGCGTGATTTTGTGGAAAAATGTAGATTTCAATTTGAATATTGTGCAGTGCACCTAATTCTTGCGTGTTTTAAGAAGAACGTGGTTAAAGCGGCGTTCTTGGGTGTCTTTAAATGGTTTTAGTGTAAATGAGTGAGTGGTGTTGGAGAAGGTTTAGACAAGATTCGATTTAATTGAAAAATGAACCCGCGATTTCGTGATTAAATTTGGATACGAGATGAATTCTATGGTTAACAATAATTTAGTCGTTCAAAATTTGCCCGAGGTGAGAAAGTAAAGTCTTATTAATATTCAACACCTGCAAGTTTATATCGGTTGTAAACAAGAATTACTAGTGTCCCTTTTGTGTACAGGAAATCAAAAATTCTTTGTTATTTGATCGAAAGGTGACTAACCACCATAAAATGTTCTCACAGCACATACAGTACTTTACGTAGGTAAAAATTGTAATAAATTTAATTTTGTAAAATTAACGATTTAATTGTTGACATTTTAAAGGTAAAACGAGAGCACTATAAAACCGCTAATTGTAAAAAGCAATTAAGAATATTTACAAGTGTAGGTTTTAATCTTCTTAATTGGCTCCTTTTATGGACTTTTTTAATAATTAAAACTAAAATTTGTGATCTTAAAATTTTTAAGCTTCTGTGTTGTTAACAATAATCAAAGTCATGGGAAAGTTCTGAACCTTAAGGTTCTAAAAGTGGTCTAATTAGGCCACCATCACCTGACCCTCACCATCTTCTGTAGTTCTGACTAACTGAAGAACTCTGAAAATTGCCACGAATGACTTCATAGTTTGAGTTCTAAATAGTTTTCATTGAAAACAAATTAGTTCCATTCCAGTTTCGATTGGTTAACTTTCCAATACTTTATTCAGAATTCGCAATTATTATAATGGCAGTTAAAAGGTACATATAGATGGTTTCCTAATAGTTCGTTAAATATTGAATAGCCTAATTTGTACTATGGTCTCGAAATGTTTTGTAAAAGCCACTTAGCCACTGGACGTTTAATATTTAAAGACCGTCATTTCTAATTGAACTTAAATAGTTTTCATCCTTTCAGGCAGGTGCTCTCTGCTTTCTGCTTCCAGCTTTTTGCGAGATCCGCTCAAAGCATTTTTGAAATGTCTTAGGACACCTATAAAGGGGACAGGGGACGGTAACTTTGCTCACATTTCTAATCACTTCCATTATTTAGGGCCAAGATCGTCCATCATGGCTCTATTTTTAGAGTTTTCTAAAAATTATCTGAGTTTCCAAGTTGCTTAAACTGAGCCCCATAGGTCATTTAATATGATTGGAACTCTCAAAGATTTATAGATTTCTAGAGCTGTAGCATAAAATACGTATCAAACACTTTTAGTTATCATCCATGAGAATCCTTCCTGAAAAATGCGGTGGCTCTGAAAAGTGTGCCAAGCTCTAGTTTTCTTGTTCATTGAGAACAAGCTCACAACAAAAACTAAATAGCCCAATTCGTCATGGCATCATCCACACCAGTTGAAATTGGGGAATCGTTGAAAAACTATGATATTGCCATACGATATTTGGTTTTCGACAAATAATTAAAGGGCAAAAGAGGTACGGTACTATTAAAAAAATGCAATTTCTAACAGACTTGGGTGTGTCAGAAATGCAGTTAAAGAATGTTAACTTCGGTCATGGTATATATGCGAACTATTAAAAGCGGCAGAAATCGAATTGAAATTGCTACTAACCTCCATTCTCTTTTAAATTTTTTTGTAACTCAAATACGTACCTATATTGCGTATAACACTACTGGACAATTTATTCAAATTGGGTTAAATTGAAATGATTATGGAGATTTTTTATAACTTACGTCGAGCCGTTAAATTTAAAAATGAAAGGAATTAACTTTCTCATTTATTTTGTTCGAGAGAAAAATTTGAACGGTGATGGAATACTCTCAGATTTATTTTGTTGGATGTTTGAACAAACGTTTCTAAAAGAATCCGAAGAGCGTGTATAATAAAAAAGAATCTTATAATTATATTATTAGATCCCATACAAGCCCTACAGGTTGTTAGAGCTATTTATAAAAGGGTTCGCTGTCTAATCGAGCGTTGAAATCACTGCGTTAATCTTCACCGATAGTCTTCGTATAATAAATTCGACGCGTCCATTTTGAGTTTTTAATGCTTTATACTTTCATAAATTTGCTTTAAAACGCTTCTTATCTTGTGTGTAAATAAAATGAAATTGTTGGCATAACTTTAAGAAGGAAATTTTTCTAAATGTCTTTACCTATACTCGAGTTGCCAACTGTTTGTGCAGATTGTATATAAAATGGTGGCATTCCGAAGACAGGTGCAAGTGGTTTGAAGGTCGTTTTTTAAAGAGGGTAGCTGTACCTATACTATACATATACAAGACGTCTTTCAAACCATAACATAACGATTCTTATTGAAATTAACTATAACAAATGCGCAGGTATGCGTTCAGATTTAATAAAGATTACCTATAACTGTTTCAAGTTTCTAACATTACCTGAAAAAGAAAAAAGAATTGATGGACTTTTCAGATTGGAATGAGGTTTATTTTTTTTAAGTATAGATTGCTCTCCTTTTTGTACTTTTGAAGCTGAGAGACTGACGCGAATTAAGTAGATTGATATTAATAAATTCCTTAGAGTTCAGGTTTTCCTAGAGATTTTCCATACCTCTTTTCTGCAAGATTGGCTTTGTTGCTCCTAAAATTCTTGTAATAGAAAGAAATTTAAATCATCTATAAGCACGCGAAGAAAATGTTTCTCAACGTTTCCCTATTCTGCTAGTTTTCTTCTCTTCATTGCTTGGTCCACTTTATTTGTTGACGATTTTCTGAACTCACTTCGTGAATTTTCGTAGGCACCCATACCCTTATAAAGCCCTATATTCTTCTTATAAAGGATATAACATTTTTTCCAACTTTTCTTCTCTTCTGATTATTATCCAATGTCGTTTTGTTTACTGATGGGACAGGTTTCACCAGAGATGAAATAGTAAAAATTCATGATCTTCATCAGTAAGTGCCATCATGAAATTCGACATGTTGTTATTTCCTTGAGGGTGAGAGGCACCAGCAAAAATTTTCGTTCAATGTTTAGGGTTGAAAAAAATAGGGAATTTTATAGAACAAGTTCCACTTTTCTAGTAGAGCGGTTGTATAAGTTGTTGGAGGGTGAGGGGGATGGTATTATTTACATGTAATTTATAATTTATATACAGGATCTTCTCACAGTGAATCCTCCTTGCCCTTCTTCGATTTTATCTTATAATTTGCTCTTCTATTCTATATTTCTCACTATTCTTTCCATCGGCTCTGTGACATTTCCTGCGCCCTCCTTTCTTAAAAATTGACGTGACGTATGCTTATCAGTCCATGAACATGTTAGTTCTCCCCATTAATTACTCTGTGGAACAGTGGAACAAACGATGTTACATGGGAAACAATTCTTCGTAGATATATTACTAATTTAACCAATTTAGAAGCGATTCCTCTCCTTTAATTGTTAATCTAAGTTTAGCACTCTTTCTTCGTGATTGATATTTATGTTTTCATTTTTGTTTTCCATAAATTGTGGTTGGGTTTCCATTAAAAGTTATTGTTTCTGCGTTCCCACCAGTCATCCTGTGTACCGTCTGCCACAATATGGTATTTAAAATTTTTAAAGTTTTAGTATAATATGTATTAATTGTTCGTGTCCCTTTGGCCTTCAAGACTCCACCCGCTATACTTCAACGCGCTCTAGCACCTAAACTGTTCGTTTGACGAAAAAAATCTATTTTACTTTATTTTTTATGGAATCACGTTTCTCACGTTTCTCAAAGAGCGTTGTTTTCGAGTTATGGTCGATAAAGCAGTTTGGCGGTTTTTGTAATTTTTGTTAAACTTTAACGCGCTCTAGCGCCTAAACCGTTCGTCTGAGAAAAAAACCTTAAGATATATAACTTTTCTCGAGCCAGCCCCAAGTTAATGCTGCCACTTTGGAGTGTCAGACGGTCAGTTTTATTACTCATTTTTCATTAGCAATGCTCTTTCAACTTGCATCGTGAAAAATTGTGTAGGTACGTCATCGTTTAGTAAAGGTGCTCTCTGATGCCTTCCAGACATCCAAGGAATGCCATTTTTAGCCCAGCCGAGTCATCAGTTCATTATCATTAAAACCTGGTGCGAGATTTAACACATTGCAGTCTATAGTGACATTGCAAAAGGTCATTCGCATTTATATATCTGTTTTGCATAAGATGGAAATTTTCAAAGTTATGTGCGAGGTGCGAGAAGTGTCTTAAGCAGTATAAGCAGACTTGTTTAAAGAAGAGTGAATTATAGGTAAGGCTAAGGTGTAACAACCGCCCCTGCAATTTGCTACGAATATAGTTTCCATAAGTAAATTTGCACCAGTGCCACGTGGAAGTTGTTACACAAGCGCTACTGATGCGGAAAGTGACTGGATGGATGTATTTGTTTCCATACAATATAATATTATCCATATTAAAATATTAGTTTTTAAATGCCCTTTATTCAAAAATGGCGTACAAGGTACAAAATGTACGAAAGGGGTTAAGGGCTAATCTGAAAATGGGCCACCGTTTTAAACTAAAAGCTCCTAGTTGTCGGATTAAAATAATAGTCCCAAAGATGGTCGGCAGCTGAAAGTGATGGTCTCCGAAGAAATTATAAAGGTTAGATCTTTCAGTCGCGAGTTTTTTAATTAATATCTTAGCAAATGAGAGATTCACTTCGAGACTTCAAACCAGACCCTTTCGCAGACAAGATTAATTGCGGCTAAGCGCTACTCCGTTTACTATTTAGCCATGTAGAAAAAAACTTGTTAGATACGCGAGATAAATTGCAAACTTTATAAATAAATACATATAAACAAGAGCAATTAAAAATTGCATAAAATTGTAACATTCTCGTAGATTAATTCCAGTCATTGGTAAACATGAGACAGGTTGTTTGTTATTATCCAAGTTGGACTATTATTTTAAGTAATTATGTCTGCTGCTACTGTAACCTTGAGAAGTTCATTAGACTTGCAATAAAAAATATATACGAGGTATCTATAGAAAGCACAGTTAAAACATTTATCGAAAACTAACCACATTTTTATGAACTTTGTTAGAGGATTAGAGGAGTTGTGAAATTCGAAATGACAGAAGTGAAAGCGAAATAACTTCTGTATTATAAAAATTATTGATTTCTATAAGAAACTATTACCAAAGAGCAAAGTATGTATAAAGAAATCCTATTTTTATTAAAGAATTTATAATTTATTACTCCTCGTTGTTTCGCACACAAAATGGCGCTCTTTGGGCCTTTGAACGAATCACTCCGTAAAACTCATTGCAATGCAGTTTGAATTTCCGTTTCGACAAATAAAGTGGTGGTTAGATCGAAAGGTTCAAGGCTAATAATATTTAAGTTCACTCTTTAAAATGTCGTCGAGTCCCATCTAAATATGCGGGCGATTTTGAATAATTATCCAAATTGAAATTTCCACGTCCGATTAAAGAGGGCTGGAAAGGGTCCATTTGGACGGCTAAAAATAGTAGTACTAAAGTACTAATTCCGGTAAATTTAAATCTGTATTTGCTGGTATACATTTTAAGACTCGCTTCCCGGTTTAAAAGCGACTAAAAATAGTTACCTGCTTGAGTAATGACACTTGATGAACTTTTATTGTTTTATGACTATACTGCTAACGTATTTGTGACATGTTTTTACTACATACTTTTAAGAAGATTTTTAGTCACTTCCTTACAATTGAAGACAAATTTACCACCTTATCAACAAGTCGAATTGCTCAAAAGTTAAAAATAACGTTGTTGTGTCTAGAATTTTTATAGTGGTGAACCTCAAATTGGAAAAACTTAAAATGCCATCCATTTTTAAAGACTCTCTTCCATGTTTGAATATCCTGGATTCGTGGATGGGAGTAGTAGGTTTCTCAAAATATTTACTAATATTTAAATATCTATGTACACTTCAAGATTCTGTGGGGTTTCTCAGAAATGTCTAAAAGTCTCTTCTAATCTTCAGATACTTGTCAAGAATCTTTCGAGACCTTGGAAATTTTTGATGCTCAATCTCGAGAGGCTTTTGGAAGCCCCGCGTGAATTCCACGAATGGATATGGTTTTAATTTTAAATACTAGAATAATACAGTCAACTTTCGATGGGTCATAGATATCATGTTTAGAACCATACAGTGACAAACAGCATACATTTCATAAACTGCACCTTTTTGGTCTGCACCTTGGCTATTGACTATTAATTAACTATTAGTGGAAAATGTTCATCCATACGTCACAGTAATAATTCTCCAATTTGGCGCAATATTTGCAGAGATTCGTCATAATGTCACAGCTCTTGAAGTTTAGTCGGATGATAAGTATGTAGTAATGAAAAGGAAGTGAACGTTAATAATAAAGTGTAGTAGCATTGCAATAAATTTACAATATTTATTCTAAAACACTTGCACAAGCTTTTATTCGATTAAAGCGTATGAAATATCATCTTCCTGCAATGATAGATAACTATGTGATTTGATTACAGTCACCTCGAAAACTTTTATTGTCCGTAACTTCTCTAGTACACTCGATAATAAATAAGTTCTATTAATATCTCACAAAGTGTATTTAAATAAATGAGCTAATAATAAATAGTTTTCTACAGGTCTGACTGATTTATTCTTAAGTCCGTGGTTGGTCGATGACTTCTAACTTCTAACCAAAAACCAACTATATGACTGTCAGACAGTCATAGACAGTCCGTCTGCTGAATATAAGGTTAGATTTTAGCGTGGATTAGATTAGGTTAGCTCGTAGGCACTTGGTCCAGGGTTAACCCATCAATTTTCTCTAGTCAAATATATTTCAATTTAACTCGGAATTAGTTGTTGATTTAGATTGATCGCGGAGTTAACTCTGACTCCGAGATTAGCTCGTTCATACAACTGGACCTTAGGCAATTATGACTACCGGTGTGTCTGTCTGTCTAATTTAATATGTGCAAAAATACATCCACGCAATTCTTCGATAATAATTGTTAAATTATTTAAATATTTAAGAAATGCAAAAAGTTAGCTTAATGCAAATGGTATATACCTACACTCTGAAAATAAACATTTTCACGTAGGTGGAATTTGCTCGACGTCATTTCATTATTTTTCGACTTTTCAAAAATCTATTTACGATTTAGGATAAATTTAAAAATAAATAAGCGAATATTTAAATTTTGTTTGAATTCTAAAACTAATCGGTATGTATGTAACAAATAAGAACAATAAATAAGTAAACTCCTACGTTAACATTTTACATACACCTGTTGATTGTTAAACAAGGCTAAAGTTTAAAAATTCTAATTGAATATGGCACACCTTTCTTTGAATATTAATTAAAATATTTATTTTTTAATTTAACTTTCTTCGCAATTTCTAATTGGTAAAAGACGAGAATACGATGACTAACAATAACTCGATAAATTAATTGCTTATTGAGTTTTTAACGAGCAGGTACTTGCATAATCAAATTATTCTCCTATATGCAACTTTCTAAGTTTTTTAACCCGGGTGCTCCACGGCCATTTCACGGCTCACTTCTCATACAATATACATTTTTGGCTACGCTACTGGTAAAACTAATATTTTTAGATCGGAAATTACTATAAATAAAATTAATTGAAAAAAATCACAAGCCTGCTGGTAAGTAAATGATAATCTACTTATTAATAATTTTTAATCTCTGACCACGTGACTGACCTAATCACACTTTAAAATAAAATCGGAAATTACAGGTATAATAATTGGCAATTTAAAAACTGTACGTTTCAACTGAAAATTGATTAAGACGCCGCTCGTGGTGTTTTAAAGGTAATCGCAAGAATATATCCATCCAGAAGCTTTCTTTAAGTCTTCGTTTTAATACCCATTTCTGTAATAAGTAGGCAAACTTGCTAAGGGAAAAGGAACGAAAGGGAGGCGTTTAAATCTAAATTTAAGTGGCACGGCTCGAGGCAAAATTGGCGTTGACTTTTTGCATGTATAAAGAGAACCGAGTAAAACCCGTGTTGGCATAACATTAAACTAGAAGAAATAATTACCTAATTCAATCTCTTTCTCACAAGCTCGACAGCAATCACATTATAATACAAAAGGTTTTAAAACGAATAATCTTATGTTAGAGGTCATTACGCTACAGTTGATCTATCAAGGTATGCAACATTTCAAATTAACTTTAAAAGTTCGTTAAATACCTAATCAGAAATTTTGTACTATTTTTTAAATTATTTAATTTGTTGTAACTTATAATTTGCAAGCTGAAACGGAATAACTATAATAACAGTATTTAACAATGCCCTACATCGATGGTCATTTTTCTTTCAAAAATAATTTTACGCGGCAACTTTCATTAGTCATACCTTTGCTATTTCACCTTGATTCGAACTGTTGTAAATGGTACCAATAACAATTAGCGAACTTGTTTACTACCATTAATAAAAATTTATAGTTATTTGTTTCCATAGTACAGAACAAATAATACGAAACAATTAGGCTGTTTCGATTTAAACGAAGTAGTTACAGGCATTCAATCACGATATCACGAATTTGATCCACTTCTTTTTTTTAAACTAAATTTTTTGGGCAGATTTTTGATCGAGATCCTCTGAAACTATCTCACTTAAGTTAAGACCAACTAGACGTTTTCTCTAATTCGTGGATGTGTTTTCAGGAAAGAGGATGGGATTACAAACAAGTAACTGTAACGAGAGTCCCCGGATATGGTTTTGGAATAGCAGTATCTGGTGGTCGCGATAATCCTCACTTTGCATCAGGAGATCCGAGTATAGCCGTAAGCGATGTCCTCGCTTCGGGCCCTGCGGAACGCCTTTTACTGTGAGTATAAATAAAAGCAGTTCAATACCTCTTAACATGCTCACAAATGTCTTTCTTCTAAAATGTTGTTTGTTGTAGCGTTAACGATCGCATTTTGTCAGTAAACGGAATATCCCTCCAAAATGTCGATTACGCCACGGCAGTCCAGGTCCTTCGAGACTCCGGCGATACAGTTATACTCGTAATTAAAAGAAGAATGGCCAATCACCAACACAGCCATAGCTTAAATACGGCTCCTCCATTAGCGGCACTGGGCATCAATCCTTTACCGCCCAAAATCACCTTAACCAAAAATTCCAAAAAGGAAGACTTTGGTATAGTTTTGGGATGTAAACTTTTCGTTAAAGAAATCTCGTCGAAAGCTAGAGAACAACTTTTAAATACTAATCAAATTTTAAACGAAGGTGATTTTATCAACAAACTTAACAATACCAGTTGTAACGACATCATGTCATTAAAAGAAGCCAAAAAAATCATCGATAGCTCTAAAGATAAACTAAATTTAAGCGTAGTACGAGATTTTCAAGTTGGATCCCACATTTCTCACCAAACTCAAAGCTCCGTTAGCACTACTGGGGCCGTTAATAATTTCTATAAAGGTAAATTAAAAACTTTTTGCTCTCCAATCTTCAAATAACGCAATTTTAGACGACTTTTTGACGTCGCCCCAAAGTTACTCCAATCAAAATTTATACGTTCAACCACCGACTAGAAATCCAAATATAACCACGAACGGAGGTTTCGACGATAAAATAGAACCCAACAGTGGACCAAATTCCTTATCCGACGATAAAAGTAATTTGGTGCCTAGAGGACGGCTCAGACAGCCTCTTTCAGAAGCTAACATTAGTCAAATTAATAGAAATAGTTTGGAAGGTTATGGAAGAGCGAAAGGACGAGACGAGCCACCGAGACCGCCGCCTCCTAGAGCAGAAGGTGATTATCGATTAATCTCAAATTAAAGGTGCTACTCAAAATGTTTTTGTTTTTAGATTATTATAGCAGTAGACGGCAGATGTACGACGACGACCCCATAGTTCATAAAACTAAACAACCCGTGTAAGTAAACTATGTCGATTTCCAAGTATTAGGTAGTAATTTGAATTTTGAGCAGCCCAGATGCTCGGTTTATAACATTCCACAAGGAAGGCTCGGTTGGAATACGTTTAACTGGAGGTAATTTTGTGGGTATTTTTGTTACGGCTGTTCAACCTGGAAGCCCGGCTTCTTTGCAAGGTTTGCAGCCTGGTGATAAAATTCTCAAGGTATGTTCGTATAAAAACGAAACGGCTTGGGGAGAGGTTCAATTTGTACATTTTTATAGGTCAACGATATGGATATGACTGGTGTAACCCGAGAAGAAGCTGTGCTGTTCTTGTTAAGCCTTCAAGATCGTATTGAATTGATAGTTCAGTTTTGTAAGGAAGAGTACGATACTATCGTCGCTTCTCAAAAGGGCGATAGTTTTTATATTAAAACGCATTTCCATTACGAAAATTCCGCTAAGGGAGAAATGAGTTTTCGCTCTGGCGATATCTTCCACGTAATCGACACGTTATATAACGGAGTGGTCGGTTGTTGGCAAGTTTATCGAATTGGACGTAATAACCAACAAGGTCAAAAGGGAATAATACCAAATAAGGCGCGCGCCGAAGAGTTGGCGACAGCACAGTTTAATGCTACTAAAAAAGAAATGTCGGCTAACGAATCTAGAGGAAGCTTCTTTAGACGAAGAAGAAATTCAAATCGTCGATCAAAAAGTTTAGGAAAGGTAGTCGTTTTAAAATCGGTCCATTTTGAAGTCTAATTTTTAACGTTTTCAGGAACATTGGGACGATATCCTGTTCTCTGATACTGTTTCTAAATTTCCCGCGTACGAAAGAGTCGTGCTGAAACACCCTGGCTTTACACGCCCAGTTATTCTATTTGGACCTATTGCAGATATCGCGAGAGAGAAATTAATTAAAGATTTTCCCGATAAGTTTATTTCGCCTCGTGAGTATTTTGTAGGTGAAAAAAGGACCGTTTTCTAAACTCATTTTGTAGAACTTGATAGCAATTTGGAAGATTCGAAGTCTCAAAAAATGTCATCGAATATTATACGACTATCTGCTATAAGAGAGGTTATTTCTACAGGAAAACATGCTCTTCTGGACATAACTCCAAATGCCGTAGAACGTCTTAATTATGCTCAACTCTACCCAATCGTCGTGTTCTTCAAAACTGAGACTAAAATAATCATTAAGCAAATGAGGCAAGGTTTACCCAAGTAAGTAGTTTTTGAAGAATAATGAGTGGGCGGTATTTAAACTAAACTTTCCTAGATCCGCCCATAAGAGTTCTAAGAAGCTCTTAGAACAGTGTCAAAAATTAGATAAAGTTTGGAATCATCTATTTTGCTCAACTATAACATTAAACGACAACACCGATAATTGGTATAGAAAAGTTCGAGAAATCGTCGATAAACAACAGAGCGGAGCAGTGTGGATGAGCGAGAGCAAAGTAAGTTCTAATCTAATAGTAATAGGGTCTCGTAATTTAATTATCTTCTATTTGGTGGTGGTGGTTAAATAATTTTCTTTTTTTCAGCTGGGCTTAGACTTATTTTCAGATATTTACTTTCCTATATATCATTCTAAACCTAAAACTCATTCTCTTCCTAATCGTTATCGATCTACCAACAAACATAGAATCAGACGTGCCCCCGTGTCGATGTACAGCAGTCCTCAACCTCTGCCTCGTAACAACATTAATTTTAATTATGTGTATCAATCGCCCAGCGACTGTAGTCTATGTTCTACTCGTGATCCGTCACACATTTATTGCAATGAACTTTACGCAAGTAGTTTCCCATATCACTCTAAGTTTGAAATGGATAATACGACTAACGCTTGTGCAATGCATGATTCTGAAACTTACGATCTCGATAGTTTTAACAAACTTTTTGAGAAGGAAATTGAACTTAAAAATAATAACGAATATTGTAAAAAAATTAGCTTCATCGATGAAGACGTTACTGAAGTAAAAGAGCCTATTTACTACGATTGTGATAACGTTAAAGTTGAAAGTTTAAATAAGAGCGTTCTCGAATTGCAAGCTGCTCCTATTGATTTTAACGTTCAATCGTTGACTATCGAAGAAGAGCATTTTGGAGATATTTAATTCGTTAATTTTTGCTATTCCAAGCACTATTCGTAATTTTTTTCTTTTTACCCACAACTACTCAAAACTACATATTAATAAAAAACGTAATCTATAACAATTAAAGTAATTAAGTGAAGCAAGATGGCTTACTTCAAGATGGCGTATGGCCCGACTGCGCCAAGTTCCCTCAGACTGTTTTTAAATAATTAATTATCGACTAGTGCTCAGTTTTAAATTGTCATCGCTTTAATTTTTATATGGATGGTTCTACGTTAACTTTGATAATCATCACTTATTTGAATAAATCCTTGTTTTATTGGATAAACGTTCAGAAAACGTAACAAAAAAGCTATTGCCTAAAGATACCTTGGTGTTGTGTATTTTTCTAATTTTGTGTTCTAACATTTTATTAACATTTGTGTAAGCTTTCAACTTATTTGTGTACGTGCAAATTTTAGCCTGAAGAATCATTATCCGACGATTTCCTATTTCCTATGTCATCTCTTCGATTATCGTACGCGAGCTCGCCCGAAAGTGATCTGGAGCATAGTCCAGGTCCTCCCATATCTAGCAATCCCAATCCGGGTAGATTAACCAAAGCCAGTTCAGATCCGAGTGTCGTCATGGCCGATACAAGTACAACAGACGTTTTACCACCCTACCAGGTACAAAGGTACAAAACATTCGTCGGCATCTAAGTTAATCGTTTAATTTTAGCCCAATTACGATACTCGTTACGGTTTTGGAAGTACGTCAAATGCGGATCATATAAATTTACAAAATTCGCAAAACAAAGATGCAAATTATATGGAGCACAATTCGCCACAAGACGGCTTAGTTAATGGAGACGCTCAAAATCCTTATAAACAGACCGGATTATATTCTCACACACAGCAAGAGTATGCCCAAAATGGTTATTCTAAGGTAGACTTTACTAAGGAGACTCATAATGACGCAAGAAATGAGTATTTAAAATCGGAAGGCCATAAAAGACAAAGTAGCGCTTTCCACGGCCATTTTAATCACGTTAAGGGGCATAGTATGAGCGAAGCAACTCCTAGAAGAAGTCCTAAAGATGATCGAATGTACGCCATGGCACCAGATTTACCGCCACGAGTCGATCGAGGTGCCAAACCTATGGGTGTGCATTTAACACCGACTAAAACACCCAATGGGTAAGTTTCGCTAACTCGGATGTTTCGATAATTTAATTAATATATTAATTTATCGAATAGACGCTCTGCTCACGAAAGATTGTTTGGTACAAAAGCTCCACCGTCTAACGACAATAACGAACAAAATAATAACGCCGAAAATGGAAATTTTAACAAGTTGAGTTCTTTAGATAGAAGCGTTAATTCCAAATCCGTAAGTGGAATAAAAGACGTGAATTTGAATTTAATGGTACATTTTTTTAGGAATCACTCTCGAGTTACGATTCACTGAACAAGCATAATGCAGTACCAAATCCTGGATTGGGTCCAAACGCTCACGACGATCTCAAGACGACGTTATCTAAAATTGACACGGACGTTCCGACTCCATCTAAATACAGATGGGAACAACAACAACAACAACAACAGAATAGGCACGATCGTGTTGGATCTAAACTAGATCTGAAATATTCTGTAGGGCCCACTAATTCCACTAATGATCTCGTAGACGAAAGTCCTCGTAACTCGCGCGAAATGGAAAACGAACAACAATTACTAGATCACACGGGTTCGCGCGATCGCCAAGATATTTACAGGTGAGTTATTTCCCAAACTTAGAACTTGACTAAAAAGTGTTGCTCATAGGTACACGAGGTCTCCCGGTAAGCAAAACACGCCCACCAAACCGTACATGGAAACTAAAACCGATTATGGAAAATACAGTCGAAATAATAATTCGGTGCAAGAATTTATCAAAAACTCTCATCAGGATTTAAGTCAAAGTCATCTGACGATTCACAATATGCCTCCTCATCTTCATTCGCCTATGAAAAACAATTATCACCACTCGAACGGTTTTGATAGTTCTCCACTAACGCAAAACGGACCGACAAATTCTTACAAGCCTATTCCACCTCCAAAACCTAAAAATTACAAACCTCCATTCAAAAATCAAGGAAATTACGCTCCGGCCGATGCCATTATTCAACCATCGTTACCTTATCAACATGGAAAGAGTTTTAGTAATCCTGTGCAAGATCAAAGATCACCAACTAACCCTACAAAGCAAGACTATTATTATAACATGCCATCTAACAGTTGGCACACAGAAACTGCAGTGAGATATAACACTTCGATGCATGGTCCTTACGACATGGCTCCACCTTATGAGTCGCACAGACATACAAACATATCTTACGCTTCCCGAAGTGAAATTACCCCAATATCTCGGGACACTTATGGTATGGAGGGCGGTGATGTTCTTGAAGGACGACTACCCGAAAGGCCAAATATTGTAGACTTGCAGGGCTCGAGAGAACAAAGAGGATCTGCATTTGAATTGTATCGTAAACCGATGCACCACAATTTGAGGTAAATACACAATTTGGTTTTTGTATGTACACTGGAGTTGTTTTGATATGTTTTTACGTACCTAAATGACGCATTTTTAAAAATTGAGTTTTAAAGTTGATTTGATAGTTATTGTACGTTTATTTGTGTGAGCTTGCTGTTTGATAGATACCATACTTACACTCGTTTGCTTAGGTACACGAACTTGTTTTGCATCCAACTTTGTTTTAACATTCTTGTTTTTCTATTGCGATGAGTCTTTATTACTCAAATTTGTTTGTGTGACCCATACATACATGTTACAGTTTCTAACCATCATGCATAACTCAAACGTACATATTGAACAGGTATTTACTAAATTTCTTTCTTCTTGCTGCTGGCTCACTTCAAGTTTCATTACTCTTGACCTAATCAAATAAGTTGCTCGCTTTTTATTTTAAAAAAATTTTCTTCTTTTAAGGAATCGGGAGCTGTATGCTTTCTATGGATCACAACCTAACATTGCTCATAATTTAACGAATAATGCCAATACTAATAACAACAACACACCGACAAAAATAACACCTAAATTGACAAAAACACAATCATTTAATCATCGAAAGAAAGAAGGTTTAAGCACACCACAGCTTTTTAGAAAATTGTTATTTAGAAATAAAAACAAAGATGGAAGCACGTCGAAGAAAAATAAAAAGCAAACCATCGACGAAAATCTCGTGCCTAATGACAATTTTGATACTAATAATCAAATACAAAATAGTAGGGACGTTACGACGGGTATCGTCGATTGTCTGGGCGCAAAATTGGTGAACGAATATTGGGGTGTGACTTTGGATATTCCTAAAAGTGCCGTACCGGAAGGTGTACAACAAGAAGTGTATTTTGTTATAACAGATCCTCGTTTGTGCGATAATGCGCCCCCTTTGGATTTAGAAAATGGTATATTATAAATCTTTTGTTATTATTCCAGTGTACATACTTTTTATCACAATTAAATGTCATCGAAAGGATACAATTGTAAATATTTACTGTTTCAGGTGAGGCTATGCTGTCACCTCTCGTCATGTGTGGACCACAAGGTACTGAATTTTTAAAACCTGTGATTTTGAGTATTCCTCATTATGCTAACACTTTACCCAGTTTGGGAATCAGCTTAAAAGCCACCGATTCCGAGCAGGATATCCATACAGATTGGGACAATATTCTATTACCGAGTAATCATACGGCAAATACGGTATCAGTTAAAGTAGATCATTTTTAATACTTTTTGTGTTAAACTGTAATTACAGTTTGCTCATTTAATTGCAATATAAATTGTGATTTCGTATAGGTACATAATTTAAATTTAAGTTTAGGACGTAAGAACATTTTTGTACTTTTAAGTTCTGTTTATCGTGTTTAAATATTTTTAGTGACGATTTTTGTTAAGACAAAAATTTGCATTTTTAATTTTAGTGCTCTATCAAAATGTATAAAATATCTTCTTTAAATAAAATACAATTTTTTTATATTTTTGAAAATAAAAATAAAAAAAGCGATCTGCCGAAACCCGGGATTGAACCGGGGACCTTTAGATCTTCAGTCTAACGCTCTCCCAACTGAGCTATTTCGGCTACATAAACATTATACCGTTGAGTCATCACATATATGGGAATAAAAAAAGATTAATTTAAACTATTAAAATTATAAATAATTGACTACTTTATCACTGGTACTACAAAGTAATGATAAGAGTGTTTAAACGAGTAAATAACAACTACTCACGGTGAGTAACTCACCTATAGCTAAGTAATGCATGGCGTAAATGAAAACTATATTCTTGACAGTTGATGTCAATTAAACGTCAATTTGACGTTTAAAAGTAAATCGAATTATTAGCAGATTATTAGTCCTAAATACAAAAATTCAAATGAGTAGGGAGTCCAATAAAAGCGATATTTTAGATCTGTACAAACAAATATCTCAGAAACTAAAAAAGTAAGTTTTGACCTATGTTTTGACTACGTCCATGAACTTGATATTTTTTAGACGTTTTCTACGAAAACCCAACGTTACAGAAGCATGCGAATCGTTTACTTCTTTAGGGCAACATTGCGAAAATATAGAGATGCCTTCGTATGCGGGCATGTGCTTTATTGCTGCAGCTCGTTGTGAAGGTTCTTTGGGTAATTTACCAGGAGAAACTTTATGTTTATTACGTTCCGCACGAAATTTTATCTCTTCCGAAATGAAAAATAAAACATTGGGCTGTCAAAGTGTCGGAAACGAAGCTTTGCAGGTAACATTTGTACTCAATTAGATTATTTACACGAAACTCTTATCTTTAGGCTGCTTTAGGATGTTACTCTCACGCTCAAACTCGACTAACCGATTATCCTTCACTAGCCGTGGGAGTTAATCTGGAAATTATCGAATCTCTGAAGAAATTAGGTGTTAACGAATATAACGAAATGTACTTGAAAGATACAATCGAATTAACCGAAAGCTTAGATTTTAAAATTCATGCTTTAGAACTGCTAGCTTTAGATTACATAGATAAAGGTGGTTCATTAATATCGTGAAAGTTTTCCTTCTAAATAGTTCATTTTAGGTGATTACGCATTAGCTTTGGATACTTTTACGGAAATTACGAATCTTTTAGAAAATGCACCCTCGAATGGAGCAAGATCTGATGTTTTATTAAACTGTGAAATTTTTCGTATTTTTCTCTTACTTATTATCAAGCCAACGCCTCAACGGTTAGCACCACATTTTGCGAAATTACTTGAAATTTTCACCTGGGGTGATATAAATGATAAAATGCTGAAAAGTAAAATATTAAATTTTAAGATTTGAATAGAAATCTCAATACATTTTTTTATAGGGTGCTGCATGTCTGAGAAACTATTTTTGTTGCTTCAGTCGTTAGTAATAACGTGTCAGTCTATAGAACCAACAAATTTGTCGTACTTGGAAAACAGTCTATGGCCTCACTTAACTACAGACCAAAAGAATCTCTTACGTAGCTTAGTATTACTGTATTTATAAGTTAAAACAAAATATATTTTTGGTTTTCATGTAATATAGTAAAAATAAGTTTTGTAGGAAATTGTTTTGAACGTACCTAATAAAAAGTAAATTGTTCAATTTTTAAAAATTAAAATAAAAGGGAGCCTTTCAGTAAGTTATCCCTATCAAATCTTTTCTATAATAATTCGTCAATATTCTTGAAATTAGAGAGCTTTCTTTGCAACCACACTGTATAAAGATAATGAGATATTGATTTTCTCAATTTACTTTATATGACAGCCGCCTTTGGTTAAATTTATATATTTTTAACTAAAAGAACAATGAGTAAGTCGTTGAGCAGAACATCATCGATCAGTTCGTCCGATTTTTACGAATTTACGCCTCTACAAGAAGCGGCAGTTAAAGGAAATCTTGAAGAAGTCAAGTAAATAAATTTTGCAACATTTAATTTCTCAAACTAAACTTGAAAACGTTTCTTCATTACAGATACTTATTGAGCTCAGAAGTCGATGTCGATATTGGACCTAATACGGCCTTACATTTAGCACTACGTAAGAGACACGTCGACGTAGCAGTACACCTATTACAAGTTGGAGCCGATTTTGAGTCGAGAGATTGCGTAAGGATTTAATAAATGTGCGAAAATTTGTTAACTGTTTAGTCAAATTGTAGAACGAAGACTGTCCTATTCATATTGCATGCAGTTTAGGCTTATTAAATGTTGTTCATATGTTATGTTCTCTCGGATGCCGTGTCGAAGTTCCTAATGCTGCCGGTTTGTTTCCTTTGCATTTGGCTGCAAGAAATGGACACATTAATGTTGTTAGGTGCGAATTTAAATCTCGGATAGAATAAGATAATATTTCTTTTTGTACAGATGCCTGTGCGTTGCCGGTTGTAACTTAGACGTTCGAAATTATGACAACATAAGGGCCGATATTACTGCACTAAAATATGGTCACAATGATATTGCCGAGCTTTTTGATAAGCTCCGAGCTACTGGACAACGAGACTGTCTATCTAGACAATTAGTGCCTACTTCTAAATCTGCAGCAAAAGTTTTGATACGTGTTTTGGGTAATTGTGGAGTTGGAAAAACAGCTCTCATTAAGTCTCTAGGGGCTGGCCTGTTTAGTTCTCTATTTAGGAAGTCTAGCTCTTTGCAGAGTAACAAATGTGAGTTTTGATAAATATTATATTGGCCTGCTCATTAAAAATTATTTTTAGCTCGACCGTCTTCACCCGTTAATACACAAATCGAAATGGATGTAACTTCTCGTCAAAATTCTCTAACTTTTGAGTGTGCCGCTAATTACGAGTCTACTAAAGGAATTCACGTACAAAATGTGGCAAACATACACTAATTTTAAATTATTCGTTCATTAACTTAATTATGTTTTTAGTTGGATATTATTAACGTGGGTGAAGCAACTGCATTCGAATTTTCTGGTCAAGAAAATTATTTTCCAATTTACCATCATTTTTTAAGGCCCAATTGGCAAACTTTAACGTTAATACTATTCAGTCTGGAAGACAGTATGGTAACACAAATTAAACAAGTTTGTTTTTGGATTAATTTTTTATTGGCTCGAGAAGCGTCGGATGTCTCGACATGTACGTATACGACTAAATAGAATAAGTACGTAAACGAATACTTTCTTTTATAGCCGATTTTGGTCAAATTTTATTGGTCGCTACTCATGTCGATACAACTAGGGCTGTGAAAACTCAAAATGGTGAATGGATTAGTCACGATGCTCAAAATGTGCTCGAGACCGTCGAAAATTTAATTCCGCACGTTCTTAACTTGCATTCCAATGTTATTGTGATGGACTGTAACGTACCTGCTTCGTACGGATTTAAGCAAATTAAATCTTTGTTAAATACACTAAAACAGGAGAGTATAGAGGTAAATTTTGGCTGCTTTTACTAGGAATAGGTACAGATGAACACAAGACGAGACTCATTTCAAGTCTCATCTCGAAATTTCGATTTGGCAAAATTTAGACAACTATTTTACTCTGTAACAAACTAACTAGACGAAGTGTACTTTTTGAGTCAAGACGAGACTAGGGCTTAGTTTAGTCCCATGTTTATCACTAGCGAGTATAGCCTCTTAATGTATCTATATTTTAACGTATTTGTAGAAGACTATTGGATCGTGGACTGGTCTATTAGATTCCACCCTTTCGTGGTTAATAAATTTACGCAAAGACTACGAACAGTTTCCGGTTCTTTACACCGAAATTTTTTATAATTTATTGAGATCTCAAGTCAATTTATTAGCCTTGGATGAAAATATTGCTGAACTTTTACAGCAATTATGCATTAGAGGAGAGGTACGATTATACTCGATCTGATTGAGTGTTAAATTGAAAAACAAGAATTAATTTTAGGTATTTTATATTCAAAATCTGGTAATAATTTCGCTTCCATGGCTGGGAAGCAATTTAATTGGAGAACTTCTTTCAAACGAGTTTTTGGCCAACGTACGTCCAACCGGTGTTTACACATCTGATGACTTTCAAGCCTATTTCAATTACTGTGACGCACTCGGCACTTTAGAATTACTAGAAGCATTTGGATTGTGCATTCCGGTACTATAAATTATTGAACATGAAAAGTTTATGTTTCGATTATTTTAGTGTGAAGTTGAAGGTGACGTTGAGTACGAATTTCCTATTTACAATCAGACAGAAACTTTACCTGGCTTATGGGACTCTGGTGATCCTAGATATAGAACGACTGGTGCTTGTTATGGAGGAATTAGGCTTCATGCGCCTTCCCAAAATTTTCATATGTTTAGTTCAATTTTTGCTCATATCCAGGTGGAATTGCGTAGAGCGACAATCAACAGTAACAACGATAATGATACCGATTTATATCAGTGGCACTTGGGGTCTAAATTATGTACCATAACACTGGAAACTTTAATAACATTAAACGAAGGCGATAATAATATGCAATTTGTGGAAATTAAAATTCGAGGACCGAGACAATCGTCCCAGTACTGTTTTTATTTTTTTGAAAATGTTGTAGAAATCGTCGTGGAGGTAATTAAATCAATTCTTAAGTGCCCTTAACTTATAAGAATGAACATTATTTAGGCCGTTGCACAAATATGCCCGGGCTTAGTATTAGAAAAACATATTTTGAGTCCTCAACAATTGAGAATCCATTTAGAAGACATTCATTGCTATTCTTCAGAGAGTATTACTTTAGCTATGATAGAAGGAGAATCGACTTTGGAAATTTCCTTTAAAAACGCAATAACGGAAAAACAAGAAAGTATAACCCAATTACTTCTATTTGGTAAGTAAAATTAACGTGGTACCTAATAATTGTATAAAAACCGCTTTTATTTTAGATGACGTTGAATTAGCGACTAACATCCAATGGGGCTGTGCGCTTCAAGTTTCCCACTTGATGAATTCTACAAAGCTTAAACTTGGGCGTATGTTAGATCCGCCCGATTCTCACGGTAAGGATTGGTGCTTGTTGGCTCTGAAATTAGGATTAGAGCCAGAAATAATAGCAGCGCTCGATTCTGAATATTCCAGTTATACTATTAAGCTACTGGATGTAACTAAATGCACTGTAGGAGCTTTTATCGCAACTTTACACGAACTAGGAAGAAGCGACGTAGCCGAAGTAGTATTACGGTCTGCGCCTGTGTATAAAATTATAGAGCCGGTTGAAGCTGGGTCTAATCTTTTGTGAGAAATGTTTAGAATAAACTTTTGTGCCGTCCTTTATTAGCGTCTGCTCATGACAAAACAACGATATTAAATCAAAATCTTAAATTTTTTTATAAATCTAAGAATTACTATTTTTATATTGTTATTATGAATCTACGGATTATTTTCAGTATTCGTATGTGATATTTTAATTATTTTTTACTATGGAGCAAGTGGTTTTTATTTAATTGCCATATATTATGTTATAGTAATTAAGATTTAATAAATTAATAAAAATTCCATTGTAAGCCTCGTTTATGCCACGAGTTTTAGAAACACCCTGTATAAGAATTAAGACGTCAAAAACCACGTGAGAGTAGATGTAGTGGATTTCTAATTTACACATAACCTTAAAATTTTAAATTTTGTTATTGTGCACATTGTGCTGTTCTGTATGCTATTATAGTACAGGTATTAAATACATAAAAATGGAAGAACCGAGCTTAAAAAATCTAAGGAAATTTGGAAAAATACCCAAAACACAAACCTCGGTAACTCGTTAAATTTTAATTTACTTTATACTATTTCTCGTCTTTATAGCTTTTGCAACAGTTGGGCGCCCCACACGTAGATAGTTTTAACTATATGCTAGATAAAGGACTTGATCAGATCGTGGCTGATTTAACTCCGCTACAGTTTGATCTAAAAAATGGAGATCGATTTAAATTAAGTGTTGAACAACTGTCTATTCACTATCCTGAAGTACCGTCTGGTACAATTGGAGTTAAAACTAGACAGATTTATCCGTCCGAGTGTAGAGAAAGAGCATCAACCTATAAGGGTAAGCTCCTAGCAAAAATATGTGTTTCGATCAACGGTAGAAGTTTGGGCCTCGATAAAGATATGGGTGATGTTCCTATCATGGTTAAGGTAAATATTGGGCCCCATTTATTATGTTTAGCCAATAATAGTATTTTCTATTTGTAGTCTAATAGGTGTCATTTAAGTTCCATGTCGCCGAAAGAATTGATCAATCACAGCGAGCACGAAGACGAATGGGGTGGTTATTTCATCATTAAAGGCCATCATCGTTTAATAAGAATGTTACAAATGAGTAGACGGAATTATCCAGTTGCTATATTCAGAAAGGGCTGGAAAATGAAAGATAAGCTGTTTTCAGAATTTGGTATTAAAATTCGATGTGTACGTGATGATCAAACGGCTAGAGTAAGTCACGAACCACATAAGAAATTTTAAATATTCGTAGTTTTTTTCTTTTAGGATAATACTCTTCACTTTGTAAGTGATGGAAGTGCTAAATTAGCAATTATTATTAATAGAAATATCTATTTAATACCAGTAATGTTGATCGTAAAATGTTTAGGAACTTTAACGGACCATTACATATATCAAATGTTAATTAGAGGATACGAAGATAATTTATATTTCAAAGAGTGAGTTAGATTTCCAACGAATGTTTTAAGAAAATTTAAATTTTGAACTCTTTTAGCTGTATATTAAATATGCTACGAACGACTCATAACGAAAGGCTGCATTCAAATCTCGATTGCAAAGTGTACTTGGGTAAAATATTTCGTGAACGTTGTCTTCAACTTCGACTTTGTCCTGATTGGTATACAGATATTGAAATTGCCAATTACGTTATAAAGAATTATATTCTGATACATTTACAAAATTTTGAAGACAAAGCTAATTTAATGATTTTTATGATACAAAAGTTGTTTACTTTTGCAAAAGAACAATGTAAACCCGAAGGCGTAGACGCAATCATGATGCAAGAGTTATTATTAGGAGGTCATTTGTATTTACAAATAGTGAAAGAAAAAATGCAAATGTGGCTTTATAATTTCCATTTAAATATAGTTAAAAGAGCTTCCACGTTTAGCGAAAAAAATCTTCCTAATTATGCAAAAATGTCTGGAGGTTTAGAAGTTGCTATGGAACGAATTTTGGCCACTGGAAGTATTCACAGTAACACTGGGTTGGGATTAATGCAAGAAACGGGGTTGACTATAGTGGCTGAAAATATCAATATGACTCGTTATATGTCGCATTTTAAAGCAATACACAGAGGTGCTTTTTTCATGGAAATGCGAACTACCGAAGCTCGACAACTTTTACCCGATGCTTGGGGATTTGTTTGTCCCGTTCACACCCCAGATGGAGCGCCGTGTGGATTGTTAAACCATCTTACGATGAATTGTCTCGTCACCACCGAACCCGATTTGAAGCTGATGAAAAATCTACCTTATCGCTTAGGTGATATGGGAATGGTTTCGCTAACGATGGTTAGAAACCGTACAAGCTACGACATCAAAAACTATTACATAGTTATTTTAGATGGTAAAGTTTTGGGTTATGTTGCACATAGTCGTGCTAATAGAATGGTTAATGTTCTAAGAAGTATGAAAGTTACGGGAACAGAAGTTCCTAATACATTAGAAATAGCCCTTGTACCAGTTAAGTCCGTGCCAGGTCAATTTCCGGGCTTGTATCTGTTTAGTACTCCTGCTCGAATGATGAGGCCAGTTTATAACTTCTACGAGAAAGAAATTGAACTTGTCGGCACCTTCGAACAAGTTTACATGGATATTTCCGTAACTGCCGAGGAAATTTATGAGGGTGTAACGCGACACTTGGAATTGAATAAAACTGCTATGCTTTCTAATTTAGCTCTGTTAATACCTTGGCCAGATTGCAACCAATCGCCGAGGAACATGTATCAATGTCAGATGAGTAAACAAACTATGGGCACCCCTTTGCATACCTGGGCAACTTTTTCTGAAAGTAAAATGTATAGGCTCCAAACACCCGCTACGCCTTTAGTTCGCCCCGTTCATTATGATAATATCAAACTCGACAATTATCCCAACGGAACGAATGCAGTTGTTGCCGTAATTAGTTATACCGGTTATGACATGGAAGATGCGTTAATCATTAACAAAGCCTCGTATCAACGTGGATTTGGTCATGGAGCAATTTATAAATCCGAATTTGTAGAGCTGGATCATTTGGAATCTTATTTTGAAAGAGATCCCGAAAAGGAATCTCTAGTCCAACATTTAGATATAGATGGTTTACCGTTTATCGGTAATTGGATAAAAGAAGGGGAACCATTGTACTGTTTTTACAATGCGGATGAGAGCAAATATATTGTAAAAGGCTTTCACGGTAAAGAAGATTGTGTAATACATTGTGTGAGGCTGTGTGGTAGTCCTAATCTTAAAGCCAAGAAGAAAATGTGTATAGTGTATCGAATTCCTGTAAGTTTTATTATTTACAGTTTTCTAGTTTTTCACTTTTATATTTGGTTGCAGCGTAATCCAACCGTAGGAGATAAATTTGCTAGTCGGGCCGGACAAAAGGGTATTTGTTCTCAATTGTATCCTGCCGAAGATATGCCTTTTACTGAAACTGGTGAGAACTTTTTGGTGAAACAAAAAGTTGAACTAATCTTTGTGTGCTTTTCGTAGGAATGGTTCCGGACATTATATTCAATCCTCACAGTTTTCCATCTCGTATGACTATCGCCATGATGATCGAATTAATGGCGGGCAAATCTGCTGCGACCCACGGTTTAATCCACGATGCCACACCTTTTCGCTTTAATGAACAAAACACCGCTATCGACCATTTTGGCAAACTGCTCGAAAGAGGAGGCTTCAACTATTATGGAACAGAAACCATGTACTCCGGAATTGAAGGAACAGAAATGAGCGCTAACATATTTTTCGGTATCGTTCATTATCAAAGATTAAGGCACATGGTTTCTGATAAGTGGCAAGTTCGATCCACCGGATGTATGGACACTCTAACTCGCCAACCCGTGGGAGGACGTCAAAGAGGTGGTGGAGTGAGATTTGGTGAAATGGAACGTGATTCGTTGTTGAGTCACGGAACTTCATTTTTACTTCAAGACAGGCTGTTTCATAATTCTGATAAAACGACAGCTCTAATTTGTACATCTTGCAAGACTTTATTGGGGCCTTTAAGTGTAGTGACAAAGATGACCGATAGGGCTTTTTTAGCTGAAAGAGAATATACATGTAGACTTTGTGGAAGTGGACACAATGTTGAAATTATTGAAATACCTTACATTTTTAAATTTTTTGTTACACAACTTGCTTCTGTTAATATCAATGTTAAAATTGATTGTGAACATTTTTAGTTTAGACGTAAATAAAAATTAATAAATTGTAATTGTATAATATGCTTTATGTGAGAAAAGTGTGACGGATTTCTAAAATTTAAATTACTCCAATCTAGAGTTACCATAAGGTAACTAAAACTTAAAAAAAGGAGATTGCAGATGGGCGTACCTATGCCCGAGCTTAGCTTGCAGGTTGCGGTATGACACTTCATTTTCTCGAAGTGAGCCTCAACTTTATAGCACCGGAATCCCTTTCATGTTAAATGGGAGACTGCTAACCCCCAATTTCGCGTTTGTTATGCTTAGCGTCCGAAAGCTTAAATCAAAATTTTGAAAACTTGTTTTCTACATAGTTATATACGTTTATGGATTTTTTGTACTATCTACAGTTTTATACGTTATGGTGGTTGTCAGATGTCAGTTATTTCGTTATTTGTCCATGTCTGCACGCGTTGTTTGAGGTTATGTATGTCAAAACGTGTTTTTGAAATTTCGTATTGTAATTGTAAATTTATTTTTCTCGACGTATTTTTAAGTAAAAATGGAAGTTGACAAGGTTAGCTTAGCAGATGAAGAACAAAATTTAATTCAACCTAATAAAAAACGGAAGCTTTTTTCCTCCAAAGATTTTCGAAAAATAATTTTGACTTCCGAAAGACTTCCAGGTAAATATCTTTAATTACGTTACATGCGTCTTCATCTTCTATGTTTCCAGCTCTGCGAGAATTTCTAGAATTATGTGAAAATCATCCCGATCAACTTTTTGAATATTTTGAAAATGGTGGTAATTGTTTGGAATTATTCAAAATTTTGGAAAAAGATCCCAACGTTTCATCTATAATATTAGAAATTATACACTTGCTTCTCTTGCAAATAGTGGCAAGGTATCCTGATTTACAGGTTGCGGCAATCGAGTCATGTCGTTACTTTTTAAACACTCACTTAACTCTAATCAACAAACTTTTGGGTATTAATTCGAGCATGAGAGATCGCAAAATTATATTGAAACTATTAACGTCTATAGTAACTCTTTCGGCCAGTCTAACCAAAGATATTTTGTTGCACATTAATTTCAATGAGATAACTTTAGAAGTTTTGGCCAAACCTAGAAGAGATAGCTCGAGAAATGCGTTTATTCAGTTTGTGGTAGCTCTTATAATCGAAGGCGATCCTACAATTTTGTTAGTTCTTAATGATAAGAAGTTATTAACAAGTGCAATTCGAAATTCACAGTTCGATGCGGTCGATATTGTGTGTATGGTTATGTTAGCATTAAAGACTCATGTTTTGGAAAATACGAAAATGTCTAAATCTAATAAAATGAGAATATTTAGTACCCAAATTATCAAAGAAATTATAAATTTGTATAATTGGAAAGGTCCCGGTGCCCTTTTGGCGAAAAACAAACTACAAACCATAATGGTACGTAAAGTAAAATGTTTCTAACTGTTTTTCATAGTTTATTTTTAGCCAAATGAAGTAAACAAGTCTCGTGTAAATAAAACCGTGCACGAATTGTTATTGGTGCTATGTACGTCTCATAACTTGGGAATTATCTTTAGAGATCCTAGTGTAGGTTTAAGTAGTAAGGCCTATAACAATTTGATGTGCACGGTTCTCGATAGTTTGGAAGAGCCGTGGAATCATTCGTACGCCGGCGAATTGGTCCAAAAAATATGTAAAGCGTGTCCAGATTTAGTTAAAACTATGTGGAATTTATTAAAACCATTTTTGGCGCCTAGAGCTACTTCAACATGGTTTAAGGCAATCGAATTTGCTTCGAAGTTGGTGGAAGAATTGCAACCAAACTGTATAGAATATTGCTCTAAAGAATTGAGCGTACTCAAGGTAAGTCCGATACTAATAATTGTTTACCGACTGAGTTTCACTGTGCTTAGTCTATATGAGGTTCTATGTCGAATTTTTCCAGTTGTTTCAAGTAATTCAGTCGCTAATCGCCCCATCGTCAATTCTTCAAAAAATAGTTTTGGAAAACTTTGAATATGAATATCCGTCTACAAATCATTTTGTTTTAACTTTATTAGTAAAAATGCTGAAAACAATTCAAGGCCATTTGCTTAAAGCTCGAGAATGGTTAAATCATGAAGATTTTGCGTCTTTACAAAATTTAATACAAAATTACATCGGCCAAACTTTTCCAAACGCCCACGATGTTTTTAACAATTGGTCTAAACAAGATGACCAAAATACCTACACTATTATTGATCACATAGAATTAATTTTAAGTCAGTTTTATTTGTACCAATCTTTATGTCCTGCACTTTTGGATTCTCTAAGGAACTTCAATGTTGAAAACTTTATGGACGAAATTGGTAGAACGGGAGATGATCCGAAGGTTTCTCTGATACAAATTCGCGCCGTTAATCTTTTCATTAAATTTGAACCGTCCGTTTTTGCACCCGAAACGAATTTATTTACAGTTGCATCTAACTTAGCATATGGTCACTATAGTAAGACTAAAGATGCAGAAGCAAAGATTGCCCTAGATGCTTTGTTAAAAAATACGGGAATATTTGACTATTGGTCACAAGAAATGAACATTTGGATTAATTGTTTAAAAGATGTTAGAGAAATTTCTTATTTAATTGCAATTTTAAAGAACACGTCTCAAAATATGGTGCGATATCTTGATATAATGTCACAATACAAAATTTTAGAAGCCGATGAGCCAGAATTTCATCAAGATGTGATAGCAAACCTAGCAAATGGTTTGTACGAAATAGGAGTTTGTGTTAACCATCAGAAGTTGAGTCCTTTATTATTAGGCTCTTTGGAATATTCCGTAAGTCTCGAAAAAGAGAAAGTTTTACAAAACTACCTAAACGAGGTCGTAATAAACCTATTCCACTCTCAGACAAATTTAACTTCGATAACCGATATCGTTTTAAACGAAAAGTACAGTGGGATACTTTCAAAAAGTGTCACGAAATATGTTAAAGCGTGGGGACGTAAACAAAATCCGGTGGTTTTATGTAAGACCGATTTTGAGCTACCAGAAAAGTTCAGCTCAAGTTTTTTGGAAGCAGACGTAAACGAGTTATTGGGAACTCCGGATGAGTGTCTCAATCAAGCGCTGTTTTATTTTACAAATATTAATTCTGATCATTTGTCTCAGAAGCATTTAGAGAATTGCCAAAAAGTCGTAGAAATGGTTTTACAGACGGATTTTAACAAAGTTACCGTTTTCGAGAAAGTTTTACTGAATTCAAAGCTATCTAGAAAGTTTTTGGGAAATGAGATTATTCCCAATTCTTTTCTCATCAAAGTGGTCGAGCAGTTTTACCTATTGGAATATGTAGAAGCTCTCGAGAACTGCTTACAGCCATACAGGAAGAAGTTAGTCGAACGTTTAATAAATAATTTGAAGAATACAAAAGAACGTAATAATCTTAAAAACACCCTAAAAATCTTGGAAGTTTTCAAACTTAATTTAGATCAGTGTCGAACATTGTTGAATTGTTGTTTGGAAGTTGAAGTAGATCTTTCGGATACCGAGTATTTACAATTTTACTACCGCCTTCTTACGACTATTTTAAAATTGTTCGAATGCGCTAACAATCTGGAACCATTACAACGAGGAGCAGTCGGGTACTTTGCTCGTTTTATGACAACTTTGAACCGACAAACGTCTTACGATACCAGTGCTTGTGCTGCCTTAATGAAAAGTTATTTTGAGAAATTCCCACACAGCTTGGACGAAATAAACGAAGATTTATTCAAAAGTATTATTTTCAAAGAGGACTTTTGCAAAGACAATGCCCTACTCGCTAATTTTTTGCTTAAAAAACAGGAGCATTTTTTGAGTTTATTCACCGAAAACATCGAAACTGTAGTGAAGAGTAAAGGTCTGTTGTTATCCTTGCTGGAAGCCTCCATATCTATAGGCGTAAGTGACGATATTCTTCAAACTATATACAATCACTTTGAATTTGCAATTTTAAAAAGTTTGCAAAAACCACAAAAGGCCGGTCGATATTTTGCAATATACAGTCAAACTACAGCTAATTTAATAACTAAATGTATGCCGAATACAATTTACTTGCCATTTGTAAAGAAAGTTCACAAATTTGATACCAACGAACTTTTTCATCTGGAAATGTTAGTTGCCATTTACTCCAAGTTTATAGCAGAGAACGAAAACGCTTCCGAATACCTAAGCAACGTGATTTTAACTCTGGTAAATTTCATCAACCCAGTTTTTAAAAAGAAACTCAAGTCCGATGAAGAAGCAACCAAATTGAACGAAATGTCGCAACCTTTAAATAAACTTTTTGACGAAATAATCAAACAAAAATTACAAACATCGAGAATTGTTTGTGAAAAAGAACCAATTCGACTCTTCTGCAAATTTTGTTTAAAGTTTGGCGTGTCTGGAAGTATAAATCTGATACGCTCCCTAATGTTGTTGGTTGAGTTAGTCGATTTTAACCAAGAGGATGGCCAATTGTTTTTGGATATGTTGTTGTCTCATTCCGAGTTTTTAGAAGTTCTTCTTCACGAAAATAAGGGGAATAAGCTGGAGTTGCTAAGATTTTTATTAGTATTATTCAAACGTTGGCCGTCGTTGAAGCAGAGGAACCATATTCCCATATTGTTGGGAGCTTACGGTGCAAGTATCGATCCAACCGACCGCATCATTCTTACTTTACTCCAAATGTAAGTTTTTAAAAATCTTTTATAGCACTGTACCTAAATGTAATCTACGAATATTTTGTTTAGGTATGAAAAGGATGCCGATCAAACAAATTTTTACGACTTCAAACCATTCCTTTGGGGAGCATCCGCCGTGACACATTATTCCGTTCGAAGGGACATCCAAAAGGCCTTATTTCGGCAACCAAAAATGAACGAAGTTTTAGGAAATATACAACAAGATATACTTCAAAACACGATTATTAGTTATTCCCTCGATTCACCTTTAGTTTCCAAAAGTGGGACATTTGAAATGGATTCCAAACGCGAAGTCTACGATATGGCATTTCTTTTACCTTTATTTAACCATCTATTAGCCCCAGAAAATGAATCTAGTCCTGTTAGATTTATTGAAAGTGGCAGTTTGAGTATGACCATAGTTGCTTTAAGTAGCGACGACCGAGATGTCAGATTAGCTGCTTGTCACATTTTGTTGCGTTTGCATCACCAGATAGAAGCCAAGGGTACAAATAAGAGCAAAGTCTTATGGATACGTTTTATAGAAGCACTTTGTGGTGGTACGGCGCTCGTTAAGGACTACAAACTCAACAATTTTGTCGCCATATTTTGGGCTAAAATGGCGCTTATTTTATATCATCCTTTACATACACTTTATGTACCTTTAAGTTATTATTTAGGTATAAAAGAGACTCCAATTTTAAATTCGATTCCCGAACTATATACGTTTTTACACTCTTCGTCTGTTAACTCCGCAGATATGCAAAACTTTATTTTAGAAATATTACGCGACGGTTTAAGAACGGATGAAGATTTTAGTGTTGCTCTGCACGCGATGGCATTTAAATTAATTATGGAACTCTTCTCGAGTTGTTTGGCAAATATGGAAGCGAAAACATTAATTCTTTACATAATTGGAAAGGCGTGTAGTTTGAATACCGGTAAGAATCTCCTTTGTGAAAGACACGGCCTACTCTCGTGGTTACATAATATAGTTAAAGAATTAACTCCTTCGTACGAAGCTTTTTTGGAGCCTTTAGCAGATATTTTACTTACTTTTACGAATGGCTATAAGAACGATCAAATTTGTTTAATTATTAGGTCGATTATCGAAAATGGCTGTATTTCTTGGTTAAATGAAACTACGATGGTTAAATTTTTAAGGATTGTTATTAATTGTTTAGAGATAAATGGAACATTTTTAAGTGAAAACTGTTTAAATTTAATTATAAACGTGAATAGGAGTGAAAAAGGTAAATATTTACTTAAATATGGAAGTAAATTTTATGCTTGTGAAAAAGAAAGTTTAATTGTTGATCATTTGGTACAAAGAATTATAATTAAATGGATTAATAATAAATAATAATTTTAAAATTGCCTCATCTTGTTTGCTTTTAACATATTTTAATAGAATTATATCTACGCCTGCATTACTAGAATTCATTTCCCAAATGCAGGACATAGAATTAAATTTAAAAACTTACACTTGTTATAAGAGCAATCAATGAAATACTACTGATATTTTCTAGCTTTGATTCTCGAATAAGGATACAGTAGAAAATGATGGTAATGATTTAGTTTATTTTCTTAAATATTACAAAATCGAAATCAATTAGAACAATATAAAAAACACAAGCTAAAAATGAATATCAATCAGAAAGTATTTAAAAAATTATTGCCGTTAACGTACCGAACAAGTTATTTTTTCCCCAATGCCTTCTGAGTTTGGGCAGTTTTTTGTTTAGCCGCATCTTCTTTTTCTATTAAAAAATTACATTAATACACAACCAACACTAAAAACTAATTTATACCTTTTTTTTCGATTTCCCTTCGTTTTTGAGCTTCTTCCCTTTGCTGCCTAATTATTGCTAAACGTGCTAAATCGGCACGAGCTTGATCCGTTTTACCCTCTGCGTGTAACTTTTGATAATGAGCTTGTGCTTTTTGTTTCTCGATTTCTTCTCGTTCTCTACGTGACAATTGAGGTTTATCGGCCGCTACGGCTTCAGTGGTGAGGGAATTCAATTTTTTACTCTTTTTCTGTATTCTATTTGGATTTTCTATTTCTATTAGCTTGGATACGCCTTTCGCTTTAACCTAAACCAAAATAGAAATGATGACATTATAAGTTTACAGTTAATAAAAGAGTTATACCTCTTCGTCAGTACTACTATCTTCTTCTTCTTCGCTATTAGAACCTTCTTCGTTAATTACTTTATCGCCGGCTGCTTCTTCATCGTCACTGCTACTACTACCACCGTGTTGTTGTCTCCACTTCTTCTGTTGCTCTTCCTTCCTCTTTTCCTGTTCTAGTTCTTCGGGGTTCGTAAATCGACGACTACGACCTTTGTGACTAGTAAATTTACCTATACAGAATGAATACAGAAAAAATGGTCATAGAAAAATTACATCATATTTACCTCGTGGCATTTTGTTGTACTTCGAGTCTTAAAAACGTACAAATCAATGCTTAAACCTTCTTTCGTCTTTGATTTTGACGAAATTTAAACTAAAAGGTGAGAAAGAACACCAACAAAAGTAACCACAGTTAAATGTCAGGAGTTATTTATCATGGCCGCCAAGTTTTAATTTTTGAAACAGGAATACCAACTTACTAACTACCAACATTTTTTGTTCTATTATTTTTAGTGCTCTCTGAGTGGTGTGGCTGCAGTGTGTGAGTGTGCCTGTTTCACGATAACATAACCTCAAACTTTGACATTTGATAATAAAAGAATCTTAAAATTCGAGATAACAATATTTTGTGTTTAGCGTTTATAATAAAATTCTAATATTGTAAATTACAATGCCTAAAGTCCGACGAAGTAAAAAATCACCTCCAGAAGGTTGGGAATTAATCGAACCCACCCTCGACGAATTGGAACAAAAAATGAGAGAAGGTAAACTTTTGATTTTGTCGTAATAATCTATAACTATAATGTTCGCTTATTTTACAGCCGAAACAGAGTCTCACGAAGGCAAACGTAAACAAGAGTCTTTATGGCCAATTTTCAAGATTCATCACCAGAAATCCAGATATATTTACGATCTTTTTTATAGAAGAAAAGCGATCAGCAGGGAGTTGTACGAATATTGTCTTGCCGAAAATATTGCAGATAAAAATTTGATCGCAAAGTGGAAAAAACAAGGATACGAAAACTTGTGTTGTTTACGTTGCATCCAGACGAGAGATACAAACTTCGGAACTAACTGTATTTGTCGTGTGCCTAAAGGAAAGTTGGAAGAGGTAAGTTGTTTTCTTCGTATTAGCAGCTATTAGTGTTTTCAATTTTAACTTTGCAGGGTAGAATCGTTGAATGCGTTCACTGTGGATGTAGAGGCTGTTCTGGTTAAGTAACTTATCTATTAAATTTTGTAACTTTGCACTGTTGTGCAGTATATTAATCTTACTTTAAATAAAACTATGAATAATTCTAATAAATTTTTTTTTATTGAATAGAAATTGATATGAAATTTTCATACTCTAACAAAACTAATACATTCTTAAAGAAACTTAAACCTAACATTCTTTGACCAACAAAATCCTAAATTAAATTGCTATAGCTACTTCTGGATTATACGAAAGGGTACTTTTGTCCATAAGAGTGTTACCTATCGAAGTAACCAAATCCTTGTAAACTAAGGGGTTTAAATTTTTTCCTAACTGATACAAAATAAAGTAGTCGCCACAACTCAAACGTTTGATTATAACCTCGGCATTTGTTCTCGAAATATAACGAGCTTGTGCCATTAATAAATAAACACGAAATCTAGGTACAAATAATACACAACAGCGATAGACAATTGCAATAAACGAAAGAACTGTAAGACAATACAGCCAAAACCATAAAAAAATGAATAACTTTTCATTTACGACATTTAATGGTAGAACACAAAGTGCATCACGGCTTTCGCGTGAGCCTGAAGGACCATACTTGAAGTAATGACATTTTGTTAATTTAGGGAAAATTTTTGTCATCGGATTAACTTCGGCGTACATCGTTAAAGCAATACCAAAACCAAAAAACTGATAACCCAGAAACCAATCGGTTATGACGATTTGACTTATCTAAAAGAAAGAAGTTAGTTTGCATTCAATTTTGTGTATTGTTAACTTACGACATTAACAAAGTTCAAAACTTCACACAAAGAAAAGCGAATTGCGTACAAATTATGATTATGCTTTCCAGACAACATATAACTAACTAAACGTTCCTTGTTCTCTTTACTCCAGCTTGGCGAAACTAAGGGTCCACCTAAAATATCGCAAATAAATTTTTTTTAAGTTGTGAAATTTGTAGGTCTTACTTAGATCTTTGATTAGTAAACGTAAACGTCCTCCTTCCCAAGTTTTCCACAAATAACGAGGAATGTAAAATAATAGAGCTTGAAAACATAGTACGATGCATACCCACTGATAATACTTTTGAATAATTATCGAATCTTCGGGTTGTCCACGTCCAGGATATCGGTTTCCCAAACCGGGCAATTCTTCATCTACAAAAAGTTTCACGTTTCTGGTATTTTATATTAGTTTTAGTAAAGTTAACGCACCTCCTAAATTTCTAGGAATAGTAAATGTTCCGTGAATCCAACAGTATGTATCGATAACTTTATTACGATCATTTTCAACATCACACTTAATCGGATCGCCAAAGTATTGTTTCGAAGTTACCAAAATGGAAAAAATGATTAACATAACTACCGTAAATCTATAATGTAGTTTGAACACATTATTATCTGTATGGATGCTCTCTAGTTTAATTAGAGATTTAACCGAGTTAAGAAAGTCCAGCATGATTTGCATCAACTTTGATGCAACTCTTTTCTTATTATAAAATTACAATACCAAAATCTTTGAATCACTTTAACATACCCACCAAAATTTGTTCTTTTGTAATAAAGCACGTATGGCACCTGAGATAATTACAATCACGTAACTTTGAAAATGTGATAAATGGAGCTACATACTAAAAAGTTTTGTTTTCAAAATGGTTACCTTACCGCCCTCTATCCTCTTTTTCAGCAAATCGCAATTATTTGAAATCAAAAACAATTTTAAGTTGTATAAAATTTATCCAGCGCTCTTTAGGAATTTTTAAGTTATCTAATTTAAATTTAAAAATAAAATTTGCTTCGGGCGCATTAGATTGTATACTTTAACAATGTACATTTGCAGTTTATACACTTTTAATCAGAAAAACAAAGAGTTGCTCTGTAAATTCGTTTAAAAGAAAGTACTTGTACTCTTAATTGTTTGAATTGTCCTCAGATTTGGCTCAAATTGCTCAAATGAGCTCGTTTGGATCCATTTAAAGTCTCTTACGACAGTGTATACTCTTGACTTTGTTGCAAATCGACTATTTGTCTGTAGTGTTGCCTATCTATGAGGCGTAAATGAGTCGGCTACGCCTATTTATTTATTTATTTTATAAAAAGTATTTACGTTAAAAATGTGGTTACGTTTATTTTAACTTATTTTTAAACTAAAAAGATCTTTTGCGCCATTGCAAAATTTATTTTCAACTCAATAAAAAAATAGATTCCGAAAAACGAAAAGGTGAAAATATAATTATTAAGGAAAACTAAATATAGCTATTTGGCTAAAATTAAATTGTAAAGCTTTTCAAGTGAATTTTCTTTCACTTATCAAATTATAAACGATCATACGATGTACCTATTACGTATTACTATTACCTATTGCTTATTTGGTTGTAAGCATTTGTAAGTTAGTAAAAATGGTTCGTAAGTTGCAAAGAATAAAGTTCGTCTAGTTTTCCACAGATGGCAATAAACAATATTTGCGCGTATAAATAATAAAATGGCGGTTTATTTATTCATAATAATTGTTTTTACTAGTTTAAAACGTTGCTACATTATTAATTAATTTATAATCTATTTTGTTGAAAACCTGTGGCTATGCATATGTACCAGTAGCCACCGTAGCACCGTAGCCAGTAGTACATAGTTGCAGAATTTTCCTCGATAGCGTTTGGTTGTCATAACGACGCCTGGACAAGAACTAGCGCGGTGACGACCAGCGTCGAGCGCGAAACGTTCAGTTCTCTTGGGCTTTCGGTGGTGTGTTGGTTTATCGATAAGATTTGACTATATTCGTATTAATAATCGCATACGTGTAGAACGTGAAAAAGTTTAATTGCCATAAATTTTGTTTCTCAAAACGTTCGTAACTGACAAGCGACAAAGGTATTTTTGATAATTTAATCGGTAAGTTAATAATTAGCGATGCTTATTATGCATTAAATTAAGGCTTTCATTAGTTTTGCAATAATTTTTAAGGTTAGTTTTAATTTGTTTTGACCCCAACGTGCTCGTGTGCTTGGTGTTCTCAAGTTTCAGTCACCTGAAATGTGTGTAAATTAAGGTTTAGAATTTCAATTAGATCTTTGTTATAAACTCATAACTTTTTAAAGGCTTATTTAAATTTTATTAAGATTCGATCAATCGAGAACGTAATTAATTTTTTGTCACGTTATTTTTAATTAGTTTATTAATTAATCGAGGTAAAAAGATTGCGACCCCAGAAGATTGTTTAATGAACAGAACTTTCCAATATCCAAAAAGCATAGAACCACAACTGAATTGACGCTATAAAATTCTAATCTGTTAATTTGTAGTGGATTAAAACAAAACTTTAACTTAACAGGGTCGTATTAAGGATCGTCGATTAAATTTGATAGGCCATTTAGAGTAGCTTAAGGAAATTGTTTGGTAAATTTGCTCTAAATATTCATCGAAACTGCAAGATATCGAAGTCAATACAAAATAGTGCATCGAGGTTTTTAAACTTTTGCTCGAAGAAACAAAAGGCTTCCGAGTTCCTACCGTGCTTGGAGGATGATGTTAAATGAATACCATGGTCGTCGTCGATATGAAGAATCATTCCGATTCTACGTGTGATGCGTAAAAAATTTCAAAAAAGTGGATATCATTTCTTCGTTTTATCTTAGACCACAAAGCATTTACATATTACAGTTTGACTCGCAGAAACAAAAGAAAGGAAGAGAGGAAGATTAAAAATATATAAAAGTGGCGAAAAGCACTATATGAACTATTATTATTCTAGTAGTTTTTGTTTTTTTACTTTTTAACTAAGCTTTTGTGCAGGTAGCAAATTGTTTTAAAACAATTTTTGCGCAACAATGGATTCAGAAACTCAAACCATTTCAAACGGAATAGTGAAAACTGAAAATTTAAGCAGCACAGAAGATATCCAAAAGTCGGATACAATCGTTTGTTTAAAAATGAGCGTCGATTCGAAAACTTTTTCAAAGTCCGAAGACGCAAAAGAGACAATGGAGTGCTCATTAGGAGGTCAATTGGACGATTTGATAATAATAGATGACGACGAGTTTTCGCGCTTACCAAACTCACAAGAGAACCTAACGCACGATATTAAAAAGGAATCGTTTCCTCTCCTAAAGCCATATAAAGATGATAAATTAAAATCGACTTCGAACGATTTACAGAGTAACGATATTAAAGCAACTCATTTTAACGAAGACAATTTAGTAGACGTACCTAAATGTCTTCCAGGCAATAATGTGACCTCACAATTAAACTCCACTCAAATTGCAAATTTTTCCACGGAAGCGAAATCTGAAGAAAATTTGAGAGATTTAAATCAAACAAAGACGGGGGAAGCCGGCGATTCTTTAATACTCACGGCGGACGACGAATTGGAAACTGAAATGAACATGCCCGATAGGAACGACGTGGACAAGTGTAAGAAAATAGTTTGCGAGCCATTCGCAGAAACTCACACAATCAGAGAGAATCGCAAAAATAATAACACAAACGAATCAATTAATAGCGAGGCGAATGGATCGACATGCATAAACTCAAACGAATTCGACGACGCTTTAAGAAACGAAGAAAAGGCAGTTACTAATTTAAAAACTGAAAATAAAAAAATAGCTCCCGTTTCTCAATCTAAAGTTATTTGGATAGCCAATATTTCGCAATCCGTAAAGGCTACAGATTTAAAACAGTTCGTTTCGAAAGTTGGAAAAGTTGTTACTGCTAAAATAGTTACAGACGGCAAAAAGTGTTACGGTTACGTCGTTATGAGTTCGGCGGAAGCAGTTCGCGAGTCCTTAAAAAGTTTGAATAACGAAATTTTCGACGGACGTAGAATCGCCGTATCTTTAACGAGACCTTCTATACACGCACTTCGTAAAAGTTCTAAAGAAAAGGTTGGCGTAACTTCGAAGTCTAAACGAAAATGGAGGTCTCCGAGTATCGCTTCGAAAGGGCACACGAAAAGGAGAAGTCTCACCACTAAATTCGATAGAGAAAATCGCGATTATCGTCACACGCGTAAGTCACGAAGTAGAGAAAAGCGTAACTTAATCGCGCCCAAAGAACGCGAAAGATTGAGAAGAAGGATTTTCGAAGAGCAACTCAGGCATAGGGAAGAAACGCTCAGAAGCATCCAAAGGGAAGAAAAGCAACGCGAGATGGAATTTAAACTCGAGCAAGAACACAGAAAGTTGCAGTTAGAGAAGCGGCTGTTCGAAAGAGAACGTCGCGAGCTTAATCGTTTGGACATCGAGAGGCGTCAAATCGAAAAAGAGCGAATAGAAGTGTTGCGACAAAGAACGAGATTGGCGGACGAATTGGAAAAATTCAGGTTGCGATCCAAGTGCTCGAATGTACTAGAAGATTCGCGTCAAGATAAAAAATTGGACAAGAAGCAAGAGAAACAAATTAAAATTTCTAACGATAACAAGAACCGCGTCAAAAGTAACATGGGAAGAGAGGATCGCGATTCGAGGGTGAGAATGGGCGACGAGTTTAAGATGATTCCTCAGCCGTCAAAGTCGAATAACGAATTGGACGTTTCGTCGGGGCGTAAAATGAATAAACATTCAGATCGTAAGTTCGATTCTGGCGAACGGAAGACCGAGCGTGGTGGTCATAAAATTGAAGTTATCGATCGAAAATATTACGTGCAAAGATATGAGGATGATTCGGAGCGTAAACACGACCGTACTTATAGGAAACCCGATACCGAAGATAGGAAAGTGAATAATCCGTTTACAGATAGAAAATTCGATTGCAACAGGGACGTTAAGCGTTTCAGGGATGGACATTATTTCGTAAGAGACAATAATCAAAGGTATATCAAATGGTTCGTAAGTAAAATTTATCGGTTATTGATTTTCGTCTTGCAGAACACAGTGGCATTCGAACGTTTATAATAACGACATATGGAAAAGTGGAGTTAACAATTCAGTTCCGAATGGTAATTCTTCCGCTATGCGCTATCCAGAAAATAATTTTACTGGATCTTACGGCGGACCAGTTAGGGTGCCTTCGGTAATATATCATCCGATACAAACAGGAATTCAACAGTATCGTTATGATCATTATCAACAGGTACCAGGAAGGAAATATTGAGAAATTTATGGCCACAAGAGTTCGACTTTTTTACTTTTAATTTTTAAGTTCTTATGTGTGTTATACTTAAGTTTTAGTTGTGTTTATTAATTAATCGAGTTCTAAATGTTACACTCTAATTATATCGGGAAACTGCTAATAATTCTAAAACGTTTTCGCGAAAATTTTATTTTCTTTAAAAGAATTGTGTTTTTGTTTATTTGTGATGAAATAAAGTTGTTTTCGTTAACATTACATCTCGAGACTTTATTTAAAATGTGCGGATTTTCGAATTCCACCAGGAGTATAGGAAGAATTGTTTTGAAAATGTTTTTTGCGCTTTACGCGAAGTGAGCTTTTTGATAAAATATCTTTAGGGGCCATTAGTTATCTAAAAACTTTTATAAAACTGGCAGTTGACGTCTCTTTTTGAGGTATAAAATAAGTGAGTGTAAGCTGCTTTTAAGCTTTCTTGTCCAAGTAAAAGAAATTGTAGTTATTCGAAACAATGAAAAAGTGGGTACGAAAAACACAAAACCCGGAGGATCTTGTAGGATTTTTTAGATAACATTGGTCGTAGAATGGAATAGGCGAGCTCACACAGACGTTGCGTTTTCTGTTTTCTAATGCAAACTGATGGTTTTACTACAAATTGATGTTTACACACACTGAGCTCCTACTTAAGAAAATATTGCCTTGTTGTTTGTGCTAACAGAATGAGCCGAAGTAGTAAATTGATGCTAAAAGCTGAGCTTATACGCTGACGACGTTTTGGTTTGTCGGTGTCTCGTGGAAAAGGGAAAATTTCTACTTATATACCCGTATTATTATGTTTGAACACATTTAAATGTCAGAAACAAATCACACACAAACGGCGTACTTTACGTATTGGTATTAGGTATAATACATACCAAGATTTTTTATTATTCCAGAGAAAGTCAGAATTTTATGCCGTGATGGAGCCGATAATTAATGAATCTATGCAGGGTGTTAAAAATAAGTGTCACAAACGTTGAGTATGGCACAAAATATGCAGAACAGTCAAAGAACATGGGTCCGCAAATGAGTGGTTTCGGAGATTCGAAGGATTATTTCTTTGTGTAAAATTTGTGGTTCTAGCACGATGGTGCACTGACTGATTTTCCGATTCCCGTTGAAGAGCATTCGCACGGAACTTTCGGACGAAGATGGGTAGGAAGGTGCGAACTTGTATCATGGTCTGCAAGATCGCCTGATTTAAACCCCCCTGATTTTTTTCTTTAGAGATATTGAAAACTTTTAGTGGAAGATACGCCTCTGTAAATGACCTCGAGGAGCTGCAGCAGCGAGTAGATGAAGGATGCCACCGAATCCGAGCCAACGTTGCAGTTTTTAAAAAATTTCGAAGGTCTTGCGGAAGAGTCGCCGTGGTTGTTCCGATATGGGGAGAGGGCATTTTTAACAGCTTATTTGACTTTTTGTATTTGTTGTTTGTTCATAAATTTAATGACCTTGTTTGTTTGTACTTAAGAAAAAGTGACGGTGTAAACGCAAATCCTCAAGTCCATTTGCTGACAAGCTGACATAGTTTCATTGAGACTTTTCTTCATATTTTGGACCATACTATCCCCCTTTCAAATTTGTAACACATGGTTTTTAACACCCTGTATAACTTAACGAAATTGGTGATCGGTTGCTAGCTAAAAATGTACACAAGGACCTATGACAGTTTATTTTACACACAGTTTGATTTTGATTTTAATATTCTTACGTTTATTGTTCGGAAATGGGGACAAGATGCAGAAAAGTACTTACACATAAGCTTAGAAAATTGAATTTAAATGATAAAATATTAAATTCTTTCGGTTCAGATTCACACGATAAACCAAAGCAAAAGCATATTAAAAAGATTAAATGAATTACAGAGTTTCTTATCCAGACGTTCTAAAGAAGGCTCAAATTTCAAAATAAACGTATTCGTACTATTGCGATAAGATAAACTTCCAAAAACTCAGACAACCAAAACGATACACAGATATTTTATCACTCTTTCGTGTTTGAAATTTTTTTATCTTTTAATTTAAATTAATAATTTTAATAAAAAATTTGAAGAAATCAGCCACAGGGAATTTCCCGGTGGGCCAATCCGGGCCTGGCGACGGTGTAAAAGTTTCTGTATTATTTTTCGTGATGACACAAAAGCGAATATCGTTCCTTCGACTAAGATGTGCAATGGAGGACATATGTTTCATCCCCAGTGATAAACCGTCACAAAAAGTCCTTCGAATTATGAATTATATGATTGAACATCGCTAAACACTGTGTTGAAATATTCTTAAGCATGCATTTTTACTGCAGTCAGCAATCGCGCATGCAGCTTTTTTTAAGTGCAATTTTTCGTACAAGATATTGTGCACTCTTTCCGTTGAGATGCCCAATTATGTCGGCAATCTCCCTTACTTTCACTGAACGGTTTTGCATCACAATACCATGGATTTTTGCAACATTATCCACACGGATTGGGAGTCTTTTTCTACCGCTTTCTCACTTGCTCTTCTGTCCATCTAAGGTCGCTGAGATTTGGCAGGAACCTACAGGGTCCGCTCGAAACTTCGGTAAAACGCGAACAATTTGTCGTTTTTTGCTAAAATTTGGAGAGCCGTGGTCTTGGGATTGTATCGTGTGCTTACGCTCATGTATTATATCTGTCTTTCTCCCACTTTATGACAACGGACCCGTAACACAAACGTACAAGAAGGACAAAATACGTGGATAGTTCGGAAAAATTGGTCTATTTTGGCTGGACTACTTGTACAATTGTAGGACTTGCACGTTTGTGTTACGGGCCCCAGGTCAAGGTCACATTATTTAAAAACTGTCAACATGGTATACCTACAAGAAGCACGTGAAACAAACATGAATTACGGTTTCCTTTTACAGCAGTTGCTTGGGTTGGTACGGGTTGGTTGGTTGGTTGGTAGCATGGCGGCGCTGCTAGTGGTTCAAATCACTCATTATTATGACAGCTATACAGGGTGGTGAAATATTAATTGCTCTCACGTGGCAGCGGTATAGTAGTAGTTGGAGTGACTGTCATTATTAATTATTGTGGCAGGTATACAGGGATCTTCAATTTTTCTCTCGCGTGGAGTGTAAAACAGTTAAAAGACGAATTGAGAAATAGGAAAGCAACTGATGCTTGAACACCACGCATATTATAGATCGTGTTCGAGCAGATTTAAGCTTACGCTTGTTCTAGTACGCTATGCTCGAACAAAGAGGTCAATTAAAAAGCTTCATCAAATCCTAACACCACGACCAGAGCTATCTAGTTCAAAGAGCCGTGACAATTCCGTTTGAATAGTGGCTGGTGCCTTCTCATAAAAATTTACCTCACTTATCAAACAATGTAGTATGTAGTAGATGCAAGCAATAAAGGCGGAAAAATGAGCACGCCGTAGTCCTATTCCTGATGCGTTCGCTTCCCAAATTTTTTGGTCCCAAAAAGAACTATTAGGTATAGGTACAATCTAAGACGATCTTAATGCTTTCTACGATGATTCTGTTGCTCAGTTAGGTTCAAATAATAAAATATCAAAGTCTAGTGTTTCGTAGTTCGTAGCACGCTCCCCAACATCTTCTGCATAAATTGTGACGCCCCAGTTTAACTCGCCATTATTAATTGGTGACACAACATTCTGATCTGACAACTTTTCGTGACCTTTTTATCCTCTTACCTGGACCAATCGTAGTAAAATCTATTTGCTCGTTCTATCTGTGCTGTGTGGAATCAAAAATCAAGGAGATTTCTTTTGTAGACGATCTTGCCCAACCAAAAACAATAGCGAATTAAACATATGACTTTGCGAAACTTTTTATGTAGTTCAGAGTTCAGATGCAAATTTTCGGCCGGTCATTAATTTATTTGTAACTCGAAAAAATTGTCAGAACTCTTAGCTTTATTACTTGCGCTAACGTTCTGCTTTTCAAACTTTTGCTCTGTGAAGCTGTATCTTGCTGCGTATCGTATCGCTTTGCCACGTTTTATTTGCTATCTTCGTCCTTTACACCATATCTTAACATTTCGTCGACGTCAGTAGTAACCCTTTCAGAATTGATGGGATTTTCTTTGAAAGTGCCAGAATTCCTAAACTTTCGCAGAGGTTTTTATTAATTGTTCGACAACGCCTAACTACAATACTACAATAGGAAGATCTGTGGGGGTAAATAATGATTGTCTAACATCTTGTTTTGTCTAACAAACGTTCTCTAATCTTAATCCTACTTCACACAACCATTAATATTCGCTTTCCAACTTCGTCCTATCTCATGTGGCGTTCTTCATTTTCCACAATTGCGAGTAATGAGCTAATAGGGTATGTTGTTAGCATTGCCGTATTGCTGCTATTTTTTAATTGAATTTTTAACTGCTATCTATAATCAATCGTTCCGTAAAGCAACTTGAATAATTTTTGAAGTTTGCCCTGTTCGTATCGTGCTCGTTTGCTGCTCCGATTTGAGTTCAATTAAAAGAGCCAAAATTATTCATTTGCGCTTTTATGCCTGTGCAAGTAAAGTAATTAAAAATTTATTCGATAATTTTAATTTATATCTGAAGAGGTAGATACACAAATAAGATAAAATATCCACCCTAGCCGAAAGATAAATATTTAGACACTCCAAATATTTATATTTATACACGCACAAATTGTTGTGTTATTGTGTAAAGCATCCTATAATTCATTTAATAAAAAAGCGCAAGTGGTTTAAAGCACTTCGTATGCTACCTCTACTTATTGTGTTTTACAATTGTTGACATGTTTGTTTTAAGGGGGTGAAACATAATGCGCGAGATTAATTTTCTTGGCAACCGTTAATTGTGCTCGTTTTTCTTTTATTCTGCTTTATTTCACTACCCCAAACTAAGTACGCCGCACCGAGTGGATCGGTTTTGTTTGCTTTTTCCTCATAATTTTTAACTTTCTTTTATATTTTATTTTGTTGTATGAACTTAACTTTAAATTTTTTTTGTGATTTAATTAAATGCTCTTAAAATAAAAAGAAGTGAATGATTAAGTCTTTTCTGAAAAAAGAGACCGCTCGAGAGATCCTCGTGGAATTAAATGTTTTTACTAAATCTCGGTGATGAATAGGTTTGAGAAGACAGCGAAAAGTTTTAAAAAGAAAATCTATAGGTGTAATGGGATCAACTTTTAATGTTTTTACACTATACAGCGAGGATCGTACAAATTAATGTATCTATATTACTCTAAGACAATTTAATAATTAGTTCATTGCTTTAAATTGCTTCTATTAAGAACTAAGATAAGATAATGCAATTAAGCAGCTTGGGAGAGTAAAATGGCGGTAGGTATAGTATATAGATACAAGTACAAGTAATGAAAACGAAATAGATGGCGTGTGCTATCACATCATATAACTTTACGCTTACTTTTGCCGAAATTGATAATTCGAGTCCCGGCAGCAATTACTTCTTTGCTGTGGATACGTATAAAAAAGCAATCTAGATCGGTATTTTATTTTATAGTGTCTTCCAATTCTAAGACGTCGTTTTATAGTTTATAGAGTTGCAAATAGCTAAAAAATAAGTTTCCAGCGTTATTCGGAATGTTAAAACAATCCGATGACTGATTACGTGATTACCATTTTCTAGCGCGTCTCATCTTTTCCGATGATAGTTTCCAGGTCGCCGTTGCCATGCGTCTATTTATATATTTAAACAAAGCTGCTTTTTGTTTCTATTAGTTTGAGAGTTCTACTCGATCGATTTACGTAATATTGGTAATATCACAATTTAATATTTTTCCCACCGCACATAATTTACGCGTCCACTTAAAGCGCATCACTTTGGTATGTTTTAGAATTCTGAACGTCGACCGATAGGGCATTACCTACCACCCCTTTTAGAGCAACCACGCGTCGAATATAATTTTAACATAACTCTTTTCTTTCGTGCTGGTGAGACTGGAGCTCCAATTGATTTAAGCTAAGAATTCTAATTAACCCACATAACTCCTAACTCCTAACTCAACCAAACCAAAAGTTTAGAAAAATTTTCTTTCTGGAAACAATCGCTTTAAATTTGTCGTGTAGTGGAGCTTTTTAAATTGTTTTTATATTCCGAATTTGATTTTAATACGTACCTGCAGCTGTAGAGCATATAGCTTTAACACCTTATCTCGAATTCGAAATTTAGTCCCCGCGTATTCATATAAAGCCGTATTAGTACGTTGGATACACAAAAAACGTTTCACTTTTTGATTGGACTGTGCCACTTTCTGTGGTCTTAGTTGATACCAACAAGTAACTTTCCAGATAGGGAGCCACTTGAAAATCCGTGTAGAACACCATCATAACGGCCTTTAAAGATGGACCTCATTAGTTGAATAAATTATTTGTATATCAGCTAATAATGGTCTGATTTTTATTTTTTTTGTTTGAAAGCTCTTGTAAAGGGGAAACTTTTTTGTTTCTATCTCTCACCTTAAGTATTCTGCACAATTTTCAAACACCTGAGATTTTTACTTTTCTCACGAATTTCATTGATAAGTCCCTTATTAATTGTGCTCAATATCTCTTTTTATCCCATAACAAAGGGCTTATGTCTATGGGGTTCCGTATATGTCACGAAAGACTTTATTTCTTAAACGACAGTGCTTTTAATTATTTTGAGAATATTTATTACATTATAGTCCAGTAAATTTTAGCATCCTACCTTGCATGAAATGAGGGAGTTCTGATTTTTTGGTATGCTTTCTAGGCCTAATGATAAATCTAAGTTTTCAACTTCGGCAGATCTCCGGATCTCTGTCAAAAATCGAAGAAACCGGGAAATGTTTTTTTTCAGTTTGGACCTTGAAGGGTTAATTTTTCGGCAAAAACAGTTCTATACTTTATATAAAAGTAGACTAAATTATTTACAATTTGAGGCTAGAACGGTACTATATCTGCGAATCTAATAGTGTCCGAGATACAAGTGTACCAAAGTTTGCAAGTTTATCATATTTTGTCGCTTTTGGCGATACAGCGATCCGGATTATTTACCTTCTATAAAATGGGGTAGTTATGATTGTTTAGTTTGTTGTACAGCATGATGAAGGTCTAATGATAAATGCAAGTTTTCGACCTCGGTGGACCTCCAGATTTTTGTTAGAAGATCCAAAAATGCATAATGCGGTTTAGTTTTGCTTAACTTTTGAAGTTTTGACAAAGGTTCGGAGATCCACCCAAGACTAAAACTTTCGTTTTGCATTAGGCCTTCAACATAAACAGCATACAAATAAATAATAACTGCCCTATTAAGTATTCTGGATCTAGATACATATACGATTGAGTTCTGTTTTAGTTTTAGATATTTGACAAAGATCCGAAGGTCCATTACCGAGATCTAAAACTTTGATTTATCATTAGACCTTCATCATATACAAATTCCAAAAAATCAAAACTACTACATTTGATGCAAGGTAAATGATCCGGATCTTTGTCAAAAGTTGTATCCCAGAAAATAACGAAATATTTTACATTTGCAAAGTTTGTACAAGTGTATCTCGGACACAATTAGGTCTACAGTGGAGGCAATTTTGGTCTCAAATTGTAGACAATTTAGTATAATTTTAAAAAGTACGGATCTGCCTTTGCCGAAAAATTAATCCTTCGGGGTCCAAACTAACGGAAACCGAAAAGAGGTTAAAATGGCTCCCTATCTAGAAAGTTACCCCTTGGCAACAACTATGACCACAGAAAGTGGCACAACCCAATCAGAAAGTGCACCGTTTGAACTTTTTTAGCTGTGTGCCCAACGCACTATATCCACATTATGCCGAAATATGCCAAATGGCAAAGCCATCAAAAGAGGTGTGGCAAAATTATGCCAATTAGCATACCAACTGAAATCCAACGAGTGTCGGTCCAAATCAAAAGAAATCATTTGGCAACTTCTAGGGAGAACATACCAACGTACTTTTCCAGGGACCTGAACTCGTCCAGCAATTAATTAATGGTATTAGGAATATCCCGTTGCTAGGAAGCGCAGTGTGTTAACAGCAAGACGTTCCTGAGCTAGAATTGGAATGATTCTTATGAATATGAGAGTCTTACTCTTACTGATTGTGGGCCCGGTCAAATTCAGATTATACTCAAAATCCTTGCTAATCTACTTCGTAAAAAAATGGCTGCAGTAGCAACAAGTAGCTACGTTCTCGCCGGTATATGTATATATATGTGCAATTTTCTAAATTATGTGGGACACTGTCCACACATTTACTGGAATTACGTACTGTAATGCCAATTGGCATATTTCGGTATAATAGGGGACATTGTTTAAGGATATCTTTATATAGTTACAAATTACAAAATTTAAAAACTCCAAGAAAAACCCCAATTAAATGTGGCATGGCTGTATGGAAATTGAAGAAAATGATTGGTCGTATTTATATGGGATTCCTAACAATCTGATCGCACTGCTTTCCACTCTTGATGCGACCGAACTATTTTAGCTTCAGGCAAACTCTTAGGCAATATCATTTCCTTCGCCTTTGCTAAATGAAAATAAGAGAGGATTAAGTCCAATTTTTCAGTTTCTCGATTACTGTAGATTGAAATGTTTCGATACATTAGTTAATGAAGCAACAATAAAAGCAGTTTATTTGAAGTGCAAATTTAGGATGTAATAAATCGTTTTCTCACGCAACATAATGTTTAGGTGCAGGGCTTTAATTAAAAAGTGGAAGAATAAACGGAGAGCGATCGATTGAGGCTTGTATTTTATATAAATGAAAGTATATGAATACTAATCTTGAATACACCAACATTTTCGTTTAACGATAACAATTCGTGTTTTTGTATCCCTCCGAAAAATTGTGAAAACATTTGGTGTGTACCTTACCTTACCTTACCTACTATAATGCTTAATGTGGCACTTATTTACACTGCTTCTTATTATAATATTACGTAATACGTAATTCTAAATTGTAATGCCAAAATGTAAATTACAAAGGGCAGGTCGTGTGCTCGGATAATATTTTTGCCAACCTGACGACTCGGCAGTTCTACAACTAAATTATTTCACAAAACTAGAAGAGAAGTTTCGCAATAAATTTTCGGCTATAGTGTTGAACCTGCAACTTCAGATAACGACAATTTTAAATTATCTCCTTGTTACTAATTCCATTTACTCTTAAAATGGGGGTAAATATAATATCTATTATTAGAGGGTTCTTTTGGAATCTGGTCGATTTTTTCCTCGATTCATTGCGCTTTTGATATGACAAAAATTTTATCGTTTATCATAATGCGTTGAAAAATATGCCGATATCCGGAATTCGCTATCCGAATATTTCGATGCAAAATAAAACGGTATATAAAATGAGAAAATTTAAAAATAAAACACGAAATTTATGTTTGGCAAGGAAAACGTAAGTGATTAGATACTTTTTTTTGTCTAAAAAAACGTGAGAGACATTTTAATATCTTAATGCCCAGTTTCTCTTATAAGCTTTGGCTTAGGTTTGTGGAACCTGTGCACTGTGCAGTGTGCATCTACTGTGTTCTAACTTATGCAGAATATAACTCAACAAGGTCTATTAGATAACTAGCAATGTAGTCAGAGGCGCACCAGAAAAGTGTGTGGCGCAATGGTTTGTTCTACACCACCTCACCACCATCAGTTGAAGTTGAAAACATTAGAAAATGAAGAAAGAGGTTGTAAATAGGGAAGTTTCCATTTTTCCATTTTTGTGACTGGTTTTTCTCGGATGGCTCCTTAAGTCTCGTGCCCAGTTGCAACACTGTGTAAACAGCTCCTAAGAGTAAAATTGCTGAAAGTGAAAATGCTCTCGCCGCAAGCGCTGTCTCAGCTTGTCATGACTTACATGAGCGACTTGCCTAGAGCGACTTAAGCAAGTGCTTTCGAAACAGTTCCGAAAGTTTTTGAATAAGTGTTCAAGTTTATGTACAAAATGGGGCAAGGAAGAAACTTATTTACTCATAGAAAATTTTGAATAGTATCCAGAGTTCTGGAATGTGCGCAGCCTAGAGTAATACAAACGTAGAATAAAAAACAAAGCGTTTGGTAAAATTAAGGCAGTTTTTCTTTTATTATTTTCTTTATTCTCTTTTTTATAAAAATGGATACCATAACCGCAGCAGCAAACAGTTTTCTGTACGACATTTTGAGACTATTTTAATAAAGACGTGTACATTTTGAACCACAAACGCTATACTTGCTATAGAGTAACTTGGGTATAGAGTAGTGTCTGCAGGAACTATCGCAACTTGCTTGCAAGTTATGTCAGTCAGACATTTATAGAATACTACCCGGCTGGATTATAGGTCCGCCTGCACGATCTTTTGTATATATCTGCTGGTTCCGGATAAGCAGGACCCAAGGTAAAACTGTATTACTACAGCAAAAGGTGAGAATCTGGTTAAAATACGTTGGAAAGATTAATTTTTACCTACGGCCTCTATACATGTAGGGTTCTCAAGGTCACCTACATAGTCTTAATATGTAGGATTTGGGGGCGAGGTTCTCTTTACGGAACCGCAAAATCGTTGGAAATAGAAATTTTTCACCCGTTCTATTATCGGTCTCGCGACTCTTAGAAAGAAACGGTATCTTCAGCCGTGACTGGTTATAGGGGTAGTTCACTTTTTCTTACCTCGAAATTCTCGGAACTACATTTGATAGCAACTGATAGCTTGTGCTTTGCCAGGCGCTTCATATTCTTGGCGCGTTCAACTCTTCCACTTCTTTTTTAGTTCCATGTTCCATGAGGCGCCTGCTACCCTAAGGACGGTTTTTGTTGTTGTACCTACCTCCATCGGTGTAATCCGGATGATTCAGCCAAAAAATCCTCGCCAGTACGTGATGCCTTTGTGGTTTAAGTCCTGGCCGTAACTAGACCATTTTTTGAGGGGAGGGGGCATCGGAAGGGCTCGCTAAAAACTGGGTGGGCCACAAAAATATATTTACGTCAGTAGATTTTAACATCATATCAAGCTTTCATAGAAGCGCTGTTTAACCTTATTACGTCATATCAAGGCAGGAAGGCAGTAGTCGAGGGGGGCCTGATCAACGGGTTTTAAAACCTTGTCAAAAATTTTTAGATGTCAGGGGAACGCCATTGATTAACTATTAAAAAACAGTTACTGGACTGCTTTTCTACCAATTTGCTGGATTAATGTTCGCTGTACTATGAAGCGACAAACTGCAGAGATGCCTCCCGCAGATTTTCCCGCAATGGGAGATCCATATAGATAGAACCTCGACTCAAAGTCCTTCATTTTATATGTACTTAAGGTGTCCCTGCCTGTAGAGATTGCGGACTATGTGGAGAAAAGGATGAATCTTCTCAACAGATTGTAAGCAGGCGCCCAGTTTTACTACATTCCTACATTGAAAGAGTCTACACTGAGTTTCTGTTTTTTTATTTACTGTCTTTCAAAAAGCCAGTCGTAATAAACCAAACTCAAAATTTTCCTTTCAATCTGATATATCATTATGTTTTTGTAGTGGGGTTACCAGTCCGGGGTCAGACGGATTTTCAAGAGGGGCAGGCCACCCCGTACTTACGCCGAACTCACGCAGGTTCTCGATAAGGATATTCTCGTCCAGACAGACTCATATATATTATACATGTTTGTATGATAGGATACCTGAGTTGTTCTTTCGGTTCGATTTATTGGATTTCCCATCCCTAAGTATATGAACGACTATATGTAATTCCGAAGAGTTTTTGATGATATTTTTGATATTCTACCAAAAGTAACTTCCAATTAGTTTTGAGCGTAACCTATCTTAATTTATCAACAACTATTTAGATATAATGATTGAGTATTATATCAGTATACACTTCAATCTTGTTAGAGAACACCCTATACATTTTATTTATATAGTATAAGTACCCTACCACACGCATGTGTTTATTATAATTCCATATAAGTATGTGAATTATAATTATGTTTTAATTGAAAGTAGGTACTTACAATTTTTTAAAGTTTGAAAATTACCGGAAACCTAAAATTACGCACCATTCAAATGATATAATGTACGTACCTTTTTGTTAACTTACCTTGAATTTCATTTATTTAAACTACATATTTTTGTTTGAATGTGCAAAAAAGAAATGTCTTTTGAGGGTTATATTTATGCAAGTGGGATGAAGTCTGACTACACCACAATTTAGCTGGAATACGATAACATTTTTAGCCAAAGGGTAAGGGATAGTAAAAAGGGTCCTGTGAAATAGAGCACGATTTTCTAATCTTAATCCACTGTAGTTTTTTTTGAATAGGGGAGCACTCAAAAATGGCATTTATTTACCAACATATAAGTTTGAAAGCAGAAAAGTTAGGGAGGATGTAAGGATATTACAGAAGAAGTATTTCTAAAAGCGTTCTTGTGATGCGAGCAGCAAAAAGACGTCGTAGTAATTTATGTGTTATAATTTTTCCTTTGACGATTTTTGTAAACATTCTTTTGTTTTTTGTTATAGTTGGCAATTGTTTATTTACTATAAAGTAATTGCTCTCGTTAAGAATTAAAAAAAAGTGAAAGTTCGTTATGACTGTTACAAACGAACGTCGTTTTGATAAAATTGAAAGTCGGTAATTGAAGAAAATCGAGCCGAAAGTTTAATAAGGAAAAAGAAGAAAAATGGCAGCGAAGTAAAAAAGGCGAATATTTTAATAAGAGCAATTTCCACGTACTTTTTTAGAACATAAATCACCCTGTATACGTACGATGGAATAATATAATAATAAAATATTCCATTTTTCCCACAAACACCACTATTTTATGAACAAAGTTTTGGTGACAATTGGATTTAAAATGCATTGAATTATTGCAGTTTCCAGCTTGTCAAATAATTTTAAATCTTGGCAACTTTTTTGGCGAAAGAAAAAATAATTTATACGCGCATCTGATTAAATAATTTATCGAGCGAAAATTCGCATTAAAAATTTTTAACCTTTAACTTTTCTACAATGCGTGTTACGTGATGTAAACCCTAATATTGAATTCCAGTATGGGAATTGATAGAGATGCGCTTTGGGGTGAAATTATTGGATTATTAGTTTTGTAATATCCCATCAATTAAACACAGTGCTTTCCTGTATCAAATTAGGTGTCAGTCGAGTTTCCAGATTGAGGTTTGCTAAAGATAATTTATTAGAAAGCAAGATTAAATTGCTACCGATATAAATTCGAGGTAGGCACAGAAATTTATATAGAAATTATATTCCTAAATTTATGTTTAAATTTGTTCTTAACTTAACCAACTTTTCTTTCTATTTTTAAATTTAATTTACCGCTAAATTAATATTAGGAGACTTGGTTATATCGTAATAAATATTGAAGGATTTAAAATATTCGAAATTATCGTTATATAGAACATTTCTTTCCATAAGCGCCATGTATAGCAAGAAGTCGAAAAAGTGACTATATAGGAAAGGAATATATATGTAATATAAATATGTTAAGGGTGGAAGGTACCCTAGCTAAATTCGTAACATTTTAAATAGGCAACCCAACTTACTTGCTTTATTTAAGCCTACGTATACATCGTGTAAGGCTAAGTAGCATAAAATATAAAAGAAATAGCCAACTTTACCGATAACAATGAAGAAAATAAAATCGACAACCAGGTACACATAATCTTTTGTATGTCCAAACAGGTGGCGACTTTTCGTTGCATTGAATAAGAACAGTAAAAGTGCCAAGTACTTATGCCAATAGCAAAGATTACCTAGTTGTTATAGTATTATTCAGCAATCTTGGCGCGTATATGTATCAATTTATGAGTTTCATTATTGTTTCCACTCTCATCCCAACGTTACTTAGCATTAGAAGTGCGTTGATACAATAAATGACATACGTTTTTGATTTTATGTATGTCAGTTCCCTTATTTTTCCGTATTTTATGAATTATGCCCGATAATATATAATGACGCATACGCCAAGAACGCTGAATGATACCATATTATAGTATTTATTATCAAATTATCATTTTATACATGTATTTACGTTTCCTAATTTATATACGTACTATTATAGATTTAGCGCCAGGATTGTAGCCAGGTTACAAGACGCGTGGTTTATAATAGTCTTCGCAACGGTAGTGTATACACGATTATTTTTACTACTAGCACTTTAATCTCATTAAATTAAAAAATTAAATCTCTCAAAATTAAATCACAAGTTCGATCTAATATATTTAATTGACCTTGAATTTGATAAAAATATTGGTAATTTTTTTAAAATACAATTTACCCCGCTCAAGTTTTACACACATATTGTTTTGCTTATTTTTTTAACTTTCCTTAATTTTTTGGGTTCTTATCGAATACAAACACTTGATTTCCACCAATCCATTATCATTCACTAGTCCATCAGGGCTACAACATAAGTGAGGGTATTCTTTAGGTATAAAAAAGCCGCTTGACTTGACTTTCCACTTTCTTGATTTCCTCATATTTTTCTATAGCAACATTTTCGTGTGTTCTACCATAAAATTTCCACTAGAAAATTTTGCCACAAGACTCGTATAAATACCTCTCCGTATAATTGGTAGTGACATTTCTAGAAAGACGATTTGATTGAACAACGTTGTCATTACTTTGCAAATCTCTTCAACAATGCACTTGTTTGCAGCAAAGGCATATTATAGTTATCATCTTTAATTGTCTTTAAGAGTTTTAAGAGTAGAATCTATCCGTTTGAAACATCTGCTCAGGTTTTTAATATTTGTATTATTATCATTGTTTTTGAGTAGTTTGATTAGCTGTTGAGAGTAGACTTTTAGTCATTAGTCAGTAAGAAAGTAAGAAAATGCGATTCATTAGAATACATCAAAATAGCACGATAAATGAAATTAGCATAAAGGTTTAAAAAATGAAAAAAAAAATATGCTAGAAATCTAATTTCATTTAATATGAAATTGGAAGTCTCGTAGTCTCATAAAATACATTTTTGTTGTAATTCTTCAAAAACTGAGAAAATGACCCCGGGCGAGAAGGGTTGTGTCTTTTATGTCGCAGGTAAAGTGCCGAAATTCGTGTACTTCTCTATCCTTTTCTGGGCTCTACCGCACTTACTCTGCAATATTTTACTAAATTATTTTAGATAAGTACAGCTTTAATTACCTATCGAATATAAAATTTTAAAATTATATCTTATCATGGTGATTCAGTTCAGGGTATAACAAAATTTGAAGGAAATTGGGCAATTAGGTAAGATAATATGACTACTTTTGTGTTAGTGAGACATATTACAACTCTAATAAAGTTGAATTGTACAAGTATCAAAATAATAAACAAAATTTTAAATATGTCATACCCTGGAGTAAGGGATTCTCTATAACATGGTTTAAACGCCGATTTAATTAAACTGATATTAAGTCCGTGAATATCTAAAAATCTATCTTTTAAACTAGAATGATTATGACTTTTATATTACACAGATATTAACTACAGCCCTAGCTAATATTCCCCACATCATCGATTTCTGAAAATCAGTTTTTTATAAGCTAGAAAAAAAATTTTTAAGTTCTAAAATTATCGGGTACCTTCCCTCCTTAATGCCTTTCCTGTCGAACAATAAATTTTGTAACCTCGAAGAGGGTTGTTCATTAAAACAAATTGAAGCTTGATGTCGAACATTAATTTAATTTTGTACGAAACACGTATGTTCTAGATTTAGCAAACAAATCATCGACAAGTATTTTGTATCGAGAATCGAGAACTGAGATGCGATCGGCATTTGCAATACGTACAACGTTCTTATAACATGAGGGTCGACCCGTCGACTGGGTTGCAGCCGTAGCTGGGAGTTTATAGAGAGTTTGAATGGATGAAAAATATTTTTATTAGCAGTCGATTAGGTGTCTTGTATAAATAAGAGGTCGGATACGTCTTTCTATTTCTCGAGATGATTCTGAGCCATTCACGTTGTTTTTTGTATCTTTGGGAAGCTGGGGCTTTAATAAATTAACTTCGCTCTAACGCTGCTCTCGCATTACACTTCGCTTTCTCTATTTCGTGCGTCCTGAGATGTGTATTACGAAGATTTGGCAACTGGCGAACTTTTGCTTTTATAATTTATCTTTAAAGAGTCTTTTTGGTGATTACGTCCAAATCTATTAAATACTATTTAGAGTAACTTATCTCGTCAAATAAAGTTTCTTTTAAGTTTATGTAATTAGTAAAATGTTAAATGATTAAAATTTCTACAAACTTCTAATTTCTATTTCAGATAAACAAAAGATGGCGTCTTCGAGCAATATTTTACCTGAAGAAGCCGGACCTCCTAAGGCGACCCAGCTTGCACAAAAGAAGAACGAATCTTCTCATCGTAGCAATAATAATAATAATAATAGTAGTAGTAAAATAACAAAATCGACCTTGTGGTGTACACCTAATAAAATATTTAAAATAAAAAATCAATTAGAAACGAATAAAAGGAGCGTCGATTTAGATAATTTTAGTAAAGAAATTTCGTCTAATTTTCTATTTAATTGCGGTGAAAGTCAAAACGGTGATATAAACGAAAACAATACCAAATTGTGTCAATTCATAGAGGAAGACAATTTTAGTTTAAAAAAGCCTATTGTTAATACGAAAGTCGATTTTAACGAAAATTACCTTTCGGAAAATCGAAAAGAAACTAAGAAGCGCAATTTTTTATATCAGGACGTAAACGAGGCGCTGAATTCTTTATTATGGCAACCGTACGAGTATCAAAATCAAAATTCTAAAGAAGAGTATTTTTCTTTGAGCTCTTTCGATTCCTATTGCAGTCTCTCTTCTTTCGACCTTGAGAGCGAACCGAACAATGAGGCAGATAAACCCGACAACAGCGCAGACCTACATCTCGACGTCGTGACGATGGTTAATAACCTAGAGGGGAATTTGAACTGGCTTAACCAATCGAGAGCGAGTCTCGGGTCACGTGAGCTACTTACGGGCAGTCCACCAAGTAGGTTGCTCTCTAATATCAGTGGAAATGAGAGTGTCGGTACAAGACGTTCGTGTCGTTTCGTGCCGTGTGATGAATTTAAAAATAGTGCACCTACGGAAATGTCTACCCATCCGGGATGTCTGACATCTAATAATATAATTACGACTACGGCCGTAAACAGAGATGCGGACGCCGTCAAAACGACCGTTAGCGTGGTGAATTTAAATCAAAATTCGGACAGTTTAAATTCGAACCCACAACAAAGGCGTCCCACCGAAATCGCGAAGCGACAACGTAACAACATTTCTTCCGACACCTCTAATTTAAATTCGATTAACGTCGTCGGTTTACCTAACCATCCTCGACATGCATCGATACCGTCGACTTCTTCGTCGAATCGAAATTCGACAAATACAGGAAAAGGTTTCATATTTCCAAACCATCCTCGTAACTCTTCCGAACCGAGCACCGCGATTCAACAACCCATAATTGCCAATCACATTCGCAATAGTTCGACGCCGGTGACCAACAACCACGTACGTAATGTCTTAGTACCCACGACAACCAACTTACGAAATTCCGTACAATCGGTACCGTCGACGAACGTGACGATTAATCAAAGTAGCTCCGGTTCGTCGACCAATATTAGTTGTGCCAACATCGTCTCGATCTTAAGCCACCATCGCCATAGCACTCAAGACATTCCCAATTATATGCCAAATAGTTTGAGAAGCGCCTCGGTTCCCAAATCGCTAACACAGAACATAGGTGAAAGTAGTACCACGACTTTGAATATTACAAATCAACAAAGTAGAGTGCCCATTAATGTCACCGCCGTAGATGTTAATTTTTATCGAGCAGTTCCAGTTACCGTTGTTTCGAACGTGCCCACAATACAGTGCATAAATAATGTCTCGAGCGAAACGGGTAATAGCGTTTCGAACGTTAACATCGTTCAGGCCATGCCACCCACTTCGTCCGACGTAATTCCCGTAGTGTGTCCCGACGTATCGGTTCGAACTGCCCAAACGGCCCAAACCGTTCGGGAAGAAGTGCCCGCGAGAACTTTTATTTCGACGGAAGCACAAACCGACGATTTAGTAGGATCCACCTCGATACACGGTGCCGATAGGGCTTTAAGTAGGGAACAGAGACGTCGGGAGCGGCGCGAACGTCGTCACTTACAACGATTAAATAACGGACACCATCAACACGGAGGTGCGGCGCGCGATCGTCTTCCCGACTTGTTGAGCAACCACATGCCACCTCCTTACGCCTCCAGTCATAACATTAACAACATATCTGCAGTATCTCCTAGTAATTCGTTACCTGGACCTATAGTTTCCAATTTAGTAGTGCCTAGTGGTGTCGTGGGAAATCAAGTAGTGCCTAGTGGTGTAGTGACTAATCACGTAGTTGTGCCCTTCTCGTCGGGTCAATTACCACTCGTGCAACCTGCTCCAGTTGCAGTTTCGGTATCCTCGCCGGCTGGATGTAGATTTCCGTTTCCAACGGCCGGTTTCAGACGGTGAGTTTTGGTGTATGTAATTGATTAGGGGGCGTATTTGTTTTACGTTTAATTATATAAATTATTCATTTTATTATAACTTTCAATTTATTATTTGCCCGAACAACATTCAAATTGTATACATCTTTATCGAGATGGATTGCGATTTTAATGGACTGTATAAATTAAAAAGCTCTTAAAAGAGAAAAGATAGTGGAATATAGTGCATGCAGTTAGATGAACGATTATTTAGAACGAGCTTTGCCAAAGGATTAGGTTAGAATAATTTTGAGACATTATAAGCGGCGCTTCTCAAACTCAAACAAGTCGTTGTGATTGGTTTTCAAGCCCGATGAGGCGACAGACGCACGGACCACGTGATTTTTCATCGGTCATCTGTGATCGTGACGAGACAAACCGTCGTGATCGAACGTCATGTTTGTCAAGATATGACCGATGAAAATCACGAGGTCTGTGGGCGACTTTATTCACTAGGACGACGTATGGCCGATGAGCCGCGTAACCGACGAGGTTAGATTCCATCTTTCTTGTGGGAATACCATCTATTTTGAGACTTCTGTTTATTGATTTTTTCTACTAAAAGCGTCGCACAAGTCACGAATGTTTATGCGGGCGACCTAAAATTAGTCGTTTTTGACAAAATCAGGGGAATTTTTGGATGAAAATGATAAAGTTCGAGAATTACCGTGTGTTGTACTAGTCATCAATTTTTCGTCAGTTACTAGCTTATGCCTATTATGTTATAAAACTTATTCTAAAATTATGTATTTCGGTTTTTTGTTTAATTTTTCAAAGCCAAACAAAAGCTCGAGTTTTCGTCGGGCCATTCGGGATAGCTACTACCACCATCTGCAACTACCATTTTGTAAATGAAAGCACAGATCTGATTTATGACTAGATAAATGTGAAAGCTACCCACCATTATTTGTTTAGCCGAGAGTGGCTCGGGTGACAGAAACCTGGAGTTTGCCTTGAGCGTCATCCTTTTTGGATTCGAAAATTGAATGAAAACACGTAAACATTTTTGTGTCATTTCGACCGTATGTTTTGTTTATCGATTCGATAATTAGAAAGAAAAATATTTTCGCTAGTTCCGCTCGATTAAGCTTATCGTTTTTTCGCGATTCTCTCTTCTTACCACATCCTTTTCGTTCATCGCCGAACTTATTAAAGAAACGAAAGATCGTAAGATAATAATGTGTTAATCGGTAGTAACGTATATGATGCCGAAGAATAAATTAATGATTGATCATCGTACATTTGCGTTACTTAAATAATTCATCAATCTTACTTATGCTTTTCTCTTGACAAAGCGAAACAAAAGAAAAAAGGTTAAGAGATTTCTCATAATGTAAGATGCCGGTTGACACGCTTCTCATTTTTGTACTCGCATAATCAATACCTCACTGTCTTCCAGAGTTTACTTCATGTTCTAAAACAAAACAAAGATATTTCTTTTATCATAATTAAACGAGCGTGTGAAAAATACAAACTAATTACTACTGCGCGTTTTTCTTCTTATTTTTAACTCTACTAATTATTCGGATATAGTAAACCAAACTCTTGGCGTTTTTGACCTGTTTACACGTTGGCTCGGAACCGGCGTCAAAATCGAAAAACAACTCGATGGTTCACTTTTGTTCGTGTTCGACATCTCAACTCGTTACAGATTTTTACAGAAGACCATCATCTCTTCTTTTGTATTCTCCACTACAATTATATTACTTTATAAACAGAATAAACTGCTTATTGTTGGAATGTACAGTCGAGGAAATAATTATTGGTCACACTTTACGTTATTTGGCGAATATTTTATAGTTGTTACATCACTCGATTTTTATGCCATTTTCTGCTAAAACGTACTGGTGATATGATAATCACTAGCACCCAACAAATTTTTCTATGACTGTACTTGGTGGGCTTGTCGTCCAAAAGCTATAAACGACGCCCAAAAATTTATATTTCGCGATACTTCCAATCGAGTCCCCTGAAACCAACTCGACCCATTTGGGGTCGTAGCCAACTGGCGTAATTATCCGAGAAGCTTCCTTGGTTTTGAATGAATGTTGTGACAAAAGTCCCATTTTCTTTGCACCGAAATATTTCTTAAATAAGTAAGTACGTACTTCGCGTTGCTAATTAAGAGCCATTAAGTAACTGAAACGATCAGAAGGGCAATTTTTGTAATTGGAATTAAATTTGTTGTTGATTCAACTTTAGTATTAAATAATATAGAAACCTCTCTCGAGATATCGTGCTTCTATTTATTTTGTAACGATTTTAACATTAGTTAATCTGGGTGTGCCGTGATACGCGTATAATGTTATAAGGTGAATACAAACGATAAAAGGAAAAATATTTTGCGGTATACGAAGAGTGTACGAAATAGTTGAAACAAAAGCATCCGGGATTTCGTGCTTTAATTTATTTTGTAATAATTAGGGAACATTAGGGTTCTCAATTCTCTCGTGCTTTAGTATAAGACAATAAATGCAGTGGAATGTAATAGTAGCAGAACTAGGCAAGATACCGAATGGGTTTTTGCTTAAGAACGTTGTACGTCACAAATTACCGCAAATGTAACAAGACTGGCAAGGAGAAAATTTACAAATAAAACGTTCGAATCGAAATTAAATGCTCGGCTTAGTATCGTCCCTTACTAAAGGCAGACAGGGCTGTCGTCGAAAAACTATGTTTTATGAAGTACCGACTTGTTATTAATTTCCACTGCAAAGTATCTTTCACGTATGAATTCTGGAGTTCATCCTACATGTGGGATGGCTCGAGATCTGATGGGCACGGGGAGGCCGCTTGGAGGTAGTACAATAGGCCCGATTAAGTGGCCTAAGTGCAGGGAGCTTGCTCCCCCTCTTTAATAATCCAGATCCTTCTTCACGTTATGTGTATGTTTGTAAGTCCGTCCGTCTGTTCGGTCGAAAATTCTTTAGAAAAGAGTCTGGGATGGCTCATTTTCGCGTCTGATGTGTAACGTGCTATTCTCATTGCCGAAAATGGAAAAACTGGTCTTTAAAATACCTCTATTATACCGGGTGTTTATTAAAGGCAAGATTTTAAAAAAAATGTCGAGCTATAAATAAACATAAAGTGAAAGTATATATCTTTCGCGTGTTTAATTATTCCGAAAGGGATATAGGTATGGGTGTGGTGATAGTTTTAAAGTTCAGAAGTATTAATCGTAATAATTAATTTGCTTGGCTATCCGATTTAAAAGTGGCGAATAACAATAAAGTAATTGTATTAGTTAACAAATTACGCAAAACTCGGTTAAATTATAAGATGTTACGTTAAGCATCTTTAGTTGCTAAACCAGGCAAGTTTTAAATTGAAACTAAACAAAACTATGAGGAAATAATGGATAATTCTAGTTTTCGCAAACTTCTTTATATTTTAAATTGAATTTTAGCAGCGAGTTGTGCGAATATAAATTTTAATAAAATGCAAAAACTTTCTAATTTTAATTACCTAAAATGGAAAATTATTTCAATTTTAATGGCGAATATTGTGCATGGCGCTGGATACGATTGTTGTTTCCACTATTCTGGTTATGTCATCCGTTTTCAAAACTTGACAACCGAGTTAAGGTATGCAGGTTTAGGTTTACTCCGGTTTTTACTCTGTTTACATGTGACAACATTGGAAGGACAAACGACAGCTGCTTTTTGGGGGTGAAATATCGACTATCTCTCTTCGTGTCATATTTTGTATTATTAATTTACCCTACGCTAATTACACCGAGTTGCATTAAAAATTTCGTTCCGAATATTCTTTTCATTATTTTTTATTAAAATTCCGCCCAAAATTCTGTTTTTCTCCTAATTATTTTTTATTTGCAAAACAAATTTTTGTCTAAACTTAATTCCTGTCCGAATTTCTTTTTCAAAATTAAAAAAATATACATATTCGTATACCGAAAAAATTCCGAGACATACAAAAATTATGTGATAGAACCTATATTACTTAGTATTTAAATTTCATAATTACTTTGAAAATTTAGACTTTTAGAGTGTGTGATTTTATAGTAATATGGCTCGAAATTTTTCGCCAATTCTTTTTGAAAAATTTTTTTATTAGTACATAGTACCTATAGGTACTTCAACGACTATTTATAAAATTCGTCAAATACCTACTTTAATCATTTTTCATCGGTGGGCTGACTGTGGGATCTAACTGCAGAACACATTAAGACAATAACAGGACTTTCGTGTAATAAATTTTTTAATTCTCTTTGACTTTAGCGTGCTTTTAAGTGCATTATTTTCTTTAGTTTTTGCTCTTCTTAGTTCTCAGCAGAGTGCTAGCTTTACACATTTCTAAGTAGAAAAGCGTTCCAGTTTTAGAGGACTCTAAAACTCCATTAGCACACCATAGGCAGATAAATTATTAACATAAAAAATGAGCTGTTAAAGCGTATGAAAACTCTGCATTAGCTCGTATTCGAAGTCATTAAGAAAAACATCGGCGAGTCAGTTATGGTAGGAGAAAAGCGCGTGGAAGACATTTGAGCGGATATTGATTGTAAATCGACGATTACAAACGGAGGAGGAGATTATAACTCTCTAGTGAGTATGATGCGAGACCAGACGTACATACAAAGATGCAACTCACATAAATTCGAGGCAAGAGAGAATACATATTTACTTGAATTGTTTTTACATCCTGAATCCATTTCTCATCACGACTTCCTTACCGTTGTCGGTTCTTAAAGTGCGCATCGTAGTAGCTACACCGCTATACACAAATGACATGCATGAAATTTACAAATGTAATAATTAATGTCTACCAACCTTTCTACAGTGCCGATATTTTTGTCTCAACTGAATACGAAAAGTTTTTTTGCAGCTGATATACGATATGCCCCATTTATTACGTGCATATAACGATGCCGATGATATAGATCTGATCAATATAATGAGGGTGTTTAAAAAATGAAAGGGAATGCCAAGAATGGGACCTACAAGACAAAACACCTATGTATATGACCGAACAGGCATCTACGACCAGACCATCGCAGTCCCAGCGGTGTGGCTAAAAAAATACTTTTGATGGAACGCTATTCGATTCAGAAACTATTGATCTGGCTATGTGCGCCTATATCCGCGTAAGTGAACGACTTTCACAGTTCAAACTACACAAGTACTAGAGAGCTGAGGTTTGAAACGTCTACGGAACTCTGAGAGTAGACTCAGAAAATTAAACTTTAGTCTCGTATAACAACTCCTGCAACCCGCGTTCTCGTCTTCCGCAAAAATCTAAAAATGTGAAGATAATTGGGTGAGATTTGGCATATAGATGTACATAATATTAGATGACCACTCGGGGTTGTAACTCGTACCATTGTATATTTTTCTTTGAGGAAAGCAAAACCAAACTGGGGAACATTTCCTCATATTTCCTTAACTAATAACAGCCTGTAATGTGCTGTAAGAAATACTGTGCTCTAAGAATAATTTGGAATTCAGACCCTTCAAGTTGTTTTTATTTGTGTCTCAATTACAATTTTATTAGAGTTTTCAATTTGAAGATCCTGAAACCACTGCTTTGTCTTCCAAGGTAAAACAATTCAGTCAAAACACAATTCACTCGAGTTTGCTCACAGCAGAAATACCTTTTCAGAAAAAAGTTTGCGGTTTTATAATATTTTCTTGTTTTTTTCTGCACCAACTTTTTATCTACGTGTATATCGAGGTCCTCGCCTTTTTCTTTCAGATAGCATTCACCACTGTGATGGCCATCAATAATGGTTATTGAAGACGATCCTCTAGGTTAAGTACTCAAGGTTATAGTTGAGTAGGTGAGAGTTTTTTACTTCTACCTAAATAAATAATTTTGCGGGATTTGTAAAGAATTTATTGCAAATTTCAAATTCTAATTCTGAATTTTGTGTTTATATCTGTTGATCTGTAGAATTTATATTTTTACACTTACAGTTATTGATTTGCCCCTAATACGTAACCATATACTTTTATTTCATATAAAACCATCCCAATCTTCTTACCCCTAAACTAAACATGTACTTACTACATATTTATTTCCTGGTGGATATTGTCTTCTTTTACAACATTAACAAAATTAACATAATTTACTTACTAATCTGATACGTACCTATCGTGTGTCGGGATATTTTAAAAATAACTTCCCGACTTGAATTAAAGGGTTTTAATGGCAGTCTTCCTTTCACAGCCTTGTCTTATTACATTAGTCGCTACCAGTGGCGGTCTATCAATTTCAAAATTAAGGAGACTAAAGAAAACCCGCCGAGCGGAGAGAGGAAAAGAGCGCCTCGTAGGCAAAGAGGGACGTAGCCGAATTTACTTTTTGTGAAAAGTGTCAAGTTGGTTTTAGTTTCAAATAACACTGCATATTCTCATTTTATGTTTTCTCTTTCTTCTTTTGTTTTAGGTTAGGGAGGTCGAGCCTTCCTAGCCTCTTCTGAAAAGGCTGTTTCGCTGTTTCGCCACTGTTTCAAAATTGAAGATGCTAAAGAAAACTTGCCGAGCGGAGCGAGGCAAAGAGTTCGCGCTGCTAAAAGGGAGCGTGGCCTAATTTAGTTTTTGTGAAAATAGTCAAGTTTGTGTTAGTTTCAAATAACACTGCTCACTGTAAATTTTATGTTTTCTCTTTCTTCTTTCATTTTTGGTTAGGGAGGCTGAGCCTCCCTTAGTCTCTTCTGAAAAGCCGTCACTGGTCGCTACCGTGGTCGTTACACGTTTGTTGCTCTTTAAGTAGGCTTCAAGTGGTCCGCGTACTTCAATAACTGGTCGAGCCCTTTTCTATTAAGACGTGTAACAAGTTTTGTTTCAATCAATAAATGGTCGCCTTAGAAAAGTAATTTAGCGTAGTATAGAGAAGATGAAAAAAAAGTTTACATCAAAAACTTGGAATACCGATCGAAGGTTCTGTTTCAATGTTAAAACATTGAAATTACTTCCTTAATTTAACAGTAATCGGTCAAGCGTAATTTACAGATTACCAAGTGTAAAAATACGTACATAATTACTCGTCGAAGCGTATCGAAATCCTTCTTCTTCGTTCTTCCATGGGATTAAACTGATTAGAGAAAGTGTTAGAAATATATTTAAAGCACAATTTCACGCAAATTTTAATTGCGCGAGTTAATAAACTATCGCGTTTCATTTCGATTATTGTAATTCTGATTTAAGTAACGTACAGACGATTTAACAACGAGTAGTGCAAGTGAAAATTCCGCTAATATATTCGAAAAAGAGTTTTCCTTTACTTTTGTATTCGACAAAATTTCGTTGAACTTAACACCCTTATCAAATGAAATTGAATTTAATGTAAGCAATTACTGCTAGAAATTGAATTTTTCTAAGTGAGAATTTTTCATTTAGGGGTAGGAAAAAAGTACTAAAAAATAACTAAGTGTTAGGTATACATTTTTTTACATTTTTTATAAAGATTAGCGCACTCTTGCAAATAGGCAATTTAGCTTGGAGTTAAAAACTATGAAGCTATTTCTGGATAAAAACATTTTAAATTCCATCACCGCACCTATCTTGCATTTCCTCAGGGGTTGTAATCTGGGACGCACTTAGGGGGTTTAAAGTTTAGGATAAAAGGATATCGAGTGTCCCTGGCATAATTTTTTATATGAGAGAGAGGGGAAAGGGGATTTTATATTTTGATGGTAGAAAATACGTAGAGGAAATTGTGCGTTTTGTTTTTCAATTGTTCAATTCATTTTTGCCCATTTCGTTATTTATTAGCCGAGTGGGCGTGTGTAAAGAACAAATAATTTACTAACGTTTTATACGATAGTCGAATTAAAAATTGAACAGGAAAATCTGTGGCTTTTAACAGATATCGGAAAAAGTAGCAGATTGTTAGCCATCGGCCATTATTCAACTTGGCCCCAATTCTTCGTGTCTCGCATCGAAGAGTATTGACACCTTGTACATACAATTATAGCTATTAATCACCAATAATAATTAGCAAATTACGTGCGAACTATCAGACTCGAAACTTTATCGTGACAGTTGACAATATTAATTATACACAGGGTAGGTACTAATACAATTTTCGTACCGAACAATAAACCTCGAGGAAAATGAGATCCGTACTATAATACCAATATACCCAATGAGGTTTCTATTTACGCCGAAATATTCCTTGCCATTTTTTAAAACTTCAAGTGTATAATTAACGGTCATGGTTTGTTGAAGACGTTTCTCGTTAAAAAAAACCTGTTGATCTTAATTTCTAGTTGAGCGTTGAGCTATCCAGCTTATTGGGGAATACAATATATTGACAGTATTAATAATAATATATTTATTGCCAATAGACCAAATAAAAGATGGTACACGAAACTCGTTTATACAGGGTGTCCCGTAACACTAAAGGTGCAAAAACTCTCTCCAAAATAGTTATAATCAATTTTATCGAACGGTAAGTGGCAATTTTCTAGCCTTCTAGATTGAAAAAATTAAACCATAATCAAAACATTGAGACACAAAAACCTCTTTTTCTCCAAAATTATAGGAGATAAGCGATTTTTAAAAGAGACGTAAAATGTCTAAAATTGATAAGGCTTTCATAGAAAAAAACACTTAAAGTACATAAACCACCCCTAAAAAAATTTGAATCAATTTAATTCAACGGTAAGGGTAGTTTTTACCCTTAGAGATTTTCAGTCGACATTTTGTGCACACCCAAAAGTTGCACTTCAATTAAAATGCCCACATACCAAATTTTATCAAAATCCAACTAGGCATACTTGAGTTATTAAAGAAAAACGAAAATTTTTCTTCAACTTCAAAGAGCCCTTACGGGCCAACGAAGCGTTTTGGGATATAGGTAAGTTTGGTTTAATCGACTTATTTTGATCTCAGCAATATGTGGTAGTTATATTTCCGTGTAATAACGGGACACCCTGTACAGTAAAACGATTTACAGATTAAAAATTACCTCAAGTCTCTCCTGAAAGCATCGAGAGTCACAGATGCCATAATATCTAATCCTGGATTCGACCAGCGATAAGGACGAGTCTGCAAGTTGTTTACGGTTTACAACTGTTTTTCAATTTCTAAGCAAGTAGCTTATAGAGTCGAGCCTACGCGCCAGAAAACCGCAATGCTCCTCCAGTCAAGATTTTTGTCCATCGTAACACCAAAGGAGCCTAAAATAGTTCTCTGGGTCAATTTCAAAGTCGTTTATTTTTACGTCGAGTTCCATACCGGACTTATTTTGAATATGATGGAATCTAATGCCTTACTTCAAAAACCAATCACAGCCATATCTGAAAAAATCCGAGAGCACTTCTGCTCCAGAACGTCACAACTACCAGAAGACATCAACAATGAGGTATCATCGTCAATTAAAGTCATCTGGTGAGTGGTGAGAGTTAATTCAATAACCAACATTTGTGCCTCGTAGAAATTGCGAAGATCTCGACCTAATGGAAGCCGACCTCGAATAAGAAGATTTCTGCAAGTAATAAGACAAATCATAACGTAACTCGAACATCGAGATAGGCTTGGCCGCTTACAACCAATGATTTTGATGAAAGAGACGAAGAAGCTAAGATTTTTTCACAACATTTCCGAGCAAAGGGGTCGTAAATTTCAAACTCGCTTAAAAATGTTTCTTTAACCGGTCCTTACACACTAAACTAAATGGAAGAAACTTCACACTTCTTATAAAGGACGCCCACATCGATTGACGATTACCTCCTTTTTGGAATAGGGAAGTTTGTACTAACTTTGGTTTTATAACTTTTTATTTTTGATCTTGTAATGAGCTTCTGATGTTAAGCCAACGACGAACTTGTATTAGAAGATTATGGACCGCTGCGATTCCTTGTTTGTTTTGTTTTTGGCAAGAGCTTTAAAATGAATTTTTAACTAACGTTTTAAATTTAAATTATGTCATCTACTATGTAGAGGCGCGATTATGTAGTTTTATGTGTAATTGCGTCAAAATTCATAAAGTGGAACCACACGAGATGGATTGTGTGGAAATTATGGCACAACAAAAAAAATCATTCGAAAATGATACGAGTTGTGAGTTTAGTGAATTGCATTTAATTTTGCAGAGCTGGCTACTTACACTTTCTAATGTTTACGCGTTCATATTATTTATGTAAAATTACGATAGAAGAAGTTTTCTCATCGATAAATAAATGGCGAAGCGAGAAATTTACCCGTGTACTCTTTTAAACGGAAGTAACGAAACTAATTACGAGGTTTTTAGTTGCGGTTGACATTTTTTGGGGTCAAATTTGAAATGGTATTTTTTTATCTAAAAATAATTAATTAGAGCTATATAAATTTGGTCCGACCTCTCGACGATATTGGAGCGAAACGTGGAGTATAAAATGTAAAATATTACAACTCCCAGAAGATTAATATAAATGGATTAATACGTTCTGGCCTCTGTTTGCTGTCTGTCTCTTACGCTCGACTTCGTTAAGGTTCTACTGCACTCAATTTATATTTCTATTTTGACCATAATACGGAATTTTAAAATACGCCTAATTTCGAGCAACCTGAGTAACATTTTAACCCTCTGGCAATTTTTCCCTTGCTAGATAATATACCTGACACTCTTCTGGGGTTTCTATTGTATTCAAATTTTAGTAAATAAAAACAGAATTTTACGATTTTACGTTTTAGTTTAGAATTATGACCAAAAACTTATACTTTGGAAAAAATATTTTTGTGTTAGGTAAATTAAATATAAAAATTCGAAAGTAGAGACCTATTACAGCAATATTTTAGTCTTACTGCATTTTCACTTTTTCGTTATCTTCGTCTACTACTTTAAAAAGTATTATGATCGAAAAAAATAATTTTTTTAAATGTAATTTCTTGACAATGTGGCTCCCTCCCCCCCTAATCCAAAACGCTAAAAAATCAAAACTCTTAGAAAATGTCTGTCGGGGAGGATGAGTGTGTATGTACCTAACTCCGTCAAATAAAAACTACTAAAACGATTTTGTTGAAATTTGGTTTCGGCCACTTTAACAAAATTTCATCAACAAAATAAACTTTTAAACGAATTCAATATAAAGTGGCCCAAAATAAGGGGGTTATTTTGGACGCATTTCGGAAAATTTTGACCCACAGTATTTATACTCGGTTATAAGTTAGTACACATGGGCCCTAATTTAAAAAATACCTTTTCAAATTTTTACTGCCAGCCTACCCGTATAATACCAGTATAACGATTGGCCCATTTTCTAGTTTTTTATTATAACTTCTTGGAGATAATTATTATACTATATTATAAAAATCTAAAATAAGAATGTACCTACATATAAGCAAAATAGAGAGCTTTAGTTTTGATATAGTCGATTTTTAAAATAATTTCTAAATTGACTACTTTTAAAGCACCAAAGTTGACTAAATACCGACGATTGGCTGTCAAATGCTACCAAACATAAAATTTTAACTTCCGGTTTAATTGGAAAATATTCTTTCATATATTTTCAACGCGTACAAAAGAGTCCTATTATGGCCACATCCCACATCAAAAGTAGACGAAGTCAATGAAAAAATAATAGTTGATAGGAATAGAATTCGATTACAACATTTTTTAGAATCAACTTCCTCTAGCGGTTAAACAAGAAGAAGTCTCCACTAACATTCTTGATCTAAATGATAAATATTGATTCAAACTGACATTTTTTGTTCTTTCAAAAATCGCGGTGCCGTTTCGAAAATCAAATTTTTCAGTTTTGCGGTCCTTAATGTAAGAGTTGCATAAAAAAATACACAGTTGTCAGAAATGTTTTCCGCGTTGCTGGAAGTTCTAAAATAAAAGAGCAATTTTTAAAAATTGCGGATACGATACTCTAAGGCCCAGTTGTATAAAACGAAATAATCTCGGGGTCAGAGTTAACTCCACGATCTGAATATAAGGTTAGATCGTAGCGGGGATTTATAAGTTTAGATCGTAGCGGGGATTAGATTAGGTTAGCCCCTAGGCACTTGGTTCAGGGTTAACCCGTCCATTCTCTAGAGTCAAATACATTTCTATTTAACTCAGAATTAGTTGTTGATTTAGGTTGATCGTGGAGTTAACTCTGACTCCGAGATTTGCTTGTTTATACAACTGGGCCTAAATCGGAAAAGTTTAAATAAAATAAATGTTTGTTTTTGAAAGAGCTGCAAGCCTTATGTCTTGTCTAAGTCGAGTCGATACACCCTGTGTATTTCTGTTTATAAATTTTTATAATATTAATTATCTGTAAAGTTACAATACAAAAACTAATACAAAAGAGGACGACCGAAAGGATATTTTTTTGATTAGGGATGATGTCAACTAACTTCTATAGCCTAGTATAACTATTATGGGTAAAAATTTTACAAAGTACCACCAAAATAACTTCCGCATCTTGGACCACCCTGTATCCATTTAATTTAATTTATAAGCTTTAATTAGTTTTTGTTTCATAGCGTTACACATACACCACGTCCATCCATCCACAGCCTGGTAGAATTTTTCTAAGTAATTCGTTTTTTTCATTTTTGAATTTAGAGGGACCAGAAACGTGAAGAAATTAAATTTTACAAAAAATAATTTTTCTGGAAGTCGTCGAAAATAAGAAAGATAATTTCACTTCGACACCTTATTGTCGCAGGTACCTAGCAAAAGGATTACAAAAGTGTTTGGTCTATCGTAATTGCTTTATGACCCACCTTTGTACAAAAATTTGTATTATGAGCTAAAGGGATACCAGATGTTAAAATTTGTGTCAAGTTTACGCTCAAAAGTTAAAAATTTCTCTGTTTTTAATTTTGTTTTTATTGATTTTAATTAAAACTCTGCAAGTTGAAAAAAAAGTAAAAATAGGTATCGATGCAGATGATTCTGTTCTCCATGTCTGCCAAATTTCAGGAGAAAAGAAGCAGACCGAGGGACAAAATCTGAAAATTATGTTTTAGGGTTTTTAATTAATAATTAAATAATAAATGAGTTATAAAGGAATTTAACATCGGATCTCGATAGATAAATGTAGTATAAATCCATTAAAATTGCGAGAAACGCTTCAAACTAAAATATGTGGCTAAAAAATGAGATAGAAATTTGCATTGGTTCGACTAAAATTACCAGAAATCATTTTGTTTATATCAAATTTGATCAAAAATGAATTATTTCTAATAAAAACGGAATTGTCACAAGAATGGAGACTTAATTTTTGTACACTTTGATATAAAAATTAAGATGAAATTTGAATTTGTCGAGCTTAAAAGTGAGGTCTAGTAAAAACAGTTTTTTATTAATAACAAAAAATCTACGCATGTTTTTGAAACGAAAGTTTGACACAAGAAAAGAGCACATCAAATTCTATAGATAAAAAATTCGAGCGATACTTTAAATCCAAAATTGAGACTGAAAAGTTAGGTCGCGTTTACGTTATTTTTCCCTATACCGGACAAGTGGTGCAGTAGAGCCTTAAGCATCTGCATGATGCCCCAAAACGCAAATTTAGATAATTTTGTTGGACTAGATCCAAAAACTTCTAGTACTAGCCGAAAAAAAGATTAGTTTGACAACGTGAATTTAATTAAGTGGTTTTTGTGAACAACAAAAACAATTTCACTTCCTCGAGAGTATTTTGAAAAGAAGAAAAAACACGTGGGTTCGTGAGTATGTAGGGCATCGATGAAAGTAGAAAATCGTCTTCGAAAACATTTTTAACTTTAATAAGCACAAAAATAAATGAAAATCTTCCGTTCTCGAAACGACGAGCAATAAAATTTTCTGCTCAATTAGTTTTGCATTATTTATAACAAACTATAAAAACTTTTTACTTATCACTAGCACTTTTATCGATGTCGTGGGATTAAAAACCACAAGGGCTTTCTAAAAACCACGCAATCTGACTGCGTTTGGTTTTCGTATTAAAAGGAAAAATTTATTCATATTTGAAAATTCCAATAAAAATTTTATTGCAATTCTCGTGTGAATGTGTCCGAAATAGTTTATATCGAGGAAAAATTAGTTTTTCTTTGTGTCCTCGGAAGCAGCTGCTTTTAGTTTAATCAAATAACCAAATATGTACGTTAAGTGGTTTTATTTCTTTGTGTCGGTGAGGCAATCTCGCGGAGACATAAGACGTAACATATAATTACTACGTACATTAAGGGACACGACACACGAGTTAATAGTGTTCCAACTACGCCGAATACGTTTTTCTTACGATTTGTTATTTCCGCATAAAAAACGGAGTAAAATTTTTCGACGTCGACATTTGGCGAGTTTTGTTTTATTGGATAAACCTTTGAGTATTCTAAATCAAAATCATTTGTTTCACTTCGTGATGGCGTTACTTTTATAAGGAGCGAGCTTTTATGAATTTATTGTGGCTGTTTTTTGTTTCAGTTTTCCTTTATTGAAGTTTTGAAACGTATACAAATTAAATAGATTCGAGCACGATTTATGGGGATATTATATTGAAAAGCCTTTTAATATCGCAGTGCAAGTATTAGAAATCGATAGTTTTGAGGTGTTGCTTTTCATTTTCCACGCCATTTCATTCTTTAGAGTTGGCTTTCATTCTTTTGTTGCTGTACGCAGTGGCCTAAATAACGGTCCCGCAGGGCCCGCCTTAGGGGAGGCCCACAAACAAAAGGGGCCCCGGTTAGATTGTATCATTAAGAGATTTTTACTTAAAACTGCAAAAAAAATATTGAAACTTGGGAATGAATTTTAGAAACGAAAGCAACTGAGCTAACTAAACCTCGCCGAGGGGCATTCTCTGCTAATAATAATTTTTTTAGTAGTAATTTAATAATTTTAATCACGTGTACTCTGACTACTGACTAGGTAAATATAAGTGTTACATTGGATGTCTTTAGCGGGCAAAACTATTAAAGTAATCGGTCAACTATTAGCTACATTTTTGAATTTCAGAATTTTGATACTCGCATTCGTTTGTGCTGATTTGTGCTCGAGTTGCAGCGTTTGTGCTGCAAAGCTCTATAATAGGAGATATTCGAATTTCAAATTGGGGGTGCTGGGGAAACGACAGCAATCCCACTTCTGAATTACCAAATTTTGATAAGAGCAGCTCGTTTGTGCTAATTTGTGCCCGGTTTTCAGCGTTTCTGCTGCAAAGCCCTAGGCGCTATTTCAATTTTAAATTTGAGATACCATTTCCCCAAATTTCTAAATTTTGATAATGACACCCCAATTTGAAATAGAAATATTTCTTAGGGATTTACATCAGAAACGCTGAAAATCTAGCACAAATAGCACAAACGAATGCCAGTATCTAAATTTCGAAATTCAAAAGTGGGGGTGCTGGGAAAATGCAGCTCAGTCTGCTCACTATGCTGCTCTCTATGTTGAGTATGCTGACATTCAGCTGCTTACAATCCGCTAAACCGTATGCTGAGCTGAGAGTCAGTACGACAGCACTCTGAAATTTTGACATCTCAAAATTGTTTTTCGGGTGAATGTACAGCTACGCTTTACCACACCAAATTCGCTGTATATTACTAAGAAGGAAAGTTTCAGATATACCTATGACATCTTTTAGTTGATTGATATTAAACAATAGCGAAATAAACCGAACCCTTTTAATAGTATTATGTGACCTTTTTTCCAAATTTAATTTTGTGTATGTATCCTAAGATAGAACAATCCCAACCTTTTAGTTAGTTTCTTTGGTTTCTGTTAACCTTCATCAAGTAAATTTTCGTCGATGTGCATGTACCTAACTTTTAAAAAGTGGTACGAGTTATTTATAAGATATAAGGATCGCTGTCGGTAAGGTACCTACCCTTATCAAAATACGAAAATACCTATTATATCGCGAATAAAGATATACTTATAAAGGTAACTCAATAATGAAATAGGGAATTAACTTCTTTCGTGACCGTAAAATGTTTTATTATATATTTAAATCGATATAAGCACTTGAAAAGTAGAGCATCTTTTTTAAGTGTCCCCGTATCAAATTTAATTTATTCACGTACGACACGACATTGTTAGAGAAATTACTTAACATATACGAAGATAAAAATGAGTAGTTAGGTAAGCTCGAGTATGTGCTCGACCTTAACCCGGAAAATGTTGAGATTTTTACTCTAAAATCTAAGCACGTACTTACCGCAATCGCCACTTAAAGAGAATATAAAAAGATTTAAATAAAACTATTAACCGAATTCATAATTGCCTTTTATATGGGGGTTCTTTTGCCAAAAATTACGATGTATAAAAGTAAAACTACACAAAAGCTTCGTTTTCGTAAAAAGGGACCCCCTAATGGTGCGGGTGTAAGGATCAAGATCTTTTTCTAGAGCCACATATATAGGGGAAACATGTCCAGGTATAAAATTGACCCCCGAAAGAAAACATGTACCCACAAGTTGCTACTAAAAAGGTTCTTTTGATAACGATTTGGAATTCTTCTATTTGGCCGTTCGTAGGTTGATTTTGATAAATCCTTTATACGCGACGCTTTTGAAAAGCTTCTAAATTCTTTCAATTTGCAACATGTCGCAATGCACCAAATTTATCATTAGGTTTTTAAAGATAGTCGATCACGAACCGAGTATCTTATAGAAGTAACAGAGGTATTTAATTGACGTTAACAGATTTACCGTTATTTCTTAAGACTTAAATTGTTCAACTTCCTACATCACGTTAAATCGATTTGAATATGTATTAAGAAACTCGACGATCAAATTAATGAACTAATTTTCAAAAACGCCCGTAACGAAACTGCTAAAAATTAAAATTTAACTCGTAAGAAATAAATAATCGTATTTACCTAATATTAGAATATTTATTGTAGAATAGAATTATTGATTCATTTATTGGCAATAGAAAAGTGAATTTTAGCTCTTGTCATGGATAATTTCTAATACTACGCAAATAATATTCAATAATCTTTGGGAGAACTTTCCTCTGTTCCACATTTTCAGAAAAATAATACCTAGGTATCTAACCCAAGTAGTTCAAGGGGTAGTTATGATTTTTTGGTATGTTGTTCTTACGGATAACAATAACAAATAGTAAATCCAAGTGTTGGTCCTCGGCGGACCTCCGGAGCTTTGTCAAAAATCCAAGAAACCACGAAATTATTTACTTTTTCTCAGTGTGTCAATTTTGACCCCGAAGGATTAATTTTTCGGCAAAGCACTTTCTAAAAGTAGACTAAATTTCCTACAATTTGAGACCGGAGTGCTATCTGTTCTCTGTAGACCTAATCTTTGGATCTTTGTCAACAATCCAAAAATATATACGATTTAGTTTTAGATTTTTGACAAAGATGGGTTATTTATATAATTTGCATCTAATGGGGTAGTTACTAGTTACAATAATAAATCCAAATTTTGGTCTGCGCGGACCTCCGAATCTTTGTCAAAAATCCAAAACTAAATCGTAAATATTTTTGGATATTTGACAAAGATCCGGAAGTCCATCTAGTCCGAAAACTTGAATTTAACGTTAGCCCTCCGTTATAGACAACATACCCAAAAATCAGAAATACCCCATTTGATGAAATCCCAAAAATGTACTGTAATAAGAAAAATTACTATTAGTATACTTTAGGTAATTGAATGGTAATCTGTTTATTAAAATTTTCAAACATCGGCTCGTGTGACTGACCTAAATCTCAAACTGGATTACATAATCGAAAATTCAATTATTATTAAAAATGGATAATAACAGGTAGGTACTCAAAATGGAAAATGAATATCGTAGATCAGTTGAGATATTATTAAGATTTGGACTTATACCTATGACCCCAGAAGCCCAATTATGGAATTATGCCTTTATTGTCTTTTATAAAAGGTTGCACATTTCTCGCTTACAAATTATTATCGTTGTAATCGCTAACAAAAAGTAAGAAATGAGTAGATACGCAAATTATTTTATTTCAAAAGGTCGAATTCAGCAGAAATTGTTGCTGCGCTTATAATTTTATAGCTAATAGAAGACGGGTTCTTATAATAATTTTCAACGAGACGTTACAAATTTTTCTAGTAAGCTACCGATCCAAAGTAAAATAGTCTAGCGCTAGTTTTAGAGATTAGATATTACCGACAATGAAAGTATAAATTTTCGCCACCATAAGGCTATAATTTCTTAAATGGTGGCAGCTCTATAAGTAGCACACTAGAGACTATTACCCATAGTAGGTACTTATTTTTACTGCGATTTTTTTAAGACGTTAACTTTTTTTGCAGATCACGATATTCCGAAGAACATCCAAAAAGTTGTTGCGGCCTTTTGGCATGGAAACCCGGCTCGTTAAGATGGTTTATAGCGCTAATAGCTGTTGTGGCAGTTTGTTGCGTCTTAGTTGGAACGGCTTTAGGGGCCATGAGACCCGCCGGACGAGATCACCTTACGGTTTCTTTATTAATGATCGGTGAGTAATTACATTAAATACGTTCGGAAATGTATCCAAAGCAAATAAATATAAAAACGTAAACTCGTTAACAAGTTGTTACCTACAACTCTTTGTTTGGTAAAAGTTTAAGTCGGTCGCGACAAAACTATAAATTTAAAGGAAGCGAAACATCGTACTGTAGGTAAGTTGTACGTTGTACGTACTAGAATTTTGCGGCGCAATCAATACTCGCTATATTGGAAAATTTGATTAGAAAGGCAAAGAACGATTTAAAAGTCCATCGAGTAACAATCTAATTTGTAGGCTTCGCTCTCGTTGTTTGGCTTCAAATTTAATTTTTCTTTATTTAACGTATTCCTCCAAGAGTAAATCTTATATAATGGTCCATTATAAACTTGATGACTCGAATCAACATCGCCACCTGACGCTAAGTGAGAACAAGGACGCACGAGCACTTTACTATTAATTTGCATTCGCTATTTAATATTAATAATTTTTTTAATAACAAAAAAGTTTAAGGCGTAAATTGTTATTAAGTTTGGTTTCAAATTTATATTTAATCAAAACGACAATGAAATTATAGTTGACGCAAACGGGGCAAATATAGGCGAACATCTCAAAGGGGAGTAACTTCGTTCTCAAGGGGACAGACTTAATTATTGTATTATTAAGCTGGTAGATTGCTTGCGTATCCATGGTGACAAATACGAATTTGGTATTTGATTAAGCAAACATCACCGAAAGCTTTTGCCGAGGGGATTTGTTTTGATGCCAACGACATCGGTATTTGCGCGATATTAAAAGAAATGAAATAAAATCGACACGAAAATTCCCTAAAGTGCGTCCGACGTTTTAAGGAAGCTCGTGCCATATTAAGATTGGAAATTCGTCGAGCCAAATTTGTTGTTAAAACTACACTCGAAAGTACGAGAGAACGAGAAGCAGACACTCGCGAATGTGCAGCGGAAGTTAGGCGATTTGTTCCCGAAACTTTTCGGGCAGCACTGCAGAGCACTTCTCAAATACCTCGTTAATATTAAGTTCGGTAGAAAAATTGAATCCGAAACAACTTCTTTCAACCTCGGTCGATTATTGCCAAACAAATCTAGCGACGAAAAAAACAGTATTTCGATTTCACGATTTCCATTACGACGATACCTAATTGTGGATATTTTTCCAAACTTTGCAGGTGTTGGAATCGTTTTGGTGACCGTTAGTGGAGTGGCTTGGAGACTGACGTCCCACGACACGTCGACATGTAGAGCTATGTTGGGACTAGGCTCCACGGAATCTGTAGACGTTTGCCCTCGCCGTTTCGTACCTCGTTTACCGCCGACTTACGGACGACCCCATCATCCTTACGCCGCCATGATTTACCCCGAATTCCAATACAGACCCCCACCGCCGACTTACCAAGCGTCCATGCAAGAATATCGCCTACGACTGTTACTTCTAGACAGAGGAAACACTCCACAAATACAAAGTGGCATTCAAAACGGACCATCGCCTCCTCCGACTTACAGGAGCTACGCAGGAAGTCTCCTAAGGTATACTCGTACTTCTTTTCGCTCTTATTTATTTAACATACTTAAATTTCAGAGGTCCGTTATCGAGACGGGATGCGACGCAATCCGAATATAGTTTTCCTCCGTCGTACCGATCGCAAAGTTCGACGAGACCGGGAACTATGGATCTTCAAACGAGCGCGATCATACACAGCCGCGAACATTCTCTAAGTATATCCGAATCGAATCACGGCGATTCGACGATTAATAACGTAAATCTGGACAATGTGACGATTGATTCGCTCAAATTGACGCCAGAAAACGATATTAATCAAGTAAGCGTGTTGTTGAAGGGAAGTTGTGGTGATTTAGAAAATAGCAAAGATGCAAATTTAGTGACTATAGTGCAAACGAACGATCAAAATCCTGTAATTGTTACTGTTAGTGGTTGTTCACAAAATGATATAGGAAATAATGTACGAATTACCGAAGTACCTTCAGAAATGGAAATATTAGCGCACTTATAGTGAATCCGATAATGACTCGCCTCTTTTTAATTAGATTTTGTTTGTTGAACGAATTTAATTGCCATTTTTTTAAATGAGAAAAATCAATTTTTAGCTTAGCGAGTCAAAATATTTATTTTGTATTATTAAACATTGCGATATTACGTGCCTATATTGTAGATAATAGTTTATTAATTTCGAAAATAGTGTAAATTGTAGATATTTTTCAAGTATTGCATAAAGTTTATTTGTGATTTTTGAATTAGACTTTAAAACAATTGCAGTACCTACTACTACATTATGTAAGGTGTAAATTTGTAAATTTATTTTAAATCGAGAAAAAATTAATTATATAAAATATTACCAAAAGACTATTATTTAAATCTAATTCCATGTTGTGCACCTATATTAAGAAGAAAATATACAGGCTAACGATAATAAGAAGCTACTTGGGTAAGTTTGTTAGTATTCCAGCTACAGAATTCGTTCAATTGCAAAATTGGCCAGTTACAAAGCTTTTATTTATGTGCTATTTACCTTTGATCACTATTTTGTAGATGTTCTATTAAAAAAAGCATAAGGCTTAAAAACTTCCTGAATAACATATCAAAAGTTCAGTAAAGTCTAAAATTTGCGTACTAAACTCTAAAGGGTCCTCGAAACAACATATCAAAAGTCCAACCAATGGTTTTTTAAGCATCTTGCGTAGGAACTTGCTTGCTGCTTCAACCTAAATTTTTCATATCTACGGCTACTCTTAATTGCTTTTAGTGAAGAATTACTATCAGAGATACACCCAAGAGAACATCTCTGGCGTCCTAACTCGTATTGTGATTAAATTCATCTAAAATAATTTATTTTACGGAAAGGGACAGTTGATCTTCCTTCATTGAAAACGAAAAATATAGACACTCGTGCATCAATGAATCAATTTGTTCATAAACTTCATGTAATTGCTAATTTTAGTTAATTTCTTGCGACACTTGAGCCTTTTGCTAATGTACTATCGTGGATACATCTTTACTCTACTTTATTTTATTTATACTCTTTACTTTATTTGTTTACTTTGAAAATTCTTCAGATAAATTACAACGCAAGAAACGTTAAAAAACGTATATTCCTTTATGTCCTTTATCTTCTGCAAAGCGAGAAATAGGGAATCCTTAAAACTGTTGCAAAGAAAATTTAAAAATATATCGATTGGACCGCTTTTAGTTAGGACAATCGGGAAAGTTCGCTCGCAGCTTGTCCTAAAGGCCTAATCAAAATTAATTTACTTATTTTTTCCACAAAAAGCGTTATCAAGTTTGTATAGTACCCCATGTAGATTTTAGGTACCTAGTCAATTATCTGAACCCTTAAAAATAGGACACTCCCAAGGGACTTTTGATATGTTCTTCTACAGGTTAGGTAGGTAGCTTAGTGCACAAAATCTCAGCTAACCATAAATTTGTTCAAGGTTTTGCTTAAATATTAGTTCAAATGACTATAGTTCTTATCATTATACAGGGGCAGTGAAAGAACGAAATAAGAAGTTTATGTTTTGTGTACATGACGAATAAAAATTTTTTGTGTAGAGATACATTACTCGAGCAGATTGAAATATAAATTCTCGAGATCCATTAAGTATTCCCCTAATAGATGTATAAAAATTAAAGCACCCTACTCGTTCAAATAATCAATTTGCATAATAACTAAACGCTCTTCAATTATATTGCACTCTACAAAGCTATTCATTTATCATAAAAATACACTGGCGGTATTTATTAAATCCCTTATTTACCAAATAGATGTAAAAACTGGCTTTGTAAAGCTGAGTTATTCATTACAACTTTATAATTCTTCGAGATAAAACTTTATAAAGTTTTAGATACTAATATCAAAATTGCTACGAGTAATTTTTGGAATATTTAAAAAGTTGTAAAGGGATCTACCTATAATAGGAATTAGGGAAAAAGTAATAAACCAATAATTTAATTTCGTGCTTTCAAATAGTTGAATCTACAATTAGAAGTAAAATGTCAAACTAGTAAATCATCTAAAAATCGACCTTTAGTCAAATGTAATTTACGGGCTCTACACAAGTACACTGCTACCAAAATCAACATTGATTAATTGATTAAAGATATAAATACTACGTCAGAATTTGAATATGATTTAGGTATAGTCAATTAGTCTAATAATGAAACCAGGAAATTGTAAGATCATCAATAGTTTATTGTATTAAATGATAGATTAATTAGTTTAGTGATAAAAAAGTTTGTTTATTGAATTATCACAACTATAATCACAATAGTTTGTTTAAAAAACTATTCTTCACATAATTTTCCCTACATCCACAGGTACTAATAAAAAAAAAGAGATGATCAAACTTAAAAAATATTTTATAAACGTAAACAATGTGTAATTTACTACTCAACATTTACATAAACATAAATATTTCAATAATAAAAACAATTCGACAACTTCAAACTTTCAATTATTGTTGGTTCGATGGCGTTTCATTTGGAGTATGTTCTCTTTGGCGTTTTAAAGCGATGCGTAAACTTCTCCTTAACGCTTGAGGCGGCTTTTTATTATCACCATAAAATACCAAATCGTCTTGTCCTTGTCCACTTTCAAATGTCTCTTTGCTAATATACGTCCATCGTCCGACCAAGTTGTCCCACTTTAATTTTTATATTAACGTCAAAAGTATTATTTATAAATCGATTACTTACCGAAGAACTCATTATTTCATTTTTATAAGGATGCCAAGCTGCATCTCTGACACAAGCACCGTGACCGTTTAGTTCTCTTTTTATATTACCGGTTAAAGCGTCGTAAACTGAAATAGAATGTAGCCGTTAGTAGTAAAGGTATATTTCTTTAATGCAGAGATAACTTACTAACAACTCGTCCCATTCCGCATCCGGTATAAATATATCTTTGTCCAGTGGTATGTGTCGGTGAAAAACGACAGCGTACCAATGTTTTAATAACTACGTGTCCTTTATAGGTCATAATTGACGTATCTCCTTCCAATTTACTTTTTGAACTATACACTACGAGAAATACATTTCATTAGTGGGTCGGTATAAATGTTTTAAATTTACGTTTACGAGGCACTTCTTGCCAGCGATAATCCCAAGTCTGATCGTGGACGGCTCTGAGAGTATTTTCGGCAGCAGTACGAGAAGAAAACACTCGTACATCCCATAATTTAATACTCTGGTCCTTACTATTGGAAATTAAATGTCTACCATCTCCCCGCGAATCGATAAACGTGATGCCGTCTAAGTGACCAGCTAAAACACCAACTGGAAGGCCTTCGTTTAAAGTTCTACGGTCCCACACTTTAATTAAACCGTCGTCTCCACCACTGTAAATTATGTGAGAGGAATCGTCGGCAAATGCCACCGTATTTATATCGTATTCGTGAGTACGTATCTGGAAATAAAATTATAAAATCGAAAACTCGAGTTTATTTGTTCGTACCCTAAGCGTGCGCTCGTTTCGTTGCATATTGAATATGTATATACATCCGTCGTTAGCACCACCTAACAATTCTTGACCATCAGAAGAGTAAATAACAGAAAAAACGCCAAAACGACGACCCGTATTTACAAGGCACAATGGTACTTGTTTATCTGTTTCGCCATCTATAGAGCACATGTGTACTGAAAAAACAAATTGAAATACAAACAAAACAAATTTTATCGAGAGAAACGTTTCCAATCTATCAATTATTACATGTGAAACTCGGGAGTATTCTTTTAGTTCAGTCAAATAGGAACAAATTTAAGTGATCAAGTTTTGAAACTTAGTGAAGATGTTCCTAAAGTCATGGTACAAATGATAGAGCAGATTCCTGATTAAAATAAAGAGAAAAAAAGCAAAATTGAAATATATATAATATAGTAAAGGGGTGGCTCCTGCTTCTTCCACAGTATCGTTTTATTAGGAGTAAATGTGATATTTTTTTGGTGGAAAATCTAAAGGGTTTGAAGTGGCCATCGTAGGGAATCCAGCAAATACAAAATAAACCACCAAAATATTTTTTAAACCCAAAATAAACAATAAATTATTAAAGACGCTCGAGTCACCTCTCGCAGTTATCTATATCAAGGAAACTACTCCTAGCCTAGTATATTAACCGAATATTTCTTCTCTCCCTGTGTTCATTAGGTTAATAATCATTATTTACCAAAGTAAATAATAAAAGCTGTAAATTTCTTGTCACATATAGTTTTTGATTTAATAGTCAATGAGCCAATAAGTTCAGAGAGATTAACCGACAAATCTGCAATTTGCCCTGTGTTCTAGAACACAAAAAAGTTTTGAACAAAAAAGTTCATATACAGTCGGGTCCGGTTATAACGAGCATGCTAGTGCCAACAAAATGTGCTTGCTATATCCGGTCGCTCGTTTTTGTTTTTGATTCTAACCGTTTTATTAATTATTATCTACTGTGTTTAGGCTTGATTCGAGTAAGGGCCACACTAAAGAACAAGAAACACAGACCAATGACGATTTGATGTGAAATATAATACGTTTAAAATCGCTTACGAGGAGTTACATGGCGAGCTCCAATAAGTTTGTTTTCATTCTCATGCTTTATTTTAGAAGCTAACTGTCCCATGAATCATCAAAACTTCCTTGTAATCGCAGCAGTTACGAATGTTTTTCACATATTAGAAATTGCTCGTTATAAGTGACGTTATTCTGCAGTTAGACCATGTTTGGCAAGGGAAATATTATGCTCATTATACTCCAGCTCATTGTATCATAACTCAAAATGAATTAAGCTAAATGGTGGATTTTTCGTGCCATGAAAAATGACTCACTAAAACCGAAAGATTGCTATAAGCAGAACTCGTTATAACCTTTATACACTTTATACAGTGTGTCCACGGATGGACCTAACTATACTTGTAAACTTCCTTATTTTTCATTTTTAGATAAAAAGTCATTCTTTATAAAGAGTTTTGCTTCTTCTAAAAAGTCCTTTGCCATAGTCAAAATGTCCATGTAACGTACAGGGTGTTTAGAAAATAGAGAAACGTTAATGAAGATAAAAGTGAAGTACCAGTATACGAGAAGAAATTAAAAATGTTAAAGGAAAAAGTTGATTCTAATGTTAATAGAAGCTCAGATATGAAATTTAAACATTGTATCTCAAAGTTTGTATGTTTGACTTCTTTAAAATAAAAGCAATAAGTACTCATGTACTCAATAAAGCTCACAAAAGTGCATAATTTATTGAAATATGTACTCAAACAACAATAACATCGCAGTTCTCCTGCATAAATATTACCATTGATAGTACTCAACACGAGATCCTCCTACTTCTACACAAATAAAAACTTTGAGATACAATCAAATTTCATATCTGGGCTTCCACTAACATTAGAAAAAACTTTTTCCTCTAACATTTTAAATTTTTTCTCGTATAACTAGTACTTTTTACTCTTATCCTTATTAACGTTTCCCTATATTCTAAACACCCTGTACATTACATCGACATTTTGACTATGGCAAAGGACTTTCCAGAAGCAGCAAAACTCTTTATAAAGAATGACTTTTTATCTAAAAATGAAAAATAAAGAAGTTTACAAGTATAGTTAGGTCCATCCGTGGACACACTGTATACACTTTAGGTCGATTCCTTTCCGTTTTTGAAATCGATACAAGAAAAATGCTGAAAAATTCTAGTCTTTGAGTCATACATTGTTGCCAGTTAATAACTGCAAGTTCGTTTAGTAAAGAACCTACTCCCTAGTAAAGTACCTAACTACTAAAGCCATGTGTGGCTTACCGTTATTGTAAAAACGAGATTTAAAGCACCTCCACAAGAAAAATCGATTGAATAGCGATCTCAAAAACGAAAAGGAATTTACCTAAAATGTATATTATGAACTTCTAAACAGATTTCAACAATTTACCTACCTACTTAACTTCTCTAAGGAAGGCCTCTATTCACTATTGTTACCTTTCTGCAATTGCATAAATCAGAAAAAACTTTACCAACCGTTTTTACTATAATATGTATTATTAGGTCTACAGTATTTGATAGTACTATAGAAAAACACACAGTATAAATTTGTGGTATTTGGAGTTTAATAGTGCATCTAAGTTAACATCTTCGCAAAGTTTCAATATTGGTTATTTCTCTATTTGCCTGGTCAATTTACACTGAACTTAATTTCGAACTCCATTAGTAATGGGTAAGCTAAATAGTATTTAAACTTGTGTTAATGTAGTTTTTTTCCCTCAAGTTTCTAATTTCAATTGCTTTATAGATATTATACTAAACATCAGACACCTTAACATTTTTAATAACAAAAATGTGACTTACAAGACGAAGACCACGTTGAATAGACGAAGTTTTTATGATCCGGACTAAATGCTACATCTAAAACACTCCAGCCCACATCTCTAGCATAAATAGAGTTGATTTGTTTATACGTATTAGTATTAGCCTTGTACAACCTAATTTGTCTATCTAAAATAAAAATTGAATTTTAACTTATTTGAACGTCTTACAGCATTTTTCACCCGGACACTCTCGAATCGAGATAAAAAATGCTATTCGATACGTACCTTGGGAAGCCGTAATGAAATACTCTCCATCTTTCGAATAAATGCCACAGAAGGCTTTTCCACTATAGTGATCCAAAATTGACATTTCGTTAGGTAAGAATCTGTTCGATATTTTACACTTATTTGCGTGCGAAAAACTATCGTACGTACATAAACCATTCTAAAAACAATTTGTTAAAGCGCTTCTCTGTATGAAAATTAATTACTCACTTCTCTATTTGATAACATATCGGCGAGGTTATTGTTTTTAATTTTTCTTTTTAAAGTACCCGAGCCCGATGCTTGTTTCGTCGATAAGGCAAACTCGCTTGCCTAAAAGTAGTTTCTATTGATTAAGTGAATACGGTAAAAAGTAGTACAAACCTTGAGATTAAGGGTATTGGGTTTATGTTTAATTTTTGGCAGAGAAGGGCCATAGTATTGATCGTCGTCGTCGTAATGTGATGCAATAATATGAACGGATCCGCTGTGAAATTAAAGTTCAAAACAACCGATGTCGTAAACAAGAACCGAAGTTCGTACTTTGTGTACCTGTTTATTAAACTCTGCAAAATTGCGGCGTAATCGATTTCGTGATCTAATTCATCGTCTGAAGCAGATTGTGATCTAGATTCTTCGTCACCCATCCTATTTGTTCTCGATGTATGTGATCCCATAAGGGTCGAATCACGTCGCAAAACCCAGGTTTTAGTTTTATTACGAACTAATCTATCTTATTAATAATTCAAATTGTGACATAATCTATTTTTAAAAAGAAAACATTTAACGTTTAAAAGAAAGAAATTTTATTTTGATCTTAATTTTTACGAGACCTTTGACAATTTTGACACAATGAAAAATGACATTTAAAGAGTTGGGTACCTTGAGCAAGCGCAAAATTACGTTCTACAGGTGCATACTTTTCACTGTTGGTGCGCAGGTTTGTGATCAGCCGCCAAATTCGTTGGATTGAATTGAAATACATCGGCTTTCGGCTTCAATTCAAATGTTACTAACGTTCCGTGGCTTCAATTCAATGCTTAACACACGTTTCGTAGTGCAAGTTTGGACTGTCACAGGATAAGCACGCCAGAGTGTTCCTATACCCACCTATTCGTATTCAGAGGAAAATTGTTCGCGTAGTCACAGTTTAAAAAACAATATGTAAATGGGATGAAAATTCAGATGCTTTGCGATTTACTGTGAATAACTTGCTATTCTACTTTGCTTTGTGAGGTATAGCGAAGATAAGGACTTCGGAGAAGAACTTCGTGGTATCCTGGTTTACCTAAATAATTCACAAACTTGCAGATAATTGCTGCTCTAACAAGGTATGCACTTCAGGTTCTTCAATACATTGTCTAAGGGTATGGAGTCGCCGTATCAATACTTTGTGTAGGTAGAAGTGAGGCCGCTAACAAAAGGAAAGGTTTTCACGCCATTTTGACGCAAGTAGTTACTACAAAAGCAAAAAATTTGCCCTACTGAAGCCTTGGCCGGGTGAGGTATAAGCTTGTGCATGTCAAAACCAGATAAGTTCACATATGCGAGGTAATAGAGGTTTTCACTCGAGAGAATTTTTGCATGATGTTGAAGTCTATCAGAACATCATTTTCGATATAATTTATTCAACTCAAAAGTGTCACATTAGGATTCAATTTAGAGCCCTCTACTAATTCAATAAAAGTTCCATTATATAGATATTTAAATATTTGTAGCGGTGTCTTTATTTAAAAACAATATACAATTTCACAGTGACCTTATAATATTTACTTACATAAACAATAATTATTATGTAAACTGCCAATAACAAGAAAACCTATAGAAGTCGTATAACCCTTTTTAATACAATTAACTCAAATTCAACTTAAAAACTTTTACTGCACCAACAATTTAAACATATATAATTGTTAATAATGAAGAATTGTATTTTAATTAATCTCTTTCACGACGTTTATCACTGGAACTCGAATGATGCGAATGCGAACGACGATTTCGGTCGCGACTCCTCGATCTCGAGCGATGAGATCGGCTACTTCTTTAAATGTCATGATTATATAAAAAAAAGCGAACCATCTAAAAAAATACTTACTTGTTCTCGCGATCCTTGTCTCGTTCACCACGATGACGTTCGCGTGACTTAGAGCGATGTCTTTTGGAACGCCGATCGAGTTCTCTGCCCCCAACGTACTGCTCGCGATGTCTCTCACGGTAACGTTCTTCTCTTTCAAAATCGCGATCGCGATCTCGCATAGTTTTACGTTTATCTTCTTTGCGCTTTTCAGATGTAGTTTCTAATTCGGCCAACTTCTCTCGAATCTTTATGAATCCAAGATGAAGTTTTCCTCCAAAGTGATCGGCAAGACGTCGATCGTTGTCGTGAATGCCGAGATAAGCCGAACATACTTCGCACACACGAAGCTTTTGTTGTTGATAGCTACTAGCTGGCATCGAATTGCGATATTCTTGTTCCGCTTCGAGCTTCTTCTTTCTCAACTCGTCCACCTTTAAAAAATATTTACAAAATACGCTACATCAAGAAAAGAAAAACTCACTTCTTCCATAAGTTTCATGCTTTCTTCGACAAATCCTTCTTCTCCAAGTTGTTCGGCTTTAGCCAATTTTTGACCAATTTGTTCGGCCAATTCGTGAACGCTGTTAGCTTTAACTGCAACTTCGGCAGAAAGTTCCTCTTGTGTCTCTGCTAATCTTTGTTTGGCAGCTTCGGTACGACGATCACAATCGCCAATGAAGGCTTGTAGATGTTCCATCGCCTGTTAATTAAATATTTAAAATAAAATTGTTATTACGAAATTTGTTCTACATACGTCCAAATCGTAGAAGTAATCTTTAGATGACTGTGCCTTCTCAAAATCAGCTCGCAACGCCAAATCGTGTATCTTGGGACATTCTCCAAGGTCCATACGCTATTAACATAATACATACTGACAATTTTAAAAATTGAATAATTCGTCACCTCGAGTTTTAAATTGTAACAGTTTATAGAGCAGTTTTTATTAGGACAAACTAATTTTTGAGCATTTGCTAGGAATTAATAGAGTCCACTTTTGTTTTACGATATCTTTAAATTCTGCGCTCAAAGTTAAACTGCCATCTAACACTGGAAGTTAACTACGAATTGCGGGGCATTTTGTTCGAATCTAGCATAATATGAACTAAGTAGAGCAGAATTCGGTCTAGGTGTCGCTAAGATATAATATACCGCATAGGACAATTTTCCTTAAAAGTCCTCAGGCTTCTTTTGATACGTAGGTACTGCTTTATATTTTTAGTTTAACGAATTCTATGGAAAAAGACTAATATGAACCAAAGGGGCTATACATCACAGAATTAGGTAATACCCGAGAGAATTAATGACCCGATGAAAAATAACGCCATTGTATTTCTTTATAACGCAATGGGCATAATGGCTTTATTTTTGTACTATTGTTTTCTTAATTCTTCTTGGAATAACAAAATATCGTAATTGTTAAATTCTTGAAGATTATGACGTATCGAGAAGGATTATGAAAAACAGAAACCACTTGATAAACTGTGAAATTTCTGCGCTCAAGTATCTTTTCTCATTTAATTTTTTTCAACCAAACGTTCAAGATGGAAAGAATATTTTAAGCTTAACCAATCGGTCCACAAACACAAATCCTACAGTTTTGTTTTTGAAAAATTAAACAAGATTACTTTAAAATATAAACAATAAACTTACAATTAGGTATAGCACAATTCCTCAAAAATGCATTGTGATTCTGAGCGCCGCCAATAATGAAGAGATAAATGTCCTCTACGTGACGAAAAAATATTTTCACATAGTTACATCAAAAATAATCGTGATTAAACAGTTAATAAAGAAATATTTTATAAACGCACCAATTTTGATGCAATTTCTCCGATCGGCTCCAGAAAGAATTTTTTTTAAATAATATACTCACAAACACGGCTAAGCGAGAGGGAGATCAAGATGTCGTGTGTATAGTTTTTAACGTATACTCAATACTCACAAAGTCCTTAGCGTTTTTAAGTTTTACATGCATATTTCGTTTTTAAAACTTTGGGTCCTCTAAAGTAGGTACACGTACGATTTTGATTGTGTCAAAATTGAACTTAATTCAACTGTTTTCATTTACTTACCAAAAATACATCGTGCTACTTTTATATTTAAAAATTCTACAATTTATTTATTTACTGTACCTTCCCTCGTTGCAGTGGGCGAACACGACAAAAAAGGGAAAGATGCATCAAAATAAGATACGTATTTTGTTGCACCGTTCCACATTTCAAACAAAAAGTAATGTGTTCACGAGCACTGTTCTCCACCCGCAACATTTTACATATTAGAAATAGCTAAACCAATTATTTACGGATTAACCTAATAGTTAAATGTGATAATGCTTTTGTATACGTACGTCATTGTACTTACAAAATCTAACACCTATCTTCGTGTAATAATAGTTAACTGACGTTTCTGAAAATACAGTTCGATAATTAGTTGAAGAAATGTCGTTTTTTACATAATTTAAGTCAATCTTTCACAAGACATCTTGCCAATAACCGAGTGATAACTGATAACTTAAGGATGTGTTCTTTAATGAAAAAAATGAGAATTTCACTTACCGTCGAAGAAAGGATCTCGTGAGGACAACAGCTTAACAGGAACGACTTGCAAACTTTTGGATCGTTGAATCGTACGTGAAATTTATTATTTTCACCTAAAACATACGACACAAAATAATTATAAATGACGCAATCCATGAATTTTATATTATACCATTACGGCCTGTTCCCATTAATTGATCCAACATAGCACGCATTTGGTCGTGAGCGGTCATTTTTGTGGTTATAATTTTTCGACGTTGTGAAACCAAATACGATATGCACAAATTCTAAATATTTATAATCACTTCTGTATTATTTTTTCTTATCAGCACGCGACTAAATCAATTTTAATTTTTAGCAACGACATTAATGACGCACCTAGTGACAAATCGTCAATCGATACACGAAATTTGGGTAAAACTAAATGACACTAGATTCGGGCGCCAAATTCGAAAAACTCAAAAGTATCAAAATGAATCAGTTATAAACTCGTATAACATTCTTTACAACCTTACACCATTGTATACATTGCTTACACGGTTCGGGAGAAAATTATTAGATCGGTTGCCGTCAAAAGAACCTGGCTTGGATTTAGTTTTTTTAAATTATCGATAGTAGTTTTATGTTTCGAATATCTAGTATATTCAAAAAGTTTTTACCTACAGCTTTGGAAAGCAGCAGTTAGAAATTAGAGCACAGCTTATTAAATCTTTGTAATTAAAATATCATAAATTTCTATTAATGGCACAAATTAAATTTAAGTTAGAGATGTTTGTATCCATCTTCAGATGCTAGCTAGATTCTGTATAAATCTGTGTTAAAAGTTATACATAATATTGTTTAATTTAGATGAATTTTATTAGCATATTTTTGAACATACAAGAGCCCTATCCAAAATAAAATTTTATCAGAATTATTATTTATTTCCATTAACATACACACACAAATATATGACATAGTTCAAAAATTACACAAAACATTTAGCCAAGAGCCAAAGAGCTCCGATCGACACTAATGGCCTTATAAATAATATAGATGCCATCACTTAAACTCGTATATTTACTATTATAATTACTAGCCATTTATATATGGTATTATTCAGCGATCTTGGCGCGTACATGCATCAATTTATGAGTTTCATTTATTGTTTTTATTCTTATTCCAACGTTAGTAGCATTCGAAGTAAGTTGATGTAATAAATGACATACGTTTTTGATTTTATGTATGTCAGCTTTCTTTTTCTTTACTGGTATCAATAAAGTATTATAACTATAACGTATAATGACGCACACGCCAAGAACGCTGAATAATACATTACTATTTATCTAATACTATTATAATTATTAGAGAAATACTCAAACAGATACATTAATATATTTTAATGTTAAATGTGCAGCAATTGCACTAATACTAAATTTAAAAAATATATAAATTGGAAAAGAGGTCATGATAGGTGCTGGATTGATGAGTCGAGATTGTTTTCATATTGTAAGTTAAATGTTTAAATACTGAAATACAACCTTTTGTTCAAATAGTGGTGATTCCAATATAATTGAGAAAATTCTACGACGCAGGATCAGGATATGTAGCGTTACATTTGAAAAACTGAAGTTGATGTCATTTCCAGTTTAATCGAAGGTTATCTAGATTAGTCCACATCTATTATAGTTTATTATATCTTATATATTATTTATTATGAGATCATATAAAACCTATAAAATAATTTTTAGATTACCTAGAGCAGGCGCCGGCAACCTATGACCCGCGAGTCACCAAGTGGCTCAATGGATAATTTTAAGTGATCCACATGAGTTCCGCGAATAAAGCCTAATATGTTCTACTATACTAATAAAACATAGATTAACATGAAACAAGCACTTTGAGAAGAGTAGTAAAGCAAAAGTAGATGTGTAGAGCTTCTATTTGTAGGCTGGGCTCTCTAATTCTCGTGCCACCTGCAGGCGACCAATAGGGACCCTGTCCATCTGCTGATCACATATCTGCTCTTGTTTACATCTAACTTCGTTTTTAACGACGTGAAATACGCGAATAAACAGTAGTTCAGTTCAGAAGCGTTAAGAAGTGTTATTTCAGAGTATTTCAAGATGTGTATGAACTGAAAAGTATAAATGTACCCATGGAAAATTGGGACAAATTAATATGTACTTTATGTATAGGTATAATTACAGCCAGGACTGTTTTAAAATCAAAATACCCATTGACCCGAATAGTCTTCTTAATAAATAGTCACATTTTGGTTGATTTTGACCCGCAGTCAAAAAATGGTTGCCGACGAGTGACCTAGAGCTTACCGATATCTAAAGTACGACACATTATTAATCTCCGTATTAGATCTACTGACATTTAAGATTGCAAGATTCCATTAAAACTCTCATATCTCCATGTCTAAGGTAACTAAGTATGTTTTCAGTGCAATTATATGGTAACTTGGGCAAGTTGTTAAAGAGAAAATATAAAGATTTGTTACATTGTTCCTCAAATTCATGTTTTTCTATTCCCTTCCTAAAACGACTATTTATCATCTTAGCATATATTGGAAATTTTGTTGCATAATCCAAAGGTTTTAAGATCTGTACTATACTTTCATTTCTTGCATATATTGCCAACTGACTTATGCTCTTGGTCAAGATATCGTGAAAAGAAACATTACTATTACCAACCTTCTGTCTCTTCGAGTTTTCGATTTCTTGCTGACACTCATTAAAAAAATCGGATATTTCGTAGTGGCAACTAAACGCTAAATTCTCTTTACTTACATGTAAATTCGCACTCTTCGTCTTGACCATGTGTTGCGTAAACATGTCGATAATAGTTTTACGAGAAGAATAGTTACGACGGATATAAAAAATCTCGTAAATCTCTTCATAAACTGAACTGACATTAGAAACGGCAAATTGAAATGGTGTAAGATTCTCGCTATTGGCAATATTAAAATTAGAATCATATTCTAGAAGTATTGAAACGATTGTTTCCTTCCCTTGCTCAGAAGCAACATAAAGCGCCGTTCTACCTTCTTGATCTTTCAAGTCTATGCTGGCATCGAATTTTAAGAGAACCTCTACAATTTCTAGATAACCTTCTTGAGCAGCGATGTGAAGTGGTGTCATGCCGTTCTTATCTTTGGAATTAACATCTGCGTTATATTGCAAAAGAGCTTCGACTACTTTTAGATATCCTTTCTTAGTAGCAGCATGAAGCGTCGTTATACGATCTTTAGTTTGAGCATTTACATTAGCTCCATTACGTAGAAGCATTTTGGCAATTTCTCCCTTAGTTACGTCAAAACCTTTTTTAGGAAAAACTTTCGCAGATCTTTGATCTTGATTTAAATGGGCGGTAAAATGTAATGCCGTTCTTCCATATTCGTCACTAGCATTAATATCGACACAATACTGCAAGAGATGTTCGACAGCTTTTAAGTATCCTTTGTCGATGGCGGCATGCAGTAACTCGGTAGCATTCACAGTTGCAGATTTAAAAACGAAACCATATTTAAGAAGATTTTCAATTATTATTCCACATTCTTTGCCATTGCCATTTAGTACTGCAGCATTAAGAGAGCTTCTGTTACTCTTATTATTAACATTGGGGCAATAATTTAAAATCTGCTCGACAGTTGGCAAATGTCCTGCTTCAACGGCAAAATATAGTACGGTTTTACCATACTTATCTTCGGCATCGACATTAGCTCTGTGGTCCAAGAGTAGTTTAACCACTTTTTCGTGTTTCTTTTTAATCGCAACATGTAGTGGCGTTAAATTGTCCTTAGCATTAGAATCGACATACGCTTTTTTGCTTAAAAGCAATGTGACAATTTCTTCACTACCCTTTTCGGCAGCAAAATGCAGCGGTGAAAAACTTTCCGTAAATTTAGAGGTATAAGTAGAATTAACCAAAGCACCGTGGCTTAAAAGATGCTCGACAACTTCCAAATGTCCTCCTTGACATGCAATATGAAGAGGTGTTCTACCATCTATTCCTTTAGCGTTAACATTAGAACCTCTACTTAAAAGCAACTCGGCGATTTTTTCGCCGCCTTCTTCTGCAGCAAGATGCAGTGGCGTATAACCTTTCACAAATCCATGGGTGTAAGTAGAATTAGGATAAGCTCCATAGTTTAAAAGATGGTTAACAATTTGTAAATAACCTCCTTGAGTCGCCATATGAAGAGGAGTTATACCACTGTTTGTATTAGCATCGACATCGGCGTCTCTACTTAAAAGCAACTGGACGATTTTTTCATTGCCTTTTTCAGCAGCAAGATGTAATGGTGTATAATCTTGCAGAAATCTAGATGCAGACTTAGAATTCACACAAGCTCCATGTTTTATAAGATTCTCTACAATTTCAAAATGTCCCCCTTGAGAGGCAATATGAAGAGAAGTTATACCATCTTGCCCTTTAGCGTCCACATCGGCACCTTCACTTAAAAGTAACTGTACAATTTTTTCACTACCCGATTCACAACCAAGATGCAGAGGTGTATAACCATGTACATATCTATAGGTACACGTAGAATTAACGTAAGCTCTATATTGTAATAGAAGCTCGACAATTTGTAAATATCTTCGTCGAACTGCAGTATGTAGAGGAGTTACACCACATATTCCTTTAACATCGACATCGGCACCTCTACATAAGAGCAGTTCGACAATTTCTTCACTACCACTTTCGACGGCAATGTGCAAAGGAGTCAAACCATCTTTTCCTTTAAAATCGACATTAGCACCTCTATCTAACAGCAATTCAAACATTTCTTTTCTAACATAAGTACCCTCTTTTAAAAGTTTTAAAACTTCTATATATTCTCTCTGAAGTACAAGATCTTCAACTTGCAGTTGCACTCGAGTTTTATCATATTTTCGATTAGTCTCAGCGATACATCGTCGAGTTGCACTAAAGCTGCTTATAGCGTTGTTCTTGTTCTTGCAACCATCTTCCCGTTCGTTCCACTTAGAGCGATGTCTTTTTGAGCACCGATCGAGTTCTCCACCCCCCAGACACTGTTCAAGACACCTCTTCTCTACACAACAATGTTCTTCTTTTTCAAAACCGCCATCTCTCATAGTTCTACGTTTATCTTCTTGGCGCTTTTCGGCTGTAGTTTCTAATTTGGCCAACTTCTCTCGAATCTTTACGAATCCAAGATGAAGTTTTCCTCGTAAGTGATAGGAAACATGTCGATCGTTTTTGGGTATTCCGAAATAAGCTGAGCATACTTTGCACACACGCTGTTTCGGTTGTTGATGACTGTTAGAAGACATCAAACCGAGATATTCTTTTTCCACTTCGAGCTTCTTCTTTTTCAACTCTTCCACCTATAAAAACCATTTATAAAATATGTATGCTACGTCAATTAAAAATATTTACTTCTTCAGTAAGTTTCGTGCTTCTTTCAACCGAGGTCGGTTGCTTGGCTTGATCCAATTTTTTATCAATTTGTTTGTCCAACTTGTGAATACTGTGAACTTTAGTTGTAACTTTGGCAAAAAGTTTCTCTTGTGTCTCTGCTAATCTTTGTTTGGTAGCCTCGGTACGACAATCACATTCATCGACAAAGAATTGTAGATGCGCCATCAACTTGTAAATGAAATACATATATTTAGAACAAAAATGTTTTTACAAATTTCCATCTACATACGTCCAAATCGTAGAAGTAATCTTTAGATGACTGTGCCCTCTCAAAATCAGCTCGCAACGCCAAATCGTGTATCTTGGGACAATTTCCAAGGTCCATACGCTATTAACATAATTTTTAAATTTGAAGAATTCAAGCCACAAGTGACAGACTAAAACCCGCTTCAAAATAATACTGTTATATTTATTATAGTAAACGATATAGATTACTATACTATAATATCATGTACAATTGAAAGCTACTGAGACCTCACAATCAATTGGAGCAAAATTAGAATTTGGAACTTACAGTTTTCGGGCGATGGGGTTTGCCACACCCCACATGTCGGATTAATAGAAAAAACGACTGAGGTGGCCATAACAGGACTTTGTCGAACGCGTTGAAAATATTTAAAAAGATATCAGAAATAGTAGGTATCAAACAATAGTATCACAGTATATATATTACTACTACTACTACTACTACTACTACTAGTAGTAATATATATACTGTGATAGTATGCTCAAAAGCTCTCCCAGATTTCAAAAATCAAAAATTATACGGGGTGTTTCTATTTGAAATAGGAAAGCTGATCTCATTTCCGGCTGAACGGGAAGTCAAATTATAAAATGTTTGGCATCACTAGATAGATACAGTTCGCTCAGATTCAACTGAGATATTTATTAATATGATGCTGTACGGTGCGCCGATGGGGGAGCGGACACAGTACTGGTTGGAGAGATAAATCTATTTACCACTACTACTGCGCACCTGGTCGTATATCTCAGTTGAATCTGAGCGACCTGTAATTTTACAATCTTCCAATCCAATTAAAATATACAGGGTGTTGTATTGAAAATAGAAAAGTTAATCCCATTTCCAGTTAAATCGGAAGTTAAAATTTAACATGTTAGTATCATTAGACAGCTAATTTTACAATATTTTAAAAAATCATAAAATATACAGAGTGTTTTCAAAACTCCTTTTGATTGGCTAATTTCTAATTTGACTAGTTTAACTGGAAAATTGTTAACAAATAATAGAAATTTATGGAACACATTAAATAAAAAATTAATGCACCAACTTCCCAACTTGCAATTATAAATTTTAATTACAAAAGAATTTTTGAATCTCCGAATCTAGTGAATATCGAAAAATGAAACTAAGTTGATAAATTAAGAACTTCCATATCTACAACGTATCCAAAAATAGACACAACAGCCGGAACCTATTTTGAATAAATCCGTTTAAAAATTTTAGTCAACTTTGGCTTTAGTCAACAACTGGCAATTTAAAAGTATTCAATTTTGAAATGATTATCAAAATCGACTACATAGGTATATATTATCAAAACTAAAGCCCCATATATTGCCTATACATAGTACATTTTCATATTTTAGGATTTTTATAATAATTATCTCCAAAGTTATAAATAAAAAAGCTAGAAAATGGGACAATCCTTATACAGGGTGTCAACTGTAACTTGGCCAAGAATGCCAGGGTATGTAGAGGACCGATAGGCAAGTATTTTAAAGATAGGAACCCATGTCCGGAAATGTACCCGTACGGAGCTACGGCCGTTTTTAACGTTTGGTTTTGCACCCGATGTACACGCTACATGTCGTGTTTGAAATTAATTGTCTGCCTGGCAACCTATCGTTACCTAGGAAATACATTGTTGTCGCTCAGGTGTACCTGTGGCGCTGTGCTCCAAGTACGTTGCAGTTCATAGCCCCATACGCCAGATGCACTTCGACGAGCTTCTGTAAGGTTAACCCGTTCATTGTTCAGCACACGTTTTATTGACACAATGTTTCTGAGCTCACGTTCAATGTATTTCCTATGAGTTGCCAGGCAAACGTGTTGCAGGCAACACGACATGCTGCCTGCATATCGGACGATAAAACGTAAAGTTAAAAACGGCCGTAGCTCTGTACAGGTGCATTTCCGGACATGGGTTCCTATCCTTAAAATACTTGCCTATCGGTCTTCTACCTACCCTGGCATTCTTGGCGAAGTTACAGTTGACACCCTGTATATTGGCCGGCATTTTAAATTTAAAAAATTAAAAGGGCATTATTTTAATTAGGACCAATGTTTACTAACTTATAGCAGAGTTTAAACACTATGTATGGGTCAAGATTTTCCGAAATGCCATCAAAATAACCACTTGATTTTTTTAAAATCAATATTTATAAGGTCGAACCACTTTATTTTGGGCTACCCCGTATCATATCGTTTTTGTTTTATGACATAATATAATACAGATATCCATGCATACACACAGACATAGGATTTTACCAAGTTTTATTTTTTTACTGTTTTGGATTCAGGAGGACCCGAAACGTTGAAAAGTTAAATTTAAAAAAATTTCTTTTTCGAAGTAGGTAGACGAAGTCAACAAAAAAGTAAAAATGAGAATATCACTTACTGTCGAAGAAAGGATCTCATAAGGACAATAGTTCAACAGGAACGACTTGCAAACTTTTGGATCGTCGAATTGTATGCGACATGTATAATTTGTACCTAAACACAACATCAAATTAATGATGATAAAGGAGACTAATGAGAAATTTTATATACCATTAAGGCTGCCCATTAGTTGATCTAACGTAGCACTCATTTTTGAATAATATGCTGAAATTCTAGATACTAATAATTACTTTCAAATTCGTATCAATACACAACAATCCAATTTTCAGCGACCATTATAATCGATTTCACCAAGCCACCCATAATCACCATTGACGCATTGAGCAAACAAAACAAAACACAAAACTTGCCAAGAGACAAGAAACACGACTGGCTTTGCGGGATCACGATTGAACACGACTCTGGAGGAATGAAAGTTAACTAAAAACTTAAAATGTCACTGAATTCAGGCGCTATATTCAAAAATAAAGTAATAATAATAATTTGAATTTATTCCCAACCACATAACATCTACAACTATATAAATCTCCCAACTATATAAAATGAAAGTCTTCAATACTATTGACTATTACTAGCAATCATTTTTATGTTCAAAGAATTTTTATGGTCATTCTCCTCTCCGAAGGCAATGAAAAACTGTCCCATATATCAGCATTTAAGCAGTAGATCATAAATACACATGTTCATTTGTGCATCCATAAGCAAGTCGTTCAGTCACAATTCAGTACCAAAAGAAGTAAAAACAACTAAAAATTCATTAAATCTTTACTGCAGGTATTTAGGATAAGAATTAAGTTAAAACAGTTCTTTATTGTAAATTTAATATCAAAAATTACATAAATGAAAATAAATTTATATTATTAAAAATCAATAAGGTAAAATAAATGTTACTGTAATAATGTGTGATAATAATTAACTTAATATAATTAACTAACCCTTATTTGAAATCGGGCAATGGTAGTTCCAACCTTGCACGTTTAGCTCCACTGCTTTCAAATATCTCATCTTGTTTCGTATCCGTTTGTTGACATAATTCTACAAAATTGCCAGACGAATCGAAAGATTCTCTAGCATGTTTAGAAAACGCCGTTATAAGGTTTAGTAGATCATCGTTAGATAGATATTTAGCCACCTCAGATGCGCAATAACAATTTAGCACAACTCTTTTTCCCTCAACATCTTGATCCAACGTATCTAATTTAACATAAAGTTGTAGTTCACTTACTCAATAAGATTGTTCTTTTTAAGATTTCTTTTTTGATTTTAACCGATATGATATCGTCATATATAGGGTATCTATTCGATATTGATTCATACCTAACCTTATCGCTAATAAGCAGTGGCGGCTTGGTATTTCTGCTTTTCATAGTCATCAATTCATAGAGTGAAAGATTATCGTTAATCTTATCAATTTTCATGCGAAAAATTTCTTGAATGCAGTCGTCTTGGTAACGCAATATTTCAGGATAAGCAGGAAACTTATCATAGGGAGCTAAGTCGATAGCTCTTGTATTATTTCCCAAATCCCTTAATAAAGTAAATTTAATAAGTAGTTTAGCGCATTCCGATTTATTCATAGCATTATCTAAGGGTGTGTGACAATCTTCATAAGGACTACGTTCCCGATTGCGTATATTGATATCCGCTCCATATTCCAATAGTTCTTTAACTATTTCCAGCTTTGGAGTCTGTTTTTTAACAGCCTGGTTCAATGGAGTGTTGTTTTTACGATTTGTTGAATTTACGTCAGCCCCATGCTTTAACAGCTCTCTAATGAATGCTAACTCACGATTGTGCGATATTGCATGGTGTAATGGAGTTTCCCTATATTTATTTGTCTCATCCACGCGAGCTCCATATAGCAAAAGCTCTTTGGCAATTTCTACATTATCAGTAACATGAAGTACAGTAGCCCTGTCCTGTCCAACTGGAAGGTTAGCATCGGTACCAGCACGCAATAAAAATCTTACCGTTTCTAAATCTCTCTTCGAGACGGCTCTTTCTAACGCATTCATATTCATTTGCCCATACATCTTACTCTTTGTTCATACTAATAAAATAAAAATTATAAATTACTATTTTTTTCGTTTCTGCTCACTCTTACCTATCTTTATCACCTAGCTACTCAAGTTTTTATACGTCAAATTTTTCTAATAAACACTGGTTTTATTGCTTTCTTACCGTATTCTTGGCTTTCTATTCCTAATTTAATTTCTATAACTGCAGCAGTTGTTTGACAAAACTTTCATTTGGTAGTTTTTGGGGGAAGTCCCTTGTTAAAAGAGTGTTTTGCTGTTTTACTTTGTGTAAATTGTGTAATTTGTGCATTTATTGTAAATTATAAGCCTCTAAACGGTTAAACAAAAAACAAAATTTCAAGTGCTCATCACTTGAAAAAAGGAAAAATACAAAAGTAGTTACTCTCAGAGGTGGAAAATGTGATTTCACTGTACTTTTAGAAAAAATCAGATAATAATCCACGACTATTTTCGCCTTTTATAATTAAACAAAAAGCTCAAGAATTCGTAATCCTTAGGGGCACAAATTATTTAATGCACCAAGGCTTTAAATTTAAAATTAGGTATTTCCATTACAAAGCAATTCTGCTCTTCTTTTTATTAGATACTGTCAGCACTGCCTATGCATGCTACTAATTCAGTAAATACCATTTACAAAAGTAAATTTGAACGTGTTAAAAAAGTGTCATACATGAATTATTTTAGAAATAAAGATCATAAATCTACAGGATATCTTCTACCTTGTTTGATTTGCGATCGTTGGCTTTTAATCATTAATCGTTCTGCTACAGTTTTTTCATACCTAAAAATGCAAAGTTATAAGAGTAATAAATAAAAATAATTATCACCTCTTTCTCAGTCTTTCGGCGGTCTCGGGCGTCTGCACTGGTTCTGTATATTCGGCCGCTCTAATTACTGCTCTTAACTTGTCTAAACAATCTGCAACATTTAATTGCTGATGCCTAGTAATATCAGATTTAAAAATAATAAATCCTTCATTAGTAATTTTATTTTTAAGCTAAAAACGAAAACTTCATTTAAAACTTCACATAAATAATAGTCTTACCCTCTCGGATAATTTCTTTTTTGTATTTTCATTTATCCAATTAGCAGACTGTAAATGAAAACGTAAGTCTACTTTAGTATTAACTTTATTAACATTTTGACCTCCGGGGCCAGAACTTTTACTAAATGTTATTTGAATTTGATCCATCGGTACATAACCGGAGAACTTTCCCTCATCATTTAAAGGCTAAAAAATTAATTTGTTTGCAAATAAATTGTATCTCATTTTACGTTTTTTACCTTTGTAGGAGTAGTTAACTTGAGATTACTGCCCGGATACAATTGTTCCAAGGAAATCGCACTTTTATAAGTTACACCACGAAGACAGTATAAATTACTGTTTCTGGATTGTATCATTTGTATAGTTTTGACTAAGCAATTCATGATGCCGTAAAAGTTATACTTTTATAATTATTCTCGATTACCTGGCGTATTTAGGTATTCTGTGGTATGTTAGAATTTAAAAAGCTTGGTTATGTTAGTGGTTAGCTGGTTACTGGTTTACTCATGGTTTACTGGTTAGTGTTAAAATTAAAACTAACTAAAATAGTATTAGAAATTTTAATTTTGTTATGTTGCACAGCATGATTCTGTTAAGTAAACAAAGGCATTAACCTCTAAAATGTTGTTTATACATCTAGACACGATTAATAAAAATTTTTGTATTTGTAATTATTGTATTTAATTATGCAGTTTTATTTTAAAAGACTTTCTAGTTATTTATAAAAATAGCGGTTTTAAGTAGTTTAAAGAAAATGAATTTTCCACCACCGCCACGGTTAACGCGGGACAGTTCGTCACCTTTTATCGGCGTTTCCAGTGTTTATTACAGTAAAGATAGCGTAAAAAGTAAATTTTTAACTCCAATAGGAATATTTTGGGATATCGAAAATTGCCAAGTTCCTAAAACAAAAAGTGCTTCATTGATCATTCAACGAATTAGGGAACTCTTTTATGACGAATATAGGGAAGCTGAGTTTTTAATTGTGTGCGATGTTAAAAAAGAAAGTCCTCAAGTTATTCAAGATCTCAACGACGCACAGGTACGTTTTATTTTTTTGATTAAAAAATTTTTTGCACTTTCTTTTTAGATTAACTTAATTCACGTATCTTCTAAGAGCAAGAATGCGGCAGATGAAAAGTTACGGCAACTCGTAAGACGTTTTGCCGAAATTTACGAAGCTCCTTCAACTGTAGCTTTAATATCTAGCGATATAAATTTTGCGGCAGATTTATCCGATTTGCGCTATCGCAAGAAAATACAGATTATTTTAATACACAATAATAATGTAGCTGATGCCCTTATTTTGTGTGCCAATAAGACTTATAACTTTAGAAATATAATCGAAAAAGTGCCTGCTATTACACCAAATAAGGTAAAAGCGAATTACGCCAGTAGAAGTGCTCGGTGAGATTAAATTTCTTTTAGTTGTGCAACGATGGGCAAGAGACAGATTTGCATATATTAAATTTACCAGTGAGTAGAGTGAAAAGTAATCAACTTAAAATTAGATTAAAGATATTAACGGACAATTGTGGCGGTCGTGTTCTGGATGTCAACAGAGAGTTGGGTGTTGGATTAGTACGATTTTCTTCACTAGATTATGCTATAAGGTTTGTTATTAGTTTATCGAAAAATTGTTAAATTTTATAGGCTTTACTCGAGAATAATGTAGCCGTTGTGCTTTAAGTAACACCTTTTATATAAAATGTCAAATTTGTATTTGAATTTTTTAAAATACAATTTAGTGAAATTTATTTAAAAAGGTATATTTTGTTTGTAAAGTTGTCTCGACCTTGTTAAAAATAAAAAGGGGAAGATAAGTCCATTTTACCCATGTGTACTTCTCTCGAGGTTCTAATTCAACAAATTAGAACTTAATAAATTTAATTAATTAATTAACAGTGTTGAAAAGTTTCATAAAATGCCTCATTACAAACCCTACACTAGAAAAAGGTCAGTAAATAACTTGATTTACATTTTCAACACACATGTTCATTTTTCTTATCATTTCGTAATCATCCGCTTAAATCTAAATTTGTATTTAGGGCTCAAAAAAGATTAGATGGGGAAGATGTTTATGGAAATAAGATTGTGGTATCAAAACCCTCTACTACGAGGGAATCGCCTTTTAAACATTATTCAGGTAAAAACGAATTTTTTGTCGAATTTATAACTAAATCGAGTCGTGTAGGTCATAGAATTCGAAATTTGGATATATCGTTTCAACCTTTAGTTACACCTCCTCTATCGGGTTCGATAAACTCTTCGTACAACTTTAACAACTCCGCTATTAGAAATCCATGGACCGGAGAATCTGATCAGGTGAGAAAATTCTAAATATTTCATTAAGATACGTTCCCTTCACTTTTGCCAAATACAAAAGTGTTAAGAAATATTTTTTCTTAAATTCAAATTCAAATGATGATAAACATAAGCCGAATCTGAGGCATAAAAGTTGAGGTTGCCTCAATCTCCTTTTATAAACAGTGATCAAATAAAGCGAAGCTGAATTAGGTATATAAATTTTGAATTTTGTTTCAAGTATTCTTTCGATGAAACTAATTAAAAAACTTTTATAGAACAACTCTCTGCAAACTTCCAACTTGCAATCTGTATTTCGTCCAATTCGAACTGTAGGCTATACGAACACGGGTACATCTATAAACAATACAAGTGGCTCATCCGCTAGCGCACACAATAATTACTGTGATTATAATCTCGAACCGAGGGTAAGTTTTGTGTAATTTGTCGGTTAAATTAGTTCTCGATTTTATTTTGTAGACAAGTCAAAATTTGAGTAAAGCTTCCTTAAATTCGAATCCGATAGAATTGGTTATTTCGAATCTAGATGGTTCTGTAGAAAGTAAAGATTTAAGAAATGTTTTAATCAAAATGTTGAAGCAGTATGCGATGGTAAACGATTATTCGATATAGTGTAGTAGAAAAAATATAATTTTATAACTTCAGATTTTAAATTTAACCATTTCAACTCAAACTGATGGATCTCCGATAGCAACTGTTAAAGTTGGAAGTCAACAAGAAGCTCAGTATGTAATATCTCAGCTACATCATCAGTGGTTGGGATCTAAAAGGGTCACGATTTCTTATGCACAGAGCAATTCAGATCCAGATCAATTACGTTTTATGATTATTACCTTACTGCAGGCAAGTTTGTTTTTTTAAATATAAATAGTTACGACCGATTATTATGAACTACAACTGTATAATCCCAAATGATGAAAATTCGTAGGCCGATATGAGAAGTAAGTAGAGTTTCTCAAAATCGAGTTGAACTCCTTAATCGAACCATGACTTTATACCCCGAAAAGCGAAAACTGATTGACTCTCGATATTTTTTGTTTCTTACGAAACCCTTAAAATATTAAAACTTTGTATTTTGTTTTTGTAGAAAGTACCAGATAACTCCATGCCTTTATTCAAATTTTTTGAACTCGTCGAATCGCGTTATCACTGCACCATTTCATTGTCCGAAGTGAACAAGCTCAAGGATATTTGTAAAATTACCGAAGGACAGGGAGGACGTATGATTACTCTAACATCTGAGGCTTCTTTGTCCTCACCCATTCAAATGAATAACGTAAGTTTTCTCCTAGCACAAACTAAACACTAAAAATTATAATTTTGTAGTCTGTTGTTATGTATTGTACTGCACACTGCCCGAATGGTTTGGAAAGTGGTGGTTGGGGTGAAGCCGAATGTATCTCTTTACCAAATATTAGAATTTCGCTTAAAGTTTTTTGGAGCAAAGTAAACCACTTGCTTATAACTCATATGGGATGGCTTCCTCTATTGAGGTATTTGTTTTAAGTGTTTTAATATTTATTGTTATTTAAAATAAAAATTTGCAGTTTTCCTATTTGTTACGCTCACGAATTTAATCAGCCTTTACCAATCGATGAAGGAGGAGTACCTCTCGAGCATCTAATTACTTGTAGCGGAACTGTCGAATTGTCCTATAGTGCTTTAAATAAGAATCTTAAATATCTCAAAATGAAAGATGCCAAAGAAAATGGAAGTGAACCCGAAGGTATGATAAATAATTTACTTCTACAGGGTGGTCCAGAGTAGTGCGCGAAAGTCGAATTTTTTTTAAGATAATGGTGAAAATGGTTATCTGGTTTTATTTACTAATTTTATGTAAGAAAAGTGTTAGGGCTACTTTGACTTACTTTAATGGTTTTTGAGGTTTTCAAAAATTTTAAGATAAATAGTTAATTCAGATTTTTAAAAATCGTAATTATTGATTCGTCACAAAAATTTGAGATGTCCTGTACATGTACAACAATAAGTACATTTAAGTAAAAGATGGAATTATCCCCTACCATTTTTATATAAAATATTTCTTTCTATTTGCCTTTATTTAGAAGATATTTAAGTGTTTACATACTAACTTTCGGCTGTAAGTAGCCTAACCATTATTTTACTTAAATTAGCAAATAAAACCAAATGGAGTCATTTTAAAATAACAAGTTTATGCCAGCCATTTCAAGAACACAAAATTTCATTAAATACCTTTTTCTGTATTTCTCCCAGAACTTGATATAATTATTCTGACTTATTAAATTATTCTTAAACTCGCTCCTGTATAGATATTTACTGTCTCTTTTATAGACCACATTGCAAAATCTGTGTCACCTTCTTTGATGGGTAATATTACAATGCTATGTCGCGAAGTAGTCGACTTGCTCAAGACTGCAGATCGATGCCAATTACTAATGAGTCGTTTTATACCGGCATATCATCATCATTTTGGACGACAATGTCGAGTTGCAGATTATGGTTTTACTCGTTTGGCTGATTTATTTGAAGCTATTTCTCATGTAGTACAAGTAAGTACTTGATTTTGTCAGTAAGTCTCCTACGAATTTATCTTTCAATTTATTATCGTAGATACTAGGTACCGGCACTAAACGTACGATAACTCTCACTCATTCTGCTCAAGTGAGAAGATTTACGTCCGATTTACTGCGCGTTTTAAAAATATCGAAACAAATTACGCTCGTCGATTTTCCAAACGCTTATAAAAAAGTTATGCACAGACCCTTTAATCCCGTCGAATATGGTTTATGTAGTCTAGAAGACTTACTGGATGAAGTTCCCGAGAATACTGTCGTTATTGCCACAAGTAATAATTCTGTAACTCTCGCTATACCCAAGAGAGAACAAACGATAAATGAAATTCAAAAGACCCAGCAATTTGCTCTCGAGGTAATTTGTTAAATTCGTATCGAGATAATTAGACATTTAATACGTGTAAATTTAGGTTGTTGAACTGTTGAAACATGCGCCATATTGTTCGATGCTGTTTAACAAGTTTGTACCTGCATATCACCATCATTTCGGCCGACAGTGTAAAGTTTCTGATTACGGATTTTCTAAACTCGCCGAATTATTTGAAGCTATCCCAGATACTGTTGAGGTAACTTTAAAATTATTCCAATGATATTTTTGTGCAACATCAAGCTATTTTTGTATTACAGCTAGAAGGCTCTTTCGACGTCGATCGTAAAGTTAAACTGAAGTTACCATTAGCATTAAAAGTATTAGGTAGCCAAATTCGAATGTTGATTAAAGAATCCAAGTTGTCAATCTTGAACATCGATTTGCTGCCTACAATTTATAAACAAACCTTTGGAACCACATTAAATTCTCGTTATTACTCGTCAAATAATTTGGAAGAGTTAATTGCTAAATTGGGCGATTATGTCCAGGTATGCTACTGTTTAAACATTATCTAAATTTTAGTATTAATTGTTGGGTATGTAGGTCATTTATAGTAGTTTGGGTCTTTTACTCGCATCGACAGAGGTCGACACTAGAACTTTGGAAATTAGAGTTTGGGCTCTGTTGTTATTTCCGCCACATTCTTTAAAACTTGCAAGATTACTTCACGAATATAAAGCTAAATTTTATACGGCCATTTCACCCAATAACTTTCAACAAATTCAAAATGTGGTTTCGGTAAGTCAAGTCTTAAAATTTTTATTTTGCTTAATTATCTTGCTTGGAGGTCTCTAATAATGGTGGTGAAACTATGGTCTCACTTACAAAGTTCTATACCGTAGCGGCCCAATTTTATCATATCTTGTACTCAAATAATGGTTATATGGAGATGGAAAATATCTTGCATGTTTATGCGCGGAAATATAGAAAATCGTTGTGTCCTCAAGATTTTCAAGTCAACTCTTTACAAGATCTCTTAAGAAAGATGAACTTTTTATTGAATATTCAGTCGCAAGGTGGTAAAGATATACTTTTATTAAGTAACGAGCTCGCTGGTAAGTTAAAACAAAACGTGCTAATCAAAATTACAGTGAGAACACTTTACAGTTTATGGTGTTAACTTACCTATACCTACATCTAACGAAATTCCTAAACAACAGGAACTTTCAGTTTGGCCACCACCATCGAATGTGAATTTTGAAAAAATTTTTAGGCGTGTAACACCACCAAAACCCGACACTCCTCCACCAGATGTAAGTAAATTTATTCTGTCGGATTTTAACTGACTGTATTAATTTTAGAACGGTTGGCATACCAATCTATGGTGTACTCCTACCAAAGGTGATGTAAATTTGGTAAGTTTGATGACTGGAAATTAGCCGGATAATTTAGTTTTTTTTCAACTTTTAGAATTTGTCGATACCAATTTTGCCCGTAGATGCATCGAAGGTGTTTTTAGCCACTGAAGACTTGGTGTCACCCACTCGAATTACATCATTGTCGTATTCCCATCCTATTAACATTTTTCCAAGAATTTTGGCTCCACATCCGACGGTTGTGCCGTTACCGGATAAGCTAATTAGTAAAAGTACGTATTAAAATTTTTACTCTCTTGTTATAATACGATAAAATGAGGTTTCAAGTATAAAAAAATTTTTAAGCTTAAAAAAGAATGACATTTTTATGTAAAACTATTATTTTTCAAAATAAATGTTGTCTATTTGCCCCCTTTATAATGTCTCCCATTGCTTCTTAAAATATTCTTGTATGTTTTAGATGAGTCAAGTGATTCGGGGGTCAATACTACTCGAATCGAGTATAATTTATCAGAGAGCGAAATGGATAGTTTAGAAGGTGGTCATTTAAATGGTAAGTTGCTTACATTTTTTCTTCCCATTAACTCCTACTCAAATTACAGGTGTATCATCAAAAGTTGATGATGTGACCACATTTTCATCTTTCAATATGTAATGAGGTATGAAAAATATGATAAAATTTATTTTTATACGTTTTATAAAAGTTCTCCGTACTTTTAAATTTAAAACATGCCAATTTTATTCTCTATTATATTAAATTGCGCAGGTACAAATTTTAATTGTTAGTTTAGTATTTAAGTTTGTCGTTTATGATGTACTACAATTATTATTCTATTTGCTTCTTATTTTGCACAACATGTGTGCAATAGTAGCATGTTGTGACAAATTTAAGAGGAGCAATTTTGTGTGATAAATCTAAATCGTTAAAACATTCCAAAAAAATTTAATCCAAAGATCTCGAAGTTGGTTTGCTACTTCGGCTAGTGAAATTAATTGGTGCAAGTTTTAATTTTCTTTAGAAATATTATGGTCATCTTTAACGATTGTTTCTGCTGCAAATAATTTTTCAGTATTATTACTATGTTCGAGTTGTTTAAAATAATAATTGTGTTACTAGTTGTAAGATTTTTTTTAGTGTAGATTTAAGTGTTTTAAATTTTTGTTGGGTATGATTGATAATGAGTTTTACAAAAGCACAACTAGTTTGTTACTTATAAATTAAATGCTCAAATTTAATGTACCGAGATATGCAAATTTAAATGGAAATTTAATGGGTGTTTCATTGTTATTAAATTTAGAAAATGTACAATTTTTACAAGTTGTTGATATTTCGATTTAATTTTTGTATTTAAAACTTTTACAGCGCATTTGACGTAATTTTAAATATCAACTGGTAATGTTATTATTTCTTTTAATTATGAAACACTATTATGAGCTATTTTGTATTAATACAATCATTTCGATTACTTGAAACTTTTTTTTATAAATTATCTGACGTTTTTAAAAGTTTATTTTTAGACCTAAAAACTTATATACAAGGATTACTACAAGTAAACTTCGTTATAAAGGCGATTTTAAATAACAAAGTTTTCTTTTCGACGTTTCTATTTTTTTTCTTTCATGCCACAACCGACCGGTCCGTGCCGGCGTTCCCAAATCATACGATGCTTTTGTTTCATGTAAGCCCATTTGACATTATGATAAGCTCCCAAATCTCCATCTAAAAGTAAAAATATTTCATCGCCACTCTTATTAACTTTTATAACTTACATTTAGTAAACCAAGCTGCATTAGCTATCTCGTACTGGTCCAACACTCCTCTGCACTTCTCTAAATGATCTGGTGTTTCGTACATAACACAATCTTCAAATCTTTGTCTCAAAATACTTAAAATTTCATTATCGACCATACGATCCCTTTTATATTGTTGGTTGGCTTCGAAGAAACAAACCGAGTCATCTGTGTAACACTGATCGATTGTAGGCACTCGACGAAACTTCTTATGATACCACGGATAAGTTTGTTGATTAGGTACCACTATCTTTTCTGAAATTTCCTAAAGGTAAAGTTAACCTAAAAAATTTTCGGGGTCATACCTCTAACGAAAACTACTGGAGCTTCTAATGCGCCATATACCGTATTTACTATTTTTTGTATTATATTTCGAGGCGGTGCTTCACAATCTGGCATTTTGGTAAATTAATTGATGAACATTCACGAATCCGATAACTAACGATTGTTTATGTAATATGGTTTGGCTGTGGCTAAGTATACGCGCGTGTTTACCACACGTTGACGTTATGGTTATGTTCATTTATGTTATTTACCTTTTTTGCACATAACCTCACTTTTTGAATTTTGAATTAACTTCGAACAATGCCAGTTTTAAGAAAATTAGAATTTATATAATATTAATGAGTTTGTTAAAATGTTCTTCTGTTCTACTATTAAGTTTAAAACAATTTAGTCGAGGAAATAAACCTGAAATTATGAAATATTTAAATGTAGCCGAAAAAAACGATGCCGCGAAAAATATCGCCTCTTTATTATCAAGGGGAAATTCGAATAGAGTAAGTATACTTTTAAATTAGGAAATTTATTTTTGTTTTTACTACAATTACTACTTTTAGCGTGAAGGTTTGTCGAACTATAACAAAATATACGAATTTGATGCCACCGTCTTCGGGCAACAATCTCGCATGGTTATGACGTCCGTTTCTGGTCATTTGTTGAATTATGAATTTGCGGTGACTTATAAAGGATGGAAGTCTTGTAATCCTGTCGTGCTCTTTGATGCTCCAATTATTAAAGGATGCTCGCAAGATTATCAAAATATCAAAGTAATGTGCTCTTTAGCTGGTTTGATGAGCTCGAGTTAACTTTTTTTTGTAGAGAACTCTCGAACGCGAAATTAGATCTTGTCAGGGTTTAATAATATGGACAGATTGCGATAGAGAAGGTGAAAATATTGGTTTCGAAGTGATTCAAGTGTGTACAGATGTTAAACCTAATTTAATAGTGTATAGGGCTAAATTTTCTGAAATTACGTCAACTTCGATATTTCGTGCACTTAATACTTTGGGGCAGCCCAATAAAAATGTCAGTGATGCTGTCGATGTGCGGCAGGAACTGGATCTAAGAACGGGTGAGTACAGGATCAAGTAAAATTGAGTAATATACTTATACAGTAAATGAAATAAAACACTTGGTTTTTTGTTCCAACAAGTTAGTGTGTGAGTACTAATATTTTATGAGTAATATACGTTCAAAAGAAAGATAAAGTATGGAACTAAGTCATTAAGGATTTAGATGAAATGAGATCAATTTTAAGGTGCCGCATTTACGAGACTGCAGACATTGCGCCTGCAAAGAGTCTTCCCACAAAAATTAGCGGAAAAATTGATAAGTTACGGGTCTTGTCAATTTCCTACATTAGGTTTTGTGGTCGAAAGGTATCAAGCAATTGAGGATTTTATACCGGAAACATTTTGGAAAATTCGAAGTAAATATAAAGTGCATATTATTAAAGAAACGTTAAAAATTTGATTTTACTAGTGAATCATAAAATTAAAGAGTTGGTAGTGGAATTTATTTGGAAAAGAGAACGGCTGTTTAATAAACTTGCAGTTGAAAATATTTTAGACATTTGTCGAGAAAATCCGTTAGCAACGGTCGAATCCGTCGAAAGCAAACCCAAAAATAAGTGGAGACCTTTGCCTTTAGATACCGTCGTATGTAAAGTTGAGCTTTTAAAATTGTTTTTTAACTCTGTTCTTATTAGGAACTCGAAAAAACGGTATCTCGGAAGTTACGAATTAATGCAAAAGACACCATGAAAATTGCCGAACGATTATACACTCAGGGTTATATCAGTTATCCGCGTACAGAAACGAATATATTTCCTAAAGAACTCGACTTGGTCCCTTTAGTCGAACAACAAACGCAAGACAATCAATGGGGAACTTTTGCTCGAGGGGTACTTACAAATGGTGGCCCAAATCCTCGCTTTGGAAAAAAATCAGATCAGGTAACCAGATGAAATTCAAAATGTCTCAAATATTTACTTATTTTTATAGGCTCATCCTCCAATTCATCCTATAAAATATGTAAATAACCTCGCAGGAAACGAACAACGAATTTATGAATATATCGTACGTCACTTTTTGGCCTGCGTTAGTAAAGATGCCGTAGGTCACGAAACTATCGTTCACGTAGATATTCAAAATGAAAAATTTACAGCCAAAGGCTTATTTATCTTAGAACGCAATTATCTCGAAGTATATATTTACGAAAAATGGAATGCTAAGGAAATTCACGAATATCGCACTGGGGATACCTTCACTCCAACTCAACTGGACTTGGTAAGTTTTATCTTTGCTTCAAAAAAATGTTAAACGCTTCAATTTTAGGTAGAGGGAACTACCAACCCTCCAAAATTACTGACAGAAGCAGATCTTATAGCTCTCATGGATAAACACGGAATAGGAACAGATGCTACTCATGCAGAACATATCGACACCATTAAATCACGAGAATATGTTGGTTTGCACGAGAATTTATATTTTGTCCCTGGAACTTTAGGTATGGGTCTCGTAGAAGGATACAATAATATCGGACTGGAAGTTTCTTTAGCAAAACCCAATTTACGTTCCCAGTTTGAAAAGGACTTGCAGTTAATATGCGAAGGACGTAAAAGTGCAGAAACAGTTAGAAGAGAACAAATTGAAAAATATAAAGCCGTTTTTATAACTGTAGTGGAAAAAATAGGCGTTATAGATCGAACGTTAGGAAACCGACTCGAAGATCAACCGTTACAAATAGAAAATGACGAAGTTATTAATAATGTAGAGAACATGACAGTTTTGAAATGTCCCAAATGTAATAAAGACATGATATTACGTACACGTAAAAACGGTACAGGAAAATTTCTTACTTGTGTCGGATATCCGGCTTGTAAAAATGCAATTTGGCTTCCTGCGTGTATCGATACCGTAAATATTTTAGAAGAACATTGTCCAGATGTTAGTATTGTTAAGATGCTATGTTTATAATTTCGAAACTCTAAATTTGGCTTTACAGTGTGGACCGGATGTTAAGAAGTTAAGAGTAAAGTTCAAGCAGAATCCATTTCTTGGTGATCCCAATCCAAACGTATTGTGTATAGGAGGTTGCGATTTAACAGTTTTAGAAACTTTAAATATCAAATTAGATTCCGTTCGAAAATGTAAGTCTGAGAATTAAAATAGTCGTCCTCCATAATAATTAATTTGCATTTAGCACACGTGGAAGTAGCTAGAGCATATCGTGTAAATAATCAAAATGTCCCAGTAATACCTAATCAAAGAACTCTCAACAATTGGATAACGGGTGTCGATGCACCGAGCAACGGTAACCACGGTGGTAGAAACGGCAATGATCAAAACTCGCGAAATTTTAGTACAACTCAGCCTGGTGCGAGTGAAAGTCGGTTACCTGGTCGTAGTTTTTTAAACTCGAATATTAAAGTTACAAATACGGCTTCGGGGAACGTCATGCATTTGCCGTGTAGTTCAAATGTTACCCCATCGAGTAATGGTAACTCTTCAGTTAATGGATCGTTACATAACGTAAATCTTAATACTCAAGGTGTGATTCTTTGCAACTGTAATAATGAAGCCTTGTTACTTACTGTTAGAAAAGTCGGTCCAAACACAGGTAAGATCGATTAAAATCTAATAATTCCACTACTAATATTTTGTTTTTACTAGGGAGACAATTTTATAAATGTCAAGCTCAGTCTACAAATGGTGGTTGCGATTTTTTCTTATGGGCATCACCGGATGATGCTGGCAGTTCTAGCATGCCTAACGAATCGAGATCTACCAATTTACCAAATAGGACGTCTGCAGGTGAAATTAATTGTGATTGTAGTTTACCGGCTGTCCTTAGAAGAGTTACGAAGAATGGCCCAAATAATGGGCGACAGTTTTATTGCTGTTCAAAACCGATGGGAGCAGGATGTAATTTTTTTAAGTGGGCCGATGAAGTAAGTAATTGAAACATTTCAAGAAATGCAACGAAATTAAGAAGTTTGATTGAAGGAGTATGTCATATTGAGTTTGTTAGAAAAACTGTTATCCATATACTAATCAAAGTTTTGCTCTGATCTTATTGATACGTTAAACGAGAATTTGCTACTTTTAGGGCAACGGTTCAACTTTCCCAGGACCTAATGATGATGATGATGACGATAATGATAATCATGGGCCAAATCACAGTTGGAGCAATAATTCAAATTGGAGTGGAGGAACACAAAATTCGTATAAAAGAAATAGCCAATGGAAAGGAAAAACGAAACGTAAAACAAAAGCATCAAGTCAAACGCCTTATAAAAATAAAAAAACAAAAGGAAATAGTGGAAGGAAATGCGGTTTTTGTGGAGAAACTGGTGAGTTTCTTAATTGTTTGTTGTGGGAATAATAGTTTGGTAAAATTATCCGTAATTATTCGACCCATTGGTTCTCTAATTTTTTTAATGTTTTCCAATTCTACTGCACTAATAATACATGCATACTAACTATAATATGCAGTTTTCATTCATATTATATTATGAATATCAAAGAATGTTTAACAAATAACGACCAACTCAAGTTATATGTCATCTGTTTTTTTTATTTTCCAAGGCCTCAAAGAACAAGGCCCAATAAATCGTTGATTTTTCTTGAAAATTAGCTCAATTTGATGCTTTGTGATCAATTCTCAGGAAATTATAAAAAAGCAGATCACTCACTTTTACATTGCACATTATTTTAATTAATGTTCCATTAACTTTTAGGACACACTAAAGGAAAATGCCCAAATAGTTCCAAAAGATAATTTTGTATGGAGGTACCTGGAGGTACTCGTTACATTACGTTAGTAACGAGTGTATATTTAATTTAAGTAATGTATGTATATAAATTTTTATACTTTTGAAGTTAAATGTTTGTATATCAAAAAAGTTTAAGAAAGAAAGAAACAAATCTTAGTGTTGATCAAGTTTTTTATGTGGTTTTTATATTTTGACACAGTTTGTCTATCTCTCGTTGTTGCAAATGATTCTCAGCCGTTGTTTCTGTTAACTAAAAATGACACAAAGCGAAGTAAAAAAGAATTTTTTTATCACTAAGATTCGACTTACCATGTGTAACATTATATCCATTTTAAGCCTTAGCATGTTATTTTCGTCTTGCAATTGTTGCAGCTTTTGTCGTAGCTTTTGATTCGATTTATAGGTATTTCCACTGTCACCCGTAACTAGCGTTTATAACAATTAATTTGTGTATTGGGTATATAATACTACTACTGTTTACGAGTTTACCTGGTTTCCAGTCTCCGTCATTAAAATCAAATCTTTGTGGTCCTAATTGTAATTTAACTTTTCTTTTATCCTGAACTAAGTCATCAAGTTGTATTTCTGAATTTAATAATGAAATTCTTCGTTGAGGTGTCTTTTTAGGAGAAAATTTATTACCGAATAGGGGCATTTTTTAATTATTTAGAATACAAACAAATAATACTGAATTACTACTTGACGCCACTTTCGACCTTTTATTTGGTATCCATGGATATAAGGACTGTCACATACAACATACATTCTGCTATTTGATTAGTGGTTTGTGAACCACTGCAAAATTATTTATCTTAAAAGTTATTTTATCTTGAGCAAAACTTTCATTAATTGATAGCCGCCCATGCCCCAGTGAATAGATTGGGCTAATTTGATTTGTACGGATTTCATTGTATTACATGGTATTACTATTTGTATTTTATTTAGCTTGAAAAATGTAAAGTACCGTCACGATCTGTGCTATCATTATTCATTTATTTAACTTGGAATAGGCTATCCACTTCAATCTAGAGTTTATGATAGTAAATGCAAATACTTCCATAACAAAAATACCGAGTGACGTCAAAGTAGACCATAGGTAATTATACATTGTGTTGAACGCTTTCTGAATTACTGGGCATTGAAGTTGATCTATACGAATAATAATGGTAGCAGGATAATGAAGTGTTAAAGATCACTCTTTTTATTGCCCAATAATTAAAAAGGACGTAAATTATTCGAGATTAGAGGAAACGATGAGTGATGAGAAGTTTCAAAATTTGCCAGAATTCAGAGTTGAGTTCTCAACTTAACTTCTTCATTTCTCAACAAATTAGCGACCAAGAATTTTTTGTCCATATTTCCTTTACTTCCATCATTATTCCGTACAACCAGTACAACTTACAGAAAACATATCCTCTATTTTTGAATCACCTTGTATACTATATTTTCTGGTGACTTTCGTATTTAATATTTAAGGTTGACGTTTGACGTATGTGTCACAGATAGTGGAAGCGACATAACCTTATTAATACTTGAACGAAAAGTGTGAAAAGGTTTAAATTACTAATAAAAGATTATCCGTAAAGTGTTATTAAAGAAGCAATGGGAATATTAGAAAAGATCGCCGAAATTGAGAGGGAAATTTCTAGAACTCAAAAAAATAAAGGTAGTGACTTACTATAATGCACTCGAACTATTCTTATTTACGTTTTCTAGCTACCGAGTATCATTTAGGTTTACTTAAAGCAAAATTAGCTAAATACAGATCTCAGCTGCTTGAACCATCAAAAAAATCTGAGAAAGGCGAAGGATTCGATGTGTTAAAAAGTGGCGACGCTCGTGTCGCTTTAATTGGTTTTCCTTCTGTAGGCAAAGTACGACGTTCATTTTATTAATTATTCTGGACTAATATTGCTTTGTTTAGTCAACTCTTTTGTCAACTTTAACACATACCGAAAGTGAAACTGCCGCTTACGAATTCACAACTTTAACGTGCATTCCCGGCGTGATCGAATACAATGGCGCTAATATTCAATTGTTAGATTTGCCCGGTATTATCGAAGGTGCCTCACAAGGAAAGGGGCGAGGTTTGTCATATTTATTATGTATCGTGTAAAAAAATGCGAGTTTGTCAATTTTTGTAGGCCGACAAGTTATTGCAGTAGCTAGAACTGCCGATTTAGTTCTTATGATGTTAGATGCCACAAAACAAGACGTTCAGAGGCAACTACTCGAAAGGGAACTTGAAAGTGTCGGCATTCGATTAAATAAACAGAAACCAAACATTTATTTTAAAGTAAGAGATTGCGACAGTTTTTCATCTTGCTTCAACTTTGTCGTTTGTAGGTGAAGAAAGGTGGTGGTCTTTCGTTTAATTCGACTTGTAATTTAACCAACGTCGACGAAAAATTAGTTCAAATGATTTTACACGAGTACAAAATTTTTAATGCTGAAGTTTTGTTTCGAGAAGATTGCACCGCAGATGAGTTAATCGACGTTATATGTGCCAATCGCGTGTATTTACCGTGTATGTACGTGTACAATAAAATCGATCAAATTTCTATCGAGGAAGTAGACAGAATTGCTCGACAACCTTATAGTATCGTCGTGAGTTGTAATATGAAATTAAATTTGGATTACCTTTTGGAAACGCTGTGGGAGTACTTGGCACTTATTCGAGTTTATACTAAGAAACCTGGACAACCACCAGATTTTAACGATGGGCTTATTTTAAGGAGAGGCGCTACAGTAGAGCACGTTTGTCACGTAATTCACAGAAGCTTAGCTCAGACGTTTAAATACGCTTTGGTTTGGGGTACTAGTACAAAATATTCGCCACAACGAGTCGGTATAAGTCACAGTATGAATGATGAAGATGTTATTCAAGTTGTTAAAAAATAAACTGGTATTTTCTAGTTTGGAAGACAATAGCGAATGTGCTAATGTTTTTATAATAATTCGTACATAATAAAAATACTAATTAAAAGGTATATATTTGGCTATTTTGGCATCACACGTAAAAAATCTTAACTATTGCTACAAAAATCGCTACACGTTAAAAAGCTTCCATTAACGAGATTTTTGACGAATAAACTAATTACTTTAAAGCTTGGACGTTATCATGTTTCCACAAGCAAAAACATTATTAGGATCGAGTTCTCTTTTTGCGGCTTTGTACAGTTGTGTCCCTACTTCCGATACGGTGCTCATATACCATTTTTTTCTTAATTTTCCTACACCGTGATGATGAGAGATACTACCCCCGTTTGCTAAAATTTCGTCTCTGGCCGCTTCTTCTATGCTTTCGTACACGCCTACTGGATCGCTAATATTGCAATAATTGAAAGCAAAATAAAAGTAAATGACGCAACCGGCGTCGTAAGTTTGAGTTACTCTGCAACATATCATATGATGCCGTATTCCGTGGCTTAAGCACTGGTCCTTTACACATCGTTTAACGTTTTTACAGAGAGATACGGCTCGGTCCCAAGGCACCGATGTTTCGAACGATTCGGAAACGACGTAGTATTCTAAGCCTAAATCCTGTAAGTTCGCAATCAACACAATCTGTAATTTTAATAAGCAAAACTACTTACACGTATGTACGCAATAACAAAAGTTAAGGTGTATCCTCGTTCGCCGTTTGTTTCGCCAGCAGGTATTCCTCCGTATTTTCCCGAAATACCATAAATTTGCTTCTCTCGTGCTTCCACCGATTTGGCATCTCCTTCGAATAATAAAGTCATAACGCACATCGTTTCGATGTCGAATCCTTTAATTTTTGTAATATACAACTTTTTAAGCCCGTCTAACATGAGTCCGAAATAACCGGGTTTGGGTTTTAAAGCCTGTCCAAAAATAAACTGTTCGTTATCCATTAAACGAATCGATGACGGTTGGCATCTCTGTTTAGCAACTTCTCGCATACATTTCACCCCTGATTCGAAATCTGGGAAAACTACAGATCCATATTTTTTGCATTCCGGTAATGGGCGAATTTTTAAAATTACTTCGGTTACCACACCCAAACTACCTTCGGACCCTAGGACCACGTGATTGAAATCGGGCCCACAACTCATTCTAGGAACTTGGCAATTCTTTTGTAAAACGCCTTTGGTGGTAACCATTTTTACATGTACGAGCAAATCTTCTATATTGCCGTACGTATTCTTCTTCATACCCGAAGCTCGCGTTGCAACCCATCCCCCCAAACTCGAAAACTCGTAACTATCGGGTTCGTGTCCAGAAGTAAAACCTAATTTGCCCAATTCTCTTTCCAAATCCTGTCCGACGATACCACTTTCAAAACATCCAACTAAATTTTCTCTATCCAACCACAAAATTTTGTTCATTTGAGACGTGTCCAGACAAACGATAGTTCTAGGCTCATTTTTCGGGCATTCGACTGCACCCGAAACGGACGTACCACCTCCAAAAGGTATAATTACCAAATTATTGTTATCTGCAACTTCGACTATTTTAACCACGTCATCGTGACATTTTGGCCAAAGCACAATATCGGGTATTCTTTCGAACTCAGATTCTCGTAAAGTAAAAATATCGTTTAGAGTGTGTCCATGAGCACGAACCAGACGATCTAAACCTTTAGTAGAATAATCTATTCCCTGACTTACTAAAGTTTGCAAATTTTCTTCACTAATTTTGGGTTCGGGGTAGTCGCTTTCTAACGGCAAAGCTTTGGGTTTGTGAAACTTTTCCAAATCCACGTTGAACGTATCTTGGACCCACCGTGTGAAATAAGGCAAGGCAAGTTCGCCAATCGCGTATCTGTAAGCAGTTGAATGAACATTTAAACAAAAAAAAATTTTTTTTAAGGCGCATTTTTTAGTAAAAAATTGTTTTTCATGTAAAATATTTAGAAATTAATATTTTTACAATAAGGTTTGTTGTCTAAAAAACTCCTATTAAATTTTGTCGATTGGATGCGCCATTTGAAGAATAATTAATTAGTACAAGTTCGTTAATTTTTATTGTAGGACGATAAAAATAAATAAAATCGAACGAGTTTTGAACTTTACACTTGTATATTTTGCATAAATATAATCTACCATTACCTAGAAAATTGTGCTTAAAAATCGGGTTTCTGAAAGAGGACCTAACAACTAACAACGTTGCGCTATAAATCGGTCAATTTTTGATGGTACCAAATTGTATAAGCTTCTAATTGGGATCTTTCGGGACTTATCGCTAAAACTCTGATTTTTTTAGATCGATCGTTGTAAGAGAGGCTCGTTAGTTCTTGACTAAGTATTAAGAAACATGTATTGCAACTTTTGTAGATTCCTAATTTTTTCCTTTATGTTGAAAAATTAAGGATCATTTTATTGAAGTTTCATCTACTGAAAGTTGAAACTTGGAACATTCAGTTACTACAACAGCAAAAACTAAATGGCAAAATGTAGTCTGCTTTATGTAAATGCTCTGCTACTCCTTATTTACCTAGGAATATTAATGTACTACTTGATTTAAAGAGTAATCAAGTAACTCGATTATATAATATATTATATAAAAAAGTGAAATGAAATTTGGGAGGTAAAATTCAGAAGTAGGTCATCATATTCAAATTAGAAAGTGAACAGTGGCATTTAAACCTGTTTGAAGATACAAAGCAATTTATTAATTAAGAGTCATTAAAATTAAAGGACAATCTTAATTATTAATTTTTTTGTTAAAACTGTTATTATCTGTGCAGTATTTTATGGTTCTATATTTATGTTCTTTTACGAAGGATAATTGTTAATGATTAATAAATTTTATATAATTATCTTTGCTGACTTATGTTCTATTTAATGTCTAATTGCAATTTTGAATCATGAGGTCACAGAGTCCAATATTTGCAAAAATTATTTCTTTCTTATCAGTAGATTACTTATCTCGTTTACACGAAATAATAATCCATCACTTGGATTTATTTAAAAAGTCGAATTGTACCTTAGATACAAAAATTTTTGGCTCACCTTCTGCCAGTAAAGTGTACAATTCCTTCTTTCACGATGAAGCGAGAATCTTTGTAGCCCCAACCGTTCCATTTTAGAACTTCTTCTCTACAAGTAGTCAAATTTATTATGTCGATTCAATTTTACCTTTATTTCTAGACTATCGAACTTCTTACCTTTGCTTGGGAATTGCACTCTTGACATCAATCGTGTATTGCTTCTTTGCAACACTTTTCTTTTGTGAAGCTGTACATGGATTTAAGATCGGTACTCGATTCTGTTCAGATTGATTCGTTGTTACTTCGTAGTTGTTAACCATTGTGGGTATGTGATGGTGATGGCAACTTTAGTTTTCGTAGACAATTTGTCGTTTAATTGTTGTAACTTATAAAATGCAAATAAATCCCACGCCAGTCTTTAAAAGCTGAAATTTACTAGGAGAAGGGAGTAACCATCGTAACCGTATCCAATTCGATGGTGGTCAATGTCAAATACAATAAAAACAAAACTAATGACAGGCTGTGTCTCTTGTACGTATCACGGTTTGCTTGTTGTGATAATTATTTTTTGCATATTTTCGAAAATCTCGTCAGTCTTTATAAATTATACTCCATTCACGATTGATTAAACCCCTTATGGGCTGAGGCCATTTGACAGTTTAATCCTAACTTTTGCAATAGTAAAGCAAACAAACTTTTGCCAATTAATTTTTAGTTGTGGGTTGGAGGGCGAATAGTTGAAGTTGCCTGAAAGGACAAGAAGCCTAGAAACAAGAACACATTCTTTCCAACTCCACATTGCCAGTGAAATTAATATAATTTTGACTTTTACAAAATACATAACAGTTGTCAATGCCAATGGACCAACAGGATATCCACTTGATTTATTTTAAATATCAACCTAAACCTAATAAAAAAATATCGAGACCTACTTGGGTGTAAATGGATGGCAAATTGAGGAGTATAATAGTATACAATATAAGTATAGATTTTAAAAATTGTTTTATATCACAGTTTCATAAAAGATATCGTTTTAATTAAATTAGAAAACCAAATCAAGACGACCACTTCACTATATAATAATTTCGTTTACCGACTCTAACTAATGATATGTTATTTTCAAGTCTATGAACAGAAGGATTAAGTACTTCGTTAGGGTTTGAAGTACGGTTTTGATTGATGTAAAAACCGCCCGCACTAATGATTCTAATAGCATCCATATTTGTAGGAAAACATCCAGCTTTCATGGCCATATCGAGTACACTTTGTCCAGGTTGAGGCATTAATTCGACGACAGAAGCGCCTTCCAACAATTCTGCAATTTCTTTTGCGTTCATGGAACCCAATGCAGTGGCACTTCCTTCGTACAAAGCCAAAGTAGCTGCTTGGGCTTGTTCTAATCCTTTTTCTCCATGTACGAGTAGCATAACCTGTTCCGCTAACTTTTTCTGAGCTAACCTAAGGTCGGGTTTCTCTTTATGGCGTCGCATAATATCAGAAATTGAACCCAAAGAATCAAAAGTAAATAAACGTAAGAGTTTTTCGACTTCAGAATCTGGAGTACGAATCCAAAATTGATAGAAAGTAAAGTAAGAAGTTTTATCTTTCGATAACCACACTGCATTTCCGGCGGACTTTCCAAATTTGTCCCCAGTTTCGGTAGTAATTAAAGGTAACGTTAGACCGTAAACTTGTTTTTTGTGCATTTTACTAATTAGATCGTGTCCAGAAATAATGTTACCCATTTGATCGTTACCACCAATCTAAAATGAGCAGATTGATTAAGGTTTACAAAACTTGTCAAACGCACCTGAAAGCGGCATTGAAAATTTTCGTACAAGTGCAGCCAGTCGTACGATTGAAACAGTTGATAACTAAATTCGGTAAAACTCATTCCGACCGACGTAGCCATTCTGCTTTGCACACTTGTTCTCGATAAAAGAGCACCCATACGTAGAAAACGGCCAGGTCCTCCGATTAAATCGATTGCACTCAATTTTTTGTACCAAGTTTCATTATTTAAAATTTCAAATGAAGGCAAACGCTCCTTATTACCCCATAAATAATTGTGATGATTCTCAAAAATTCTCCTAATGTTTTCTTCTAAGCCGTACATATTGTTATTAATTATAACGTCCGATAAAGCGTCACGTTCTGTAGTACGACCGCTTGGATCGCCAATTTTAGCTGTAGCTCCACCAATCTAAGTTCAATGTATAACTTAAACCTAATAAAGTTGTTATTTATAATGTACGTGTACTTACAACGGCAATAGTATTATGACCGCCACGTTGCCAGTGCAACAAGTTCACCAAAACTAATAAGTTGCCCACATGTAAACTGTTAGACGTAGGATCAAAACCGGCATAAACACATTGCGGAGACGCATTTAATAAGTCCACTATATCTTTTCTAAAAAGAATTGTAAATTAGCAATAAAAATGGGAAGAGAAATTAACTCACACTGAAATTTCGGGAAATAAATCTTGATACATGCCACGTTCTTTTAGACTTAAGATATTACGGTTTGAATAACATCTACGAAAATGTAATATTCTCTTATTATAACAGTTTAAAATATGTTTAACTAACATTTTTGAACCTTTTAAATAAAATTTAAGGTTAAAGTTACTTCTGGCTACTTCTTGTCTATTGGTCGCAGTGTTGCCAGTGCTCTGCCAGGATATTTTGACGCAGTGTTGCAAGAATTTTATCAAATTTCGTCAAAAATTGTTAAAATTTCGTTTTTAGAAAAAGAGGATTGGGTTTCAAAATAATACATTTAAGTAAACTCTTTTTTTATTACATTACCTACTTCTTCAAAGTAGACGAAGTAGACGAAAGTTAAAATAATATTATAAATTTTATATGATTTTTGATTTTCATTGTGTTCGTCAATTCGAAGTTCGACTATTTTACGCTAAAATCACATATTTTCTAATCACGTGTGGATAACACACCTGCATGTTTCAACTTGTGAGAAGATATAATAAATTTATACCGAATTTAGTAGTTGGTTTGGTGAATATGTCCGTGTTTTTTAATGTTCAAATAAAGTTTTTCTAATCCACCCTCCACCGCTCCGCCCTCGTTTAAGAAAGTCAAGAGTTCGAATAGTGAAAGAATTAGTAAGTAAGTTTATTAAATTATTGTTCAATTACTCATAATATTTTAATATAGTTTCCAATTGTTCCACATCGTATTGCAATTAAAATTTCAGTTATTTATAACTTTTTGTCCTTGAATCCATCACAGTAGTAATAATCATTAATAATAATAGATTTTACAATCTCTCAAATTTAATTGTTTAGTAATGGTTTAGGGGTTAAATTTAATCAATTGAAATAATTTGGCTACATTCAAATTGTTATCATTATCGGGAATTATTGATACTACTACGCCAATGAAAAAAAATTGTGAAAACTTCTATTAGTTAATAAAGGGCTAAATACTCTAAATAATAATAATCGTTATTGTAATATTGAATACTTCTTGTTTTTTCATTAAATTATTACAGATTGTGGGAGACAAGAATAAAAACCGTATCAGATTGCGATCAATTACTGGCATAATATGGTTAGATGGAAGTTCCAACTTGCAATAAGAAAAACGCAGTTTTGAATATTAACTACAAACGACAAAGGTAAATCCTCTAAATTGGGGTTAAATATTTATTTTTTTACGCTACATACTCGGTAAGCGAACAATCGCAAATTTTCTTGCTTTCAAGTATTAGTCGAGTAGTTTTAGAGAAAACGGCCTTTCTCGTAGTACTTCTAATATTTTCGAATTTTCGGGGGCCGTTGCAATTAATAAGAAGTCTGTACTTGGACAATCTCCATACAGCTTTCTTTTAACTATTGTATAATTTTTAAATGAATGAATGTAATGCCGCGTATTACATTTACAGTTTATAGGGAATTATTATTGAAATACAGTTATCCTACTTACAATTTATTACTCCCCGCTGTTAGGCATGTCCTTCAGTTAATAAGTGGCTTAGAGAAAAACTGCTTTAAATGAGGAGGTGCTTCTGATTTTTGTTATTCTTTTAGATATTTTTGAATTCAAGTAGCAGGTGTGGTAATTTATTTAAGATTTTGGGGATTTTTTATTGTAGTACAGTGATTAGATTCAGTTTTGTGCGTCTTTTTAAGAAGCGCAGAAATCGCGAGTTTACTTGTAATTATATGCCGAGTTTGACGGCGAATAACTTTCAACTGGAGTCCGCCAAATTATCCAACTTTTTTGAGAAGAAGTAAAGATCCTTTAGCTTTAATTTTGTACGCTTATAAATTTTTTGGGTGATTAGATTCAGTTTTGTGCGTCTTTTTAAGAAGCGCAGAAATCTCAAGTTTACTTGTAATTATATGCGGAGTTTGACGGCGAATAACTTTTAACTAGAGTCCGCCAAATTATCCAACTTTTTTGAGAGGAAGTAATGATCCTTTAGCTTTAGTTTTGTAAGTTTATAAATTTTTTGGGTGATTAGATTCAGTTTTGTGCGTCTCTTTAAGAAGCGCAGAAATCGCGAGTTTACTTGTAATTATATGCCGAGTTTGACGGCGAATAACTTTCAACTGGAGTCTTCCAAATTATCCAACTTTTTTGAGAGGAAGTAATGATCCTTTAGCTTTAATTTTGTACGTTTTTAAATTTTTTGGGTGATTAGATTCAGTTTTGTGCGTCTTTTTAAGAAGCGCAGAAATCGCGAGTTTACTTGTAATTATATGCCGAGTTTGACGGCGAATAACTTTCAACTGGAGTCTTCCAAATTATCCAACTTTTTTGAGAGGAAGTAATGATCCTTTAGCTTTAATTTTGTACGTTTTTAAATTTTTTGGGTGATTAGATTCAGTTTTGTGCGTCTTTTTAAGAAGCGCAGAAATCGCGAGTTTACTTGTAATTATATGCCGAGTTTGACGGCGAATAACTTTCAACTGGAGTCCGCCAAATTATCCAACTTTTTTGAGAAGAAGTAAAGATCCTTTAGCTTTAATTTTGTACGCTTATAAATTTTTTGGGTGATTAGATTCAGTTTTGTGCGTCTTTTTAAGAAGCGCAGAAATCTCAAGTTTACTTGTAATTATATGCGGAGTTTGACGGCGAATAACTTTTAACTAGAGTCCGCCAAATTATCCAACTTTTTTGAGAGGAAGTAATGATCCTTTAGCTTTAATTTTGTACGCTTATAAATTTTTTGGGTGATTAGATTCAGTTTTGTGCGTCTTTTTAAGAAGCGCAGAAATCGCGAGTTTACCTGCAATTATATGCCGAGTTTGACGGCGAATAACTTTCAACTGGAGTCTTCCAAATTATCCAACTTTTTTGAGAGGAAGTAATGATCCTTTAGCTTTAATTTTGTACGTTTATAAATTTTTTGGGTGATTAGATTCAGTTTTGTGCGTCTTTTTAAGAAGCGCAGAAATCGCGAGTTTACTTGTAATTATATGCCGAGTTTGACGGCGAATAACTTTCAACTGGAGTCTTCCAAATTATCCAACTTTTTTGAGAGGAAGTAATGATCCTTTAGCTTTAATTTTGTACGTTTTTAAATTTTGTGGGTGATTAGATTCAGTTTTGTGCGTCTTTTTAAGAAGCGCAGAAATCGCGAGTTTACTTGTAATTATATGCCGAGTTTGACGGCGAATAACTTTCAACTGGAGTCTTCCAAATTATCCAACTTTTTTGAGAGGAAGTAATGATCCTTTAGCTTTAATTTTGTACGTTTTTAAATTTTTTGGGTGATTAGATTCAGTTTTGTGCGTCTTTTTAAGAAGCGCAGAAATCGCGAGTTTACTTGTAATTATATGCCGAGTTTGACGGCGAATAACTTTCAACTGGAGTCCGCCAAATTATCCAACTTTTTTGAGAAGAAGTAAAGATCCTTTAGCTTTAATTTTGTACGCTTATAAATTTTTTGGGTGATTAGATTCAGTTTTGTGCGTCTTTTTAAGAAGCGCAGAAATCTCAAGTTTACTTGTAATTATATGCGGAGTTTGACGGCGAATAACTTTTAACTAGAGTCCGCCAAATTATCCAACTTTTTTGAGAGGAAGTAATGATCCTTTAGCTTTAATTTTGTAAGTTTATAAATTTTTTGGGTGATTAGATTCAGTTTTGTGCGTCTCTTTAAGAAGCGCAGAAATCGCGAGTTTACTTGTAATTATATGCCGAGTTTGACGGCGAATAACTTTCAACTGGAGTCTTCCAAATTATCCAACTTTTTTGAGAGGAAGTAATGATCCTTTAGCTTTAATTTTGTACGTTTTTAAATTTTTTGGGTGATTAGATTCAGTTTTGTGCGTCTTTTTAAGAAGCGCAGAAATCGCGAGTTTACTTGTAATTATATGCCGAGTTTGACGGCGAATAACTTTCAACTGGAGTCTTCCAAATTATCCAACTTTTTTGAGAGGAAGTAATGATCCTTTAGCTTTAATTTTGTACGTTTTTAAATTTTTTGGGTGATTAGATTCAGTTTTGTGCGTCTTTTTAAGAAGCGCAGAAATCGCGAGTTTACTTGTAATTATATGCCGAGTTTGACGGCGAATAACTTTCAACTGGAGTCTTCCAAATTATCCAACTTTTTTGAGAGGAAGTAATGATCCTTTAGCTTTAATTTTGTACGTTTTTAAATTTTTTGGGTGATTAGATTCAGTTTTGTGCGTCTTTTTAAGAAGCGCAGAAATCGCGAGTTTACTTGTAATTATATGCCGAGTTTGACGGCGAATAACTTTCAACTGGAGTCTTCCAAATTATCCAACTTTTTTGAGAGGAAGTAATGATCCTTTAGCTTTAATTTTGTACGTTTTTAAATTTTTTGGGTGATTAGATTCAGTTTTGTGCGTCTTTTTAAGAAGCGCAGAAATCGCGAGTTTACTTGTAATTATATGCCGAGTTTGACGGCGAATAACTTTCAACTGGAGTCCGCCAAATTATCCAACTTTTTTGAGAAGAAGTAAAGATCCTTTAGCTTTAATTTTGTACGCTTATAAATTTTTTGGGTGATTAGATTCAGTTTTGTGCGTCTTTTTAAGAAGCGCAGAAATCTCAAGTTTACTTGTAATTATATGCGGAGTTTGACGGCGAATAACTTTTAACTAGAGTCCGCCAAATTATCCAACTTTTTTGAGAGGAAGTAATGATCCTTTAGCTTTAATTCTGTACGCTTATAAATTTTTTGGGTGATTAGATTCAGTTTTGTGCGTCTTTTTAAGAAGCGCAGAAATCGCGAGTTTACCTGCAATTATATGCCGAGTTTGACGGCGAATAACTTTCAACTGGAGTCTTCCAAATTATCCAACTTTTTTGAGAGGAAGTAATGATCCTTTAGCTTTAATTTTGTACGTTTATAAATTTTTTGGGTGATTAGATTCAGTTTTGTGCGTCTTTTTAAGAAGCGCAGAAATCGCGAGTTTACTTGTAATTATATGCCGAGTTTGACGGCGAATAACTTTCAACTGGAGTCTTCCAAATTATCCAACTTTTTTGAGAGGAAGTAATGATCCTTTAGCTTTAATTTTGTACGTTTTTAAATTTTTTGGGTGATTAGATTCAGTTTTGTGCGTCTTTTTAAGAAGCGCAGAAATCGCGAGTTTACCTGTAATTATATGCCGAGTTTGACGGCGAATAACTTTCAACTGGAGTCTTCCAAATTATCCAACTTTTTTGAGAGGAAGTAATGATCCTTTAGCTTTAGTTTTGTACGTTTTTAAATTTTGTGGGTGATTAGATTCAGTTTTGTGCGTCTTTTTAAGAAGCGCAGAAATCGCGAGTTTATTTGTAATTATATGCCGAGTTTGACGGCGAATAACTTTCAACTGGAGTCTTCCAAATTATCCAACTTTTTTGAGAGGAAGTAATGATCCTTTAGCTTTAATTTTGTACGTTTTTAAATTTTTTGGGTGATTAGATTCAGTTTTGTGCGTCTTTTTAAGAAGCGCAGAAATCGCGAGTTTACTTGTAATTATATGCCGAGTTTAACGGCGAATAACTTTCAACTGGAGTCCGCCAAATTATCCAACTTTTTTGAGAAGAAGTAAAGATCCTTTAGCTTTAATTTTGTACGCTTATAAATTTTTTGGGTGATTAGATTCAGTTTTGTGCGTCTTTTTAAGAAGCGCAGAAATCTCAAGTTTACTTGTAATTATATGCGGAGTTTGACGGCGAATAACTTTTAACTAGAGTCCGCCAAATTATCCAACTTTTTTGAGAGGAAGTAATGATCCTTTAGCTTTAATTTTGTACGCTTATAAATTTTTTGGGTGATTAGATTCAGTTTTGTGCGTCTTTTTAAGAAGCGCAGAAATCGCGAGTTTACCTGCAATTATATGCCGAGTTTGACGGCGAATAACTTTCAACTGGAGTCTTCCAAATTATCCAACTTTTTTGAGAGGAAGTAATGATCCTTTAGCTTTAATTTTGTACGTTTATAAATTTTTTGGGTGATTAGATTCAGTTTTGTGCGTCTTTTTAAGAAGCGCAGAAATCGCGAGTTTACTTGTAATTATATGCCGAGTTTGACGGCGAATAACTTTCAACTGGAGTCTTCCAAATTATCCAACTTTTTTTAAAGGAAGTAATGATCCTTTAGCTTTAATTTTGTACGTTTTTAAATTTTTTGGGTGATTAGATTCAGTTTTGTGCGTCTTTTTAAGAAGCGCAGAAATCGCGAGTTTACTTGTAATTATATGCCGAGTTTGACGGCGAATAACTTTCAACTGGAGTCTTCCAAATTATCCAACTTTTTTGAGAGGAAGTAATGATCCTTTAGCTTTAATTTTGTACGTTTTTAAATTTTTTGGGTGATTAGATTCAGTTTTGTGCGTCTTTTTAAGAAGCGCAGAAATCGCGAGTTTACCTGCAATTATATGGCGAGTTTGACGGCGAATAACTTTCAACTGGAGTCTTCCAAATTATCCAACTTTTTTGAGAGGAAGTAATGATCCTTTAGCTTTAATTTTGTACGTTTTTAAATTTTTTGGGTGATTAGATTCAGTTTTGTGCGTCTTTTTAAGAAGCGCAGAAATCGCGAGTTTACTTGTAATTATATGCCGAGTTTGACGGCGAATAACTTTCAACTGGAGTCTTCCAAATTATCCAACTTTTTTGAGAGGAAGTAATGATCCTTTAGCTTTAATTTTGTACGTTTTTAAATTTTTTGGGTGATTAGATTCAGTTTTGTGCGTCTTTTTAAGAAGCGCAGAAATCGCGAGTTTACTTGTAATTATATGCCGAGTTTGACGGCGAATAACTTTCAACTGGAGTCCGCCAAATTATCCAACTTTTTTGAGAAGAAGTAAAGATCCTTTAGCTTTAATTTTGTACGTTTTTAAATTTTTTGGGTGATTAGATTCAGTTTTGTGCGTCTTTTTAAGAAGCGCAGAAATCGCGAGTTTACTTGTAATTATATGCCGAGTTTGACGGCGAATAACTTTCAACTGGAGTCTTCCAAATTATCCAACTTTTTTGAGAGGAAGTAATGATCCTTTAGCTTTAATTTTGTACGTTTTTAAATTTTTTGGGTGATTAGATTCAGTTTTGTGCGTCTTTTTAAGAAGCGCAGAAATCGCGAGTTTACTTGTAATTATATGCCGAGTTTGACGGCGAATAACTTTCAACTGGAGTCTTCCAAATTATCCAACTTTTTTGAGAGGAAGTAATGATCCTTTAGCTTTAATTTTGTACGTTTATAAATTTTTTGGGTGATTAGATTCAGTTTTGTGCGTCTTTTTAAGACGCGCAGAAATCGCGAGTTTACTTGTAATTATATGCCGAGTTTGACGGCGAATAACTTTCAACTGGAGTCTTCCAAATTATCCAACTTTTTTGAGAGGAAGTAATGATCCTTTAGCTTTAATTTTGTACGTTTTTAAATTTTTTGGGTGATTAGATTCAGTTTTGTGCGTCTTTTTAAGAAGCGCAGAAATCGCGAGTTTACTTGTAATTATATGCCGAGTTTGACGGCGAATAACTTTCAACTGGAGTCCGCCAAATTATCCAACTTTTTTGAGACGAAGTAAAGATCCTTTAGCTTTAATTTTGTACGCTTATAAATTTTTTGGGTGATTAGATTCAGTTTTGTGCGTCTTTTTAAAAAGCGCAGAAATCTCAAGTTTACTTGTAATTATATGCCGAGTTTGACGGCGAATAACTTTTAACTCGAGTCCGCCAAATTATCCAACTTTTTTGAGAGGAAGTAATGATCCTTTAGCTTTAATTTTGTACGCTTATAAATTTTTTGGGTGATTAGATTCAGTTTTGTGCGTCTTTTTAAGAAGCGCAGAAATCGCGAGTTTACCTGCAATTATATGCCGAGTTTGACGGCGAATAACTTTCAACTGGAGTCCGCCAAATTATCCAACTTTTTTGAGAAGAAGTAAAGATCCTTAAGCTTTAATTTTGTACGCTTATAAATTTTTTGGGTGATTAGATTCAGTTTTGTGCGTCTTTTTAAGAATCGCAGAAATCGCGAGTTTACTTGTAATTATATGCCGAGTTTGACGGCGAATAACTTTCAACTGGAGTCCGCCAAATTATCCAACTTTTTTGAGAAGAAGTAAAGATCCTTTAGCTTTAATTTTGTACGTTTTTAAATTTTTTGGGTGATTAGATTCAGTTTTGTGCGTCTTTTTAAGAAGCGCAGAAATCGCGAGTTTACTTGTAATTATATGCCGAGTTTGACGGCGAATAACTTTCAACTGGAGTCTTCCAAATTATCCAACTTTTTTGAGAGGAAGTAATGATCCTTTAGCTTTAATTTTGTACGTTTTTAAATTTTTTGGGTGATTAGATTCAGTTTTGTGCGTCTTTTTAAGAAGCGCAGAAATCGCGAGTTTACTTGTAATTATATGCCGAGTTTGACGGCGAATAACTTTCAACTGGAGTCTTCCAAATTATCCAACTTTTTTGAGAGGAAGTAATGATCCTTTAGCTTTAATTTTGTACGTTTTTAAATTTTGTGGGTGATTAGATTCAGTTTTGTGCGTCTTTTTAAGAAGCGCAGAAATCGCGAGTTTACTTGTAATTATATGCCGAGTTTGACGGCGAATAACTTTCAACTGGAGTCCGCCAAATTATCCAACTTTTTTGAGAGGAAGTAATGATCCTTTAGCTTTAATTTTTTACGCTTATAAATTTTTTGGGTGATTAGATTCAGTTTTGTGCGTCTTTTTAAGAAGCGCAGAAATCGCGAGTTTACTTGCAATTATATGCCGAGTTTGACGGCGAATAACTTTCAACTGGAGTCTTCCAAATTATCCAACTTTTTTGAGAGGAAGTAATGATCCTTTAGCTTTAATTTTGTACGTTTATAAATTTTTTGGGTGATTAGATTCAGTTTTGTGCGTCTTTTTAAGAAGCGCAGAAATCGCGAGTTTACTTGTAATTATATGCCGAGTTTGACGGCGAATAACTTTCAATTGGAGTCTTCCAAATTATCCAACTTTTTTAAGAGGAAGTAATGATCCTTTAGCTTTAATTTTGTACGTTTTTAAATTTTTTGGGTGATTAGATTCAGTTTTGTGCGTCTTTTTAAAAAGCGCAGAAATCGCGAGTTTACTTGTAATTATATGCCGAGTTTGACGGCGAATAACTTTCAACTGGAGTCCGCCAAATTATCCAACTTTTTTGAGAAGAAGTAAAGATCCTTTAGCTTTAATTTTGTACGCTTATAAATTTTTTGGGTGATTAGATTCAGTTTTGTGCGTCTTTTTAAGAAGCGCAGAAATCTCAAGTTTACTTGTAATTATATGCGGAGTTTGACGGCGAATAACTTTTAACTAGAGTCCGCCAAATTATCCAACTTTTTTGAGAGGAAGTAATGATCCTTTAGCTTTAATTTTGTAAGTTTATAAATTTTTTGGGTGATTAGATTCAGTTTTGTGCGTCTTTTTAAGAAGCGCAGAAATCGCGAGTTTACTTGTAATTATATGCCGAGTTTGACGGCGAATAACTTTCAACTGGAGTCCGCCAAATTATCCAACTTTTTTGAGAAGAAGTAAAGATCCTTTAGCTTTAATTTTGTACGCTTATAAATTTTTTGGGTGATTAGATTCAGTTTTGTGCGTCTTTTTAAGAAGCGCAGAAATCGCGAGTTTACCTGCAATTATATGCCGAGTTTGACGGCGAATAACTTTCAACTGGAGTCTTCCAAATTATCCAACTTTTTTGAGAGGAAGTAATGATCCTTTAGCTTTAATTTTGTACGTTTATAAATTTTTTGGGTGATTAGATTCAGTTTTGTGCGTCTTTTTAAGAAGCGCAGAAATCGCGAGTTTACCTGCAATTATATGCCGAGTTTGACGGCGAATAACTTTCAACTGGAGTCTTCCAAATTATCCAACTTTTTTGAGAGGAAGTAATGATCCTTTAGCTTTAATTTTGTACGCTTATAAATTTTTTGGGTGATTAGCTTCAGTTTTGTGCGTCTTTTTAAGAAGCGCAGAAATCGCGAGTTTACCTGCAATTATATGCCGAGTTTGACGGCGAATAACTTTCAACTGGAGTCTTCCAAATTATCCAACTTTTTTGAGAGGAAGTAATAATCCTTTAGCTTTAATTTTGTAAGTTTATAAATTTTTTGGGTGATTAGATTCAGTTTTGTGCGTCTTTTTAAGAAGCGCAGAAATCGCGAGTTTACCTGCAATTATATGCCGAGTTTGACGGCGAATAACTTTCAACTGGAGTCTTCCAAATTATCCAACTTTCTTGAGAGGAAGTAATGATCCTTTAGCTTTAATTTTGTACGTTTTTAAATTTTTTGGGTGATTAGATTCAGTTTTGTGCGTCTTTTTAAGAAGCGCAGAAATCGCGAGTTTACTTGTAATTATATGCCGAGTTTGACGGCGAATAACTTTCAACTGGAGTCTTCCAAATTATCCAACTTTTTTGAGAGGAAGTAATGATCCTTTAGCTTTAATTTTGTACGTTTTTAAATTTTTTGGGTGATTAGATTCAGTTTTGTGCGTCTTTTTAAGAAGCGCAGAAATCGCGAGTTTACTTGTAATTATATGCCGAGTTTGACGGCGAATAACTTTCAACTGGAGTCTTCCAAATTATCCAACTTTTTTGAGAGGAAGTAATGATCCTTTAGCTTTAATTTTGTACGTTTATAAATTTTTTGGGTGATTAGATTCAGTTTTGTGCGTCTTTTTAAGACGCGCAGAAATCGCGAGTTTACTTGTAATTATATGCCGAGTTTGACGGCGAATAACTTTCAACTGGAGTCTTCCAAATTATCCAACTTTTTTGAGAGAAAGTAATGATCCTTTAGCTTTAATTTTGTACGTTTTTAAATTTTTTGGGTGATTAGATTCAGTTTTGTGCGTCTTTTTAAGAAGCGCAGAAATCGCGAGTTTACTTGTAATTATATGCCGAGTTTGACGGCGAATAACTTTCAACTGGAGTCCGCCAAATTATCCAACTTTTTTGAGACGAAGTAAAGATCCTTTAGCTTTAATTTTGTACGCTTATAAATTTTTTGGGTGATTAGATTCAGTTTTGTGCGTCTTTTTAAAAAGCGCAGAAATCTCAAGTTTACTTGTAATTATATGCCGAGTTTGACGGCGAATAACTTTTAACTCGAGTCCGCCAAATTATCCAACTTTTTTGAGAGGAAGTAATGATCCTTTAGCTTTAATTTTGTACGCTTATAAATTTTTTGGGTGATTAGATTCAGTTTTGTGCGTCTTTTTAAGAAGCGCAGAAATCGCGAGTTTACCTGCAATTATATGCCGAGTTTGACGGCGAATAACTTTCAACTGGAGTCTTCCAAATTATCCAACTTTTTTGAGAGGAAGTAATGATCCTTTAGCTTTAATTTTGTACGTTTATAAATTTTTTGGGTGATTAGATTCAGTTTTGTGCGTCTTTTTAAGAAGCGCAGAAATCGCGAGTTTACTTGTAATTATATGCCGAGTTTGACGACGAATAACTTTCAACTGGAGTCTTCCAAATTATCCAACTTTTTTGAGAGGGAGTAATGATCCTTTAGCTTTAATTTTGTACGTTTATAAATTTTTTGGGTGATTAGATTCAGTTTTGTGCGTCTTTTTAAGAAGCGCAGAAATCGCGAGTTTACTTGTAATTATATGCCGAGTTTGACGGCGAATAACTTTCAACTGGAGTCTTCCAAATTATCCAACTTTTTTGAGAGGAAGTAATGATCCTTTAGCTTTAATTTTGTACGTTTATAAATTTTTTGGGTGATTAGATTCAGTTTTGTGCGTCTTTTTAAGAAGCGCAGAAATCGCGAGTTTACCTGCAATTATATGCCGAGTTTGACGGCGAATAACTTTCAACTGGAGTTTTCCAAATTATCCAACTTTTTTGAGAGGAAGTAATGATCCTTTAGCTTTAATTCTGTACGTTTATAAATTTTTTGGGTGATTAGATTCAGTTTTGTGCGTCTTTTTAAGAAGCGCAGAAATCGCGAGTTTACTTGTAATTATATGCCGAGTTTGACGGCGAATAACTTTCAATTGGAGTCTTCCAAATTATCCAACTTTTTTGAGAGGAAGTAATGATCCTTTAGCTTTAATTTTGTACGTTTATAAATTTTTTGGGTGATTAGATTCAGTTTTGTGCGTCTTTTTAAGAAGCGCAGAAATCGCGAGTCAACTTGTAATTATATGCCGAGTTTGACGACGAATAACTTTCAACTGGAGTCTTCCAAATTATCCACTTTTTTAGAGAGGAAGTAATGATCCTTTAGCTTTAATTTTGTACGTTTTTCAATTTTTTGGGTGATTAGATTCAGTTTTGTGCGTCTTTTTAAGAAGCGCAGAAATCGCGAGTTTACTTGTAATTATATGCCGAGTTTGACGGCGAATAACTTTCAACTGGAGTCTTCCAAATTATCCAACTTTTTTGAGAGGAAGTAATGATCCTTTAGCTTTAATTTTGTACGTTTTTAAATTTTTTGGGTGATTAGATTCAGTTTTGTGCGTCTTTTTAAGAAGCGCAGAAATCGCGAGTTTACCTGCAATTATATGCCGAGTTTGACGGCGAATAACTTTCAACTGGAGTCTTCCAAATTATCTAACTTTTTTGAGAGGAAGTAATGATCCTTTAGCTTTAATTTTGTACGTTTATAAATTTTTTGGGTGATTAGATTCAGTTTTGTGCGTCTTTTTAAGAAGCGCAGAAATCGCGAGTTTACCTGCAATTATATGCCGAGTTTGACGGCGAATAACTTTCAATTGGAGTCTTCCAAATTATCCAACTTTTTTAAGAGGAAGTAATGATCCTTTAGCTTTAATTTTGTACGTTTTTAAATTTTTTGGGTGATTAGATTCAGTTTTGTGCGTCTTTTTAGGTAGCGCAGAAATCGCGAGTTTACTTGTAATTATATGCCGAGTTTGACGGCGAATAACTTTCAACTGGAGTCCGCCAAATTATCCAACTTTTTTGAGAAGAAGTAAAGATCCTTTAGCTTTAATTTTGTACGCTTATAAATTTTTTGGGTGATTAGATTCAGTTTTGTGCGTCTTTTTAAGAAGCGCAGAGATCTCAAGTTTACTTGTAATTATATGCGGAGTTTGACGGCGAATAACTTTTAACTAGAGTCCGCCAAATTATCCAACTTTTTTGAGAAGAAGTAAAGATCCTTTAGCTTTAATTTTGTACGTTTTTAAATTTTTTGGGTGATTAGATTCAGTTTTGTGCGTCTTTTTAAGAAGCGCAGAAATCGCGAGTTTACTTGTAATTATATGCCGAGTTTGACGGCGAATAACTTTCAACTGGAGTCCGCCAAATTATCCAACTTTTTTGAGAAGAAGTAAAGATCCTTAAGCTTTAATTTTGTACGCTTATAAATTTTTTGGGTGATTAGATTCAGTTTTGTGCGTCTTTTTAAGAAGCGCAGAAATCTCAAGTTTACTTGTAATTATATGCGGAGTTTGACGGCGAATAACTTTTAACTAGAGGCCGCCAAATTATCCAACTTTTTTGAGAGGAAGTAATGATCCTTTAGCTTTAATTTTGTACGCTTATAAATTTTTTGGGTGATTAGCTTCAGTTTTGTGCGTCTTTTTAAGAAGCGCAGAAATTGCGAGTTTACCTGCAATTATATGCCGAGTTTGACGGCGAATAACTTTCAACTGGAGTCTTCCAAATTATCCAACTTTTTTGAGAGGAAGTAATGATCCTTTAGCTTTAATTTTGTACGTTTATAAATTTTTTGGGTGATTAGATTCAGTTTTGTGCGTCTTTTTAAGAAGCGCAGAAATCGCGAGTTTACTTGTAATTATATGCCGAGTTTGACGGCGAATAACTTTCAATTGGAGTCTTCCAAATTATCCAACTTTTTTAAGAGGAAGTAATGATCCTTTAGCTTTAATTTTGTACGTTTTTAAATTTTTTGGGTGATTAGATTCAGTTTTGTGCGTCTTTTTAAGAAGCGCAGAAATCGCGAGTTTACTTGTAATTATATGCCGAGTTTGACGGCGAATAACTTTCAACTGGAGTCCGCCAAATTATCCAACTTTTTTGAGAAGAAGTAAAGATCCTTTAGCTTTAATTTTGTACGCTTATAAATTTTTTGGGTGATTAGATTCAGTTTTGTGCGTCTTTTTAAGAAGCGCAGAAATCTCAAGTTTACTTGTAATTATATGCGGAGTTTGACGGCGAATAACTTTTAACTAGAGTCCGCCAAATTATCCAACTTTTTTGAGAGGAAGTAATGATCCTTTAGCTTTAATTTTGTACGCTTATAAATTTTTTGGGTGATTAGCTTCAGTTTTGTGCGTCTTTTTAAGAAGCGCAGAAATCGCGAGTTTACCTGCAATTATATGCCGAGTTTGACGGCGAATAACTTTCAACTGGAGTTTTCCAAATTATCCAACTTTTTTGAGAGGAAGTAATGATCCTTTAGCTTTAATTTTGTAAGTTTATAAATTTTTTGGGTGATTAGATTCAGTTTTGTGCGTCTTTTTAAGAAGCGCAGAAATCGCGAGTTTACTTGTAATTATATGCCGAGTTTGACGACGAATAACTTTCAACTGGAGTCTTCCAAATTATCCAACTTTTTTGAGAGGGAGTAATGATCCTTTAGCTTTAATTTTGTACGTTTATAAATTTTTTGGGTGATTAGATTCAGTTTTGTGCGTCTTTTTAAGAAGCGCAGAAATCGCGAGTTTACTTGTAATTATATGCCGAGTTTGACGGCGAATAACTTTCAACTGGAGTCTTCCAAATTATCCAACTTTTTTGAGAGGAAGTAATGATCCTTTAGCTTTAATTTTGTACGTTTATAAATTTTTTGGGTGATTAGATTCAGTTTTGTGCGTCTTTTTAAGAAGCGCAGAAATCGCGAGTTTACCTGCAATTATATGCCGAGTTTGACGGCGAATAACTTTCAACTGGAGTTTTCCAAATTATCCAACTTTTTTGAGAGGAAGTAATGATCCTTTAGCTTTAATTCTGTACGTTTATAAATTTTTTGGGTGATTAGATTCAGTTTTGTGCGTCTTTTTAAGAAGCGCAGAAATCGCGAGTTTACTTGTAATTATATGCCGAGTTTGACGGCGAATAACTTTCAATTGGAGTCTTCCAAATTATCCAACTTTTTTGAGAGGAAGTAATGATCCTTTAGCTTTAATTTTGTACGTTTATAAATTTTTTGGGTGATTAGATTCAGTTTTGTGCGTCTTTTTAAGAAGCGCAGAAATCGCGAGTCAACTTGTAATTATATGCCGAGTTTGACGACGAATAACTTTCAACTGGAGTCTTCCAAATTATCCACTTTTTTAGAGAGGAAGTAATGATCCTTTAGCTTTAATTTTGTACGTTTTTCAATTTTTTGGGTGATTAGATTCAGTTTTGTGCGTCTTTTTAAGAAGCGCAGAAATCGCGAGTTTACTTGTAATTATATGCCGAGTTTGACGGCGAATAACTTTCAACTGGAGTCTTCCAAATTATCCAACTTTTTTGAGAGGAAGTAATGATCCTTTAGCTTTAATTTTGTACGTTTTTAAATTTTTTGGGTGATTAGATTCAGTTTTGTGCGTCTTTTTAAGAAGCGCAGAAATCGCGAGTTTACCTGCAATTATATGCCGAGTTTGACGGCGAATAACTTTCAACTGGAGTCTTCCAAATTATCTAACTTTTTTGAGAGGAAGTAATGATCCTTTAGCTTTAATTTTGTACGTTTATAAATTTTTTGGGTGATTAGATTCAGTTTTGTGCGTCTTTTTAAGAAGCGCAGAAATCGCGAGTTTACCTGCAATTATATGCCGAGTTTGACGGCGAATAACTTTCAATTGGAGTCTTCCAAATTATCCAACTTTTTTAAGAGGAAGTAATGATCCTTTAGCTTTAATTTTGTACGTTTTTGAATTTTTTGGGTGATTAGATTCAGTTTTGTGCGTCTTTTTAGGTAGCGCAGAAATCGCGAGTTTACTTGTAATTATATGCCGAGTTTGACGGCGAATAACTTTCAACTGGAGTCCGCCAAATTATCCAACTTTTTTGAGAAGAAGTAAAGATCCTTTAGCTTTAATTTTGTACGTTTTTAAATTTTTTGGGTGATTAGATTCAGTTTTGTGCGTCTTTTTAAGAAGCGCAGAAATCGCGAGTTTACTTGTAATTATATGCCGAGTTTGACGGCGAATAACTTTCAACTGGAGTCCGCCAAATTATCCAACTTTTTTGAGAAGAAGTAAAGATCCTTAAGCTTTAATTTTGTACGCTTATAAATTTTTTGGGTGATTAGATTCAGTTTTGTGCGTCTTTTTAAGAAGCGCAGAAATCTCAAGTTTACTTGTAATTATATGCGGAGTTTGACGGCGAATAACTTTTAACTAGAGGCCGCCAAATTATCCAACTTTTTTGAGAGGAAGTAATGATCCTTTAGCTTTAATTTTGTACGCTTATAAATTTTTTGGGTGATTAGCTTCAGTTTTGTGCGTCTTTTTAAGAAGCGCAGAAATTGCGAGTTTACCTGCAATTATATGCCGAGTTTGACGGCGAATAACTTTCAACTGGAGTCTTCCAAATTATCCAACTTTTTTGAGAGGAAGTAATGATCCTTTAGCTTTAATTTTGTACGTTTATAAATTTTTTGGGTGATTAGATTCAGTTTTGTGCGTCTTTTTAAGAAGCGCAGAAATCGCGAGTTTACTTGTAATTATATGGCGAGTTTGACGACGAATAACTTTCAACTGGAGTCTTCCAAATTATCCAACTTTTTTGAGAGGAAGTAATGATCCTTTAGCTTTCATTTTGTACGTTTTTAAATTTTTTGGGTGATTAGATTCAGTTTTGTGCGTCTTTTTAAGAAGCGCAGAAATCGCGAGTTTACCTGCAATTATATGCCGAGTTTGACGGCGAATAACTTTCAACTGGAGTCTTCCAAATTATCCAACTTTTTTGAGAGGAAGTAATGATCCTTTAGCTTTAATTTTGTACGTTTATAAATTTTTTGGGTGATTAGATTCAGTTTTGTGCGTCTTTTTAAGAAGCGCAGAAATCGCGAGTTTACTTGTAATTATATGCCGAGTTTGACGGCGAATAACTTTTAACTAGAGTCCGCCAAATTATCCAACTTTTTTGAGAGGAAGTAATGATCCTTTAGCTTTAATTTTGTACGTTTTTAAATTTTTTGGGTGATTAGATTCAGTTTTGTGCGTCTTTTTAAGAAGCGCAGAAATCGCGAGTTTACCTGCAATTATATGCCGAGTTTGACGGCGAATAACTTTCAACTGGAGTCTTCCAAATTATCTAACTTTTTTGAGAGGAAGTAATGATCCTTTAGCTTTAATTTTGTACGTTTATAAATTTTTTGGGTGATTAGATTCAGTTTTGTGCGTCTTTTTAAGAAGCGCAGAAATCGCGAGTTTACCTGCAATTATATGCCGAGTTTGACGGCGAATAACTTTCAATTGGAGTCTTCCAAATTATCCAACTTTTTTAAGAGGAAGTAATGATCCTTTAGCTTTAATTTTGTACGTTTTTGAATTTTTTGGGTGATTAGATTCAGTTTTGTGCGTCTTTTTAGGTAGCGCAGAAATCGCGAGTTTACTTGTAATTATATGCCGAGTTTGACGGCGAATAACTTTCAACTGGAGTCCGCCAAATTATCCAACTTTTTTGAGAAGAAGTAAAGATCCTTTAGCTTTAATTTTGTACGTTTTTAAATTTTTTGGGTGATTAGATTCAGTTTTGTGCGTCTTTTTAAGAAGCGCAGAAATCGCGAGTTTACTTGTAATTATATGCCGAGTTTGACGGCGAATAACTTTCAACTGGAGTCCGCCAAATTATCCAACTTTTTTGAGAAGAAGTAAAGATCCTTAAGCTTTAATTTTGTACGCTTATAAATTTTTTGGGTGATTAGATTCAGTTTTGTGCGTCTTTTTAAGAAGCGCAGAAATCTCAAGTTTACTTGTAATTATATGCGGAGTTTGACGGCGAATAACTTTTAACTAGAGGCCGCCAAATTATCCAACTTTTTTGAGAGGAAGTAATGATCCTTTAGCTTTAATTTTGTACGCTTATAAATTTTTTGGGTGATTAGCTTCAGTTTTGTGCGTCTTTTTAAGAAGCGCAGAAATTGCGAGTTTACCTGCAATTATATGCCGAGTTTGACGGCGAATAACTTTCAACTGGAGTCTTCCAAATTATCCAACTTTTTTGAGAGGAAGTAATGATCCTTTAGCTTTAATTTTGTACGTTTATAAATTTTTTGGGTGATTAGATTCAGTTTTGTGCGTCTTTTTAAGAAGCGCAGAAATCGCGAGTTTACTTGTAATTATATGGCGAGTTTGACGACGAATAACTTTCAACTGGAGTCTTCCAAATTATCCAACTTTTTTGAGAGGAAGTAATGATCCTTTAGCTTTCATTTTGTACGTTTTTAAATTTTTTGGGTGATTAGATTCAGTTTTGTGCGTCTTTTTAAGAAGCGCAGAAATCGCGAGTTTACCTGCAATTATATGCCGAGTTTGACGGCGAATAACTTTCAACTGGAGTCTTCCAAATTATCCAACTTTTTTGAGAGGAAGTAATGATCCTTTAGCTTTAATTTTGTACGTTTATAAATTTTTTGGGTGATTAGATTCAGTTTTGTGCGTCTTTTTAAGAAGCGCAGAAATCGCGAGTTTACTTGTAATTATATGCCGAGTTTGACGGCGAATAACTTTCAACTGGAGTCCGCCAAATTATCCAACTTTTTTGAGAAGAAGTAAAGATCCTTTAGCTTTAATTTTGTACGCTTATAAATTTTTTGGGTGATTAGATTCAGTTTTGTGCGTCTTTTTAAGAAGCGCAGAAATCTCAAGTTTACTTGTAATTATATGCGGAGTTTGACGGCGAATAACTTTTAACTAGAGTCCGCCAAATTATCCAACTTTTTTGAGAGGAAGTAATGATCCTTTAGCTTTAATTTTGTACGCTTATAAATTTTTTGGGTGATTAGCTTCAGTTTTGTGCGTCTTTTTAAGAAGCGCAGAAATCGCGAGTTTACCTGCAATTATATGCCGAGTTTGACGGCGAATAACTTTCAACTGGAGTTTTCCAAATTATCCAACTTTTTTGAGAGGAAGTAATGATCCTTTAGCTTTAATTTTGTAAGTTTATAAATTTTTTGGGTGATTAGATTCAGTTTTGTGCGTCTTTTTAAGAAGCGCAGAAATCGCGAGTTTACTTGTAATTATATGCCGAGTTTGACGACGAATAACTTTCAACTGGAGTCTTCCAAATTATCCAACTTTTTTGAGAGGGAGTAATGATCCTTTAGCTTTAATTTTGTACGTTTATAAATTTTTTGGGTGATTAGATTCAGTTTTGTGCGTCTTTTTAAGAAGCGCAGAAATCGCGAGTTTACTTGTAATTATATGCCGAGTTTGACGGCGAATAACTTTCAACTGGAGTCTTCCAAATTATCCAACTTTTTTGAGAGGAAGTAATGATCCTTTAGCTTTAATTTTGTACGTTTATAAATTTTTTGGGTGATTAGATTCAGTTTTGTGCGTCTTTTTAAGAAGCGCAGAAATCGCGAGTTTACCTGCAATTATATGCCGAGTTTGACGGCGAATAACTTTCAACTGGAGTTTTCCAAATTATCCAACTTTTTTGAGAGGAAGTAATGATCCTTTAGCTTTAATTCTGTACGTTTATAAATTTTGTGGGTGATTAGATTCAGTTTTGTGCGTCTTTTTAAGAAGCGCAGAAATCGCGAGTTTACTTGTAATTATATGCCGAGTTTGACGGCGAATAACTTTCAATTGGAGTCTTCCAAATTATCCAACTTTTTTGAGAGGAAGTAATGATCCTTTAGCTTTAATTTTGTACGTTTATAAATTTTTTGGGTGATTAGATTCAGTTTTGTGCGTCTTTTTAAGAAGCGCAGAAATCGCGAGTCAACTTGTAATTATATGCCGAGTTTGACGACGAATAACTTTCAACTGGAGTCTTCCAAATTATCCACTTTTTTAGAGAGGAAGTAATGATCCTTTAGCTTTAATTTTGTACGTTTTTCAATTTTTTGGGTGATTAGATTCAGTTTTGTGCGTCTTTTTAAGAAGCGCAGAAATCGCGAGTTTACTTGTAATTATATGCCGAGTTTGACGGCGAATAACTTTCAACTGGAGTCTTCCAAATTATCCAACTTTTTTGAGAGGAAGTAATGATCCTTTAGCTTTAATTTTGTACGTTTTTAAATTTTTTGGGTGATTAGATTCAGTTTTGTGCGTCTTTTTAAGAAGCGCAGAAATCGCGAGTTTACCTGCAATTATATGCCGAGTTTGACGGCGAATAACTTTCAACTGGAGTCTTCCAAATTATCTAACTTTTTTGAGAGGAAGTAATGATCCTTTAGCTTTAATTTTGTACGTTTATAAATTTTTTGGGTGATTAGATTCAGTTTTGTGCGTCTTTTTAAGAAGCGCAGAAATCGCGAGTTTACCTGCAATTATATGCCGAGTTTGACGGCGAATAACTTTCAATTGGAGTCTTCCAAATTATCCAACTTTTTTAAGAGGAAGTAATGATCCTTTAGCTTTAATTTTGTACGTTTTTGAATTTTTTGGGTGATTAGATTCAGTTTTGTGCGTCTTTTTAGGTAGCGCAGAAATCGCGAGTTTACTTGTAATTATATGCCGAGTTTGACGGCGAATAACTTTCAACTGGAGTCCGCCAAATTATCCAACTTTTTTGAGAAGAAGTAAAGATCCTTTAGCTTTAATTTTGTACGTTTTTAAATTTTTTGGGTGATTAGATTCAGTTTTGTGCGTCTTTTTAAGAAGCGCAGAAATCGCGAGTTTACTTGTAATTATATGCCGAGTTTGACGGCGAATAACTTTCAACTGGAGTCCGCCAAATTATCCAACTTTTTTGAGAAGAAGTAAAGATCCTTAAGCTTTAATTTTGTACGCTTATAAATTTTTTGGGTGATTAGATTCAGTTTTGTGCGTCTTTTTAAGAAGCGCAGAAATCTCAAGTTTACTTGTAATTATATGCGGAGTTTGACGGCGAATAACTTTTAACTAGAGGCCGCCAAATTATCCAACTTTTTTGAGAGGAAGTAATGATCCTTTAGCTTTAATTTTGTACGCTTATAAATTTTTTGGGTGATTAGCTTCAGTTTTGTGCGTCTTTTTAAGAAGCGCAGAAATTGCGAGTTTACCTGCAATTATATGCCGAGTTTGACGGCGAATAACTTTCAACTGGAGTCTTCCAAATTATCCAACTTTTTTGAGAGGAAGTAATGATCCTTTAGCTTTAATTTTGTACGTTTATAAATTTTTTGGGTGATTAGATTCAGTTTTGTGCGTCTTTTTAAGAAGCGCAGAAATCGCGAGTTTACTTGTAATTATATGGCGAGTTTGACGACGAATAACTTTCAACTGGAGTCTTCCAAATTATCCAACTTTTTTGAGAGGAAGTAATGATCCTTTAGCTTTCATTTTGTACGTTTTTAAATTTTTTGGGTGATTAGATTCAGTTTTGTGCGTCTTTTTAAGAAGCGCAGAAATCGCGAGTTTACCTGCAATTATATGCCGAGTTTGACGGCGAATAACTTTCAACTGGAGTCTTCCAAATTATCCAACTTTTTTGAGAGGAAGTAATGATCCTTTAGCTTTAATTTTGTACGTTTATAAATTTTTTGGGTGATTAGATTCAGTTTTGTGCGTCTTTTTAAGAAGCGCAGAAATCGCGAGTTTACTTGTAATTATATGCCGAGTTTGACGGCGAATAACTTTCAACTGGAGTCCGCCAAATTATCCAACTTTTTTGAGAAGAAGTAAAGATCCTTAAGCTTTAATTTTGTACGCTTATAAATTTTTTGGGTGATTAGATTCAGTTTTGTGCGTCTTTTTAAGAAGCGCAGAAATCTCAAGTTTACTTGTAATTATATGCGGAGTTTGACGGCGAATAACTTTTAACTAGAGGCCGCCAAATTATCCAACTTTTTTGAGAGGAAGTAATGATCCTTTAGCTTTAATTTTGTACGCTTATAAATTTTTTGGGTGATTAGCTTCAGTTTTGTGCGTCTTTTTAAGAAGCGCAGAAATTGCGAGTTTACCTGCAATTATATGCCGAGTTTGACGGCGAATAACTTTCAACTGGAGTCTTCCAAATTATCCAACTTTTTTGAGAGGAAGTAATGATCCTTTAGCTTTAATTTTGTACGTTTATAAATTTTTTGGGTGATTAGATTCAGTTTTGTGCGTCTTTTTAAGAAGCGCAGAAATCGCGAGTTTACTTGTAATTATATGGCGAGTTTGACGACGAATAACTTTCAACTGGAGTCTTCCAAATTATCCAACTTTTTTGAGAGGAAGTAATGATCCTTTAGCTTTCATTTTGTACGTTTTTAAATTTTTTGGGTGATTAGATTCAGTTTTGTGCGTCTTTTTAAGAAGCGCAGAAATCGCGAGTTTACCTGCAATTATATGCCGAGTTTGACGGCGAATAACTTTCAACTGGAGTCTTCCAAATTATCCAACTTTTTTGAGAGGAAGTAATGATCCTTTAGCTTTAATTTTGTACGTTTATAAATTTTTTGGGTGATTAGATTCAGTTTTGTGCGTCTTTTTAAGAAGCGCAGAAATCGCGAGTTTACTTGTAATTATATGCCGAGTTTGACGGCGAATAACTTTTAACTAGAGTCCGCCAAATTATCCAACTTTTTTGAGAGGAAGTAATGATCCTTTAGCTTTAATTTTGTACGCTTATAAATTTTTTGGGTGATTAGCTTCAGTTTTGTGCGTCTTTTTAAGAAGCGCAGAAATCGCGAGTTTACCTGCAATTATATGCCGAGTTTGACGGCGAATAACTTTCAACTGGAGTTTTCCAAATTATCCAACTTTTTTGAGAGGAAGTAATGATCCTTTAGCTTTAATTTTGTAAGTTTATAAATTTTTTGGGTGATTAGATTCAGTTTTGTGCGTCTTTTTAAGAAGCGCAGAAATCGCGAGTTTACTTGTAATTATATGCCGAGTTTGACGGCGAATAACTTTCAACTGGAGTCTTCCAAATTATCCAACTTTTTTGAGAGGAAGTAATGATCCTTTAGCTTTAATTTTGTACGTTTATAAATTTTTTGGGTGATTAGATTCAGTTTTGTGCGTCTTTTTAAGAAGCGCAGAAATCGCGAGTTTACTTGTAATTATATGCCGAGTTTGACGGCGAATAACTTTCAACTGGAGTCTTCCAAATTATCCAACTTTTTTGAGAGGAAGTAATGATCCTTTAGCTTTAATTTTGTACGTTTTTAAATTTTTTGGGTGATTAGATTCAGTTTTGTGCGTCTTTTTAAGAAGCGCAGAAATCGCGAGTTTACCTGCAATTATATGCCGAGTTTGACGGCGAATAACTTTCAACTGGAGTCTTCCAAATTATCCAACTTTTTTGAGAGGAAGTAATGATCCTTTAGCTTTAATTTTGTACGTTTATAAATTTTTTGGGTGATTAGATTCAGTTTTGTGCGTCTTTTTAAGAAGCGCAGAAATCGCGAGTTTACTTGTAATTATATGCCGAGTTTGACGGCGAATAACTTTCAACTGGAGTCCGCCAAATTATCCAACTTTTTTGAGAAGAAGTAAAGATCCTTTAGCTTTAATTTTGTACGTTTATAAATTTTTTGGGTGATTAGATTCAGTTTTGTGCGTCTTTTTAAGAAGCGCAGAAATCTCAAGTTTACTTGTAATTATATGCGGAGTTTGACGGCGAATAACTTTTAACTAGAGTCCGCCAAATTATCCAACTTTTTTGAGAGGAAGTAATGATCCTTTAGCTTTAATTTTGTACGTTTATAAATTTTTTGGGTGATTAGATTCAGTTTTGTGCGTCTTTTTAAGAATCGCAGAAATCGCGAGTTTACTTGTAATTATATGCCGAGTTTGACGACGAATAACTTTCAACTGGAGTCTTCCAAATTATCCAACTTTTTTGAGAGGAAGTAATGATCCTTTAGCTTTAATTTTGTACGTTTTTAAATTTTTTGGGTGCTTAGATTCAGTTTTGTGCGTCTTTTTAAGAAGCGCAGAAATCGCGAGTTTACTTGTAATTATATGCCGAGTTTGACGGCGAATAACTTTCAACTGGAGTCTTCCAAATTATCCAACTTTTTTGAGAGGAAGTAATGATCCTTTAGCTTTAATTTTGTACGTTTTTAAATTTTTTGGGTGATTAGATTCAGTTTTGTGCGTCTTTTTAAGAAGCGCAGAAATCGCGAGTTTACCTGCAATTATATGCCGAGTTTGACGGCGAATAACTTTCAACTGGAGTCTTCCAAATTATCCAACTTTTTTGAGAGGAAGTAATGATCCTTTAGCTTTAATTTTGTACGTTTTTAAATTTTTTGGGTGATTAGATTCAGTTTTGTGCGTCTTTTTAAGAAGCGCAGAAATCGCGAGTTTACCTGCAATTATATGCCGAGTTTGACGGCGAATAACTTTCAACTGGAGTCTTCCAAATTATCCAACTTTTTTGAGAGGAAGTAATGATCCTTTAGCTTTAATTTTGTACGTTTTTAAATTTTTTGGGTGATTAGATTCAGTTTTGTGCGTCTTTTTAAGAAGCGCAGAAATCGCGAGTTTACCTGCAATTATATGCCGAGTTTGACGGCGAATAACTTTCAACTGGAGTCTTCCAAATTATCCAACTTTTTTGAGAGGAAGTAATGATCCTTTAGCTTTAATTTTGTACGTTTATAAATTTTTTGGGTGATTAGATTCAGTTTTGTGCGTCTTTTTAAGAAGCGCAGAAATCGCGAGTTTACTTGTAATTATATGCCGAGTTTGACGGCGAATAACTTTCAATTGGAGTCTTCCAAATTATCCAACTTTTTTAAGAGGAAGTAATGATCCTTTAGCTTTAATTTTGTACGTTTTTAAATTTTTTGGGTGATTAGATTCAGTTTTGTGCGTCTTTTTAAGAAGCGCAGAAATCGCGAGTTTACTTGTAATTATATGCCGAGTTTGACGGCGAATAACTTTCAACTGGAGTCCGCCAAATTATCCAACTTTTTTGAGAAGAAGTAAAGATTCTTTAGCTTTAATTTTGTACGCTTATAAATTTTTTGGGTGATTAGATTCAGTTTTGTGCGTCTTTTTAAGAAGCGCAGAAATCTCAAGTTTACTTGTAATTATATGCGGAGTTTGACGGCGAATAACTTTTAACTAGAGTCCGCCAAATTATCCAACTTTTTTGAGAGGAAGTAATGATCCTTTAGCTTTAATTTTGTACGCTTATAAATTTTTTGGGTGATTAGCTTCAGTTTTGTGCGTCTTTTTAAGAAGCGCAGAAATCGCGAGTTTACCTGCAATTATATGCCGAGTTTGACGGCGAATAACTTTCAACTGGAGTCCGCCAAATTATCCAACTTTTTTGAGAGGAAGTAATGATCCTTTAGCTTTAATTTTGTACGCTTATAAATTTTTTGGGTGATTAGATTCAGTTTTGTGCGTCTTTTTAAGAAGCGCAGAAATCGCGAGTTTACCTGCAATTATATGCCGAGTTTGACGGCGAATAACTTTCAACTGGAGTTTTCCAAATTATCCAACTTTTTTGAGAGGAAGTAATGATCCTTTAGCTTTAATTTTGTAAGTTTATAAATTTTTTGGGTGATTAGATTCAGTTTTGTGCGTCTTTTTAAGAAGCGCAGAAATCGCGAGTTTACTTGTAATTATATGCCGAGTTTGACGGCGAATAACTTTCAACTGGAGTCCGCCAAATTATCCAACTTTTTTGAGAAGAAGTAAAGATCCTTTAGCTTTAATTTTGTACGCTTATAAATTTTTTGGGTGATTAGATTCAGTTTTGTGCGTCTTTTTAAGAAGCGCAGAAATCGCGAGTTTACTTGTAATTATATGCCGAGTTTGACGACGAATAACTTTCAACTGGAGTCTTCCAAATTATCCAACTTTTTTGAGAGGAAGTAATGATCCTTTAGCTTTAATTTTGTACGTTTATAAATTTTTTGGGTGATTAGATTCAGTTTTGTGCGTCTTTTTAAGAAGCGCAGAAATCGCGAGTTTACTTGTAATTATATGCCGAGTTTGACGGCGAATAACTTTCAACTGGAGTCTTCCAAATTATCCAACTTTTTTGAGAGGAAGTAATGATCCTTTAGCTTTAATTTTGTACGTTTTTAAATTTTTTGGGTGATTAGATTCAGTTTTGTGCGTCTTTTTAAGAAGCGCAGAAATCGCGAGTTTACTTGTAATTATATGCCGAGTTTGACGGCGAATAACTTTCAACTGGAGTCCGCCAAATTATCCAACTTTTTTGAGAAGAAGTAAAGATCCTTTAGCTTTAATTTTGTACGCTTATAAATTTTTTGGGTGATTAGATTCAGTTTTGTGCGTCTTTTTAAGAAGCGCAGAGATCTCAAGTTTACTTGTAATTATATGCGGAGTTTGACGGCGAATAACTTTTAACTAGAGTCCGCCAAATTATCCAACTTTTTTGAGAAGAAGTAAAGATCCTTTAGCTTTAATTTTGTACGTTTTTAAATTTTTTGGGTGATTAGATTCAGTTTTGTGCGTCTTTTTAAGAAGCGCAGAAATCGCGAGTTTACTTGTAATTATATGCCGAGTTTGACGGCGAATAACTTTCAACTGGAGTCCGCCAAATTATCCAACTTTTTTGAGAAGAAGTAAAGATCCTTAAGCTTTAATTTTGTACGCTTATAAATTTTTTGGGTGATTAGATTCAGTTTTGTGCGTCTTTTTAAGAAGCGCAGAAATCTCAAGTTTACTTGTAATTATATGCGGAGTTTGACGGCGAATAACTTTTAACTAGAGGCCGCCAAATTATCCAACTTTTTTGAGAGGAAGTAATGATCCTTTAGCTTTAATTTTGTACGCTTATAAATTTTTTGGGTGATTAGCTTCAGTTTTGTGCGTCTTTTTAAGAAGCGCAGAAATCGCGAGTTTACCTGCAATTATATGCCGAGTTTGACGGCGAATAACTTTCAACTGGAGTCTTCCAAATTATCCAACTTTTTTGAGAGAAAGTAATGATCCTTTAGCTTTAATTTTGTACGTTTATAAATTTTTTGGGTGATTAGATTCAGTTTTGTGCGTCTTTTTAAGAAGCGCAGAAATCGCGAGTTTACTTGTAATTATATGGCGAGTTTGACGACGAATAACTTTCAACTGGAGTCTTCCAAATTATCCAACTTTTTTGAGAGGAAGTAATGATCCTTTAGCTTTAATTTTGTACGTTTTTAAATTTTTTGGGTGATTAGATTCAGTTTTGTGCGTCTTTTTAAGAAGCGCAGAAATCGCGAGTTTACCTGCAATTATATGCCGAGTTTGACGGCGAATAACTTTCAACTGGAGTCTTCCAAATTATCCAACTTTTATGAGAGGAAGTAATGATCCTTTAGCTTTAATTTTGTACGTTTATAAATTTTTTGGGTGATTAGATTCAGTTTTGTGCGTCTTTTTAAGAAGCGCAGAAATCGCGAGTTTACTTGTAATTATATGCCGAGTTTGACGGCGAATAACTTTCAATTGGAGTCTTCCAAATTATCCAACTTTTTTAAGAGGAAGTAATGATCCTTTAGCTTTAATTTTGTACGTTTTTAAATTTTTTGGGTGATTAGATTCAGTTTTGTGCGTCTTTTTAAGAAGCGCAGAAATCGCGAGTTTACCTGCAATTATATGCCGAGTTTGACGGCGAATAACTTTCAACTGGAGTCTTCCAAATTATCCAACTTTTTTGAGAGGAAGTAATGATCCTTTAGCTTTAATTTTGTACGTTTATAAATTTTTTGGGTGATTAGATTCAGTTTTGTGCGTCTTTTTAAGAAGCGCAGAAATCGCGAGTTTACTTGTAATTATATGCCGAGTTTGACGGCGAATAACTTTCAACTGGAGTCCGCCAAATTATCCAACTTTTTTGAGAAGAAGTAAAGATCCTTTAGCTTTAATTTTGTACGCTTATATATTTTTTGGGTGATTAGATTCAGTTTTGTGCGTCTTTTTAAGAAGCGCAGAAATCTCAAGTTTACTTGTAATTATATGCGGAGTTTGACGGCGAATAACTTTTAACTAGAGTCCGCCAAATTTTCCAACTTTTTTGAGAGGAAGTAATGATCCTTTAGCTTTAATTTTGTACGTTTATAAATTTTTTGGGTGATTAGATTCAGTTTTGTGCGTCTTTTTAAGAAGCGCAGAAATCGCGAGTTTACTTGTAATTATATGCCGAGTTTGACGGCGAATAACTTTCAACTGGAGTCCGCCAAATTATCCAACTTTTTTGAGAAGAAGTAAAGATCCTTTAGCTTTAATTTTGTACGCTTATAAATTTTTTGGGTGATTAGATTCAGGTTTGTGCGTCTTTTTAAGAAGCGCAGAGATCTCAAGTTTACTTGTAATTATATGCGGAGTTTGACGGCGAATAACTTTTAACTAGAGTCCGCCAAATTATCCAACTTTTTTGAGAAGAAGTAAAGATCCTTTAGCTTTAATTTTGTACGTTTTTAAATTTTTGGGTGATTAGATTCAGTTTTGTGCGTCTTTTTAAGAAGCGCACAAATCGCGAGTTTACTTGTAATTATATGCCGAGTTTGACGGCGAATAACTTTCAACTGGAGTCCGCCAAATTATCCAACTTTTTTGAGAAGAAGTAAAGATCCTTAAGCTTTAATTTTGTACGCTTATAAATTTTTTGGGTGATTAGATTCAGTTTTGTGCGTCTTTTTAAGAAGCGCAGAAATCTCAAGTTTACTTGTAATTATATGCGGAGTTTGACGGCGAATAACTTTTAACTAGAGGCCGCCAAATTATCCAACTTTTTTGAGAGGAAGTAATGATCCTTTAGCTTTAATTTTGTACGCTTATAAATTTTTTGGGTGATTAGCTTCAGTTTTGTGCGTCTTTTTAAGAAGCGCAGAAATCGCGAGTTTACCTGCAATTATATGCCGAGTTTGACGGCGAATAACTTTCAACTGGAGTCTTCCAAATTATCCAACTTTTTTGAGAGGAAGTAATGATCCTTTAGCTTTAATTTTGTACGTTTATAAATTTTTTGGGTGATTAGATTCAGTTTTGTGCGTCTTTTTAAGAAGCGCAGAAATCGCGAGTTTACTTGTAATTATATGGCGAGTTTGACGACGAATAACTTTCAACTGGAGTCTTCCAAATTATCCAACTTTTTTGAGAGGAAGTAATGATCCTTTAGCTTTAATTTTGTACGTTTTTAAATTTTTTGGGTGATTAGATTCAGTTTTGTGCGTCTTTTTAAGAAGCGCAGAAATCGCGAGTTTACCTGCAATTATATGCCGAGTTTGACGGCGAATAACTTTCAACTGGAGTCTTCCAAATTATCCAACTTTTTTGAGAGGAAGTAATGATCCTTTAGCTTTAATTTTGTACGTTTATAAATTTTTTGGGTGATTAGATTCAGTTTTGTGCGTCTTTTTAAGAAGCGCAGAAATCGCGAGTTTACTTGTAATTATATGCCGAGTTTGACGGCGAATAACTTTCAATTGGAGTCTTCCAAATTATCCAACTTTTTTAAGAGGAAGTAATGATCCTTTAGCTTTAATTTTGTACGTTTTTAAATTTTTTGGGTGATTAGATTCAGTTTTGTGCGTCTTTTTAAGAAGCGCAGAAATCGCGAGTTTACTTGTAATTATATGCCGAGTTTGACGGCGAATAACTTTCAACTGGAGTCCGCCAAATTATCCAACTTTTTTGAGAAGAAGTAAAGATCCTTTAGCTTTAATTTTGTACGCTTATAAATTTTTTGGGTGATTAGATTCAGTTTTGTGCGTCTTTTTAAGAAGCGCAGAAATCTCAAGTTTACTTGTAATTATATGCGGAGTTTGACGGCGAATAACTTTTAACTAGAGTCCGCCAAATTATCCAACTTTTTTGAGAGGAAGTAATGATCCTTTAGCTTTAATTTTGTACGCTTATAAATTTTTTGGGTGATTAGCTTCAGTTTTGTGCGTCTTTTTAAGAAGCGCAGAAATCGCGAGTTTACCTGCAATTATATGCCGAGTTTGACGGCGAATAACTTTCAACTGGAGTCTTCCAAATTATCCAACTTTTTTGAGAGGAAGTAATGATCCTTTAGCTTTAATTTTGTACGTTTTTAAATTTTTTGGGTCATTAGATTCAGTTTTGTGCGTCTTTTTAAGAAGCGCAGAAATCGCGAGTTTACCTGCAATTATATGCCGAGTTTGACGGCGAATAACTTTCAACTGGAGTCTTCCAAATTATCCAACTTTTTTGAGAGGAAGTAATGATCCTTTAGCTTTAATTTTGTACGTTTATAAATTTTTTGGGTGATTAGATTCAGTTTTGTGCGTCTTTTTAAGAAGCGCAGAAATCGCGAGTTTACTTGTAATTATATGCCGAGTTTGACGGCGAATAACTTTCAACTGGAGTCCGCCAAATTATCCAACTTTTTTGAGAAGAAGTAAAGATGCTTTAGCTTTAATTTTGTACGCTTATAAATTTTTTGGGTGATTAGATTCAGTTTTGTGCGTCTTTTTAAGAAGCGCAGAAATCTCAAGTTTACTTGTAATTATATGCGGAGTTTGACGGCGAATAACTTTTAACTAGAGTCCGCCAAATTATCCAACTTTTTTGAGAGGAAGTAATGATCCTTTAGCTTTAATTTTGTACGTTTATAAATTTTTTGGGTGATTAGATTCAGTTTTGTGCGTCTTTTTAAGAATCGCAGAAATCGCGAGTTTACTTGTAATTATATGCCGAGTTTGACGACGAATAACTTTCAACTGGAGTCTTCCAAATTATCCAACTTTTTTGAGAGGAAGTAATGATCCTTTAGCTTTAATTTTGTACGTTTTTAAATTTTTTGGGTGCTTAGATTCAGTTTTGTGCGTCTTTTTAAGAAGCGCAGAAATCGCGAGTTTACTTGTAATTATATGCCGAGTTTGACGGCGAATAACTTTCAACTGGAGTCTTCCAAATTATCCAACTTTTTTGAGAGGAAGTAATGATCCTTTAGCTTTAATTTTGTACGTTTTTAAATTTTTTGGGTGATTAGATTCAGTTTTGTGCGTCTTTTTAAGAAGCGCAGAAATCGCGAGTTTACCTGCAATTATATGCCGAGTTTGACGGCGAATAACTTTCAACTGGAGTCTTCCAAATTATCCAACTTTTTTGAGAGGAAGTAATGATCCTTTAGCTTTAATTTTGTACGTTTTTAAATTTTTTGGGTGATTAGATTCAGTTTTGTGCGTCTTTTTAAGAAGCGCAGAAATCGCGAGTTTACCTGCAATTATATGCCGAGTTTGACGGCGAATAACTTTCAACTGGAGTCTTCCAAATTATCCAACTTTTTTGAGAGGAAGTAATGATCCTTTAGCTTTAATTTTGTACGTTTTTAAATTTTTTGGGTGATTAGATTCAGTTTTGTGCGTCTTTTTAAGAAGCGCAGAAATCGCGAGTTTACCTGCAATTATATGCCGAGTTTGACGGCGAATAACTTTCAACTGGAGTCTTCCAAATTATCCAACTTTTTTGAGAGGAAGTAATGATCCTTTAGCTTTAATTTTGTACGTTTTTAAATTTTTTGGGTGATTAGATTCAGTTTTGTGCGTCTTTTTAAGAAGCGCAGAAATCGCGAGTTTACCTGCAATTATATGCCGAGTTTGACGGCGAATAACTTTCAACTGGAGTCTTCCAAATTATCCAACTTTTTTGAGAGGAAGTAATGATCCTTTAGCTTTAATTTTGTACGCTTATAAATTTTTTGGGTGATTAGATTCAGTTTTGTGCGTCTTTTTAAGAAGCGCAGAAATCGCGAGTTTACTTGTAATTATATGCCGAGTTTGACGGCGAATAACTTTCAATTGGAGTCTTCCAAATTATCCAACTTTTTTAAGAGGAAGTAATGATCCTTTAGCTTTAATTTTGTACGTTTATAAATTTTTTGGGTGATTAGATTCAGTTTTGTGCGTCTTTTTAAGAAGCGCAGAAATCGCGAGTTTACTTGTAATTATATGCCGAGTTTGACGGCGAATAACTTTCAACTGGAGTCCGCCAAATTATCCAACTTTTTTGAGAAGAAGTAAAGATCCTTTAGCTTTAATTTTGTACGCTTATAAATTTTTTGGGTGATTAGATTCAGTTTTGTGCGTCTTTTTAAGAAGCGCAGAAATCTCAAGTTTACTTGTAATTATATGCGGAGTTTGACGGCGAATAACTTTTAACTAGAGTCCGCCAAATTATCCAACTTTTTTGAGAGGAAGTAATGATCCTTTAGCTTTAATTTTGTACGCTTATAAATTTTTTGGGTGATTAGCTTCAGTTTTGTGCGTCTTTTTAAGAAGCGCAGAAATCGCGAGTTTACCTGCAATTATATGCCGAGTTTGACGGCGAATAACTTTCAACTGGAGTCTTCCAAATTATCCAACTTTTTTGAGAGGAAGTAATAATCCTTTAGCTTTAATTTTGTAAGTTTATAAATTTTTTGGGTGATTAGATTCAGTTTTGTGCGTCTTTTTAAGAAGCGCAGAAATCGCGAGTTTACCTGCAATTATATGCCGAGTTTGACGGCGAATAACTTTCAACTGGAGTTTTCCAAATTATCCAACTTTTTTGAGAGGAAGTAATGATCCTTTAGCTTTAATTTTGTAAGTTTATAAATTTTTTGGGTGATTAGATTCAGTTTTGTGCGTCTTTTTAAGAAGCGCAGAAATCGCGAGTTTACTTGTAATTATATGCCGAGTTTGACGGCGAATAACTTTCAACTGGAGTCTTCCAAATTATCCAACTTTTTTGAGAGGAAGTAATGATCCTTTAGCTTTAATTTTGTACGTTTTTAAATTTTTTGGGTGATTAGATTCAGTTTTGTGCGTCTTTTTAAGAAGCGCAGAAATCGCGAGTTTACCTGCAATTATATGCCGAGTTTGACGGCGAATAACTTTCAACTGGAGTCTTCCAAATTATCCAACTTTTTTGAGAGGAAGTAATGATCCTTTAGCTTTAATTTTGTACGTTTATAAATTTTTTGGGTGATTAGATTCAGTTTTGTGCGTCTTTTTAAGAAGCGCAGAAATCGCGAGTTTACTTGTAATTATATGCCGAGTTTGACGGCGAATAACTTTCAACTGGAGTCCGCCAAATTATCCAACTTTTTTGAGAAGAAGTAAAGATCCTTTAGCTTTAATTTTGTACGCTTATAAATTTTTTGGGTGATTAGATTCAGTTTTGTGCGTCTTTTTAAGAAGCGCAGAAATCTCAAGTTTACTTGTAATTATATGCGGAGTTTGACGGCGAATAACTTTTAACTAGAGTCCGCCAAATTATCCAACTTTTTTGAGAGGAAGTAATGATCCTTTAGCTTTAATTTTGTACGTTTATAAATTTTTTGGGTGATTAGATTCAGTTTTGTGCGTCTTTTTAAGAATCGCAGATATCGCGAGTTTACTTGTAATTATATGCCGAGTTTGACGACGAATAACTTTCAACTGGAGTCTTCCAAATTATCCAACTTTTTTGAGAGGAAGTAATGATCCTTTAGCTTTAATTTTGTACGTTTTTAAATTTTTTGGGTGCTTAGATTCAGTTTTGTGCGTCTTTTTAAGAAGCGCAGAAATCGCGAGTTTACTTGTAATTATATGCCGAGTTTGACGGCGAATAACTTTCAACTGGAGTCTTCCAAATTATCCAACTTTTTTGAGAGGAAGTAATGATCCTTTAGCTTTAATTTTGTACGTTTTTAAATTTTTTGGGTGATTAGATTCAGTTTTGTGCGTCTTTTTAAGAAGCGCAGAAATCGCGAGTTTACCTGCAATTATATGCCGAGTTTGACGGCGAATAACTTTCAACTGGAGTCTTCCAAATTATCCAACTTTTTTGAGAGGAAGTAATGATCCTTTAGCTTTAATTTTGTACGTTTTTAAATTTTTTGGGTGATTAGATTCAGTTTTGTGCGTCTTTTTAAGAAGCGCAGAAATCGCGAGTTTACCTGCAATTATATGCCGAGTTTGACGGCGAATAACTTTCAACTGGAGTCTTCCAAATTATCCAACTTTTTTGAGAGGAAGTAATGATCCTTTAGCTTTAATTTTGTACGTTTTTAAATTTTTTGGGTGATTAGATTCAGTTTTGTGCGTCTTTTTAAGAAGCGCAGAAATCGCGAGTTTACCTGCAATTATATGCCGAGTTTGACGGCGAATAACTTTCAACTGGAGTCTTCCAAATTATCCAACTTTTTTGAGAGGAAGTAATGATCCTTTAGCTTTAATTTTGTGCGTTTATAAATTTTTTGGGTGATTAGATTCAGTTTTGTGCGTCTTTTTAAGAAGCGCAGAAATCGCGAGTTTACTTGTAATTATATGCCGAGTTTGACGGCGAATAACTTTCAACTGGAGTCCGCCAAATTATCCAACTTTTTTGAGAAGAAGTAAAGATCCTTTAGCTTTAATTTTGTACGCTTATAAATTTTTTGGGTGATTAGATTCAGTTTTGTGCGTCTTTTTAAGAAGCGCAGAAATCTCAAGTTTACTTGTAATTATATGCGGAGTTTGACGGCGAATAACTTTTAACTAGAGTCCGCCAAATTATCCAACTTTTTTGAGAGGAAGTAATGATCCTTTAGCTTTAATTTTGTACGCTTATAAATTTTTTGGGTGATTAGCTTCAGTTTTGTGCGTCTTTTTAAGAAGCGCAGAAATCGCGAGTTTACCTGCAATTATATGCCGAGTTTGACGGCGAATAACTTTCAACTGGAGTCTTCCAAATTATCCAACTTTTTTGAGAGGAAGTAATAATCCTTTAGCTTTAATTTTGTAAGTTTATAAATTTTTTGGGTGATTAGATTCAGTTTTGTGCGTCTTTTTAAGAAGCGCAGAAATCGCGAGTTTACCTGCAATTATATGCCGAGTTTGACGGCGAATAACTTTCAACTGGAGTTTTCCAAATTATCCAACTTTTTTGAGAGGAAGTAATGATCCTTTAGCTTTAATTTTGTAAGTTTATAAATTTTTTGGGTGATTAGATTCAGTTTTGTGCGTCTTTTTAAGAAGCGCAGAAATCGCGAGTTTACTTGTAATTATATGCCGAGTTTGACGGCGAATAACTTTCAACTGGAGTCTTCCAAATTATCCAACTTTTTTAAGAGGAAGTAATGATCCTTTAGCTTTAATTTTGTACGTTTTTAAATTTTTTGGGTGATTAGATTCAGTTTTGTGCGTCTTTTTAAGAAGCGCAGAAATCGCGAGTTTACCTGCAATTATATGCCGAGTTTGACGGCGAATAACTTTCAACTGGAGTCTTCCAAATTATCCAACTTTTTTGAGAGGAAGTAATGATCCTTTAGCTTTAATTTTGTACGTTTATAAATTTTTTGGGTGATTAGATTCAGTTTTGTGCGTCTTTTTAAGAAGCGCAGAAATCGCGAGTTTACTTGTAATTATATGCCGAGTTTGACGGCGAATAACTTTCAACTGGAGTCCGCCAAATTATCCAACTTTTTTGAGAAGAAGTAAAGATCCTTTAGCTTTAATTTTGTACGCTTATAAATTTTTTGGGTGATTATATTCAATTTTGTGCGTCTTTTTAAGAAGCGCAGAAATCTCAAGTTTACTTGTAATTATATGCGGAGTTTGACGGCGAATAACTTTTAACTAGAGTCCGCCAAATTATCCAACTTTTTTGAGAGGAAGTAATGATCCTTTAGCTTTAATTTTGTACGTTTATAAATTTTTTGGGTGATTAGATTCAGTTTTGTGCGTCTTTTTAAGAATCGCAGATATCGCGAGTTTACTTGTAATTATATGCCGAGTTTGACGACGAATAACTTTCAACTGGAGTCTTCCAAATTATCCAACTTTTTTGAGAGGAAGTAATGATCCTTTAGCTTTAATTTTGTACGTTTTTAAATTTTTTGGGTGCTTAGATTCAGTTTTGTGCGTCTTTTTAAGAAGCGCAGAAATCGCGAGTTTACTTGTAATTATATGCCGAGTTTGACGGCGAATAACTTTCAACTGGAGTCTTCCAAATTATCCAACTTTTTTGAGAGGAAGTAATGATCCTTTAGCTTTAATTTTGTACGTTTTTAAATTTTTTGGGTGATTAGATTCAGTTTTGTGCGTCTTTTTAAGAAGCGCAGAAATCGCGAGTTTACCTGCAATTATATGCCGAGTTTGACGGCGAATAACTTTCAACTGGAGTCTTCCAAATTATCCAACTTTTTTGAGAGGAAGTAATGATCCTTTAGCTTTAATTTTGTACGTTTTTAAATTTTTTGGGTGATTAGATTCAGTTTTGTGCGTCTTTTTAAGAAGCGCAGAAATCGCGAGTTTACCTGCAATTATATGCCGAGTTTGACGGCGAATAACTTTCAACTGGAGTCTTCCAAATTATCCAACTTTTTTGAGAGGAAGTAATGATCCTTTAGCTTTAATTTTGTACGTTTTTAAATTTTTTGGGTGATTAGATTCAGTTTTGTGCGTCTTTTTAAGAAGCGCAGAAATCGCGAGTTTACCTGCAATTATATGCCGAGTTTGACGGCGAATAACTTTCAACTGGAGTCTTCCAAATTATCCAACTTTTTTGAGAGGAAGTAATGATCCTTTAGCTTTAATTTTGTGCGTTTATAAATTTTTTGGGTGATTAGATTCAGTTTTGTGCGTCTTTTTAAGAAGCGCAGAAATCGCGAGTTTACTTGTAATTATATGCCGAGTTTGACGGCGAATAACTTTCAACTGGGGTCTTCCAAATTATCCAACTTTTTTGAGAGGAAGTAATGATCCTTTAGCTTTAATTTTGTGCGTTGATAAATTTTTTGGGTGATTAGATTCAGTTTTGTGCGTTTTTTTAAGAAGCGCAGAAATCGCGAGTTTACTTGTAATTATATGCCGAGTTTGACGGCGAATAACTTTCAACTGGAGTCTTCCAAATTATCCACTTTTTTAGAGAGGAAGTAATGATTCTTTAGCTTTAGTTTTGTACGTTTATAAATTTTTTGGGTGATTAGATTCAGTTTTGTGCGTCTTTTTAAGAAGCGCAGAAATCGCGAGTTTACTTGTAATTATATGCCGAGTTTGACGGCGAATAACTTTCAACTGGAGCCTTCCAAATTAACCACTTTTTTAGAGAGGAAGTAATGATTCTTTAGCTTTAATTTTGTACGTTTATAAATTTTTTGGGTGATTAGATTCAGTTTTGTGCATCTTTTAGGAAGTAAGCTTTAGTCGATGTACTTATCACTAATTAGTAATTAACCCTTCGATTTTTATTGATCCTATTGAATAGTAGTTCAAGGAATAATCAAAATAGAGCCCTAAACCTAATTTCGAATTTTATTTAGTTTTTAAATGTACATCCGTGATCCGTGGGATCTTATATGAAGCAAGTGTGACCTCTTCGTCATTTTATTCTAATCGGAAGAAATATTTCATGTTTTGCCTGGCCTGCAGGAAAGCTAGTGGCCACAACATGTATGGTAAAAAGAGTGGATATTATCAAAGAACATAAAAAAGTATTCCTCCAGGAAATAAGATGTTTAGTAAAGGCTTTTATGGAAGACTTGACAATTATTCATTGTGGAAGTGGAATCGTTGTGAGTACACCAAGGAGGTAAGTTATAAGTGTCTTCTTATATCATAATGAAAACTTTAAAAATAGACTCTAATAAATTAAATAAAAACTTACAATTATTTCTCAATAGGCTTGTTTATTTGTCTGCCCGATCTGCTCGGAGTATGATAATTTATATTTATACGCGTTTCTTTAAATTTGCCGGTGTGGGCTGTGGGTAGTTTGGTTTTGTAATTTTGAGACAGGAGATCTTATGCACCAGAAAGTGCCCAATCAATTAATTAGTCTCGATAGTTAGTCTACTTGCATCTAAACATATACATGTTATATTTATAGATGCAAATGGCATTGGTGAACCTGAAATCGAAACTGCAAATCAAAGTGTGGCGAATGTCGTTCCTTTGAGAGAACTTCCCAAACAATTCGTCGGTTAGTAGGAAATCGGATAATTTTGATAGCAAATCTAGGTACTAGACAGAACAACACATATTTGAAAGTGACTTGTAAAAATTCCAAAACTGGAAGAGGAAAAAAGAAGTAATGGGACAACTACAAGGGAAGGAGTTCAACAACACCAACATTTATTAGGACTGCATTTTTTCAAACTGGAAAACGCTTATTATTACCATTTTTTATTGATTGAGTTTTTGTTTTAGCACACTAACTTGTTATAAGTAGGAGAATCTGTTATTGTGGAATGTTTTTAAAATATTGGTCGCAATAAGAGTAGATGACATACAACTTATAACAATGTAACAACATCCAAAAGTTATTTCAACTGGTCATTAAAGCTAATTTTCGTAGTTAGCAATTTTTAGAGCTTTAGCCTTCTTGGTGTGATACTTAATGTAAAAATTTGTTATTCTTGGGTAGTTATAACATAGTGATACTATATTGGACGCTTAATCAATTAGATTTTAAATTTTACACGTGGAAAAGTGCACAGTTTATTCTAAACTTATATACATTTAATCGCAGTCGGCTATCAATACACCGCTGTACGATGGGTTGCATATACCAAAAATTAAATGTCCTTGTACACGCCCCCTTTTAATAAAGTTACGGTGCCTTGTACTAAAAATACCCATTAGGTTAGGTGTAAATTTACAGTTTGGATAATTAATTTGTGGTTTAATTATCGTTTTATAAGTTATAAAAAGTCCATTACTTTACCGAAGTAATTTCTTTTGCAAGTGTTAAAACAAAAGAGTGAATACTAGGAATGACGAAAACCATTAGATGGGAGTGTTACTATTCTGCGATGCTACTCGAGGAACTGCCGAAGTTTGGTCTTTTTTTGAACTTCTCTACTTTCTGCGTGGTTTTAATTTTGCGTCATTTAATTAATAGGTGAACTTTTTTTAAATTATTTGAATTCTATTTACTTTCGTGGTTATAATAATTAGTAAATTTTTTGTTTTAGAAGTCGTTTTACCAATGTAAATTGTACCAATGTACATTGGTTTTATACTAATTAGAAGAAATATTCTGTTTGCTGGTCCCAGATGTATAGTAAAAACAGTGGATAATATCAAAGAATGTAAAAACCAAAACATTCCTTCTGGAAAATGTTAAGTAAAGGTGACTGCTTTCATTTTTATATAATTTTTAACGTTTCAGCATTGGCTGTGGGGTTCTAGGGTATGTTTATGTTCATGGAATATGCTGACGTAGGATCAAGATGAACATAACATCTGTGTTCACATTAGCGAGGCATATACGAGTGGATTATCAGTGCAGATCAGATGCGTAGAGATTTGATTCGACAGTTTTGGTTCGAATGAACTAAATCTTACGATTCCCACTAACTATAATACCAAGTACGTGCATCAGATGTTCTGGTTGGTTCGAGGTATAAAGTCTGTCTTTTAGTGAAGAAAAATTCGACATTTTAGACGTATTTGATGTGGCAGGTGGTATTTTAGACAAGCTAAGGGATCTGGCGGACAGTTTTGTTTAATCACACATGATACATGATGATAGGAATAAAAATAAAACTATTATTTGCGCTTACCCACTAACGATATGATTCGCACCGATATATTTATGAATCTGGCTCACATAGATATGGCAGATATTTAGCGCGTGAACAGCAACTGCATGAAGAGTGCCTATTACGTATGACTGGTATGACTAAATGCTAAAGTTTAAACTTTGTTACGACAATGTCATTTCACACATAGGATTACTGGAGACAACTTTTTGACATTAAAAAAAACATTTATGAATTCGAAAGGTAAATAGCAATGTCATTGTAAAAAAAAAGCAACCTTTGTTTAATCCATTTATATAGTAGTAAGAAATCTCTAATTTTAGACAGAAGAATTGGAGAGTTGAGAGTTTCCCAACCTACCTACATGATTGAAATATCCCTACACAAAATATTGTATATATGCTTTACAAGATGGTTTAGTAGAAAATAGGAGACAACTTGTATTTATAGGGGTAAATATTAATTCATATTAGTCGATGTTAAATCAAGAAAAAGTATTTTTAATGTAGAAATTGGATATTAGTTTTACGCCTAAGTGCGTCTTTCACCCCGAACGTGGAATTACCTATATGTTAGGCGCATTTAAACTTTTTTCTCTTTGGTATGATCGTATTTTATACTTTTCTTGTTTTAGAAATTAGAATTCCAAAAGGCGTAAGAAGCTATACAACTATTTGGATATTACTGTCATGCTACGACTGAAACTTGTGATGATTGATGATGAATGGAGATTTTGGAAATGGTTAGAAAAGTTATTTAAAAAAAATGTATTTTAATTGCGATTTTTAGATTACGTTTCCAACAACAAACTGTAGTCTCGTATGTCCTAAATATAAGAATGTTTACTTGAAATTTTCCTAATTTGTTAAAGAGCATTGGAAAGCTGCTTTGGAACCTAACAATAGAACATCTGTTTGAAGATGCTTAGAAGATATTTATTTACTATTTCCGTTACGTTAACCGAATTCTGTTTTTTGTGTATTAAAAATAAGCACAAATGTTTATTATTAAGTGTCTAGTGGTCAATATCCTAAAAGACCTGGTTAATCAGAGGTGAACTTTACGGTCGGTGGCCTCAGACATGGCACTTATTTGTTTTTTGTTAATATCTCGAAAACTAAGGGTTTGAGCTGAAACGTGATTATATACTAAATTAAAGCTGATAAAATTTGTCACAAGTTGGAATGGATACTTGTTTTTGGTAATACAGTAGAACCTCGATTATCCGTGCGCGGATTATCCGTGCACTTGTTATTACTATTTTTTTTAAATTTACGTATTCAAAATATCATAATAATAATTATTTAACATTATGTATTAATGCTTCACAATCGTTTAGAATTTTTCTTGGAATTTTTGCTTACTTTAGAGATTTGTACTTTTATTAAATACAAAGATATCCTATTTGGTGTTTATGTAGATATAAAATTTCTCAGAATTGCCGTATAGAAATGGCTATTAGATTGATAACCGTGCCAATTGATGTAGCATTTCTGCTTGCCCTTTTACCTACACACATTCATGTTTAAGGACTTGTTACATCTCGATTGTCTGATTTTTTCAAATAAGATCTTTGTAGTATGTACATGTACATTATTGTGGTAACTAAAAGTCATTTATTATTATCCGTGTTTTTCAATTATCCGTGCAGAGCATGGTCCCAGTCGCCCCGGATAATCGAGGTTCTACTGTACTTATAAAAAATATGCGTATATTCAATTTTGTAGCTAATTTTATCGGCTTTAATTTTGTATGTACCTACTAACGTTTCAGCTCCAACCCAGAGTTTCGAGATATTAACGAAAAAGAAAAAACAGTGACATGTATTTGGCCACTGTCGCTAAAGCTCATTTCTGATTTATCGGAATTTTTAGGACAATCTTCATTAGACACCTACAAAGAATTATGTAAAAATTTTTAGTTGACTGAACTATAAATACTTTGTCCTGCACTTTGATTGTTCTACAGCAGACTAATATTAGTTAAAATGTTATTGTAACAAATCTTAATAATTGTTAAGCCTTTTAAAGCAAATAATATGTAATATTATAGTTTACTCTTGAACTACCCCTCTTCTGATAAACTAGATTTAGCTATTAGAAAAAATAATATTGTTAATTACTGTGGTAACAGTTTTAGTTTCAATGTTTCTCTTTTCAATTTGTGAATGAAACGTTTTGCTCGTGAAAATTGAAAATTTAAATTTGTAAATAGTAATTGATAATAAATTATTTATCGATTTTGTGCCTCTAAGGACACCTAAAGGGCCTAACCGAGCTCGCTTAATCCAGTGTATTAACGCCCAGTTGTATAAAGTGGTTTTCTTGTTTTACTATTTATAATAAATTATAAATCGGTAGTTGCAGCATTGTTTATGTTTATGTATTAAAATTTATAATTATAACATTAGTTTAATAATTAGTTAAAAGTATTATGTATTTTTTCTTCTATATTGACCACTTTCTAAGTTGAAATAATGTAAAAGTCGAAATTTGTTAAAACTCCAACTTTTTACGCCTACTAATACATAGGCAACACTTGTTACTCTCCCACTACATTATAAATTGTAAACTACCATAGAAATTTACAGAGTGGGGTGGTCACATTACCACCAAAAGTTTATATAAGGCCGAGTTTTGCCATTCGAAAATTTTCTAATCTCCACTTCAAATCAGCTTCGAAGAGAAAATTTTAGCTTTGCTCGTGTGAAAAATCAACTTCAACTTTTTGAATTGTTTTTTCTTGGAAGTTGTTAGAGGCATTGTTCTGAATATCTTTAGCGACTTTTGGATCATTTGGTCGAATATTAATGCGGGAAATTAACTTTTAAAAATGAATTATTTATTCGTACCACAATATTAATTAACTCGGCATTCTTGTTTGGAAGGTGTTTGGCGCTTCTTAAGACGCTGTTATTTCTCTCTTCCGAGGAGAATTTATTTTTAAATTCATTTTTGTATTATAATTATTATTGTATGTATGTAAATTACGCTGAAAAAAATAAACGATAGAAAGCAATAATTTCTTTTATTATAAGCTACCCTATTTACAAGCAAAATCCTCATTTTCGGACTAGATAGTTGTAAAGCAAAAGGGTGATAGGGTTTTGGAAATAAATTTTTAATTAAGAAGATACTTTTTGATCAAAAAAATTTTCAAATCATATAAGCGATAACGCCTCGTTTCATAACATAATGGTAATGCTTTTAAGATTCTTTTAAATAAATATTTCTCTCTAATTTATTTCGTTTACCTTATCGACCTTCTGCTCTCCTACTACCTAGCCGGAAAATTATAAATTTTGAAAGAAACCTTAAAAAGTAAATTTTTTTAAAAGTTTGAATTACGCAATTTTGAGGGTGCGATTCTTTAGCCTTACTATCGGGGAATATACTTGTTAAATTTGGGGGCTGCTGGTCCTCTAGTTTTGAAGATATTCAACATAAAACACAAAATTTGAAAATTTATAAAAGTTAAAATATCTTAAAAGTCGAATATCTTCAAAACTAGAGGACCAGCAGCCCCCAAATTTAACAAGTATATTCCCCGATAGTAGGGCTAAAGATTTGCATCCTCAGAATTGCATAATTTCGATTTTTTTAAACTAGGATTTTAAAAATTTCCTAATTTTAATTTTTAAATTTTACAATTTTCGGACAAGGTAGTAGGAGAGCAGAAGAGCGATAAGGTAATCGAAATAAATTAAAGAGAAATATTTATTTAAACGAATTTTAAAAGCATTGCGATATCAGCGATAACGCCTCGTTTCATAACATATTGTGCCTTTAAATTTCTTTAAATATTTCCCTTTAATTTATTTTGATTACCTTATCGACCTTCTGCTCTCCTACTACCTTGTCCGAAAATTGTAAAATTTAAAGGAAATTTTTAAAAACCTAATTTTAAAAAATCAAAATTATGCAATTCTGAGGGTGCAAATCTTTAGCCCTACTATCGGGGAATATACTTGTTAAATTTGGGGGCTGCTGGTCCTCTAGTTTTGAAGATATTCGACTTTTAAGATATTTTAACTTTTATAAATTTTCAAATTTTGTGTTTTATGTTGAATATCTTCAAAACTAGAGGACCAGCAGCCCCCAAATTTAACAAGTATATTCCCCGATAGAAAGGCTAAAGAATCGCACCCTCAAAATTGCGTAATTCAAACTTTTAAAAAATTTTACTTTTTAAGGTTTCTTTCAAAATTTATAATTTTCCGGCTAGGTAGTAGGAGAGCAGAAGGTCGATAAGGTAAACGAAATAAATTAGAGAGAAATATTTATTTAAAAGAATCTTAAAAGCATTGCCATTATGTTATGAAACGAGGCTTTATCGCTTATGATTTGAAAATTTTTTTGGTCAAAAAGTATCTTCTTAATTAAAAATTTATTTCCAAAACCCTATCACCCTTTTGCTTTACAACTATCTAGTCCGAAAATGCGTATTTTGCTTGTAAATAGGGTAGCTTATAATAAAAGAAATTATTGCTTTCTATCGTTTATTTTTTTCAGCGTAATTTACATACATACAATAATAATTATAATACAAAAATAAATTTAAAAATAAATTCTCCTCGGAAGAGAGAAATAACAGCGTCTTAAGAAGCGCCAAACACCTTCCAAACAAGAATGCCGAGTTAATTAATATTGTGGCACGAATAAATAATTCATTTTTAAAAACTTAATTTCCCGCATTAATATTCGACCAAATGATGCAAAAGTCGCTAAAGATATTCAGAACAATGCCTCAAACAACTTCCAAGAAAAAACAATTCAAAAAGTTGAAGTTGATTTTTCACACGAGTAAAGCTAAAATTTTCTCTTCGAAGCTGATTTGAAGTGGAGATTAGAAAATTTTCGAATGGCAAAACTCGGCCTTATATAAACTTTTGGTGGTCATGTGACCACCCCACTCTGTAAATTTCTATGGTAGTTTAAAATTTATAATGTAGTGGGAGAGTAACAAGTGTTGCCTATGTATTAGTAGGCGTAAAAAGTTGGAGTTTTAACAAATTTCGACTTTTACATTATTTCAACTTAGAAAGTGGTCAAGGAAAAATAAATAATACTTTTAACTAATTAATAAACTAGGTAATGTTATAATTATAAAAATTTATACATTAACATATTTATAAACAATGCTGCCACTACTGATTTATAATTTATAATAGTAAAACAAGAAAACCACTTTAACGAGAAGCAATTTAACAAATTTGCGAACTCCTTAGGCCCAATTGTATAAACGAGCTAATCTGGGAGTCAGAGTTAACTCCACGATCTAAATATAAAGTTAAATCTTAGCGTAGATTTGATTAGATTAACTCGTAGGCACTTAGTCCAGGGTTAATCCATCAATTTTCTAGAGTCAAATATATTTCAATTTAACTCATAAGTAGTTGTTATTTATGTTGAATTTAGGTTAATCTCAGAGTTAACTCCGACTCCCAGATTAGCTCGTTTATACAACTGGGCGTTAATACACTGAATTAAGCGAGCTCGGTTAGGCCCTTTAGGTGTCCTTAGAAGCACAAAATTGATAAATAATTTATTATCAATTACTATTTACAAATTTAAATTTTCATTTTTCATGAGCAAAACGTTTCATTCACAAATTGAAAAGAGAAACATTGAAACTAAAACTGTTACCACAGTAATCAACAATATTAATTTTTCTAATAGCTAAATCTAGTTTATCAGAAGAGGGGTAGTTCAAGAGTAAATTATAATATTATATATTATTTGCTTTAAAAGACTTAACAATTATTAAGATTTGTTACAATAACATTATAACTAATATTAGCCTGCTGTAGAACAATCAAAGTGCAGGACAAAGTATTTATAGATCAGTCAACTAAAAATTACTACGTTTCACCTTCAAAAACATCAAATAGTTTCGAAATTTTACATAATTCTTTGTAGGTGTCTAATGAAGATTGTCCTAAAAGTTCCGATAAATCAGAAATGAGCATTAGCGGCAGTGGCCAAATACATGCCACTGTTTTATCTTTTTCGTTACTATCTCAAAGCTCTGAGTTGGAGCTGAAACGTTAGTACATACAAAATTAAATGCGATAAAATTAGTTACAAAAATGAATATACGCATATTTTTTATAAGTATTACCAAAAACAAGCATCCATTCAAACTTGTGACAAATTTTATCAGCTTTAATTTAGTATATAATCACGTTTCAGCTCGAACCCATAGTCTGATTAACCAGGTCTTTTAGGATATTGACCACTAGACAGCTAGACAATTAATAATAAACATTTGTGCTTATTTTTAATACACAAAAAACAGAATTCGGTTAACGTAACGGAAATAGTAAATAAATATCTTCTAAGCATCTTCAAACAGATGTTCTATTGTTAGGTTCCAAAGCAGCTTTCCAATGCTCTTTAACGAATTAGGAAAATTTCAAGTAAACATTCCTATATTTAGGACATACGAAACTACAGTTTGTTGTTGGAAAAGTAATCTAAAAATCGCAATTAAAATACATTTTTTTAAAATAACTTCTCTAACCATTTCTAATTACTGACAGCAAATAATTAAAGTAAATGGTCTTCAGGAAGTCACAAACATTAATAATACACTGATAATCCACTCGTATATGCCTCGCTAATGAGAACACAGATGTTATGTTCATCTCGATGCTACGTCAGCATATTCCATTAACATAAACATACCCTAGAACCCCACAGCCAATGCTGAAGCGTTAAAATTATACAGTCACCTTTACTTTACTTAACATTTTCCAGGGGGAATGCTTTGGTTTTTACATTCTTTGATAATATCCACTGTTTTTACTATACATGCTGGGACCGGCAAACAGAACATTTCTTCTAATTAGTATAAAACGACTTCTAAAACAAAAAATTGACTAATTATTATAACCACGAAAGTAAATAGAATTCAAATAATTTAAAAAAAGTTCACCGATTAATTAAATAACACAAAATTAAAACCACGCAGAAAGTAGACAAGTTCAAAAAAAGCCCAAACTTCAGCAGATCTTGGAGGAGCACAGCAGAATAGTAAGACACCCATCTACTGTTTTTCGTCATTCCTAGCATTTACTCTATTAGAGTTTTAACGCTTCCAAAAGATATTACTTTAGTAAAGTAATTGACTTTTTGTAACTTATAAAACAATAATTAAACCACAAATTAATTATCCATACTGTAAATTTACACCTAACCTAATGGGATGGGTATTTTTAGTACCAGGCACCGTAACTTCATTAAAAGGGGGCGTGTACAAGGACATTTAATTTTTGGTATATGCAACCCATCGTACAGCAGTGTATTGATAGCCGACAGCGATTACATGTATATAAGTTTAGAATAAACTGTGCACTTTTCCACGTGTAAAATTTAAAATCTAATTAATTTCAGTGTCCAACATAGTGTCACTATGTTATAACTACCCAAGAATAACAAATTTTAACATTATGTATCAAACCAAGAAGGCTAAAGCTCTAAAAATTGTTAACTACGAAAATTAGCTTTAATGACCAGTTGAAATAACTTTTGAATGTTGTTACATTGTTGCAAGTTGTATGTCATCCACTCTTATTACGACCAATATTTTAAAAACATTCCAAAATAACAAATTCTCCTACTTATAACAAGTTAGTGTGCTAAAACAATAAATCAATTAATAAAAAATGGCAATAGTAAGCGTTTTTCAGTTTGATAAAAAATGCAGTCCTATTGACCACCAATTGCAGTTCCTTTTCCAGTTTTGGAATTTTTACAAGTCACTTTCAAATATGTGTAGTTCGGTCTAGTACCTAGATTTGCTATCAAAATTATAAAATTTTCTACTGACCGACGAATTTTTTGGGAAGCTCTCTCAAAGAAACGACATTCACTACACTTTGATTTGCAGTAGGTAGGTTGGAATATTCTTAATTCTTCTGTCTAAAATTAGAAATTTCTTACTACTAAATAAATGGATTAAATAAGGGTTGCTTTTCTTAGCTCTTTTTACAATGACATCGTTATTTACCTTTCGAACGCAGAAATCATTTTTTTAACCCTTTCGCTGCGTATATCTAAACGTAGAAATCTTACAGTATGCGGCAAATTTTTTTATAACAATATTCTAGTAGTCTGAATTTTTAATTCATAATTTGAATTTTCTTTAAGTCTAAATTGCAAAAAAAATTTTTGGGGCGTTTTAAGAACGTGACGCCAAAAGGCGTCATCCGCACATTTATTTAAAAAGTTGATATGTGCGGATGACGCCAACTGGCGTCACTTTATTTTTAAGTTTTTAATCATTCAAATATAAAAAACAGTAATATAAGACACTTTTTTATTGAATAATCGTTTCTAAATTTCTAAATTATCGAGTAACATAAACAAACGACAACCCTTGGGTATTATTAGTTCCCCCTGCAGTACCGTAAATCTTACATAATTGTTAAATTTTTTGACGAAAACAAACCAAGAGCTTCTTATGTATTTAAAAATTGTGTAAAAATAGTAAAAAATTAATTTTAGATCCAAATAATGACAAAAAAATGAATTTAGGCCATTTCGGCCGAATATAAAGCGAAAAATCCAAACGGTCAAAACCATAGTTAGTTCTGATGTCTATAAACGTGCGGATACCTTAAATACGTTTCTACTGTGTTGCGGATAGAATCCAAGGCATATTTAAACCCAATAACTGTATGACGCCAAATGGCGTCCTCCGCACATAATAAGGAATAGGTTGGACGCCAATTGGCGTCCTCCGCAGCGAAAGGGTTAAAGTCAATTACGAGTTCTCTCCAGTAATCCTACGAATAAAACCACAATGTTGATTGCAAGCCTAGACCTACAAGTAGATAACTACCCATACTACTCGTCGTATGCGATTTTAAACTTATAGTTCACATACAGTCTTCATTGCATCTTGTTGCTTAGTGTTACTACACTCTAATCAAACGTAAACCCAATAAATAATAAATCGGTTATGAAGAGCAGGTTCGTTATAAGTTATAACTATGTTATATCTAATCGTATAGAACTTTTGTCACTTACCGTTTGTGACCCTGAGCTAACTTTAAACCAGCCGTAACAATTGTTAATACCCTCCTTAAAAATAATACCCATCAACTACAGACTGAAAGATGTACAAGTAAAGTAGGGTGCCGCCAAAGCAAAAGAGCTTTATCGCCTCCTTCTAAAAGCCTGGCAAAATACTGTCTACAGCTGTCCCAAACTAATCTACAAACAATCGCAGGAACACTCACAGGACACTGTCGACTACACAAACATCTCCACACTCTGAGCTTGGTAGATAATCCCACTTGTCGTGGATGCGAACTAGAAGATGAATCCGCTGAACATGTGCTTTGTTACTGCCCAGCCCTAACGTCGATAAGAAGATCCGTGTTGGGGAACTTTTGGCTCGACATGGCCAGAATAAGCACCACCCCTCCCGCCAGAATTCTAGAGTTCATTCTACAACTAGGATGGTTCGAGATCTGATAGGCACGGGGAGGCCGCTTGGAGGAAGTACAATGAGCCCGATTAAAGTGGCCTAAGTGCTTGCTCCCCTTCCCTAAATAATCCAGATCCAGACCTATAGATATGACTTTTGTCACTTACCGTTTATTATGCTCCGTTCAACTAGGTCGGTATTTGTAACTATCCAATTTGTGCGAGGGTTCGAAGTTTTCAAAACTAAGGTTAGTCACTTACATACATACTTCATGACGTTGACAGTTGACATTTGACATTTGACCGCATTTGACTTTGACATTTTTTTCGAGTGCAAGTGGCTCAACTACCATACTTTTTAGTAGACGGTAAAATAAGTTAAACACCACACCACCACAAAAAAATTATCTCAAAACCGAACAAAAATTATGACAAACCCGTTATCTGTTATGATTGGTCGATTTTATTTACGGCTCACGAAATATCCCCATATATTTAGTAATAACCTCTTGAAGTCGCTTACTAACCCGTATAGTTAGTTTTTTTTGTAAAGTTCTTTTTAACTTACGCCACCCATAGAGAGGTTACAGTAGAGAATAGAGGCCCCCCTTAGAAAAGTCAAGTAGGTTGATAATTGTTAAAATCTGCGTGGACCTGCATTGAAAGCTCAGGTCTCAACCAAATTTAAGTTTTTTAAACAAAACTTGTATTGAAATATAAAATGTGGTTGTGTTTGAAAAGACAACATCTGGGGTCGGTGAGGTGAGGTTTTGAAAGATGAATATATAGGATATTTTGTGAGCTATATATTTACGACTGTGGCCGTCATGCGTCATCTCTATACAACGCGCACCGATTTAAATTTACATGTTGCGCGGTCAAAATAAACAAATCATGCTTAAAATTCTTTTAAATTTGAAATGTATTTGAAGAATTTACAAAATTATAGTATAATTACGCTATAAACAATTATAGATATTATTAAAAATAAATGAGAAGTAGTCTTTGCAGTCGCGTTTCTAAAAGATCCAATTTTTGCGGCATAACTAATAACGTACGTAACATACGTTTGTTCGTGTAGAGAATGGAATAGATGGGCCATCGGTCCTAAAGTTCATTAGTTTTACGATATATTAAAAAATATATACTACATATTATATTAAAGTAAATAATTATTTAAAAATGTGTTTTTCTATTTCGGTACTTTAATCCACTCCTTAACGTACTGTTTTGGTCTCAAAACAGTGCGTTAGGAAGCTCTCTTAACGTACTGTTTCTGGGGGATTTTCTTCTGCTAAGTTCGCGTCAAGTTGAACTGACGTTTAAAAATGTCAAATATAATTTTTTTAAATGTTTATTTTTAGAGCTTATTAGAATTGAAATGTAATAAAGAATAATGGTTTTACATATTTCATTCATTTTTATTTGTTAAAATTTAAATTATACAGACAGGAGTAGGTGAATTATTTAAATTTAAAAAAATAAACTTGCGACATCTATGAATCATTGAACTAAATGATGTGACATCTGTCAGTGCCACCACAATTATTATAAAAAGAAAATCTCCATGATGATAATTGTTTAAATATTTTAACAAATTAATTTTATTAAAATGCGAAATAGAAAAAATAGTATAAATTACGCGTTCCATAAGCCTTGTTAAGTACTCGTCCTTTTTAAAACTCGCCGCAAGCGGCTCATTTTCAAAACTTGGACTCGTACGTTAACACGGTGCCTTATGAAACTTGTACTTTAATATACTAATTTTATATTTTGCGTCTGTAAGATCGCTATTATAGCATCCATTTGCGTGTCGTAATGAGATTTAGCGTGATGTAATAATTTCGGTAAAATTTGATGTTCGAAGTTGGTAGTAATATTTTATTTGACATATTTTGTCATATCGAGGAAAGAGAAAACGACAATTTTTGTAATTAACATGTTCTATTTTTTAACATGATAATTAAAATTAATTAATTAACGACCAATTCAAACTACAAAACAATTTATTTGAATTTTAAATTACGAAATGTCACTATGCAATTAGTACTGCCGATCAACCATCACAAAAATCCCTAAATTTTTATATTTTGATTTTTTTCTTTGAAAATGGACTTTATCCACGACCGTCCAATAATACGTTAATTACATATGATCTTTTTTACGAGTAATGTACATCATTACCCACGGATTTTTCATTACCCACGGATTTTTTCATTACCCACTGTGTTGACAATTGACAGTTTCTGTCAACTTACTTTTGCATACAATTTTGATTAAAACATATTATTCTGCTTTCTTTTAATATTTAATAACTACGAACAAAATATAAATTAATATTCAATGTAAATTGTAAATCAACTAATTAACTTTTCATAATACTATTAAAAATAAATATTGTTATAAATGACATTAATATAGCGCCCTCTATATATAAGTATAGGTACTTACTCCTTGAACGTCAAATTCAAAAAACAAATGCAATACTTGACAAGCAAAAACTAATATAATTTTAATCTTGATTTTTTTTATTTTTAAATTTTTAAAAATTTTTTTATATTTTGCGGCTGTAAGATCGCTATTATAGCATCCATTTGCGTGTCGTAATGAGATTTAGCGTGCTGTAATAATTTTGGTAAAACTTGATGTTCGAAGTTGGTAGTCAGATTTAATTTGACATATTTTGTCAAACCGAGGAAAGAGAAAACGACAATTTTTGTAATTAACATGTTCTATTTTTTAACATAATAATTAAAATTAATTAATTAACGACCAATTCAAACTACAAAACAATTTATTTGAATTTTAAATTACGAAATGTCACTTTGCAATTAGTACTGTCAACCAGCCAACCGTCACAAAAATCCCTAAATTTTTATATTTTGATTTTTTTCTTTGAAAATGGACTTTAAAAGGCGCAAAATAGAAAAAATTGTATAAAGAACTCATTTCATAAGTCATTATAGCGATTATAGCACTCCTCCATTAAAACGCTCCTGGCTACGCCAGTCGCATTTTAAACTTGGAGTCGTGCTATAATACGTGACTTATGAAATTCGTTCTTTAATATAATATTAAATTTTACGGTCGTGGATAAAGTATAGTATTCAACTTGCGGGTAATGATTATTACCCGCGTGTTGAATAATATACTATTAAAAGGCGCAAAATAGAAAAAATTGTATAAAGAACTCATTTCATAAGTCATTATAGCGATTATAGCACTCCTCCATTAAAACGCTCCTGGCTACGCCAGTCGCATTTTAAACTTGGAGTCGTGCTATAATACGTGACTTATGAAATTCGTTTTTTAATATACTATTATCGTTCATGTAACTGAAATACAAAATTAGACTTATATTCCTACCTTTTGCATAAACATAAACATCCACTCCACTATGTTTGGCTTCGTCTGTAAGAATTAATGCCTGTTGAGAATACTCAAAATCTCGAGTGTCGTCAAATTCTGGATTACGTCTTTCTACGACATCTTTTGTAACAGAAAACTGAAAATTATTAGGGCCTCCAGTTCCATACAAAAGCGACGTATACGCAACTTCGTTAATCTTCGATTTCTCGGCAATATCTAAGATCGACTTATTTATTTATTACTCTTTCAATGTGCCCGTGAGTTTTACCTAAAATATCTGCAGTCCTTTGAGCGTGGCCAGTAAATATCAAAGAATGTGCGTGATCGCTAGTTACGATAACCAACGTTTCCAACTCGATGTCTCTCGTTAGCTCTAAAGTCCTTCTTATAGCATTATCGAACTCGACGGTTTCGTCTAAAGCTTGTTTAGCATGACCACGATGATGAGCAAAATCGATCATACCCCCTTCGACCTAATTTTTTAATGCAGACAATAAATGCGAAAAAAAAAGTTAATTTCTTACCATCAAAAAGAATCCATTTTTGTTCTTCCTCAAAACTTGAAGAGCCTTTTCGGTCATATTAGTAAGAGACGGCATGCCTCGCGGACTTGGATCGCGTTGGTAATTAAATTGAAGATGACTATTTGCAAAAATACCTAAAATGTTAGTTATTTAGTATTATGGTGCAAAAAATTGGCACAGGTTTTACCTAAAACATGATCCGTGTTAGGACTTAAGTTAGTCAAGTCGCGATTGTTTAAAACGACTTGGTACGATTGTCCTAAACTTTTTTTATTTTGTTTCCACTCTTCTATAAGATTTCTACCATCTTGACGATAGCAAGACCATTGGTCTATTGGATCTGCACGAGATCCTGTTACATTTGAGACCAAACATTGGCGACCTCCTCCCATGATTACCTACATTTGTTTGATTACAATTTATTGATAAAAAAAGTTTTATAAGTGCTTACTTGAATGTTTCTTCCCGGTTCGTCTTCGATTAACTGACGAGCTATGTCCTTACATTTTTTAGCAGATTTTGGAATTTTAGCTTCGCACTCCCAGTTTCTGTTCGAAGTATGTGCATACAAGCCGCTCGGGGTTGCATGAGTTACACGAGTCGTCGTTACAAAACCTTAAGAAAAGTATAAAATTAATCATCTCCAAGCGGGGGTAGTTTTCGCGGTTACCTGTGCTTTTACGAGCTTCTTGTGCCCAATTGGCGAGACTTTTTAATCTTGCCGAAGTTTTAAGCGATGCTTCACAGTCGTCTACTTCGACTGTAGCGTCGACACCGGTAGTTTTATAATTCGATTTAACACCTGTGAATAAAGCCGTTGCTGTACAACTTGAATCTGGAACATATTTGTCTGCAGAGTAGGTCTGAAAAAAAACGAATTAAAAAAAAATAAAAAATACGCGAGTGACGGAACTTCCACACGACTAGATTGACAAATGGACATGTCTACTTACTTACTAACTAACTAAAACGGAAAAGACATCAAGTCATCGGGTATGGAAAAGAACAAAATGGTAATTAGATAGGTACGTGTGTTTACCTTTAAAATTCCCACATTAGGAAATTTTTCAAAGGAATGATACCCTCTTTCCGTTTTTCCGTAAATACGAGATGCCGTTATTGTAGTTGGTCCCATTCCATCTCCGATGAATAAAATTACGTTTTTGGCTAGCCCAGTATTTGGTTCTCTATTTAACGCTCTCTCTAAATCGTCATATCCTAACTTTTTCCAATAATTTTGATCTAAAAAATTGTTTATTTCGTTTAATAAAAGAAAACTCTCAGCATTAAAATATTTCAATTGGATAATATGTCTCTAAAGGATTTCGACGTAAACTCGCAATTAGAATCATTTAATTCCAACACCCTCTGGCGCTTTGGTTTCATACATACTTGAAACAATAAAGCGTATAAGTGAGCAATTATATAATGATCTAACGCAGTGTTATAAACGAGCAAATATTAATCAACAAACAATTATCAAATAATTACATTTTATTTATTACCTTCGACCGTTTCAGTTTTTGTTTTAATAATGATAGAGCACTGTAAAACCAATATAACATATCGGTACATTTTAAACTTTTAAACGCGATGGACTTTTTTCTATTAACTCTTAAATACATGGGCGCCGGCAGGAGGGTGCAAGGAGGTGCACTTGCACCCCCCTGGCTTTTGAAAAACTCTTTTAAATTAGACTTTCATCTTTATTTATTAATAAATATAACCTATACCATAATAAACAGCTCATTTTATAAGAATTGTTCAATTAAATTTTCTTTCTACCCATTTTAATTGTTTTAATTATTGGAAAATGCGTAAGAGCTTTTTCACCCGGGTTTGTCATTTAGATGTAAACTATAAATTAAAATTGATACCTAATAAGAAAATAGAGCCCAGGCCCCATTTATCATAGGTCAAAAGGAGTCTCGGAATTCTCCAATAATATTTTTTGTTTACCTGAAATAATTTTCCGTCTTTGTTTTCGCGAAACATTTTTTTTGGAGACACTATCAATCGCTCCTGAAATTTCTAAACTTCATTTTACGCCGTTTGACCTTGAACAATCAAAAATTTTCGCCTGCGGCGCTATTTCATTTTGCTCTTATCTTCAAACAAGAGGCCCCAAAACTTGACATCGACGAGGGCTTCAAAAACTATAAACACGCTTCTGAATAGGCCACGCCCCTTGTCCGACTCTTAAAAGAAATTTGCACCCCCTTGCAAAATTTTCTGGCGGCGCCCATGCTTAAATACCTATATTTTAATTAAAATTATTCAAGGACGATATTATTTTAGTAATGAAGTAGTCTATTGCAACTGATTATATTATTACCAAGATAAGAAATAATAATATGGGCAATTTAAAAAATAATATTGGTATTTCGACGCGCCACTTATAAATGATTCATTAATAAGTTAAGCGAACCCTTTTATGCGCTTTTGCGGATGTAAAGTCAATTTTCAGTGACGCGATGGGCTAGTTTTACACGTATTTCCCTGATGGACTTATATGGAGGAAAGTTAATACTAGATTAATACGACTATTAAAAAAGAACAGTGAATTTTGGATTTCCCAGAGAGGTAAAATCCCCTCTGTAAAAAACTATTTTTATGCTAAAAATAATTCTCTTCTAGTCTTTTGCAGTTTTCTCTTATTGGCACCATTACTTGGGTAATTCATAATTAGTAGTACAAACAAATGGTAATAAACTTGTAATCGCTAGGAAAATTTGCTGCATATAGGGCCAAGGGCTCCAAAATCATAACATAGGATTTAGACATCTGTTAAAAACATTTGTGTTTCTCCAAAAATATTTTTTGTAGAACTGAAATAATATCTAAATTTGTTTCTTAATTTTTCTACTTTGTTTTTGTGAACTATTTTTTTTTTTGGAGACACGAGCAATTGCTACTAAAATTCCTGAACTTCATTTTAAGCCGTTTGACCTTGAGCAAACCAAAATTTTTGCCTGCGGCGCTATACATATAGGGGTTGGGGCCCCAAAATACGAATGTGCCCTAGGCCCCATAATAGTATGATGCGCTACTGTTTCCATCTATCCCTCATTCTAATAATACTGAAAAAACAATGGTTTTAATAAAATGTGTATGTTTGAGAGCCTCAATAACCAAATCTTCAGTTATACAGAGTGTACGATACAGGCGTGACCTTACCAACTTTATTAAACATCCCGTATATTTTTAAGCAGGTTTGATATTGTCTAGTCTACACGATGGAGTAGTACTACGAGAGCAATATAATCTCGTTTAATAATCATTTAAGTTTAAACTTTCGTACTTCTTTATTTCAATTTTTTTCACATCAGGGCACAGTTAATACTTAATATAGATTAACACCTTGGTGTTTGCTGGGCTCTTTGGTGTGCTCCGCTAACTCTGGTTATATTTTCATTTTTAAAAACTACACATAACACTAAGTAGGTACATAAACCACAAAAACAAAACTTTTGCAAATTTACAGAGCGGCGCCGAAATTAGTCGTCTGTATATTAATATTCGTGTTAGATGACACGTGTCCGACTGAAAATCTTTTACGACCACGAATGGCATTCGTATTATGTGTAAGAAACTCAGATAAGCTACTAGTTTTAGTATTAGTTTGACTGATTCCGTCACTATTTCTTCTTTTTCCGGGACAAATTCGTTTCAAAAACGCAAACTCGCTAAAAATTACATAATAACAATTTAAATTACTTTAACTTTACATACTTAATTGACTTACCACAAGTATTTTAATAAATTTGTAGAAAAGACGCAATAAATAATTGGGTTTGCGGCCGAATTTAGAGGAGCCAAACTTTGAACGAGAGTTGCTATCGCTACGTTCGTTTGGGTTCTCGGAATGTGGTCGTAAACTTGCAGAAGATCAAATATTATGTAAGGACTCCAACACAGAATAAACGCTGCAAGCAATAATGTTCGAATTTGGAAAATTCTTCGAGCGAAACTCACCAGTAACGATTACCAAGGTGATTTTGACCGTCTTTACTTTTGCTCTAGGTATCAAACCGCGCGAGCTTACCCTTTTAGAACCGTTCGGATCTGAAAAATTATAAGATTTATACATCGTTAGAAGTTGTAGTTCGCCTATCGAGAGTTTACAGAAAGGCCGTATTAATAAGCGTCATACTCTAAATTTGATTTTCTGTTGTATGAATTATGAATCCGAATCGAAACGAAAAAGTGTTATAAGTAATAGATAAAAGAACATACCACGATGGCCGACAACTTTTTGTGTTTCGTAACGTTTCGATATGGAAACTACACTTTTGGATCGTATAGTAACGATAATAACCGCGTAACAAATTGTTATAACAATAGCTGGAAGAATAAACAAAGAAAGAGCCACGGCGGTCATATACAAACGCCATTGCCATTGACTCGAAAACTCTATCCAACACTGAAGTTGATCTAAAAAACACGGATATTTTAATAACTGCCGACAATTCGAATAAAAATAAATTGCCTTCGATCGACTTCTCCTCGTAGAAAAATAAAATAGGAATAGAAAAACAGGCGCTCAAAAGCCATGCTGAAAGTATCAAAGATTTTGCTCGTTTCCCTGTAAATAAATCGGACGTCAGAAAAACAGGAAATGTTTCTATAATTTAAATAAAGTTGCAAAAGTAAACATTAATAAATAAATTAATACGTACAACTAGTAGAAAATTTCATCGGGTGTCTTATTGCATCGTAGCGATCTATACTGAGGGCTACCAAAACGTACGTCGAAGCGTATGTTACTAAAACCTACACAATATTTTTTCAAATTTAATTTTTTTATTGTTCTTTACCTGGAGGTAACGTACAATCTTACACATCACATTACCGGCGTTCCAAGAGATCGTCATCCTCCATATTATATCGGTAAGGACGTTGATGATTCCTACCAGTAAATCTACAAATTTTCTGCACTGTTCAATAATTTTCATTAGAGCAAACAAAAAAAGAAGAAACCTCCACTCGTTATAAGTATCCGTTTTCCACGTTTTATCCTTTTAATCCCTTTACACAGTGACAGCGCCAGGGTTTTTTAAATGGGTTGGCACAATATTTTCGTGATGGGTATACCTTGTACAGAGAAAATTGGAAAATAGCTTTTTGACTTCTAGGTTTAACACAGTTAAGGGTGTACTTAAAGTACTTAAAAATTTAAATAAGAGGGATGCTGACAATAAGAACAAGTAACAACAGAATTCGTAAGGTATTCAAAGGATCAGGTAAAATTTTGTAAATGTAAAACTAACAGGGTAAAATGCAAAATATTATTATTAATTTAGTTTAATATTTATTTTATTAGAACAAAAAAATTTAAAACTCATAAAAAAATCAATTCTGGTCATTGCCAGTGTAGCTACTTTCTTCACCATTATTTATAGATATAACTAGTTCTGACCCTTTGAATACGAATTCTATTGTTACTTGTTCTTATTGTCAGCATCCCTCTTATTTAAATTTTTAAGTACTTTAAGTACACCCCCAACTGTGTTAAACCTAGAAGTCAAAAAGCTATTTTCCAATTTTTTCTGTACAAGATATACCTACATTTTTAGATAAATACGATAAATATAAGAAACGTTACGTTCAAGGCCGTAGCTAGAAAACATTCTCAGGGTGAGGGGTTGCAAGTAGAGTTGGACAATTTTGCATTTCTTGAGTTGGAAATAAAATGAAATAGCGCCGCAGCCAATTCAAATACTTAATTATTTTACACACAGTTTGATTTTGATTATAATATTCTTCTTAAGCTTTTTTTCGGGAATTGGGACAAGATGCAGAAAAGTACTTAAAGTGTAAATTATTTCGCATATTTTAAACCTCTGAAAACTGGTAACTGGTAGCTGGTGCAATATTTGAGTGGGCACTCGGGTGGGCACCGCAACTGGCGCCGTCACTGCCTTTACAGCAAGTTATTATGCGTGATTTGCCACTGCTAACCCCCAATAGATCGTAATTAGATTCTAGTAAATGGTAGATAAGTGGAAGTCGAACTTCAAACAAGTTCTTATTAGCAAAAAATCAAAGGCATTCCGTTTCTTTAGAACTGCCTGCTTTCTTAATTCTTTTGGGATCCTAATTAGTTTATTTATCATTATCAACTTCCAAAATTAAATGATCATAATCAATTCTTGTCATTTGGAAAATTTAATATGCCCAGCCTTGCTTCGAATAATGACGCCAATTGGATCGAGTTTTTGAAATTAATCAAAAATTAATAAATCTCGAATAAAATTTAATTAGTAAGTACAAGTACTTACACCTTGGCATCATCATTTAATGTAACATTAAAATTAATAAATGTAGAAAATACCTGCTAATGCCAAGTGCGTAATAAAATAATTCATTCTATTTCTCCTTGATTTTGATAATAATAGAGTAATTAAAACTCCACTATTTCCAGTAACGATTAATATAAATAAGAGCCATAAAACAGTAAATTGTTCAACCTGAAAAGAATTACTTACTTAAAAACGAATTTTAATGTTTACAAATGCGAATTAAATATAAAAAGTAAATTTCGGATATTATTTAAACGATAAATAAGCGGTGGCAATTAAAATGTTTAACATGGAACTTATTAAACTTACCTCGTAAAAATAAAACGAGTCTAGTTGTTCTGAAGTTTCGTTCGACTTATTGTAAACAAAATCAATTTGTAAAGACTCGCTAGACATTATCAAAAGTTAGTTTTTTAATGGTAAAGGTTGTAACGTAATTGTGTAATTTTTGAAACGAATTTACTTTATAAACATCCCTCACAACATGCGCACAAATTCGACTAAGAAAATTTTACTATTTTTAAAGCATTTCCCGATACGTACAACGATTTTGATTTTTAAATTTCTTCCTTTTATAATGTAGATACTTATAGTAATTTAAAAACTCTAGAAAAGGCACAAATATTTTTGTTGCAGGTTCGATACATTAATACTATAGGACTAACGATTTTCTCAAAAGCATGAAAAAGAAAATGAAAACTGGACGAAAATCTATTCAAAAAAAAGAAAAGCTTATGAAGAAGCGAGTTTAAACTTCATCGACAGATTTATATAAATTTTCTTTTAATAAAAAGTTCAATTTAATAATTTTATACACTTTTCAATTTAAGTTCCAATGCTGGAGTTTCTCACACGTATCAAAAATGTCATAACTATACTATTTATCCTTTTATACAGATTTTGTTTTCTATTTATTTTTGGATTTCAGCAATAACTTATATTCTACGTCGGCGTCCTTTCATTGTTACCACTTTCACGATATATCTTTTATGAGGATTCCATTACATCCCTTCAACTTACTCGTTCAATATTTTATAAGTAAAAGCGTCTAAGCTTAAGATGTTTCAGATGTTCTCGAAGCAAATTTTATTTTCTAATTACACCGCGTTACGTAAGAGACCAGATAGAGGAATTACATTTCTATGAATCAGTGAGTATTTTGAGGAACAGTGTAGGTACTTGTACATATTTGAATAAAAAGTAAATCATATTGACGTAATTATTTTATCGACCGCAACAAATGATGTGTTATATCAAATATAATAAACCGCAGACTAGTAAATATAAACATTCCCATTTCTAGCTTGCAAGAAGTCTAGTAAAACGTTAGTGCTAAAATTGAAACCATGATACAAAAATTGATTGTTGTATCGAAGATATCACAATGAATACAAGTTTGGTTTAGGACCTATGACTAATATTTGAAAGTACCTACTGGAAGAATTTGAATGAATTTGGCGTATATATAAACACTAGAATGCCGTAGGCTCTCATTTATTGTTTATTTATGCCACAATTGCGCCTATTATGCCAATTCAAAATTGTCGACAAATATAATTCAATATAACGTGGTTGTGGGATTTGCAGCAAATCTTCAAAATATGCACATGTCCGTATTAAGCACAAGGCTTGGGCCTCAGAGCGCTTGTCAACTAGAGACGCAATGTTTTTCGACAGATATTATTTAAAAAATATAGAATTCGCCGTCTGGTAGCCATATCATGTTGAGCAGTCGCTTATCGCTTGGCAGTAGATATTAAAAAAAACGTAAAGCCGCCAACAGACCTTGTAATTGTTCATTGCTCATCGCAACAAACATGAGGTTCAATCACGACGACCGATGAAAAATCACGAGATCTATGTAGGTATGGGCAAGCTTATTAAGGTGGCGATACCCTAGAGTGAGAAGTCCCTCGCTCGTTTAGAAAAGTAAGCAACTTTAAGAATAACGACGACTGTTATCAAATATCTACATAGTTAGGCTAATTTATTCCCAATTTCAGAAGGCCCCTCTCTTTATAATAGAAATATAAAAATGTATAAGCGTTTTACTGGAGCGGTTGGTTCAAGTTCATTATGCTAATTATTCTTCAAAACTAAGTCTTAAAGTGAAGATAAATATATAGAGTACGATATGTATATCTCAGAATTTTCATTTCTTATTTAAAAATGGGCCAAAGGTGGGGAACTAAAAACGAACAATTATCCTGACTTTCAGTAAACATTATCTCTATTAAATATCAACATTTCAGCAACAAAATTTAGCTTATATTGTAGCTCAATCTTTCTACTTTAGTTTTTATCTACATAATTTTTTTCGTAACTTCAATAGGTTTTGCTGCTCAAGCGCTCCAATATAGCACTATATTTGCAAGATTTCTTACATGGGCGAAATCGCCACCTTAGTAAAATAAAAAATACACACCGCTGTATCTTACAAAAAAATGAATGACATTGAAATTTAAGTAGTTAACACTTTTTGTATAATTGGTTTTCTTTTAATTTTCCTTTGTTTTTCTGAAACATCTTTTTTAGAAACATTGTAAATAGCTACTAAAATTAAACTTAACACGGCTCTGAGTAGTCCAGTTAAATTAGTTGTAAAAATAGCTAACCCAGAAGTAATTCGAGACTCAACGAAATTTTGGATGTTGATAAGGGGTTGCTGCAAGAGTTGAACTCCTACTTTGTGTTTCTCTACCACTATCGGAAGAGTAAATTTGGTTTTTCCATGGAAATATTGGTCTTATGATGAAACTCGTTCAACATTGTTTGTTTATAATTAATTTTTTTTTGTACATTTTATTAGTTGGAAAAATGAATGCTCCGTAGTAAGAGAGAAGTACTATTTGACTGGGTCATCATATACTATATATACTACAATACTTTAAACCTTATTAAAAAGGAAAAAATTAAAAAATACTCTATATTTATATTTTATTAAAACAAAATATTATATATGGACTAGAGAGCAATAATTATCATCATTAGGTACATAATATTTTAGTAACTACTTTTCATCCTCAGATTTTTAACAATAGACTAGTTGTTAGTTGTTTGTTATTCACCAGTTGACCAGTTTTAGTATTTAAGAGCTCGATTACTTCATTACAAAGTGAAAGTAACAGAAAAAAAATAGAATTTGAAATCACTGTACAAGTTAAAAGCTTCCACAAATACAAATCTTTAGCCGCTTTCAGCTTCAAGGTTCGCAATTAAAGATTTTTTCCTCTTGGTAAGCTGTAAAGCCGTTTTACCATTATTATTTTTAATATTACAATTTCCAGATCTACGTAAAATCAAATCAACTATTTCGCTATCATTATTCAAACACGCATAATGCAATGGTGTATTACCAATTACATCTATTTCGTTAGTATCGCAAGTGCCGCATTTTAACAATTCTCGAACTACACGTATATGCCGGTACATACAAGCTAAATGAAGCGGCGTGTAACGATTGTCGTAAGTTACGGCATTTATTAAAGCGCCCGAGTCTAGAAGTAAACGCACAATTTCGACGAAACCACATTTTGAAGCGAAGTGAAGTGGTGTGTAGCCATCCAAGTTGCAAGTGTTCAAGTTAATAGTTTCGGTCGAAATAGATGTATTTGAAACAGTTTCAAAAGGCGTATCCAACTGTTCGCATTTATCGCACACGCATAAGGGATGACACATTGTAAAACTGATGGAGTGATTAGATGCTACGTCGGGTGCCGGAATACCTAAATGGAAGCACATTAACGGCAAATCATTATTTTCGATAGCTTTTTGAATTAAATCCATCTTTTTCGTTTGTTTTTCGTTTTTAGGTTTCGTTCCTACAGAACTAATTGGAAAGAGAGGATTTAAAACTTTAATTCTAATCGAGCTGTGTTCTGTCAGCATCTTTTTTACACTATCATTATGAGCCACATCGTAAACGTTTTGGTGTAAATTATTTGTTAGTTGAATTCCAGCTCCATAGTCTAGTAAAATTTTCACTATTCCTACGTAACTCCATTTAGCCGCATAATGAAGAGCAGTATCCCCTGCGTTGTTCCGGCGATTAGTGTCAATTTCGTATCCCTTCTGTTCTGCAAAGTATAGTAAAGCTTTAACGCAGTTTTCGTGTCCATTAGCAGAAGCTACGTGAAGAGGAGTATTGCCATCGCCGTCTTGAGGTTCGATAGGTGAATTTGAGTGTAGCAAAAACAGAAGAGCGTTTTGGTGTCCGCTCGAAGAGGCGCGATGTATGGGTAAAGCCTGAAAATTATTAGGCAGTTTCAAGTTCACATTTTTGTCGATGAGATATTCCATTATGTGAACTTGTCCATAGAAAGCCGATATATGAAGAGCATTATTTCCATTTTCGTCTTTACCGTTTAAATTAAAGCGAGTCGAAGATTCGCACTTATCGCAGCAACATAAAGGATGACAGTTAGATGCGCCGATCGGAACGGTTTCATTGTCAAAACGATCTGCTATTGCAGATAAGTTACCGCGACGAATTAACTTAAACAAACCGTTTAAACTATCGAGACTAGAATTTTCACTATGAAGACTATCGAAATCGAACGTGGCGCTTTTAATATATTCTATCGCGGCTTCCAAAGTCGTAATTAAAAAAGAGTTTTCTTCGCAAAGATTTAAGGCACTTAATCTAAAATTATTAATAAAAATTAAATTCGAGATCCAATTGTTGATGTTTGACTTTAATATTAAAAATATAAACACTTTTAAAAGATCGTCGGCCGTCGTGACTTGCTTTCGAAACGAAAGAGCTTCGACCGTGCGCCGTAAGCATCCAATTTTACCTAGAGCGGTAGAAAATTTGTTGATACTGTGTAATTCGCGTTTAGCGACTAAAACATTTTCAAAATTATTGTGACATATACCTAAGTCCCTTAATTGGACGTGCGAGTTGTTACGTACGATTCTATTAAAGTCGCCTTCGACGTATGAGTTGGCCGAAGATATTGCCCCTACAAGAGTATTACATATACAGTGTTGTATATAAGTTTCTACAGCTAGCGTCAAGTTTCTAGCGCCAAACTTTTGAGTATTGCTTAACGATTTTTTGGTAGCTAATCGATTACACCGTTTAAATAAAGTCGAATACTTCGCTTGAAGAGTGTCCAAACGAATCGAATGAAAACCATCATAAAACACGGTTTCAATCAACTCGTTAACGTCGTCCAAGACGCTCCATAGAAGTTGCACACAATCGCGCACGCTTCGCACACAATATACATCTTCTTTTACCCATATTTGAGTTAAGGGTCGTTCGATACATAACAATTTATATTTTTTATTACCACTTACGTAAACAGTTTCGTCAAACAAAACAGCGACATTGTTCACATCATCTCCGACAATTATTCGTTTGTCATAAATTACTACTTTTCGTTTTGATAATGTTTCAAAACCATTTTCATTCGGTAAGGGCACCAAAATGTGTTCTTTAACATCTTCTTCGCTTACTGTAGACCCTTTGAAACTATGTAAGCGCGGAATACAAATTAACCAATTTTCGTTTATTGCACTTTCGACGATACTTTCGTAATCTCTTAAAATTGCTTCCAAAAAAGGATTTTCTTGAAGACTTTCATCGTAATGATTATCCATTTGCACAGTTACTTTTTAATCATTCTTTCTAAATTTTATAAGCAATTAGCCGAATTACTCAAACATTTTTCACTAAGCAAGTAGTAATCGTAACTAATTTACTAAAATAATAATTTTATACTGGTTATTATTATACGATTGTAAATTGAGGTTACTTTTATACTTAACTTTACAAAGCAGATGCCAAACCATGCCAAACGAGTGACTGAGTGACACCAGTGACACGGGAACGAACACGAACACACGAACTACTAATTGTAGGTCATTTACTATGAGCAAAAGAACTACGAACGTACGAACTACTTTGTAAAAGTTTAATAGAATCAAAATTTAAATTGTGATTATTTAATTTATATAAATAATTTATAATTTAATAAATACATAAACCATAACTTATTTAACTGTTATTAGTTATTAGATAGGAGTAATTCTTTAATTCGTTTCGAAGAATAAAGTCGAGTAAACTAGGAGTACAATTTTTTGGTATTATTTTCAAATGCAGAAACTAAATGTTCAAATAATAATCAAATCGTAATTATTTTGATTTCTAATTTCCAATCATTTTACTTTCTCGTTCGTGCAAAATATTAGAATTTTGACTTTTGACATCCTTCTAAAAATAAACAAACTAATAATGGCGGAATGTGATGTCGATTTGTTTAACAATAAACAAACGACCGTTATAAATGGAAATAAACAATGGGTTAAGTTAAATGTAGGAGGCACATATTTTTTAACCACCAAAACCACTTTAACGAAAGATCCAAATTCGTTTCTTTTTAGATTAATACAAGAAGATAGTGATCTTATATCTGATAAGGTAATTTTCTTAGGATTTAAAGTTTTTTTATATTTCGACTATTTCGTATAGGACGAAACTGGTGCTTACCTTATCGATCGTGACCCCATATATTTTTCTCCAATTTTAAATTACCTACGACATGGAAAATTAGTTATAAATAAAGCTTTAGCGGAAGAAGGTGTCTTAGAAGAAGCCGAATTTTATAATATTGCTGAACTTATTAAGCTAGTCAAAGAACGTATTTATCATAGGGATACACATCCATCTAAGGACGGTAAAAAGCACGTGTATAGAGTTTTGCAGTGTCACGAAGATGAGCTTGCACAGGTGATTTGTTTCCTTCGTTCCTGATCATTTTAATCCACAGTTTTTATTTAAGATGGTTTCGACAATGTCGGACGGTTGGAAGTTCGAACAGTTGGTCAATATTGGTTCACAATATAACTATGGTTCGGACGAGCACGCAGAATTTTTGTGCGTCGTAAGTCGAGAATGTGGAATACAAGAAGGCTTAGAAGTAGAACATAGCGATAGAGGCAAAGTTTTACAACAGAAAGGTTCGAGAATGTAAAAGTCTATCCTTAGCATTTTGTATAAAATTCGTACGATTTACATAACTTTTTTACTGTTTTTCTCTTTAGCGATATAAAATTTTACATGTTTTTTGTACATAACATAATGAGCGATATTGAATAATTTGTCAAACTTAAATAATTGTTAATTAATTAGTTTTGTGTTTAACAGTTTGAATTTGATATTAAATGTTCCAATTTTACAAATGTGGTTTAGTAACGAGATGTCGAAAACGCTTTTTGGAAATGTTTTAGTTCTGATTGTAAATTTTCAAATTCGAATTATAATTTATTTATCAAGATTTGATTTTATTTGAATTTTTGAGCCTCGCTATGTATGTAGGTAGTAGGTACTTAAAGATTTCCATACTTACTCCAATGGGACGTAGTAATGGTTTTGAATTTAGAAATATGATGATCTAAATTGTTGCCCAAATATAATTTAGGTGGGGGACCTACAACAGTTAGGTATTGGTGCAGAAAAAAAAGTTTAGAGGCCCCTTTTAAATGTGCACTTACACTGGTAAAGTGATAAATTACACTTTACGAGTTTTATGTCTGGGGCTAAGTAATTAGCCAGTTTTAACTACCTAATTTCTTTCTGGATTAAACAATATCACGCAAAGCAAGCGATCTTCTTGAAGCAAAAATTTTAGTTTTGTAAATTAGTTCTACACGAGCGACTTGGCAGGTGTTCCTATTAACCTCGCCTAGCAACCCCACGATACAATCATAAATGACAGCTGCTAAATATAATTACGAAATTTTGTGTTAAGAACATGACTGAACCTCAAGCAAAAGATTTACTGCAGGGTAAGTTTTAAATAATTACGATTAATTCTAAATTAGGTTTTTATAGCCATTACGGATACACTGCACAAAGATGGTCGGTTAGGTCGATTTAAAGGCGAATTACGTGCAGCAGTTATATCGATTTTGAATAAACCTCAAGCAGAAAAGGAAGTGCCCCAAGTTCCGGAAGAAACTAAACTCATCGACGAGCTTGTAAGGGAATATCTTCACTGGAATGGATACATCTATGCAGAGCAAATTCTAGTTGCTGGTGAGACGATCTTATGAAGCTTCTGTTAGAATTATACGAAGTAACATAAAATCATTATCAATTACTTCAGATAGTTTTTCGAATAGTTCTTACCTATTGCACGTTTTTCAGAATCTTTTCAAAAAGAGCACCCTGCGTCTCGTGAACAGTTGGCTACAAAATTAGGAGTCGTAGATGATTCGAGAACTACAAAAATTCCATTGTTGTACTACATAGTATCGGCATTTCAGAATCACGAACAAGCATAAATTTATTATTAGTACCTATCCTTTAGCGTGTACTTTAAGGTGCTAAATCAAACCACATAAAAATGAAAAAAAATGTATTTATATTACTGTTCGGGTACAAATAAAAGAATTGTCTTTACTCGTAAACGTGGGCCCCCTTCTGTTACAAATTAATAGGACAACGATTCGAAATAAATAAAATGGCACTCGACGTTGTTTAAACCATGTAATTACATATTTTATATTAAATCTAAAATACTGCAAAATGTGTTTGTGTGAAAAAATACTCGATAAAAAAATAAGTATTTGAAAATAACTATAAATATTTATCATTTACTATATACAAAATTCACAACTAACGTAATAAATCAAATATAAAACGTCACGAGAATAAAACCAATTGCACAGTTTATTTGATTATCTTTCTGCATTTACATTCTTAATATCATAAATTTAATAAATTATTTTTTAGAAAGGAGAATAAAAAGTGCAACATTTTAGGCCTCGTTATTTTTTCTTCGATCAACTTACTAATAAAAATTTATAATTTAACCCTAAAAGATATTTTTTCGTTATCGTGATCAAATACTCTACATAAAATAGAAGAAATGAGGTATACGAAGAAGTCTAAAACTAATTTTTCTTTTTCATATTTTTACATTAATACAAAACTTTGTTAGTCAAATTACAGCTGTGTTTGGCCGAATTTAATATAATTACTATTATCGTCGACTAACGTATTACAAAAGAATAGCTTCTATCAATTTCAGCTTTGAAACGTTCGATCGACTCGAGGAACAAATCGACTAGTTACAAGAGTTTGATACATTTTTGTCAAAATTGGTCTAAAAATATATAAACTGCTACTCTCTTAAGCCGTAATTTAAATATAAGTCGACGAGAAAAGCGTGCAAAAATAGAACGAAGCATTTATTTCGGGGAACGTAACAAGTTCTAAGCCATACCTACGATTTAGACTTTCAAAAACAAAACTAAATGTTTGTAAAGTACGTTTCGACGATAAAAAATAAAATAATTTATTAAAGGCGACGACATAAAGGCACTTTTTATGCACCCGTTGTATTCATCTTATAATTTGTTTATTTCGTTGCAACACAAACTCGATATTTACAAATGTTTTTGTGTTCGTTAGGTGCCGTTTTAAATTTGTCTCAAAATATTGCCACAATTTATAGATTTTTAAGACTATCTATTAATTAAAATTTAAGTTTATGCGTGCCAAGTACAAATATGTTTTATTGGCTTAACGTTCACGACGAAAATCGAAGCATCTCGAATTAAAACTTGAGAATTGGTTCGAAACCGTTCTCGATTTAAATTAAAACTAAAAGCTATCACATGTGTTTACGTACTCGTACCCAAGTTCTTGGGGCAAGCTTTTGCCAGACTTATAGCGACCAACTTCGAGAACGGTCGTAAATTTCGATGCGAACATGTTCTAACATTCTTAATTCGAGATAACTTCTTGCACTTATAAAAAGATCAACAGCAAGAAAATGGCAATTGATTCGAAGACATTAAGTAACTTGTTTAGTCTGTAAATCTTAAACCTAGCATTAAATAACAAAAAATAAATTAAAGGACACGATCGATTGTGTTAATATTAATCTAACAAAGTTAAAATATAAATATCTGTCGGAAAATATAAAACTCAGTCGACGGGCTTTGCTTGTGCCATAATTTTTCCTTCAAATAATGGAACGATTTCGGAATCGTTCCTTACCTCTTCTTGAATTATTTGATTGTCCAATTCTTCGCATTCGGTTTTAAAAAAGTACCTTAAGATAATTTTATTAGAGTCATATATTTCAGAAACAGTCTACCAACTTACCTATAGTTTCCTTTTTTGGGTAGATTTTCCTTAAGTTGCTTTAAAGTGATTTGCCGACCGGGTATCTTTATTAAATATGGCAGTTCTTCGTCCCAAAACGAAAATACGACGGCTGTAAAGTCGTCCGAAATTGGTCTTCCTCTGGAATATTTATGTAACGTAGATTGACCGCTTCGAGTCGGTTCGGGCACGTATTTACTAGAAAACTTTTGTTTGAACTGAGTAGAACTTCGCACGTCGTCTTCGAGTCGACGTCTGGCTTCTTCTAACTGAATGGAAGTATTAGGGAGAGGAAGCGGCGGCATGTTGGGATCAGCCACGAAAGGTTGTGCAGGTTCCAAGTTACTCGAAGTACTGTTGCGTTCTATAGAACTAGATCTCGAGCCGTTGTAAGTCTTACGATGCCTTAAACGTATTAAAATTAGCCCAAATTCGACTTTTCGAATTAATGTTCAAAAACATACCTGCCGTGTTTTCCGGTACTTTCACCATGAACATAACCAGCTTCTCTTTCTCCTCGATCCGATTTCTTCATCCAAGCGAGAACTCCAAAATCTTTAGTTCCGTGTGTGATGGAGTGACTATCCGATACCACAGAAACCCCACTGTCGGACAAGGTTAAATCAACCGTCTTCTTCGAAGAGGACCTAAACACGACGTTTGCGTGATACCGACAAATAACGAGTACTAAAGAATTTACCTTCTACTATTGGTACCCCTAGTAAATTTATCCCTATCCTCCATGCTTTTGGACTTTACCATCGTCGTTCTATGTTCCGAACTGTCCCAAAAATCGTGAACGTTTCCGGAATCGCTGCTGAACGTCGAAAAACCGTCCTTATCCTTTCTCCTTAACCTACTATAAGAATCACCGTGCCATCTAGTTTTGGAAGACACGCAAGGTTTAGGACTAGCAAAACCGGGCGAACCGTCCGAGAACACTCTCGAAACGTGTTCATCCAAAATATCTTGATCGTTATCGTCCTCGAGCTGTAATTTTTCTTTAATCGCATTAGCCAATTCGGTCGATCTCGAACTGTTTAATTGTTCCTTATCGTCTAAAGAGTTCATAGAATCGCATTCTTTAAGCTTTTTACTTAGTAGATCTTGAGGCCCTTGTTCTCTTTCTCTTTTTACTCTTTCTAACTTTTTTATAAATATACTAAAGGTTTCGGGATCGGTTATATCGTACTTTTTCTCTTCCCTTCTTTGCGTTCGTGGAATCAACTGATCCATATTAGTTCTTTTATTTAGAGCAGCTTGTTCTTGAGCTTGTTTCGCTAGTAGAGACATCTGACGTCGGGAAGCACGGTATAAGCATTTACCGTCGCTGCGAAAACAATTCGTTAGATTTAAATCCTTTCATTTTTGCTCTTTTATAAAAGCATTAATATATATACCTCGGTAATATAGGGATTTGTTAGTTCTTCGATTTAAAAAAATTACTTACACAGAATTGTCCGTAAGAGACATGTTGTCCGATTCTGTTCGAGCATCCGAGTGGCTGCTTAAAGATTGCAATTCGCTTCCCTGTCTCGATACGGGATTGTAGGAATTGTAAACGCTATAGTTGATCACCCCGCGGTACAAAAATTTACTACACAGCAAACGCATGCAAAAAGAAACAAAAAAAAATGTTTAAAAAAACGAATTAAAATTAAAACGCGAAAGTATTTTGCGCTTATTGTCACGATACCAAACAATGTTAAATACAGGCAGATTTTTAAGAGATGAGGTGGCCTTTGATGCGCCGTAGGTGTCTAAGTCAGCGGTCGTCGCTAGTGGCCGTGAGAGGCAGTTTTACCACTTCTCCAGTATAAAGATGCGCAGTTCCTACCTCATGTCTTAAGACCGGAACTGTACCAGATAAGGATTACTCGCTTATTAAAATGAATCGAAAACATTAAGTTTGAAATCTTCGCCATTAAGCAGTCGGTAAATATTTGACTTTTGAATTAATTCCCTTATGACTTATGACTGTAAATATGCTTAAATTTGTTCCCAAACTACCGTTTGAAAATAACACAATCAAATTAAAATAAAGCGTTAAAAAAAAGAACACGATAAATTACGAGCTTCGATAATGAAATATACTCACTCGGCATAAGCTTCGGGCTTTGATCTAACATCTAAACGTCGACTTTCGGTGGCTAACAACATATCCTTGGTCAAACGAATAGAACCGCTCACATTTGGAGTGTGATATCCCGTACTCATACACCCAGTACCTATTAATATTAAAAAAAGTGATCATAGAGTCGTGTGGAGTATTCAAAAAGTTTTACCAGGAGCGTGACTAAGAGGAGCGGAATAACTAGAAACAAACTCTCTGTCTTCGTGTAGTGTCGGTAAACCGACACTTACCGCTAGATGAGGTGGTAAATCTTTCGCACTGACACAACTACTAGATGAACTCGTATCGGTACTAGTTTCTTCGCTACATACTACCGGATTTTGAAGAACAGACTGAAAATTACCCTGTATCGAACTATTTTCATTTCACAATCATTTATAACGTTACCTGAATATAATTTAAATACATATCGCTCTTGAGAAAATTAGGATATGTAGTATTACTAATTAATTTTTCCACTTGGGCTTGAGTTTCGTCGAATAAAGCGACGGGCGATTCGAAAGTGGACGAAGATGTCACCCTTTTAACTTCTTTACTGACCCTCTTTCGTAAATCCTCCGAAATAGGAAAAGCGCATTTTTTAAAATAAACACTATATATTCTTTTAACAATCTGTTTGATAAGTTCCACTTCCTTTTGTTTCTGCAGGCCCTCACAAGCGAACCAAAAATTGAGAGCGTCCGCATGTTCTTTTTGGCCTTCCGATTTTAGGTACTTTTGAAATAGCTCCACTCCATCTAAATCGTCTAATAGTTGTTCTAAGGAAGAAGCCCATCGCAAACACGCCGGCATGGAAACACTATCGTAGGGGCCACCGGTACTTTGTTTATCGTTTCGAGACGACGAACTCGATTTGCACCTTTTCTCAGATTCGTAACCCATCGTAGAATAAACTTCTGTAATTAAAAAAAAGTTGCAATACGATTGAAAACATTTTTTGGTAGACTATTTACCGTTGACGTAATATCCTTTAAGTGGTGTCGGAGGTGATATTTTGTATTGAGACAATTCCATTTGTTGGGCATAGCTCGACGAACCATGTGCCCTTTCTTCGCCTGGCACCGGTGGTCGTGGAGAATTTTCATCGAAACAAGCTTCATAGGTGTGTTTACCCTTACCGCTTTCCTTGTTGCGATCGCTCATATTATGTTAAAGTGAGGCTTTTGTACACCTCATTCGACGTAAATCTAATTTTTGTAAACGCTACCAGATCTTCGCTTTTTTTAGGCCTCATTTCTAATTAATCCCTGTAAAGAAAACTTTTGTTAGAATTTATTAACACAATTGACGAAGACTACAATAATTGCAATTATATAAACGTTCATCATAAATAATGCTCTCTCTAAAGAAGAGATTAATATTTCCAAAAAATTAATTTTGAACATATAAGAAAACGTTTTCAAAATTTAGAAACGAGTAAATGAGTTACAAGGCCCTTGAGGATTTTACGTTCAAAGTAAACTCTCGTGTACAATACACGAGGGGAGGGGGATAAAAATATGTTTATTTGAAAATTTATCTAATTAATATTTTTAATTTAAAAAACAAAAATTTTATATTAATAACCCACAAATAATAAGGATTAAAATCTCGACAACTAAATGAGAATCGGAATTTTTTTTTAAATTCGATTAGTGCACCTTGCGATCTTTCTACCTGTGGGTAGAACGAGGTGTTTTTACCTAAATCTTTATTAGATCAATAAATATATCATAATTCTAAGCTTATTGAAATAATAAAGCAAGTTATTGATGTGTCTGTATGAATACGAAGAGCGTTGGTCTTCTTCGGTACCCATCGTATATCGATCGGCGTGGGTTTTTTTTCTTACTCCTCCCAAACAAGGTACTCTTTTTTATTCCAATAATTACAAATAGGGGTTCTTTAAAAATTTAGCAAAGTTAGTTTTTCAGGTAGAAAAAACATTATTAGAGGGGATCGATTACTAACACACTCAATTGAACATGTCATAACACATCATTTCATAAATAATAGGTAAATCTAGACATACATATACCACACAATAGGCACAAAATATTAATTTTTTATATGGTACATAAAAAAATAGCAAAAGAGCAAAACATACCAACGTTACGTTGGAGCCCATTGTAACTACAGATGCTCCGGTATTATACAAATATTAATTTAAACCGAACTTTCAACAAGCACAAAGCCCTACCATTTACTACGGAATGGGATTTATAAAGCGTAAGACTATAGAAAACCTAAGTTGACTGCGCAATCTGTGCTGGGTATCGATCGACATATGAAATGATTCATCGGAAGAGATTTTCAACAATAGAATTGCTCGAGTTTCATAATTTTTGGTACAGCGCATCTATATTTCTCGTTACGCACAAGTTATAAAATAAGCCGAATTCATTTTTTGCTACCCACTAATAGCACGTACAAATTTAATTTGATCTCAAAATGGTGAAAAGCCTTCAAAGACTTAAGAATTCAAATGCTCCTTTTGTAATTTTTTAACTAATCTCTATTCGAATAATCTATGTTTAGATTCGATGGTAAATCCTTTATCCTTAATTATTAATTTATAGTCGAACAAAAACATTATGTTCAAAGAAAACTGCGGTTGCACTAAAAGAAAAATATTTAGTCCAATTCAAAATAATTAGATCATTAACCTAATCTAGTAGATACGTATACCACATAAAAAATGATTAACCCATTACATGATTTATTTTAAACGTTCGAATTTCGTTCCAAAAATTGACCTCACTCATAGATGAAGACTTTGGGACAGTAGAGGACTCATTGCAGCACCAAAAGCATACTTTTAACTGGAGAAACGCCTTTCTAAAACAACAAACGAATTATTTTATGCTTTAAATCTCACACAAAAGATTCGCTTTCAAAAATGACCTAAAATGACTAAAACTACACAAAAGAATTTTTTATTGTATATACACGGTGTTCGAAAAAGAACACAAAATGCTTCAACGGAAGATTCTACCGAGTATGCTGAATCTATCCATTGTAAATGTGAGTCTCATCGACGACACGACGCCATGTTCGGAATAATCTCCTTCTAAACATTTGGAGATGTGGGATGAATGAAATATTATAGAATTTTCAATTCTACGTTAAATTTTTTCCAAAAAGGCACAATTAGATTTGGCGCGATTATGAATCTCTAATAAGTTTAACCTTCGAAAGATCTCTTATTTGAAATTGTCGAACGTTCCATTTTTCTTTCGCTGTTTGTGACAAGCTCGAGTTGCAACTTGAACGAAAATCAACACGTGATGGGGAGATGGGAGAAGATTCAGAATATCTCGAAGAATACCCGTTCAAGTATTTCATACTGATCCTGGAACACTCGTTTAGAATTATATACGATAATATTTAAGAGGGAAGTAATAAAATAAATTCCTCGAAGTCCTTATTAATATCATTTAATATTATGCGTTCTTTAGAGGTTTGTACGTGTACGTTTATGTACGTAAGTACTACGTGACCTATTAGAATATGAAGAATTTTTTTTGATGCCCGTTACAAGTTACGTTTCTACCGTAAATCCATTACATTTTATTTTCGGCGTCCTTTCTGGTGACACTTTAATATCTTAGGAATTCGCTCGTTTCCTCATGCGCCACAGTCTGCAATCTGGCTATTACGTCTCTGTTTATAAATATAAATTGCTAAGTATTAATTTTTTATTGAACTAAACCGCTCGTTTTTCAATTACTTAATGGTCGATTCGTGGCCGTTTCGTACAGTACCGCTACACCAAAATTAAATGGACCACTATTCGAGAAATTGCTTCGTGCTTCCGCGGGCACGTTAAGCCGTGGTTCCCGGTTAGCCTATTCGAAGCGCCTTCCCGGTTAAAAAATACTAATCTCGCAAAAAACTTTAGTATCGATTTGAGTTTACTAATGAATTGAAGCGGTTTTTGTAAATTGAAACGCTGCCAAACGCCGACCTCCAAGTTTGTTTGGGAGGTTTTTGGCTTTCGTATATTCGAAAATAACGTAAAAAAGAAGACTCGGTACTCGAGTTTTTATAGACCGGAGAACAATACAAAAATGGAGTAGTTCGTGCCTTGAAAGTCCATAATCGAGTCCTCTCATTGGAGTTTTGGAATTACGTATTTTGTTCCCGTTGTCATAAAAATTTTTCAAGTCGATTTGTAGGGTTTGGTGTCGAGTTAACAAAAGACACCAGTCTTTAAATAACATTTAATCTAAACTCGTAATAAGTGACTACTTTAATACTCGACACATTAAAAATAATAAAAGAGAATAAATTGGCGGCATCTTTTAAAGAGAGACAAAGTGGTCGGCAATTTGGTCTGATGTTTTTTCTTACTTACGTACAAAAAAACGCATACTACATTTTAAAGTGTTTTTTAACAATTTCTTTTTAAAATTACAAAGTCCGAAAGGTAAATTTAACGAAAGAAACTGCTCAAGAATTGAAATATTTTTTGAAAATTTCCGTTAAAATGAGACATATCGAATGAAGTCTGTTCTCGGCAATTTTATTTGTAACCAAAGTAACCGGAGAGTAGGTACCATTCAAAGGCAGCGGCAACTGCTTTGAAGACCCATCGGCGGTCAGCTATTATACAGCGGTTGCTGACCTTCCGTGCCCATCTTAATCAGAGGTTTCAAAACTTGATTTCTATCCTGTTTAAATTTTAAATACATTTTAAGAAAATATATCCGCGTAAATTTTTCAATCTTATTCTTTTTTTAAATTCGGCCTTGTATTTAAAAAATTAATATTTTCAGTTTCACGGTCGAAACTTCAAAGCCGGTATTTTTCAGTGATTAAAAACTTTAGATATTCCCAACTCTTTGAAGTCAAAATTGACCGAATATTCTATCTTTGTAGTTAGAGTTCCGCAACAGGTGCAACAAAGTAGAACGACACGGAATGGAACGACTACAAGTTTTCATTCCAAAATTTTTATTTCGGTATTGTTACGTGCGCCCATAAAATAATAAATAACGAGAATTTCGTATTTGCTTTTGAAACGTACATTTCGGTGCTTTCTAAACTTTCCGCAAGCTTTGCACAAGAAGTTGTAGGTATTCGTAGTTGTGGTACTGACATCTCATTTTCCAAACCAATAAAGTTAGAATTTTACGTTTCGCGTACGTCGATTGCTTCTGATGGATTATATTTTCGTGTTTCGCTATACGGTAATCGAAGAAATTAAGTTATTCGTACCTTCGTATAAGAAGCAGCATCGCATATCACGGACCGATCGACCGAAACAGATTTTCAAAAGAAAATATTTAGCAGTTTCGTTCGTCAAGTTATTAAAATATAGGTACTTTTGATTTAAGACGAGCGATCAATTTAAAATTCAAGTCATCGGGCGTCGTGATAACGTTTACGTTCGACAAACGAGGAAATTCATAAGATGAGCAGCTTTAACCTCGATTATATTATTACTTAATAAATTAATACGTAATTACTATTTCAAACGACTACGAATTTCTGATCTGCTAGTAGTAGCTTTCGACAGATTTTGCCGAGTCTGTTAATTGATTAGCCGTTCATATAAAAGGCTCAATAAATTTAAGACGGTATTAAATTAATTAGACCCGCCTATCGACAAGTAAGAAATCAGAAAGTTGAACGTTAAATTTAACTCTAAATTTGGCATTAAATGTTTATAATACCCCCGGCTGTATGAGTAGAAGATCGGCCTCGTGCCTCACTTTTGGAATGATTTTGAAAGAGTTGCTGTAAGTGGCCTTCCACGAGTGGCAACCCGGCTCTTAAAATGATTCACTTACGATCTTACGAAGTTGAAATTGAACGATAAGATACATTAGCGTCGTGGTTGTCGCTGTCGCACCCACGAACTCGGACGATTTATTATAGAAAAGAATAATACCATCTAGGTATAAGTTAATATCTCTTTATAGCTTAGATTGAAGAAACCAGAATTAATTTCGAAGCAAGACAAGGCTCGGAAAGCGAGCTGTAGGTAGGTAATTACTAAATTTTCGAAAACTACTAAAATTGATGTTTTAATTTAACATGTCGAAAAACGGGCAAAGTTACCAAGTCATAAAAAAGGCATAATATTTAAACTGAGAAAACAATACAAATTAACACCAGGTGAGAACAAGGTAAAATTATTAAAAATACAAATGTTGGGTTCAACCGCAAAGTAATAATTTCGATTCCGCGACACATCAAAGGTGCCGCCTTTAGGTGAGTTTATTTGACATGCGACTATTAAAGGTGCCGCTTCGTGAATAGCGTGTCTTTTAGCCCCAGGTGACTTGATATAATTTCGTTTGTGAGCAAAACGAATAATTACTTTTTTTTTAAATATAACATTTTTTGTTGCATGTAAAATGGCGTCTAAAGCACTTCTTCGAGTTCTACTTAAAAATTCATGAAGGTGAATTAGAGCTGCACATTTTCCCTTCTCATATTATTAAAAATTTATAACTACACGGTTTTGCATTCAATGGAAAAACAACAATTGCCTATTTCTAACGTATCGGTGCTATTGAACTTTCTCTTTTAAATTACAGTTTCGGTTTTATTAGAACTTTAATAATCTTCTCGGAAAGGAACATACCTATTTCAAATTATTTACCAATTTTTTGCCTGCGTGCAGAGTGTAGGCGAACCTAACAACTTAACATAAAAGACAGGCTCTTAACAATATGTTAATAAAAAATAAGACTGGTAGTTTTTACATTAGGTACTTGGTACTTTGCTACTTAGGTAGACTTGCGATGTTAAAGACATTTTTTAAGAATTTCTCTACACAAAATATGTGCGAGTTTTAAGAAGGCTCGTCGAAAATCGTTCGTTTAACTTCAGAATTTTTCTTTTGATATAACTACCTTATCTAATTTGCTCTAAGCAGTCCCGTCGACTAAAATTTAATAAATAGGTCTCCGAGAAAAATAGTTTTAAAACCGTAATAAAATTGTTTTAGAACTTCTGCTTTAGCATAACCTTTCATTACAAAACAAAATTAAACTTTCGAGAAACTTTTCTTATAACTTATAGGAGTTTTAAAATGTCTAAAATTATCAATTGTAAATTCGAACAATTACTTAATTTAGTGAGTTTGTTACCTTTTCGACAACTCGTATAAAGTTGTGCCATAAAAACCCAAAAACTATTTTTGTACCACAAACATAAACACTGCACATTTTAACACTTAAACATTTTGCAAAAGCAACAAATACTTAAAACGATAAACTCGATAATATTAAATTTATACTTAATAACTAAATAACACTAGCATTTAAATATAACTAAAGAATTTTAGGCACTCTTGTTGTTTTCAGACTTTCGTCGCCATGAGAAGAATTGACACTTATGCGCTACCTGTCGCCCAATTAAACAACTATAAGTTACTACAACCAATAGAAGGCGTTTAAAAAAATACTTCAAATTTGAATAATTTACCGCTATTTTTCTAATAAAAAATGATAAAGTAATATTCGTTTGTTTATTACCGATCATTTTATTTATATTCTATCGTTCTTGACAGAAATGTAGATTTTCTACAAAAAAATTAATTATTTAAAAAATCTAGTCTGGCTAGTTTTTTAAGTAAATATCCGTATCGGTGTACGGTGTAGTATGTCATTTGGGTTTTAAAATGTCGAAATTTAAGGTAAGCGAAAATTCTGATTTTCGAAGATACAATTATTGGGCCCTACCACAACAAAATAACCCAGCGCAGAAAAACGAGGACCGTGCAAATAACTCTAGTGCTGCCGACCCTCGCCATAAGAAGCTTCACCAAAATGAAAAAACTAATATATTTCGAGAACTTAATAATAAGAGAAATTCCTGTTATAAGCGTGAGCAGACGGGAGTTCCCTTTAAATCATCGACCCGTATTCCTCGCTTGAAACCGGGTTTTCACGCTCCCGGTCCTGGTAGTACTGGCACGAGTTACTTCCCAAATAACGTACCTTCTGAGCGGTGTCATACAAGTGCCCTACCAAAATATCGTTTGCATCAAGTTCTCAAGAGAATAAACGAAATAAACGAACGTTCTTTCATATTTTTACAGAATCAAAAAATATATGGAAACGATACAAATAACTATCGTAATATTACAAATCCCAGTTCGGAAACCACTTTTTCTTCGTTTTCTCCAGACCACTCGCAGGAAGTGGATGGAGGCTATCTCGCTATCTCGCGTAAAATGAGAGAGTGCCAACATAATGACCCTCGTCATAAAGATGATAATGATGAAAATTTGAAACTAGAAGTTCATAATAGAAAGGAAACTCACATATTGCAGTCCAAAAATCGGCTTCAAAGATGTTCGGCTAGCAAACTTACACTCGCGCCAAAATTCTTGTTAGATAAAGCAGATTTACGTAAACGTAAAGAGCGCATTGCTAGAGCATGTGTGAGGTATTTAAATCGATACAAAAAGTCGATCGGTGACTCGACTTTAGAAAAGAAAAGTTCGCAGAGAAACGTAAAAAATATGTTGAGAGAAACTGCGTTAGAAAAGTGTACTGATGGAAATCTTGAGCAAAATCGGCTTCAAAAATCTGGAACGACAAACGAAAATACACGTAGAAGAAACGTTTCCACTGCACTGTCTTACGAATATCACACACCCGAAATAATTTTGCGCACTAAGCCTAAATTAAAAAGAGAGACATTTCTTCAAACTTCCATTACTACTAAAAACTCTTCCGAAATAACATATCCTATCGATTTGTTTAGATCCAATCCCAAGACGAGGCCCCGTTCGATGTCGGCTCCAAGTCGATTAGGAGAGTTTGAAGTGTTTTTAATAAGTTCGGAAAATAAAGAGTATTCTTTACGATCTTGGACAAAACCGAGCTTAGAACATGCCAAAGACACGTGCAACAACAACGATAAAACTATGATAGGATATGCTTTAACAAAAATAGAAAAGCTTGCGACCTTCTCCGATGAGAGGTCCGTGCGTCCTAATATTAATATTCTCGAATTTGACAAACTGAAAGCTCGACTTAAACATAAAAGTTCTCCAGTAAGGTCTAAATTTTCGTGTGAAGCTATTACAAAGACTAAAACCTTATTCAGAAATAAAGCTTTCTTCAAACAAAACAGATTTAAAAGGGTTCAAATTTCTCTAGAAAAGGTCGACAAAGCAGGAAATGCGATGCTGCAATTAAATGAAAAACAAGAAAGACGGAAGGGCTTTAAAGAAAGGAAAAAACGAAAACCTAGTAAAAAGTTTAGTATTCGTATGTTACATCGCAGGAAAACTAACTGTTCAAACAGCTCGTCCTTATCTTTAACTGCTAGCTATTTAAATGACAAAAGAAGTTCGCAAATGAACGGTACATTTTCACAACATTCGGAAGAAGATTTGTTCAGCAAAATCGAAGAAATTTCGAAAAATTATAGAAATAAACAAAAACTAGAATATTCTAGAAGTATTATGTCTGTTACTGGATGTATTTTCAGATTTTTTATGAATTTATTCGTTTTTGTCAAAAATGTTCCGTGTAAATATTTTATGAAGTTTTTGTTCCTGTAGTAAATTATTATTAAAACAATTTCGTGTAATCATTTTAAATTTTAAGTTAGAGGTGTTGCCCCCGACTCGTAGATTTTGAATCTCAAATTAAGCCCCAAACAAATGTTGTATTATGTATTCAACTGTAACTATTACCTTCTGATGTTGGTCTTGACCAAACTCCAAGACCTTCGGCCTTCTCAGTTTTTTGAAAAATAATTATTATGTGTCAAAGTGACAATATGGATCACAATTTAGAATAATAAGTCGACCAAATATTGAAAATATACCATTAAACTCAAAATTCTCTGTAATGGACAGCTGGAGAGCAATTTCTAAGAAGAAACCATCGTTAGTTGCAGAAAAAAGACGACATCCCGTTCTCATAACAAATAACGATCTCATAAGAAAAACTAAGTTAACAAGCGGCTCTAACGATCGCTTAACAAAAAAAACTATTTTGCTGCCAATGGGAGAGCGATCGAGTCATCCATTCAAAGAATCTCAATTGCCTCAATATATCGTACCTGTACTTTACGTTCCACAAAGAATCGTAACTAACCAAGAACTCTCTAATACGATTACACATGAAAGTTCCGCCGATTTGAAAATCTCCCCATCGTCCCCACGTAAGCTAAATACGCAATCCTTATCTGAATCCGAATGCAAGCTGTATACGTTATTAACCAAGAAGTTATACGGACTCAAAGTGTCAGAATCGGATTATGGAGATTACACTAAGTACCTCGATAAACCCAAGCCCTTGGAAGGAGATAAAAATATAACACAAAAGAGTTACATTACGAGAATGAAAATTGAAAATAATAGAACGAAAAGTGCTCTAATGGACGTAATTCAAAAATACAATAATCCGGATTATCAAAGCGACTCGGAAACTAGCTTCTCTACGAAATCTCCCTACGAAACTAAAAACATAAAAAGAAAATCAGTTCCAAACACCACTAAGCCGCAGGTTAATTTCTCAAAAGAACAAATTTTATACAGCACCGATTTTACTCCAGAAACGGAAGAGAAAAATCTAAACTGTAACAAGATGACAAAAAAGATACCTATATCTACTCAAACTATTAAAAATCGTAATACTAAAACGGGCGTTTCAAAAAAAACGAGTAAAGATGAAATTAGTCTCTTGGTGCAGGAAAAACTTCATGAAGAAAATCAAAAAGTATAAATTTTTAATTACATTTAGTACCAAAGATTTAGAAAACTATAAATTTTGTTTCAGAAAAAAAATCGAAGAATCTTACCTTACAAGGAAAATTTGAAGTACAAACAACCTCCTCAGATTAATTATTTGATGAGTCCGAAATTGCGTACTCATTCAACGAATGAGTCTTCAAATAGTTCAAAAAATATGTAATTTTTCTTATTATAAGCTGATAATTATTAAAAGTCGACTTCAAAGTTATTAAGGGGGCACCTACTTTTGGTTTAATTTTTTTAATTTCTGTAGATGTTTTGTTGCTCAGAAAATCTGCCACCCAAGCAGAATTTAGGTCAAAATCCGACTCACGACAACGCTATTTTACCTTCTAAGAACAAAAATAATCTTGTTTAGACCGACGTGAAGCAATCATTTTTCCCTGCTCTCACTAAATTTTTGATTCTCACTTTTGAAATTAAAAGTATAACAGAGAGCTTCAAGTCGAACCTTCTTGATGCGTCTTGCTGAAGCGTTTTCTTATTTTTCTTTGTTCCGATCATCCTAATCTGATTCTGCAACTTTTTTGTTTTTTAACAAGCTATTATTTTAAATTATAGTAGTGTCACTCAATTTTTTTAAATTTTACAATTTTAGATCCTTTTTGAAATTATAGTATAAATTTTGACCAATTTTCTATTCCGTGTTACTAATGGCAGTGCAAGACGTAGAAACAGATTTTAATTTCTATTTGAGATTTGCCAAACCATTAGTACTTAACCTTTGCGAACCTAACGGTAAGTTATTGATTAATCTTAATTTTTGATAATGTCCGAATTTACGTACAGACAGGGCCCTAGCCGCAGCTTGGATTCAGAAATTAAGAGACACGACCGTAGCCTCCGAAGAGCTCAGAACGAACTATCTCAAGCTCTTACTATTTGTGCTTCAGAGACAAAATCTCATCGGTCCGTTTTCGGAAAATCCTAATGAATATCAAACACTAGAAAATCTACCGACGTCCAATGTATATATAATAAGCTCATCCCATATGCACGACATATACGTATTCGAACTATCTTAATATATTTCGTTCTAGTTACACGATGTGGCAAAACAGTTGTTGGAATCGGAAGAAAAACATCGTAAACAAAAAGTTAAAAAAGGAAAAGCTGGACCGAGTGGCGATTTTCCACCTTATAGTATCGAATATTCTGCAGATCTTTTAGAATATTCGGCCGCTCAAGATATACCGAACTTTGGCGTTCATGCTTACTACGCCATTTCAAAAGAACCATTAACGAACTGGTTGAAAACAGAAAATGCGAATTTTCCTAGAGGTTAACTAAATTGTTACTACTACCCAATTTAAATGATTACATTTCGATTAAAATTTAATTCAAAGGGATGGCCATGACCATCGCACTTGAAAAAACCGCAATATCTTCTATTCACGCACGTCTACAAGATAAAACTCCGAAATCGGATTCACCCGAAATGAAGAAAAAGTAGGTTTCAAAAAACCAACCAACAGGTTTGTTTTTTTAAACAAACTCTTTTAGGTCGCCTTCGCCGGAGAAAAGAATAAAAATACAAAGCTTGCCATCTCTGCAATTATCGAGTGGCGAGACGCAACAAGAGGGGGAAAGAGAGCCACCAAATTGGGGATCGAATTTGATAGGCGTTACGGATCCTCCGACACAGATACCGTCTAAATTAGCATCCGACAATTTTTTGCATACGAGTAATACTTCCTATTTAGGCAGTCCATTAAACTTACCAGACCTCATTACAGATGACTCAAGCGCCTTTAACAAAATAGCGGAAAGTTTAGAAGAAAGTTTCGATGCTTCTCTCTCCTTACCGTATAGAAAATCTCCTTCGCCAAAAAGCTCACCAAAACACCCGGCTCTTTCTATGTCGTACGAATCGCTTCCATCACCTTATAGAAAAACTCCTTTGGCAAGAAGATTAGATTACGATCTTGGTACACCCGGCAGGCGTTACTCTCCTGGATTATTAGAGGAATCTTTAGATCTAGAAAGCCACGCAGATTCCGAATCTTTTCATAGTTTATCATATTCGTCTCTAGTTGATGCTGAAGATTTTCTAAAACAAATAGACGATGAACTAGACGATTGGGATCGTAAAATTGCCGAAATGGAAGCGAATTATGAGAAAGAAGTGCTACTTTATGGTACGGAGAATATTAGATATATGTATATTTTATTATAGTAACTAATGAAAAAGTTTGTTAGGAATACCCAATGAAGAATTTACTCAAATTCCACAAGGATCTTCTGCATCTCAAGATATTATTACTACAGCTAATGAGCAGTTAGAACTTATAGAACAAGTAGTTGCGGCCACGGCATCTCCGGCTAAGCGACCTCCTCGACGCCAATCCAAATTACCTCAAAAACTTTCTAAACTACCCCTAAAATCACGACCAAAAAGCAGATTACCGTTAGCTAAACAAAGCACGTCTTCTAGACGGCCGGCATCTCCTAGATCACCAGGCTGGGATTTCGAAGAACAGGAAAAACGATTTCTAGCGGAATCGCCGTCGAGGCATAGTCAACGACGACGGCAACGCCCCGCTTTACCTGAAAGTGTTAGAGAGGCTGCCGAAATACAACGAATAGCTAGTGAGCAAGAGAATCGGCTACCTCGTCTTAGATATCGGCAATCAAGTCCAAGAACACAAGCTTTAAAATCCGAATATGAAGAATATAAAAAAAGTTTGCTTTACCGCCGTTTTATTATTTAACTACTTACCTCGTTTATTAATGTTAGGATACCAACATAGGTTACCAGGTATGCCTCGAACCCCACCCTTGTTCAGCAGATTTAGATCGTTATTGGAAACTGGAGACGAACGACCACATCAACCATCAGAATTTGGACTGACCGAAGATATACAATGGCAACCGGCGGAAAGTTATTTTGGAAATAGAACAAGTTCAATATAATTTCAAACGTTTGTAAAAAATACCAATACAAATTATTTTAGCTCTATCTCCAAGAGTTGACGAGAGAGAACGACGTTATCGACTTTTTCCACAAGCTGCGGAAACAACCTCGGAAGAATATTTCTTTTTACAAGAAACTATGCCAGAATTTGTAGACTTAGATGATGACGATGAACTGTTATTAGTAACAGAAACAATGGCCAAATTACCAACAGATGACTATTTTAATAAGTTATCTCCAGCAGAGCGATCTCCAACGGCTACAACAGAAGAAAACAGAGCTCAAATTAAACGTATTAAAAAAGATTTAACCACTATAAAAAGTAGCATCCCGGCGGAAGCGGGTGTGCCTTTGACGACGCCAAAACCTGCTCCTAGTCCTATGCGAAATCTCCAAGTAGGAACAATAAGTGAAACTGGGGAAATTATATGGAATTCTCCTAACAGAGAACAAATTCCGATTAGGCAATCTTCAAGAATAGAGTTCGATTGGCAGTCTCCACCGAAAAAAACTAAAAAAACGGCTACGTTTTCTAGAGACGAAGAAGTTCGTCAAGTAGACACAACTTTAGGTGAACTATTAACAAAATTAGAACAAGATTATTTACTCAAAACGGAAGAAATTCCTTCAGATATGATGTTTTCTCCGCCACCTTTATCACCAAAACGTGCACAATTTGCTGACTTTGATCTTTTATCAAATATATTTCAGACAAGCACTGCATCACTGCAAGAAAAACAGTTTAAAAAAATAAGACGTTTTCCAAAAATGGATACAGTTTATGAACATCCAATTACTGTTCCTAATGAAGAAGTATGGCCATTTACATATCCGGACGATTTAATGGGAGAACCTACTTTCATAGAATGGGAAACCTCTTTCACAGAAATAGATGATTCGTTTGACAAGAGTAACTTACCTTCTCCTTTAAAACCAGATGAAATGGACATACGATTCGGTATATCTCCACCTCGAAAAAGAAAAAGAACAAAAATAACGGTTTTACCGGGCGAAGCAGAAAACGTTAGAGTAAAACCAACATTGCGAGATATACTACACTTTGAAACTGAACCAGATTTAAACTATTCTCCACCTCTTTTATCGCCTACATCCACACAAGATGAAAAACGTTTCTACGAAGCCCACATAGCCGCACATCGCCAGCGGGAACTTCAACGCCAGCGACAACAATCTGCAAATATATTAGAAGAAACAGAAGAACCATTTGGCGATATAGATTTTTCAGAAACTCCCCCTCGTGCACCCAGTCCTCAATCTCCTGGTTCTCCAAATTCGCCTCGTTCAATATTGAGAGAAATGTATGATGCTGATGATCCGCCATACTTTAGTAGACCCTCTCTATCTGTTAATGTCGGAAGAACACGAACGAAAACTAAAATCGTACGTGCTAAAGCATCTCCGCCAAAATTACATAGCCTGCGAGAAGACTTAGAACAAATGGATCCTGAAGAGTTGCCATTTTACGCTCAAGTCGAAGGTGCCAACACTAATTGGCCTCTACGAAAACCAATTCATTCTAAGATCATTTCAATACATCCAAGAGTAGATACCATCGAAGAGCATCCATATATTGTTCCAAATCAACCCCGCGTGTTGCCTTATCCGCAAGATTTGTACGGAGAATTGGGATTTGTAGATTATGAAGAAACATCATTTACAGAATTAGACAGATCGTTTGACGACAATTTGTTACAGCCTCCAATGCAAACTTACGAACACCAATCTCAAGAAATATTAACGCCACCAAGAAGAGCGAGAAGAGAACAAATGCAGCAGCCTGTCACTTTACCCGAATTCGGTGCAACTGTGAGATTAAATCCAAGTATGAGAGACATCTTAGAAATGGAAAGGGTTCCAGCAGATATGATACTTTCCCCACCACCTTTATCACCTACGTCATTACAAGCTGAAAGAAATCTATACGAAAACCAAATTTCGGAACAACGCGAAAGACGAATTCAACGTCAGCAAGAACAAGAAGCTGCAAATTTATTAAGCCAAATTGCATCCCAAGAACAGTTACTGCAAACCAGTGCGGCAGTTTCGCAAAGACGGCAAGCTCTATCAAGATTACCTCAAAGGCAAACGAGATTGCCTCAACGGCAATCAAGATTACCTCAAGCAGTTAATCAAACAAGGAGAACAGGGCAAATTGTAACGGAACAAGAAAAACGACTTCAAGCAGAATCATCTGCCAGACGAAATTTGCAACAACATCAACTCTCTTCTTCTCGATCCCAACAAATGCAACAACGAAGAAGACATTTATTAGACGAAATAGAAGAACCGTTTTCCGATATAGATTTTTCAGAAACTCCCCCTCGTGATCCCAGTCCTCGATCTCCTGATTCTCCAGATTCAAATCGTTCAATATTAAGAGAAATGTATGATGCTGATGATCCGCCATACCTTAGTAGACCCTCTCTATCTGTTAATGTCGGAAGAACACGAACGAAAACTAAAATCGTACGTGCTAAAGCATCTCCACCAAAATTACATAGCCTGCGAGAAGACTTAGAACAAATGGATCCTGAAGAGTTGCCATTTTACGCTCAAGTCGAAGGTGCCAATACTAATTGGCCTCTACGAAAACCAATTCATTCTAAGATCATTTCAATACATCCAAGAGTAGATACCATCGAAGAGCATCCATATATTGTTCCAAATCAACCCCGCGTATTGCCCTATCCGCAAGATTTGTACGGAGAATTGGGATTTGTAGATTATGAAGAAACATCATTTACAGAATTAGACAGATCGTTTGACGACAATTTGTTACAGCCTCCAATGCAAACTTACGAACGCCAATCTCAAGAAATATCAACGCCTCCAAGAAAAGCGAGAAGAGAACAAAGACAGCAGCCTGTCATTTTACCCGAATTCGGTGCAACTGTGAGATTAAATCCAAGTATGAGAGACATCTTAGAAATGGAACGGGTTCCAGCAGATATGATACTCTCCCCGCCATCTTTATCACCTACGTCATTACAAGCTGAAAGAAATCTATACGAAACCCAAATTTCGGAACAACGTGAAAGACGAATTCAACGTCAGCAAGAACAAGAAGCTGCAAATTTATTAAGCCAAATTGCATCCCAAGAACAGTTACAGCAAACCAGTGCGGCAGCTCAGCAAAGACGGCAAGCTCGCTCACGATTACCTCAAAGACAAACGAGATTACCTCAAAGGCAATCAAGATTACCCCAAAGGCAATCAGGATTGCCGCAAGCAGTTAATCAAACAAGGCGGATAGGGCAAATTGCTAGAGAACAAGCAAACGAAATTAGTCCTCCGCCAACTAGGCGAAGGCAACCAACAATTCCTAGATCTCCAGGGTGGGACTTCGAAGAACAGGAAAGACGATTTCAAGCAGAATCTCCTACAAGACGAAATTCGCGGCAACGTCAACGACCACACTTGCCTGAGAGAGTTCAGGAATTAGCTGAAATTCAACGAATTGTTAGAGAGCAAGAGAATCGACTTCTTCTTTCTCGATCCCAACAAATGCTACAACGAAGAAGACATTTATTAGACGAAATAGAAGAACCGTTTTTCGATATAGATTTTTCAGAAACTCCCCCTCGTGCTCTCAGTCCTCGATCTCCTGATTCTCCAGATTCGAATCGTTCAATATTGAGAGAAATGTATGATGCTGATGATCCCCCATACCTTAGTAGACCCTCTCTATCTGTTAATGTCGGAAGAACACGAACGAAAACTAAAATCGTACGTGCTAAAGCATCTCCACCAAAATTACATAGCCTGCGAGAAGACTTAGAACAAATGGATCCTAAAGAGTTGCCATTTTACGCTCAAGTCGAAGGTGCCAACACTAATTGGCCTCTACGAAAACCAATTCATTCTAAAATCATTTCAATACATCCAAGAGTAGATACCATCGAAGAGCATCCATATATTGTTCCAAATCAATCCCGCGTATTGCCCTATCCGCAAGATTTGTACGGAGAATTGGGCTTCGTAGATTATGAAGAAACATCATTTACAGAATTAGACAGATCGTTTGACGACAATTTGTTACAGCCTCCAATGCAAACTTACGAACACCAATCTCAAGAAATATTAACGCCACCAAGAAGAGCGAGAAGAGAACAAAGACAGCAGCCTGTCATTTTACCCGAATTCGGTGCAACTGTGAGATTAAATCCAAGTATGAGAGACATCTTAAAAATGGAAAGGATTCCAGCAGATATGATACTTTCCCCGCCACCTTTATCACCTACGTCATTACAAGCTGAAAGAAATCTATACGAAAACCAAATTTCGGAACAACGCAAAAGACGAATTCAACGTCAGCAAGAACAAGAAGCTGCAAATTTGTTAAGTCAAATTGCATCTCAAGAACAGTTGCAGCAAACCAGTGCGGCAGTTCCGCAAAGACGGCAAGCTCTATCAAGATTACCTCAAAGGCAAACGAGATTACCTCAACGGCAATCAAGATTACCTCAAGCAGTTAATCAAACGAGGAGAATAGGGCAAATTGTAACGGAACAAGAAAGACGACTTCAAGCAGAATCATCTGCCAGACGAAATTTGCAACAACATCAACTCTCTTCTTCTCGATCCCAACAAAGAAGACATATATTAGACGAAATAGATGAACCGTTTTCCGATGTAGATTTTTCAGAAACTCCCCCTCGTGCTCCCAGTCCTCGATCTCCTGGTTCTCCAGATTCGCCTCGTTTATTATTCAGAGAAATGTATGATGCTGACGATCCGCCATATCTTAGTCAACCTGCTCTACCTGTTAACGTCGGAAGAACACGAACTAAAACTAGAATCGTACGTGCTAAAGCATCTCCACCAAAACTGCATAGTCTGAGAGAAGACCTAGAACAAATGGATCCAGAAGAGTTGCCATTTTACGCCCAAGTCGAAGGTGCCAATACTAATTGGCCTCAACGAAAACCAATTCATTCTAAGATCATTTCAATACATCCAAGAGTAGATACCATCGAAGAGCATCCATATATTGTTCCAAATCAACCCCGCGTATTGCCCTATCCGCAAGATTTGTACGGAGAATTGGGTTTTGTAGATTATGATGAAACATCATTTACAGAATTAGATAAATCGTTACCAACGGAATCCTTGCCAGCACCAATGACACCTTTCCTACCTTCGGCGTTTAGCTCTCCAAAGACGCCTACCAGAAAACGTGCAGTAAGGGAAACTGGAATTATCCTACCCCCCGAAGGTGTATATACAAACATCAAGTCAAGCCTTCGTGACATTTTACATTACGAACCTAGTATAGATATGGGTCATTCCCCACCTCATTTGTCACCTGTGTCACTTAAAAGAGAGAGGGACTTATATATACCAGTTGTCGAACAAAACATGATCGAAGATATAGACGACCAACTTCTACCCGAATTCGACGCTGTATTATCTACAGGTGACCCGAGCTATTTAGAATATGAAGATGATATGAATTTCTTCGACGTAACTCCACCTTCAGAATATGCGTCGTTTAGCCCAGTAAGTTCTCCAGATTCGCCCAGTGATTTCAGAAGAAGATTACATCATCACGAAAACGTTCCATACAACCGATCGGCATTCGTAACTGTGGGAAAAACTAGCGCAAAAAGAAAGAACATTAAACGCAAATCGGACAGTCCCGAACTCTCTTTTATTGAAGAAATTGATATGAACGAAGAAAGTTTGCCATTTAATGAGTTATTTGGAGAATCGGATTATGTAGATTGGGATGCGCCTCTAACGGAATTAGATACGACGCCTCCGGGTAATTTAGTACTACCTATGCGTCCAACCGAAGCAAACGTCCCAGAACATATGAGGAGATTTTTACCGTCACCCAAAGCAAACAAATACGAAGTTCTAACATTACCAGAATTAGGGCAAGAAGTTACGCTTGCTCCTTCTAAACGAGACATCATAAGCTACGAACTACCACCGAGTTACCACTCACCACCTCCTTTATCGCCCATTCGAACTCAGCCTCGGAGTTCAAGTCGACGTTATTCTTGGGAACTTCCTAAACCCGATTATTACGCCTCTCCCGGAAGAGAATATATAAGAACTCCAAAGAGAAAATCAAAGAGTCCAAAGGCCGTCGAAACGATTACAATCGAAGAAGAAACCTGGGAATTTCCCAATACAATTCCGTTCGCTAATCAACAAGGTGGTCCTTTCGACTTAGATACGAGTTTAATCGATGAAGATCTGGACAACAGCTTTATAGAAGATCAAGCTGCTGGATGGAAGTGGATGGATTGAAAATTTTAGGAAATCTAAATCCTATGTTGTTGTGTATTGTACATGTACATTGTAGTTGTACTTTTGTAACAAACTAAATTTTTTAAATCTAAAATATATAATTTTTTATAGGTATTGTAAAGAAAAGTGCATAACTTTATTTTATTTTACACTTGTTAGGGATAAAGTAGGTTCCTGCAATTTTTGGCCATGTAAAATGTTGGAAGTCACTCTCCCAACATTTTAACATTTTAACAACATAACCTCAACTTGATAACCTCATCAACTGTCACCATTCATCATTCCTCTTTATTGCCATCAGAATAACAGATAAGGGGTATCCTATTAGTGGTATTAGTTATTTCTTTCACTGATTGTTTTATAATTTGTGGGTGGCCGATATTTTTGTGTAAATCATACTTCAAACTTCAAATATACCTACTCGAAAATGTTGAAACCCAAAGCTTTAACTCAAGTTTTAAGTCAAGCGAATACTGGTGGAGTCGAAAATACATTGTAATGAGACAGATTAATGAAGATACTTTAATTACTAAATTGATTTTTAGATTGCTCAATCAAGAAGGTTCTTTATTAGCTTACAGTGGATATGGCGATAAAGATGCCAGAGTTACTGCTGCAATAGCAAGTAATATCTGGTGTGCTTATGAAAAAAACTGTCAAAACGTCTTTCGAGAGGATAGACCTCAAATGATTTTAATGGAATGTATGGAAGGTAGAATTGCTATAACTCAGGTTGCGAGTTTATTGTTGTGTCTTTATGCTAGAAATAATGTTGGATTTGGAATTTTAAAAGAGAAAACTAATGCTCTTGCATTATATTTGGAAGGGCCGTTAAAGCAAGTCGCATCTTCTTAAGAAAGTTTATTGTCTAGTTTCTAGTTTATCCATACATTTGTAAATATTTATATATTGTCTTGTAATGAATTTATTTGAAAAGCCGCAGTTAAATTTGATCGATATCAATCCATTTTTTTCAAAGTACTGTTTATTACCACCTATTTCACAGAATTTGTTTATAAGGTGCTCCACTTAGAGTGTGCCAAACGCGACTGGTAGTTAAGAAAGTTATTCTAAGCAAAAATATTCACATGAATATAATATGTCTCATTTGCTATCATAAGGTCTGTTTATTTGTCTGCTCGATCTGTTCTATTCGATCCAAAATTGTTTGTTTGTCCTGCTCTTTTGCCTATGTGTCCTGCTCTAATGATGTCACACTTGAAGCAATTGGAGTAAATATAGCAGACAAATAAACAGATCAATCATGTACCTCCTACAGATACAGTAGTGTGTAAACCTCAGCAGTTCACATCTTGTAAGTAAATATGGAAAGTGGCAATCCCAGGAAGCTCAGCTGGGTTTGTTTTCTTTCTTCAACTTTTCTTAGGAAAGGCTCTTCCACAATTATTCTTACTATCTCACCTTTCTCGGTATATTCTTATTCCGTTCCAATCCCGATGCTATTACTGTACTATAGTATTCGCGGGCTAGAATCTCTACTTTCAACTATATTTTAAAATTACTGACGGCTTTCAAATCTGATGAGCAGTAACACTATTCTCAGATAAGGTCTTCCTCTGTAGGAAGAGTAGTTTTACTAAGAGGTATAATATTTATGGTATTCCTAAACTGGGTACAGCACATCATCTAAGAGAAGAAAAAAGCCTAAAAATTACCTCTGAATAAATGAGAATAACGGAAGACAAACTGCAGCAAGAAAACAGGCTGTCAATTTTGAAATATGGAATGTCCAGAGACGCAAGAGAAAAATAGAAGAAATAATAAAATATTTTTTTCTACCGAAACTAAACTGTAAATCAGACGTTCTTATCTTTCATCAAAAACAAATCAAGTGCGTTTATAAAATTTTACGTTTTTATTTGTTTTTTGTTTTTACTCGTCACAAAATTAGTTTCAGATTTTAAATTAAAATGTTAGTATTATATTGCGGCATACCAGCGTTAATCCTAATTTCCTGGATTAACTTTCTTTGTATCGCCTGTGTTTTGTGTATTTAAAATATGTTCGCAGTAGTGTGGTAATACAATAGTGTAGCGACATGCTTCTTTTTAGCATGTGTAATTTTCACCTCATCCACGTGCTGTTGATGATATAAATTTCCCAACGGCATATTTAAACAAAATTCGATGTACCACTAATTTAGTATGACAGGAAGACGGGACACGGGCGCCGTGCCACGCAGTTCCGGTTACAGTCGAACATCAGCAAGATCTTCCGGTTACGGGCCCACCACACGTTCTTCTATTTCTAGACAATCCGTCAAATCTTCTGGATACGGTCCTCAGGCAAGTTCTTCTACGGCAGGGCGACGACCTTCTGCAAAAGGTCGACCTGCTCAATCTTCGGGATATAGTCGACCGGCAGGTAGCTCAACATCTATTCGGGAAGAAACAAAAACTATTTCAGCAGTTAAGCCTAAATTCACGATTCCGGCATTAAGTCTTCTGCCTAAAGAACCTTCTAAAGGTGAATAATAAACTTAAAAATTAATTTTTTAAGTAACCAAATTGGTCGTCTTCAGATCCTTTTCTGGAAAGACTTAAAAAGCGAACAATTAGACGAAACTCACCAGTGGGAGAAGATATTAAAAAAATAAAAGAAATAGTAAAAAGCTTGAACCAACGAGTGATCGGCGTGCAAGAATACGTTGGACTGGTATCGCCTTATACCGGAGACGCCGGTAATATTTGTCTCTATGCAAAAGACTTCACTTAAGTTTCTTCCTTTAGGCGATGTGCTGCGTACGGTCATGGGAGAAGATTTGTGTTCATTTCGGAAAATGGCTAAATCTGTTTACGATACTATGACTCAAGATGTAAGCGACGTTTTAGCGAACGAACAAATATACTTAACGAATTACGTCACCGAACGATGTAACATCTATCAAGACAATATCCTGCGTGCTATCGGTGAAATACATAGTTACATTCCGACATTCGATTTTGGTCTTTATCTTAAAGATCCCGACTACTTAATTAAATATTTTCCCATTCCCGAAGAGGTAGTATATTTGAATAGTTAAAGGTAAGTATCTAAAGCGAATTTTAGGCAATTTTGGAACCTGAAGAAGAACTCTCCCAACGGCGTCAGTTGGTCTATCATCGTTTGGAATGGTTACAATCCGAAGGTGCGCGTTTGAACGAAGAAAATCGATTACTTCGAGATCGCCTCACGCAACTTAAAAACCAACAACGAGACGAACTAATTTTTTCTAAACAAGAAGAAGAGAAAGTCGAGGTTCAAAAGAATCGGCTAGAAACTACCGAAGCCCAGCTGCAAGATCAGTAAGTGGCGATAACGCCTCGACTTAATTAATTAATAATCAAAAACTTATTTGTGTTTATACAGACTTGAAGAACTGAACGAGTCTGTTCAAAAAACGTTAGTTTCCAATGAAGAGGCATTAAGGACGGCCACTGATACTCGACGAGAACGTCGACCAAAAGGGCGAGATTTGAAAAGTCGAGGAGCTAAAACAAAAAAACCGTGGAACGTCAGAGTGGCCCAAGATATGGAAGGCGAAAAATTTGCAGAAACTATGAGTGACGCAGTTAGCGACGTTTCCATTAAAGTAGCGGCTGCTAGAGAATCTACGAAGAAACAACCTCCGCCTAAATCCAAATTTAAAAGACCTCCGAAAGTTTCTAGAGAAGAGGCGTTTCATTATTCTCCGCCTAAATCTCCTCCAAAAAAGGACAGACCAGTAAGTTAACAAAGTGATTTAGTGGAGATCAATTATTATTAAGTTTTCGAACAGCCGTCGCCATTTCATTACTCTCCTCCAAAGTCGCCACCTGAGACCTCTCATTACTCCCCACCCGAAGAGGAAAGTCGCACCCGACCGCGTCCCAGAACGTCAGTGGAAACCGTTCAAGTAGAAACTTCGACTGTCGTCGATCGTAACCATACCCCCAGGGAAGTTTCCAGAGTTAGAAGAAATCTTGCACCTAGAGATAATTGGGGAGGTTTTGGTTGATTGTAAAATTTTGTAATTACAATAAATTTGCTGTAAACTGTATTACGAGTTCTAAGTGACTTCTTTAACGTAGTTGGTGCATGATATCGATTACTTTGTTGAAATTTGGACTAGCCATTTCGGCCCCTGTTTATACATTAACAAAATTACAAAACGTTTGACCATTTTTAGAATATTCAGAATTTATTATGTGGAATAAAGTTGAAATCTTTTACATTGCATCGCCTATTATACCAAACTAAAATCAGCCCACATTTTTGGCCATAGCGTTTTAACGCTGATGATATATGTTTTCAAAAAACTATTACGAGGTAGAAAAATATGGTTTTTCGATTGCTAAATTTTTAAAAACTTTCACTTTCAGTTTTGGAAATAATCGTTACCAAATAAATACTAATTAGCAAGTACCTACCTTTTACTTAAACATGTACATACTTTTGCATCTACTTATATTAATCAACAAATAATTTAAAGGAAAAGAAGCTCAAAACTTACAGCTTTGCCACAATCGTTTAGTGACAATCAAAAGTTTGCTCTAGCTAACGCAATAAATTAGTGTACTTTAAAAATTAATAGTAAACTGTTGTTATTTTTAGTAATAAAATGTACTACGCTAAATGAAGTAATGTGTAGGTATGAGCTTTATTGTTATTTTTTTAACGAAAGTGTAAACTTTTAGATCTTACTACCTTAAAAGACCCAAAAAACGAGCTTAAATAGATTTATATCGGCATCACCTACGACGAACGCCTACAACCAAAAATTAAATATGGCCTACTAACATATTTTTAATGCGATTATCTTTGTTTTTCCCAAGATCGACATTTGTCGTCTCGAAATTTTAAGAAAAATTTTTTGTATATTAAAATCCAAAATGAGCAACGTAGTGGAAGATCTCAATTATGACTGCAATTATAATATGTTTCTTACAAAAACACTTCTGCCTAACTTACAATCGTTTAATGGTAAGTGACTTTTAAAAGATTCGTTTGGTTTCTAACTTTGTAATTTTAGATCGTCAAAAAGTCGTCAGATGGATGAGAAAACTTGCCACATGTAATCATTCGATCAATGAAATGAAACTGAGAAACGATTTTATGTATTACTTGGTACTTAATGTGCAAAATGGTGAACTAAAAGCACCTTTTATAGACAATCCACCTGCTGGACCTCTGCCCAGTTTGGCTCATCTCTTGGTATACATAGTTTCCTTACATAATAATTTTAAAAATGAATTGACTTTCGAGCTTTCAGTTTAGACAGCTTTGTCTATTTTTGTTTAATATTAGTTTCGTTTTTATTTATTTATTTAATTTTTAGCCTTCGACAGAAGACACTTCGGCCACTGCTGAAGAAACGGTCGGTGCGTGGGCCGAGACGTCGACAATAGCAAAAGGCAGTAAACCGATGATATATCAAAATTCCCCCGACGGTGGAGCTTTTATTGCTGCTCAACCTATCCCGAGATGTGGAGCTTTTTGCTATTTAGCAGTCGTTAGCAGAGCTAAACCATCGGGAGATGCATAGTACGATCGAACAGTCTGTAAAATTCTTAGTTGTAAACTGTTTCAAAGCTCTATAATTCTGTAATTAATGTCTATTAAAGTACATTAGATATGTAAATAAGTATATTAAATAATGTATCAAACTTTATTACGAACAAAACCTAAATACATATTTGGAATAAACCATACTTTCACATTAATATAGACAGTTATGATTTTTGTTAAAATTTAGAAAAAGTAATACTTAAATTTATAATTATTAAAATATACGAAAAAGTTGTGGTTTTAAACATTTAAGAAAAGGGTGATGGGACAATGATCGGAACCTAGCACCTCACTACGAATGACACTATCGCAAACATTCTCGAAGAGACGTTCAGAGACTATAAAATAATCGAGTCTCCTAAAAGTAGAAAAATAAATAAATCCTATTTAAGGCTAACAAAAATAAACACTTACCATCCTATATTCCTAGAGCGAGATTTGGAAAAATACGACCAGAAAGTATATATATCGGTTTCATCGGGATTAAGTTTCCTGTACGTATCCACGTAACCATCTTTTAAAAAGTCGGTGAAACCATCACGTTCTTGTTTCGTGAATCCAGCACTTTTTTGGTTTGCTTTAGGGTTTTTCAAATCGATTTCGGAATGAGCTACGTTCATATCGCCAGCTATTATAACAGGCTTTTTAGCATTTAAACCTTCGATGAAAGTCTTAAATGATTTATTCCAATCGAGACGTTTGGGAAGAGTAACCAATTTCTTACCTGAAATATAAAACGTCAAATCGAATATTTATAAAAGCTTTACAAGTTTCTTACCAGCATTAGGAACATAAACAGAAACAACGTAGAACTTTTCAAACTCGGCAGTCACACATCGACCCTCTTCATTGTGCTCTTCGTCGTCGATACCATATTGAACACTCAAAGGTTCTTTTCGTGTCCATAATCCTACTCCGGCATACCCATCCTTATCGCTGGTGTGCCAAAACTGCAAGTATCCTTTCGCACTCTTAAGTTCTTCTGGGAGTTTATCTAGACTACATTTGCTCTCTTGAATACAAAAAATATCCGGTTTTTCGTAGTCTAAATACTTTAAGCCGTCTTTCTTCACCCACGCTCTTAATCCATCAACGTTCCAACTTGCGATACGTATATTAGGAGCATTACCGGAACTATCTTTCTTTGTGCACGCAAAATCTAGGGTTTTATAATTTGTTTCTGTGGGGTTTAACAACGTTTCGGACGAGCCGGCATCTGCTCGACGACCTTTAAGAACTCTCTTCGGTTTTGTTTTAGGTTTTTCGTCCTCTTCTTCGAGTTCGGAGTTTTTATCAGGTTCGTCGGAGAATTCTTCAGTTTTTAGTTTAGACTTCTTTTCCGTAGATTCTTTATCATCGTCGGATAATTTTACTTCAACTTTATTTTTCACATTTGCTTTAGATTTTGCGAGAGCTTTCGGTTTGGATTTAGATTTCTTATCCTTATCCTCGACTATAATAGTTGTCTTTCTCGGTTTACGACTTCGTGGATTTTCTATTTCCGCTTCTTTAGGCTCGCTACTATCGCTATTTACTTCTGCAGGTTCATCGACCGAGTCCACTTCCATTATGATTTTATTTTTTGAGCGCCCTTTAGCAGAGGTAGCACCTTTTTTTTCAACTTTTTGATTCGAGCTATTCTCTTCATCTTCCTGCTCCATTTCTTTATTAGAAATCTCCCGTTCTGGAGTTTCATTTTTACTTTCTTTTTTCTCCAAAGATTTCGGTTCAGGATTTTGGATCGGACCACCTCGTTTGGTTCCAACTCGAGTAGGTTTAACTTGCGTATCTTCCGGGACGTCTTCAGTTTTTTTGCTACCGCGAGTTCTTTTCACGATTGAATCACCATCCTTAGGTTTCTAAAAAAAAAGTTAGGTTCGAGGTTTTATTATTAAACAACATGACTTACAGCCGTTGCTTTGCGTTTGAAAGGCATATCGATAAAAAACAAGAACGAAGGGTCGTTAGAACTATTATTTGCGTTCGAATTAAATCTTAAACAATTATTATTATTAAACAAAACACGTCGACTTGCACTTGCATTAGCCAACCGCCAAAATTTAACAAACATGGGTAATTTCTAGGGAAGTTTAGTAAATTTAATGTGGCGGGAAATTTAAATTAAATTTGTACGATTTACAAACACTACTATTTTAGTTATCAGCGATTAAACGAAACTCGCCTAAAGTCATCCCCCAGGATATTCTACTTAGTGAAAGTGATTGTCAGATCTGACAGTCAAGCAGCCCTTAAGGCGCTGAAAGCCTGTGAGGTGGGGTCCGGACTAGTAACGGACTGCATCTGCAGACTGAACGAGCTAGGGGAAAAAAAAGAGGTGAGCTACGACTGGCAATGGCACTGATAACGGGACATTGCCAGTTTAAAAAGCACTGTATACGATGAGACTCCCCATACAGAGGAAACTCCAATTCATCTTCTGCTACACTGCGAGGCTTTCAGAAGAAGTCGTTACAGCATTCTCGGAAAGAAGATGTTCCAAAGAGAATTGCCCAAACTATCAATAGAGGAAATTTTGGACTTTATCAAAAGCACAGAACTCGTATAAAAGAAGATTACATCCGAGGCGCACAATAGACCCTAAAGGTCGCGATGTAAGGAACCACTGGGGGGGAGCAGCCTTAGCAAAATAATAAATAATAATAGTGAAAGTGATTAAACCAATAACATTTCGTTATGAAACCTACAACTTTAAAATACAGTTCGTGAGTGACGTCAAAGTGAACAGCCCTAGTGTGCCGAACCAGTATAAGCAGAAGAGAAAAAAAAACAGATTTGTTTTTGCAATAACATACAGGAAGGTTTAGAATGATGGGTCACTAAACAGTTGCATTCAGTTCTGTTTACTAAATTATTTGATATGTTGAATTAATTGCGAAAGAGGTTGTCTAAGACAGCAAAATAAATTTCAGGCAAACATGGGCTGGCAATTTGGACAACTTTCACAGCTAATGGCCTATTCATCTAAACTCACCCCGTAGAATGTAGAGTATTTATAAATAAAATTTAAAAAACGTAATTTGCAATATAATGTAATGTTGATAGTAAAATTCTTAGAGAAATAAATTTTTCCGCTACATAAATAGAAGCACAATTTAAGCAGCTACATCAAAAAGTCGATCAATCAAAGCAGAAACTTCGTCTGGTTTGTACTTTAAATATTTATCTAAATTTTTAGAAAACTGCACGTGCGAATATCTAAAATTTATAAAGCTAATTAGGCCGTCCTATTAGTATCAACCACTATACCTACACTTCATAAAAGGCGTGATATTTAGGAATTACGTATTCTTTATTGTCTCTTTTGATGCTTTCGCGTAATTCGACGTCAGGAATGGAATAACTTCGTTGTACTTTCGTTATATCTTCGAGCTCTTTATTAAAACCCTACGAAATAAATTAAATAAGAGTAAAAGAAGTACTAATAAACTTACGGCAAAGCGTTCCTTAATTAAAGTTCTCTCTTTATCTCTCAACTTATCTCCATGCAGTAAATTAACTGGATTATCGTCGGAGCTCCAAATATAAGTCAGTAACTTGTTCCAACTAAAAAGTGTTATTTAATGAGATCCTAAATTTAAACTAGTCGTATGCGAATACCTGAAAGAATAAGTTCTCTTATGTTCTTGAATCGAGTTACAATAGTAATGTTCACAGTTGGGTTCTGAAATGCGATATAATTCCAAAAGATTACTTCTCTGTAGCGACTTCAAAACATAATTGTTATTATTAAGTCTAAAAATTGCCTTCAGAGCGATATCGCTATACTGCTCACTTTTGCCCAAGAGAGTGTGGTTTAACTGCACCAACACCTTTTCTATAATTTATTTTTTAACGCCTTTTTTCTTTTGAATACTAATAAAAACCTTACTTATGTATAAGCCGAGTAGTGCTTTATTTTTATCTTGCGTTTTAAGTTTGTCTAATTGCACATTATAATTTGGATCTTCGGCCAGTACACGTCCTATTGTTTCCATATATTCTAAAATTGATTCTAGGAACATTAAGACATTGCTCGTAAGTTCGTGAACCGTTCCGTCTTTAGGTAACTGAGTAACAGAATCTAAACGAAGACTTTCGATAAAATCTTCCAACGCTTTTGCACCCTAAAATTACGTTTTTGTAAAACCTAGTACATGGAACCGAACGTAGAGACGAGTACACGAGCGTCGACGTTTAGATGCTTAGATTACTTAAAAGTTGAAATTATATTGCAATTTTATAGCATAAAATCTTCTATAAACAATGTTTTTTTTATCCGACGCCCAGCTCTTGTAAGCACCTACATTCGGCGTTTTAATTTTTAACAATTTTAACGTCTACAATAAATCTACAGAATTAAAAATTATAAATCTTACTGTAGCGTCTAATGTGTTGAGAATTGAATCAAACTTAGATTTGATAGTCGGATTACATTCTTCTATCGTGCGTTCAAAATCAGGTTTTAAAGCTAACAACTGTTTTAAAATGGGAAAAATAACTAAAACTGCGGCAAAATCATGTCGATTAATACATCTTTTTGCACGAGTTGCAATATTTTCCCCATCTTGTACAATCGTATCCATGGCTTCTCTTATTATAAGCTCGAAAACTCGAGGTTGATGTACGGGCGCAATTATATCCTTCATCAGAGATTGTTCAATTTGCATCAATTTGTGCAGTGCCACGACGCACATTAAATAATTTTCCATTTCTTGTTCGCTATCGACCTCTTCTCCATTGTAAGAAGTTTCTAAAATGTACTTTTAGCGACTTCGTTTCCGATAGAAGTTCAGTTACCTAAATACGAAGATGACCTTCTTCCTAAATTTAATCCTGTTGAATGTTCGATCGTTTGTGACGCCCTCAAGAGCATTCTATTGGCTTTTTTCTCAAATACTTGATGTAGACGTCTCGTCGAAGGTCTGCGCGAAGTTTCGTGTCGATTTTGAAACTTGGGTTTCTATTAAAAGCCTAATTAATTGAATTACCTTCGTAGAAACTTAAAACTTACCAGCATCGGTGACCCAGCCGTACCGTGAACACTTCCACCACTTACGGAACGTTGATGATTACGTAATAAAGTTAAGGAGCGTTGTAAAACTCCACCTCTTACTTTACCGTAAACAGTTAAAAATTCGTCTCTACCATTTTCCAATAACCAATTAGCCATGCGAATTAAATCACTTTTAGAAGCATCTGGAATGAACGTTGGAGTTGTTGGAATATCTTCGTTCGACGTATCTTAAATTCGATTTTTTAATTTATCGTTAAACTTAAAATTATTTGCTCACCATCGTCGTTTCCTATTAAATTCAATAAAATTACAGGTAGCATAGGTTTGTTGTGTCTATCTAAGAGCGTTTTAAATTCGGAATTTAATTTATCACTTCCTTTATTAAACAGAGTCGTCTGAAAAAATAGGCCATCTGTAGTTGAAATTTTAATGCATCGGGGTTGACTGCATACTCACAACATTATCGAGTTCGACACTTTGTGGGATATGCATTTCAAAGTACTTTTGGGCAACTGCAAGTCTATTTAGCGAACGTAAGTAAGTATCTAACTCGATCCCGCCTTCTGGACTAGGGCCTTTTTCGATTACGTCTTCGACGGCAGACGAAACTTCGTAATAACTTATAACGTTATCTAAAGCTATCAAGGTTCTTTCGATATCTAATTGTAAGTTAAGGACAACAATTACAATAATAAAACTTCTTAATTTACTAAAAAAGGGATACTTAGTTGACATTTCTGTAAATTTTCGGTCTCATTATAGACGGGTAAAATAGTATCTTCGAGTCTTGATAAGCGCTCCTCGAATGTATTTAAAATTACATCTATGCTCTTAGCAATTTGTGAACTTTTAGCAATTCTTTCTTTGAGCAGATCCAAATTGGACTGTTCCTGAAAAATCGGATAAAAAAATCACAATTTTGGGGGCGTAACAAACCTTTTCTAATTTATTTTCAATTTCTATTTTATGTTCTTCGTAAAAACTCATTATTAACGAATATTAGACTATTTTCCAAATTAATATTATGTTTATTAAACTGTTTAACTTTCTAATTTGTTTTGGCCTGTTGACGTTTAAAAGTGAGGTTAGAAACGTAATATGAAAATGGAACGGAGCCACGTAGGAACATCGAACTTGTTTATGCCTATGCCCTATGCCGTTATAGTCCAGTCAAATTAGAGAAATAGAAATTGGCATAGTTGTTCGCTGGAACCTTCAGATCACTTCAGATCAACATACTGAAAGTCCCGGAGTGTGGAAGGCGAGCGGGGCCCCCTGGCGTTTTCCTTGATTTTTGCAAATAACTCGCCTGCTATAAGTAGATCTTACGTTGAAGAAGGTTATTATGAAAGTCATAAAAAACATTTAGCTACAAGCTCTTTTTGAGATATAGCGCGGAGAATGGGTTACAGTGAATTCGTTTATATACGAATTAGGATATCGCATATTGCGTTTACACCTAATTAAATAAAATGCTTTTACTTATTAAGCGCGAGAGAACGAGCGTTTCAACCAAGCCCCGTGAGTTGTTAAGAGGCTGATATCAATGTCAACTGATATCTTTGTCGTACCTCTACGTTTTTGCTCAGTACGAGAAAACTGAATAGGACCTTTTTTGTAGGAAATTTTGTCTACTTTAATTTTGTATAAAAATAAATTTTCCATACGGTTGATAGTTTGGTATAAGCAAAAACCAGGAAGTCTTTAAACAGCTCCCTCCCCCACCCATCGGGACTTTTAATATGTTGTACTGCAGGTTCCAACGAACAACCATACCAATCTTCAAAACTGTTCGATTTTTTTTCTCAATTTGTCTTATAGGACTGGGCTATAATGTTGTGATGGTGTCAATGGCCCATTTTTTAAATTGTCACGTAAAATCTTAAGCGAAAAGCGAGTTTTGAGAAATATGCCGAGATTGTTCAAAGATAAAAATTACCTACCTTTAAAAATTTTGATTCTGGTCAGCGACGAGAATCTTGTGTATTGTCAAAAACCCTTTCGAATATTACTTTTTTAATACGAAATAAACCAAAGACATAAGACACCGAAATACACAATACAAGTACAGGAGTGCTGTGGTTGTTTACACAAAATGAACTGCGCCAAAGCGTCAAAAATTGGATTTATAATAAACAGCGCTTTTCTGAATATTATTTAATTCCACATCGTTACAATTGGTTTCTTTAATATAAAAATGCAGTTTGATATACTCAAGCTCTCGAAATAACATTAAGATATCTTAAATAAACACGACACCCATACATATCTACAATAGCAAGAATTTCTAATCAAACGCATAAAAATTAGCTTTCTAATTTTTAAGAACAGTTACAATTTTTCGATCGTACAGTTAAAAGAGTTTCTTTACTTCTTACATTAAACGGTTCGAACAATTACCATTTAATGTAGGAAGAAAGAATTACACTTAGTACCTACTAAGATGTAGAAAGACTTAAAAATATGTACAAAGTATAAAAATGTATAAAACTTACAAAAATGTTTAAAAAGTTTATTCAGCCTTTACAGTTTAGTTTCGGTAAGATTTTTTGTTTAAAACAACGTTTATGTTGTACGTTATCTGATAAATTAACAAGCCATCCAAACTGTCATTTTTAATCCAATATAAACGCTAAAAATATGTATAATTTAAATAAATAAATGTATAGGATAATTCGATAATATAAATAACTCTATGTTTAGTTGTCTCGATATAAAACAACCAACTTAACTCTAATTTAATTCAGCATCACAATTTAAAAAAAAGTAAGAAGACGGTAATATAAATAATAAATACAAATTTAATTAAAGCCACCTAAAATAAAATTTGATTATAGTAGAACGACGTCGGCGTGGGACGGATTTAATACTCCCACTGAGTCGCATTTTCAAAAGACGACTCTCCAAGACGGAACGATCCATTTTTACTGGCAGTCAAATAACTACCACTTACCGATTTTATGCTAAGACGCGTCGGTTCCCTTAATTCTAAATAAAAACCTTCGGGGGTATCCGAATCCGCAGTTATACCTTCGGCATCGCAATGCCAATATTTACCATTTTGGCCTACGGAACATAATTAAAATTACTTACATAAAATTTGTTTATAAGAAATTAGTAGTTCTAAATCACATTTGGAATAAACTTACCTTTGAAGTAAATGACGCCTTTTTCGGCTCGTTCTACTTGAATAGTTTCGTACGTGGCTTTATTGCACTCGAGTTTAGGACTACTAGCAGACTTATATCCTACAAATCCTTGCTCGGACTTTAATACTAAAATTGGACGATTGATGAGATAGAAAAAGTATTTGCAGTTGTCGTCGATAGCATCTGCAGTAGCGTATAAGTGTCCAGAGCGTTTTGTGATTATGTATTTGCCATTATTTGCACGGAATGCGACCGAACCGTCCCCTTGCCAGATTAAATCAAATAAGGAATTTGAAGATCTGGAAAATTGTAGTTTGAAGTAAGTTAAGCGATATACCGTTCGATGCCCACCTTTTATCTCCTGCTGCTTGAATTCCACCTCCCGTTTCGAGTGTCCAATATCTATCCTGCATCGTACGAATGTACCACCTTTTGGTACTCCAATCGAACTCCAATTGGAAAGTTTCGTGATCGGAAATTTCATCTTGGTTGGCTGTCAAATCTACACCTACAAAAAATAGACGATCGTTTAATTGTGCTCTTAGAACAGCTTAGAACTGTTTTAAGAATTTAAGAGATTCGGCTTTTACACTGTGTAAATGTAATTTGAACTTAGTACCTAAATTTACCCATCATTTATAGTATTTTTGTGAACTACACTGACTGTTTGGCCTCTGTAGATACTATCTTCTGAGCGTTTTTTTTGTAAACCCCTTTATTTTTTATAAACCTTTAGTTAATAAGTTTTAAAAACTCCTAGATATAATGAGGTAAATTTTGGAACGATTTGGGTCAAAAAACTAGAAATCACGGTTCAATTGGCTTCTTTCTTCTAGAAACGTATAATTTGGGGCTATCAAAATAAGAAGTTAATGTACCATAAAACACAATGTGTATTTTCGTAACTATTAAAAATGATTATATTATTTGTTTACTCGGTCGATTTATTGAAAAGCTCAAATCTTAGGTATGCATAAGGTGTGTCGTGAGCTTTAACTTAAACAAAGGACATTTTTGAAGTTCTCGGCGGTGGTTATTTTTATATTCACACGGCGTTCGACCACTACAGACAGTACGAACTACCACACCACACCCGTGTGGTTCTTTTCTTATCCAAATCTGCCGAATACATACAGACATATGGGACAAAAAACGTTTAATGTCTCAGACACCCACACTTTGCTTATAACCAGTCTACATTAATTTTTAAGTGCGCTTTTTCTAACAGTTTTTTGAACAATCTTTCGAGGCAGCAGACACCAACTGGCAACTGGTTTAGATTTTTGTTCTAATTTTAATATATAAACATATGCGTATGCACCTTCTTGAATTACACTTTCACAAAGTTTGGCAAGGTCGAGGCTAGAGAGACGAAAATATTAAATGCATTTTTTTGTTAAAATTAAGAACGATTAATTGTATTTGGCAGAACATTTTAAATAAGAGATAAAGGTTGGGCTGTTTAAACTGTTCTTTATGAAGCGGGGGTGCGCTTCGGTGCTATTTGAGGTAGGTCAGGGATGTTTTACCCTAACTATACACGTTCAAAATGTTTCGGTTCGGAATCGATACGATCGACTGAATTAAGCCTTACGCAAGGGGTTTCCAAATTACTATACTGATAGAAATGAAAATGTAGTGACATATTAGATATAATCGTAAAAGTTATCAAAAACTTCCAGCACCACATCCCACATCCTGGAACATAATGATTCGGATTTGTTTATTTCCCATAATTTGTAGAAAATACAGCAAAAGTAGAAATAAAAATTATAATTGTAGTTAAGCAACTTCATAGGGGCAAAGACCTCGTTATTTTCTTTTATTTGACTGAAAAAACACATTTTACGTACGTGCAATTCTATAGGGTGATATAAATGATGCGGCTTTAAAAATTCACGAAAATATAGTGAAAGTAGCCAAGCAGTCGAGGAAAGGAGACGTTTAAAAATGAAAACTGAAAAAAGTGTGGGCTCATACAGGACTCTGAAATCTGAAAAAAAATCAAATCTGATTCGTGCGAAGAAAGTGATGTCAGGATGTCATTGTTCGACTCGAATTTTTAAGAATGTGCGTAGAATTTAAACAAGTTGGATTCATAAACACAGGATATCATAGGCTCTAACATCAATTAATATATCACGTGACCCTAATGACCTATGCTGATTCTATTATCTGAAATATATAAATATACTCCTGAATAGGCGTCCCTCTTCTGCTTTGCTCGGTCTCTTCGTCTCTTGATATAGTTTCTTGTCCCTGATATATGATATATTTGGGGGGTAACAGATATATTGGAAAAGTAAATAATATTTTGAAATTACGCAACGTTTGAATTAAGTACAGCTAACTTATACAAATATTCTCACATAATATTTCTTAGAGCTTAAAGTCCTGGTTAAAGCAGGCGCCAGCTCGACTAATGGTCCAAAATTTTCAAATACACTATCGCTACAATTGTACAAGCTACAAGCATTTGTATAGTAAAAATGGTCTGTTTAGTGCTGGTGACTTATGCCACCAGCCCAGTAGCAGATATTCATCAATAGAAGAATATAATAACAGAATGAAATTATTCATTATTGTATACTTCTCTGGCTGATAGTAATAAAGTTTTAAGCGTTAAAAAAAGCGTTTTCACTATACATACTTTTGACTTGACTCCGAAAATTTTAAATTTCTCTTCAATTTAGCTCGACGGCAGATGCTTTAAAGTAATAATACTATAACACATTTGAAAGAATAAATTTATCGCTCGTATAACTTAATTGCGAAACAATAAAAAATTGTTTATTTATTCGCAAATTACAAAATTTTTCATAGCAATAATATTTAAATGATTAATCGGTCAATAACACACTTCCATTATATAGCTGTCGTGTATCAGTCTATGGAGTAGAAAAAGCATCTCTTTAAATGACTTTTTAATTGTTCTTGTATGTGCTGCTATGTTTATAATTGAAAAAAGATTGCCTTTTCAATGAAAATGCGCGACGAAAGGATTTCCGTTATATACAAGAAGGAAGAAGAAGATGAAATAATACACCTTTTACATGCCAAGACACGCATTAGAGATTATTATTAAACGTCAAGTTTCCACCTTTTTATTCAATTTCATCAAAATTGGCTTTTTTGTACTTTTAGATTCACATAAGAAAAATGCTAAAGAAAAAGGGTTTTGACCGAGTTTAACCGTGTAAAAGCTGAAGCAAAATTATTTACTGTAGTATAAGTTTAGGGGAACTTGAAGAGCACCCTAAAATTGATCACCCCTAAAATTGTATGAGCAATTCACAAGTGACCTACCATATAGAGTAGGAGTAAAACCAAAAATGTGCTAACTCGAATATTCGCCGAACGATGACTTGGTATATCATTCGTTACTCCGGATCCACATATCGGTAATCGGTACCAACGTTAGAGCCAACGACGTTCATCCAACGTGTTTGGTGATAAAATAGTTTTGGCTCCAGTGTTGGCGCCAACACGTTGGCACTGAGCGAAGCTCTTAGTTGAGTCCCAATGTGTGTACTTTGTACGTGCTTTCGTCAACTACATGAGTACATAACAATAATTAGTCAATATTGGCCCCAACATTGGCGTCTAATGTGTGGAGCCGGTTGTGCCGAATATAGTCATCGATCCACACTTCGCGATTGCCCTTGCGCTATTCGCTTGTCGTTTGCAGCTATAGAAGGTGCAAAATAATTGCGGTCGTACAGGCGTACTACCTTTTCAGTTCGTAAAATAATTACTAGATGGCTTTTTACTTATAACCACTATAAAAGGCTCTAATATTCGGCAATGTGGACAGCCGGTAGAAGACTTAAGATAATAATTACAAATTTAAATCCTTACCTTGTTTAACCGAAACGTATCGCACATTGAGAGCGGCCACAAAACTGGCTTGAGGTAGCGAGTCTTCTAGGGAAAAAAGTTCATCCTTGGTTACGGTGTTCGAACGAGTCTTAAGTATAGCTTTAGAACCGATCGGACTTAAGTACGCTCCGCTTCGATCCCGCAAAGCTAACTGTCCGCTGTGATATTCGGCAGTAAACAAGCAATCCTTATTGCAAGTTTCGACCAATTTGCCTAACAAAAACGAATCGTCAAATTATTTACCCTTTCGATAGAGATCGATACGAACCTCCCGATGACAAATATTTGTTATTGCAAGTGTGAAGCGCGTATTTTCCCGACTCGTCGGCACGAAATTCCAACGTAAACAAAGTATCTTCGCCCCAAGGGATGTTAGCATCGACGTGAATCTCGTCTAAATTTTCGGATAAGTGAGCGAAACGCTTTCGCCCTACCGAACGCAAATTAACCTAAGGACAAATTAAACAGCAATTACGTTTGGGACTTGTGCCAAGCATCGAAGACATACCTGCGGACGTGCTGCAAGGTGTACGTTCCAAAACTCGGCTTCGCCGGGTACTTTAGCGGTACAAGTGAGTTTGTCCAAACTAGAACCCAAAAAATAACCGCGTACGACGTTTCGGAAAGCCCAACGTCCCGATCCGTCTTCGGCCACACTTATGAGAAATTTACAGCCGGGATCTTTTTCGTCGCTTTCGCAGGTTACGTTTCCGAACGAATCGACTGCTAAGTATTTATCGAGATGAGATCTTAGGTAAATGTAGCTCTCTCCTCCGTTATTTGATTCGGGTTCGAGGGTCCAAATTTGTTTTTTCTTCAGCGACGCCCCATTCGCGTTAATTTTAAAACCAAAGGTTTCTGCTGTAAGGTAACGATATTTTGAATTTATTACGCCGATAGTCCAACATCCTTTTTGTTGGTTTTGGGTTATTATGTCGCATCCGTTTAATTCTCCGTTGGAATGTCCGTTCAGACCGTTCATGGCTAAATCTGAAAGGAAAGTTTGTTCTTTAATTTATAATGTTGGGTAGATATATTTTTGATTTTCTTTGTATCTAAATTTATTTTGTGTACTTAATGGATGTTACTTTGTGCGAAAGGTGAACGACCAAAGCTAATTCAAGATTTTAGACAGATTAATGTTCGAATTTCAACACGAATTTGAATTATACCAAGGTATTACTCCGTACCGAAAATGCTCCTTTAAATTGGGCACAAAAAACTTTCGAACGAAAATCTACGCTATCGTAAATTAATTAAATAAGTTACAGTTAAAAAGTATACTTTGTAAAGCCATAACTTCTCGCTTTGCTTGGCTAAATAATCCGCAAACGCCTGCTTTATAGCAGCCCGTTCTGCTCTACTATAACTTCATAGCGCGTAAACCTGCTAATAATCTTTTTTAAATTCTTAATACGAAACCACAATTAAGAAAATTATATAGGATATCCCGATGGTCTGGTAGTTCGAATGGGGAAAATGCATTTGATGAAATTACCTCGCAAAGTTACAGTTAACAAATCAATCTCTTCTTGTATGTGTAAACCAATTAGATAGAATAATTACATTATATGTAATATATTATATGTAAATATGTATATTTAAGTATACTTATTTATAATTATAATCTACATTTGTACATATCGTTTGAAAAATGTAGACGTGTGTTTTCATTAACTTTTAATTTATGTAAAATTAGTAAAATTATTATCATTGCTTTTTACTTTTTAAGCCTCTAGCTCTAGCAAAAGTTAAACCAGCCCAATACACGTCAAAACTACATCAAACAATATACGATTTTATTTAAAAATTTTAGCAAAAGATTGTAAATGCACGACGAGATAGTGCCTTAGTCATTACTTTAGTATGAGAATGAGAAAGCAAGACTTGTGGGAACTGGAAACTAAAAGATCTTTCAAAAAGTAATTTATTTAACATTATCATTCCAGTATGAGTATGGTAATTCCATTTTAAAAAGACAAAGTTGACTTTTTACCGAATACAGAACACATAATGTCACTGCAGCACTTAACATTTACTAAAATAGAACTCGTGAAGGATTGGCGCAATAACGGAGCTAGTAAGGGGTCGAGGGTCGGGAGGGTCTTGGTACCCCCCTGACAAGTCCCTATCTTGAAAGACATATCTGGATCCGCCACTGGATTGGCCTCATTCATTTTTAAAATGAAACAAGATTTCAAATCTGTCAATTCGTGATCGAGTCCCTATTAACAACTTATAAATAACAATTTCGAAGTAACTGTTACCGTTTGAGTTATTTATAATTTTCTGAATCGAACGAAATATCTCGAATGTAATTATCACAACAGTTTACGCGTTTACTCGTCATTATTTACTGCTTTTACTTTGCAGATATAGTTACATATTAACTGTTAGGTATATAATCGCCAATTACATGTTTCAAATAAACCACAAAGGGTATTATAGGCGGGAAATCATTAAAAATTACCGAATTTCATGTATAGGTACTCTTCAAACCGTATAAACGTAAAAACTCAATAGGTACTTGATTCATTTCAAGAAAATTGAAAGTGTTAGTCACACGATAATTTAATTATCGAGTTTACTTAAAAATAACGAACCGAGAGAAAAACAAAAGTAGTTTGTCTATTGGCCGGTTGTATAAAAGTTCCTAATTAGGAAACGAAGAAAAAGAAGCTGTTGTTACATCATTCCTTAGCCGTTAAACTGCAGCTATTGTTTTGGCTAAAACTGTTGGAATCGATACAAAAACGATCATGAAAAGACTAATTTGAAAGTACACAATTCACACTTCGACACCAAAATTAAATCCAAATTTAATCTGACTATTATTCGAGGTACCTATATAAATCATTTCAAATTTCAGTTTTCTAGTTATAGTATTGGTATAGTTTGGCAATAGTACAGTATTTTGTGATGCAGACGATATCGAAGAAGAAAAAAAGCTCGTCAAAATTACAAATCGAGTAGAAATAAAACATAACTCGAAAGATAACTATACGGAATCGGATTCTTATGACGGAGAAGAGTACTATTTGTACAAAGAGGAGAAAGAATACCTAAAAGGTATAAATTATCTAGGTATAAATAAGTGGTTCACAAACTCGACTAATAGCAATCTCAAAACGATCGAATTAGAATTAAAGATAAACACTATAGGGCTACAACCGAACAAGTTATGGATCCGCGTACCGCTACTCAACAAGAGTTCCATCAGCAAAATTAACGGATGCATTTCGACTGTGAGAAGGAAGCGAACGTCTAATATGCCACCGGTCAAGAAAGATGTCGTTTAACGCGCTGTGGTTGGTTTTTTCGCTCAATGTCCGTTTTTTATCTAAGGGCCTAACGTAATATACATGAAATGAAGTAGAACGTAACATATCTAATCTGCCACACGATTGAAGATTTGGGACTCAATTTAATGTCTTTTTAAATCGAATTGACTACCGCCAACCACCAACTGCTCTAAATATTCGAAAATCGATTTATTTCAGTTTACTTATAATTGCTGATGGTATTAGTAGGTACATATACTATTATATTAGCCAGCATCATATAACTAATTACATTATTAGCTTTAAATACCTACAAGGGGAATTTTTCAACATTCCTTAAGTGACATGTGGAAGTCCTGTTTATTAATTACACGATTTTGTTGATTTTTAAAAGGTGATTTTCGTACCAACAATTAACCCAGTTTTATAGAATGGCGTCTTCCAACTGTTACAGAAATTTAATGTAGGTATACCTCACAAGTGTTTTGGTTATAAATAATTGACCCAGTAAAATAAATACATGCATACGAGATAGTGTATTTATTTAAATCGGTGGACAATCACTTTTTTCCCTCTTTAAGTCTATCAAAATGAATGATTTTTTTGCGAGAAGAGTGGCACACGGCACAATCGCCAAAAATTATATGACACAACACGGAATAAGTAGATATTCTTCAACAACTATTGCTTTTTAATGTTCAGATTCGAAAATTTCAAGTTTCACTGAAAGTTTTTAGAGTAAAAATGTACATCAGCAAGCGACAGTTTGAAAAGATACTTCGGAAGGCACTTCGAAACAGAGCCTGATTGCCTGATGCAATGAGGTACCTTTATACTATTGCTATTTAAATTAAGAGTAGTAAAGGTCTTCTTATACGACACAAGGACACTGTTTATAATATAGGTACTACCTAGATTCCTAGATATAAGGTATAAGATTTTAAATTCGTAAATTAGTCAAAATTGGGGGAGAAATTAAATATTCTAATATATGCCCTTTAGCTATGTCGTTAATCAGATGCTATTCAAATAAGAAAAATGTGCAAAATACCATATAAAATTCGAAAAGAAATAGTACTAATCGACGGTAATGTATTCTCAACATTGTATTAGTGAAAACCTGTTCACATAATTTTTATTCAAATTAACGAACATAAATTGACTGTGTGAAAAAGTGGAATTTTTGTTAAAAATTGCTTCTAACGAATGTAAAATAGTTAAAAACGGAAGTTTCTTCTTTGACCTATCGTCGAAGTCTCCCGCAACGAAACTAGTGAACTTATAGCTATTAATAGGTACTATTTCAAGAATATAAATGTTAAAAGCTTTATTTATTACTATTTTTAAATCGCTAACAACTTGATTATACATCCGAACGATGTTTCTTAATTTAATTGACATTAAAATAGTCTCGTTATAATTATAGAATAATAAGTAATAATCTAACTTATCTCCACAGAATCGGTTTCCGTATTTCCATTTTATATCTTAAAAATGGTCTTTTTGTTCTGTACGTTGTCTGATAGATATGTAGGTAGGTACCGCAATAGTAAATTAGTAATTAGTAACGCTAAATTAGATGACAATGACGACTAAACTAATCTGCCGAAAGTGGCTATTCCTCGGCCGAAGAGATTTAATAAGATCGAAATGATGGCCATCATCCTGATATGATGGGAAATCATTTTTTCAAGTATTCGAGTAAAAGTTATTTACTGTTCTTTATAATACGAATTAAGATAGTTCCAACTGTTATTATGTTTTACTCCGATCCTGTTAAGAAATCGACAATTTAGCACAGTATAATTAGTGTAATACAAATATGAATCTAGTTTAATCATAATAAACTTTAATACTCGAAATAACTGTACAAGTGAATTGAATGTACATATAACTTTCTTGTTAATATTGTAACGGTAAAAATAATATTTTCTTACAATACAAATTTTAATTACTCAATTATACAGCAAATTAGGCCATATTTTTCACTTCAAACTAAATTTAAAGGCGACTTGGACGTTGCAGTTGTTTTAGAAACTTATCAATTTTAACCCACTTGTACAATGTACAATCGTCAAATTTAAATTGATTTGTAACTTCATTGTGGCCTTTAAATAAACAAACGTTTAATAGATTAACTCGAAAATAAACAAAAAATTGATTAAGTAAAAAGTGCGCCCAGTATGTTAAACGAATAAAGGATAAAGGTCAGGGTCAAGAGCGGAAGATGTAAATTTTATTAATCAAATTCCTAGTTTGTCTCGCGAGTTTTAAAACTTTTTCTTTCTATCCAACTATCGAGTTACTATACTTTCGTTAAAACCATTTTAATCTTTCAATTCAAAAGTTGGGGAAGGACGTTAGGTAGTGAAAGTCGCCGAGCAGCATAAAAAATATAGGTTAGACTGGAGCACTGGAGACCATTAGTCTACATTTTTCATGAGAGAAGTAAAAAGAGATTTGGAAGTTTTCCTATTTTCTATTACTCCGGACTCGGTCGCTTTTTTATTTTTGGGGATGAAATTTCTATTCTACGTTTACTCTGCGTATTCCCACCCCTACATTACAATTAAAACACGGACGATCGAAGCTATTTCGAGAATACTCACCGTACCTCGACTAGAGAGTTGTCAAAAATCGGTAAGTATAGAGGTTTCGGTTTGAAATAGTGTTGGTGACTTAACCACCAGCAGAGAGGCACAATAATGAATAATCTCCTTCTATTTTATTCTTCTATTGAACCTCTCTGCGAGTGGCATAAATCACCAACACCATTTCAGAGCGAAATCAGCATACACCGTTTGTAGCGTTCATGAAAGAGTCTTGTCTCAACTTCAACCATCAGAACGAAGAGAAGACCATTAGGTGCTCTAAGAGACACGATAGAATACTCTGCCCATAATTGAAAATATTTCTTTCGGAAAACAAAGAATTCTTGAAACTCCTTTGGTACAAACTTTTGCTATTCATTTTGAGATAAAAAATTACTTCAAAGAGCTTAGCAATAAAGTTCTGGATTCTGCAGACTGATATACTTTGACCAAAGTCTCGAAAAATTCACAAAGGAAAGTATCATCTACTGCAGGACTGCAGTTATTAGACAAAAATCAGAGTTCCTTACTTTCTATTACAAAATTCGCAGAAAGTCATATCGGACAAATTGATCTTGACTCATTTAAAGTAATTGCAAAAATATTCTTTCGATTCGAATGCTCATTAAGAAGAATTTGTAAAGAAATTCCAAGCAAGTACTAATGTTGATTTATTCTTGCTTACTAATATACATACACATAGTACATAGTACAACGTAAACAATTAAAATGATTCGACTTTCAAATAAAATTCCTAATCCTCGTTAACAAAGTTCTAATCTAACGGTCCACACAATTTAGTCTTGCACGGCACATTGATTAGAACTCCAACAGTGATACTAATAAATATGGTAAGTACATTAATAGTAACCTTGAGAGAGGCCATAAAAGTCGTTCACCGCATTTCGCGTTCATTTCTTGAGGAAACGACCTCGTTGGCGTTGATAATTTGGATCTTCCTATTACGGGCTAATTAGGGAATGCCAAAAAATATTTTTGATTTTTTTGGTAAAAAAGCTAATTGAAATTAGCACACCAATGTTAGTAGAACAGCTAATGATATTATTATGAAAATTAGTTAACTTTCTTGTTAATGCAAATTTGGCAAGTTTGGCTACTTCTTTCTAATCGAGACTAGACCAACCGGAAACCTTAATATATGCGCAAAATAATATTTTTAATAGCGTCGAGGAAAAAGGATATTCACTCAAAATTTATGACACGCATACGAATTAACAGGATGTTTTTTTTTGAAAAAAAACGTGACTTTTTTTAAATTTATTAATTTAAATTCGTAGCGGTAGTTGTTGAGTTTTTTCGAAAATCCGATAAGCCTTTTTGGCGAAAAAATATATGTATCGGTGCGAAAGCCGGCTTTAAGCTTGAAGACATCACAAATCAATACTTACGATAAAAAATAATAAAAGCTCACCTTAAGGGCACAGTTTAATTAAACACGTAATAATCCACTAAACGATAAATCGAAAATTTGAAAAAATTTAATTGTTAAGTAAAAAAATGCACTTGCACTTCACTAACTGGAGTATTTCTTGAATCTCCGGAATCTCCACCTTCGATCACTACTGTCGTATCAAACTGCGCGGACACGAGAATCTTTACGTTATATACCAGGGTGGGGAGTTTAAAAGTTGGTTTCACATGATGTAAAAGTGCACCATAAAGGGGATGATAGGGAATACAAATTCATTCGGGCAAATCGTTTCAAAATTAAATATTTATTTCGCAAAAGATTACCGCCCTCCTACTAAAATTAATTTGTTTCCTCTTCTAATTAACGGGGTATTTTCAACAAATCCATAACGTCTTCTTCAAAATTAACAGAGCTTAAACGAGGTAGAAGACAATCTAAAAAAGATTTTTTAGTAAGTAATTAATTAAAATTTAAATATTGCGTTAATTAGCAAATGAAATAGACTTTAAAACAAATACGTTTTAATATCATTTACATCCAATTTCACGCTTATCAAGTTCGATGCAATTAATAATTACGCTTAATTTCTTTTTTGTTATTAGTGCATTACTAGAAATTTGTTTTAGACTGGTATACTGAGGCCACTTCTTAAAGTTCTTATTCACTTACGCCACACGCAGAGGGGTTACAAGTTACAATAGTGAATAGAGGCCTCCCTTAGAGAAGTCAAGTTGGTAGATAATTGTTGAAATCTGCGTGGGCCTGCATTGAAAGCTCGGGTCTCAACTAAATTTAATTTTTTTCAACAAAACTTGTATTTAAATATCAACCGTGGTTGTATTTGAAAAGACAACATCAGGCAGGTCAATATTTTCTGTAGACAATCTCTTTATATTTTCTTGCATAAATGCACTACTAGCGGCCCCATAGCGGATTTAGTTTTCGTAAATAAGCGGCAAAAATCCTTAAAAGGTCTTACCAGATTTCAACAATTACCTACCTACTTAGCTTTTCTAAGGGAGGCATCTATTCACTATTGTAACCTCTCTGCTGGTGGCGTAAGTCAAAAAGCAGTTTAAGAAGTGGCCTCACTATAAGATTCTTGATTATTACTTTTTTGTTCTAAGGACGTTCCTAAAATTTTAGAATTAGTCCCTAGAAAAAGACTCCGGAAAATACATAAATATAGTCTGATTTACGATATTCCAAAACGACTTCTTGGCTTTACGTACGGTAAGCAGGTTTGAAAGGCAAACAAATTAAATTTAGAAAGCCACCTCAGACATTTGTTCAAAATTTTACCTTTTTTTTAAATTCTTCTAGATGTAATTTTGTACAAACGTCTAAGGTGGCTTTTTGTAAATATAATTTATGGCTTTTTCAACACGGCTTACCGTAAGTAAAGTAAATAAATCATTTCGGAATATCGTCAATCAGACATACCTATTTATCAAAATAGCAATGAAACTCTGGACTCTGGTAAAGCTTTTTATACTGTGTACTACTGTATCAATAATGATTAGACTACACCCTTGTCAAGAATAGGAGAAGCCGTTAAAATCTCGACTTTGAACCACCCCGTCAATATACACACTGGAAACTATCATCTTAGTTACTTCAATTCTACTGATAGTCTCTGTTCTTTCTTATACCCATCAGTTAATATTTATACAGCATACACAGGACACGGCTAGCCAATATTTTCATGCCAATTTTGCCTGTTCCTATTTTTGATAAGTTGTATAATATATTCTATCATCACCTATCAGACTAATAAATAAAACTATAGAAGAATTATGAAACTAGGACCAAAATTTTCTTCCAAACCCAAATAGTCCAGTCAAAATAGACATTCAACTTCGGAAAAACTCGCATAGAGCTGAAAATTGGTACAGACCTTAAAGACCTCATTATAAATGAAATGTCAAAAGTTCCCATCGATCCGACTTGTGCTAAAAATTTTATTCAAAAAATCGGTTTTTCGCAAACATCTCTCAATATTAGTCCAATCAAATTAGACAAACGGATGGCACTCGAGGAAAAACCATTCAGGAGTTTTGAAATTTGGTATGGTTGTTCGTTATAACCTGCAGTACAACATACTAAAAGTCCCGGAGGGTGGGGTGCAAGAGGGGAGAGGGGAAGCTGTTTAAAAACGACTCTTTCTATTTCGTGCAAATAACTCGCCTTCTACAGATCCTACGTTAACAACTCCTGGATAATCCGGTACTAGATGAGGTAGAATAATGATGTAATTAAAGAAGTCAGAAAACAAAAGTGGTATTGAGTTTCGTCTTCACCTATTGTAAAGAAATTAAAATTTTTTTTCGAAATTGTAACGCTTATGAGAGTGCTATTTAACTTCAAAAGCTTCTTATTCTCAGCTTGTGGAGGTACTATAAAGATTTCCTATATTACGTCTAAAAGAAAAAGGACGTAGCTAAAGATATTTTAAAGCAAAAATCGTGCCAGGTTTTGTCTTCTCCTTTCGTGAAGAGGTTAAAGAAACTTTTTTTCGAAATTGTAACATTTTGGAGAGTGCTATTTAACTTCAAAAGCTTCTTATTCACAACTTGGAGGTACTATAAAGTTTTACTCATCAAATCGCGTAGAATAAAGATTTAGTTAAAAATTTTTTAACCAAAATCTTTATCACATTTCCAAGTTGTGAATAAGAAGCTTTTGAAGATCAATAGCACTCTCATAAGTGTTACAATTTCGAAAAAAATTTTTTAAATTTCTTTACAATAGGTGAAGACGAAACCCAATACGACTTTTGTTTTCTGACTTCTTTAATTACATCATTATTCTACCTCATCTTGTACCGGATTATCCAGGAGTAGTTAACGTAGGATCTGTAGAAGGTGAGTTATTTGCACGAAACAGAAAGAGTCGCTTTTAAACAGCTCCCCCTCACCCCTCTTGCACCCCACCCTCCAGGACTTTTAGTATGTTGTACTGCAGGTTATAACGAATAACCATTCCAATTTTCAAAACTCCTGAATGGTTTTTCTTCAAATGCCATCTATTTATCTAATTTGATTGGGCTAATATTGAGAGATATTTACAAAAAACGAGTTTTCACTCTTTGTCTTTAAATAAAATTTTTAGCACAAGTGGGATCGATAGGTACTTTTGACATTTCATTTTTAATAGTGTATTTAAGGTATACACCAATTTTCAGCTCTATGCGAATTTTTCCACAGCGTCACCTCGTAAACAAATTTACTGTAACCTCTTCTCTGCTATTTCCCTTCTCTTATATTTCGAAAATAGTTACACTTATGGCAAAATTCATATAACAAAGCTTGTAGCTAATAATGTTTTCTATAACTTTTACAATAACATTCATTAACCTGCGATCTATAGGAAGCGGCAGGCGAGTTATTTGCAAGAAATAGAAAAGGTCGATTTTAAACAGCTCCCTCTTCCCGCTCTTGCTCCCCACTCTCCGGGACTTTTAGTATGTTGTACTGCCGGTTATAATAAACAAGTACATAGTACACCAATTTTCAAAACTCCTGGATGTTTTGCCCTCAAGTTCTATCCATTTATCTAATTTGACTGGATCAATATTGACAAAAATCGATTTTTCGACCTTTGTCTTTGAATAAAATTTTTAGCACAAGTCAGATCGATGGAGACTTTTGACATTTTAATTGGTTTACACCAATTTTCAGCTCTATGTAAATTTTTCCGAACTTTCCACGATTTTTTGTCAAATTTGACTGGACTAAAAATATAAAACGAATTGATGTGGTCACCCTATAGCAATCCAGTTCTTCACTGCGGACTAATCTAGGGAAATATTTTATAATTTCTTCTTTTCTGTTGTTTGAATCGGCAAGAACAACTACGATATATAAAACTAAACTGACTAAACGGTCTTTAAGGCGATGACTTTAATTTGAAACGAACGACAACTTCTTTGATTGAGGCGCGCGAGAAGTAATTCTTTTAAATGTTTACTTGCCTTCGCAAATATTAGAAATTTCGTCTTTTTTTAACAGCTTACAGTATCCACTATGAGCCCCCCTTTGACACAACAAATTTTTATGGCAAGGCAAACATTTGCATGTTTTTGGCGACTTTACAACTTTCTCTTCAATAACCTTTTCGGTTTTTCTTGGTGCACTTCTTTCTTTTTCGCTAACATTTTTGGTTTTGATCGAACTATTTTCAGTTTCTGATAATTTATTTTTGTAATTATTAAACATTATTCTCATAGCAACTTGTGCTTTTTCTATAACGTTTTCGTTTCTCTTTGGGGCACTTCTTTCATTATCAATCACATTTTCGGTTTCGATCAAACTATTTTTTCTTTCCGGTAACCTATTTTTGTAATTATTAAACATCATTCTCATAGCCACTTGTGTTTCTTTGGGAAATCTTAATTTTTCCTTTTGCGTGTAACTTTCTTCGACTTCTAAAGAAAATTTTATTTGTTAAAAATTGTCTCTATTGTTTGCTCCACAGCTCCACATTATGTATTAACGAGTTTTTTTGCGTTATAGGAAGTTAATTATTTTATTACAATAAAACTAGTTATTGGTGTTACATACATCGTAATCTGATGCCGAATCATTGTGTGCAGGCACGATTCAACTTAATTACCATTAAATATTGCATTTATTACTTATAGCATAAATAAGAAGTTAAGGAATGGCAAGTTATACCTTTTTGTTTAGCCAAAATTTTGGCCTTAATACTTTCAATTAATGAACTTTTTATACATTCTCTAGGCCTCTTCTCTTCGACGTTGTCACTTCCGCTTAATTTTAATTTTACGTCTCTCGAATTATTATTTTTCGCTCGACCGTTGTAAAGACCAAAGGAAGTCGTATTAGTCTTAATGGAATTTGAATTAGCATTTGCCTTTTCAATTCTCTTTCCTAAATTTGAAAATTCTTCGACCACTCGCAATTGATTCGTATTTTTGTGATTTATTTGGAGCTTCCTTTTGGCTAAATTAAACGGAGTTCCGTTGCGTAACATTTCTTCGGTAAAAGTTAAATTATTCATAATTTTTTTAATTAAAATTTCACGTGGTAACCTCGCTTCATAATTTTCCTCATCGTAATGACAATTAAAATCTGTAGAGTGATTCAAATTACTTTTTATAGGTTGAGGCAAGATTTTTTCTTCCATAAAATCTGTCGCTTTATGAACTGGAACTATTACGTTTTTATTACAATGGCAAATTTTGTCTTTATTAGTTTGTAAGTAATTGACTTTTTCGTGATTGATCTCGGGTTTTAAATTTTCGTCTTCCGGTCGTTGCGGACTATTTTCTTGTAAACTACCTAAATATTTCGGAATTTTATTTTCTTGGCTTTGGTTCAGAGGCTGCTGGGGAATATCCATTAGTATTTGTGTTTTTTTTAAATCTCCTAAAAGTTCCTGTGGAGAATCCTCAATCTTTCGTCGGTATGTTGGTCGAGCGGTAAAATATTCCTTCTTTCTTTTTGTTAAATACGGTATTCCGGAAAAATGCGAAAGCGAAGAGCTCTTTCTATTTTTGCCAATCAAATTTTTAGGAGATCTATTAATCGTCCCTAAGTATCTAAAATGTATTTCTGTTATTTCGGAAGTTCTTCGTATTAAACTTACGCTCTGTGATGGAACCCAGTTATAAAATTAGGGCCATTTTGAGGTCTTCTTTGGAAACAACCATTATTAAATGCCCAAGCACCCTTATTTCTGTTGTAAGACTCCATTAATTTTTAAAATTATTTGCCACGTCTAAAAACTAGAAAAAACCACATCAAATTAAAAACCCACGCTCGTCATTGCAATTAATTTGCTAAACTTCTTGCCTGTATATTACATTAATATTGATCTATACTCTTAATAATCAATCAATTTTGAAGTCGTTATTAAAATATTTACAAAACACGCATAGGTAGATTCATGGATGAAGTGGCCTACAAGTTAGTAGAAGTCTTACAGCCTTACACAAGTAAACAGCATGCTTATGTGCACTTATTCAATTCAATTACACGTACAGTTATATTGTTGAACATATGGATAATGTGTATTTAATAGAACTACTATGCAACCACCATATGCCAATTTATATTTATAGTTTTCTTTTTCAACAAAGAATATTTTTTTAAAATGGTCGCTCAAAAATTGAAAAATGGCATAAAGTATTTAGAAAACTTTGTCAAATATAAAAATCATAAACTTGCTTACTTTAAGGAATTGGCTAATTTCCTATTTATAATTTTCTTATGTCCACTAAAAAATTATATCAAAATTTTTCATAAGTTAAAGATAAATTATACATTGACACTTCAGCAATTTAAATTGACAAATTTAATAGGTGGGTAATAAAAAGTAGGTAAATTTGTAAATGATTTATGACGGGAATTAGTGATTTGTCGTACTTTAATAATTTGAATTACAATTTAATGTTTTCAGTAAAATCTTATAAAAATGTCTGTAGATGTAGGTGCCTTTCGTCCTTAAGTGCTTATTAAAGCAAAAACAAGAATATTTGGAAAAGTGCGATTACCCTGGATTCTAATTTTTCGACATCGGTGAAAAATCCTTTCAACAACTTTTTCTCGGTTGTGCCAGCCGTCGAAGAATAACTAAATATTAAATCGAATCCATTAAAACATAACTAATTGTTATAATATTCAGGATATCCGTATAAATAAGTAATTTAATTAGCTATTATAAATTAAATTACTGTTTTCGTACTTATTAGAGTGTAAACGATTAAAATTTTTAACAAGTACTTCATTAACCGCTCGTATTTAACTGTAATTAGCTACGATGTAAATCATTTTATAGCTTTGGTTACTACTTAGCGAAACAATAATTAAAATCGAACTAAAATTTTTAATTATTTCGTTTATTGGTTCAATTATTTACGTCTTAAATAATAGCGCACGTATATCTGTACGCCAACGTAAAAATTAATATTGGAAGTAAGTGCCATAACTTTCCTTCCTGGTATATCCAGCATTTGTTTGTGGAGAATGATGCGAAGAATTCATTAATTTTACGTGACTCGGGTGTTCTTTTTCTTGTATACCTCCTATATACACAGGATGCCACTGAAATTGAAGGCCGCATTTAACGGGAAGATAAAATAAAGATGCAAAACTTACGTTGTTATATCTTACTTGAGCCTTACCATTTGGAGTCAGAGCAGTGCTAAAGTTAGAACCCTTAGCGAGCCTTTCGGGCTGTAGATCGCGAGTGTTTCTTAATCTACGCCACGTATTAAAGCCTAAAGTCTCGGCCTGAATGCACGGATCTACCGGATCGGGAAAACTATCAGTAGTATGGTTATAGGTAGAAACGATCAGAAAATCTAAGCTGTCTCGAGGTATCAAGCCGCTAAAATTAAGTTATTATTATTGCTCTTGTAAAATATTACGTTAAAACAATTTTCTTATAATTTATTAAGTTTCTCACCTGTAAGGCACAAAATGAGCGTATCTTCTTACACTAGCTAAAGTCTGGTGAGCATAACATCTTTCGAAGGGACTCAAACCCTTATACCAAGTACCCCCTTTAGCAGTTGAACTAACTACCGGAAAAGGTTTAGTAATCACACCTTCTGTACTCACATAAGGAAGACACGCTCTATTCCTAATACGCTTAATCATTTTGACGAATAAAAATAATTTGGAAAAGTTATAAGAAAAGAAATTAAAGGAATACTATCGTTGAATGCCAAAAAAGTAGACAATTAAAAATACTGAAATGTTTGGGTTGCTAAGAGACATTAAATTAATTAGTTCTGTCTAGGTTTGTCAAATTATTGATTAACAAAATTTTTGGTACCTAAATTTAATATTATATTAAACATGGATATTTATGATGAGGAATTTTATAGAAATATGTTGCTAGCAAAAGGCTTAATCGCCAAGGTTAGCAGGAAAAAGGGTGCGTTTTTGCCTATTTGATTTAGTAATTAATTTTTTAATCGGAATATATTCAATTTTCGACGATTAACTAAATTACAAAGTTACCGTTCTTTTGCACTTGGTTATGCAACCCATCTTACAACAATGTCTTTTTTAGTCAACAGAAATTGTTAAGATTTAGCACTTTCTTCCATAGTGTTCTCTGGAAGATAAATGCACTTAGTATATTTTAGGCCTCGTTTTCACATGCGGGAAAACTTCCAAAAGACTTTCTAGTTTTCTCGCACATAACAGTCGAGTTTACATTAGCTAGTTTGTATCTAACAGACCTTTCTGATTTCTCGCATGTAAAAACGAAGCCTAGAGATGGTTATAGCATAAAGTAACCAATAATTAATTACTCTATGGTTATAGTAAAATACGTACAGAAAATGCAAAACACAAATTAATTGTAAAGCTACTTTTATTTTTAATATTAAACTCATCAAAAATTTAAAATTAACTACCTACAACTTAATAAGTTTTGTAGTACTCAAAACTTACAAGTCTCGTAATTTTTTTTAACTCCATACAGCTTGAACTATATTATATACATATAAAATATATAAAATTTCAAGCTTAAATTAATTAATGTTATATACAAAACCTAAAAGTATCTTAATTTTAGACAGAGAAATATGCACTAAATGGATATCTAAACTTTGCGCGCTTAGATCGCACGATCCAATTGTAAAAAAAAATAGAAATCATTTCTTCAAGTACATGTTGAAAATTTTACACAAAGGGGTGAACGAAAAACAATCTGGTCATCTTGGATATCCACAATTTGATGATAAGGTAAGAATCTAAAAGCAACAAAAACAAACTAATTAAAATCCTTTCAGTTGGGTGCAGAAGGAGTATGGGCTCAGGATAAAGGATTTACGAGTCGCTGGTCACCAGATAGAAAAACTTATGTAGCTGCTAAACCACTACCGGGAAAGGGTGCTTTAGTTTACATGGCAGTGTCAAAAGATCCATCTTTAGGATGGGAACATCCACCGAGGAAACAAAAATAAATTTGATTTGTAAAATGACCCTTTTAAAAATGTTTACGTACCTTAAAATATTAAATCAGTTTTGGGATAACTTAACGCCTCTTTCGGCCTGGATTACCAGATCCTTTTCTTTGTCCCTTGCCGCCTGCTGGTTTCTTTCCACTTTTAAAATTACTCGTTCGACCTTTCCCCCTTTTTCCGGCTTTAGGTTTTGTATTTTTCTTTTCTTCGGACCTTCTAATCGATCGAAAAAAAATTATTAAAAAGAAAGAACCTAAGTTTCGATAACAACTTACTCGATTTGTTCATTATGTATATGTTTAGCAACTGCTTTTTCCATATTAATTTTAGGTCTCTTGTTAAGAACCGAATCCATTATATCCAAATTATTTTTGCGCTCTTGTTCAGTAGAAACAAGAGGCAATTTTCGTTTTCTAGAAGCTCCTGGAATAAGTTCGGTAACGCCGCGTGCTTCCTTCTCCTTAGGCAATTTATCTTGAAATTTACCCAAACTGGCAGTCGAAGACCTAGCAACGGTTATTGCAGCTGCCAACTACAAAAACGCGCGTTAAAGTTAATCACACATTTATAATTATAAAACTTACTTCTTTGGCAGTTGCAGTATCTGGATTAGGTAAACCGACTCTCGGAACTTTAACGTTCTTACTTTTTGCGACGTTTCGTAACCTTTGCAACTCGTTTTTGGACACACGTTCGTCTTTACCTAGTTTCCTTTTGGTAAATTGATCTTCCATAGGATCCGAATTCTGTGGCACTTCCAACACCCAATCTTTTTCTCTTTCCAAAGCTGCCTTTTTGTAGCCATATAAAGGTACCCATTTCTTCAATTGTTCGTCCCAAGATAATTTGCTCTTCTTTTTCTTTTGAATGCCTTTTAATTTTGCAAATTCTTCCCATTTAGTTAAAGGTCTAGGTTTAGGAACACGTTTACTTCGCGGTAAAATAAATGTTGGGCACGGTAAGCACACTACTATTGCTTCTTCTTCTTGCTTTGTAGGTAAATCCCACAGCTTATTATACAATAATTGAACATTCTCTCTAGTTAAACTTCGTAAGTAATCATCAGAAGCTTTACTGCTGGTAAAATAATAAGTTTTATTAAAAATGTGTCCAAAGGTTATGTTTACTCACCTTAATAATTTTGCATCTAATTCGTTATTATCGTTCGCTAATAGAGATCCTAAATCATATTGTAATTCCAAATTTTTATTTACATGTATTGTAGGATATTTCTCGGCATCGTTTGTAGCTTTTTCTAAAATTTTCGATACCACATCCATTTTGGTTAGTCGATTAGTTAGAGTTAGCTTTTTGATGTGGTTCGTAACATAACCATACTTTCTGACATCAGCACATCAGCTTACGACACGTGCAGTAGGAAGTTGGTTAAGATTATAAAAATAAAATCCCTAAATCAGTAACTTTTATTTTTAATTATTTTATCTTTATCCGAATAATCCGAACCAAAATGACCAATACAATAATAATTATTATTAATAAGAATCAAATTTTTATTTAAAATAGATATTAATAAGAATCAAGTTTTTATTTAAAATAGATATTAACAACTTAATTTTTTAAGAAGAATTCGTGCGCCCGAACTTGTTTGCTCTTTTAATAAATTTAAGTGCTTTTGCATTAACACAATCATTTCTTTTTGAACTTCTTCCTTCGAATTCTCAAAAATTGCAACTAAAAGAAAACACCCACGATTTAACTTCAACCACGATTTCAACTAGAAAAAAATAACTCGAATTAAAATGATATAAGTTTACCTAAGAGCGTGCTTACCGTTTCTGGTAAAAGAGAATTTAAAATTATCTTTCCAAATGATAAATCTAACAGCTTATCTAGTTGAATCAATTTCTTTAAGATCATATGTAATCCAGAATGCTCGATGGCACTCACTTCTTTTTCTTCGTCTTTGATTTTCCAATTTGAATCGATCACTACTTTCGAGATTGCTTCTAAAGCTTCTAAAGTTTCATCGGTACATCCCGACTTGAAAATTGCCAATGTTATAACTGCAATTGATGAAGTCGACAACCAAAAACTAGCATCGGATATGACGAGCTTTAATAAATTGGAACGTGTATAACTAAGAATCTCGCTCCTGCGAATGCTCGGAGATTTTTTACTTGTTGATCCTTCATAACCACTTTTAAGTTCTGCAATAAAAATGGGGTGAAAATGTGTTGATTCTGCAGGGGCCAACAACCAAAGAACCACCTAAAAATTACCACATCAAAATTAATGAACTCGCCAACTACAAAAAATTTACCTTTCGACCCCATTCGTTCATAACTAAGTCTTGTACATTTTCTACAAGTTGACTTATTATAATTTTATTTAGCAGGACGGTGTCATCTACCGAATCTAATAAAGCTATGATTGTTGCATGCCCATATTCGTGTTTTGATAATTCGATGACATGTTCTTTGATAGCTTTCATAATAATCTGTAAAAATTCGATAAGTTTTCTTTATTAAAATAAAATTTTATTTCACCTTTTTATCCTTGTTGTTTCCTTGCCAAATACATTTCATGGCAACACGAACCCCATCCTTGCTATTACTAACGATCACTACATGAGGTGCGAGCTGACTAATCATCTCACTTCGATCACCTTCAGTACATTCCGACAAGAATTGATTTAGAACCGACTGTATTAAACCAGAATCTAGCAAATCTTTGTTTAACACTCTCGACAAGTTAGCTTTAGTTGAACTTAATGCAGCCATTTTCATGCTAGTGCTGTTTTTATAAACATCCCTCAAATGTTTAATTTCGGGATCTTTCGACTGTTTGTACATATCTCCAAAAAATTCTTGAACTAGGTTTTGCTTCTGCAGAGGAGAAGCAAACGTCGAATATGCATATTCAAATATGGCTGCACTAACTACATGACTGGATAATTTAACGGCACTTCCATACATAGCATTAATAGCATCTGAACGTATCTCGGCATTTCCATACTTAAGTAAACTTTTTAAACAGTAACGTGCATACTTTGATTGCAGCATTTCGGCCGACATGTTTACTAGTTCTTTAGCAACTTCCTTCCTGATTTTTTCGGGTGCAAATTTAAGTAAAAACTGTACTATGCGGGCTACATCGTGAGATAAAACAACTTTTGAATAATGACCGCTTAATAAACCGTGTAATTTAAGAACCAATTGCTCACGCTCATTTTTACCGCCTTTTAAGTCTTTTCTTCTTAAGCTTTCGGCTAGTTGTTTTGCTTCCACGGTTATCTCGTACAAATCTTTAGCCTTTTTCCTTTTTAACTTAAGTTCTTTTTTTTGTTTTTTAAATTCATTCCAATCTTGTTCACCTGGAGGATCACTAATATTTGCAGCGGTTTTGCTAAATTCTTTTTTCTTATAATTTGGTTTACTGTTTTGCTTGGAGTTTTGAGCCCATCTGACTTTTTTTGAATTTGCATCTAAAACCTCTGAATCGTATTTTTTAATTTTTGCTAATGGTGCCTGCGTGTTGTTATCTTGTAGTCGTTTTACTTTTCCTGTCATTTTAAACAATTTTGGCTTATAACTACACACGTGTACAAACCAAAACAAACAGCAATGTCCAGAAATGAAAAGTTAAAACTGAGGTTATGTACAATGCAATATGTGAGCGTGAGCTGATTAAACAGGGTTGCCAATCGTCAACACCTAAGCAACCTACCTAGGCTGGCCCCGAGAGGAAAAGAAGCAACCAAACACAGTTCCACGGAACATTAGTAAACTTAAATTAGTTAATTTAAACGTAAATTAGTTCCCTCGTTCCCAGCAAACTGCAAAGAATTATATGAATTATAATTTGATATTACAATGTTCTGTGCAAACACTTTCATTGAACTTGATCTGTACATTTGCTGTACTTATACCTACATAAAATACAATACTACGGACTGCCTATATTTATTTTAGGCTTAAAAGTATATCATGTTACTTTTGAAAGGTCAAAAAGACACGTTCATAATCTGTAGTCTGCTTGACCCAACTCTCCTTTTGACTGGTATTAAATGTGCCAAAGCAGTGTTTCTCTAATGCGCTTTAAACTGAATGCATATTTTAAATTGTTACTACTCTTCAGAAGAAACGCTACAATACTAAATCATCAATCAAAAAGCAAATTATTGCGAGTCAATTTATTCGGTAAAAATCAAGTTTTAATCGTGTTTCTCGTTCTTTTCAAAGTTTTATACACATCCATGACTTCTTTTTGTTGAATTTCTAACTGCTTTCGTATATTGACAGGCAATTTTTTCCTTTTTACAGTTTTATCAATTTTCTCTTGTTTATTTTTTTGATTTTTTTCAGGTGTCTCACTAGTGTCACCAAGATTTTTTAAAATTAAGTCTCTATTTCCAGGCTAAAAAATGCGCATGAGAAGAATTTCAATTAAAAAACTCAATCTATTAACCTTGGATGGCTTTTTCCTATCCGAAATTTTTTTGGGAATGTTCAAAGAAGGAGGTTCGTGAGCTACTTCACCAAACTGAATATTTTCGCGTTCCTCAAAATCCTTAACTGACTCGGTTTCTTTAGCTTTCTTTTGTTTCTTATTTCGCTTAACTTTGATCGCTTCAACATCCTTCTGCTTAAATTGTTCTTGTTTTTTCTTTTTATTTCCAAATTTTGAATTAGACGATTCCACTTCTACGTCAGTAACTAACTTTTCGATCTGTCAAACTAAAGGTTGATAAAATTTTAATTAAAGAAATACAGGTTTACCTCTCCAGTAATAAAGTTACGTTCCACCTTAACCTTGTATTTATCTTCAAATTTTTTTTCATCTAGAACTTTCTTTGTCATTTTATGAACTTTTGATAAAAACGCTTTATCTGTCTCAAATTTTCCTTGTGAAATTTTAACTCCTAGACTATTGAAAACGGCACTTGCTTGTTTGTTTTTATTCTTTTTCTTTTTCGCCTTTTGTATCGATTGTGAAGACTTCATTAATACGGCAAGACGTGATACGCTTTTTGGTACTGGTTGATCATCATTATTTTTTGGCGGATCATTAATTTTATTGCTTATACTGTAAATTTATAAAATATTTGTTAGAATAGGAATATTACCACATTTTTTGACTCACCTTTCCAAACGTTTTAGTTTTTGTTTTTCTGGGTCTTTAATACCTCGATGCTTTTGAGCAGGAATTTTAACCATTGCAAATTCTTTAAACTTTTGAATAACTTATAAAAATCTCGTTAAAGATTCACAATAAATGAGAAACCTACAAAAATTAGGCTATGTGTTACGTTTATGTAGTTGGTTATGTTTATGTTACATGAATTATATACAGGATGCTTTCAAAAACATCTAATCGAATTTAAGAATTTGAGCACTTACGTAAAATCTGTGGAATTTTATAGCAAAAAATTACGATAACCAGGTATTCACTCTATGATTTTTGAACTAATTGAATTTGTAACTTTTTTAATAATCTGTTAGGTTAGTGAGACAGCCCATATTTTTCAGTCAAAACTACGGCATTTATTACAATTTACAACTGTTACCTCGACAACCAAAAGCCACCAGATTGCATAACATGATAACATAAATAAAGAAGTAATAATAATAATTGTAATAAGAACCGATCGTTAGAAGTTAGAAGAAAATTGAACCACAAATAGACCTGGATTCTGGATCCACGATCTAGATTCTGGACCTACGATCTGGATCTGGATTTCGGATTATTTAGGGAGGGAGAGCTAGCTCCCGGCACTAGGGTCGGGCCCATTGTACTGCTTCCCCGGACCCATCAGATCTCGAACCATCCTACTTGTAGAATAAAAATAAACTCCAGATTTCTGCCGGGATGGGTGACATCCCGGCCACCCGTAGAGCAATGTAGAGCCAGAAGCCCTCCAACACGGATCTTCTTGTCGACGTTAGAGCTGGACAGTGGCAAAGCACGTGTTCAACTGTCACAATTGTCAAATTCTCATCCTTCGGTTTTTTGAAGTGATACTTTTTGCTCACTTGGTCCCCTCACCAAAATTTCTAACCTCACTTCCATACTTCCGGAAACAAAAACTAAGGTTATAAGATGAGTTAGGATTATGTAAAAGTTGAAAGAAAATCTTAAATCTATAAAAAGTTATGGTTTCAACCTTGTACTACCGTAAGTTATTTATTTTGGTAGCTAAGTGCCGACTATAATATTAATAAATTAGGAAAATTCAGACAAATTATACCAAATAGTAATTTAATTCGTCGACATTTAAGCCAGAACAACAAAAATAATAAGAAGCCAAAAGAAGTAGCGGACGAAATCTTGAATCGTTCGTTATCGGAAGTCGAGAAAAACTCTAAACTTCCAGAGAAATCACTCGAAGTTGCCAAAGACATTGTGAAGGAATTTCCCGAAGTACCAACTACATGTTGTATGTCGGGTTGTGCAAACTGCGTTTGGATAGATTATGCCGAAAACATGAGTAACTATTTCCAAGATGGAGGGGAAAGAGCCGAGCAAGAAATTACAAATAGAATTGAAGATTCAAATCTTAGGGCGTTTCTGTTACATGAACTACGGATGAAGAAATTAAAAAGTTGACGTGTAATGTAAATAAGTAGTTAAAAGCTAGAAAACCGTACTTGTTTAATAAAGAGGATATTTACAACTAATATCCAAATATTTAAATAACTACAGGAATTAACAAGTTCAATAATAGTGATTCTCAGTTGACGATCGTAAAATTCGAGCACCATCGCTTGGCATGCAACTGTAAAACGTAGCTTTCCCTTTATAGTTCCTCTTCAAATGACTAATAACGTCTTCGACGGCATGATTATAAACCTATAAGGTACGTAACGTTTATATGTTAGCTTCGTAAAGTGCTTTTTAAATTACCATGGTAACCGTGCAACCACCAAAACCTCCTCCAGTCATGCGGCTACCTAAAACTCCTTCGACTTCCAAAGCAAGTTCGACGAGCAGATCTATTTCTCTACAAGATACTTCAAATTCGTCTCTTAAAGACTGGTGACTTTCCGTCATCAATTTCCCAAATTTAACGTAATTTTGTTCTTTCAATGCTTCAGCAGCCTCGACCGTACGAGCTATTTCGCTTATGACATGTTTGGCACGCTTGATTAAATTTTTGTCGGTATTTATTTTTTCCAAATCTAGGATACAAACGACCTCTCACAATGTTTATAGTTTGCTACCGAAAAAATGCTTACACTTAATATCGTCCAAGTTAGCATCACGAAGACTTATTTTTTTAAGTAATAAAGCAGCTTGTTGGCATTGGTTTCTTCTCTCTGCATATGCTCCGTCCACAAGACTGTGTTTAACATTAGAATTTGTGACTAGAATTGTAATGTTGGAATCTTCTAACGGAATGTGCGTCGATACCAAAGATCTAATAAAAATAAATATTAGAGCTCGATAAGTTGGAGAATCCACGTCAAACGTACGAGATTAAAAAATGTTTATTTTTATCTCTCGTATAACGTAATGCACGCTACAAAAATGTTAGTGGAATCGTACATTTTGCGATAGCTACATTTTTGCATCGGAGCATCAGAGGCCATCATTTGCATAATTTAAGTGTTAGAGGTTATCGATCGCTAATTATCTCTAGACCATTACAAGTTAATTTTAATTTGGTTTGTGTCAACTTGTAATCGTAAAGTTATTCTTACCTACAATCGATTAATAGAGCATTGTTCTTTTTACCCATTACAGATATAAATTGATCCATGATCCCACAAGGCGTACCTGCATATTTATGTTCGGCCTTTTGACACGCTATCGCTTTATCTTTAGGTCTAAAAGTATAAGTTAGGAATTATTTATGGAAAGAAAAAACTTACAAAACGTTATTAGGCCCATTAAGAGCGTCAAAAAATGTGTAAGTTGCCACTTCTAAAGATGCACTACTGGAAACTCCTCCTCCTACTGGAACACTAGTCACGGCCACCGCTTGAAATGTAGGAGCAGTCCCGATATAATTTACAATCACCCCTTTAACATAATTGGCCCATTTTGGTTTACCCGGCTGACAGTAACATATCAGAGCTCTTTTATCCGGCATTTCGATAGTTGCCGTTTTAGGCAAATCGACATCTTTATTTGTGGTGATCATTTTCGATTCGTATCCTTTTATCTTACTACCGACGATTACGGTAACCATCGGTAGTGCCTGCAAAATATAAACAAAGTATTATAATTAACTAGTGTGCAGAAACAAAGGAGTTACCATAGGCAAAACATATCCATCGTTATAATCGGTATGTTCTCCAATTAAATTTACCCTGCCGGGTGCACAAACGGCAACATCCGGATCATTTCCAAATTCTTCTTTATATACTTTTTGTGCCTCTTCTACTAAACTTTCTATAGTAGGAATATTTTGTGCCATGATAAACGTTTAATGAAATAAATTGTAATATGATCAATTTATCGTTGGAAAGTTGACCTCTCTACTGTTTTATTTTAATATTGGAAGATTTAATAATCCACCAACATAAATCATATATCTGTTATACGTTATACGTGATAATGTGATGCAAGCAGTAGCAAGGGGATAATTGGTGTAGGCGATAATACTGATAAGAACTAGTAAATACATCGTTAAAATTCGATTAAACGCTATTTAACCAATTGTAATGGCAGTTAGCGACCCCTTAATAAAAAAATTAAAAGGTAAATAGAAATCTTAGGAAGATACATCTTTTTGACCGTCGTATTTGAGGTTAAGCTTTTAAAATTTTGAACTTGTTGTTTTTTTGATTATCTATAGCTTTTTAAAAGGTCAAAAATCAAATAAATATGTGATTTTTATGTTTAGAACGTTTAGCAGGCGCTCAAATAATCTGCAATATACTATGTTTAAGATTTAGGAGCTAGAACATTTTTGAGTTATCAAAGTCTTTTATTTGGAAATATATTTATATTTAATTTAGGAATCAAGGTTTATAGTTAGAGATTATATTCGTGACTCGAGATTTGCAAAGTAGATTACTCGTATCGTTTCTGATAAGTTTGTTTTTTGTAAGATATATATTTGAGGTTACGTTTTTTTAAGCACTCCATAAGTGTAATTTTAGCTATTATCGGGTTTAAGTGACTGGTATACATTATTTTATTACTTATCAAAATGGTAAATAAATAAAGCTTAGCGTTTAATATCATATTTACAAAATTGGGGTTATGAACTTTAAAATTTTAAAACATTCTAGGAAACGTTTTGAAGTTTCTCGAAGCTTCTAACACTATAGTAGATAGTAATGCAAACTTACTGTCATTTTGTCAAAATATTGAAAAAATTTTCCTTACTGGTATAGTACCGTTACACTATGTATTCGGAATTACCAAATCTCAAGATCCGTGGGTTTGGTTAGAAGACATATCTCAAATCAAGGACGACGTAATTACTTTTAGTTATACCAATGCAGTAGAAGATGTTAAACGTTATGGTGGCACTTTAAATAATGTCGGCAAGTTGCGTTTATTAATAAGAAACTGTTTGGCTTCTAAATCTCTTAACGTACCTATAGAATATATCGTAAGCATTACTAGAGAATATCTCAATTTTGACCATTTAAGATTTTGTTTTTTAGATCAAGTATAAGAGATACACATTGTACAACAAACATTCAATTTTGGGAGATGAGATTCTAGTCGAAATATTTTTGTCCATCTTATTACAGTGTACAAAGTTTAATTTTAAATTAGATTTGACGAATGTATCATTTTTAAGTGAAACTTGGGCATTGCCAGAAAAACTCGAGGTAGAATTGGTTCCATGCGTCAACTTGGGTATAAGCGTCAGTTTCGTGGGTGAAAAAGCAATTATTGTGAACATTAAATCTAATAGCGTCATATCGGAAAATGTCAGTAACGCCCTGCAGCAGTGACGGGTTAGTTCGTAATAGATTATTTTTAGCCAAATATTCAAGTTGGGGATGTGTTGGATAATTTGAATGGCAATCACATTTGTTTAGCAACAAAAGGAAAATTAAATGAACTTGTCAGAAATTCAAAGGGGCGACCGATTACTATACAAATAATCAAGGCAAGATTTAGTAGTACCAATCAAGTATATCGGCCGATTATGGATTTGCTAAAGAAAATAAACATCGAGCCAGAAGTATTGAAACAAAATTTAAATTCTACTCGAGATTTACTTATTCAGAAGAATTCGAGGTACAATTCTTAAAGTTTTTTTATTTATTTTACTTTGAAGTGTTGTTTTAGTACTGGTTTTAAAGTTACTTATGTAGGTTCCGTAAATGTGGGTAAACAAGGCGATGTTAAACAAATAGATAAAGCCGCTAAGATACTTCTATCATTTCCGAACATTCCATCTTCCAATAAGTCACAACTGAAACATTTGAAACTTGTAGTGGCTTTTGAAGTTGGCGAAATAGGTGTGAGAGTAATAGAAAGTAAAACTTGCGATGTAAGTTTTATGGCAGTTTTGCAAATTTTGTAGCATCGACAGGACAGGGCTTAAATTTGAACCAGCTTTGCGTTTTGAAATGTTTACATTTTTTTCAAAGATAGTCGAGTAACTTTAATTTAATTGAGTTTGTGCCTTGTAGATGAAATTCTTCTTTTAGATTCTTCTGAAGCATTCGTATATGGAAATTTCTTCTTGTGGATCTGTTACGTGCATGCCGCATTATTTTGCATATATTGCGGGGTATGTCGACAGTTGCGTTTGTAGTTTTATCGTAATAATAATAATCGTGAATCCTTTTTTTTAGTAACGAATGCTGTGATCGAGCTACAGAGTTTGTTTGTTATCTGTTTTGTAATAAAAATTATGACCAAGTGTATAATATATTACAGGGCATAGGTATAACAATGTTCAAGTTCGTATTTTACATATTTAATGGTTTATTATTGTAGGACAAGGATTTCGTAGAACCCATTATGTGGTTTAGTTAATTTGATAGTGAATGTAAATTGGCGCAAACAGAAATTATAGTACATTTAAAAATAGAAAATAAACTATTAAGATATTGCTTTTTAATGATAGAGACCACGTTTTAACTTTTCTTAGGATTTTTTTAAGGTTTTAGAAATTCAAATATAATAAATATAAACCCTTTCGAGTCGCCATGGGTAAGGTAACTTAATATTAAATTAAGTAATTGCCGGTATTATCTAAAATATATTTTTATGTGACATATTTACATTTTTTATAAAGATTTAAGTGGGCCCTTCCTTGGGATTTACCTCACTACCGCCATTGCAAGTACTTTGAATACTGCTCTGCCCAGATAAACTAGATAAAAGATTGCTTTGTGAATCACAAATTTCTATAAACTCCTCTGCTATTATTCGATCCAGTCCTGTGTAGCTGTTGATCACTTCTTCGGTTGTTATTTGTCTTTTTCTTGGTGTCTGTTTTGATGGTTTTTGTTTCATAGAAATAACTTTTTGTGTACCGTGATCGTTGGATCGACGTTTTCTATGAGAGTAATGTTTTGCCTAAAGAAATAAAATTAGATTAGAGCTGTTTTATTTTTATCGTGAGATGGTTTGTGGTAAGTAGTGGTAGCAAAAGCTACAAATTTCTATAAGGAATTATTTTAGGTCTATTATTCATTCCAATAATGCACCGAGAATCGAACATAATTATACAATCACGCCAATTATGTAGCTAAATTGTTATCTGTACTTGCTACGATTACAATACTTTGTTGTAAAAACCAAAATCTATTCATAGGGATAACAATAATATGAATGACTCACTGCTACAGCAAATTATTTGGCGGGATAATGTTTCTACTGTAAAATTAATTATAATAACTATTACCATCTTTGTTTGTGAGTGTGGCCAAATTTTCGGCGAAGGTATCGAACCTAGGGGCGCAGGTATTAATGGATAACCCATAAGTGGTGGTAGAAGGCGCGTGATTGGAGCTATCGGCATAACTGTCGGATGCTACAAAAAGAACAAAAGGAAGTAATTTATTAGACCATAAAGTGTAATTAAAGCTTAATCCGGTAAACATTAAATTATTTCTTGTATATTTGCAAGGTCCTTTACACCTGTGGAAAGTGTGTCAGATGGAAAGTGACCACCAGTATACGCGCTTCTAATAAGGTGCGGCGTGTTTTGTCCGAGTCGCGTTAAATACATAAATTTAATGAAAGAAAAAGCCATAATTCCGAACGAACTTAGTTGAAAGAATTTTAGCTGCGAGATTTAATAAATTTCGCGTACTTGAAGACGAATGAAAAATATTTATGCATTAATGACGCTGTTAATATTAATGAACCGTAATCGGGACATGAAGAGTTTATTTCTTTATAAGCACTTAATTTTTGAATTAAAAAGAGTAATTTTGAGCAAAACGAAGTAGGTAGGTACCTATTATTAAATAATCGAAACGAAGTTAGAATTAGTCGTTTTTAAAAGTGCTCTTAAGACGTGAAAGTTCAAAAGCTGAATTGCGCCGACTTTATAGATATTTTATCTTTATGAAGACAGGAAAAATAAGTTTTTGGTAATGGACAATACAAGATTTTCCCCTACTAATACTGTACCGACCTAATACTTTCAATTTAGAGCTTTTTTAAGTTTTTCTAAATAAGTCAATAAATTCGGTAGAAAACACAATTTTTACTCAATAAATAAGCATCAATTTCTCCATTAATCAAAATAACAAAATTATTGCAGACATTAATTTGACAACTTTCACCTTTCTATTTATACTTTTAAGTTAGAGATTGAAAATTATTCGATTATTTAAATTTAATGGACCGTTATTTCTTGTCACATAACATAACTGCGATGGAATTTAAAAATCAATTTCTTAAATTTATTTTTCTAATAAGAAAAGTAATTCGCTTCAACAAAAACAATTTACTGTTCTGTTATTCACTTCTTAATAACTAACAATAAGTATTCTTTTTAGTGTAAATTAGCCTTGTTTATAATTTCTAGTTAATAGGTTTACAATTGGATAATTACATACAAAACTAATTGTAGAGTACAAAACATTTTGTCTGGAGGAAATCTTATAGAAAGCGTAAAACTTGCCTAATTAATTTAAGAATCTTTTATCGTTAATTAACGTTACCGAAGCGTTTATAAGTTAATCGCAGTAATGTTTAGCCTCTTAGTTTAATTCTAACAGGGATGTAATTAAAATTTGATTTTTAAAGAAGCGGATCTAAAATTCTATTAATGGCCTTTGACTTTTAATTTCGATAGAATTTTGTCGTTTTAAAGGTCATCAAAACTAGGAAATAAATCTTAATAACGAGTAGCTTATACGTTATAAGTTTTGTGGTTTTTAAGTAAATTTTGGAAAATCTCGAGACTCGAGAGAAGTTTAAAGACTTACCCTATTTCGGCGATCGATGGTGCTCGGAGGTGCTACTACATACATAGGAGGTGGAGTTCCAGCTTGAAAGTGGTGTTTTCCAAGCCAGGAATTTAGTAAAATTTCCTTGGTGTTTACTATTTGTTGCTCACTAACGTTGGATTGCTTATCGAAACAGGGGCATACGGTTTTTGAGCATTTGTACGATATTATTATGGCACAGAGACATTCGAGTCCCGATACTATTATTAATCCAACGTTCGATAATAAAACCATCGAATTTCCATCAATTGCCTGAAAATACGCCAACCCGTTAAACCGAACAGTCCTTTTACGCTCATTTAAAATTTTATGAGAGCGTTAATTAATGTGACGTTTCCTTTCAAAGACATCAGGAATTTTTGTCGATTTTATACTTGCAATGTGATGTGATAAGGTCATAATTTGAAGAACCTGCTATTCAAATATTTTAAGGCCAACTTCTCTTTTACGTTTACGATTCTGACGGCACTGTGATTTAATTAAGTAACAAAGAAATTTGTATTTAAAATTATAGATTATAGCGGAGGTCTCCAATTCTATTTGGATGGATAATAATCGAGATCAAATCTTATTTTACCTTTCTCTCTTCTTCAGTTTGGTTTTCCTTATCCATGTCTCGAGCAAGTCCGATGCTCGCTATTACCAGAACCAGTTGAGAAGTAGCGATGCTGATAAGGGTAAAAGCTAAAAAAATTGTGTTCACTAGTTTTTGTCCACCGTTACTCGAAGGGCTCTTCTTTTTTGAGCTTGCTATCAAGCCCGCTATTCCACTCGCAAACGCAAAGCTGCTTCCCCATAAACCAGCACCTAACTGCAATTGAATAAGTTATTACGAAATAGTGGAAACATCCTTAAAGCCTTTTCAATAATTTTCCTTTTACGTTAATTAAATTCGCACACTACTCGATTTTTTACTCTCACTAAAAGAAATCTATTTGCAAACGATCGTAAGCTTTCACTTTTTTTCCAATTTAATTTGATTATTGAACTTTTTCTCACGTATAAAAGGCACGAATTAATATTAAATAATAATTGTCGTAAACTTTAATTGAATAGAATAAAATTACCTGGGCTAATTCAGATTTGTTGATAATTACTAATATACCGAAAGTAGCCATAAGGAAGCCGAATAATATTTGTATCGCTCCCAAACACGCGGGAGAAATTTTTACATTTTTAACGTATTTTAGTTTATTGTAAATTAATTGATTATAATCTCGTTTCGAATTTGAGACGTTAATTAAGGGTTGTTGTGATAAAACTGTCGAAATGGTGCTTTGATTTTGCGGTTGTGGAGTGATGTTGGTATCGGGAACGATATCGGAAGTCATTTTTGTTTTAATTTAATGTAAAGTTCATGATGAATAGGCACAGGTACACACAAAAACACTAAATTCGCACATCGTTTTATTTTTTCTCACGGTGTAACTTAAATTAAATAATTTATTAAAAAAATAATTGTAACTATACGATCCATCGCGAGTTCGCGTAAAACTGTCTTGCTAAATCTTTAACTTTAAAAGTTATAGGTGCTTAGAGTCAGATTTTCCGAACTGGTGAAAGCTAAAATATAGAAACGTATACCTAATAATGGGGACATTGATACATTTCATCGCTCTTATAGTAGCAGATTGTGTGTAAATTCCAAATTTAAGATAATTGGAAGAAATTCGATTTTTTTAAATTATTAAATTCGACTTTTTATGTAAAAACATTCTTCAAATGAAGGGTTCTTACCGCAGCGGGAAAATAGAATAAATTTAAGTTGTAACCCAAGTATTTTTAAATTATTTATTACCCATGAAATTAAAAATACCATGTGCGGTGTGCGAATCGTTAAATAATAATACGGCATGATCTGGAACAAATTAGGGAAAAGGTGAATTATTGCGAGTGAACACTATGCCCTATATTATAGGAAATGAGAAGTGCTTTTCCAAAAATCTCACTTTTCTTCCGCTGGCTGGTGGGGACACCAGCCTTTGTACGCTATTGTGCGATGAAATGAGATTTGAAATTGCGAATTGTTTATTGATTAATTTTATTTTTGATATTTTTTTAGATAAGTGTTTATAGGCTTGATTTCTCATTGCGTTACTCGTTCGCAAACTTTCTGTAAATTAATCTGACTGAAGTTTGTGTTTATGGCTTAACAAGTTCGAAAGCCCACCCCTGCATTAACTTTCTAGATGTTGCTAAGCAATCGTAACTCGAAACAAACGGATATTGCTGTCATGTTGGCATTTTTGGTTAAAACTCTATATAGTGACAATATCAATAATGTCTTACGTAGAAATAAGAAGTATGTTATTTTTATAAAAGTGAATTGCTTTAAACCCATTTATTTTGCAATTAGATGTTATAGAGATGCTTCGTGCTCTTGGTTACCCCAACTTAATATCTATGGAAAGTTTTCGAACACCAAATTTTCCTCTAGTGGCTAACTTATTAGTTTGGTTGGCAAAAAAATTGGACTCCGATGCGGATATTCCTCTCGAGATTGATAATGAAAATGAAAGAACGAGTTTAATGAGAAATATTGCGCAATTTATGTTAAGTGCCAAAACTAGCGGAAGGGAAGTAACTAATTTTATAATTTACGTTTTTACACTTATAGGTTTTAAAGGCCAACATTAAGTTGAACACGAAACGGCTTTACCAAGCAGATGGATATGCCGTTAAAGAACTATTAAAAATTACCACTTTACTGTACAATGCCTTGCAGGAAAATATTTTTGAAATTGACGACGAATTTCGAAGCGAAAGCGAGATTACAGCGAGGAACTTCGACATTTCAGATAAAGTAATATTTCGCAAAAGAAAACTTTTAACTTTTTAAATAAATTATTCTGTGTAGATAAATGATTTAAAACAATCCCGACAACTTGCAAGCGAAATAACGTCAACAGGAGCAAAATTATACGACATGCTAGGAAAGGAAGTAGATTTAAGAGTAGGTGAAAAATTTGTATTATTTTACTAAGTACTTACACGTAGTTATTATCAGTTATAACTTATTTAATATTTCTGTTTATTAAGATGTTAAGGCACATTAGTGCTGGCCGTCAATTTGAAGTAAATGAAGTTGAAAGTGGAATTAAAAGTGCGATCGACGGCATCAAAAAAGAACTGAGCGAAACCAAACAACTTATCGAAAACGTTTCGTCTTCAGAAAGCAACTTGGATGCTAAAATAGAAAGAAGAAATATCGAAATTGAGCGTTACTCTAAACGTTTGCAAACGCTAAAAAAAGTACGGTATGTATAGAAAAGTATGCGAAAGTATTCCTGTAAATAAAGAAAAAAATTTTTAGGCCAGCATTTTTAGAAGAATTCAAAGAGCTCGAAATCGAACTGGAGAAGCTTTTTGTTCGGTACGCCTTAAGGGTGCGCACTTTAAATCATCTCGAAGCAATGGTCGATAATGCGGAGAGGTTTTATTTAGAAAAGCAGCAGCTTGCTTCTGCAACCAAAAAGAACATGATGGAAACCGTACCTCTCGTGGACGATAATTTGGATTTACTTAACGACGAGACGAATCGGTTGGATTCGGGGCAGGAAGTACAAATGAAACAGGAAAGGCCAAGAGCGAGAACTGGAGGTTAGGAAACCGCAAAACTTTTTTCCGAGGTTGCTTCAATTTCGGTTTTATTTTTGTTTTAGGACGCAGTAGAGCAATGCGTACTGCCAAAGAGTTTACACTAAACGCACTACGCTCAGTAAGCGAATCATCGGGCGATATGAGTACAGAAACCGATACCGAAGATTTGTTATTGGACGTCGAAGAACCAGAACTCAATCATTCAGATGACGACTCACTAGGATTAGACAGTCCACCTGTAGAGAAAGCGACTACTTTAGGAGATAGGAGAACAAATAGCAGAATACAACAAAGCAACAGCGACGACGATTTTTAATAATTTTATTTTGTCTAAACAGTTAATAAAAGTTTATAAAAATAACACATAAATACAATAAGTTACCTATAGTTGAAATATCAAACACGATATGATTATGGGGCGTTAATTAAATCTTTACCCACTATTTTTTAATTGTCCATCCGTTTATAATTCAATTAACCGAACTATCGTTAATTGGACGTGGAATTTCGTCAGTGCATAACGTCGAATTAAAATCAATTACGTCCGAAATAGACGGAATAGGTTTGTTACTAGTCTCGTTATAGATTTTCCATTCACCCGCACTAGAAAATTTAATCGTTATTTCGTTAGCGTAATGTTGAAACCTTTTATACTCACCGTATTGGAATTATATCAACTTGAACTAAGGGAGATTCGGTATTTGTAGTTTCCACTTCGGCTGGTAGTTCTAATTCGCCTTCCCTTTGATGAATCGAAAGTAATACGGGTTCGCGCATGTCTTTGTTCGCCACAAGCTTTTCTCCTTGTACCGAAGAAATCTTTACGTACTTTTTAGCATTGTCTTCGTCTATTTCTGTTTTGTACGTGAGGTCGGTCTCGTCAGTTTGTTCCTCGTAAATTGGATTTGAAAAATCTTTGAAATTCCCGTACGGTTTGTGATCGTTTAGATATAAGTACGAGGGTATTATAACTGGTCTATTAGTTGTAGAAACCATACCGTGTACGTAAGAAGGTCTACTCGATGTGGCAAATGGTAAATGCTCAAATCTTGTTCCGTATGTTGTGGGTCCGTAAGTTGGATGAGAAAACGAGCCGTAATTTGTATATTCCATGGGGTAAGAAGGGCGTTTTGTAACAAAGGAGTTGTAACTGTTTTTATTTGGTTCGTAAGACTGTTCGTACGTGGGTTTATTTTGATCATAAACGGAAATCGGTCGATACGTCGGTCTTTTTGTATTTACATTTTGAGGTCTATAGTAATTATTGTAATCGTGATTAGGCTTGTTTTTGTCTCGATTATTTGCTGGAACAAACTGAATATTTATGTTAAGACTGAACGGATTCTGATTTGGAGGAATCGTTACTGTTTGATATGAAGATGGACCTTGGTTTGAAAAACTGTTGGTGGACATGTTTACAAGATAACCGTCAATATTTGGATTATTATGAACTGTTAGCGGTCTATGTCCAATAACTACTGTCGGGGGTCGTTTTGTAGTAGGTCTTGTCTGTTTTGGTTTATTTTTATTAACAACCGTCGTGCTAACGTTGGTCAATTTAACTTTAAAAGGTCTACTCGGCTGCTGTTGTTTTACCGGCTTCTTATTTTTTTTAGGAGGTGCCTTGGTAGTCGTCCGCCTACGTCTGGATTGCATTCCGTCCTCTCCCACTCTTCCTTCGTGAGCCTCATCGGTCAAATCTATTTTTCTATTTTTATCCAAGTTTTCTATCCAAGCTCCTAAATTTAAGCTACCTAGAAGGGAATCACACGACCATCTCGAATTGCGCAGATTATCGTTAACAAGAAATACAAACAGTTGCAAAGTTTTAATTTCCGACAAAGTTTTGCAAAGTATATGAGCAAAAGTAACTTGTCGTATTTGTTGAAGTTGAGCAGGAGTAAATGAAGACTCAAAATTTCCATTTTCGTACCAAAACCGATCTCCTCGGCGCAAATTTGAAAATTGTTGGGCAATAATACAGGCAAAAGTAGGTCCGACAATTCCGCCGCGTACTGGCTTTTCGGCTAAACCGCCTGAGAAAAGATCGATGTCGTCAAAATGGTCGTAAATTGTCTTGAATCGATTTACAGTTTCTAACGACATCAGTTTTTCGAGATCGGGCCAGTTTGTAATTTCACTTAAACCGCAAGGTTGACGCCACGAAGAGTAACTGGGTATCCCGTGATCTCTTCCTCTTTGAATATTAATTGCTGCCAAATCCATTCCAAATGGAAAACGGGACGATTGAAAGAGATGGTTCGTAAGTTCTTCGGATATAAACTCATCTCGCTTTTGACTCGGTTGATTACACAGTCCTAAAATTAACCTGTCCAAAGACCCCAAGCTCCATATGTTTTCTATATTTTCTTGTTCCTCGTGAAGAGTAACATCTAAAAAGCAATTATTAACTCAATGTATGAAAGGGCTAAAAATATTTACTATTGCGAATTAAGCTATGCCCGCTATCTGCACGAATTAAGGTGTGCTGTACCAAACTGTGTCCGAATCTAAAAGCAGCTCCCCCAAACGCGTTTCCGGGTGCCGGATTGACTTTAGGATTATAACCATCGTAGAATCCTTTGGTTAGAAGACTTAAATCAAAAAGCTCCAACACTTCTTGACCTAAAATTTAAATAGTTTTTAGAGGCCATTTAATAAGAATACAATTACTGTACCTAATACGATCGGTAAAAATTCTTTAAAAGTAATATGTTGTATCAAAGCGGCCACAATTTTTCTAGCTTCTTGATAGACTTTTTCGTCGCTCCAATGGCCGTTGAGTCGTCCAAGTTCGAGAGCTATTAAGTTGTGGTAGCGAATCCAAACTGTATGTAAGGCCGTAAGTCCGGGTTGATCGCTAACCCTAAAATCGCCACTTTGGAAACAGTCGGTCGTTATTGCTCCCAATTTACAAAGTTCTCCTTCGGGTGGATCGGGTGGTTGTAGAGGACCTTCATCATTAGGTCGGCCATAAACGATCTGACCTCTTTTGAATAGTCTTAAGAGATCAGAAGTTTCGGTATCGCTTCCATAAATCATAGAAGCGTCGATATAAGCGGTTACTTGGTTTATTTGCTCCCTCCAACCTAAATTACAGTTTATTCTTGAAGTAGGCGCGCTACGAATAAATTCCATGCAACGGATTCCAAATTTACCATAGAACCAATCATTTGCGGGAACTTCGATGGGCAAGCATTCGGGATGCTAAAATACGGAAATCAATAAAATTGTAGTTATTCGTTATAAAAGAATAACTTATTACGGTAAATTTTATTGGTAACATATCCTTTCCATTTTTTTGACAGCACCTGGGAACGGTGCTATTGAACATTCTTGCTTGCGCCGAAAAGACGATGTCGTGCCCTAAAAATTGTCCCCATTGCATGAACATTAAAGTAAGGGTTTCCATTTCTTGATTACGATCTAGATGAACTTTGGAACTCACTTCTCTCGCGGAAGGTAAAGTACCCCCTAGCGTAGATTTTCGTATACTTTGAACTCCATCGTCATATTGCGGCGCTAAGAAACGTTGCATTGGAAGCCTAGCAGCCCCATTCCACGGATGTCGAAGATTGTTACACGTGCCATCTGCTGTTCTATAACGTTCGTAGCCTGCGGCACATCTAGGAGTTCCTTTCAATGGGCACTTTTCCGAGAGTAGATTAGAGCGTAATAGAGTAATCGATGGGGGAACGTTGCGACTTTTAATTTCTGAATATCTAAAAGTACTTTGCATAGAGAAAATTTTAATTATATTGTTCCTTACTTTTTAACAATTTTTGAGCTTGCTTGTACGGCTGCGTAGCCATAACGTGTGTGGTCTTGCAATTTATCTGTGAAAGTTCTAAAGGATGCTAATGTATGTCCTGGATGGCTATTTTCCAAAAATAGACCTAAGAAATTGCGTGTTACGCTAGAAAATTTGTGATTATTTATATTATTACATACCCATTTTATAAAGTTTGGGTTCTTCTACATAGTAAAGTTTGTACATTTCTTCTAAACCAAATAAAACGGCATCATCGACATCCTCTTGTTCTGGAGCGTCAGTTTGATCGAATTTTCTTAAATTTTTCTTAGTGGCAGTTCCATTTAGTGAATAAAGAATATTTGTTTCTGAAGGTGCAATTTTAGGAGGTGGACCGGAAGAAACTTAAAAAAATAAATTTTTTGTAAAAACTTTCCCTGCGAATTCATCGGTCTTCTGATGTTTAATGAGGACAAGTTTTTGCTATTCTCTATTCTCTAAGATGGTGTTTCAGTACCATAGTCCAGTCAAATTAGACAAAAAATCGTGGAAAGTTCGGAAAAATTCGCATAGAGCTGCAAATTGGTGTATACCTTAAATACACTATTACAAATGAAATGTCAAAAGTCCCCATCAATCCCACTTGTGCTAAAAATTTTATTCAAAGACAAAGGTCGAAAAATCGGTTTTTCGCAAATATCTCTCAATATTAGTTCAATCAACTTAGCAAACGGATGGCATTTGAGGAAAAACCAGTCAGGAGTTTTGAAAATTGGTATGGTTGTTTGTTATAACCTGCAGTAGAACATACTAAAAGTCCCTGTGGGTGGGGTGTAAGAGGGGGAGGGGAAGCTGTTTAAAAGCAACTTTTTCTATTTAGTCCAAATAACTCGCCTTCTACAGATCCTACGTTAACTACTCCTATTGTAAAGAATTAAAATTTTTTGTTCAAAATTGTAACACCTATGAGAGTGCTATTGAACTTGAAAAGCTTCTTATTCACAACTTGGAGGTACTATAAAGATTTACTTATCAAATCGCGTAGAATAAAGATTTTGTTGTGAATAAGAAGTGAATAAGAAGCTTTTAAAGTTTAATAGCACTCTCACAAATGTTTAATAATGTTTAATAATTTATCTAATTTGATTGGACTAACATTGAGAGATAACTTGCAAAAAATCGACTTTTCGACCTTTGACTTTGAATAAAATTTTTAGCAGAAGTGGGATCGATGGGGACTTTTGAAATTTCATTTATAATGAGGTCTTTAAGTTCTGTTGCAATTTTCAGCTTTATGCGAGTTTTTCTGAAGTTGAATGTCTATTTTGACTGGACTACAATTATTGATATTTCAAACGTTATTCATTACCATAATTAAGAGCAGATATCAAAATGGGAAACTCGAAATTAGTTTTTCAGAAAAAATGCGGTATAAATTTAATATAAGTTAATGCATTTTTTCACGTTAGCCATTACTTACGTTTAAGTGATAAGTTTGATGTGGTATTTCGGTCATCATTTAAGTTTTGCGTTTGGCACTGATGGGTAAATAAATTAAAAAGTAGCAGTACCAAAACAGTCCTATTTACATAAAATCTCGTCCTGTAACAAAAAAAATAATACTTCATCTTATAAATTTTCTAATCAGTTTTTTACATACCCCATAGCTTTATAATAATTATTGCAACCTATTCGAGAACGTAATCGACAGAAGACTAACAAGAGAAAATAATGATGTACGGCGAGTGATTTGATGTTTAGTGTACAGTTAGAAGTTTAATTTAAATTACCTCGGGGCTTTTTGTTTTTCTCCCGAGATTAATAATTTTTAGTGTTTGTTTTCTGACAAAACAAATTATTATTCAGTATTGTCAATAATTATTCAAGTAGAATAATGCGAAGGAGAATATAAATAAATATAAAATAATTTAACCCGCGTGAATAATTATTATCCTTTAATTATTATCCAAACCTTTAAAAAGGAACCATCATAATAGGATTGCTCCGAGAGCGACAATTGCTGTAGCCACTATCGGTAAAGACGCTCTAATGTTATACAAGGTGTTGGTTTTTTTTGGCTTCGAGTACGAGCTCATGTAGCCAGGGACGGACAACGAAGAAAAATAATAAATAGAAAAAATAAAAACTTGTAAGAGCACTATTTTGTACAAATAATAGGGGATTAAAAATAGACCAACTTTAATAAGAACCTCTCAGAGTACGAGCTCATTACACCTACGAGTAATGCTCATAGACCGCAAGTAAAAAATGCTAATGCATTTTGAAATTTCATGGTATATAATGTATTTACCGTCAAAGTTACCTATACAAGTATTATTCATGTGATGACGAGAACGAGTCATGCTGTTAGCTGTTATCACTAAACGTATTTTAGGGTTATTCAATGTTGATAGCTAGAAAATAGAAGTGCATATCAGCATATCAATCATGTGTCAATTCATTCTAAAGAGTTTCAAAGTGCTTAGCATCACGACAGAAGTTATTGCGAATTATTGTATTTTCCAATTTAGTATTTTATTATAAATTAGTGTGATATTATTAGTGTTTCCTTACAGGTAAGTACGTCTTTATCAAATTGTCTCCTGTAGGTAACTAAATATTCTAGTATTGTAAGCTTTGAAGGATTTCACGGTCGCGTCATTAATGAGAGAGAGAGAGAGAGAGTGAAAGAGAGGTGTTTCTGGGCTAATGGGCCGTGGTAAGAGACCTCTCACAAAGAACCTTTCGACCACGGTCCATTACCCCAGAAACCCCTCTCTCTACACATTTGATATTAGAAATTGTACAGATATTGGAAAAAAATAATAACTTATTAGGTGAAGAAGTTATCCGTCTCCTGACAATAGTGACATTTGCTGGACAAGGCCCTAGTCGAGCGCAGCAACTATTTTACCTACCGTGTTCGGAATAGCAACTTTGAGCAGAATGAGAATTGAAATTTTTTCCCAATGTGCTCTAAAATCTTTTTCCAGTTATTAAAAGAAGAAAAGAGTAAATTTTTAACACCGGTGCACGTAAATTCAAATTTCTAACTCCCAAACAAATTTTAGAAGACCCACTTTTATACCTATTAGGAGAAAACAATTGTGTAATTCTTTTTTTTTGTTGAATTTTCATTTTTATGTTTCCTCATTTTTTCTAGATGATCTAGAATGATTTTTCAAAAATTGTACTTGTAGGGAAAGTAATAATTTTAATCTAATATCGTACTGTTCTAATTTAACCTGGAGCCACTCCTACACCATTGTCGCATTTTTTAGCTTCCGAATTAGCGTTAAATAAGTTATTAAATACCGAATTAATCAGATTGTAATTGTCTAAACAGAGCATTAAATGAAATCCCTATTTAAGAAGCTCTGCGTTCGAGTTATTTTTTCTGGCTTCCATTTAGTATACTTTTAATATTAATAGACGATAATTAAAAGTCCTTACCTCTCACAGTTGTTTGTTTTGTCTAGCAATTTTCTCCTCGTGTTTAAGTCTAGCAATTGCTTGTACTGATCCAAAAAGTACTTTTGCCGTAACTTGAACATTTTTTTCACTCGACGGTTTGTTTCTATCGGGAATCGAATTTTGTATTCCACTAGCGTATGTATTGTTATTTACGTCCCTTACACTATATGATTTGCAACGTTCAGTCATTTTGAAATTTCACCTTTCGAACAAAATTTTGTTTTTTCTGAAAAACTCGAAATCGACAAAGTAAATCTTGTGAGGACTAATCTTTTATTGACACACTGACTGACTAATAAAGTTGTACTACCGTAGAACAACTCTTACAATCTTAGAGGGGACCAAGTGAAAGGCTAACTTAGTGAAAGACGTATTAACGTTTTGTCGATTTAGAGTAAAGAATATTTCGATAACAAAAAAGGTAAATAATTGTAACAAATTTAGTTTTTTAATAAGCTTTTTCTATCGCGATAAAAATGTAATTAACTACCTGTGATTGCGAGACATCGATTTGCAGGACGTTGCGGTTGACCAAACCAGGCCACGAGGTCTCGCAGTGGGTCACCCATATTCCATTCTAGAGATATTTCTTCTATAATTCTATATCGTTTTTTATTATCGTAATTTTAATAACTCTGATTTAAAACTAAAAAAATTTACTGGTATAGTTTACCATAAATTCGCCGTATCGTCCAATCTAACAAACGGTTCGACTTTTTTGAAATAATTAATAAACATTAAAAGTATGTTAGTGGGTTAATACGGTTAATTTTTGTTAATATTGTGGGTGGATAAAAATTTATATTTTTCCAACAGTTCCAACAATTTACAAAAACTTCTACTTGATCATTGCCCTGTTTATCTGCTTGAAAATTGAATACAATCATAAAGTAACCAATAAGATTATGTACTCTATGATACAATCAAAATATTCTTGGGTGAGCTAGTGAAAAATTCATCTTGATGTTGGCGTCCAGTTACTTACGCTCTATTGAATTGTTAAATTTCTTGAATTGAATAATTATTGTCTCTAAAATTATACGTTTACGACTTTCAGTAAAATATAAAAATAATAGAAAAACTAATCCACAAATCTCTTTAAAATATTATTCTTGTAAATGTAATATATTATTGTTAAAATTCGAATTAAGAGAACAGTATTATATTCAAATAAAATGCCGAGATCCATCAGTTTTTCACGAAAAAAGTAAAAAAAAAGGAACAAACCAAGTTCGCTTTTCTTGTACTGTACAAAAATCTACTCCATAACGTCACTTCTTTTATTTTCGAAATAAAACTGAACGTGACGACAAATGTTAGCTATTATACGTTCTTTTGTCCTTTTATATAAACATATGAGCTTTAATATTTGTCGATCGTATATTTAGTCCAGTGCAATTATAGGTTTATACCTCGGAACCCAGTTATAATGAACGAATTTGAACGATTTTTTCTTTTTGGAATCTCAATGCCATAAACTAAAAAGTTTACCCATTGAAATTACCGCGATTTTGAAAATCAGAAGTTAAAAAAATAATTTTGGAAATCTCCACGAAGAAATCAATTATTAGAATTTTTAAATATTTTTTAAAGAAAATAATGATTGTTATAGTTTTCGAAGTTTTTTATAAAGAATTTGTGACTGACAAATTTAAACTTTTTAAATTTAATTTGAAGATGGCAGAAGCCTAAAAAGCGCAACAAAGGGAAGGAATCTTAAATAATAGTCCCCAGTCATTTTGTCATCTAAAATACGGGTTGCATCAAATGGGGTAGTTCTGATTTTTTGGTGTGTTGTCTATGACGGAGGCCTAATCATAAATTCAAGTTTTCAACCTCGGTGGACCTCCGGTTCTTTGTCAAATATCCAAAAACATATACGATTTAGTTTTAGAATTTTGGTTAAGATCTGGAGGTTCTTCGAGGACTAAAATTTGGATTTATTATTAGACACTCATCATATATAACATACCCAAAAATGAGAATCCGGATCTATGTATATTCGATATACGATATATATGATTGACGTTTGCTTTAGTTTTGGATTTTTTACAAAGATCTGGATGCCCGCCAAGGTCGAAAACTTGAATTTATGATTATGCCATCATCATATATCATATACAGCATACCAAAACATTATTACTGCCCTATTTGATGAAAGGTAAATATTCCGAATATTTGTCAGAAATCCTACACTAACAACCACAACTTACCGTATACATGTAGATATACGAGTTACTTACCTTCCATGAAATGGGGTAGTTCTCGTTTTTTGGCATGTTGTATATGATGAAGGTCTAATGATAAATCCAAGTTTTCAGACTTGGTGGACCTCCGAATCTTTGTCAAAAATCAAAAACTAAATCGTATATATTTGTGCATATTTGACAAACATCCGGAGGTTCACCGACGTCGAAACTTTAGATTTATCATTAGACCTTCATCATTCATCATACACAATATACCAAAAAATCATAATTACCCCCAAGCCAAAAAATTAATCCTTGGGGGTCAAAATTGACAGAAACTGAAAAAATGTTAAACATTTCGCAGTTTTTTAGATTTTTTACAAAGATTTGGGGGTCTGCCGAGGCCAAAAACTTGGATTTGTCATTAGGCTTCCGTCGGCTTCCGTCATAGACAACACACCAAAAAATCAGAACTAGCCCATTTGAAGCAACCCATATTTTAGGTGACAAAATGACTGGGGACTATTAATTTAAGGTTCCTTTTCTTTGTTGCGCTTTTTGGGCTTCTGGCATTTTCAAATTAAATTTAAAAAGTTTAAATTTGGCACAAATTCTTTATAAAGAACCTCGAAAACTATAACAATCATTATTTTCTTTAAAAAAGATTTAAAAATTCTGATAATAGATTTCTTCGTTGAGATTTTCAAAATTATTTTTTTAGCTTTTGATTTTCTAAATTGCGGTTATTTTCAATGGGTAAACTTTTTAGTTTATGGCATTGGAATTCCAAAAAAGAAAAAATCATTCAAATCCGTTCATTTTAACTGGTTCCATCATTTTACGTTTATATCGTCTAATTGCACTGGACTAATTATTAATTATTATCTATCTTAAGCTATCCCATCATACTAATTTTTTCGGATTACAAACGTATATTTTTAGGAACGACAATTTCAGGCGTAATGATGCGTGCTTTTAAAACTTCGTAAGGGAAGTTGGTTTGCATGCCTGTGTTATTGTATAAAACTGAACTTTATGAAAGTTTCTGCTGTGTAAATTAATTACATTGTTAATTCTATAGAAAGGAATTCTCTTCATATACTTGGTTTTGATAATTCTAAAACTCTCAGTCATTTTATTTCCCGTGCCGAGCACAAGTATAACAATATTTTATTAATGACTTCATCAAATAACACTATAAAATGAAAAGAACAACTTTTCGAAGGCTCCTTTTAAAAATCAAACAGAAATGTGAGGAAAATCAGAGATGGTCGAAGGTGAAGATTTTAGGTAAAATTAAACAAATAATAAAAATTTTTTATTAACTGTTTATAATGATAAATTACATAATACTACGACCTACTTCACTATTATAAATAGGTACTTAATCAAAAATCTGCAATTTATAATTACAATTTTTGGTAAGCTTAAGAGGGTCTGCGATTTTGAAACTTAAATGCAACTAAAGCAATTCTAAGGGTTTTATTCGTTACGATAGTTAATTCCACGATCCAAAAAATTAATTTTGGAACATGTTATAGGTTTAAGAACATTGATTAATTTTTATTAAATGACGTTAAATAGTTACTATAACTAATCAAGTGTTTTTTATTATATTTTAAGAGTAGGTACGTATTAAGTTTTCTTTTATAACTTCCATGCAATGAACAATTAAGTTTATTCTAATTTAATAATTTTAAATCTAACAAGTTCTAATTACTAAGTTATATATTCTTAATATTTTAAACAATTTCTTAACCCGTTATTAATATTATTATTAAGTTTATACGTAGATTAACATGTTATAGCAGGAAAACTTACTTAATAATCGAAGGAAGACTATTGGTGTTTATAAATCCTAACATCGAAATTTGGAGGTCCTTGCCAGAACATCTAACGTACGTTACAAAATTTTAAGGATAAGTAAAGGTGTCAAATATTTTTTAAAGTCGTCGTTTAAAGTTGAATTATTATAGCTGACAGTCATCTATCTCCCTTAACGTTTAAATTTTTAACTTTTTTTTAAATATTTAATATTAAGTTTATACGAGAGACGCGTTTATTATAAAACCTCGTCTCCGATTCTACATTTTAACTCGATTCGTTTAAATATTTTTTTATACTGTCAGGACTAAAACGAGACCTAAAACACAACTTAAAACAATATGGCTTTACGATGTTACAAGCATTCAAACATTTGAATCGAAGGTGTTAATCGGAAGTTGCTCTATTTATTATTTTCAAATATTTGAAAGAAGCCACATTGTTTTCAAATTACGTTCTGATCAAATTATACTCCAGTTTCTAAATCGCAGACCTAGCTCAGACTTTTTTAGCTAAAGGTAACCGAACTAGCCAAGTTAAAAACGACAATTTTTCACACAAATTTTTTCTAAATAATTTTAACGAAGCTTAAAATTAAATTCCGCTTCACTAAAAGCAGATTTTAGTATATAGTTGCCTTTGTTTTACTTTAAATTTAGGCAGTTTGTTCCTTAAAAAGCAAACTTTGCACCCTAGAACGTTACTAACTGCTCACTGCTCTAATAACAAGTATTCAAAGTTGCCCAAATTTAGGAAAACATTTTTAATTGTAGGGCTTTAGTTCGGGTGTTCTTATTGTTTCAACTCTTACTCGTGACGTCATCTAACTTTAACATTAAAACATAATTTTAAATTAAGCTCAACCGAAAATTAGTAGCGGTCAAGAAGGAATGGATTTTGCAATTGCGTAATTTAAAAATAAAAAACTATACTGAGGTACTATCCTAACTCGCTCACTATTTTTTACGAACGATGCTTTGGTATGTCCGGCATTTTTAAACGTCGTTTAACGTTTAACGTAACGTTTATCCGTAAATTTACATTTCAAAACATATAAAAGCTACAACAAATGTAATTTTCGCAACAACGGCAAAACTTTTTCTCTTAAGAGAGCATTATTAATCATATAAAAATGTTTCGAGATTATCAAAATTTCATTTGCGATGTGCCGTTTTTTATTTCTTTTACACAAACTTGAATCTTAACAACCGCGAATCTTACATATGATTGACTCTTGTTAAATTCATGTATCACTCGATTTACGAACGCCAAATATTCAAAATTGGAATACAAAATTAAATCTAGTGGCCAATTGTAAAATGAAAAATGACGTAGAATGAAGATATGAGACATTTTACGTTTCTACATGATTGTGCATTTTCCTTTTTCTGCCCATGGATTGTTCTTTTTATCCGGAGCATGAATCAAAGGATCGTTTTTTTCATTTTCTTCCACATATTCTCGCATTCTGAAAAAAAATATATATGAGCTTAATAAAATGTTGTCAGTAGGAAGTAGTTAAGGTACTTAGTTTTACTTTCTACGCATCAGAAAGTTGCTATTTCAAGAATAACTAAAAGAGCAATAGCAGTTTTGCTAATGTCGATTGCATATTTCGATATTTCTACATCATCGAGTAAGTAGTACTCGTACCTTTGTTTGCAAATCGATTCTGTGTTGACAACTAATTTTCCACACAAAATTGATCGACTCGACAAGAAACTTAATAAAACATCTAAGATTCGTTATTTTAAAAAAAAACAATATTATAATAATAATTTTACTAGATTTGATGTAAAATTTGATTAAACAACGTGTACTTTACCTTATATGTTATATGTTGTAACTTGGTGATATGCGACATTTACATTACGTACTTACACTACTTTACACGTAGTACTTCTTTCAACATTGTATGAACAAAATCATTTTCCCCTTGAATAACTCTCCAAAATACAAATAATTACTGGAATACTCAACACAGCTACACAGCATTCAGAAAATGTAAATGAAGCTCTTAAATATCAAATTTCATGATAAATTATTATTTTAAAAATACTAAAATGTAAAGGTTGATTTTGGTATCTGCATAATTGTAATTTTTAATTGCTGCTCCATTTTTAAAATCGTTAACAAGAAAACGCGTAATTTCGAGTCTCAAATAAAGAGCAATTGATAGAAAACATTTTGTGCAAAGCGTTAAAGCTGTCACGTTTTATGATGCCCGAGTTACAAAGACCAAAAGAACGCAAAGCGAAATACAAGTTTTAAAAAACTGAAATTTTGGCGGCAAACCGGCAAACGTTCTTATATTATTAAATTTTAAGTTCATAACCCGCAAACCCGTATTTTAAAGTTATTTTGACGCTAATGAGTAACCGTAATGAACAAATATATTTTCAATAAAATCGATTGGTTCGAATTTTCCCCATGTGTCTAAAATTCCCTGTGGTACCCCAAACAATCAGAACTCTGTAAACGTACTTTGCAGTCGGCCTTTTTTAGAAATCAATACCTTTTCTTTTCTATGAATTAATGCATGAGAATGTAAAAAGGGGTGCTGATTTGATTACAAAATTTGCCATTTTAATCCATACTTTCATTAATGTAAATCTCGACTATGAAGTTTAGTAAACCTAATTAATGCAATTAAATAAAGCAAACGCTAACAAGTGTTTTGTTATATTTAATTGCATTTTCAAAGAAATTTTTGATTTTCGTGAACTTCGAGGCAAAGCATAAGCGATGTATGTAAATTATTATTATTATTCATTATCAGATTATCCACCTGAATCCAGTCTGAAGCTGAAACTAGTACGGAAACTATCCTTCACAGAGTTACTATATCTTCTCAGTTTGCCTTTCAAGGTGGGCAAGATGTTTTTAAATATGTTTTGTGAAAATGCCTCAAAAATAGAATATTCTCTGTGTATCTGTTAGTAAAAGCAGTATATTCCCGGACGACTATGTAAATTGTATTGCCCGTTGTATTGTAAGTCCGGGAATTTGCGGTCCCTCGTAATATCGGCTATTAATTAATAATACTCAATGCATTAGTCTAATTAGTCAATTTGAGTACGTATGAACTGACGCCCTTACAAGACTTTTCACCCAAAGTAAGCTCCTTTACTCTCGCCTAAGCTCCTCCAAAACGGAACCTGCACTTTTTGCAAATAATTAAAAATTGGCAAGAATCCATTGCGGCAACAAAAAGTCTAAATTTCAACTGAGAAAATTGAGTAGTAAGCATTAAATCACATATTTTTAAGCGAATTTCCTTATCTTTGTACTACACACTTGCACTGGTAGTTCGTAATAATGGCACTAAGATTTTTTTAAAATAAGACAAGTCAACTAACTAAGCGCTAGGGAGTACCTATGAAGAGTAGAAATGAATACATAAAAGTTTAATTTGGTTTCGAAAATCCTAACAATAGTTTTAATTAAAAGCTTAGTTGTTAAATATGTGTAATCCTTATGCGCTGCTCCAGTTTAATTTTCCCAATACACAAAACAGAATAAATACACATTACACATTTTTAGTAAAGTCCGTCCAGGATAAATATTCCTCTAAAAGATTAAAGAGTTAAAACTGTAAACCATCACCCAGCCGGTTGTAAAACACCCGGTTTTTGTACTCTTTCTTTCTTAATAGTTTTGTACAGTTTTCTCTTTTTTTCATTAATCGTTTTGGTAAGGGTAAGGGTCGTCTAGAAGCTAGAATAGGGTAATTTGAACGTAGTACCACAGAAGTACGCGTTTACAATTAGGTTTAGTTGGTAAGGTCGTTGCTAACGATGGTAAGAAAGCTTGCAAGCTCCAAACTTCTAGACCACTTTACTTACTAAATCGACACCAGCCAATCATAGAAGCGCATCTCTCCCACGTGGCCCAGCTATTTGAAATTTAAGCAAAGAGCTGACAAAATAGTTGCTTTGGTTTTATTTCTTCATTTTGGTTTTCGGTAGTACTATTCAAGCTTAAGAAACCAAAATAAGAAAAAAAAATTACCACTAGTCTATGTAAATGGTTTTACGCCACACCACGTTGCCCACTTGGCTAGTTCTAACAAACTACACCACCAATCTGCACTAAGTTCTATGTAAATGGGACTTAACAAGGAATAGTAAAATCGGCAGTTCTCAAAATTTAAAATAAAATAAAACTTGAGCATTTTAACTTAACAAAGAATTTAATAGTTACGTATGTCAGAACCTCCGCATGTGTAGGTATGTTGGCCGCTTAAATTATTTTATTATTAACTTTTAAAAAATACGTCAACAATAATAAATAATTTAATTTGTTTCCAAGCAAATTTTGAGAACTGCAGGATCATTTTATTTCTTATTTTAAAGCAATGAAATACAAAGAAATATACCCTCTTATGTACCACCCGTCGATTTACAATTTTGACCCTTTAATCTTTTAGAGGAAAATTTAAACTGAACGGAATCTACACTTCTTTGTTTACTATAATGATATAATGATATCTTCATCAAACTCGAGATTCATGAGCCAACATGATCACGTCTATTAATTATAATGTGTAAAAGTTCGTAAAGATTTTTAATTGTGAGAATTCTTTTTTTTAAATAAATATTCGGCATCGAATGTTTAAGGCCATTAGTCGAGAGAATGTATTAAATAACCAACAAGAATATTAGCTGTAAATTATGAAGAGTAAAAATGGTATTGAAAATTACGGTCGTCCTTACGGAGATACTAATAGACTATAGACTATAAGATAAAATGAGAAGTTATATAATATTTTACTAAGCAAAAATATACACAAGGCCTATCCGACTTAATTTGGCGGTAAACAAATTGGCTTTTAAATTGAAAATCTAACACCCTTCGAACAATTAGTTTTTGGCAAAAATTAGTGCTGTAATAAAATAAAATAGATAAAGCCGTGCAAGTAGAGTAAAATAAGATACAGAAGTTATATCTATCTTATCATATTAATCTATTTAATTCGGTTACCGTCGCTTATGTATTTAATTTTTCAATTTTTAATTTTTATTAAAGTTGCTTTCAAAATTGTCGAAACAATCGTAAATAATTTTGGGTTCAACATCCTATAAAATTGCAACGTTACTAACTGAAAGACGCCTACATAAACAATGCGAGCGTCGGAACATCAATAACTTACGTGCGTAACCTTAGAATTATTTTTAAAATTTAAATGTACACAAAGAAAATGATTTCTGTTAAATACTCACGCGGCAATACTCTTTGAAAGCGGCCATCGTTCCATCGATGCCTGATATTTCATATTTTCTATTTGTTTTTTTAAAGCGTCTTTATCCATGTTTTTGATTATACTGACGTCGCTGACGTCCGTCGGGTGCGGTTTACTGCGTATTTTACACGCAAGCGTCGATTTGAAGTTCGTCGTTGACCCGCTAGATGTAACACTGTAATATTCTTAAAATGGGCTTTATTCCTGGACATGTTAAATTAGTATTTGCTTTTCCATTTATAAAACTAACACTAACTTGGGTAAAAATTTGTTTCATACAAGAAATTTGCATAATTTTATCGTGTAAAATTAATAGCTCGACCAAAGCAAAATAATATAAAAAATGAAACCTTACAAAAGTCGGGAAACTTTCATGGTTTCTTTAATATTAACTTAATTACTAATTAAAATTGGATTTTCTCTTTTTTTGGTTGCCCGGAATTAAAACTTAGTGCAAATCCTGTTATAAATATTTTTTACGTAATGTAATCAGTTAAAATACTAATTATAATCGGAGAATAAAGCTTACTCGAGGAGCTGGAGACTCAAATATTTGTTTCTCTATTTGAAACACAAAATGCATTCCAATGTTAATTCAGTAATAGTCAGAACTGGACCAACATTCCCAAACCCGGCCCTGTATAAAATTCGTGACATGCTCTAATAATAAATAAGAATTTGTTAACTTAAAAGTTTATTATCGAATTGTTTTATTTTATATACAAGAAAGTGCGTAAAAAATAAGTTACATATAAGGCAGCGTTTAGACTGTGTAATGTACATAATAAAATTGTTGTTAACTAATTTTCCCTGAAGATCCTTTTGGAAATTTGTATATAGTATGTCAAACTTATAATTTTTTCTTAATACTTAATACCTAAAAATCACAAAAAGTTAAAAGAAATGTTTTTAATTAAAAATGGAATGTTTTCGAATTTGTAATTAATTTCGTTAGGTCCCAATTTAAGCACCTGTATGTTATTAATGACTATTATGTTTATAAATTAACTAGAAACTAAAATATTTGTCTAAAATTATCGAACGGTTGGAGGTGATTGTGTGTGACTCATACATCCTTCCACATTTTCTGGCCAATCGCATACGTTTTGATCAGGATTAAAGACTAAATTAGCTGGACATGGCATGTGATGTTTTCTCTCACCCTCGCACATGTAATAGTGCGTACAGTCTGCTTTATCTGGATGATAACTAATATGACCATCTTCCTCTTCGCAGACCACTTCATTAGCTACAAACGTATTTTGGTTAAATTACAACAAATTGAATAAATTAAAAATTAAGGTATTCTTTAGCAGCTACGTACGATTCTTGGTTGTGTACTGCCCATTAGGATTTGCACTTTCAAAAGGCCCTTCGTATGTTAACTTCACACGATATCCTTGTAATTCTTGCCTCATAGCATTGATTAAAGGGTATTTATCGTTATTGCAGTGACCTCGAAAATCGTCCATATCGATTGACCAAATCATGATTCCACCAAACCCTTCTTCTTTTAGCCACGCCATCTATAAAGCGGTTATTAAATGTTTCTACAATTCGTAAAACAAACCTTGGTTTTCAAGCTGCGCTCGTCGTCAAATCCAACCCATTGATTGTTGCGATAAGCAAATGGAACTTGTTGCTCATTATCCCATACTAAAGTTGTATTATCTTCCTCGAGAAAATCGCAAACTTCGTAATAACTCATAAAACCTGCTTCCGACGTATACTCGCCGGGTTTACCACCTCCTAGAGCGGCAGCACCGATATCAAATTGAGATGTATTAACTAATTCAAAACTTCGCCCATAAGTCGGCATTCCAATCATCAGTTTTTCTTTAGGAGCTCCTTGTTTCACCCATTCTCTTGCCGAATAATCCTATAATATAATATATATATACACGATGCAGATGCAACATTGGATGCAACACGGTATTGCGAGACGTACCACAGTTAATTTCTTTTGATAGCTAGTTGCACTTTCTAGTGGGAATATGGGCGAATTATGACCCACGGTTCGTTCCCATTGGCCGTGAAAATCGTAAGTCATGACGTTGATATAATCTAAATATTTTGATATTTCTGGAACGTCGTATCCAGCTGCGATTGCCTCGAACGAAGCCGGAACTGCTGCAGTTAGAAGCAGTCTGGGCTGACCACTACTCTTGGCTTCTCCTTCAAACGCTAAGCGAAGCTCTTTCAATAAACTGACGTAAGCTTCTCGATCTTCGGCTCCTCGCGGATACTCCCAATCGACATCCAAGCCATTAAATTTATATTCGCGAAGTAACTCTATGGCGTCATAAACAAATTGATTCATTCTGAAGACATTTTCGGTTAATTCTTTAAAAGGCGTCGATCCGAAGGCCCAACCACCGATAGCTAACAATACCTAAAAAGTAGAGAGTGTAATTTAATTAATTTTCCCTAATGCTTGGAGACGGGCGTACTTTTAAGTTGGGATTTTTATCTCTTAGTTGTATCAATTTTTCATAGCTCTCGACGTCTTTATCGTTCGATTCGGCAAGTTTATGATCTTTTAAAGTTGCAAACGCGTAAACGACGTGAGTACATAATTTTGGGTCGATATCGTCGGGTGTGAATTTGCCAATTCCTGGTCGTTTCCTCGACCAACTAGTTACATAGCAAAATACTTGCGCAGGCCGACCTGAAATTGCGACTCATTAGTGGTAGCTAATTATAAACAGTTATTTTTACTATTTTTTTCACTTCCAGACGGAGTTTTTGCTAAAATTTTCTTGTTCGGTTTACGTATACGATTCGAAACTTTAACTGGAATTGAAACTTCCGAAGGTTTTGTAATTTCTTCTTCCTCTTCTTCTACCAAACCAGCTATTTTTTCCCAATCGACATCTTTAGCTTTAGGACCACGAGATACTCCCCGTAATTCTTCCCTTTGGGTAGGAGATTAGTCAACTTTAAGTGGCAACCGAGAGCACTTACCTCATTGCAGCTATGAGGGGGAATTTGACGTTTCCGCCACAAACGGTTCCTGTAAAGTCGTCCATATCGACGGTCCAAACCATAGCACCTGCTAAACCGTTGTCTTTAATCCATTTCATTTTGTTTCTAATTGCGCGTTCGTCGTCAAATCCAATCCACTGATCGCCGTTTATTGCGTATGGAACTTTCATTTCGTCATCCCAGACGTACGATGCACCGTTATTTAGCAGTTCGCACACCTATCAATTTTATTAGAATAATAATAAAATAAAATAATTATACAAATTTACCTCGTAGTAAGCTAAGAATCCACCTTCTTTAGTATATACTCCTTCTTTACCACCACCGGTAGCCGGAGAGTTCACCTTATACTCGTTGGAATTCGTCAAAGTAAATGTACGTCCATATGTTGGCATACCTATAACGAGCTTTTCTTTAGGTGCGCCTAGTTTTATCCAAAGATTTGTAGCATAATCTACGGATAATTGTTTTCTCCATTCGCTATCGGAACTAGGAGCGTAAAGTGGAGCATTGTGTCCAGTTTGGCGTTCCCACTTTCCGTGAAAATCGTATGCCATAATATTCATAAAATCTAAGTAAGAAGCGACGGCTGGAACGTCGTAACCCGCTTTAATATTATCAGGACCCACAGGAACAGCCGCGGTTAATAATAATCGAGGTTTTTTGATTTCCTGGGCTTCAGCTTCAAATGCTTCCCGTAATTCTAAAAATTGTATTGTAGCTTTTAACGGCATTTTACATTAATCGAATCACCTTTCAGTAAATAAACAAAGTTCTTTTTATCCTCCGATCCTTTAGGGTATTCCCAATCTAAATCTAAACCATCAAATTCGCGGTCTCGGAGGAAAGGAATGGCACTATATATGAAAGTTTGCCTGGCGTAACGGCTACCCGACATATCTTTAAACTTTTGGGTACCAAATGACCATCCTCCTATAATTGTTTATATTATTTATTTGTGTAGAAATTAAAAAGTAATTTAGGTCGTCGTTTTACTTACCAATAGCTAAAAGAGTTTTTAATTTGGGATTCGATTTTTTAAGATTCTGTATTTTTTCGTAAAGACCAACTTTTCCATCTTTTGTTTCGTCGTTACTTTCGAAAGAAGATAGTTTATTTTTTTTTAACCAACCAAATGAAAAAATGACGTGCGTGCAAAGGTCTGGTAAAATGTCTTCGGGTACAAATTTACCGATTTTTGTTCTGTATTGAGACCAATTTGTATAATAACAAACTACCTAGATACATAATTAAAATGAAACATATTATATTGCGTTGTTGCGTGTCTGTCAATGAAAGTTTTAAAAGAATAGAAAACAATTGAAATTATTTGCACTTTACCACGCTTATTTAGATCTTACGAGTTTTGTTTGGAAATCAAAGAGACGCTCTTGAAATTAGCGATGAAGGGTTAAGGTCACAAACTGTGATGTTCGATTTATTTTAAATTTAAAATTTTTTAATATTTAAGAGTTCAGATCGGATGAACTTTATAAAATTCCTCAAGGATTTCCTCTAAGGACCTTGACAAAGCTACTGCAGAAAGTTGAACTATTATAATTGGGATATGCAATATTAACAAATTATTCCATCATTTATTATTAATTTTGAAAGCTCTGGGCTACAAATAAGAAAATGTTATTAATAAGTTCTAACGGTAATTCTTTGTTTAAGGTTACCAAACGCTATTTTTTAATATCCGTATTTTAAAATAACTATTTCTGCTTCCAATACCGTTATTTAAAATTAACAACAAATAAAATATTGAACTTATAATGAATTGCATGTTTATAGAATTAAAAATGTTGATAACCAAAGGTTACAACTCTGTCCGCGTGTCCTGCTGTCTACCTATCGTCTAGTCCGTCTCGTCCGTCTGTTCGTGAACAACTTTCACAGGCCAAACTATAAGGGCTAGGGAGTTAAAATTTTGCACGATTGTACAGCCCGAATAGTAGACGGCAAATCGAAATTCATAGTCTACGAAGAAGTGTTTCCTCAGCTCTAAGTTATCGATGCTAACAATCACGAAATAACTTTTGGATTAAGAATTCTTGTTTAATTCCTTACGCGGTAGTAAGTAAATAAGTAAACATTTCCTGATAAAAGACACTGACCGCTTTATTAAAAGAAGGATTTTGAAAACGGAAGACATATTGAAGAAATATACTATACAATTGACAATGATCTAGTTTAATTCAAGTTCTTTTTTGTTCATACATGTTACGCAACTTTGGGTTAGTCAATTAGGTGTGGAATTGAATTTTTCAGATATACGAGCAGGCTGTCAAGAAATCCAAAGTAGTTAAAACCACCAATAAACCGAGTCACCTCGGAGCAGGGCATTTCAGAGAAAATGCGACAACTAATATTTTAGGAGTCTTTCAAAATTAAAAATAGTATTGTGGGCAATCAGGCTCAGATTTATTTTTGAGGCGATCCTAGACTGATAATTTTCATGTTATAGGTAGTCCAGTCAAGTAAGGTTTTTTGGTAGGAAAATTTCCTACAAAGCTGGATTTTTGCATACAAGTACTTTTCGATGTTACAAATAAGGATTCGACAAAATCCTAAAAATATCGGTGGAGCATCTTGAGATATTCAAGGTCAAATATCACAAAACTGTTGTTTTTGCGAATGACTCGCTTCCTGTCTATCATACGATGATAAAGGTTATTATGAAAGTTATAGAAAATATTATTAGCTACAAGATTGGTTATATGCATTTTCCCATAAGCTTAACCCTTTTCGAGGTATAGCGCGGAGAACAGTCACAATAAATTTCTTTACGGGATGACGCTGTACAAACTGTGGAGCCAAACGCGTTGGTCTCATAAAACGAGTCAGTCACCAAACTGATGGATAATGTGGCACTACGTGAGGTAAGATAAAGATGTAATATAAGGTTTATGAAAGTAACAATGGTGTTAGGTTTCATCTTTACCTATTATGAAGAAATTTAAAAAAATTTGTTCGAAATTTTAATATTTAGTGAGCGCGCTATTTTCACTTCAGAAGCTTCTTATATTCACAACTTGAAGGCGCGATAAAGATTTCCAATATCACATTTGATAGAATGACGATGTAGTTAAACATTTTTAAATAACAAAGTAGTGCCAGGTTGCGCCTTTGCATTTTATGAAGAATTTAAAAAACAGTTTTTTTCGAAAATGCAAGTTTAAAGTTTAAAGAGTGCGCTACTCAACCTCAAGAGCTTCTTATTCACAACTTGGAGGCACTATCAAGATTTCCCATAGCACATCAGGTAGAATAAGGACGTAGTTAAAGATTTTTTAGAAACAAATCTTGATCGTACTTCCAAGTCGTGAATAAAAAGCTCTTGAAGTTGAAAAGCGCAACCTGACACTACTTTGTTTCTTAAAAATGTTTAACTACAACTGGCAATTTTTTTTTATTTTTCAAGGCCAAACGGCTTAAAATGAAGTTCAGGAATGCTTCACAAAAACGGAGTGGTGAGTTGATCCTATTATTGGGAAACTCGGGGCAGCAACTCCCTTTAGAAAATTGTGTATTCGAATTTAAAAAAAAATTATTCTTGAACTCTTCTGGCTGTCTCTTCTTTATAAGAAATTTTTTTTATAAATTGCCGTCTCTTATTGAAACAAAAAGAAAAAAAACTTCATCCTAAGTAGGTACCACCTACCTCTCTTGAGAATGAAAAGTAAAATTAGTGCAATATCCTTTACTAATTGTCAGTCAATAGCGTTTCGGATGCGAAGGCGCTTTAGGTTATACTTTGTAATTATTATTTTATTTATAAATAATTGCACATCTTAAGCAAATTTCTTAAAAATGCCGAAAAATTGTCACATGTCTCGGTGTCTTAAGAAACAAAACTGTTTTGTCGAGCTTTTTTCACCTGTTTTAATGGAAATTAAATGCGCCTCGCGTACTAAATGAAGGTTTATTGCAACACACATTCGTACAAGCGTGAACTAGAAATTATTTGTATAATAAATATGAAAGTATTAAAAAATGCAAATCATTTTACATTTTGTTTTCTATATTTTTTTAGTTATGTAAAACTCACTTACTTTATATTCTTTACTTTCCGTTTTACCACGACTATTAGTAGATGCCAAAGAGTTATCGGAAGGTACAGTTTTTCGTCTATTGGGTCTCGTTCTTACTTTAAATCTATTTACACTTGAGGATACTTCTTGATCTTTCGATATTGTTACATTTTTGGATACTAACGATGTCGGTGGTCGTCGTATTCTTCTTTTTGTGGCTAATTATTGAAAAATTTAAATAAGCGATCGCAGTTATCTTTGATGGTTATTTACATTCAAGTAATTACTTTCGCTATTTACTAAGCGTAATAGAAATTGCACATCATCTAATAACAATGGGTTTATAATAAGTACTTACTGTTTTCTGCAGATGTTAACTGTATAAATGTTATCGATATGACGCATAAGACTATCCATATTTTCAGCCATTTTAAGTTCATCTACAATGAAAGTGTTGCTTTTAATAATTACCTATAAAACTATCTTAATAATAAATAAATAAATCGGCGCTCTAAGAAAATTCTCAGATTTCTTACGTTTTTAAAAGCGATCGACGTAGCTCTTAATGTTAATTAGGGTTTATGTACTTGGTTAACTTTTTCATAGTGGTAATATAGCAAAAACTGTAAAGATACCCCTTAATATAGTATAATGGAAGAATAACCGGTACGATAACAATTATTGTAGTATGGACCAGTAGTAACTTGTTACTTGTCGCCGGTCGTAGATCCTTAATTAATATAATCCATTATCGGACGTACACTTAAAAATGAACTTGATAATATAAAAAACTACTTTTCATGTTGTTTTGGTACCAAAGTTAATTCTCATGAAGAAATGTTAGATACAACAAATTTGAGTATAGTGAGGCCACTTCTTAAAGTTTTTATTGACTTACGCCACCAGCAGAGAGGTTACAATAGTGAATAGATGCCTCCCTTAGAGAAGTTAAGTATGTAGGTAATTGTTGAAATCTGGTTAGACCTTTTAAGGATTTTTGCCGCTTATTTACGAAAACTAAATCCGCTATGGGGCCGCTAGTAGTGCATTTATGCAAGAAAATGTAAAGGGACGGCCTACAGAAAATATTTACCTGCCTGACACCCCATATGTTGTGTTTTCAAATACAACCACATTTTATATTTAAATACAAGTTTTGTTGAAAAAACTTAAATTTGGTTGAGACCTGAGCTTTCAATGCTGATCTATGCAGATTTCAACAATTACCTACTACTTGACTTCTCTAAGGGAGGCCTCTATTCACTATTGTAACCTCTCTATGGGTGCTGTTAGCTAAAAAGAACTTTACAAAATGGCCTAACTAGCTAGACCTCACAACTTCGCCAAGTTCTTTGTGTATAGACTGATGATAATAATAACGCATCTTGAAAATGTAATCATTGGCAATATGCATAGTGCGTAAAGGAAAATACTCGAGCTACATTGGTCTCAAATTATAAATCGATTTTTTCGAACTTATATTCTTTACACAAAAACTTGATGAGTCTTCTTTAATATTTCATGTGCAAATTATGATGGGATCGAAAGTAATAAACTTTTCGGATTTCGGCATCTACTCGAAAAGCAATTTGGAGATAGCAGACATTTTTTGAGTAAAATTTTGCCGACGTAAAGGTGTTATAATAAACATCACGAGCAACGATAATAAAAAAATGAGAGTGAAGCAATTTAGTCCGATTAATTGATGGATATGAACTAACTGATTCACTGCGCCATATAACATAGCTGGGGTTTTCATGTTCTCAAACTAAAGAAGTTTTTAAATTATATTTAAAAATTCAGATTTCGTGCCTGCTGCTTTTCTGTAATTCGTAATTACAAAAAAATAAATTGAATAAATAGAGTTCAGTCCAAATAAAGTGGCGCGTGACTCATCGCTATGCAAACTAAGAATTAGCCTGAAAAATATACTTATACACATAATTAACGCTTAGTGATTTAATAATTATGTATTATAAATAACACAAAACACTTTTAGGTCATTCAAAATCCGATCTGAAAGTACAAAAGTATACTTTGAATAGGGATTGATCTTTTTCCTTACACTGAAACATGTACCACTAATAAACTGGGCGCGTTTTTGAAATACTAATTCCAAATTTACTAATTGTGCAGTAATAAGTAGCGAAAAACAGCGAAAATAAGTATACCGCACTAGTCAAAAATTCCTTTTACGATTGTTTAAAAATGGGGATAATTTGAATATTTTATTATAATTTATTTTCTACATTACGTAATATTACTTTTTGTTTTTAATAAGAACCTATTAAATTCTCGATTACAAATACGTGGTTGTTTTCTTATTAATGGCCAAAACGCTTCAAAATCGCATACGTATAATTTCGTGTTCGACTCGGACTCTCGGACACCTGGTATATTATCAATTTTTGTTACGTATTTACAATATGAACGTACTCTCCTCTGCTACTTTAGTTTTAGCATTAATTAATCATAACTAATAATGTAAACCTTTCAACTTTTATAAGTTTCTTTATAACTCGTTTGAATTAAATTTCAATTGCACTTTCCTCATTAATTCACCCATAATCTAATAAATTATTAACAGACTGTATATTTTTTATTTCAAACAAAACGTTGGCATTTAAAATATTGTCAAATTAAAGTTAACCTTATGAGTAATTTTTGAGTCAAGGTTCCATAATATTTTAAAGTTATTTAAAATTTGACTTTCCACAAGTTTTCGCAAGAAACGTTTAAATGAATAATAATGTAGAAGATCTTTTTGGAAGCACCCTTGTAAGAAACAAAACGACGAGTTTTATGTTTTAATCTTTCTTTTTTATAATTTATAGTTAATTTCAAACTAAATTTCTTAATTTTTGAGTGTTTTAGTTATACAGCGTGTCTCCCGAATGACTAAAGATATTTGAATAAATGTTTGGGGATTGGCTGAAAACATTTGAGAATGTGAGAATGCTGAGAATTTTTAGCTTTTGGTGATTAAATTGGCCATGGCGGTTAAGCAATAGTACATTATGTACCGAGGTGGAAAATGTTACATTTACAGCAAGGAGGAAGGTAGGTTACCGAGGCACAAAACGTTGTTCAACCGTTATTTATTACCTACTGATCTAATTTCCATAAGCTAATATCTGCTTAAAATTCTATTCCGGCCCAGCACAAAACATTATTTTCTAAAATGAAATGTTATGGTCGTAATAGTTAACTCACTTCGGAGACACGGTATACCTACGTGTATATAGGTATATACATATTTTTAATAAAGATTCGAACTTTTCAAAATTTCGTAAACACATTTTATAGCTTTTACCAGTTCATATATTATTTTCAATAAATTCGTCAATTAATTTCTTAAATGCCAATGAAGTTCATGTTATTCAAACAAATTCTACTAAATTATGATTGCATAAACATAAAGACTTAATTAAAATTTAATTTAGCGAATTTTTAATATTCTAATTAAGTCTTGAGGTTAATAAAAAAAGGTACCAACATTGCGTTTTTTCACTACGAAAATTGTGCCGAGGTGCTTGGGCAATTACTAGCAACAAAGCGTGTAACTTTTTTAAATAGTCGCAGACTCAGTTTCTTATTTTTACCAAAGAATATATTTATAGACGTAGAACTACTATAGGGCAGAAATTTTAAAGTCCATAGAAAAATAAGATTCGCTTCTTTAAAATATTTAAACAACGGGTCAAGTTATACAAGTAAAGTATAATAATTTGTAATAACTCTAGGCAGTTTTAATTCAAGAAACGTGACAAATTAGTAAAAATCAGAGAGGTAAAAAGAAACAGAAGGTTAACGACTATATCACAATTAGTTACTAAGGACTCGGGGTGCGGTAAAAATTTATTTAACTACATAATTGTGCATTTAAGTAAACTAGAACATTGAGTTTGCGCATGAATTGATATATTCCTTAAGAAAACTTTAACAGGAAATTTAATTCAAATATACTTCTTACTATCGAGGCCAACTTCTTAACATTTACTTTATTTAAATATTAGTTTAAATTGTAATCCGAAGAAGTAATCTTATTCTTATTTCAAGATTATCCGAGAATGAATGCGCTCGCTTCCCTTAAATAAGTTTGTTGGAAGGCAGACTTTTGAATTTATAAAAACTAATTCTTTAAAAAACTCACCATTTTAAATCTCATTTTATGCAAATTTAGTAAAAAAATATCACTTATCCAAACGAACACAACAATTTTTCACAAATTCAAAAAATGATAACAAATGGCGCGAGATTTAAAACCTATCCCCAATGTCAAACTGCGCTAGACAAACTCAAAAAGTACAAATTTTGCTGGCAAACCCCTTCCAAACGTCTTTAAAATATTGTCCTTCTCTTTTTAACTCGTTTATTTGTTACAACTTTATTCGTTTTTGTTATAACATACACCACAACAATTCGAAAGTTGTCTCAGACTTTCTCTTTTTGTACAGTAAAGAACTACTGGTTGTTTCCTTTTAGCTGAAGGCCTACATATTCAAAACACACTCTACCTTTCTTTTCCTAGTTTTAAGTAGTAAGGTCGACATTCAAAATCCAATCGCAATTAAGTTTATAGAGCAAAAGCGAGCGACAAATTAATAAAGTTCAAAAATTAATTGTAATAATTGAATCAACAAACGAATTAACTGTGGCGCCATCTGCAACTAAACTTATCGAAACTTTTAAATAATTAGTTCTTTGTTTAGTCGAGACGTAGCGCAGAGGGTTTTTTCCGTAACTGGAGCGTTAAAATTAATTGAATTATTTTGCTTTAAAATTAGAAAAGTATTCAAATTTAATGTTTGCAGATGTCTCGACTTTACAAGGGCAAATTAAAAAACCAATAAGCAGCTTTTTTTGCATAATGTATAAATAATGTGTAAATAAATGTACGGATATTTAAAAATTTTTTTAGCGATTTTCAAAATTAAAATGAAGCTTCATATTTTGAGTAATATAAATCGTATTGGTTTGTTTCTCGTATACGTGTCATCAATACTCTAGACGTGAGCCGGACTCTGATTCGTGTTAGATTCGAAACTTACCCCTTGGAACCCTCGAACTTCGAAGGAAGTAAAAATATGAGGTGTTCTTGTTTTTCTGCCCAATCCTCAAGCTATCTATACGAACTGCCTGAATTGCAACGCAAATTAACGTTATTTAGATTTAAATCGTTTTACAAAAGGAATCCCTAAAAACCAAAATTATAAAAAAAGTGTTATAAAGTACATAACAGAGGTAGAGAGGTCGTGAAGGGGTTTACACATTATCTTAATGACGAGATACTCATAAAGATTACAATTTCTAGTAATTATCGTCAAAGTTAATTAATTATTCGCCTTTTCTTTTTCATGATGTATCGAATTCTTTCGTTAATTTTTATTGGATTGACCCAATCTTTATGTTGTAACAAAATGGATATCAGTACTGAGCATCGATCACTATACCCAATTCCTGTTTCAAGCTGTATGTAACATAATAAATTGCTATAGGCATATTTTTATTCGAAAGCGTATATATAAATTGCTCATTGTTTAACGATCTCGTAACTCAAGACTCTGGCCAGCGGCGAAACAAATTGTGCCCTTAGGCACAACTAACAGGTGATCGTATACATTACGGCACTATTAGTTAAATTAAAATTGCAACAATGATTCAATGGTTATTGTTTAGGGAACAATTTTCAGGCAACTTATAAATTTTACAACTTTCCGCAATTATTTTAAATTCTGTTCCTGGTGTAATCGATAACGAAGTAGGGCTCAAAGGAAGTTCGACTTCCTTATGAGACTTTGTGGCAATCTGAAGATTGGGTCTATAACTAGTCGAATTTACGATAGAGATTGTTTTGTATTATTTTAATTTTATAACAATAAGTAAGTTGTTTATGAGTTTATGGTGTACTCAAAATTATCGTGGGCTCTTTATTTACGTCGTCTACCAACGTGGGTGAAACTATGAAAAAGTTATAACAATTACTCATTTAAGTGCCTCAGCTGGCCGAAGTATCTGTTGCATTTGCTCGTCTACTTATTCATCTGAGATGTAAAAGCATAGTTTTTTGAGAACGATTTCTTTTATTTTTATTGTAAATTAGTTGCCAATTCAACAGTTATACTACTCAAATTATATATTCAAGTTTCTCAAATAACATCTTCAATTTATTGTTGCAAAAAACGTTAGCAAATGTTGATGCTATTTGAACTAGCACCCTGCGATTCTCCATGGAGTGACACAAGAGGGTTTGCGATTTTTATGGCTTAAAAATGTGTAGCTCCAATTGCACGAATAAATGTTTATTATTAACAGTAAAACAGTTTTCACATACATGGCCGTATTAAATGGAGGAGGCTAATGAAGAGGCAGCAGCGGGCGTCCTAGTGTTTACTAGTCTTGATAATCGTTTAGTATATATGAGAAACTTTTCTCCGAGCATTAGTTCTTGAATTTTTGGACTGATCTAATTGACAAAAATAGCAGCAAATTCAAGTTTACATCCTAGGCAAATATCTCCAGAATTATTAGCTACATTTCTCTGTGCTATGGCGTTTTTACCATAGGCATGTTTTAGAAATTTCTTCAAGACGTCAAGACTATACACAATAGTATTCTAAAGCCGCTCCGTAAAGTTCTTTTTGACTTACGCCACCAGCAGAGAGGTTCAATACAATCAATAGAAGAATAGAATAGAAAGAGATTATTCATTATTGTACCTCTCTGCTGGTGGTAAAGTTACCGACAACTTTACGGAGCGTACCTACCATACACACTTTGATTGGTTGTCATTTTCAAAATTATTGTTCGATTAAAAAAACTTGCACAAACTTTTTTTCTGTAAAAAAACACTTTGAAATGAAGGATAACTCAATACGGGTTTCCAACTCCTAAGCTCCCCCGCCCCCACATGATGTACGTAAAACAATGGATTTTTAACTGCAATTACGAATTATGTCAAGATGTGAACCCGTATATGAAGGCATGAAGCCACGTGAACAGCTATAAAGTAAATTAAGCAACTTATTTGAAATATCGTCACATCATCGGTCATCAGATGCAAGTTCGCCGTCACGTTCAATTTTGTCAAACGATTCATGCAAAATTGTGAATGATTATAGTTTTTAACAGTACACGGTATAGATTAACGCTTTAAATACTTTACACATAAGGCCTCGAAAAAAATTAGACAAGGGCATATTCTTAACACGAATCCGTTTACATACACATATAGGAACTCAGAAAATGCCTAATAATGTAATACTTATTGGCGAGGTAAAGAGAGGGTGATTTGTAAATTGAATGAAAGTTGCCAAAATCTCGGAGCATCAAGGATATTAATTTTAGACAAAAGTGGGTCGTCACATTCATTAAGCTAATGTTAAATTAGAGTGTAAGATCCCCAGCATTTCGATTTTATGCAACTACTTATCTTTTTATGCCCACTTTCTTACAATTTTCTTATTTTAATCGGAAGAGTTCGAGAATTATATTTATATTGTAAAAAATAAAAGCAAATTACGATATATTTATTGATTTTTAGCAAGTATCGGCCACATCCACCGAATTAATTATGATTTTTTTTATTTTACTTCATTACTGCACTTCAGGTACTTAATTTAAAATTTAAATCAAACAAGCTCATCACTCATCATAATTACCTAATCTCCTAAACACTCTGCGATAATTATATAAAATTGATTTTCAGAAAAGCAAATTTAATTAAGCTACCCTCAAAGACGCTGTATTACATTTTTAATAACACCCTTGTAAAACTTGTAACGTTTGTTTACAATGGGTTTAGAACTTGGAAGGCAGGTCCCAAATTTGGAATGCTCTGAAGATAAAAGATAAAACAGCTTAACAAGGATGACAAGTGGGGAAAAAGATAGAAGAACCTTGTTAGTATAAATTATGGTTAGCAGTGGCGGCTACTACCGAATTTTTCTCTTTTTTTGTGCTTCCAATGTCGGTACAATTTCAAACCGATAAAACATTAGATAATTAGATTTATCCTCTTTTTTAATTTAACTAATTACATATTAGTTTTTAAACGGAGTTGCTGACTATAAAAGTACATGGATATTGTTTTTTTAAATTCTTTTTCATACCCAACTAGCTTCATATTCATTGTCTTACTCGCTGCAGTTACTACTTTTTTTTTTAGACAATTAAAGAAGTTCTAAGCGATTAAAGTACGCCACTGGTAACAAGACGTGACATCGTTAACGTTAACTGAAACCAAACGAAAAAGAAGGTTCAAGAGCAGTAACCAGTAACCATTAACCATAGCAGTAAAGTACGGTGGATCCAAGTGGATCTTGCGCAGCTTCGTATAAACGACCATGTTAAAAGTACGACAAAGTAAAACTTAAATTTAAATAGTTTTACATTAGTTGCCCAAACTATAGTTTTTGCAGTGAACTTTCGAATTAGGAAGGGTTCATATTATTTGTGTATTGTACAAAACTTAATGTTATTATTATGGATATTATTTTGTGACCAATAAGGTAGGTACGACTGTGTGGTACGACAACAAAATTTAAAGTTTTGGTTATTTACCGTAGGTAGAAATAAATACCGGTTATTTATTGTAAAGTAGTTAATTATTATAATTTGTATCCACCTTTCATATCTTAAGTAAACAAAGCGTCTAGTACTAATATCTAAGAAGTATACAAGATTTCTTTCAAAATTATCTGTTGTTTTTGAATTTTAAACGTTTTAAAAAAATATTATTTACCGATATTTTTGAAATTAGAAATACAATTGATTTGTGTACCCCAATCTCAAAAATTTACACCACGATCTTGATAAAAATAATAGGAACGTTATATGTACTTAAGTCGTCAATTAGGAGAAGTGGAGAAGAATAAATAAATAAATTAAATAAACGCTCGCAACATCTTTATTAATTAATAATAAAGTAAAACAAATTTGTGGCAGTCGATGGTATTTGAAAGTACATTTTACTTCAAAATTATAGTTTTTTGTCGAGGGAGGTGAAGGACGGTTAAAGATTGCGAAGAAATCACCACTTACATTTAAGCTTTTCCTCTTTCGTTAGTATATTAATCCAATTATTTGTATATCGACCTACGTTCAAACTTATTAATACAAAACTTAATCTAACATTCTAGTTCCAAACGTTTTTAATTAATTAATTGTAGATTGCCCCAGAAATGGTGAAGATCGAATCTGATGTCGCGACGTGTACCTTCATCTCAACATCCGTTGGTATATCGACCGCACGCAGATAACACCGATCGCGTAAAAAACACAAATTAAAAATCCGAATCGTCATTAATTTGTCATGTTTATAGGCAACAACTTCGACGGCATTTTTAACCGATAACTCTTATTCGAAACCAAACGATTACATACATCGTTACAGAAATGAAGACAGTCGTAATACTTACAAAGGAGGAGGTCTCTGTAATAACGTAATTTACGATACCGGCATAACCGATACGGACACCAATAGTTGCTATAATTATTATCGATACGGACATCCATCTACTATAAAAAAAGAAGAAAATGCGGAATGTATGTTTTCAGATAGCGACTCATCCCAACTACCCGATTACGAGTACGATCAAATTTCATCAAATAGGTGTTCGAGGAATTACTCTCAACGCAGTTTTAATGTCGATAATTTTAGACGACAAGAAGCTTTTAGCTCATTTGCAAATAGAGACTCGAAGCGACTGCATCCCAACGAAAGAAATGTACAAAGGTTCGTCGGTTTTTAAGTTCGAAAGTAAAATACAAGGTACTTTTTTAGAGTTACGGTACATCCTAAGATAGTAAAAAATACACCCTATCAAACTAGATTATCCCGCTTCGCGGAGAGACCTCAAAGTTCCCTTAGTTCCGAAGTTACCAGCGCTATCGTCGACGGATGTGGAGGACATTGTCAAACTTTTGAAAATGTCTGCTATTATTTTTTACAGGTAAAAATCTGTAACTTCCTATGCCTATTTTAAAGTTTTTCGAATACTTTTAGGTTGCTTTTACGATGGGTATTTTAATTGGAACATCTCTTTGTATTGCCGGAGCCGTTTTACGTAAATCGGCCGCTCGTAACCTACAAGTTTTGACTTACATCGGAGCACTGTTAACAATTGTGAGTAGTCTCCTTTTAGCGATTCAATGTAATGCACGGTGTAGCGCAAGAAAACGTAAAAAAGCTCTAAGAAATAGACATACGGCAATTCCCCTCGAAACTTTACACACCAAACCTCGAGATTATCGAGGACATGCGCTTCTAGACGAAAATGGAGAAAGGTAAAATCGAAAGTTTAGAGATAATCCGTAAAAATATAATTTTGTTTAGGCCCGTTAACATACAGATTCAAATTGCCCAAACTAACGTTCATAATAACGTTTTAGTGGAACACCAAGGTATACCATGGTGGAGAAGGAAGGATCTCGGTTGAAAGGTTATCAAAACGACCATTAATTTATTTGTAAATATTGTAGTTTTTAAAACAGAACCAAAAATAGGTATTAGTTAGTTCGGAGACGTTCGAGTCGAACACCTTTTTGGTTTCGACGTTTGTATTTTGTTAAATAAATTTATCTACCTCGAGTGTTTTGTTTATTCTGTGCGTTAGCTTCGCTAAAACACGCGCAATAATTATTTTAGTAGAAAATTAATCTTTTGTTTGTATCGACACATTCCCCTTCTGCTATAATATTATGAGACACCAGGGTGTTATATTAAGGGTACCACTACAAACAAACAGGTGATTAAATGATGCCTGGGAGTAGAAATTTTACTGAAATTTATAAGTTTCCAGAGCCCTTCGATAAACATGCTACTTCGTACAATAATGGAGATTTCGCCAATCGTACAAAAGAGATGTGTTTAAAATTTAAAGAACAATCTTCGAATAAAAGTTTTAAAGTTATCGTATTAGGAGATGTTGGCGTTGGGAAGACGTGTTTGATCGATAGGTAATTTAATGGAACTTTTAAAATTAAACTAAAGTAATTATTTTAAGATTTTGTCATCGAGTGTTTAACGCTAGATACAAAGCCACCATAGGGGTCGATTTTGAAATTGAAACTTTTATCGCTTTAGGAACTTCTTTCACTTTACAACTGTAAGTACTTACAGGTGCTCGAAGCGTTTTAAAGTGCCTTTAATTTTGTAGTTGGGATACGGCGGGACAAGAAAAATTTAGATGCATCGCTCGCGCATATTATAGAAAATCTCACGGTGATAAATAGAGTAAGATTCATTTGTTTGTAATAAAAGCTTAATTTTAGCGATCATTCTGGTTTTCGATATGTCAAATTTAAAATCGATGCAAAATTGTAAAGAGTGGCTCGAGGAAGCTTTAAGTGCCGAAGACTGTAGTAGCAAACCCATAGTTTTTTTGATAGGAAACAAGCGAGACTTATTGGTAAAGGCTTTAGATTAACGCGAATCTATTTTCATTTTCTATTCATTTCTAGTCTAGAGCGGCTTATCAGAATATGTTCGATATAAGTCAAAATTTTGGAAAATCGTACGATGCCGAATTTTGGCCAGTTTCTGCTAAAAGTGGCGAAAATGTCGAAGAAATGTTTTTTAGATTAGCAGCTTTAGTTTTTGACTTGTCTTTTAAACAAGAAGAGACGAATAATTCGAGTCAAATTATAGTAGGAACCAGTTTAGTTTGTGAGTAACTAGTACCGACTTATTAATTTGTGATTCACATTATTTTTTAAAGCTATTGCCCAGAATCGGAACAAGAAAAAAAATGTAAAATGTAATCGATGTCTAATTAATGTGTGAATCAAGTGGAGAGAAACTGTAAAGAAATGTCTTCGATAATAAGCCCCGAACTTGTATTCTCGTCACTGCTCCTTAAGAAAAGGGTTATTTTATCAAATATTTATATCTACTGTATTGAATGAGTTTTAGGAAATTTGATAAAGTCTATCGTATCTAATTTTATTTATTTTGAACAAAAATTCTACATACTTCGAGTAACTAATAAAATACAAAAGTACAATTTAAAACTTAACGTTAATCAAATATATTGGTAATTTTTTAAATATTTTAAGTGCAAAACTACCTTTGATTGAAATGTTAAAATATATTTCTTTTCTAATTTTGCACACGAAACGACTACCTACTGTAAATTTTGGCATGCATATAATTTGTCTTTAATATATTACGTTTCGTTATTATATACACAATATTTTTCGTCGAGTACAGCTCCAAGTTGCAAAAAACTTTGAACGAATAGAATTAGAGGAATAAAAAACATTAGCGCTTAACTTAAATTGTAGTTTTGCATAAAAAATTAAGTAACTACGTTATTCGAATGCAAAAATACTTACAATGTGCCGTTTTTTAATTGTAAGTACTCTGACCATTGCACGATTATTATAATAAAAAATATAAATTACGTAAGTTATCCAGTCTTGATGTGATGCTTCTCTTTATATCGTTTTAACGTACTACGCCTTTAATAAAATGGTACCTTACAAATATTCTAAATTTAAAGCTGCGAATTGTTACTTTGGAATAAAAATGATTTTTTAAAACTATTTCGTGCTTTTAAACTAAATTTTTTTAAATAAAAATTAGCGAAAAGAACGTCTTCTACTTAAAACTGCAACAATTAATTGACTAATTGCTTAGTTCGCAATATGTAGTTCTCGTAGTTCTAGTGAAGGCAGAAGCTTATTATATAAGATACATAAACGTACATAATCTCACTTCTGGTCGTAACAAAATGGATGCCTGTTTGAATTTAGATTTCAGTCTACAAACATCGATTCGATGTCATATCAGATCTTACGATTTTCTTCAATAAATGATGAATAAAAATCAGATTATCACACTTCGGAAGCATGAGAAAGACAGTTTTAGCTGCTAAAACAACAACGAATCACTCGGGTGCAGGAATGTTTTTTGAACAATTTTGTCGAGTACGTAGTAAGTACCATTAAACACTAAAGTAAAGCTTAAATAATACTTATGCGTTACTTAAAATTAATATATGGATTTTAAGCTTCTTCGTGTGCCGGAGGATTTAACGGACGTAATACGATGCGAGGATCACTTTCGATCATACGATCCGTATCGTCACCGCTAAAAAATTTTTTTATCGCTTAATAAGAAATAAAAATGTCAAAACTGCTTTACCTTTCTTTGTTTTCGTGCCCCATAAGTTTGCTCTGTTCTGTATCTTCTGCTGGAGGTTGATAAGAAACTTCAGATACCGGAGCGTACTGTGCGGCCACTAATAGATCAGTCGACGGATTGACCGTAAGTGCTTGACCCGAAGTTGGATCTAGAGAATCTTTGCCCGTACGACAACATAACCTTCTGGACTGTCGTAAGAAAAATCCCAACAACAACACACCGATACCAAAAAGTGCAGCTCCAAAAATTGTAGCAACCAAACACCAACTGTCGTTTTGCTTCTCTGGACTCGAATACCCAATTGCTCCATTAATCAACATAATTAATCTACAAATTGGCAATTTGAAATGTGTTTTAAAAAACATCACAATCGCACTAACCCAATGGCAACAAAAACTAAGCTCGATGTCAGTAAAAGTGTGGGTACGATGTTACGTGCAGGTAAGCACGGTAAGCCGCAAGGATGTCCGGGAGTTCGAGTGAACGATGTTAGGTAACTAATAGGTCTGTCGGACCATCTGTCTTGGGGCGATGTACTTGCTTCGTACGTCACCGTAGTAGGCTGATAAACTGCTCCACTTTGCGACATTGTTTTCTCTAGTCTAAAACGTATTTATACGACGAGATTAATTTCAAATTGTGAGGTTATGTTACTTACAATTTTTTTAAGTAATTCGTATGTTATAGTCACAGTAGTTTTTATATTATTTAGTATTTTTTTAAATAAATTCCGTTTAAAAATAAATTTTGAACATACCTGGTACCGCGTTTTTAAGGTTCTCAAAAGCACTTGTTCATTTCTTTTGTAGCTGCTGTTTAACACAAAAGGAACTCGAAGGTCGTTCCTCACCAAAGGTAACGAGTTAAAATTATTTTGTTTAATTAATCAAATATGTTGTTAAATAAGTACGTGCCCTCCAAATCAGTTACCACAGAAAATTTGACACTACGACACCCCGCAGTGGCTTACGTTAAAAAAGCAAAGTTAAGAAATGAAAAATGAAAAGAATAGTTATGGGTGTTTTTTAACTGCATTTTTACTTAATATGTTATGAATATTTTTTTAATTACATCACCTTTTGTGTGAGTCTTTCAAGTATATTATAAAGAGAAACTCGCGTTTTTCTATAGAAAATTTGAACGCACGTTACTGAATTCGATGTATGCGTGAAACATGTTATTAGATAAAATATTTTATTTTTGAGATTCGGCAAGTTTATTCACGTAATTATCTTCCCTCAAAAATTTGGAACCCTTCACCGATGATTTGAGAAAGTTATCAACGATTTATTACAAATACAAATACAACTATACAATTATAAAACAATAATAATATTTTTCTCTGTTGTAGATGCATATATATAGTGTATATAGGTAGTAAATATAGTACATATAAGATAAGTGTATAATTGGTTGCCTAACCGAGATTTATCTATTTTACTGTGGTGCTTCGGTACTTGAAGCACTGCCGTTTGAACTTTGAACTGTCAAAACTTATTTATGGTCAAAACTTTGAGGTTAAACTGATTCATTTTAGTTGGATTATTGTTTTCATTTATAATTACAGGTTTGGTTAATTTAGTGAATATTTATAGATAAGTGAGTCGTATGGTGAAGCGGGGAAGACTCCAAGGCTCCAGGATGACCACCCGAAGGAAGTTTCAAGACAACGGGTTATTCGTTTTTGCACTCCGGTAAGAATACATTATAAGGAGCCCACTTTTGGAAATCATTATTTTAATAAAAAGTGGTCGCAGGTGACGGGAAAAATATTTGAAAAATTCTAGTGTTATAAGAACTCAAACATATTTTTTAAATTTTGTATTTATTTCACGCGTCTAACAAGTTCTGACCTGTTTTATTATAATTATTAAATTACTATTATTATTAGTCGGTAATTATTTGAACTTAAACTACTCACGTGTACCGAACATGGTGAATTAAGGTTAGAAAATTGCGTAACAGTTGTATCGGTGTAATGTTTTCGAATAAATCTCCAAACTCATTATTAGGTTAGTAACTCTCAACTTGCTTATGACTCGACGGATTACCGACTATGTTTTTGTGGCCAAAAATCAATTTCTTCGCAGAATGATCAGTAATTTGTTAAACTTCGTCAACTTTCCAACGCTAAACCCTGCGTTCGGGGAGCTCGCTATTAGTACTAATAGCACGATTTTGCCGTTCGGGGAGCTTGCTTTCAACGCTATCCCTGCGTTCGGGGAGCTCGCTATTAGTACATTAGTACTAATAGCACGATTTTGCCGTTCGGGGAGCTCGCTTTCAACGCTATGAAAGCTTTCGTGACGTCACTGTTCCAGTACGTAAACTTATGGGTCAAACGCTAAAAGCCTCCCCGAACGCACAGTAATACGTCATAATAGCGTGTGGTGCTAATAGCGTGAAAGCGAGCTCCCCGAACGCACCCTAAACGGCTTATACACAAATTTTGAAGTTAACAAATATAAATTAGTTCTAACCTCACTAGTTGTCAAATTTGAAATTTGACGTTTAAAAATTGTTCGTATGTTTAAAATTTACCCTGCGTTCGGGGAGCTCGCTATTAGTACTAATAGCACTGAATAGCACCATAAATAAACTACTTTTTTGTAACTATAGTTAGTTATAGTTAGTTAGTTAGATAGTTAGTTTATTTATGAATAGCACGATTTTGCCGTTCGGGGAGCTTGCTTTCAACGCTATGAAAGCTTTCGTGACGTCACGGTTCCAGTACGTAAACTTATGCGTCAAACGCTAAAAGCCTCCCCGAACGCACTAAGGGTGCGTTCGGAGAGCTCGCTTTCACGCTATTAGCACCACACGCTATTATGACGTATTACTGTGCGTTCGGGGAGGCTTTTAGCGTTTGACGCATAAGTATACGTACTGGAACCGTGACGTCACGAAAGCTTTCATACCCTGCGTTCGGGGAGCTCGCTTTCACGCTATTAGCACCACACGCTATTATGACGTATTACTGTGTGTTCGGGGAGGCTTTTAGCGTTTGACCCATAAGTTTACGTACTGGAACAGTGACGTCACGAAAGCTTTCATAGCGTTGAAAGCGAGCTCCCCGAACGGCAAAATCGTGCTATTAGTACTAATAGCGAGCTCCCCGAACGCAGGGATAGCGTTGAAAGCAAGCTCCCCGAACGGCAAAATCGTGCTATTAGTACTAATAGCGAGCTCCCCGAACGCACGGTTAATAGATGCCAAAATGTGACGTCATTTAAAAACAAAAATCGTATGTTCTAAAAATTTTTGTCGTTTGTTTTACTAGTGACGCGGCTAACAAGTTCTGACCTGTTTCTAATAATTATTAAATTACTATTATTATTAGTCGGTACACGATATCAAAGTGTACAAAAATTAAGCCTCCATTCTTGTGACAATTCCGTTTTTATTAGAAATAATTCGTTTTCGATCAAATTTGATATAAACAAAATGATTTCTGGTAATTTTAGTCGAACCTATGCAAATTTCTATCTCATTTTTTAGCCACATATTTTAGTTTGAAGCGTTTCTCGCAATTTTAATGGATTTATACTACATTTATCTATTGAGATCCGATGTTAAATTCCTTTAAAACTCATTTATTATTTAATTATTAATTAAAAACCCTAAAACATAATTTTCAGATTTTGTCCCTCGGTCTGCTTCTTTTCTCCTGAAATTTGGCAGACATGGAGAACAGGATCATCTGCATCGATACCTATTTTTACTTTTTTTTCAACTTGCAAGGTTTTAATTAAAATCAATAAAAACAAAATTAAAAACAGAGAAATTTTTAACTTTTGAGCGTAAACTTAACACAAATTTTAACATCTGTCATCCCTTTAGCTCATAATACAAATTTTTGTACAAAGGTGGGTCATAAAGCAATTACGATAGACCAAACACTTTTGTAATCCTTTTGCTAGGTACCTGCCACAATAAGGTGTCGAAGTGAAATTATCTTTCTTATTTTCGACGACTTCGAGAAAAATTATTTTTTGTAAAATTTAATTTCTTCACGTTTCTGGTCCCTCTAAATTCAAAAATGAAAAAAATTAATTATTTAGAAAAATTCTGCCGGGCTGTGGTTGGATGAACGTGTTGTATGTGTAACGCTATGAAACAAAACCTAATTAAAGCAGTTAAGGCGATTTTGATGAAATTAGCTTAGCTTTTAAACAAAATGGATACAGGGTGGTCCAAGATTCGGAGGTTATTTTGGTGGTATTTTGGAAAATTTTTACCCATAATAGTTATACTAGGCTATAGAAGTTAGTTGACATAATCCCTAATCAAAAAAATATCCTTTCGGTCGTTCTCTTTTGTATTAGTTTTTGTATTGTAACTTTACAGATAATTAATATTATAAAAATTTATAAACAGAAATATACAGGGTGTATCGACTCGACTTAGACAAGACATAAGGCTTGTAGCTCTTTCAAAAACAAACATTTATTTTATTTAAACTTTTCCGATTTAGGCCCAGTTGTATAAACAAGCGAATCTCGAAGTCAGAGTTAGCTTCACGATCAACCTAAATCAACAACTAATTCTGAGTTAAATAGAAATATATTTGACTCTAGAAAATGGACGGGTTAACTCTGAACCAAGTGCCTAGGGGCTAACCTAATCTAATCCCCGCTAAGATCTAACCTTATATTCAGATCGTGGAGTTAACTCTGACTCCGAGATTATTTCGTTTTATACAACTGGGCCTTAGAGTATCGTATCCGCAATTTTTTAGAATTGCTCTTTTATTTTAGAACTTCCAGCAACGCGGAAAACATTTTTGAGAACTGTATATTTTTTTATGCAACTGTTACATTAAGAGGGATCTCTCCGGATTTTAAGTTGTCCAAAACATGCATTCGTAGTGCCACTCTAGCGTCCTTATTAATAGGAATTATATTACAATTTTTTTTTACCACTTAGAAGAAGGTTCAAACTAAAATCTGACGAATTTTTTTTAGGATAACTTGAATAGTTTTAGTGTAAAAAAATGACAAACTTTCAAAAAGTAGCTCATCTTTGCTATTTTTTTTCTAGTACTTGTAGCTAGAATTTCGGCAAAAAAATTCGTCACATTTTAGTTTATACATTTAAGAATAATTTAGTAAAAGTTTTATCAAAAAATATCAATTAGATTTTCTGGTACAGTGGCACTACGATTTGATGTTTTAGAGAAAATTTCTGGTCTTTCAAAATTGTATGTCCCCACCACTTGGAGACTAGGCGGGTTTTAAACACTAAAGGACAGCAAATGAATACTAGTATTTTCTCTGTCTTACTTGTAGCGGCAAGAGTTTTAGCAGCTGATATTATTCGAAAAGTAGTAATATAATATTTATTATAATCGAAAATAATTTTATTTTTTAAAAGTTTAATTTCTTGGCGTTAAACTACTAAAAGCGAGTTTGATGAAATTTGGTTTCGGTCACTAACAAAATTGCATCGATAAAATAAACTTTTTTTACAACAGGAATATACAGTAGGTATACAGGGTGTTCCAGAAAATTACTGACAAATTTCTACAGTAAGTTCTTATCAGGACTGTACAGGACCAAATTAGGACATTCCCCTTCTTAAAATTTTATCCCAAAATACATTCAGAACTTTTCTCCGAAAATGCTGAAGCTCCTTGCATTCAAGTAAATGAGATCCATTTTGAGCAATTAATAGCAAATTAGTGTTGGACCTCCGTCCAACTTAAGAGAGAAAAAAACCTTATTTTTAAATTATTTATTACTGAAATCAAGCAGAATAACTTTAATTTATTTTGCAAAAACCTATTTTTTAAGGATTGCAAGTTGACGCTACTTCTCAACCGAAAATTCTGTATACTGTATAGGCAAAATATAGGACTTGTTTTGATAAAGGCAGTCGATTTTCAAAATAGCAATTTCAAGTTTGACTAGTTTTAAATGACCCATAGCCATAGTCTAGTCAAAGTAGACAAAAAATTGTGGAAAGTTCGGAAAAATTCGTATATAGAGCTTAAAATTGATACAGTCCTAAAATACGTTATTATAAAATAAATTCCAAAATCTCCATGGATCTCCCCCCCCCCCAAAAAAAAACACCTTAAAAGACATAATTAGTAGGGCATTGAATGTACTTTATTTTTGTATATAACATCACTAAAAGTGCGTAATTTTCAGATTATCTATTATAAGCGAAAAAAAATTTTTTTAACGCATTCTAGCGCCTAAGCCGTTCGTCTGAGAAAAAACCTTTCTGATATAGTTAGCTAGAAATTTTATCTAGTTCACTTCATACACGCACTTTACTCAAAAAGTGCGTCGTTTTGAAGTTATAAGCGGAAAACTGACAAAAGAGCAAAAATCCACCCTTTTCGAGCCGCCCCCAAGTTAATGCTGTCATATTTAAGAGGCAGACGGTCGGTTTTATTACTCATTTTGCGTTAAAAATCAAACATTTTATATTTTTGTATTTCGGCATTCTGCCTCCCGGACACGCTATGTCCGATATAACCTACACTTCCAGTGCTCTACCACCTCAACTGTTTGCTTCACAAAACAAATTTAAGAGACATAATTTTTAGGAAATTGTATCTGCCTTATTTTCGTATAAAGACTATTTTCTCTAAAAGTGCATAGTTTTTGAGTTATGAGCGATAAATAAATTTTTTGACAATTTTGTAAGTTTTTTAACTTGAACGCTCCTAGCCTAGCGCCTAAATTATGCACCCTAAGAAAAAACTTAAGAGATGTGATTTGTAGAAAATTTAATGAGCTTTATTTTACTATAACAGAAGTTTTCTCATAAAGTGCGTAGTTTTCGAGTTATGAGCGATAAATAAATTTTTTGGCCAATTTTGTAAGTTTTTTAACTTTAACGCGCCTAGCCTGGCGCCTATATTATTCACCCTAGGAAGAAAATTTAAGAGATATTATTTGTAAAAAATTTAATGAGCTTTATTTTTCCATAAGAGAAGTTTTCTTATAAAGTGCGTATTTTCGAGTTATGAGCGATAAATAAGTTTTTTAGACAATTTTTTAAGTTTTTTAACTTTAAACCGGCTTTCAAAGAATAATGTTAATTATTTGCTTACTACGATTAAAACAATTTTTTGTTATTAAAATGATATAGGTACCTAATAAAAATTGTAACCGCAAATTTTGTTTGAAATTTTGTGCAGTTAAAGAAACGTTTAATTTAAATGAATAGTGGTGTATTATCTCTACCCAATGATCACGCCGTCTTAAGCAGGTGCTATATCGGCGTTGGCAGGGACATTCCCCTTATGTCTCGGCAGATTTGAGGGGTACACTTCGGGACAATCCCTCTTAAGGGCCGCAAAACTGAAAAATTTGATTTTCGAAACCGCACCGCGATTTTTAAAAGAACAAAAAATGTCAGTTTGTCCAATACCGTTGTACCAATCAATATTTATCACTTAGATCAAGAAAGTTAGTGGAGACTTCTTCTTGTGTAACCGCTAGAAGAAGTTGATTCTAAAAAATGTTGTAATCAAATTCTATTCCTATCAACTATTATTTTTTCTTCGTCTACCTTTGATGTGGAATGTGGCCATAATAGGACTTTTTTGTACGCGTTGAAAATATATGGAAAAATATTTTCCAATTAAACCGGAAGTTAAACTTTTATATGTTTGGTAGCATTTGGCAGCCAATCGTCGGTATTTAGTCAACTTTGGTGCTTTAAAAGTAGTCAATTTAGAAATTATTTTAAAAATCGACTATATCAAAACTAAAGCTCTCCATTTTCCTTATATGTAGGTACATTCCTATTTTTAGATTTTTATAATATAGTCTAATAATAATCTCCAAGAAGTTATAATAAAAAACTAGAAAACGAGCCAATCGTTATACTGGTATTATACGGGTAGGCTGGCAGTAAAAATTTGAAAAGGTATTTTTTAAATTAGGGCCCATGTGTACTAACTTATAACCGAGTATAAATACTGTGGGTCAAAATTTTCCGAAATGCGTCCAAAATAACCCCCTTATTTTGGGCCACTTTATATTGAATTCGTTTAAAAGTTTATTTTGTTGATGAAATTTTGTTAAAGTGGCCGAAACCAAATTTCAACAAAATCGTTTTAGTAGTTTTTATTTGACGGAGTTAGGTACATACACACTCATCCTCCCCGACAGACATTTTCTAAGAGTTTTGATTTTTTAGCGTTTTGGATTCGGGGGGTGGGGAGCCACATTGTCAAGAAATTACATTTATTAAAATTTTTTTTTTTCGATCATAATACTTTTTAAAGTAGTATAGACGAAGATAACGAAAAAGTGAAAATGCAATAAGACTAAAATATTGCTGTAATAGGTCACTACTTTCGAATATTTATATTTCATTTACCTAACACAAAAATATTTTTTCCAAAGTACCTATAAGTTTTTGGTTCATAATTCTAAAGTAAAACGTAAAATCGTAAAATTCCGTTTTTATTTACTAAAATTTAAATATACCTGCAGAATACAATAGAAACCCCAGAAGTGTGCCAGGTATATTATCTAGCATCTAACAAGAGCAAAAATTGCCAGAGGGTTCAAATGTTACTCAGGTTGCTCGAAATTAGGCGTATTTTTAAATTCCGTATTATGGTCAAAATAGAAATATAAATTGAGTGCAGTAGAACCTTAAGTTGGTAAATAAACGTGTTGGGTAAAATGAGATACAGTGTATTTTAATCAGACATTACTAGCAAATCATATTGGGCAACTTACTTAAAACTCGATTTCACACTACTAAAGTGATTAATTTAGGGTTATTTAACTATTTTCATTTAAATAATTATTAATACCCTAAAGTGTATCCATATTTGGAAATTAATTCAGATATAACTTAAATATCTGTGTTAAATGCTTTTAAGTATCAAAAATTACAAAGATGTATAGCATTGTACACGTACACTGCTTCTGCTATAGAAATTTAGTTAAAAAAATTGAAAGCTGGAAGAAATATTTTACCAAAACGATACTTTAAAAAGTACATAAGAAATTTATTTAGGGAACTCAAATACCTATTATTATAGCTGCTGCCGTCTCTGATAAATTCTGCACACTGCATTATTTTGTACCTCCGCAACAAAATTAACAAATTATAAATGGGAAAGACGTCGGCAATGTTCAGAAAAGATGTATTTGTCAAATACTTTAAAATACTGGGAGTATTTTAAGATACTGGGAGTACTTTAAAATACTGTGAGTACTTTAAAGTACTGGGAGTACTTTTAAATACTGAATACTTTAGTGAAATACTTAGAGTACTTTTTAGTTACGCAGTACATTTTCAAGTACTAAGTAGTACTTGGTATATATAAAGTACCCAGTACCAGTACTTTTTAGATCGGTACTGGAAATTCCAGTACCAGTACAACAATTTTAAAAGTACTTCGAGTAAAGTACTCCAAGTACATAAAAATACTGATTACTTTTGTCAAGTACATTTTGTACTGAGTACCTCAGCTCTGCCTGTGGATTTGCCTACACCCTGGATTGTGTCTCAAATAAGAGAATAAATTTCGACATTTATTATTTCTCCTAAAAGAACTTCTAATCAAAGCTTTTAGGTCTTTCAATTTTATTACAACAGTCTTCTACATATAGTCATTTTATTTCTAGAGAACCGTCTCATGGAAAGTTGAGACACCTATCAGCAAGTTTGAGCTATGGGAAAGATAAAGAAACAGTAAACGAGCTATCATGGCAAAAGGACTATAAGAATTAATAAAGGTACACACGCATTTACTGTACAGTTCTTTACATTTGGTAATGATTCTTATGTTTATTTGCAGGTAGAGTCCTCTTCAGGGAGTTTGTGAAGAGGGGAGAGTAATTTCCATCTTACTACAAGCGATTAAGCAAGCGATAAACAGAATATTGTCAAATATCTTCCTTAAGAAAAGGCTGCGCGTGTCTCTTAGATTACGGCTAGTCTCATTTTTTTCTCTCGGGGGAGCCTGTAACCCCTAGAGAGCGCGTCCCCAGGTGGCGGATAGGGGAACACTCGGTATATTTACCGGGTAGGAGACGTCTCTCGCGGACCAAACAGGCTACTATCAACTTTCTTGTGGAAGTAACTTGTTCAGCTACTTACGGAGAAAAAAGACTGCCTGTGTCTCTTAGATTACGGCTGTCTCAACTTTCTTGTGGAAGTAACTTGTTGAGCTACTTGCGGAGAAAAAAGACTGCGTGTGTCTCTTAGATTACGGCTGTCGCAACTTTCTTGTGGAAGTAACTTGTTCAGCTACTTGCGGAGAAAAAAGACTGCGTGTGTCTCTTAGATTACGGCTGTGACCACTTTCTAGGTTGAAATAATGTGAAAGTCTTAAATTTGTTAAAACTCCAACTTTTTACGCCTACTAATACATAGGCAACACTTGTTACTCTCCCACTACATTATAAATTTTAAACTAACAGAAATTTATAGAGTGGGGTGGTCACATGACCACCAAAAGTTTATAAGGCCGAGTTTTGCTATTCGAAAATTTTGTAATCTCCACTTCAAATCAGCTTCGAAGAGAAAAATTTCGGTTTGCTCGTGTGAAAAATCAACTTCAACTTTTTGAAATTTTTTTTCTTGGAAGTTAGGGGCATTGCTCTGAATATCTTTAGCGACTTTTGGATCATTTGGTCGAATATTAATGCGTAGAATTAAGTTTTTAAAAATCAATTATTTATTCGTTTAATTATTATTAATTAACAATATTAATTAACTCGGCATTCTTGTTTGGATTCGTCTTCTTAAGACGCTGTTTTTGCTCTCTTGTGAGGAGAATTTATTTTTAAATTCATTTTTGTATTATAATTATTATTGTATGTATGTAAATTACGCTGAAAACAATAAACGATAGAAAGCAATAATTTCTTTTATTATAAGCTACCCTATTTACAAGCAAAATCCCCATTTTCGGCTAGATAAGTGGAAAGCAAAAGGGTGATAGGGTTTTGGAAATAAATTTTTAATTAAGAAGATACTTTTTGATCAAAAAAATTTTCAAATCATATAAACGATAACGCCTCGTTTCATAACATAATGGCAATGCTTTTAAGATTCTTTTAAATAAATATTTCTCTTTAATATATTTCGTTTACCTTATCGACCTTCTGCTCTCCTACTACCTAGCCAGAATATTCTAAATTTTGAAAGCAACTTTAAAAAAAATAGTTCTTAAAGGTTTGAATTACGCAATTTTGAGGGTGCGATTCTTTAGCCCTTCTAGCGACAAACGTCCTTGTATAATTATAGCGCGTCTGCTCTTCTAGTTTAGAAGATATTTGAGTTTTAAGATATTTAAACTTTTATAAATATTCAAATTTTGTGTTTTATGTTGAATATCTTCTAAACTAGAGAAGCAGAAGCACCCAAATTACCCAAGGACATTTGCAGCTAGTAGGGCTAAAGAATTGCACCCTCAAAATTGCGTAATTCCGGCTTTTAACAAATCAATTTTAAATAATTTCTTTCAAATTTTACAATTTTCGGGCTAGGTAGTAGGAGAGCAGAAGGGCGATAAGGTGGTCGAAACAAATTTTAAATTAAAATACTAATATTTTTAAATATTAAAACGCTTATCTTTTAAGCGATAACGCCTCGTTGCGTAACAACATAGCACGAGCATTTAAATAAATATTTCTCTTTAATTTATTTCGACCACCTTATCGCCCCTCTGCTCTCCTACTACATAGCCCGAAAATTGTAAAAGTTGAAAGAAATTATTTAAAATTGATTTTTTTAAAGCCGGAATTACGCAATTTTGAGGGTGCGATTCTTTAGTCCTATTAGCAGCAAATATTCTTGTATAATTTGGGCACCCCTGCTCCTCTAGTTTAGAAGATATTCGACATAAAGCATAAAATTTCAAGATTTATAAGACATTGATAATAAGGTAAAAGTCGAATATCTTCTAAACTAAAGCAGCAGGAGCGGCCAAATTATGCAAGAATATTTGCGGCTAATAGGACTAAAGAATCGCACCCTCAAAATTGCGTAATTCCGGCTTTTAAAAAATCAATTTTAAATAATTTCTTTCAAATTTTACAATTTTCGGGCTAGGTAGTAGGAGAGCAGAAGGGCGATAAGGTGGTCGAAACAAATTTTAAATTAAAATACAAATATTTTTAAATATTAAAACGCTTATCTTTTAAGCGATAACGCCTCGTTGCGTAACAACATAGCACGAGCATTTAAATAAATATTTCTCTTTAATTTATTTCGACCACCTTATCGCCCCTCTGCTCTCCTACTACATAGCCCGAAAATTGTAAAAGTTGAAAGAAATTATTTAAAATTGATTTTTTTAAAGCCGGAATTACGCAATTTTGAGGGTGCGATTCTTTAGTCCTATTAGCAGCAAATATTCTTGTATAATTTGGGCACCCCTGCTCCTCTAGTTTAGAAGATATTCGACATAAAGCATAAAATTTCAAGATTTATAAGACATTGATAATAAGGTAAAAGTCGAATATCTTCTAAACTAAAGCAGCAAGAGCGCCCAAATTATGCAAGAATATTTGCGGCTAATAGGACTAAAGAATCGCACCCTCAAAATTGCGTAATTCCGGCTTTTAAAAAATCAATTTTAAATAATTTCTTTCAAATTTTACAATTTTCGGGCTAGGTAGTAGGAGAGCAGAAGGGCGATAAGGTGGTCGAAACAAATTTTAAATTAAAATACAAATATTTTTAAATATTAAAACGCTTATCTTTTAAGCGATAACGCCTCGTTGCGTAACAACATAGCACGAGCATTTAAATAAATATTTCTCTTTAATTTATTTCGACCACCTTATCGCCCCTCTGCTCTCCTACTACATAGCCCGAAAATTGTAAAAGTTGAAAGAAATTATTTAAAATTGATTTTTTTAAAGCCGGAATTACGCAATTTTGAGGGTGCGATTCTTTAGTCCTATTAGCAGCAAATATTCTTGTATAATTTGGGCACCCCTGCTCCTCTAGTTTAGAAGATATTCGACATAAAGCATAAAATTTCAAGATTTATAAGACATTGATAATAAGGTAAAAGTCGAATATCTTCTAAACTAAAGCAGCAAGAGCGCCCAAATTATGCAAGAATATTTGCGGCTAATAGGACTAAAGAATCGCACCCTCAAAATTGCGTAATTCCGGCTTTTAAAAATTTCTTTCAAAATTTACAATTTTCGGGCTAGGTAGTAGGAGAGCAGAAGGTCGACACGGTAAACGAAATAAATTAGAGAGAAATATTTATTTAAAAGAATTTTAAAAGCATTTCCATTAGCCATTACGTTATGAAACGAGGCGTTATATCGCTTATATGATTTGAAAATTTTATGGATCAAAAAGTATCTTCTTAAGGCCGGTCGTCCATTTATACGACATGTCGTATCATTTTTAATCCAAGAAAACAAGAAATAACTTGTCTGTCAAGTGTACGAATCTCAATTAATAAACACAGGTTTAAAAATGAAGACATGTCGTATAAATGGACGACCGGCCTTAATAAAAATTTTTTTCCAAAACCCTATTACCCTCTTGCTTTCCAACTATCTAGTCCGAAAATAAGGATTTTGCTTGTAAATAAGGTAGCTTATAATAAAGGAAATTATTGCTTTCTATCGTTTATTTTTTTCAACGTAATTTACATACATACAATAATAATTATAAGACAAAAATAAATTTAAAAATAAATTCTCCTCAGAAGAGAGAAATAACAGCGTCTTAAAAAGCGCCAAACACCTTCCAAACAAGAATGCCGAGTTAATTAATATTGTGGTACGAATAAATAATTGATTTTTAAAAACTTAATTTCCCGCATTAATATTCGACCAAATGATCCAAAAGTCGCTAAAGATATTCAGAACAATGCCTCAAACAACTTCCAAGAAAAAAAAATTCAAAAAGTTGAAGTTGATTTTTCACACGAGCAAACCTAAAATTTTCTCTTCGAAGCTGATTTGAAGTGGAGATTACAAAATTTTCGATTGGCAAAACTCGGCCTTATATAAACTTTTGGTGGTCATGTGACCACCCCACTCTATAAATTTCTATGGTAGTTTAAAATTTATAATGTAGTGGGGGAGTAACAAGTGTTGCCTATGTATTAGTAGGCGTAAAAAGTTGGAGTTTTAACAAATTTAAGACTTTTACATTATTTCAACCTAGAAAGTGGTCAATATAGAAGGAAAAATACATACTTTTAACTAATTAATAAACTAATGTTATAATTATAAATTTTAATACATAAACATATAAACAATGCTGCAACTACTGATTTATAATTTATTATAAATAGTAAAACAAGAAAACCACTTTAACGAGAAGCAATTTAACAAATTTACGAACTCCTTAATACACTGGATAATTTATTATCAATTACTATTTACTACTTTAAATTTTCATTTTTCATGAGCAAAACGTTTTATCCACAAATTGAATAAAAAACACTGAAACTAAAACTGTTACCACAGTAATTAACGATATTAATTTTTCCAATAACTAAATCTAGTTTATCAGAAGAGGGGTAGTTCAAGAGTAAATTATAATATTACATATTACTTGCTTTAAAAGACGTAACGTAAACAAGATTTGTTACAATAACATTATAACTAATATTAGCCTGCTATAGAACAATCAAAGTGCAGGAGAAAGTATTTATAGTTCAGTTGACTAAAAATGGAAGCGTCTCACCTTCAAAAACAACAAATAGTTTCGAAATTTTACATAATTCTTTGTAGGTGTCTAATGAAGATTGTCCTAAAAATTCCGATAAATCAGAAATGATTGAATAGAGTTGGCTTTTACTGTGTGCAAATCGAGATTTATTTTTGTATGAACTAAATTAGAATAACCATTTGCACTAATTTTGTCAGCAACCAAACTGACAAAATTAATGCAAATTGCTATTCTAATTTAGTTCAACAAAAATCGGAATTGAGCTTTAGCGGCAGCGGCCAAATTCATGTCACTGTTTTATCTTTTTCGTTAATGTCTGGAAACTCTGGGTTGAAGCTGAAACGTTAGTACATAAAAAATTAAAGCCGATAAAATTAGCTACAAAATTAAATATACACACATTTTTTATAAGTATTACCAAAAACAAGCATCCATTCAAACTTGAGGCAAATTTTATCAGTTTAATTTAGTATATAATCACGTTTCAGCTCGAACCCATAGTTTTCGAGATATTAACAAAAAAACAAAAAAGTGCCATGTCTTAGGCCACTGCCGGTAAAGCTCACCTCTGATTAGCCAGGTCTTTTAAGATATTGACCACTAGACAGCTAGATACTTAATAATTAACATTTGTGCTTATTTTTAATACACAAAAAACAGAATTCGGTTAACGTAATGAAAATAGTAAATAAATATCTTCTAAGAATTTTCAAACAGAAATCTTGTTATATTGGTATGTTCCGAACCGCATTGTTATGTTCGAAACCAGCTTTCCAATGCTCTTTAACGAATTTGGAAAATTTCAAGTAAACATTCCTATATTTAGGACATAAGAGACTACAGTTTGTTGTTGGAAACGTAATCTAAAAATCGCAATTAAAATACATTTTTTTAAATAACTTTTCTAACCATTTCCAAAATCTTCATTCATCATCAATCATCACAAGTTTCAGTCGTAGCATGGCAGCAATATCCAAATAGTTGTATAGCTTCTATCGCCTTTCGGAATTGTAATTTCTAAAACAAGAAAAGTATAAAATACGATTATACCAAAGAGAAAAAAGTTTAAATGCGCCTAACATATAGGTAATTCCACGTTCGAGGTGAAAAACGGGTTGCCTGCACTTAGGCGTAAAACTAATATCCAATTTCTACATTAAAAATACTTTTTCTTGATTTCAATAAAATATTTAAATAAATATGAAATAATATTTACCCCTTTAAATACAAGTTGTCTCCTATTTTAAACTAGACCATCTTGTAAAGCATATATACAATATTTTGTGTAGGGATATTTCAATCATGTAGATAGGTTGGGATATTCTCAATTCTTCTGTCTAAAATTAGAGATTTCTTACTACTAAATAAATGGAATAAACAAGAATTGCTTTTCTTAGGTCTTTTTACAATGACATTGTTATTTACCTTTCGATTTCGTAAATCATTTTTTTTAAGATGTCAAATAAGTTCTCTCCAGTAATTCTACGAATGAAACGACATCATCGTAACAAAGTTTAAACTTTGTCATACCAGTCATACAGTTGTTGTTCTTTATATTCTTGATTCTAACATAAGAAGTCCCGTCAAATAAGGATTTTATCGGAATATAGGATTCAAAACAGTTAGCGTTCCAAAGTTGCACACTTCATTGTAGGTCTGGAGGATCCAATTCAAAATAATGTTGTGCTCTATAAATTTTTCCGAATTAGCTTTCAACCACATGTTAAATTGTCAAATTTTACAGGTTATAAGCTATAACTATTATTTATAAGACAAATAACAAACTGATGAACTCACGGCATATCAAACCTGTGCAATCCCATACACGATAAAAACGTTACATTTGCTCAAAGGTCCAATATGAACTGTCAAGGATTTTCCAATTCCAATAGTATTCCAACTTATAATGAGGCCTTGTAGCCGTTAGTAGCTAAAACAAAGTCACAAAATATTAGTAAACGATGAGAAATCATGTGAGAAATGATTACAAACGAAGTTAAAATGAAGAAGCACATAAGAAAGCGAGAATTGCCTAGATGGCATGACAAATTTGAGTAGTATTTTTACCTCCCCCGCTAGTTGACTGTTACAAAATTGTTTGCTTTTTACAGTTGGACATTGTTATTTACCTTTAGAATTCATATATAATTTTTTTAAAGATGTCAAATAAGTTCTCTCCAGTAATCCTACAAATGAAAAGACATTGTCGTAACAAAGTTTAAACTTTGTCACACCAGTCATACAGTTGTTGTTCTTTATATTCTTCATTCTAACATAAGAAGTCTCGTCAAATAAGGATCTTAATCGGAATATAAGATTCAAAACAGTTAGCTAGCGTTCCGAAGTTGCACGCTTGATTGCTGTAAGTCTGGAGGATCCAATTCATAAATAATGATGTGTTCTATAAATTTCTCCAAATTAGTCCAATATGAACTGTCAAGGATTTTCAAATAGTATTCCAACTTACAATGAGGCCTTGTAGTCGTTAGTAGCTAAAAAAGTCATAAAATATTAGACAACGATGAGAAATGGTGAGAAATGATTACAAATGAGGTTAAAATGAAGAAGCACATAAGAAAGCCAGAATTGCCTAGATGGCATGACAAATTTGAGTAATATTTTTACCTCCCCCTCTAGTTGATTGTTTGCTTTTTACAGTTGGACTATTTTATGGAGGTTTAAGGTTTGTGACTTGAGGAGGGGACCTCTTTTAATTGAGCGGTAAGTATGTGTTTCGGTGAAGAAAACACTATAAATAAATCTAATACGTTGTAAATGAACCCCAACATACACACATAAGTGAAAAAACTTTAAACGAGAAAATTTGTTTTCCGCTAAGCGCCTCGGGAATCGAACCCAAGACGCATTTAAAACAATGCCGGATCGCAAAGAAAATTATGTAATCTGCTGGCGTATTAGGTATAGGCGTGCTACCGGAAATAGCAAAGTCTTGGGTTCGATTCCCGAGGCGCTTAGCGGAAAACAAATTTTCTCGTTTAAAGTTTTTTCACTTATGTGTGTATGTTGGGGTTCATTTACAACGTATTAGATTTATCTAACTAATTAACCCTAAATATTTAAAAATTTGTAATTTATACTATAAATAAAGTTTACAAAGTAAATTTACTAAAATTTCAATGAAAAACTAAACTGTTGCAAACTAACGCCGATCACATACTTTTACCACATGTCGCTTGAATTTTGTTTACATGTCGGACGCTCTACACTCTCTAGCATCATCCAAAAAAAACCTTGCGGTATGGTTACCTAAACACGTGGGCAGAGAAAGCACTGGAATGCACGGAGGCTCGACGCAGCTCTTGATAGAGCCACTGCTAAGACTTAGCAGTAGCAGGTTACATCTGAGTATGGCAATATAATAATATATAGGTCTACCGACAAGCCACTGCCTCCTTATTAAAAACCAATGCATTTTAGCCAGATGCCAGTTGTTGCGACATGCACACGTTACAACTAGAACTGCCTTGGTTCGAATGATCTGCAATTATTCTAGCAGGCTTGTGGCCATTATACCCTAAAAATTTAAAAATTTACAAAATTAAGATTATATCGTTAGAAATGATAATGAAATGAAAATAATTGGTTCTAAGACAAATTAAGGCTTAAAAATTAAATTTTCCTTCCTATTATTAAGCGTAATGAAGAGTACTTAAATCGCGGTTTAAATAAAAAAAAAAAAGGGGCTTTTATAAAATTACTGCTTGACATATTTTTTATTGCAGGAAAAACTATAGCTTTCTCTTAAAAACTATTTAAATTGATGGAAAATTCTTAATTTTGGAACGCTCAAATAGTGCGTTACTGTACTACAAACTGTACCAAGTTTGTCCTGTTAAATTAATAGTTTTTACTTTATGCAGTAAGATTGAAGATTCCTTATTCCGTAGAACTTGAAAAATTGTTAAGGTAGTACTATCGATATCACAAGTGTCAAATGTGTGCTTACTGTAATTTGACTTCCGTCGTATTTATATTTGGCAACGCCGCGTAAAAGCAAAAGAGACAAAAAATACCTACACATAACTCTGTTTCACTCAAAATATGAGATCATGCGCCAAAATCTATTGCGCAATCATCTGTTATTCAGGTGGCGTTGCCACATTTAACTAACATAGCATATTTTTCTTAATTATTTAATAATTACTCTTATCACAATCTCCTAGCCTCGAATTTTAAATAACCAAAATGTTCAAAACATTTTTTTCTTTCCAGTGATACCACATTCATTAAAATCTTGACGGCAGTTTTCGAGAAATAAGATAAATTGTGTGGTTTCCCGTAAGGATTAATAAAATTAATAACTTTTTTCCAGTTCTCCAAAAACCTCCAAAAATTTAACTGGTTTATATTCTTATTATAGAGTACCAATATGCCAAGTTTCATCAAGTTCTGAACGGTAACTCTAAAACCGATAGTACTACCTTAAAATACCTAACCAATTTTTCCGTCACTAGGAAGTAAAATACTAGGTGAAAAATACTGTGTTATGTATATCTCTCTCTACTTCTTTTTGCTTTGACTAAATACCCCCGCTAACGAACTTTATTAGATTACTCCGAATTTGAAATGTCAAATAATGTCAGGTGTCACCTTCATGCAAAATAATTCAGAACAGGCAATTTTGAAAATGGGTATGTGGGTATGAAAATGTTTCTAAAAAGCAAAAAGAACGATGAAGGTAAAAGCAAAGTGAAAGTTTTATCAATTTCAACGGTATTCGATTTTTGTGTTAACAAACGGCTTTATAGAGCAGTTTTAGTCTCAAATGGAAATTCGCACAATCAGAATTTGAGAAGCAACCCATATGACTGAACCATATTTTAGAACTTTGCAAATATTCACTTAACCCTTTCAGTGACATTAGACAATTAGACATTACATTACACGCCATCCCCGCTTTGGTTTACATGGAAAGGGAGCATGTAAATTGAGGGGAATAAAATTTTGCATGTGCGACTACTCGCGCTGACTAGCGGAATATTTTTGTATCGTCCGCCCTTAAGAATTTTTTTCGAATAAAAACCAGTTATTCGAATATCATTACTTTTAATTTGATGGCTCAGTTTTTATGTATCATTTTTGAGCAAAGTTGCTTCAAGCTATTGGGGATTAAATCGTAAAATACTTTTTACTGTTTTAAAATTCAATTTACTATCGATTTTTGTCGTTATAAAAAATAAAAGCAAATTTACTATTAATCTTGCCCTTAAGAGCGAGTTCATTAGAACCAATTTTAGAAATTAGTGGGAAATTGGCGATGAAAATGGACACCGAGTTGGTATAATTAAAAATTTTTAAGTGTTAATCGAGAACGATTTAAAAAACTAGGCCGCATTGTTAGTTTTTAATAACCAGTACATCGAAGTTATTAATTTGAATCAAAAAATAAAATAATATAAAATAATTATTACTTTCGGAATTTGTTTCTAAAACAAAACTTCAAAATGAGCGCCTTATCGACGTTTTTGGCACTCGCAAGCGCATTATTACAATTTAGGGATGTTGCCACCCCTTTTATTTACTGTCAGTTTGGCGCTCTGGCCCTTGGATCGGCCACAGCCTATTTTCCTAGTCGTACTTTCTTAATTTCTTATTGCTGTACTTATTATTTTAAGTAATCTGTGCTTCAAATCTCACTATCGCATTTGAAAATTGTGCTCTGTGCGCGTGCTAAATTTTGCTGTTTTATCTTCATTGATTTTTTCTTGTTTTCTGATGTCTAATACGAGATTATTTAAAGGTAAATTAAATGTCTGAAGCTTTCGATGTTTCTGTTTGTTCAAATATTAAAAAAAAAATTACGTCTAAACAAATTAAGCTTATTAGCCATTTACCTACTGTTACTGGCTTTTCTTTAAAGCTTTAGAAAATGCAATTTTCGATGTTTATCTTTCCCTAGTTCTAATTAATGTGAGTACACTATGTACATAATTTTTTCAGCAACATAAAATAAAACACTCGCTATAGTTATCAATTTATATATTTTATAAATGTATATAAATCCACCCCTATAATTAAAAAAGAATTATTAATATAACAATTCGTGTTAGCGAGTCATAAAAAGATCAATTTTTGCTCCATTTATGACACTGTTCAATAAGTCCTAAGGTAGCGGTAGAAGAGTCTTTCGATTTTTTAAATCGTACCGTTCCTATTTTACCGCACATTTACATAAAAGATATCATTATTCTCCCTTACCCAGTAACTTCCATAAAGAGAAAACGTATACTCGTATGTATACCGCATGTATGGATCTGAACAAATAAAAAGAAAGAAAATAATTAAATTAGAATATTTTATATTAATCAAACCGACACCAAAGTGGTTTCTGCTTCATCAAGAATACCATTTCGGGCAGAGTAGAGAAAATTATTTTTTCTACAGTTTCCGATGCTACAAACTCTTGCCGAGTTACTAAGTATTTCCAGGCCTTCGGGTGTAGAGCTTTAAGAGTTATTGCCATTGGTTATTGCTCTTCGCGCGTTCTTATTCCTTACCAATTCTGGCCTTGTGAACTACGTCCAGCATATTATTTAAATCCTCATTTACCGGTAACCATTTACTTCTTAGTAGGTTATCTCTCGCTTCTTCTTGGCTCGTTATCTCTCGGACTTTATTTGCACATTTGGCCTTCCTCTTATACTAGACTTCCACTATCTATCAGTTATCTATCTGTCCCTTTTCCACCTAAAATTTCATTTTATATACACCTCTTTTACGTTAGGCCCTCAAAATTTCCTACCAGACTCCCCTCTCAATTGTTTTTACAGGATACTGAAATAGACAGAAAATTCTTTTTCCTTTTTTACATCTTACAACTTCCTATTTCTCAATTTTAGTATTTCTGTTCTGATTCTCGTATTTCTGGATCCTGGAGTAGTCTTGCAAACCACTTTTGCTTCTCTTCTTTTTCTTCGTTACCGCAGTTGAAAATTTTTTCTCTAGAATCTAAGTTTTCCGCCTTTACACTCTTGTGTACACTTATTTTCTATTGGCTTTTTCGGGAGGAAATATTTCCCAATAACTTTTCCACTCTCTCGACTTGCACTCTATACGAGTTTTGAGAAAAGTGGAAAAGCTTTTTTCTACCTGTTGCCAATATTCGGCTCTTCCTCTTGCTAGTTAATATGCTCCCGTTCTGTTTCTATATACATACCTAAGACATTTGCCTACTTATTACGGTATATAAGACGCTTGGAGGAACGTACAAAACGCACTTGGAAAACTCGCAAGTTTTCCATTCTTCAAGCCTCTAGAAGCCCCCCAAAAAAGCCAATAGAAAATAAGTGTACATAAAGAGTACAAAAGAGTGGAAAGGTGTAAAACTAACTCTGTTGGGTTAATTTGTTTAGTAACATGAATGTAACAAAGACAATGAGAATCATGACTATAAGGAAGAATTGTCGTAAACGTACATATTAACGTCATTAGTATTAGAGATCAGTAACATGATCAGATTAGAGATGCTAATTAATGCATCTTTCAAATTTGAAGAGGATGGGGATTAGGGCTTGGATGGGTATGATGTATGGTGTCATTGACGATGTACACTGTACAGTATAGCTTACGTTACATGCATACATAGTGAGATAATAAGGGATCCGATTTTTGCAAGCGGGAGTGTCATATTGTTTTGGTAGGAAATTGTGTTTTTGTGTCCTCTCGGTCATCGTATGCTTTTAACAATTAATCTTGACATTTTTAGAGGGGATGGATCTTTTTAGTTTCTTAGTAAACGTCGAGTTATAGAAATGGATTTTGCTTTTAGACTATACTTGTACACATTTTATAGTTTTACGATTTCTAGAAATTTAGTAAGAAAGTACAATTCCGACAGGGATGTGCGAATGTGGTAAATGTGCTAGTAGATTTATGTTCAAAAAGTGTGGAACAAGCGACTATTTTATATGTATAAGTGATTGATAATCGTAATAACATTGAGATTCAGATATGTTCAGTAGAAAGTTCCATTTTCTTTTAGCAACCCCTTGTACAACTTTTTTTAATTTCCCAGTTACGGCATCATTTGTTCGATTGTAAAGAAGCTGACATCCCTAACATTTTTTCAATTCCCAATTTTGAAAATTTAAAATAAATCTACTTTTATTGCATGTCGGTAGTTATATACCTTATAACGAATTTTTTTTGATAGGATAATCGAAACGAAATGGTACAAACTAAAAAATGGATGGACTGTATAAATACAAATTGCATTTTTGGGGTAGGTTGAGGCGCTATAACCTTTCACCTTAAATATCGTGGATGAACACCTGCGTCCGGGGTAAGTATAATATTAATAAATCTTACGATTGCTTCACGTATTTACTCTTTAATTATTTAGTGACTTTCTTGTGTATTATCGTTTGTTCTCCTGTATGAAAAGAAATTAATAACTTGGCATTATAATAATATATTTTATTATTATGTATTTTAATTAGCCATTGGATGGTATTATTAATAAAAGAAAAAGACCAATGTAAATTTAACAAAATGTGTGATATCTACTATTATCAATGCCTGGGGCATCTGCTTGTACCTACCTATGAAAAGTATTTGGAACTAAATCAATTTGTTACCGTCGTAAAACATGGTCTTTTTTAAACCGACTATCGCCTTTTTTGGCCTACGATTTTTGATGACGTACAAATACTTCAATCTTTGAAAACTCTGTAGAGCGATTAGCACTTTTTCGATTTCGTTACTTCACGAGTTACTATTAAAATTCGTTTCGTGGTAACCATCCGCGACTTTTTTATATTAAGGTGTTAGTATTTATTTTTAAACATCCAATTACCACCTATTTAAACAAAGGAGTTGCTACCAAGATCTTCCAACAGTCTTCTATGGAAATTTTACAATCAAAGCCGGTATGATACAATATTCCGCAGTTAAACTGTTCTATATCCTTATTAACTTGATTTTAACGAATTTTCTCTCCAGTGGGTTGCAGATATACAACGGCAAGTGATTTTTAACGTTGGAAATGGTATCTCCGCCCTAGTTTAGAACCATTATTTTTGAAGCAGTATAAACTTTCGTTGCGATTATTCATTTAAATCAGCGCTATATAATGTAAACTTGTAAATAGTTAAATTAGGTTTCAAAACGCTTATAAATTTTTAAGTTAATTCAGATATAAATGCAGTTTTAAACGTATTCAATTTTTTTTTACTTTCCCAGTGTATCCGAAAAGGAGCAACTAAATTAAAAAATGTTTATTTTAACTTTTAATGACAGTAGGGTCAATTACGAACATAATAGTAGAAGTATCCTGTAATACTTGAAAAGTGTGTTTATATAAAGTAAACTGGAAAAAAATTGAATTAAGAATAAAAGGCTCTTGAAAAACGCGAAATGAAAGAGCCTTTTGTTCATATAGTAGGAAAGAGAGCTCTTCAAAAGTTTATTCGTGTAGAAAGGAATAGATCATTTTTGAATCCCATTTACACTTACTTGGAAAATTTGTTTTAATTTCCTTAATTATCTAACATGTTAACGTTTATAAATACTTAATTAAAAATGCATTGTTCCCGAAATCACGAAGCTCACCTTTAATTTTCGCTTCGTTTACTAAAAAAGTTGGTTGGTTCATATAAGGAACACATTGAAACCGACATTTGTCCATTTTAGAAATTTCTAATTTGAGTTTTTTCCTAACCCGTTTGTAATATTTTTATTAGTAACATTTTAAGCAGAATTAAACACGTTGCCTAGCTAATAATAATTATTAATTCGGGGAGTCATCACATTTCAACAATTAATTGGATTAAAGAATTTCGAGGCACTAAATATTTCTTCTACAAATTGAAATTTATTCGGTTTGTGAAACTTATGTACTTATTCGTAATACATCTGCTAATTAACACGTAGTATCTACGTATCTTTCCAATTTAAATAAAATTTGGAGTAATTCTGGAACCAGGTACGATTTTAACACGTGGAAATCGATTGCTGTACTGTGTTTAGGAAGCACGTGAATGAACTATTTCAAAAGCCTCCCTTTGTGTCCTAATTCGGTGGAAGCATGAAATTTGTTTTTCAGTTTTATTATTATTCGTTTATTTGATACCGCAGTTGCAAAAGTTTTGTTAAGCTCAGCAAAGTTTGTGCTACTGACATTTGCTATTATTGTGAAACAGTAAGTGGGGTGGTGTACGGTGCGGTTACGCTTATTTGATACACGATATTTACTCGTAACGCCGCCAATGTAGATAAACAGGAAAAGGTGCGTAGTAAAATTCAGAAACTAGCGCATTTCGGCTACATTTAGTTCAAAATTTAGCTTTAAATTGAAAATGACGGTTGGTCTTCTTCAAATCGGTATCAGTAATATTTTAAGAGGAAGTGCCTTAAAACACCTTAATGACAGTTTTTTCTAAGCGAGATAGCAGTTCTTTTAGTTTACAAAAAACGAATAATTTGTTTCAAAATCGAGCCCTTTTTTAAGGGACGACAGTAGTACAGATCAAAAGGAGTTGATAAACACCTTCGTAAAAGTTTTCTACTAACGAGATAATAATTTAATTACTAGTAATCTACTACACTGTTCCCTTCAATTATATTTTTTTTACTATTTGGAAATATTTCTACAAAAGATGATGCAAATTATCATCACGTTGTTGTATATAACAACGGGCTCGGTGTTCTCACTGCTCCACATAGTTCTCAAGGCATAAACCTTGTCGACGAACTGTCATCGCTGCTGCTTGCACCCGGTTTTGGAGATCCTGGATGCCAACATTTTCGTTCTTGTAAACCATGATCTTCATACAGACCCACAAATAAAAGTCCAAAGGTCTGAGGTACGAAAATCGAAGTTACCAGGAGCTCACACGTAGATTATGAGATTTTTAAATCGTTTATTGTGAAAAAGAATACATGTCTCGCTTACGAGCAACTTTTAAAGTTTATCATGTACTATCACCCCTTAAGGTTGGCGTTTACGGGACAGAAGATAACTATCGCTTACTACCTCGCACTCATGGTGCATTATGGACGGTACAAGCCGATCTGTTTCGTTGGAGATCTCCCAAACTAAAAAGACTTTTCTAATTTGTACTGTTTTGTTTGAAACACTGATCATTTCTGGCACCTAAAATAATTTTTATAATCATCTACTTTAAAATCGCTTCAGAAAAAAATTAAATTAAAAAAAAATTTACGCAACAATTTTTAGATGATTTTTCAAACCGCTGTATTTAAAAAAATAATTGACCGTTTGACTTGAAATTTATTTCCGGGCCCAAAAATTGGTCTTCGTAGATTTTAAAAGTAAAAAAAAATCAATAAATTCTTTTTAGTTTGGGAGATCCCGAACCAAACAGATCGGCTCGTACCGTCTATAGTGCGAAGTAGTAAGTGATAGATATCTTCTGTCCCGTAAACGCCAACCTTAACAAGTAGACTTTGAAACAAATTAATGGTTTATTGTGAAAACCAAGAGTTATTTTCTCGCTTAAGAGGAAACAATTAGTAAAATGATATAAGATTTATCGGCTTCTTTTAATCCGTACTTCTTGACCTCTTAAAGTATTACAGAAAAGACCGTAAACACCCTATATATTTGAACACGCCAGATCTTCTTTCCACTATTGGTCAAGGTGTCAAGTTGATTTTGTTTAATTATTATATTTGTAAATGAAATACATATACAAATATATAATAATTAAACAAAAGTTAAAGTACAGTGTGAAGTACAACTTATTAGTTGTTTAACCATCGCTTTTAGTCCACCACTTTTTAGTCCATTTCATTCGTTGATTGACATATACAATATACAGGGCAAACCAGACCTCCCGTATCAGGCTTTTTTTTCAAGCACGGTTGGTCGTAGATAGTTGGGTCAACAAATTTTAAAGCAAGAGCCCTAATAAAGAATAGAAGGTAATATTTTTATTCCGGGGAGAGGTCGGCATGCCGAAGAGTTTGAAACTTACCAATTTTTTGAGATTTTTTCAATGATACCACTTTTGCTCCATTTAAAATTATGAAGTTCTCGACATTCGGCAACAAACTTTTTGGCATGCCGTCCTCTCCTCGGCATAAAACCACCATTCCACTTTTTATTAGGGCTTTTGCTATAAAAGTTTTTGACCCAACTCTCTACGACTAACCGTTCTTGAAAAATAAATCCTGATACGGGTGGTTTGGTTCATCCTGTATATAATTTTTTAAACTTATTTAATTTGTATTTCTCCGGATGTTTTCCATCCGTTTTTAGTAACTCTGAATACCTTAAACTTTAGTGATCTCGGTAATCTTACTTTTACGTGACTAAATTACTTGTCCCAGATGATACTGTTATTTTTCTCAGTTATTGGCAAAAATAGCAGACCTCCAATGGTATCTATTTTTTTGCCCTTGGAAAGTGTGTAAGTGCAACTTGCAGTAAACCCTTATTTACACATTTCCAATACGTTAGGGTGTTCTATGAGTTACACTTTTTAGGAGTAACTTATTATTCAAAATTTTTATTTCTATTTATTCAAATCAGCAATGTCATTATTTTGGACAACTTATCAGTTCTTCAGCAAATCTTTAAAACTTTAAACTTATCAGCAAATTCTTTAGAGAAATGTCCCCAAGAAGTTTTTTGGTTTGTTTTTCTTAGCAGTGTAAGAAATTTTTTTGAAGACTGAAAACAGTAGTTTTACCAAATAGTAGTAAGTTACAAAGTATAGACAAGTAAACTGTTGACTTTTGGTAAATAAATCATTGAACCTAACGACAACCAACACGAACATATCAAATATTAATCTCGAATAGATTTTTCGTTCATTTTCCCTAAACGTGAATTAAGGTGTTTTAGTTTATTAAATAATACACGGTACTTAAAAAAGAAATTTTGACACCTATTCTAGTTTTGCTTTAGGTTTTGCATACAATGTAACACTATTAAATTCAGATGGCAGCGGATGGCGTAATAAAAGTGATAATTCTAATTTTGTTACTTGAGAGTTTCAAAGTTGTATAGAAATCGCCTCATATACAATCCTCAAAAGGTCAGGAACGTTTTAAACCAAAACATAAATAGTATAAACATTTAGAATTATTAAAAGAATGAAAAATTCAATTTATAAACCCCTAAACATTTTTTAGCAATTGTAGGAACTCCATTAAATGTAAAACTATCCCAAGAGATCATCTTTATCAGTTATTTAAAAAGTAGGGTAAACAACGCTGGTAAAATAATTTTAGTTGCAAGTTACGTTTCGAAGAGTTAGTGAATTAGAATTCCTTTTGAAAATGTCCTATGTATCTGGTTATTTGCTAAGAAATGTTAGAACAAGAAAACAAAACAATAAAACAATGGTCACTAAGCCTAGCAGTGTGTACAAAAATGTTGTTCCTGTTAAACATCAGGTGAGTTATTTATTAGTAGAAATATTAGGTTTTTTAAAAAACCTGCTGTTATGTTATGCAATTGCATAGCCTGAATTAGAAAATCTTGTTTCTTTATTAACGTAATTGTTATTCACGAAACTACCTGGTTTACCAGAACAATAGCTCAATACTTTTCGATCAGACTCTTCTATAATACCTCCCAAATTACCATATAATACTTATAAAAGGCTGTTGAAGTGCGAAGAAAATCGCTCCATTAGAAAGAACCTCGACTTTTAGGGGACGAAAGTACCAGTTTTAAAACAATAAATCAAATATAAATTAGAATTTGTTAATAATTATTTATATACTATTGGAAACAGACATGGCAAAACGTATCGATAATTTATTATACTTATATTTTAATAATATAGTATTGTATTCGTGAAAATTTCTACACTAATTATAATTTTCTGGGTTCACTCTTTATAACCTTTTGGCAAATTCCTGTGGGGATGTGGTGAATGAAAATCGAACTTGGAACTTCATGCAAACTTTAAATTCAGGTCGTGTTCGTATAATTCAAGCTTGTGTAAAATAACTGCTATATTGTATAAATAACCTTTACACAATTACAATTATAAATTCTTTAGTTTGAATTCGAAAGCACCGTTACTTCATTATACTTATTACAAAGACGAAAGCCCTCTTTTTATGCTAGCATCGAATATTGATCTATTTCTAGAAGGAATTTAATGTACTACAGAAAGTAGTATTTGCCATGTTTCCACCACAGATGTCTCTAGCGATTACTCTTTTAAATAATCAATTCCTAACAAAAACAAATTACTATTAAATTATAAATTTCGTGTTACATGATATGTCTTTTATTACAACTCTGTTAATTAATCGAGAATTTAGTACTTGTTATTAACAATGTTATCTATTATTTAATAGTCATAGAGACACCCGAGTTACTGATGATTTAATTTAACAGAGGTTGAAAAAAATTCCCGGAATATAAAAGTGCGAAGCGTAATAGTGTTTTCAGCCGTGGCTTATATTTTTTCTCACGCATTATTAAGTCTTTTTAAAATCATTATTTATTAGTTTTGGACTAGGGTACATAATGCTATTTATTGCCATTATTAAATGAGCAAAATGTTTCAACTGGAAGATCTGTTTTTTAAAAATACGAGTCGAAAACATACCCTAGGAGAAATAGGTTAGCCTGAAATGATATAAAATTGCTGTTACTGCAGTCAAATTGAGAATCTCGGTTTAAGAATTCAATATTCCAGTCTGTATCCCAAACAAACGGAAAAAAGTATCCCAATTCCAACAACCTGGTAAGTTCGAAGCTGCCAATAGAAGAAAATACAGTTAATTGAAGCACATTGGTTATTTCGAGACCTTTAAAATTTAAGATAAGCGATTTTTGTACTCTCAAAGAAAGTAGAAGAAAGATAAAAATAAGTCGCCAAGTCCATTCTTTATACAAGATTATTTTTAAAATCAACTTTATACAGATCTTTAAAAAATATTTTAAATATATTATATAATATACAAATTTTTAAATATTTAGGGTTAATTGGTTAGATAGATCTAATACGTTGTAAATGAACCCCAACATACACACATAAGTGAAAAAACTTTAAATGAGAAAATTTGTTTTCCACCAAGTGCCTCGGGAATCGAACCCAAGACTTTGCTATTTCCGGTAGCACGCCTATACCCAATACACTACGGAGGTCAACATACTTTCACAAGCTATCCGGCATTGTTTAAATGCGTCGAGAAAGCGAAATATATATAAATCAAATTAGTATGCATACAACAATCATACGTGAATAAATTATAAATTTTTAAATATTTAGGGTTAATTAGTTAGATAGATCTAATACGTTGTAAATGAACCCCAACATACACACATAAGTGAAAAAACTTTAAACGAGAAAATTTGTTTTCCGCTAAGCGCCTCGGGAATCGAAGCCGAGACTTTTTCCGGTAGCACGCCTATACCAAATACGCTAGGAGGACAACAAATTTTCTCATTTAAAGTTTTTTCACTTATGTGTGTATGTTGGGGTTCATTTACAACGTATTAGATCTATTATATAATATATTATTAACGAGAAAAACTAAATATATTCAAACATTAAATTTAAGAAGCAATAAAACAAATAAAATATAATTCAATTAATTTGGCCGATGAGAGAAAGTTTCATTCACACCAAGCGCATCACGTTAATAATTAATCTATAAAGGTCGCTCGATTCTATAAAATTGCTTTGGCTTCAAAAACTTTATACGAGTTTACCCTGTTGCATCCAAATACCAGTCAGAAAATGTCATTACTATACCAAAAAACTGAACCTTAGAATAACGAGTTTACCAAACCCAAAAGGTTTAATTACTCTAATTACGTAGGGATTTATAAAAAATATTTCTTTTTCGTATAAAAGAAATTTCCAAATACTGCTTACTTGGAGACCAATACTCATTGAACATGCAAGTAATAAGATGACGGGTGACAAGTTTTTTTTCGTTTGCGAGAGAATCCTTATTTGTATTCTATGTGTGAAAAGACGTACCATCTTTTCTATCAAACAACCGGAATATATAATCTTTGTATTGTAGAAAAAATTGACTGCTTTACTACACACCTGTAGAATATTGGAAAAATTGACTCCGGGTATAAAATTGACTCCGGAGTCGGTAGGAGTCGCGGATTTCCGTGTCGGTACTGCCTTCGTCGAAAGCTTGTTCAGTTACCGGTGATCCTTTCCGAAGTTTGTTATATGTCTACCTTGATTATAATTTAACAATAAAACCAATGTTAGCAACAACCGTGCTAACTAATCCAAGTAGTATTTCTAATATTTTAGTGGACTTACAGTTAATAACATCTTTAATACATCCCCACTACCTATAGTTTATAGGATTTGTTTTTTAAAATCAGTTTTAAGTTTCGATTACCAAGTTAATTACGAACGAGTAAACTATCGTTGTCAGTGATAAACCGTTTTCTAATTTTATAAAATAATTACACAAGTACTTGTTGATCCTCTCTGCTTTTAGAAACATCGAAACACCAAAATTCGATTGTAAAGTTGAAAAATGATTTTAATAAAAATATAGAGTTAACGGTCATTGCCATAAAGTTTTTATTTAAAAATCGATCTGAAAAAAACATTAATTTCGTCACCTACAAAGTTTGCATGGTGGAAGAATAATTCGACATTATAAACCCATTTAATTCAAAAATTTTAAGAATCCGAAAAACTTAGTTGCCGGTAACCATAAATGTTTAATTAATTAAAGCTTTTACAAAAACAAATTAAAATTATGATCGTAGTTGCGGTGTGAATTCAAAAATACGGGTTATTTTGACTTTGTTAATACTAGACTTGTCGTGCTTAAATGTATTGCAATCTATTCAATCGTAAAAATATAAATTTAAATTTTTCGCCTTCTTCAGACTTAGTTCTTCGAAAAGTGTACTTACGAGACAATAATTAATAAAAGGTGGAGTTTTTTATATCGTGCTTCTATAGCTACGTTTTTTGAGTGGATCATCAATAATACATAAGCCTTTTCGTAAGAATTTCAAGGCATAGGCTAACTTGGAGCGTGATTGTACAATTCCAAATTAGTCTGTTACAAAAACTGCAATTATTATTACACGCTATTACATATGATATAACTTCTATATTTTAAATTAGAATATTTAAAACGAAATACGAAATCGGAAGGGGAAGAATAAATTTAAAATGGTTTGTGAAAAGTACTACATCTTTGTGGTGAAAATCTTGTCAACAAGCCCGAAAAGCGGATAAAATTAGGTCGAATTTAAAAAATACGCCACCCCGGTTCACTACAAATTTAATAAATTAACCATCTTTGTTTGTCAAGAACATCAGGCAAAATTGACTTGAAGTGGTACCAGGTAGACCTATAAAGACCTAAGATATTGTTAATTACTATTGTCCTACCTATTCATTTGACGGCAGCCAAATTAATAATAATCGATACATATAAAGTTATAAAAAATGCTGATAACCCTTAATAAAATGGATGAAATAGTATGAATTTTGTTACGTAGTACGCTGCTCTAATATTATTAAGGATTTCTATATGTGACCTAATTTTTAAACTGATAAAAACCAATCGATCATAACATTTTTTTAATCGCAGAGTCCGAAATTAAGCGGGTCGAAATATAATTTGCAATATAATTCAAAACAATTTAAAAAAATCTCTTAATTGAATTAACTTGCCCAAATTTTTTAGTTTTTATTCTACGTTTTGAATAATTGATCTGATGCAATGGGCTGAATATAGAACAAAGGCGATTACCACCTGTAATAGTACCTGTAAGCATTGAAGGAAATTTATATAGATGTACAATGTACACCCATCAATTTGCTTTATTGTTTAGCATCGATTTTCTGTTGGGTTTCATTTTTTATGCAAGAAAATTTGAAATTTATTAACATTAGAAAATTTTTCGTCTAAAGGCAATTGCAAAAATAAAATGGACTTTCAAATACAAAGTATAGACATTCTATTTGGTTTTTTGTTGCCCCGGTAACATCGATGTTTGATTATTTTAAATTATTTATGAAGCATTATGAATTATGATTATCAAACAAACATTTTCTGAGTTTCCTTAAAATTTGCGTCATAGCAAATTGTTTTTAAAGACAGTCGACGTCATTAAATACTAAAATTGCGAAAGAATGCGTTCAATACATAACCGCATTTCGAAGCTTGCTAAGCGTTCAACGTGAGGCATGAGCAGTATGAAAAACTCGACAAATGATTTTAATGAAATGGTTTCGATGGCTTTATGAAAAAGTTATTGTTTTCGTATTTGAATGTTGCGTAGGTTCGTAATAATTCTCACTTTACTATTCGGCGTGCTAGTAATAATTACTATAATATATCTAGTTAAAGCCGTGGTAACTTCTAAGTAGCCAAGTTCAACAACTTAGTTTTTACATAGTTTATAGCGACACCTGTAGCCAAGCTTTCCTTTCTCGCTAAGTACGTGGTTTTTATCGCAGCAGTATTTTTCAAAAATATCTTGTATTTTTTAATTCAACGCGGTATGAACCAAATTCCTTGTCACTAAATTTTTTAAATTTTTTAGTCTTTAAGCACACCTAAGTTTTGGTGTTCTCCATTTTGTAAGGTTAAACGTATTCGTTGTCATATTACCATAAGTCATAAAACTTAAAGTAATTGTTTTTAGGGTGCGCGAAAAGATTTCATTTCAGAGTTGTGGAGGTTGTTACGGTACCGGCCGAGGTGCCCCAAACATGTCCAACGCCGTGTACTTATAACAAAAAGTATACGAAATTTATTTTGAACTGCAACAAAGTTGCAATTAATAAAAAAAGTGTCTCTTCAACTTCATTTTTCTCTCGAACGAACGATGTGCAAAAAAAAGTTTAGAAAGCAATTTTGTTGGTTTTCTACTGGTATATTATATTTTAATAAAAACAGTACTGCGTCCTTGTTTGTACTAATAAATTCCAGTTTGCGATTAGTATAGACGTCGCTGAGACTCGCTTCAATGTATATTTTTATTATAATCCAACAACTATTTAGTTACGTTGGTCGCGTAGTAAAATTTCTATAGGGTTTTGGTTTCTCGCGTCACCACCCCACGACATGATTTCCTCCTCGCACGAGTAATATAAGCCGTTTTCAAGTTTGACTTTGACTTTCTAGTTCTCTTGAGGTATTTTTCAAATTTTTTTATATTTCTAGCACTCGACGGGTACAACTTATTCGGTAATAAAATATCTTTATTCTGCAGGCATTTTTCTAAATAGGTTAAATTACACTCTCCAACGAACGAAATGTCACCACATTGTACGGGCATTAAATATTGTGGTGGAATCTTGTCGCTCGGCAAAACTTCTATGAAATCTCCAATAATAAAAACGGCAAACCATCCAATTTAGCAGTTTGTGAGAACCCATCGTGTAAGGGTATCCGCATAGCAAACGCCAATATGGTATTATTCAGCGTTCTTGGCGTGTGCGTCATTATACATCATGAATAATTCGTAAAATACAGAAAAATTAAGGAATCTGAGATACATAAAATCAAAAACGTATAGCATTTGTTACATAAACGTACTTCAAATACTAAAGAACGCTGGGATGACACTATAAAAAATAAATGAAACTCAAAAATTGATGCATGTACGCGTCAAAATAGCTGAATAATACCATAGCAGATATGTAGCAAGCGACTTGTTGCCAGCAATAGGCAGTTTGTAGCCAGCAGTAAGCAGCTTGTAGCTGGTACTTGAGGTAGATCGCATAGTGAAAGCGGGAAGTTTACTGTTTTGCGTTTATTAATTAGATTAAAACTAGTTCAATCTCGTTTTGAAAATTCGACATTTACAGTTTTTCCAATGTGTCCCAGTTAATTCCAAAAATGAACAAAATCAATAGATCACACAGTTCCATCTCTTCCATAATTAATATCTAGGTAGATGCTCCAATTAAGCTATTATGCTGCCTGCAGGTTCCCGCTTTCAGCCTATTGAGTCATATTTGGCCAGCGTATACCGTGCGCTATGTGACTTAAAAAAAGCAACATTCGCGCATAAGTTCCAAGCTGCTTATTACTTATCTGCTACAGCGGATACTCTGGTGCACTCAAACTAGGATTGCTAAAAACACATAAAATAGTAAATAGAGAGTCTTGTTAAGGACAAGCTACTGAGAAGCTCTGAACGTCACAAATAAGTTCATACAGGTACCGTATTCTAGCTTTTTACTTGTAAACTCGTTTTATTACCGCCTTTTATGGAATATTATTTTCCACCCATGACTTCCAGTAACAAATCATCGTATGCGTTCCTTTCGTAAGACACTCAGGACTTGGGGACAACGTAACCATCGGCAAAATAAATTCCAACCTTCCCAAAAAACAATTTAATCATCAAAGAAAATTTAATTACAGTTCAAATTAAATTATAACGATAAACATCAAACTAATTACATCGTATCGCGAGTTTGACGTACTGGGGTTTTTTGTCAATATTAACAGTAGGTGTAGAAAAATTATTTCAAAACGTTTTCTAAACTTAATTACAGGTGTTTGGCGTGTGATTTGAAAATATAAAAATAACATAACAAAAGGGATAAATTATTTACCTAAAAGCGTGCAAGTACTCATTTAGAGTTGTTGAATAATTAATATTACAACCCTTAAAGTAAAGCGAGGTTACACACCTTATGCAAGCTCGCACACCTTAAACTCACGCAGAGCGTACTTGCAACACATTCATACAACCAAAAAATTTGATAAAAAAGAATACTTGGTAACTACGAAGGCGCTAATAGCACAAAAATAATTAAGTAGTTTTCCTAAAAAGAAAAGCTAAGTGACCAATTCGATTGTATACCATGTCATATTTTTTGTAAACAAAACGTTATTTACGTCTATCAAAACGAAGCCTTTTTTAATTTCGAGTATATATAGGCGAAACAAGATCAATAATAAATGTTGTTAAAACCTTCTAAATAAGTATTCGGGACTTTCTCATGTCGGTCAGGTACAACGGTATAAAATTGTTTATATAGATCTCTTTAGAAATCGTATCTATATAAATCTGTTGAAACAATATAATAATATCCTGCGGATATCTATTAACTGGGAAATACGATTAGCTGTAAAATTATGATTGGAAGTTTTCGTGCACAGTGGCGTTTAATCGCTGAGAAAATATCACTTTCGTTATCGTTCAAAAAAATGTTTCATTGGTCTTATTAAAAAAGAATAGAATATTTTATACAACTTTGTTAATTAGCACTCTTCTCTATAATAAATTTAGATTTACAGACTTCTGAGAGGTGTCTGTAGATCTGGAAAATATATTGGCTGGAAATTTAGTTTCAATACATTAACCCGCAATTTTGTACCTAAAATGGTTAGATTAGATTAGAACACGAATATTCTAGTTTTGTAAATGTAGTTTGAAACAGGCCAGATTACTTAAATGGTAATATTTTGTAATAATCGGCAACAGGTTGACCCAAATGTTTATATTTTGACAAAATATACTTACTGAAACAGACCCATGTGGGAGTTATTGATTTTATGATTAAATCATATTAGAGTAGGTTGAAGTATTTGTTTAGTTCGTGTTACAAACATAATTACCACAGAAATCGTAATTTTAATATTTAGGTACCGCAAATTTGTGCGAAAGTAATACTATGTATACTGATGAAAGATTTGACGAGTTGCAGTTGAGGGCGGCTCTTGTCAGATGACCCAGTGCACTTTGACCTACGCGAATATTACGTACAGTTTTATTTGGTTTTATAACCATTAATTTTATTTTTATATTATTCATAAGTTTCGCGATTATGCCTTGTTATAAATAATCTTAAAGGACATTAAGTATTTTTGAATAAATGAATTTAGTTTTCATACAGGAAACAAACGCTACTTTTGTATTTTTTCATTTGCAGTATTTATGTTTTGAATATGTAAAAGTATTTTCAGCTAAATTATGAGAGATCGATAAGAAAATTCTTGTAAAAAGTGAAAAGCGAAAACATGGCTTGCCTGCCTTGATCGCTTACTCAACCATTGCTCAACCATATTTGTAAACTAAAAGCAATTAATATAAAAAGTAATTTATCAAAAATAAGTTCCTGAAAAATATTACAACGGATTTAGTAAAAGATTTAATTATAAGTTTGCCAATATTTGGTAGTAAAAGTATTTTTCTTTACAGTATTTTGGTATCGATCGTAAAAAAAATACTGCATAACATATTTTTTATTTGCCTATTGTATGTAAATTATAGAATTACGTAGTTTTTTGTTACACCTATAAAGTAAATGTAGTGGAGAAAATAACAAAAGCACCAATGATCTTTGTTTTTCAGAAACAACCACGATGAATATTCAAGCACATACCACCTTCCATTTCCAAACCACACTATCTATCATTTATCATATATTTGCATTTATGCAAACTATTTAAAAGAAATGAATTTTCGTTATTCCAAAATTTGCAAAGTTGGGAAGTAAATTTTTATCATGATGAATTTTTGGTTCATAATGGATGTATAAATACAAAAAAAAATTTTTTATTTTATTATTTAGATTACTAGACGTGTTTTTTTTTAAGTTGGCTGAAATGTGTTCAAGAAGTAGATATACTACTGCAAATTTTGAAGCAATATTTTGAGTAATATTTTTTATCAAATACAAGACAATATTGTAGTAATTACTAATTATTATACCAGAGTTATACACATTGTTAGGAAATTAATAAACGCCGAATTTAGTGTTATAAGTGTATAAGTTTGTTAATTGTTGAAAAGAACGCGACGGTTTGGTTATACAATGTTATAGGTACATTAGGTAAACTTTAGGGGCGCAAATACACGGTACATTGTTAAAAGATAAAAATTATGAAATATTGGAGAGAGACTACAAGAATTTTAAAACACACTAGAGTCAAAAACAAAAAGTTTTTTAAATCAATTAATTATTTGTTTATATAAATCTATTTTTACACTCGATAATCGTTAATATTTTTATAAACAAGTTTAATTCATTAACTTTTCAAACTTTTTCTTGGGTACGCACAAAAACTAACAATAAACTAAGCATGAAAAAATTGAAACAAATAGTTATAAGATGGTAAAAATATAGTCAATCAAAAGACGAGCTTAAACTAAATTTTCTATTATTAATTTTCAGTCGACTTAAAAAATGTACGCGGCCGCGGGCGGCGCTTCTTTAGCAAGCCGCCAAAAACGTCAAAAACAACGCCAACAAAATAAAACCGAAAGACTGCAACAAATTAAAAATCAAAAAGTTACCGATCACAATCCTAGGCAATTTCAAAATTACACAGAGCCTAAAATTAAATTATCTCGTATCGAACAAAATGCATTACGTCCTCCGACTCAAAGCGATCCTAGAAGACACAGCACGACACATTTAAAAGAACCATCCAGAGCTAAAATCAAAGAGAGTCCTTCCGTATTAATTCCGATCCCTAATCATTTAAATCAATCTCATCATCACCAATATCATCATCATGGTCATCATCAACAACACGAAGCTCCAATCACACCTAACACTTTGGTACAAGAACACGCAAATCTTCACCCCTCTTGTTCTATTCAAAGCCATCTACCGCAAATATGTATACCGGAGGGGGAAAATAAATTGGAACGACGATGTAGTTTTGTTCGACAGGTGGAAGAAATGGGAAAATGTCGAGACGAAGGTCTTCCAGATCGTTGTAATCATATTTGCAATTTCGAAATTCAAGATAAACAACAATGGGATAATAACCTGACTTATTATAGCGAATTTCACCGAAGTGCTTTTGGAAGTTTGGATTACCCGTTTTCTGAGGTATTTAATGTTACCTTCGGGTTTCTTGTAGAGATTAAAAAATAGGTCAACTTTTACCGCCGCCAATCTTGTCAATTTATTATTATCATTTTTATAAACGTAAAACTACGTCCAATTGTTTTTTTCAGCGCCTTCAACAGCCAGTGGTATATCTCAATTTGTTCCTATTTAGTAAATTGGTTGTTAAGGTTGCGATTTTGCCCATGTTAGAAATCTTGCAAATAGTGCTTTACTGGAGCGGTTGAGCAGCGAAATCTATTGAAGTTACAAAAAAGTATGTAGATAAAAAATAAAGTAGAAAGATTGGGCTACAATGTAAGCTAAATTTTGTTGCTGAAATGTTGATATTTAATAGAGATAAGGCTTACTGAAACTGAGGAAAATTGCTTTCTTTTATTTACCCACTTTTGGGCCATTTTTAAATAAAAAATGAAAATTCTGAGAAATACATATCGTACTCTATACTTTCTTCTTCACTTTAAGACTTACGTCCATTTTCATAATCAACTTTAACTTACGTCGTCATTTACTTTAGCATATCCTTGGTTTCCTAGGGTAACTTTAATACTTTTAAGGCTACTTTAAAGAACCTCACCAACCACTTTACCTTAAAGTAGCCTTAAAAGTCCTAAAGTTGTTCTAGAAAACCATGGGTATGCTAAAGTAAATCACGACTTAAAGTTGATTATGAAAAAGGACGTTAGTTTTGAAGAATAATTAACATAATGAATCTGCCGTTACTTTTCAAAATGAGCATATACCTTTCTCACTCTAGCATATCGCAACCTTAATATTAAATTCTCAATAAGATATCAGTATCTTATCAGACATTTAGATAATGTTTCGTGTGAGTTTTAGAAACTCGCACACTTTTTTAATAAAAGAAAATTATAAGTAAATCAATACAGCGATATTTACTTCACTGCAAGCTTGTTTCCAAATAAATGCGGTTGGCAAGGAAGGGTTGATTTATTTTTAAAAAATTTGTATATTATATCGTTGTTCAGTAACAATGACTAGAATCTGCCTATAATTATTATCGGGCGTGTATGAAACTTCCGATGACTAAGAACGTTTAACAAACTGTGTCTTGCAGTTTTTATTTCCATAATTTATATCAACATATCGCCACATTGTTATCCCAGAAAATTCCTATCGATTTAAATTAATGTTTATCCATATATATATAAACTCGTACGGCACACAGCGTTTTGCTTATGAATGCATTCGGTGTATATTTCATCTTTAGCTAATGAAAACTACAATCAAACCGTCATTAGTGTTCTACACGTACATTAAACAGCGTAAAATCGTAAATCTATACATAATTATAAAAGAAAATAAAAAAAACCTAAGCTAATTAGTTAATTTGTGAAAGCCTAATCATTAGTCAAGACTGGGTTATTAGGTAATTTCTTTATACTAAATGGTGTTATGGATTTCTACTATTTTTACAAAAAACGTGCCTCTGATAGTACATAGAAATAATTCGGTACGTTTTATGCCATTTTCTTGGTTATTCTGAAAGAGTTAAATTAAATTGTCTAAGTATTTCTAATGCCTAATCGATTGATTCGTTATTACAAATTTGAAAAGTGTACCATAAATCCACGACTGTTAACCGGTGGGAATTAAAATCCTGCGAGTACGTTCGACATATCCAATACGGTTTCCGAAGTTGTAAAGTAGAAAGCACAGAAGCTAGTTGTATTTGATATTTGATACCCTTACTCTTTTTGTAATTAAGGTGCATCGGCTCTGGATATGTTTGTATTGTTAATAAAAGTAAATAGGGTCAAGTGTACGTATATCGATGTACTAAAATCGAATATTTTTATGAGATATTAGCTATAATGTAATTACTTCCGTAGCAATCACGAACTGTTTACAAAAGTACAAAATATAAAATCTATTCGTCATTATAAATAATTTTTCCCGGCAAATTTGCGTAATTACATTTTGATGTTATCTTTTACATGGTCTTATTTATTTGGAAACCGCATAATCGAATGAAAACATTAGAATGTGTAGAACCACTTCACACTAAACACTACACCAAAACGAATTTAAACAAAATCAATTAAAATACAGCCACAATTTTTATTCACTAAGGGTTAAATTATTTTTTGCACTACACCTCGGGTTCGTTACAAGAATAAGATCAAAACTTTTGAAGACTTTGTTTTATTAAATCAGACCCAATTTCATGAAAATTGATCATTTTTTAACACACGATGATTTTTTGATTTATATTTATAATATCAGGATACACGTACTGTCCTTTGAAAGGCATACTGCATAAAATTGTGGCCTAAAATCTGTCACTATCTCCCGGTCTATTAGCCCAAAATGAGATTAGTTCCTACCAAAGATTAGGATCAATTTTCAGTTGTTCTCTTCCCAATCAGATAACTCGGTCTTTAGGAAGGTCTTATCAAGTGCAAACCCAAGTCTTTTCACAAAATAAAAAAAGCGTTGGCTTTAAAAGGAATAATTCTTGGAACGCCGAGGAATCTATAAATTTAGATCGTCTACAGTCTACAGCACCAATATTCCCTTCACTTCTTGCCGCTAATTTACGAAAACTAAATCCGCTATGGGTTTAGACCTGTATTGAAAACACTGGTCTCAACAAAATTTAATTTATTTCAACAGAACTAGTTACTAAATTGAAAATTTTGGGTGTCGACAGTTGGGGTGTCGTGTATTTTCTGTAGGCTACTCTTACTATTTTAATACGTAAATGCACGCCTCATAGCATACTCAACAAGAGCAGGACAGATTAACGATGAGCACCGTTTCGGCAAGTTACTGGCTGGTAGAAAAGCAGGAAACCTTCAAGCAGTTCGTCGAGTTCATCATTCATCATCACCACCTAGTACCTAGTCATACAGTTACTATTAGTCGACTTGCCGAACAAAATGATTACTCTAGAGCAAGATTAGTATTTGCTAGGAAAATATTATGTTTTCTGGAAGATCGATGAGTGGGTCTTGTTGAGGAAAGTCTTATTTACAGACAAATCCAAATTTTGTTTATACAGTTTGGATCGTTGTCATAGGGTACAGCGAAGGCCAAATGAATGCTACTTATACTCTACATGTATCAACCGATGGTGTAGGATCGGTAACGATTCAAGAGCACGTACAATGCAAAATGCGTATCGAATGTAGAACGTAACTGTCGCACCTTCCTGGAAGATGGCTTCCTTATATCCAGTATGTACCACATGCAGCTGGAATATTTATTTAAATAATGAAGTGGTTATTCGAACGGTTGACCAGCCTATAAATACTTCACCCCAATTCTATCGAATTGTTCCATCGAACAATTTATGCGATCCAAACACAACATGATGTTGGAAGACGTTGCCAACCCGTGATTAAAACCAGAGGTGGCAATTCACGTTATAAAATATTTATATGGCCTTCGTTTTTCTCTCGATTTTAACTGCAGTATTGCTATAGTTGCTGCAATATTTTATAATATACACATTATTTACTAATATTTAATCCTGTAGAAATAGGTTTATTTCGTTTAATCGATAAACGAAAACAAAAACAGGTGTGGAGCTGTGGAGTGTATAAAATAGACGTAGCTTGCAATCGCCTTTATAGACTTTGAGTAGTAGAAATTAGCCGAAGTTTTGTTCTTGCCATCTTTTACACTTTTCTTTGTTTTATAACGCAGTGCCGGTACACATATTTTTTAACACGAATGGTACACTGGGGTATCCAATACCCGCTACTCAACATGTATCTAAAATGTTAAAAAGAACAATCAATAGGAAGTATACCGGGTTGTACTTTGGTGAATTTAAGAAAAATTAAAAACGGCAATAGTACGTGTTCGTTCGGGGTCCTATAGAATTCGAAAATTTCTCTAGCATTAATGTTTTAAATAGAAATAGGTAATAGGTGCGTATGTTTTTAAATTTTTTTTAAAACAATATTTGCAAGCTGAAAGTTTATAAAAATAAACGGTTAATATGTTAATATAACCGTTAATAACCAAAAGTTACAAGAATCGTACACTGGGCTATATGAGACCTAAGCACACTTCACAATGACCTCACTCATACATAGTCATTAGGACTGAACTTTTGAGCTTGATGGGTTACATAGAACATACGGGTTTTAAGAGCAGATTACCATGATTCGCGATAAAAATTAAAAAGTTCCAAGCTCGTAAACATAATATCACTGGGTATCTCATAGCACAGAGTACCAACGCAGAGTTAAAACCTTTTTACATCCTGAAATTCTTGTAACTGAATCCGTATTACAAAGCAATAAAAACTTTTAAAAAGGGGTTCTAACTTAGTAAAGAAAGTAATATTTAGAGCGGAAAGTCGACGTTTTAAAACGTTCTACGTCCAATAAAATGTAAAATATTCCGATTTCGTTTGCCTTCTAATTTCGTATTTTACAATGTCAAAACGAAATGCAACGCCTATACCAATGATTTTAGTTTAGACCAATAACTTTATAGTAGCTCTCAAAATGTAGATTTTATCTATACAGTACATTAAAAAGAAATTAAATTAACTCATGAAGCATATCTATTATGTGAATTTAATTACGACGTGGTGTTGCATTTCATCCATCAGGGCCATCTTATCGATATGTAATAGTTGGGTAATAAGTGTGTTACAGATATACTTTTATATGCATACATATACCGAACAGTACATTATTTTTTATAAATAAAGTTTTACAATAATCGCTGAAATAATGTGTACGACTAAATGAATAAATAAACACACACGTTAAAATATGAAGACAAAAAGCAACTTCGACCCAGGATAACAGTGCATCATATAATTTAATCAAAAGTAGACTAAATTATTTAAGAACCAGTGATGATGTTACACCTAAATAAAATTGATAGACCATAAAAAAATGAAGAAAAATGGATGAATAAAAAAACTAAAATTAAGAAAATAAGGGGCCATCACAAACTGACCAATGAACACGCATATCAATCATATGAATACTATTTTTGGATCTTCGCTTGTAGCTTACTCTTTAGAAAAACTTACAGTAATGTTGCCTTTTGCAAAACAAAGCCTTTACAATGTGCTCTATTTTTTGAGACTCGTCTGTTATACTGTTGGACCAAAATGAACATTAGGAGCAATCTACCTGAAATTATAAAAGAAAAGTCACCACTGCTACGAATTAATTAAGAACGAGTACATTGGCTTAGCCTTTTCCTGATTTCTTGCTTCACCGCAGTGTTTCCAATTTGGAATGGATTTATTTATTTACTTTTCATTCATTTTTCGAATGAAAACATCATGAAAATTGTTTGTGACACTGTATGAGCACCGCAGTAACAGCGGGAATGCAGGCAGCGCTACTAATCAGGGAGAAGCAGCGTCTTCGGCGCAAGAAATTTCGAAAGGGTCGTTACGAATTACCAAGCAACGTAGCGACAAGGGACATCGCACCCTTTCCGAGATATCCTCAGGGATTTTTGGTACGTATGAACGGATTGATAAGATATGAACTATTAGATGTTGACAAATGTGACAAAAATCTAATACTTGAAGAACAAACATAGCTTATTAGTTTATTAGACTAATTCAGATTATTAAATAATCAGTAACATCTTTCATTATTTTGCCTACCTCAAAGGCGAAACAAGCAAAGGTGAGTTTAAAATTAAACTATCTAACGCGAAATTGTGAAACACATGGTGTAAAGAGTTTTAAAAAATTACTGAAATATAAAATTAAACGCAAGTAATATGCATGTAGTGTTTACCACTTGTGTTTTTAACGCTTTGTTACTTGCTTCGTAATTTATTGAATTGCCCGCTTTTTTTGTGTATTTTTACTACTTATATTGTGATTTAATAACTCAACCATGTTAGTCTCAGGCTTATACAATGTTACATGGCTTATTACTTATTTATTACTGTGTACAGAGTAAAATCGCCACCATACGGTTCAAGTATTCAAAATATGCCTGATCAAATCTAGAATTAACAGCGAAATGGCAACAAAAACACTTTGGTTGGGAACTGATGATATCATCAAAAAATTACAGAAATACAATAATGTTATCTACAACATTCACTTGTATGTCAAATGCCAACAAACATTCTTCGTGGGAATTTAACCATAGTTCCTAAAGACAACCTATTTTAATCTCCCTGTTGTACCCTTAATACTGGCGATAGCCTGACAGAATTTCAATTTAGCCATCTACCCACCTAAAACAAGGAAAAGTGAACATTAGTTCTACAGTATATCAGCATCGAGATCCAACCAAATCCGAGTGCCAAAATGAAATACCACGATAATTTATTATTTCCTGCTAGGTTATAATAATTAAGGGACCGAGCTTTTATAAAATAATGATTTGCGAGGGCAACATTTAGTTTTAAAAACCTTGAAAAAGGTCCTGATAAAAATAATGATTTTAATTGCGGTAAGAACTAAATTTACGTAAATAACAAGCTATGTTGATATCGTGAACGTAAACACCAAAAATTAATTTTAAAATCAAAACGTACACACAACAGCTAGCTAGAATAACGAATGAATTTTCGGCACGTAGAAAGACTTACTCGTAAATTATTCTAGTCGTGATGAACATCCATAATGCAGTTTCTTTTCCTGCTTTTATAAAGATAATCTATATAAATTTGTTCGTTCGAATCCATACTTCTTATTAACTCAACAATGGCATGGCGACTTTGATTAAGATTAAGTTTCTATTTTTAAATTGTTGCAACTTTTTATGTATGGTGGTTGATAGTGTTCTCAGGGCCGGGCAGCGTGGCAAGAGCGCCAAGGAGGAAGGCGCTGCTCACTCTCCGAAGAAGCGCACCAACATCGGTTAAAACAGGCCGAAGCCCATCACCGATGGATGAAAAGAAATCGAGTAAGATTATAGAGCAAAGCATGAATAAAGTAACTTATTTCTTGCCGCTTCGTGCATGTTGCTAGAGATACTAATTAATAACCAAAATCTTCTAGAAACGTAGCTTGAACCGTAACAGTAATATTTATTTACGAATAATAATTTATTCCTAGATTTTTATTTTTTTATCATCCATGGTACTGATTTAAACATAGAGGAAGGACCGTAAGTCCGGGTTCACATAGAGCGTAGGATACGCGCTACGTCGTACGCGTCAAAACTTATTGGCATTGAGTTAAATGTAACGTTTCAGATGCAAACGTATCTCAACGCTGAGATACGCTGAAGTGCCAGTTCTATCAGGTGTTACAAAATTTATATTAATATTAATTATTATTACAAATTTTTAAATATTTAGGGTTAATTAGTTAGATAGATCTAATACGTTGTAAATGAACCCCAACATACACACATAAGTGAAAAAACTTGAAATGAGAAAATTTGTTTTCCACCGAGTGCCTCGGGAATCGAACCCAAGACCTTGCTATTTCCGGTAGCACGCCTATACCCAATACACTACGGAGGCCAACATACTTTCAACAAGCCATCCGGCATTGTTTAAATGCGTCGAGACAGCGAAATATATATAAATCAAATTAGTATGGATACAACAATCATACGTGAATAAATTACAAATTTTTAAATATTTAGGGTTAATTAGTTAGATAGATCTAATACGTTGTAAATGAACCCCAACATACACACATAAGTGAAAAAACTTGAAATGAGAAAATTTGTTTTCCACCGAGTGCCTCGGGAATCGAACCCAAGACCTTGCTATTTCCGGTAGCACGCCTATACCCAATACACTACGGAGGCCAACATACTTTCGGGAATCGAAAGTCTTGGGTTCGATTCCCGAGGCACTCGGTGGAAAACAAATTTTCTCATTTAAAGTTTTTTCACTTATGTGTGTATGTTGGGGTTCATTTACAACGTATTAGATCTATCTAACTAATTAACCCTAAATATTTAAAAAATTTGTAATTTATTCACGTATGATTGTTGTAAGCATACTAATTTGATTTATATATATTTCGCTTTCTCGACGCATTTAAACAATGCCGGATAGCTTGTGAAAGTATGTTAACCTCCGAAGTGTATTGGGTATAGGCGTGCTACCGGAAATAGCAAAGTCTTGGGTTCGATTCCCGAGGCACTCGGTGGAAAACAAATTTTCTCATTTAAAGTTTTTTCACTTATGTGTGTATGTTGGGGTTCATTTACAACGTATTAGATCTAATTAATTATTATTACATGTATTATTAAAATAATAAAACACTCGCGTTCGTTTCTTACTATGAGAGAAAAAAAAAATTAAAAATTCAATGCCCATGGCTCAATGCAAAGCCCATGGATACAATCCACATGAAATTATGAAATTAGTGGTCCCTTAGTTCTCCATAAAGAGTTACAATAAATTGTACCTTTTTCTACTATAGGATGTATCCCGACTTTTATTATTTATTATTTTATTATTTTTATTCATTAGGCAGCAGTGGCAACAACGTTCGATTTATCGAAAAGCGCGTACTATATCTTACTGCCTCATGTGAAAGGATCCCAGGCGTAAAATAAAACGCGCCACGTAGGGGCGTAGAGCGTATCCTACGCTCCATGTGAACGGGACTAAGCTTACGACAAGCTTAGCTAATAGAAGTTTGTAGAATTTGTAGAGCATTAGGGGTATTTTTATTTAATCGCAAAATTAAATTGACCTACCCAACTGACAATGATAGATTAGGTAATAAAACCTCGGGGCAGAAGTTATTGTTTAATTTAACGGATATAGTTGGTTTAAGTTGAGTTAAATTTTGAAAAATTAATATTCCGATATCTAAAAAGGACGATAAAACCTTGAATAAGGCGCATTAAAGAAATTTCTAATCGATTTATTTGGCAGCAGAAATAGATCTGAAAGTGAAGAAGTAAATAGGTCGTCGTAGCTTTCTTTAATTAATACAGTCGTGGACGTCTTGTTCGAGCTATATAGGTATCTGTAATTTTGGCATTCTCATGGCAATAGATTAGATTTGTAATGTAAAATGTTACGGTGAATTATTTTGCTCATTTGAAAAAAAACCGTAGTTTGTGCCCTTTACAGGTTTTAAATTAAATCTAGCTTTGCAAGGAACTGATTGATGAGAACTAACCGCAATTAACGTGTAAATAGTGAATGTACATGTTTCACAGCTTGTATATTTTTAAATATAAACATTAAGCAACGTTTTGCTCACATGCTTTGCACAGAACAAAATAAACGATTTATTTCAAGTCATTTGGTCGCATTTAGTGCTAAAATGCGTTTGAGAACCGCGCTTCCCGATGTAAATCGCTTGTAAAATTTAAATTTTCGATGCATAAAGAAATGTATGTATAAATATTTGCCACAAAAAGAAGGGCGCAACCATCACAGGACCAAGGTGATTAGTGGCAATTCATAATAATAAATGTTTTCGCAATCCGGATATTGCTTTTTAAGGAGACACAGTCATATCGTATTTTTCACAATCAAATGCAAACACTGTATAAACGTATCACAACTGATCACAATTGCAATATAAAAAATAAAGCTTGAACTATTTAAGCTTCTTGCATGGCACGAGCACTGCTTTATAACTAATTAAAAAGTGATCTTAGCACTCGCTTGCACTAGAATAGTTAAAGAAAAAGAACTAAATAATTAATGTGATAAAATCGAACTAAAATTAAGCGGCTTATTGCAATTTAAATGATATAATATCAATCAACAATTAGATGTTGATCGATGATTAAGACACGCAGAAGTAAGTAGCGATAGTTAGGATTGTGTAATCATAGCATAAACATTCAGTGATCAGCCATACCGTTATTTATTTGGTAGGTACTACGTACTACCCTAACAGTTTCTCGCCAGAATTGGATAAATTATATTGGCGTTTCTCAATTCAAATATAATCAATATAAATCAGATACGTTCCCGCTTTAGCAATTAAATAAGGTGCAGTAATTTAAAGAAAACCTAGCAGTTTTATTAAAGCGGATGTCTTATATTTTCCAATAAGTAAATGTTATTTACTGTGTCTATTTGTGGCTAAAGTAAGGATTACCACTTACTTGCAACTGCTTTCTTAACACATAATTTTTTTGATGGTACAAAAAGGTTATACAAAAGGTGTTTACGGTCTTGTCTGTGATATTTTAAGGGGTGGTAGTACAGGTTAGAAAAAGACGATAAACCTAAACGAAATATGAATTATTTTAGTTTCAACAACCATTTTAAAATCTAGTAATAGACTGTTAATTAATCCCTTGTTAACTTCAATTGCCGTACCTCACACCGTTGTACTTTTATTTGTGTTGTATGAAGACCATGTTACAACACCGAAATTTTGGGCATCCCCGAAACCGGGTGCAAGAGGAAATTTGGGTGGAAATTCGACGACAAGGTTTATGCCTTGAGAACTATGTGGAGCCGTGGGAACACCGAGTCCGTAGTTGTACACTGCAACGTAGTGATACTTTGAAATAATTGAAGTGGACAGTGTAGTAGATTACTAGATTTTATACAAATTACAGTGTAGCCTTCATAATCCAAACATCTAGTAATTCGAACAAAAGACAGAAAACTCAGTAGTCCGCACAATTAGATATTATTCGAATTTACTATACTAATAATTATTATGCTAATAAAATGTTCGGAATAGTGTTCAACATTTAATTATCTTTGAATCAAGCACTTATCTACAAAATCTACATGTTTTGTTGGTCAGCCAGTCAGTCGGTTTATAGGTTTGTAGTTAGTATCTATAGAACAGGAATATATTTTGTTAAAATATACGAAAGCATACAACGATCACTATAGTCATAAATAAAAAAATACAGAATCAAACAAGTGTGGCTAAATTCTACAATTAGTCCAGTTCAATTAGTAATCCGCAATCGGAATTATTCCGGTAGTCCCAATTTTTTAAATTTGTTTTATAGAAAGGTCACCTAAAGTTAAATCTAAATTCTCGACCTCCGAGATTCTGTGCTCGAGCCGCCATCTTGAAAAGACGGGTAGATCTAGTTGTTTGAGAATAACTTGATTCCTATTTATCGTGCGTTAATAAAGACAATAATAAAAGTTACAGAAAACATTATTAGCTACAAGATTGGTTATTTTCATTTCTTCCATAAGTTTTGAGATATTTCCCTTTTTGAGATATAGGACGGGGAAAGGGTAACTATGAATTTACGTACTGGATAACTGAGCAATAAGACGCGTAAGTTTTATAAACGGAATCAACCACGAAAGTTATTCTGTCTTGGAAAATCCTGCACTGCATAAGGTAGAATAAAAATGTAAGTGAGGATTTCTAAAAACAAAAGTGGCGCTAGGTTTCGTCTTCACCTTTTATGAAGAAGTTAAAAACACTTTTGTTCGAAATTGTAACATTTATTGACCTTAAGAAGCTTCTTACTCATAACTTGGAGGCGCGATAAAGATTTTTCATACCACGGCACATAGAATAAGGACGTAGTTGCAGATTTTTTAAAACCAAAGTGGTGCCAGGTTTCACTTCTGGCTTTACGAAGACGTTAAAAAAACCTTTTGTTCAAAATTGTAACATTTTTTAGCGATGTATTGAACTTAAGAAGCTTCTTATTTGCAACTTGGAGGTACAAGACAGATTTCCTATATCACATCATATACACTAAGGAGACGTAGTTGCAGATTTTTTAAAACCAAAGTGGTGCCAAGTTTCAACTTTGGCTTTTATGAAGAAGTTAAAAAATACTTTGGTTCGAAATTGTAACATTCTCTATTGAACTTAAGAAGCTTCTAATTTTCAAGTTGGAGGTACAACAAAGATCTCCTATATCCCAACATTCGTTACCGCTCTATTGAACTTAAGAAGCTTCTAATTTACAAGTTTGAGGTACAAGAAACATTTGCTATATCACATTACATAAAATAAGGACGTAGTTGAAGATTTTTGATAACCAAAGTGGTGCCAGGTTTTATCTTTGGCTTTTATGAGGAAGTTAAAAAACACTTTTGTTGGAACATTCGCTAGCGATTTAGTTTTGGATTTTTGACAAAAGTCCAGAGATCGAATTTATTATTGGGCATCCATCATGAATAACATACCAAAAATTCATAACTACCCCATTTGATGTAAGGTAAATAAAGCGAATCACTGTCAAAAATCAAAAATTACAAAACTAAATCGTTTTAGTTTTGGATTGTTGGAGATCCAACGGTCTACATAGACCATTTCGGTCTTCAACTGTAGAAAATTTAGCATACTTTTAAAACGTACAACACCACGGCCTTTGCCAAAAATGTAGTTCTTCCGGGTCAAAATTGACGAAAACTAGGCACTGGCTTGATTTCGGTTGCTTTGTTCAAGATGGCGACTCGAGCACAGAGTCTCGGAGGTCGACATTTGGGTTTTAACATTAGGAGACCATTCTATAAAACAAATGAAAAAAATTAGGACCACCGGAATAATTCCGATCGCAACCAAATTTTTTGCGCTAATTGCACTGTACTAAATATAGGAAAGTCTATAATTTGCGATATTTAAAACAAATGATGGATTTGATAGCCTCCACCACTGATAAAGGTCCAACCAAGTAAACGAAAAACATTTAAACCTAGTAAAAATTCTGATATGGAAAAAGCGGCGCTTACTTGGTTCCTTCAGGAAAGTGCCAAAGGGCAAAAGTTGTCCAGTAATCCGAATGAGGCCAGGTTTCGATTTGTTTGGATTAAGGAGACTACACTGTAATCGTTTATTGTGAAAACTACTTATTAAGAATTATTAGAATTATCTCGCTTAGAAAGAAACTTATACTGTATTAAGGTTTCTCGATTTCTTTTGACCTGTACCATCACTCCTTAAAATATTATTGAGAAGACCGTAAACACCGTATTATTACTTTAATTTGATCACAAATTATTTATTTTAAATTATGAACCCCCCTCCCCTTTTTTGCACAATTAAATATTTCAATAACAAAGCAAAGTTTATTATTTCAATAATAAACCTTCGATTGACAGACGTCATAAAAGCGACCCGGGGTCGTTTAGTACCCCACGATAAAAATGTGTTTTAAAAACACGTTAATGTCTTAAATATAGAATAAGCTTATTTTAAGGATGTTTTGGAGAACACACTTGTGAACATTTGTGGGGACAAGGGCAAACTAACATTTAGTATTTACAGGGTTGCTAATAACGATAAAAAAAAAAAGAAATATTTAGGCCATTTTTGAAGGCAGAATCGTGATTCCATTTACAGTGAAATCGAACAACGGGTACAACTTTGGAAATTCATTGCCAAAAGTCTTTTACTAATGATAATTACAAATTTTCTTTAAAAATTAAGGAAAGTCAAAGGCACGTATGTTATTTTAGGAACTTAAAAACGTTTAATAAAAATCTTATGGACTTTGGTCTCCGTTTGTATCTCCCAAACATCCTCAATCAAAATTTTAATTAAACCATAAACGCTGGCTGAGGACCCTAAAAACGCAAACATAAAATAACCAGATAAAGAAAACTGAAAAAAAACCTCACAAAAATATAAAAATGTAACCACCCAATAATCAAAACTTCAAATCGGCAATCGGGGTCCATGTGGACTGTAGACCCCGGTCAGTCTATTGAAGGTTTACATTTTGTAGCCCTAGTTGGCTTCCGGTGTTGGTTAACCGTGCCACCAAACTCGTGGGTTTCGCGAAAGCCTTGCAATTACGCTCACAACAAACGATTTAGCCTGAGGTACCCTAATTAGTAAATTTCAAACTCGCGATTTATGCAATTAAAATAAGTAATTTTACAGTTTTGCAAATGTACTGCCACTTGAAACGCGATAAAATTTGATAATTAAATACTTTTAGAATTCTCATGCATCGTGCATCATGCAAGTAGGCGCTCGTATTGACGATGTCTTATTTGTGGTGCATCTTGCATGTATGCATGTAATAATAATCACTACCCTACTTTATTATTTGAGCCTTATATAAAAGCGCACTTGTATTGATAATACTTTGTATTATGTAGAAATTATTAAAAATACCAAGTTTCACCTGGCAGACTGTTTACGTCACTTGAAAGGGTTACTTTTGTTTTGTAATTTAGTTGTAGGTCCTTGTAGCCATTTGACAATCAGTGGTGATAAATGCTTTACCATCGTTAAAAATTTCACTCTGTTGGACTTTTACGCTATTGAAAATTATCCCACTGGTTCTGATAGCAACGAGGGTAGGACGAAAATTTAAAATGACTGTTGGTGTACAAATTGCCAACGGGGACTCTCATTGTTGAAAGAATCGCCGTAGCAAAGCATTTATTGGGAGGCGATGCATAAAATTCACACATATTTTTCTAGCCCAACGTTTTTTAGAATGGAAGAACATTTAAGCATATTGAAATGTTTTTTAGCGGGGTTCCAAAACAAACATTAACATTAACATTCTGGAGAATGTGATTAAAAACTTGGGCCTACAAAATGAAAGTTAAAGCAATAAATTTAGTTAGTCGTAGTAGTAGTAGTAGGACAAACATTAAATTTGATTTATAAAAGAATGTTTGTTTTTACCAGATTCACGATTCGAGCTACGGTGGAGAGTCGGAAGAAGATATATTTGCGGTATACCATCAAAGTGCAGCAGCTAACGCTTTGTTGTACGTGGGACTTGGAACAACTGCCATCGGAAGTGTAGTGTTTTTCGTCGGTTCTGGAGATAAGGGTTTTAAAACATTAGAATTGAGATTAATAGGGCCAACGTTAGTCGCGTGTGGTCTACTGTGTTGTCTAATACGTATATTATTGTGCGCGTGTCCTTCTACTTGTTTACGCCGTAGAAAAAAAACTCGACTTAAAAACGTTTGTCCTCATAGTTCGAGTAGATATCCTTTAAATCTGCAAGATAAGAGTAATACCGATTTTTTAAGTATGGATCCGACAACTTCCTTAATTACAAAACAGAAAAAACGTGTGTCGATAGCACAAACTAAACCTAGCACAAGTGCGGTAGAAGAGCTTCCTCTTCCACATTGTTCTTCTATAGAAGAAGTTAGTGGAGACGACAGCTTTTATACTAAACACAAAACGACCATTCCAATTATAGCGGTACCGGAGTACCAAGATTTATACAGAGACGAGACTAATATAGAATTACAAAATTTGGAATTGGCCTACGATTTAGAGAGTGTGACGAGCAACGACGATAGTGAAAATATTGTGATCGAAAGTGAAATTAGTAAAACGGCTTCTAAATTAACTAGAACTCGTGTTCCTGTTCACGGCAATATTTTCGATGTTAATAACGATAAAGAAACTTCTTTAAGTATAGTTGTCGAACGAAGTGACAAAAGCGAATGTAGTGGCGATAGAAACCAAAGATACAGCGGCAATAAAGCACACGAAAGCGAAAAAGTATCACATAGTGGTATTTTGTTAAGTCCGTTGCAATTAGAACAATAAAATGTTGCGCTCTTATTTTATTAGACGTTTAAATTTAAACAGTTCATTTAACATAATTTATATGACTTTATTAGCAGACATAGGTACATAGAACGCCCTCGAATGTATTTATTGTTTATATATTAACCCACGGCGTTATTTTAACGAAAGAATAATTTTATAATTTATTTTAATAATCGTTGAAAATAACTAATTTCTCCCTGTTTCTGACATCGATTTCGGGGTGCTTTCAGGCACTAATAGGCCAACAGAACCGCCAGTATTTACTTCCTTTCCTAATTTATAAAAAATATTTAATTTGAAGACGAAATAATGTGTTCATTATTAAATGAACTGTTTCAATTTAATTAATAAATTGTTAGATCTAAATGGAATTGAACTTGTAAACATAGATCGAATAGTATCGAATAATATTCAGCAACTTATATACTTCCGAAAATCATAAAAAAATTTGTTCCTCATGATTGCATTTAGTTCAATTTGATTTTTAGTTGGATCGGTCACAATTTGAACGCGTGTTTGCAAATTTAGTAAATAATTACAATAATTTAACGAAATAGTGTGCCTCGTTATTTCTTAAATATTAATTACCCTTTATTAAATTAATAATTAAAAAAACGCTTCGTCGTAATCATCACATGCCGTACATTTTGACAAATGTTTTTTGAACGAAGTAATCCTGATTTCAAAAGCACATTACAAAAAAAAACACTTGACAATCTTTTTTCAACTACACCGTTTTTTAACTCTTTTTCTAAATTAAAGAAATGCTTTCTCACAAAAAATGCCACACTAAAAAATATATGTAATACGCCTACGTACCAACAGAATGTGCTGTACTTTCTATACTGTGTATACAAAAATGGCAGTTATGTAACCATTTTGGATGTATAAACAAATTAAGCCTTGCATAAACAAATTGCTTACTAAGTGGATTTAAACGGCTTAATGTAGTGGTAATTTATGCAAGACTTAAAAAACGCATTAGTATATAAAGAAATTAGGAAAGCTATATAATTATAATGGGTACATATCGTTAAAAAATAAAAATTAATTTACAAAAAAATGATTTTTTAAATAATTTTTTACAGATTTCTAACCGTATAGAACATTAGACACACCAAATCTGACATATTCCGCTTTGTTAAAACGACAAGAGCACAGAGATGTTCTCTAATAGTTGGTGAATCAAAAATCCAAAATCACCTTAAAATGTAAAATATTGAAAAAATGGGGCCGAAAACAATTAAAAAAAACGCAGGCTATTACAAAAACCAATGTTACACACCAACCTAAACACACGGATTGGGCATCTTTTTTACCCGCTTTATCACTTCCCCTTCTGCCCATCTAGGGTCGGTGAGGTTTTGAAAGATTCTTGCAAATTGTTGTATAGCCTCCTCGTAATAAGTAATAAATAGTTGACGTCCTTAGACCGTTGGGGTTTTGTGAGAGGATGGTGGAAAAGGGGTTTGATCAGCTTTTTAGAAATTTCTCGAAAACTTTGAGGATAGCACAAACACTACAAAGTACAAAGTTAACCTTAAATTTAAAACAAAAAAGGTTATAAGCATGTTTGTGCTCCAGACAAGGGTTACGGAACTATAGAAGGGCTTCAAGCTTTTTTTAACAAACTGCGCCTTGTCTGGAGCACAACAATGTATAGAACCTTTTTTGTTATTGAATGTTTTTGGATTATAGATTACCACTTCATGGTTCTGGAGATATTTGCAGAAAACTGTTAAAACGTGCCATTCCACAAAAACCCGACGCTCCAGGTCTTCCAACTTTTTATCACTTGTTACGAGAATACACAATTTATCGCAGTCGTTACTTGCGCGGCTTAAAATGTTACAAATGGCGATTAAATCTCTTATTGTTATATTCTCGTTAAATTTTCCCGTCATAATCGGCGGCGTTTAGAAATCCGTTGAAGTCTTTGATTTTGCGTTATTCGGACCAGAATTATCATACATTAAAAAAAATTTCAAATAATACTTTTTGAGCAGTTTTGAGCGGACAGTTTGTAATGTGTTGCTGAACTTTCAGAATGCATCATCCTTCTTAAGAAATATTAAACCGACCAATTAAATGTTTTTGAATTTCTAAACACCAGCTTTAAATTTGAAAAATATCCCTTGTTATCTACAAAATTAAATTTAGTCTAGCATTTCCACAAAGTTTTAAAAGTTTTTACTCTTCATAAGCTTTACAATGAACAATGAACAAATGAACATGTTTTATCTGCGGCTCGAACGACAGCTGCTTATTTATCGCGTTTAAGTCGAGCCCGACAAACAAATTAATAGAAAATTTTAAATTGAAAACTAAAACTACTTTGTACTTATCTTTGATTCTAAACGTCGTGGCGTCTTCTTCCCGTTAGAGCGTCTCCTTCAAGCGTCTTTTTCTCGATAGCGTCTTTGAGCGCCTTTTTCTCATTTCTAGCTTCGAGCGTCTTTAATAATCACCAATAATTCACTTCACTTCCTTATATAACGCACTTTTTATCTTTGGCCGAGCCCCCAATTTTTGTAAGAATATATTCAATCTATTTAACTTACAGACATATTATTACAAATAAGAAATTTATAAAAGCCGCACGTCACACAACTAAAATAACAATGATAGGTCACATCGTTTCAACGTCTAGCTGTCTACTATGGTCTACCCCTGTAGCTATCCTGCTAGTGCCAACTTCTCGAAAACCAGAAGGTGCGATACCACCACCACTTGGTTGTTTTCGGTCCCACAGTATCTCTATTTACTATGGTTCCATGGACATCGGACGAGCTATATTTTATATTTGACACCTGCTTGCAAAATTAGTAAGCCGTTTTCTAAAAGGCGGAAGTTTACGAAACGCTACGACAGATTTTCTTAGATTAGTCAACAGATTCTATAAGTGAAAATAGTAGTACCTTGCTTTTATAATTTTTACTAATACAATTTCACAAAAAAATGCAGCCACTTCTACTTCTTATCACCTTTTAATACTTAGTAAAGCTTGGTAAAACTCAACTTCCGAGTTTTTGTTATAGGAGCTTTGTGTGCTATTGGAATACTATGTAGAATCATGTATAGACGAATAGACCATTAAACAAAGCAATCCTAACACTGATAAATTTTATTGTATGCCATAAGCTCGTTTCAAGATCTACGTAAATAAATCTTTAAGACGAATTACGCAGATTCGGGAGCAGGGTTTGAACCCCCTGAAATATTTCCAGACGTTCGAAAAATGCCAAATAATTTACAGTTACAGTATTTTTCCGAATCTTATCCCCATCCCAGGTAAAAAAAATTTCAGAAAGAATATTAAAATTGGATGTAAAATAATTACAGTGAAACTTAAATTATTCTCAAAGTCGAATTTTCAGCAGAAACACTGGGGTGTTGTTGGCTGTTTAATGCATGTATTTTTCTCTCGTAAGTCGAAATTCCAATTTCTTTAACTCCAACCACCATTTACCCGTAACCACCAGGGCCGGATTACGCCAATTTGGCGCCCTAGGCGAATACAGATTTGGCGCCTATTTAATTTACCAGTTAATTATAATTATTTAAAACATAAAGCACGTGCTTAGAAGTTTTTTTTATTATAAATTAACCAAGATTTAGAGATATAGGTAAGGATGAAATACTTGATAAATTTACAGGGTGATTCCAAAATGACGGATAAGCTCTTCATTACGTTATAGGGGACGGTTAATTGAACTAAAGAAAAATCATAAAACCAATTTATCTGCTATATTTTTGTAGTTATTAAAGAGAAGAAGTAAATTGTAGACTCGGCAACATGATGACAGATAAAAACATAAGTGACATAAGTCATCAAAGACTTAAGACATAAGTTTTAACAACTTGATACAGAAATTTCGATATTCGATATCGATAGTAATTTTTCAGGATGTTTATAGGAGAATTTGTTTTCGCCCAATAATTAGAAAACTCGTAAATTACTAGAGGAAATGAGTAGAATTCCGAGTTGAGTTCTCAACTTAACTTCTTCATTTGTCAACAACTTAGCGGCTAGAAATTTTTTTAGCATTTTTTCTTTACTTCAATCATCCTACAGCGTACTGGAGAGCGTACCCACCATTTTGGAATCACCCTGTATATAATATCCTTGTTCATGTTAAAGATTATAAAAAGCCGCTGATCGACGAGACAACTAGACTACAAAGAAAGCGAGTGTGCGATTGCGATTTTGATATCGTTCGACGTTCGGCTAAGTAATGCGATATTTTTTGCATGTTTTCATAAATGTGTTGACAATAAAAAAATTAAAATTAAACCCTTGAATTAAATAATTGTTTGGGCACTTATACGAAGTAATTTAAAAATCTAGTCCTGGTAACCACAGACTAACGTAATGAGTGATGTATCTTTAATAAAATAGTTAATATAGTACCTTACCTCTCCTGTGCCGTATCTGCAGACATGAATTTTATCGCACTAACAGAGACATGAAGTCAAAGTGAACAAGCAGAAAAATGCAACTAATTATTTTATATATACACAATAACATCTATAAGCGTTCTAGAACGCGGCGGAAACAGTTTGAAATTTAATCTTCTCATTTCTCAACGAACGCAAAAACAACATTAAAAATACTTTGATAATATAGATAAAGGTTCAACTTAAAGGTACCCAAAGGCTAATACAGATAGAGCAAAAGAAACCCTGTTTTAAATACTATACCATTGAGTAATAAGATCACGTGTTATTATATACTCAATGACTATACTCAAGTGAAAAACGGAGTCAACTTGCACCATGTCTGCACCTCAGCGACGACGCCAGGGTTTTTTAAATGGGTGGGCACAATATTTTCGTAATGGGCACACATACATTTTTCGATAAATGGTGGGTTGCAAGTAGAATTGGCCAATTTTGCATTTCTTGCGTTAGAAATAAAATGAAATAGCGCCGCAGGAAAAAAATTTTGGTTATTCAAGGTCAAACGGCTTAACCTTCGCAGTCCCAAAATAAATGAGAGTAAATCACGATAGTTACTGTCGTGAGAGCAACTTTAATTTCAATATACACAGTGATAGTATTTCTAGCGATAGCATAGAGAGAGAGAGAAAGAGAGTTTAATTTACACGAGATAGTCGGTAACTATCATAATAAGTGATAGTACGATAGTAGTCTATTTACACGATGATAATTTTGGTGAGATTTGCTATCATGACAGTAACTCTCGCAAACTATCGCGAAAACTATCACCGTGTCAATGAGGCTTTACTTATGAATCATAAACGTGTTCAGTGACAAGTGACAACTAGAACTTCTTAGCGTGTAGATACGGGAGAGATTAAAAAAAAGACATCGCTGCCCAGAAACTAGAAATAAGGTTCCGGATAATATTTATGTCTAAATATTTAGTCGAAAATGAAAAACATTTAAGCAAAAAACAAAAAAAAATGACCGATTACATTTGAAATAAACAAATATTACCTATTAGAATTTGGTCCCATCAGACTTGGATTTACCATTAGGTTAAAGCCTAAGCCCCGAGTTGAAAGGAAACCCGTAATTTAATATCCTACAATATTAGTTGTAAAAAAATATATATACTAATTTTCATTCCTTGTTTTTATGAAGAATCTTCTCACGACATTAAAAGGCACGATTCGAGAGGCGCAAAATCGGTACTTTGCTCTTTGTCCGCTTCTGTGTGCAAAGTTCCCTTTCAGAAATTTGTGTCTGGCTACAGCCTGGGCTATTCTCATAGTTAAATACCGTCATAATAGTTTCTGTAAAAGAAATGAACGCTTAGTTTTTATAACAAAAATACGAATTTGGAAAACGATACAGATGTATTTGATATGGTTTACTTAAGTTAATACAAGATAATAGAGTGAAACAAAGAAACAGAACATAAATCGTAAATCCTACTTTTGTAGTAATTGCTATTACGATGTACTATAACAATAATAAAGACTAACGAATTGCTAATTTAAGTGTAACTATTTTTCATTTATACGTGTATGAAAAATTGGATTGGATTGTCACCAAATAAACATGTAACTTTAAAAAAATCAAACTACTTTCAACATTACATTTGCCAAATTTTACAGAAAAAACTAAAACTTGACACTAAATAAAACAGTCGAAACATTTTTATCCCCAAGAAAAGTAGAATTGGCTACTATCTCTACAACCACTAATACATAATCTATCAAAAACGGTTCCATTTTAATCGATATTTTTCAAATGTATGCAACTCAAATTAGCAATGTTAGGATCGAAGACTATTAACATAAATATAACCAAATTACAAAATTCCGTCATCACAGAAATAAAATATTTGGCTGCCGCAAACATGTTAAGAACAAAACTACGAATCAAGTGCACAAATAACAGTGAGTAACAAACTATATACACGATGTTACATAAGTTTCAGATTCAAACTTCGTTTTAAAGTAGTAATAAATACTGTCACCACCTTTTCTTCATTTAACCATATACGATCACAAGAAATTTTATGCAACACCACTTTTAATTAAAGTAAAAATTAATAATAAAGAGCCCATTCATTATCCTGTAGGAAGGAGTCCACAACTTCTTTCATTGCAAAATTTGGAATTAGCTGATCTTGTGTTAAGTTAACTCTAGTGACAGGATCGAAGTGCCCCACTCTCTAAAAACAACGAAACAAACTCATCGCAGTCTCATAAAAGGATATACACTACCTGAAGGTGCTCTTCGATATCTTTTTTTTCGTACGTTATACCGCTAGGTGTTATAACAGGTTCTTGTAAAATTTCAAAACTAATTTTACCACATAAATAATCGGGAACTTCTCTTTTCTGTAAACCGAAACTATATTAATTCGATAACACCATTTCCAGTAAAATACTTACTCTTCTCCGTTCGTCGACTTTGCAAAACAAGGAATTTAATTCGTTGGTATACATCTCCTAAAAAAGGGTTGTTAATTTGATTTTAAAATGTCACAAATTAGCTTACACTTTCTTCTTCTATTAGTTTAGTTTTTTCTTTTGCACCATCCCCAGAACCGTCTTCCCTTCTAATTTTATTCAAGCGAGACTCTTTATCGTTAATAATTAACTGATTTAAATAACTTTGTAATTCTATTTCTTGAGCTACACGCTTTTCTTCCATTAACGAAAATCTCTTTTTTCTAGCCGTTCGTAAAGCCGAAGCAATATCATCGCCAAAATTAAGTTTCTGATCTTTCGCTAAATCTAACGCTAATACAAAAAGTTAGACACAGTGGTATACGAGGTAAATAAATACCTCTTTGTAAGTGTTTGATAGCTTCGTCGTAATTTTCTTGTCCAACTAAAGCTTCGCCTAAAAAGAAATGGGCTTTGATCGAACTCGTGTCCATATCGAGAGCACGGCGACAGTCCGTACAAACTTGCTCCCATTTCATTAATTTTAAATGGCATAACGCGCGATTAGTAAAATACTGAGAGACGTCTGGATTTTTGATCTGTAAAAGCACAACTAGAATTATCGAACTTAGGTACTTAACCTCACTTATGAAATTCGAGCAGGTAATTTACGTTAGGATGTTAATACTCTACTTACGATAGCTTTTGTATAACAATTAATAGCGTCGTCGTATTTCCTTAAATTAAACATTCGGTTGCCCTGTTCTTTTAATTCTTTATCGGTCAAGTTGGCAGTAGAATACATATGTTTACTCATTTTCACTAAATTTTTTAATTGCAAAGTTAAAAAGAAGGGGCTCGCTTCGACCAGAAAGAAACCCAACAATCAATCATAAATTATAATATGCCCGATATCGAGCCAGTAAAGCTTTGTAATTTGTAATCAGTCAACACTTGTGTTACGTGAATGTCAAAAGTCAAAATGTCATGTCATTTGGTTATTTCGTTATTAGTCAATTTCAGAAACTTCTGTTTTATTTAGACTTGCGCACTTTCAAATGTTGGTAAGTAAGCTGCCGGCTAGATGGTGCTGCAATGCAGTTTCTGGTTTAGTGAACGAATTTGGGAGAACCAATGGAGAACCGGAGAACGGATTAGGTGTTTAAATTCCAAAAGACAGCTTGCGCGACAGGTTTTCGAGTACGCTATTTTACAATTTAAAAAACTCGCCAGCAAAGCAAAGGGATGACTGGTAGTTTTATTACACACAAACGGCGTGACCACCAATTTAAATCCAAAAACGTTTAAATCCAAAAATTAAAGAACTTCTTCAGTACAATTAATAAGTAAGTATCGCAGCAAACTGTGTAAATATGCCAAATTTTGACAAAGAGTGAGTTGTAAATAATACTGTGATGATTACATCCACTTCTTGCATTGTACAAGAAATCGTTAATGAGAGAGAAGCTCCGAAATTCATTAGGTTTCTAGACTTGAATTATGCAGAAAAGAGTGGTCATTAATTGGTCTTTTTAAAACTATCCAACCTATAATTTTATCATTTAGAAGCTACTAAATCAAATGCAGCTGCACAAGATGCTAAAAAGGAATTAATTACCCGTTTCGCTGTTATGGTGAGCTATTTTATAAGGTCTTCTTGGTTAGAGAAAAAAAAGTTCCTACAAGCACTCATGAAAAAATTAGAAAGTCTGAACTCGATAGGAATAATTATCAACTCCATTATAGTTTTTAGTACGACTGCCACCATCTATTCTTGTGCTCAGTAAGACTAGTTTTCATAAGCATAACTGTGATATATGATTTTATTAACTTAGATATTCCACGAATTTTGTTTACGATACGGCCTTAGTAGATCACAACAGATCTTTGTGTCCTAAAACACTTGCCAAACTTCAGGAAGTCGATATAAAATGGTATTCAACTCTCGGCGACTTGGATAAAGTTTTGATTTTTGTTGGTAATTAGTTATTTTAAGGATAGATTAATTCAAAGTACCTACTTTGCATTCATTCATCGCAATCATCACTACCGAGATGTCGAGGAGAAGGTCCCATCGCCATCTCCAAATCGCCAAACCTATAATCAGTTCAGTCTGGCGCGCTAAATTAATGTCCGTTGGCAATTCTAGGGTTAGTCAGAAGTACCGGTGGACTACTAGCTTATCAAATATACCGAGAACTTAGGAAATGGTTAAGACAAACGCTAGAAATACGTCGATCCGGAATATTAGAATACGACTATAGTACACCAATTCCCAATCTCTTGGCCTCACAAGTACCCTCTTCCTTGTTAAAATCAAAAACTCCGATTATGTACGAAGAATTTCAAGGCTACGATTCCAATAATCCATATTTAATAGAGACACAAAAGCTACGAAAGAACTGGGATACGATGATAAGCAAGTATAAAGAGCAAGTGGAAGGAAAGCCTCAAAAAGAAGCAAAAGAAAAGGAGAAAAAAGGAAAGGACAAAAAGGGAAAGGAGAAAAAGGGAGAAAAGGAAAAAAAATCCAACCAACCAACTTATGAAGACGTGGACGAGGTATCTCTTAGGTTTTCACGAAACCTTATTAAAGTCGATGTTCCTAGATTCAAATACTGCCTTTTTGGATAATTATGATGATTTTTGACTATCTAGACAACAAAACGCTTAAAAAAATTAGTTCCGTAAATTCGTACTGGGTGTTTGCAGTTTCTGAAGTTCAAAAAATTCGAAAAGCTAGAAAAGCCATCGACAAAGTGATTCAGCAAATGAAGGTAATACCATTGAGTATATAATAACTTATTATTATTATATTATTCAATGCGTCGTATTAATGTTAGTGCTTACATTCATTTACGCTCTAGCAAAAAATAAATTCAGGCCAAATGGATAAAAAGTATAGATTGCCTGCAAAGAAAAATTTCAAAGATGGAGACTTGCCTAAAAAACGATTAATAGCGTTATCTCGACGTGGCGCTGTAATATCTAAACTATGTCCCAAACACATAGATCATCTTTATACTTCTGCTTTTATCACCGATGCCCTTAGACAAGTACGTCTAAGACGACTAAGACGTCTACAAAACGCAATAATAATAATTTATTGTAGATACCAGGTAACTACGTATTACCTGTGGCGTCTATTAACACATTTCCTCGGGATTTCGATCTCAGTAACGTACCAAGCCTTTTTAAACCAGCTTCTTGTATTATCAACGAATTGGGGTTCTCGAAATTAAAGAAACCATTAACTTACTCCGATATAAGCGTAGCTATCAACGACATATTCAATACGGAATACTCACCAACGATCAGTGGAAACAGTAGCGTTACACAACTCAGCTTATAATACAATCGTAAACAATATTCAAAATTTTGTAAAATTGAACTACACGACTTCAAAATTAAACTACTTTGTTCGGAAATTAAACATCGCATACCGAAAATTTTTGGACTTTATCTACTGGCTATCAATATCAATAGAAATAAAAAATATGCAATATTTGATATTTGGTTTGAAATTCGCATTAATTTGATTATAGGCCAGTCAGGAGAGCCTCAAAACACCCTTCTATGATGCAGTAAATGGGGTTGAAGCTTTTATTTTTTTAAATTGTTTATATGGGTGTAAACATGTAAAAAAGAAAAATGCTATTCTAAGGAATAAGGTCGGTAAGTTTAGTGGCTGACTCCTTTATAAGACTTACGCGTCTTACTCCGGAGTTTATCCATAACCAGAATTCGATCCTTCTCCGCGCTATATCTCGAAAAGGGTTAAACTTATGAAAAAAATGTGTATAACCAATCTTGTAGCTAATAATGTTTTCTATAATTTTTATAATAACCAACGTACGATCTATAGAAGGCGAGTTATTTGCCAAAAACAATTTTTCTAGCCTATGACCTTGAATATCTCAAATTGCTCCGCCAAAATTTTTCTGATTTTGTGATATACTTATTTGGAACATCTTAATGTACCTATAGACCAATATCCAGCCTCGTAGGAATTATTCTGACCAAAAATCCTTATTCGACTGGACTATTTTCTTACTATACTAACTGCCGGACATCAGAATATTGCCAATTTGGGAGAGGTATGCTTCACCAAATTTAAAAATTTTAATACACATGAACGCAGAATTAGATGCTCTACAACTTTTATTTAATGAGTTTTTCTGTTAAAGTACTAATTTCTAAACAGCAGACTCATATATAATGCAATATGTCAATTTTTGAAAAAGTTGGAAAAAATCGTCGTTTTTTGACCGCGGTTAGCGACCATACCGCTTGACCAAATTATTAAGTGTTGGTACTCATTCGACGCAGAGTTTAATGCTCTTTAATTTGTTATAGAAATACTTTTTCGTGAAGATGCTCCATTTAGGAGTTATAGACGAAAAAACAAAGCAAGTCCTAAAGGTTTTGGGTTTCTTGGCTGCCAAAAAGTCTCCCGAGGTCGCCGGTGTTAGCATTTTTGTTTTTTACATGTTTACACCCATATAAACAATTTAAAAAAATAAAAGCTAAAATAAGCCCCACTTATTGCATCATAGAAACCCTCTACTGACTGGCCTATTACTGGAATAAAAATGCTTGATACTTTGTCCGTAACAAATGTAAGAAATCTAATACTCGCAAGTCTGGAGCAAAATCAAGTCTACGATGAGGCGTGTAGTGTTTAGGTGCTAGTTTGTCTCAGAATCTTGAAATAAATATTACTGCATACTCGTAGTATGCGAAATGCGATATCGATCTAACGTATTGCCGTCCTAGGCAAGTGCCTCATGCATAAATCGGCCCTGCTACAACCTAAAGCTTCGTACAGACTAAGCTTATTACGATTATTATTTTCTTCATAAAATAAAACAGATAACGAGCAAATGGCAAGGTCAAAGAATGCTTTAAATAAGAAAGTCTTCCTGTATGAAAAGTGTGAAAAATTCTTTGGCGACGAACGAAACCCTTTTGGATAGAGGGTATTAATGAATTAGGCATAATCTTTAATCGTCCTATTTCGACCCAAGAATATTGGCACACCGTCGTACAGACCTTTCGGGGTCTATTGTACAATTTATAAATGTATAATATACTCAAAACCAGCAGAGGTCCATTCCTAAAAACAACGTAACTTGAATCACGCTATACCTGTTTATTAGTTTTAGGAATGTGACAGAATATTTTAATACTTTATTTTAGCGACGAGTCATAAGATACCTTTCTTTGGTTTCCTTGGTTTTGACTATAAGAAAAGTGTAAGTAGATTGATTAACAAACTCTAGACAAAAATAGACTGTACCTGTTTATTTACAAAGCAGAACAATACAAGCGATGTATTCTACAAATATCTAAAAGTTCTTTTGTAGATCGATAAATATTGGAATACTACAAAATTTATTTATTCGATCTACAGGTTTAATAATTATTATCTAAAGGCTATATTTTTATGAGCAAAAAATAAATAAATTCGAAAATAAATAAACTCGTTTATTATATATTTTTAAATAAAAATTCTAAAAAGAAATTTAACAAAAAATAATCTACACAACTTTTTACTACCATAATGTTTATTTTCTATTATTTATAATTTTATATTATCTCGATATACACAAACACTCACACTAGACTTAAGATAAAAAGAATAATAAAAAAAATTATAATATACGATCACAAAAATTATCAATATTATTATTAGTATTACAAATTATAAATTCTCACAACGTATTACGGCCTACAAACTTGCACAAAACGTTTGGGCACATTGGCGAGTCTAATCACCTTTTACATAACAAAATGATTGTTGACGATACATTTTTTTTTTTAAAACAGTTCTTCACATTATATTTAAATAATCGCCCATCGTTTTACATACTTATTGATTGTCCGACGTACGGAAACACCACTCGGCTATACGAAGGTCTCGAACCGAGCGTCGTAATAAAATTATTAGGAGAAGAAATCTAACCGAAAGTCCACAATAGGCGTTTCTACTCTTAATCCTTTTATTAAAATAAATCACTTCTATATTACTTTGTTATTTAATCGAGAAAAGAATTACGACCACCTATACAGTCTTACACTTTAATAAAAACAAATGCTCTTAAATATAAGAGAGCACTAAACATGGTTTAAAAGTAAAAAAAAACTGTACAGGCGTGATTTTTCTTTTTCACAGACTTGTTTTTGGATCGGATCAAAAATGTACATAAAACTCGTAACCAAATTACCCGTTATAAACTGCGCACAAGTTTATTTCACCGAAACTAAGCATTTTGGCAAAATAAAATCGTACGACTTATTCGACAGGTTGTGTTTATTTGATTACCTATAATCTGCTTTACTGTATAATATTTATTCTACGCTATTTTTTGTCACCTGCGTGGTACACTATTTAGTTGAAGAAATTAAGCAACTCCTATAGTTTTTCAAAAGACAATAGACAAGAAATAAGGTCTCGTAAGATTAACTATTCAAATCGATGGCCTTAAGACCCATCTTCGCTTCATATACATAACAAAGACGTAAAGTAGTCGCTAAAATTTTAAAATATCGACAAGGGTAACTTAAATTAAAAATATGCAGAATTTCAACTTACTCCTATTTCTATTTCGTAAAATATTGCTTCGATTTGTTTGTAATAAAAAGACGTGCGCTATTACAACTTTGCTACTTAAAAATACGCATCGACTATATTGCAACAAAACACAATAACTCATAAAAAACTATTCGACGATGTTTTTGTATTACACCTTTAAAAAAATTGTACGCATTTTAAATGGTCGACCTTCGTTAATAGAAAAAAACAATTTTGTACTCGATTCGGAATTCATTTAGAATGCGAACAAATTTTTTGTCAATATCACACAAACTTGATCAGAGTTGTCATAACTGTTCTTTATCGAGGAACCCGTTTCTGAGGTTGTTTAACATTATCAAATATAAATTAGATAATATAGAACTTAACACCACCGATTGCGTGTCTTAAAAATGAAGAATGTTGGACTAGTTGAGAAGCAGTCTGTAGTTAAATCATCAGACCCTGAAAATAATAATTACATTTTAGTCTTCCAAATTAAAGCGATACTTACTTACTCTACCGTAGAGGTTCTGTGCCGTTTGGCTCGGTAGAATTAGCTGCGGGACTGGCTTGTGTGCTAGAAGACGCACGATTTGTTCCGTGAGAAGTTTCGTATTCCATGACTTCCTGATAAATTAGTTCTTTCCACTGCTCGACGGTGTGTTCTCTTTCGTCGACGCTATGATCGTAAGGTCCGGGAGCGGGCTAACGATAAAATAAACCATTAAGTCTACCGTTACCGTACGTTTACAAGGTCTCTATTAAAACTTACCGCATTGACTTCGCCTTCGTCGTACCACACATTGATATAATGATGCAAAAGAGCGTCGTCAACGGATATTCGTCGTTCGGGATCGATTACCAGCATCCTAGAAAGTAAGTCTCTGGCTTGGCTAGCTTTCAGCCTATTGTGTTCGTTACTATCTGATGGAAATAGCATATCTGGGAATAATTTATCGAAGGGAAATCCAGGATACCTAGGTCGATTTTCGACATAATTTCTTACGGTTGGTTGAAGTCTTAACATGAACTGTTGCGAAGGGGTACCCAATTGTTCTAAAACACAATACACGATTACTACGCAACCTACAAAAGGAGTGGCAAAATAGAAAACTGAGCTGTTACCATTTTTTAAGCATTTTAAAGTGATTCCATTATAAAATGGGTTTCTATAGGATCGGTAACAACCTCTGTTGGTTGTTTTGAATCTCACTTACCCGCGAGAGATTAAAACTGTATTAAAGCGCAGGTGCAAATATTTAGCGTGTTTTATAATTGCTCGAACAACCGTTCGAATACTCGAACATCAAAGTTGCGTTTTTTAATGTAGTTCGAACAAATGAGATCGCGTTTTTAAATGACAGATTTCTGCTCGAACAGCCTGTTCGAACATGAACTTAGTGCACCGAGAAAGCTAGGTGGTGCGTATACATCCTGTTCGAACACGGCGCAACATAACCTCAAAATTTAAAATTGCATTTAAAAATAGCAAATTGTCATGACAGATGACAGTACGCCCAAACCGTTTTTTAAATCATATCTGTTCGAGCAGATTCAAACTTGTTCGAGCAACTCTTACTCGAACAATGAGGGCCATTATAAAACACACATTCACAATACGAGTGAACCAGAACCTACTATATAAGTAAATTCAATAGAGAGAGCCTCCTACGTCATCCACGTTTCTCGGTTACAGTATAACAGCCACATTGTTGTACCTTTGGCGCTGTTGGAGACATCTTTCAAAACCTCACCGACCTTAGATGCGCAGAAGGGGAAATGGGAAAGCGGTAAAAAGAGATGCCCAATCCGTGTTTATGTTGATGCGTAATCTTGGTTACGGCGTTGTATGAAATCTGTTTTTCTGCGCAGATCGGTCAGGTTTTGAATCAGGTCTACTAGTGCTATGAGCAAGTTCTGTACGCATAATATGATGCGGTGCAACCATGTTTTTTGGGATAGTAGGAAATAGTTTATCATGGAATACATAGGAGAGTTAGCTTTACCAATGTTTTAAGGTCAAGTTTGGCCAAATAGAATTGAGAAGACTTTTTCTGACTTTCTACGGAATGAGAATAACGAATCATAATTACCTATAATTTTATTCCACTGATCTATATGATCTGTTCCAGGAAATAAGACACCACCACGTATCATTTCCCCCATAATGCAACCGACCGACCATATATCTACATTTTCCGTGTATCCCATACCTAAAATAACCTCGGGTGCACGATAATAACGCGTAACTACGTAAGGTGTCATCATGAAGGTCGTTCCCGCCGTTCTCGCTAACCCAAAATCTAATATTTTTAATGTGCAATCCGATTTTACGACAATATTGCTTGGTTTAAGATCCTATAAAAAACATATTAAAACTTGCGCATTAAAAGTTTATATTCATTATCGTACCCTGTGAATAATCCCGGCCGAATGTAAATGTTTAATACCGCAAAGCATTTGATATAACAAATAACTCATTCTCTCGTGATCGAGATCCATTTGTATCACTTGACAAAGATTTGCATCCATTAGTTCCATAACTAAATATACATCCTGAAATTCTTCTAAAGATTTTTGAGGAGTAAATGCATTTAAAAGACCGATTATCTGCAAAACAATTGGTACAGAAATTTTCTTCCGACTAAACGTGAACGAATAAACTTACATTTTTGTGATTAACTAATTTCATAAGCTTAAACTCTCTGTACGCCCTCTTCGCATGAGTGACGTTTTGGAATGGCCGGCTTAATTTTTTAATAGCTACATTTTGCTGAGTTAACGTATCGACGGCAGCACTGCGACAAAGAAAATTATTTTAATAACTTGCGAGCGATCGCGAAAGCTACTAATATCATGCAAAATAAAACATAAGAGGTGCTTTTACTTACCAAACTAAACCTTGTGCCCCGCCTCCCTTGGGTTCCAAATTAGAATACCGTTCGGGCACACAAAATTCAGTATCCCCAAAAACCCAGTTTTTAAATCCTGGTCTCATTTTATACAATAGGAAAACAAATACATAAAAAGGAATAAAACGAGTGTGCGATAATACCAGAAAATTAACTAAAAGGTAAAGAAAAAACGAAAATCAATATACACACTAAAAATTATCAAAATCTCGATCAACTTTTACTACTTTATTAAAAAATTCGAAATGATCAAAACATGCACGAATAAAACACTATCAAAAAGCATTCACATCCAAAGTAATAAAATGCTTACCATACGATGCCTTGAGCACCCGAACCAATTGGTTTTAGATTCTGGTACCGTTTTAAGATTGTAAACTTTGTATCTCCCACCTCCACGGTGTAAAATTGATGAGAAAGTCGGGACATCTTATTTTTGTCTTAGTGGTTATACTGTAATTGTCTGAAAAGAAAGAAGAATCACGATAAGTGTCATGTACTTTTCAAATAAAGTATCACAAAATACATTTATTTCCGAGTATTAACTTAAAATTTGAACTGCAGACAAATAAAATATCACTACACCTCCTTAACCAATTTAATAAATCATCGTGTGATGGTGAGGACTCCATTACGGGAGTCGATGACACAGAACGTATCCGTAACTCTCCAGCACGCCATGTTCGTTGATGAAATTTAGGTACCCACGAAGAAATGGACTCTTGAACGAAGCCCCCAATTAATCATAGCGGCACAGGTTTTCATGAAATGAGGTTGTGGAATAGCAATTTTTTTTTGCCTTTTGGGAATTAATAATAATACTCAATGAACAGCTTCTAGACCTAGACTGTACCATATATTATAGGTTTTTAAAAACCAATGGCTCTTCCAGGGTTTTCTGGAGAAAAAGACCATTGACCAGTCTTCTATGTGGCGTATATCAGAAGATATAAAAGACTTGAAGGATGGTCAAAAATGATAGGTTCTACAATAATTAAAATCATCCAGGAATCTAATTTATTTCTTGCAGTTTTGTTAACCCATGACATTATAAAACGGCATTTAATTCTTTATAGTCCTTAAATTTTTTTTAAATGTGCTATCCAGCGTTATTACTTTATCTGGGTCTTCAATTAATTCCCAATTTAATTACACTTTAATACGAAAACTGCACCTTACAAAAATAGCTACTTTTCACTCAACTATTTATACATAAAAGCATGCCGAATATGCGACACCGCTATGTAGGTAAATTCCACGTCGTCTGCATAAACATTGGCATAAATCCAAAATCAATTAAAAATATTTGATTTTACACCCAACACCTTGCAACGTCTAAAGGCCGCGAAATTACGTAATTGTTCGTTAAGAAAAATATCACAGTCTGTCACTTTCAGTTTTACACAAAAAATTCAGTATTTTCTATTTATTAGACTTACCAAGAGCGACCCATTATGACAAAGTTGAATTAGATACAAAGGACGGACTATGGCCACTCGAGTCTGAAACGAATTATACACTTATTAGATTTTTTAAACACGATTAACACGAAATATAGTTGCCACTAGGATAATTACAAAAAGTTAATTTAAGCTTATGAAGGTAATATGTGGCCGAATAGGGTGTTAATTGAAGCATTTATGAAAATTAAAAAATTACTACAGATATTTCGGCGCAGATAGGTACCTACGTGCTAAAAGCCTATTCCTAGCCAAAATCGCCAAAACCTTTATAATCATTAATAATAATTATAGAATCACTAAACCCTCTAGGCGATTACGATGTTTCCGCTACAGCCTAAGACATAAAGATCGTCAGACTCAAAAATTGTGAAGAATTTAGACGAGTGACTAGAATTTCAACGTGAACGACAAAAATAATCACGAGGAATCAAAAAGACTTTTCTTACGAACCTTGTACACTGCGTCATTTCAATGAAACACCACTAACCTAATTCGTAAACTTGAATAAATTTAAAGCAAAGCATGAAAAGCAACGATCGCCGTTCAATAATTTGTCTGTTCTCATTTTTTCCCCAAAAATATGCATTTATTTGACCCAATATTGGTATTTGTCGTTAAATTGCAACTTCATGGACTTGCACTTGCAACCTTCTATTCTTCAAACCAGAATAATTCTAATTGTTAGGATAGAATTTATGATTTATTACGCATTTCAACTGGTCCCATTTCGGCAACAACTCACTTCTTCTTACGAAGTGAGTAACATTTATATTTTTATAATAAATATATTCTAATAATTTAATAAGTAATTAAAGTTAATGACTATTCAGGGGAGTGAAAACTCGCAGTCACAGTGCGGGTAGTAGCTGCAGTTGGTACTTATCTACCAACCAGCAAATTATCCAAATTCCGTTAAATAGTGGGGCAGTGGAGCAGATAGAGTGAGCCATTCTGCCATTCAGGCTCGGTCCGAAGATCTGTTCTATAGTCTGAGCCCTGGTTCATATCAGAGTTTCTTCGCTTTTTATATAAGCTAGTTTGGATTTGACAGTCTGACTTTGCTAGCACTCGCAGAAGTTTTCTCGCATGTGAAGACGAGGTCTCGTTTTAGCAATTAATAAATAGTACCACGGCTCGACAGAACACTGATCTCGCTGAGAATCTCTCACTGCGCCTAGGACCTAGGGTCCACACAACATGAGACGTGCCACGCCACAGGTCTCACTTGAAGCGGTTTCATTCTTTTTATAAGGCACATTGAGACAGATTCGATCGAGTTTGCCTTCGAGAATTCAATCTATTACTGTTTATAGTCGGGTGCTTTTCTCGAGTTACCTATCTGTATAGGAATTTAACACGCGAACTGCAACAAAATGAGAGAGCTTCCTTTGACTCGTTAGTTTTTGTACGGTAATTCCTAAAATAACAGGAATTTTTATAGGGTGTAATTTTTAATGAGTTACAAAGTCAAAACTAACTAAAGCTAAAAATGTTGTAGTACACTTATTTCTAATTAATAATAATAACTACCGTGCCAAGTACTTCATCTTTCTTCACAATAATAAATTTAATTTTAGAGATCTTATGAGCTTGTTTTTGAATACGTTAATTTATTACATCCTTATTATATTTCTGAATGAAAATGTAGAGTAGGGGGCACACGATCATTATTATTTAATAAAAAAAGGGCGAAATTGGCCAAATATTTATATAGGCTCGTGATATTGCGACAAGCAAGTCGTAAAAACTAAACGATCTGCTTATGATGGACCTTTATATTGAATTTGGCGCCTGATAGAATCTTAAATCGGCATTTTGGGACTACAACTCTAAAAGCTTATTGATTTGATGAAAATGGTGTAGTTACGTATTCCTATAACTCTATAAAAGTTGGGAAAAGTTTTGAAACTGCAAACATTCCATCAAAAAGACCATTCCTTATGAAAATGCTCATTGTAATGTATAATTTATTAAAGGCAACCTTATTGGTATGTGAGGTGGAAGACTCGCCGGTGTTAGAACACGAAAAGAAATTAATAATATAATAAAATAAAATTCGGGAAATCGTATTCTGATAAACCTAAACATAAAACACGAAAAGTTTAGGTTTGACCAATCGGCAGTTTGGTTTTCACCTTCTGACGTGTGCTTTTCTGGGAGTTTTTCTATATCGATATCGACCTATACATCACTCGGCGGCTTAAATTTTCAGGCTTTGCACAGTACAACAGTACTCAACTACGATTTTATCACACGGTCAAATTCACAAACTCGCAATAGCAATAGCTTGTGCCGGTGCTTTCTAATTTATAATTAGTATAATTATCTAATATTCAGCATTCTGTACAAAGGATTAAATCAGTAAATCAATCTTAACGACGGGAATTTTAGTAATTTCTTAAGCAACTTCAAGCATACCTTAAACCTAAAGTTGCCTGGAAAATCCGAGCCCTCGATAGATTTAAGTACTAATTAATTATTCTAATTAGACGAATGCTTTTTCAAGGATTTCCAACTGTCAATGTGATATTCGATTGCTAATTTAAATCCAATTTTGATCGTATAATCACATGCTATTCTGTAGTTAGCGTGTTTTAACTTGGTTCGGCATGTTCAATTTTGTGTAATACATCACCAATATGGCTAACTTAATTAAATTTATGCGTCCACTAAAAAATACACCAAAATTCTAATGAAAGAATACGAGGAAAGTACGAGTCTCGAGTTCTTTTTTTGCCCCAGTCCTACCACAACTTGTTAGCAGTTCAAGTACCGTTCCCCACGATTACAAAAGGATAATAAAAAGAATTGAGGTAAATTTGAGTTTACAATTTCCCCAATTTACGTTTCATACAGTTTTGTTCCGCGATATAAAGATATAACAGAGAAAGATGGAAAAGCCACGTGTCAACAGTTATAAGAGAATGGTTTGTAATATCGACCAATACGAAACGCATGCGTTTTAGAATTTCCCGGTTAGTGAACCGGAACCCCCTATGAAGTATTTTTCACCCCAAAAACTGACTACGTGTGAAAGCGATACATTTTACGCATAGCCTAATAACTTTTGACTTAAAAATAAACCACTTTACTAACAAAATCATCCGCATCGATAAATGCACCCCTGTAAGATAGATATCCGTAATCCGTATCCGTTCAGATAAAAAAAGCCCGCCCGGTTTACATACTTGACGACTTAAATGGAAAAAATGCATTGCTATTTAAATAAATTGAGATCGTAATTCAAAATACGGTAGCGATGCAAAAAATTTCCCTAAAAACACGACTCATTATTCAATATTTTAAAATATTAGGTATAATTCATCCCACCCCCACGACTCGGTCAGTGTGTTAATGTTCTCGCAAATCTAATTGAATTCGAGCTTTCTCCGCTTTGTACGGAAAAGCAATACAGGTGTAGCAGCGATGTTACAACTTTCAAGTAGTAATTTTTCATGCCAAAAAAAGAAGAAAAACATTTTTCAAGTGAAGGTGAGAGGTAAACACTTCTATTTATTGTTCAAGAACGGTTTAAAATAATATGCAGTTGTGTACATGAAGTAAGGTAAGGTAATGTTCTTGGTCAGAAATGAACTGTTCAAAAAGCGTCTCTGAAGTTGGAGGTGAATGTATCCACCTTATCTGTTAGTGGCTTCATAATTATCTCTACTAATTGAAAATTTACTTTTCAATTACAAATCTTCAAAGCTTCATAATTTACTTACCAATATGAATTTAGCTAAAAAATTGTTCTCTAATCTTAAGGATCATTTGAAACAAAATCGAATATTAGGAAGTTCACAAAAACTCGATTTGGGACCACAGCAGTCCCAGAAACTTGTATTCCATAATAAACTAAACACAAATATTGGGTAACGGCAAGTGGTTGGTAAATAAAGAGCAGTTTTGTTAAATGGAAGCATATTTCATGCTGAGCATGGGCCTAAAAGTCTTAATTCGTCCTGTTCTGTTACTAGTTATTCAGAGCCTTCAACTTTGGACGACGGTTTTGATGTGTATTTGAATCTCCATTCTTAGAGTTTGATACAATGAAAAAATATATAATACAAGATACAAGCATTTCGTTATCATCAGACATTTCTTGGCAAGAAAATCATAGGCCAGCCATAAATTAGGCCTATTCTGTATCATATCATAACCTCTAAGAATAGTGGGAAACTTTAAACTGACGTTCTATCCTTTCTATTTAGCTGTGACAGAATAGTTAGAGCGTCATTTTAACGTCAAAGTTTCGCACTATTCTTAGAGGTTATGATACAGATACGCACGAATATCGTAGTTTCATATTTATACTATATAGGGGTGTTTATTAGACGACCACAGTTTCTTAATAGTTTTGTTATGACGTGTGGTCAGAACTCAGAACCCTGTTAAGTTTATTAATATACCTACAAAGCTTTAAACCAACCCTTTAACATAATAATTAAAATTAATTAATTAACGACCAATTCAAACTACAAAACAATTTATTTGAATTTTAAATTACGAAATGTCACTTTACAATTAGTACTGCCAACCAGCCAACCATCACAAAAATCCCTAAATTTTTATATTTTGAATTTTTTTCTTTGAAAATGGACTTTAAACGGCGCAAAATAGAAAAAATTGTATAAAGAACTCATTTCATAAGTCATTATAGCGATTATATTATAGCGATATAATACGTGACTTATGAAATTCGTTCTTTAATATACTATTTAAGCAAACAATCTAATATGTAAGCAAGCTTTTTAATTTACGTTTCTTTCCTTCTCCACGGTGTGTTAAAATAAAGGACAATTTAGTGATGTAAACGTAAACCAACCCTTCAATTTCCTTTAAGGATCGTATTAATAATTTGACAATAGCTCTCAAACTCTAAATTAGAAGTTGAATGTTTTAGTATTCCCTAGTTTGCATTCTCAAGGGATGCTTGGTGATCGACAAATACACCAGGGTGGTCAAATGTCGTAATCAACTATTCCGGACTTGAGAAAGAAATTAATCAAGTTCTTAAAGTCTGCAATTACAGTTTAATAATACAATAGGGGTATGTACGTCAGGAAACTACAGAAATGAAATAAGTTCCTCTGACTGACATCAGCTTGAGGTGTATTAATTAATGTGAACGTTCCCCTAAACTTATTAAGAGCCATCCAACCCCAAAACTTTTATAGAGGTAAGAAAAAGCTAAAAAATCGAGAGAACTATTTATTTCTTGGCGAAATAAAAGTTTTCGAATAGACGAGAAGTCTCAATATTTTAAGAACTGCTTGGAATATAAGAAAAATGTGAAAATTCAATTCTCACTAATAACACCTAATTTTACGAGTTTTAGTACTTTTCCTCATTTCTAGAGTCTAGAGCTTTACGATTATTGGTAATGTAGATCTTTATATTAAATCCAGTATACTGCTCGTTTAAGTTGGAACCAACAGACAGACATTTCATTTTAAAAACGATTCAATCAATATCAAGTAAAAACACGCGACAAAAGTAAAAAATATAATATGTACGTAAAATGCATACATGTACATTGTACATGCGATTGCTTTACAAATACGTTTCTGCTGAAGAATTTTAACCAATTTGAATTTATTCCCTTGCTGACAAAAATTGTGAAAGCCAAAAAGTCAAGACAATTTCCTGCCATTAGGAAGTTTTTTCATGACACCAAAGTGAATAATATATTACAGCGCAACCTTCTTTAAGCTCTAGGTAATTAGCCCTCGTCTACAACGTTCGCTAAGTTCCATAGCAACGATGCAGCATGAGCTCGAACAATCGTCGACAATAATATTGAATGTACTTGAGAGATTGCAATAAAGAGCCGTTTACGTTTAACAATCGAGTACCAACAGTCAAGTTATAAAACGATTGCTCATAAAAAATTAAAAGTTTCCAAAGAATGCGGTGGTTCGCTATGTCATAATAAGAGCCTCTATATGAATTCATTGATCGCCAATGACGTCACTATACACCCTTGCTTTATCAACAAGGCATTCAAGTTTTACGTCGTTACAAATACCAGCATCGCATCTATCAGTATAATATAGAAGTTTTACTGTTTTATTACTATTTATAATCTCTTCATTACTAACTATATTAAATTTAACACATTTCGAGAAGAAAATCTCAAACATATTTACAAGCGAATTCGTTTATACGTCTGCACCAGCAGCACGTACGTAGTAATCCTCGTTACGGCATACTCGGTGATGGCTGCTTTATTATTTAAATAAGTCCATCACTATTAATAACCAACTACCAACCCCTGCGAGCAATTTTACATAAATTTCTAAAAGCGTTTCTCTTAGGCAATCCAAGCATTTAAAGCTGACGTGATAAAGTCTTTTTGACATTGACGGAAGAAGAAGCTTGAACGGCAATTTTCATGAAATAATAAGAACGCGTTACAAGCGAAATTAATTGTTTGGCAATAAGGGATAATCATAAATCAAAATCAGAACTAATTACCTATATTTTTAATACAAGGGGAACTTCAATTTAACCCCCATGCCCATGCTAAAATTTAGGCAATTTGGTTATATTTGTTTAGGAATTTAGATATCTATGTTTAGGAAGACATCAAACTGAGTTTAGTAGTGAAGCTATTAGCTTGAATATTTATACGATTGGTAAAGGGACTCAAAGGGAGAATAAAGTGAGGCTTATAAACTTTTACTTTCGCGTTCATAGTAGCTTCCAATCGGCGTGGCAAAGCAGTTGGTCATTTAGAAACTTTGGGCTACCGAGGGAGGAAAATCATGGTACAACACGTAAAATGTTTACAAGCAATTATGATCAACCGGCGTCAGCTTGGGTTGGGATATTTACCTATTTGTGAACAGAAGCCGCGCATAAAGCATAGTATTCCACTTGTACGTAATGACAATTATTGTTAATTCGGAAATGAAATAAATAAGTAGACTATGTTGTTAACTAGGCGGGTATAGTGGGTATCGATCTGCGACATAACTTAATACGGTCCTGAATAGCCTCGAGATCGAGTTAACCCCAAGAAACGTGAAGCAAAAATAAGTGATCTCTGGAACAACAAACTAACTAAACAGAAGGGGATGTTTTTCGGTCCACAACGCGGTTGTAAAAAACTGAGTGATTTACGTTCTCAAATTCTGTACTTGGCAGGAAACAGAAGGAATTTAGTTGTTTTTTATCCAACCGAAATATCAATACGATAACAATACAAACAACTTTATAGTGTATTAATTATTTGCAAGTCTAGTTAACTTGATGGTACCTATTAATACTAATAAAGTAATTAATTAAACGAGTATACACGACAGGAAGGTATGGAAAAAGGGTATTGGAGAAAAGGTATTGCAAAAAAATGCACCTGAAGATATACAGATGAGTTTTAGAACGTCGAGACTACGATTTCACGTGACTCAAAGTGAATCAAAAGATCCAAAATGCTACCCTTCACGCGATAATTTTTATTTTATCTACGAACAGTCAACACAGAAGAAACATAATTTTCTTCAAACCTCACCCACTATTTTTAGAAAATTGCGGCAACGTGAAACAGCAAAGCTTCGCTTCTTCGCTGGTCACTGCTTAAACTCCGCACTGACATGATTTGGCGGCGTAATTAGAAAATAATCTAAGAAAGATGCAAGGAAATGGTGACACTACGAGAATTGGACAACTTTATTAGATTAGACGAGTTTCCAAATATCAATTATTTTTTATACCAACAAAATCGACTTCAAACAAGACTCACTTTAGAAATTACATTTCTGGTTATCGCTCTAAAGCATTTGGGTGAACAAACGGGACCTTTTTTCTAAATCAAACTGATCAAAATGTAAACACACATTACCAATACCAACATACTACATCAATCTAATAATCTGAAAGTAAGTAAAAAGGTTGAGCCCAAAAGTCGATAAATTTCCATTTCTTCCCACATTCGAATAGGGTATTCAGAAAACCAGAGTATAATCCGCCTTTCATAAAGAATTTGAAATCGACCACTCGAATAATCGAGCGTAAGCGTAGGCGAATTATTTTAAATTATTTAATATGTAATGAGTAATTAGAATTTAGAATCTGTCTCAGGAAATACATTTTAAACAAACCATAAAAAAAAAATCGTTTCTTCGTATTTCACCAGAGTAATCTTAGGTTTTAATCACAAATCTAATAATCCTTTATCACAAATTTGTCGTATTTAATTTTGACAATCGGCGAAAAGTATTCAAGGCTAAAACTTACCGGCAAACATCTCGTATAAAACTAATTTTAATTTTTAATTCGTCCTATGATCGCTCGAGTATGATCGCTCCAATAAACGAATTAACACAATTAGCGCATTCATAGGATATATGCCGATAAGACATAAAACTACAACAAAATTTTGTAATTTGGGAGCGTCCTATAAAATGACAGTTTACCTAACCTCTAAACGAATTAAACATCACAATGATGACATTCCGGATTTAGCAAATATCATTTTTGCGGCTTATTTCAGTTATATATAAGTTACTTATTATTAACGATGACTTCAAATTACCCTTTTTTAAGAACAAAAATAACCTAATTGGAAGATGTCAGACCAAAATCGATGACAAACCTCACAAAAAGTGCTAACACGTAAAGTATGCACCCATAAAAACTTACATCCGTTTGTACTTCTTAACTTGCACACTTACAAACACCGCTGATATTCAAAATAAAAAAACAAAGTTAAATTTAACACAAAACATGAAATTAAACGATAATATTCACGAAACACACATCACAACAACTACAAAGTTAAAGAACGATTTTCGAGTTCGTTTACGATCGGCACGATAAACACGGTGGTTAAAACAGGTGGCGCCTGTTGTGTAACAATTTTCTACCAATAATCGTCTTAGTGGCACCATCTATGTAGTTCATCATCAAGGTTAGTTTATTCGATTAAAGAATGCAACGCTCAAAATTCTAAGGTAAGTTGTCCCATTTTTATATTATTTGTAAACAAAGTATACTTAGAACTATCATCGATTGCTATAATAAACGACCTAAGTATACCGGATAAAGAACAATCGACTGAACTTTAAACAATATCCGACTCAATTAGAGCTAGAGCTATTGCTCTTGACGAACTTTTCTTTAATGACGTTTGAGAGTATCTAGATAATCACCGTTCCACGATGAATATACGCAGTGTTTTCTATGACTATAGGCACATCTCTCGAGATACTTCACATAACTTGCGTATTATTTAATAAATAAAACGAAATAAGTACGAAGATAATATTTATTAATTTATTTCTAATAAGTATTGTGCTCAGATCTAGATGTGGAAAGAGACGTTGCCACAAATAACAACAACCGACAACTCCCGTTCTTTCGACATCAACTAAAACACACATATCACAAGCTTAGTACTATATAAAAAATTATACCTATATATTATTACATTTTTTCTACATTTAAGATCAATATATAAAAATAATATTCGTTCAAATGAACTCCATTATTAGGTAAAACCTATCACATCGATTTCTTTTACTTAAACATATAATATATCGTCAATTAGTAAAATTTGAAAATTTGTTACGGCGGTCCGTTTAGAAAAAAAAAGAATTTGAAATGACGAAACAAACAAATTTTACTAACATTTACTGCTAAAATAATTAATCTAATACAATTAGTTTCGTATTTACTTAATTTAAGCAAATACACAAATTTTAAGGAAACTTCTTTAATATACTCTAATAATCGTTTTTAATCTCGTTAAAATTTTTACGCAAATGTCGTTGACAGAAAAAGCAATTAGTTTCTTACATTTACAATCGATAGACTAAAATACACTGGGGTATAAAATATTTACATCTATTTTTTTAAATTTGGCATTGTAAGTACATTATTTTACATATTATAGAATAAGCGACAATTCTTTTTTATCAAACTTTACTTCTCCCAATTTTTGACTTTCTTTTTTTAAGACATTTTACACCAAAATTAGGCACCTCTGATTGGCAAAGGCGTTCCTCGGGATTACTTCGCATTAAATAATAATTACCGGTAAGAGGGTGCTTGCTTGTAAATAAAAAATTTTAATCGAATTTTCGTGCGGACTGAAATGACATTGTTTTGTGCAAAATTGTAGTAATTATGTAGTAATACCTAACCCCGCATGTTTTAATTTTGTATGCTTCGAATTTTTTTCCCGCACTGTACATTTATTGGTCTATTGAAATGTATTTAGAAATATAGAGAAGAGAAACGGAGGTAAGTTAAATTAGATTACAACTTATTACTCTTTCATCAAACCTATGTCAAAAGGATTCGTAAAACTTGTAATCTTAGGAGTTAAAATGTTTGGAAGAAATAAAAATATTTTTGAAGTCATCAGAGTGTCGGTAATTTTGATATAAAATGAATATACCTTAAAAAATGAAAATATTTCTCAAAAGTCTCGAATTGAAATTTTTTAATGTCGGAAAACCCCCTCCTTAAATAATCCAAATGTCGGGAGTTTAGTAAATTTTTTTGATATCGCAAAGTAGTAACGATTTTTGCTATTTTAATCTAAAAAAAAGGTACATTTATTTATATTACACTAATATAAACAATAGACATGTGCATGGACACATACAAACACATAACTACATTAAATTACATAAAAAAATGTAAATAAGTTCATATTGTTTTTTCTTTTATTTACAAAAGAAAACAAAATACTATACGATAAATGAATAAAGATCTATATTATTAGTTAATAATTATAGCGTAAACGAAAACTTATAACAGCCTTTTACGAAATGGAATCACATTTGCATGTTTCAGGAAAAAATTTAAATACACAAAATTTAAAACTGAAAAAAACTAAACTTTGTGATTAAAATTTTTCAAAAATGCAAATCTGCATCCTCTTATATTTTTCGATAATAATAAATAACTTTTTGTTTGTAAATATAATTAGGGAAAAAGCCAATAGCACAAAAAACGGACATTAATTTTTCAATTACTGGCAGATTTAAAAAATAATTTTTAGGTAACCCAATTTGCAATTGGCAAGATTAAATTGTTGAGATCAAACAATTTACAATTGATTTGTACTTACAACAACAAACACCGACGTGCAGAAACGCCAATTTTGAACTTTAGCGATTCAAATTCCACACACGACTTTTTTTTTAATTCTCGTTATTAAGTAACGAGAGTAACTAAAGCGAGTCAAGATGCACCCACACATAATTTCGTGTACAAATTGCTAAAAGACATCGACAATGCCACGACACATAAAATAAACTGAAGCTACAATAATCGTGAATGTTAAATGAATAAAAAAAATCAATCATGCTCAATGTATGTACATTTATGCCAACCATAATGATGAAGCATTGTTAACCTTTTTGTTTTAAGCATAATGATGATAGGCCCAATCACAAGTATGTCGATTCACCTGCAAATTAATATCACGTGAGCCAAAAATTCTAGAGACCTGCACTTTTTACCCAAGTCGCGCGGTATTTTGTTAAAAACCGCCTGATTAACGATTCCGATGAAAGCCAAAGGTTAATAAATTTTTTGGGGGCTATTTTTACAGTTCGCTCGATTTGACTAAAAAAATTCTCGACTAAAGGTTTCAGATTCCACGAAGGTTATTAAAAAGTGTACTAGTCCACTAGTGTATAATATAGTGATAGTGTTCTACTAGTGTATAGGCTGTTTCTAGATATTCCGAATTGACTTCTTGACTCTACCTATTGTAATTCGTTTGAAAACGGCAATAAATTAAATTTACAAAGCCCCCTTATAATTTTTTAAATTTTACCTAAAAAAAGAATTATAGAAAATAGAAATGGCGAACAAATGTATAAGGGATTGCATTGTAAGAATTTATGGCTATTTGCAATATGGATTATAACGGGTAGAGGCAATTCGGAATATTTAGAAACAGCCTATACAATATTTAAGTTTTCATTGGAATTATCAAAAAGCTTTGATAAAAGAAACAACACAGGGAGCACAATTTTCAACCCCTTGGAATGGCCGAAGATTGAAAAATCATCTACTTTCTTCTACATATCTCTTAGTTTAATAAATAAAATGAAAACTCAGTTTTACCGTTTCCCTGGCTCAGGTAACTCTGGAATGAGACATTTTTGGAAAATATTCTGGTAAAAACTGAGTACTGAAAATCATGAGAATCTAATTCTAAGCGTGTGGTCAAAACTACCATAGCTGGCTTTCTGGCTTATGATTCATTTTTCAGGAATGTCTGGCCTCAGGACTTGAATTATAACTTGGTTGCTCGGTATAAAACATACCATTACTGATGTTGTGAACAAAGTCAAAAACAAACTAATTGATGTTAATAATGATAAACCGTCAGGACTCACTCACTGATCGACTCATTCACGATGTTAAATACTCTCTTGGATTTTTTTCGACTCTTATAAAAACAGGTAAAAAATGGTATTTCAGGGCCACACTAAAATGCGGCGCAACGGACGATAGATGATGCTTTGCAAGTTACCGTGATATGCTCGACGACTTTCAAATGTGAAAACTGCTTAAAAATTCAATTTCCTTCGACTCGTGCAAGCACGTTCGATGTAGAATGTGTTGTCTAACACCTACACTAACAGCGAATAATGCGAATACTGATAATCGTAGTTACTTGCAATGTGTGTGGAACCGGCTTTAAGATGTGTGCATTACAGACATGCAGTCGACATATCTCTATGCATTCTATGGTTTTTCTCAGAACGATATAAAGTAAAACAAGTATATTTTACTATAGGAATTAATCATAGGGCACCAGCTATGGTAGTTTTGAGTATACCGAGAAGGTTCGGAAGTGTCGATAATAATATAATGTGAACCAAACATTCTCTTGGACCTTCTGGATACATTATATTATTATTTTTATAATTCGGCGATAGAATTGCTTTACTATTTAAAAAACAAAAATAAATTATTGTCCTTTAGCGTTCATGGGTTCAAACCGTAAAATGTACTTTCAGGAATAAAATTTGCCAATATTCGACAAAATACCGCGCAATTCGAATGAAGCGTTACTCGAAAATTAAGATTAATAAATAATATTTTTATATGTACCTTGTGGTCCGTACAGAGCAGCAATAATAAAGTGAAATACGACAGGAAAAATGCGGTAATGAAATTCTATTTAATTTTCAATAGCCTTTTAATTTTTTTGTAACTAAAAATACAGTCTAACACTATCGATTCATTGCTACAATTCATAAACAATAGAATAGTTTACGATTCGTAACTTACCCTATTGAATATATTTATATTTTTAATATTATATTCGTATAATAATATAATATACAAATTTTTTATTTTGTACTGCAAAATATTGTAGTAAAGTGCTAATAATAATTATTATACTTTTTGTAAGGTATAAAATTTTGTAAAAATTTCCCCACTTTTATAAATAGGTAACCAACGAAATTACCGAGAAATAATTTACCTAATCAAACTTAAAAAGATTAAAAATAAATAAAAGAGATCAAATTTAGAGAGATTTAAATAAATTACGATAGATTAGATTTTTTAAATATACACACGAAAAGATTAAAAATTCAAAAATTTGAGACCAACGCGATCGAATCACGCTGCAAGCAGCTCCGAATGTTGGTCATTAGACGAAGGCGCTATTTGTGAAGCTAAATCGCATTCGGATAGTAGTCTGTAGCCCACACCCCTCGGATCTAAGGTTTCACGTTCCACGACTGCATGAAAGCAAGCTCACCGTTAGTAACATGCTTAGAATGAAAATTATTCAAAGTAATCCAACAAGCTTTTGATACAAAATAACAAACTTGTCGGAATACCTCGACAAACACACACTCGAAAGATGAGATGGAAAAGCAAAAATTAATGTTTCTACAAAGACACCTAATTTACGAGTGCATATTAAGTCGAATTACTGAGTAATTTGTTATCGATGGAAAAAATATATAATTTACGCAGTAAGACAAATTAATAAAAAAGATCGCACTGCCAAATTTGAGAAACTTAATTCGCTCGGGACAACTTTGAAATTTTATTTCAAATTTGGCAATGAAAATCCAATAAGCGCTTCGATCACCCTGTGTACAAGGCATATGTGGAATGCTAGACAAATTCGACATCCAAAAACACCCATTTCCTTTCAATTTGACTCGTTTTCCACAAAACACCTAATTGTTAATTAAACTACAATCCAAATAAAATACGAAACACAAAGTTTTTTCAAATCTTACATTAAATAAAAATTGTTCTATTCGCGCTTTTCCATTTTAAATAAATAATATAATTTATATTTTCTAGTCTTTTATAATTCCTCTTGAGTTTGAGACTGACCAATTTTGTTACATGACAAAAGGCACTTACCACTATCCCAATCGTCTTCATCATTGTAATCGTCTTCAGACGTATCGGCTTCGGAACTTTCGCTCGGTGTATCTTGAGGTAAACTAACTATTTCCCTCGATGGTGCTACTAGCCAACTCGGCGGTCCTGGATTTTTCGTAGGTACTCGATGCATCAATAACGTTACCTACAAATCGATATCCAAATTTAGTTCTTTAAATAACTGACTAACATCTAGTTTATATATATTGGAACTTTCACTAGCAATTTGAAATTCCACCTAAACAGCTACAATTTATTTATCTAAACAATATAACCCGCATAAAAAATTATTTTCTTTTAGATTTTATATCTCACGTAAACACAAACACAAACGTTCTTAGTTGCAAACAAATTAAATGCGAAAAATACTTTTTAAAGCATCGGGTGGCAGTATTGCCAAGGAAATATGTCCGATTCGTTGCAATTGTTTAGTATAATTTTCTATCTACGATGAATATGAAATGACCGTACTTTGAAAAGTGTGGTCATAAAAATTTCCAAAACCGCCCGGCTGTAATTAATCCAAGAAAGAAATTTTCTTTAAAACGTTTCACAGAAGTTATGAAATTTATTCATGAAATTTAAAAAAACCTAAGATTATTAAAAGGAAATTGTATGTAGAAATTAATTATCTAAAACTATACAGGGTGGTTCACTTGAAAAAGTTGCATTTTTCTCGTCTAGTTTAACTAGAACGATCCCCGTATATTTTAAACCAAGTTTAAAACCTGGGATATATCTCTAACAACTTTTATATTATGTTAATAATATTTATGTAATTATTAATGATAATAATAATAATAATGGTTTATCGCACTATTGAGCCACCCAAATTAATTTTGCATGATTTGTAACTTCAGAAAATGTCGAAAATTACATATAAAATAACATTTTTATAAAACCACAAAATTGACGAATCTATAAACCGCAAAATAATTGTTATCAAAAGGAAGTAAGGTATTGTTCATTCTCCAATTAATTATTGCAATATAATTACTACATAGTAAAATTACAACAGAAAGTATAGTCATCGTCCCTCGTACGATAAAAAAAATTGTCAAACAATTTGAAAATCTCGTACTAATTAAATAGCAGTGTTTTAAAGTGGTCATTAATCGTGTGACACACTTAACATACCTAATCTAATAAATTTATTTTTATATTATCAATTTAACGTCCTTAAAATTATCGGTCAATACAATTTTTCGTTCTTACATTATTTAATAAAAACGGGAAACATAAATATTAGCACAAAAATGGTAGACTGCTAGGTTTAAAATTGATAAGTGCTTTACTGATTCCACTTTTATCTTATCTATAACAAAATGTGTAATTATATTTATAACTTCAAACGAATATACATAAATTTCTAATAAAACAATTTGACTTCCTATTTTAGATAAAATTAATTTGTAGTTGAATTACCTAATATCGATGAAGAGAACAAAAAATTTATATTAACCATTTTTATTTTGTCGAGTCTACTTTGAAGTAGTAGTACACTTTTTAAAAATTTAATTTCTCAACGTTTCTGGCCCCCCTGTAGTACAATTAAAATATAAGCAGATTGTTCGACTAAAACTATCTAAGATTTTTAGATTTTTAATTTGAAGACCACTCTTGTAACGAGTCAAATTAAAATGGACAAGTTACTTTGAACCAAATAATACAAATTACAAAAAAAATCTGTCTCTATGTTGCTTAAAATGCACGAATAGCACAAAGTCGATTCTGATAAAGGATAACATAATTTTCCCGACATACGTAAAATCTAAGTCTAGACGAAATATAAGCACTTTCTCGATTTTTTGGGACGAGAATTAAAACTGAAAAATTCTGTTCCTTACCTTAAAATCCGAACTAAACACTTTATTCTGCTTATCCTTCTTATTAATAATGTCGAGTTCGTTCCTTTTCAAAGTTAAAACTAAAGTAGTTTCGTGAACTTCCCTCGCCGAATTACCATTTTCGTGTACGAATCCGTTAGAATTACTCTCCGGTAATTCTTCGGTAACGAAAAATGTATTGAACCAAAATTGAAAATTTTTCTCTTTTCGTCCTAATTTAGGTTTATTATAAAATTCTAATTTAACATCACCCGTAATTGGCATACAACAATCCAAACGTATAATAAAATTTGGCGAACTTTTCTTCATTTCGTACACGCCACTTTTATATAATTTTAAACAATGTTGATAACTTTGATCGTTATTGTGATTCAAAGTTTGCTGAGATACCGAAAAACAAATGCTTCCTTGTACGCCGGTAAAACACGGTACAGGCTCTAGAATTATTTCTTGTATGTATAAAGACACAGGTACATATTCCAAACACTTTTGGGTTAAAGTGGCGTAATAATCGACGTAACGCACTTGACTGGGTATAGTAACGCCTTTTCTATCCTGAGTTCTGGTCGTTCCATAAAAATTTAAAGCTTCTTCGGCAGTACCAAATTGTCCACTATGTAACAAATAACAACATATCATCGTACCCGTACGACCTTTCCCAGCTTTACAATGAACAACGGCTACATTTTTAGGATCCGACATGAGCCACTCTTGCACGTCGTTACAAAATGGGCGAATTATTTCGATCTTAGGAGGATTATGATCGTCGAATGGAAATGTCCTAACACGATTCTGAAATTTAGATATATCGTACGAACGTTCGGAACATAAGTTGTAAATAAAATAGTGGTCCTTGTGTTTCGATTCGAGAAACTTCGCAACGTCATCTATATGATTACGATAAACTCCTTCTATACTCGAAGCGGGATAACCCATAGCAATTACATTGTCAGTTATATCTATTGGAAGTTAAGAAAAACGCCATCTAAAACACGATAAAACCCAAGGTCGCGCTTCTTAAACGTACAAGTTGTTTCTACTTTCTTTTTACGGCGCATCAACTATTAACAGACTTATATACGAAAGAACTTACGATATACTCTATAAAAAAAGGATACAAGTTAAGTCCAAGTTAAATCCATCCTTTTTATATCTGTAACGCCTTTTACTCACCAACCCTTTAATAGGATTGGTGATATTCATATTGGTAAAAGAATTCGACATGCTGATGCTTCTCGATATTTTAGGTGTGCTAAAAGTGACGACCGAAACAGGAGGTGGTGCTAATATCAATGGGTATCCGTTAATGTGATGTCCCAAACTTTCTTCATTTGTTATATTTAAAGAAGGAGAAACAGTCGATTGGATGTGACAACATATTTTAGTACTTTTATCTAAAAGCAAAAATAATAATAGTTATATAAAGTAAAACCAGAAAGTGAGGTTAGATGGAATTTTTAATTTTATCTTAGATATTTCAATTTGCGTGTTTACTGCGTTTTTCGAGTCTTTTTAAACGGAACTAATAAATTTTAAAAAATTGTTAAAACCTTACTTCGACTCGAAAGTAATTTTTCACTATCCCGTACCGAGAACATTATAGTAAAGCATCTTGTACAAATGTGTAAGAAAAAATGTATTGAAAAAAGTACGAACAATTAAAAAAAGCACAAAAAAGTAATTACGATTTGCAACGACAAAAGATTTAAAAATCTTATCGCAGTATTGACTCAAGATATCTTCGACAAATAAAAGCAAATTCAATTCCTTCGAGTCAAAATACTATTTCGCATCGGACCCCTTTAAATTGCTAGAAAATTAAAGTTAATTTTAATTCTGGGCAAACTTAACGTTTATCGATGAAAGATAAATTACTAGTATTTATGAGAGTTTAATATTTTGCACGTACCTCTGAATCGAGCCTTTGAGTTTCGACAACTAAAGCACAGACCCATAAAACTGACTCCAAATATTTATAAACTTCTTGTGGAAAAATAAATTTTGAATTTATTTTTAATGTGTGAACATGATAAAAATCACATAAAATTGCGAGTGAACCATGAAACTCGAAATCTGCACTTCACGTATCAAAATACGGATTAAAACTCTCGTTATAACACTAGCAAATTGGCACCGAAAAATTGTAAGTAATCAAAATTACGTTGTCCTAATTTTCAACATTTATACACGAGTTGTAGGAGATGATAGGTGCACTTAGTAACTATAATAACCTTTGCCAATTTAATTGTAACGTCGGCCAGTCATATTTTTTCACTATATTCATGGTTCACTAAATAATAATCACCTGGTATTTATTGGCAACTTAATTTATGGCAAAATTTTATTGTAAAAGCTATATTACAATGAGTTCCCTTTGTCTTGACGTCTTTTAGCACCACACAGAGTACAGCTTAACTAACAACGTGCATTATGCAATTTTGTAACACCAGAGTGCGCTTTTTAGAAACAAATGACGTTCTATGCAAATTTAAAATTCAAGGACTTTTATCTCTCGATACGTAAATTTTTTTAATTCGATTTATTAATTTATACAATTAAATATTCCCTCGTACAAAACTACATACTTACTTTTTGTGGTTATATATTTTCGCGCCAAAAATTTGACACTTAAATGTATCAAATAAAATTCGTAGCCGTGAAAGTTCAAATAATTTTCTTACAAACAAAACACTCTTGCGAGGCAAAAAATTAATAATTTAAATGCGCAAATTACAAATTGGAGTTATGGGCTTTTTCATACCCTGTATATTTATTTAAGACATAAAACTTGCGTCGAAACATTACAATAAAATTATTGGTTTATATTTTGTTCGCTTTACATAAAATTGAGAATTAAAAAGATTGATAGATTATCTCCCCCGAACCCTGCCACGATTAAATCCACCTCTACCTCGAGTACCAGACGTCCCTTTAACTTTAGGAGGTGGACTTTTAGGTCTCAAAGCTTCTATGCGTTCCGTACATCCGGTAGTTAAATTACTAGTGTTAAAATAGCTACAATACGTATCGGCATTAAAGTTACTGTTAGTCAACTCAGGACCTATCGTCAACCATCCGGGTCGAATAGTGCTATCCCGTCCAAAAATATGCAGTCTTCGTCTTCCCAAACAAAAATGTTCTATTATATGAAAAATTTCGACTGGTTTCTCTAAACTACCATAATCGAGTTCTTCCGATATGATTAAATCGATGTCGACATTAGCGTGAATAAAATCGCCATCGGTCGAACGTCTCACGGTGCCTTTAATTCCCATGAGACAATGCTCTTTGGTCCTTTGAAAAACAGCTTTAGGTTCCAAATTTTTAGAATGACCCGGGTTTTTAATGTTGGTTCGAATCCAACAGATATCTTCACATCTCCGAAAACCCCACTTTCTCAAACAAACACGTCCCATATCTAACCCTTCCGAACTGCCACACCATAAAAATACGAAACTCCTCTGAGCGGCTAGTTCTCCAATATCCAAATTCATTATCTGATCCCAAGACCAAAATTGGGTATTTGTAACACCCATAGTACGTTGATATTCTTCTAAAGGAGGTTCGATAAGAATCACGTCGAACTTCCCATTTAAGCTTTTGAGATCGTAAGTATTTAAGTCGCATTTTAAATACATAGGTGGAGTTGCGGTTTTAGCAATGAGATCGTCCTTAAGTCTGATTAGTTCTCGTAGTTTTGGATACTCTTCAAAACGGTCCGCCAAACCGACGTCTCTTATGAAGTTTTGAGGACGTTGGCCAGTATCGACAAAATGTTGGCAATAATCGTTATGGGGATTTGACGATTGTGTTCCCTAAATTTGACATTTTAGAATAAGAAAAAACAATTTGATCGATTTACCTTAAGAAAAGTAGAAGAGTCTCGATAAACTAACTCGTCCGAGGTACCGTCTTTGGAATCGTGTTTATCCGAATTATCTTCATTGTTATCCTTATTTCGTTTACGATCATCTATCGATGTGCCTAAAATTTGTCTTAATTCGTCGACGCCAGAAACGCCCAGCTAAAATAAATACCTAATTAGAAATTTACAAAACAAAGCGTACGGCTACAAATTTACAGTTTGAGCTAAAAGTTGTTTGCGTTTTCGTGACCTTTCTCGCAATTCTTTTAACATATCACCCATAATTAATCGAAATTTAAACAAAAAGGAGAACCTCTGAGGTTATGTTTTGGTGTGTAGGAGTGTAGGTGTAAATTTAGACCCCTGCACCATACAGTGTTGCCAGTGGTCTGTCAAGGTATTACGGCGAAACGGCAACGTTGCAAGAATTATAAGTATCAGATTTCTTCAAAATTATAACAATTCATTTTCAAAAAAGGGGCATTGGGTTTTAAAATTAAAATAATACATTATTTATATCAGTATAGGTACATAATATCTTTATTTTAGTCAAAAGCTTTACTTTTTCCATTTAGGGGTTCAGGAGAACCAGAAACATCGAGAAATTAAATTAAAAAAATATTTTGTTCGATTAATATTAATATTATGTATAATAGTATAATACTTTTCCAAAATAGATAAATAGACGAAGACAACGAAAAAGTAAAATGGAAATATTTTATAATCACATGTTGATAACACAACTGCACCTGCCTGTAACTTACGAGCTTATTGGTTGTTTATACACGAATTTATGCACAATTTAGTAGTAACTTGGTAGTAGTTGGCTTGATAACGTGTCCGGGGTTTTAACATGATCAAATATGTTTCCACCCTCCACCCTCGATTAAGGGAACCGGAATCAAGAGTTCGAATAGTGAAGGAATTAATAGGTACGCATTTGTTTTGTAAATTATTGTTCAATTAATACGTATAACATTTTGGTCAATTTAACTTGTATGCTTGTATTACATACACAATTAAAATAACTTTTTTAACCGATTAAAAACAATTTTACTTTCTTTACAAATTTTTAAATATTTAGGGTTAATTAGTTAGTTAATTAGATAGATCTAGTATGTTGTAAATGAACCCCAACAAATTTTCTCATTTAAAGTTTTTTCACTTATGTGTGTATGTTGGGGTTCATTTACAACGTATCAGATCTATTTACTGTCTTTTTTCAAATTAAAATAATGTAAGGTACGATTGTTTTGGGGAATTGCTGATACGTCATAAGATAAACATATATCTACATTTTTGATTATAAAATTTAATTTTAGTAAGTACTTTACAAAGCAATTTTCAATTTTAATTGCTGATTAATACATGTGCCCCTTAAAAATCTCCCTTTAAAGTGGACTTTTTTGAAAACTTATAGTAAATCGAGAACCCTAAATAATAATATTCGTTATTGTAATATTGAATATACTTCATCTTTTCATTAAATTATTGCAGACTGGGGGAGGGAGACATGTACAAGAAAACCTACCAGATTTCCATCAATAACAAACATATTGTTGCATGGAGGTTGCAGCTTGCAACAAGAAAAACATTTTGAATGCCAACTACAAACGAAAAAGGTAAGTCCTCAAAATTGGGGCTCAATATTTATTTTCTTTGAGTTGAAACACATTCGGTAATTGAACGATCGTAGTCGCCCTCAAGTAGTCGAGCAGGTTTGTGGAAAACGGCCTGACTTCCTTTTCGCGTCTTTTCCAACTTTTTTTCAATTATGTAATTAATAGAAGTTCGTACTTGGACAACGTTGGACAACCTCTATACATCTTTCTTCTTAGCCGCATTTCTGTTGGAGCGAAGACCGCCCGCTGCATCCTACGCGTGGGCTTGAACATCAACATCCCCGTGGTATTGGGTAGCAAAAAAATTTGAGTTGCAAGTCCTACGCGGCGCGTTTTACTGTACAAATAACACGCGCCGCGTATGCCTGATCCACGCTTCATGCTTTGCTCTGATACCTTTTCAAAATTTTCGGCCCGGTTAGATTACTATATACGAACCGTTTTCTTAACCGCAAATTTGGAGAATTTATTAATAATTCGTTCCTCCACTTTGACGGCGAGTAACTTTCTACTGGATCTTATTTATTATTATTTTCTCTGAGGCTGGTCCCTTTTAGTGGTTCCTTGCAACGCGACCTCTTGGGTCTATTGTGCGCCTCGGCTGTACTCTCCCTTTATGTGAGCTCTGCGCTTTTAAAGAAATCCAGAATTTCCTCTATTGGTAGTTTGAACAATTCTCCTTGGAGCATCTTCTCATTTCCGAGAATGCTGTGACGACTTCTTGTGAAAGCCTCACAGTGTAGCAGAAGATGAATTAGAGTTTTCTCCGCCTCTGCACATCTTCTGCATAGTGGGTCTTCTTCTAGTCCCATCGTATACATCAGGTGCTTTTTAAGCTGGCAATGTCTTGTTATCAGTGCCTTTGCCAGTCGTAGCTCACCTCTACTCATTCTGAGTAGGGAGTGGGTTTTTCTGTCAGAAGGTTTCTCCAGTAGGACTTTAGAGTGGCCCTGTCCGGGAGTCTCCCTCCAGTGTTTCGTATGCCATTTCGTTAGAAGTGATTGTATTTCTCTTTGCCATTTCATAAGGAATGCCAAAGGCTGGTTCTGGTCCAATGGGTCTTATTTTGCTGCCCTCTTTGGCCAGACCGTCCGCTTTCTCGATCCCTAGTATGTCGGCGTGAGCTGGCACCCATACCAGGTAGACAGGTAGGTAGGTAGGTTTTCCCCCCCTAGCTCGTTCAGCCTGCGGATCCGGACCCCAGCTCACTGGCGTTCAGCGCCTTAAGGGCTGCTTAACTGTCAGATACTACAAAGATTCTTTGGTTGTGATAGCCTTGATCTAACAGTATTTGCGCGTAAGTTAGAATGGCGTAAATTTCTGCTTGGAAGACGGCTGCGTGCTCTCCGAGGCTGAAGCTTACTGCTTGCCTCAAGTTGCCGTCCCCGATGATTCTGGCTCTTGTGCCTGTTGAGCTTTTAGAGCCGTCTGTGTAGAACACAAGTCCATTCATTTTGACTGCCTTGCATTCCCATTCATCCCTTGTCGGAATTTTAATTCCGTAGGCTTTTTCGATGGTATATGCTCTGGCTATTCTATCAGACCTCATACTAAGTATGGGGTGTTCTGCCATCTCTCTTACAATTGAGACATGTCCTTCCACATTCTTTCCTGTGGAGGATTGAATTTTTGATCTGTAAGCCTCCCCTAACGCCCTGAATTTCACTACCAAGTGTAAGGGTGGAAGGTTCAGCATTGTTTCCATGGACAAGACACGGTAGTTCTTTAGCTTTGTCTCGTACTTTTGAGATCGTTAGAAACCTATTTACGAGGCTTTTTAAGAAACGCAGATTTTGAGAATTTAATAGTAATTCTATCCTCGTTTTAAACGGCGAGTAGGTTCCTACAGATTGCTGCAAAGTTCTTCCAATTTGTGGCCTAGATGAGCTGCTGCTATAACTTTGCTCACGTACTTTTTAAAAGTTTTCAGATCATTGGATTAGTAGTTACAAGCTGCTTTAAGAACCGCAAATTTAGAGGTTTTATCAATAATTCGAACCTCAACTTTGACGGCGCATAGCTTTCTACCGGATGCTAGGAAGCTTTTCTAATCCGCGGACAAGAAATGGTGGTTCTTTAGCTTTGGTCTCGTGATTTTTCAAAATTTTCAGATCGTTAGAAACCCATATACGAACCGCTTTAAGCACCGCCGATTATAAGAATTTAATAGTGTTATATTTATACGTTCCTCGATTTTGACGGCAAGAACTTTACACCGGATTCTAGGTAGCTATTCTAAGTTGTGGACCAAAGTGGGTGGTTTTTTAGTTTTGTTCCCTTATTGCTTCAAAACTTTCTGATCTTTAGATTACCATATATGAGCCGTTTAAATAGCCGCAAATTTTAAGAATTTATAAGTTCCTCGATTTTGACGGCGAATATCTTTCTACTGGTTGCTACGAAATTCTTTAAATCTGTGGACAGAACATTTTAGCTCTTTTGCTTTGTTAGCGTCCTTTTTCAAATTTTTAGGTTCAGGGGTTTAATAGTACCGCGCCGTTTTAAGAACTTATTAGTGATTCATTAATTCGTTCTTCGATTTTTACGGTGAATAACTTGCTACTATCTACCGTATTCTAAGAAGCTTAACTAACTTGTGGCCAAGCAACATTTCTTTAAAGTTCAAAATTTTAAGATCGCTAGAAACCTAGCAATTTAGTGTCGCAAATACAGAAAGCTATAGCCTGGGCTATCGCCTTACGATATTCCACGTCAAAAGTGCTTTTCTACAACCTTCATTTTTTGGCCCAAAAAAATCGTAAGGGGTTGTTAACCTTACGATTTATTCGAGTAAAAATTCAAGTTTAAAATTTTGCTTTTTAGTCTTGCAAATATGGAAGGTTATCGCCGAGGGTATTGCCTTACGATATTCCACATCAAAAATGCATTTCAACAATCTTCATTTTTTGGCCCAAAAAAATCGTAAGGGGTTAACCTTACGATGTTTTCAATTAAAAATTGAAATTAAGAATTTTGCAATTTAATCTTGTAAATAGGGAAGGTTATAGCCCAGGCTATATCCTTACGTTATTTCACGTTAAAAATGCATTTCTACAACCTTCATTTTTTGGCCAAAAAAAATCGTAAGGGGTTAACGTTACGATGTTTTCAATTAAAAAATGAAATTTAAAATTTTGCAATTTAATCTTGTAAATAGGGAAGGTTATAGCTCAGGCTATATCCTTACGTTATTCCACGTTAAAAATGCATTTCTACAACCTTCATTTTTTGGCCAAAAATAATCGTAAGGGGTACACTTACGATTTTTTCAATTAAAAATTTATATTTAAAATTTTGCAATTTAATCTTTTAAATAGGGAAGGTTATAGCCCGGGCTATTTCCTTACGTTATTCCACGTTAAAAATGCATTTCTACAACCTTCATTTTTTGGCCAAAAAAAATCGTAAGGGGTTAACGTTACGATGTTTTCAATTAAAAAATGAAATTTAAAATTTTGCAATTTAATCTTGTAAATAGGGAAGGTTATAGCTCAGGCTATATCCTTACGTTATTCCACGTTAAAAATGCATTTCTACAACCTTCATTTTTTGGCCAAAAATAATCGTAAGGGGTACACTTACGATTTTTTCAATTAAAAATTTATATTTAAAATTTTGCAATTTAATCTTTTAAATAGGGAAGGTTATAGCCCGGGCTATTTCCTTACGTTATTCCACGTTAAAAATGCATTTCTACAAACTTCATTTTTTAGCCAAAAGAAATTGTAAGGAGTTAACCTTACGATGTTTTCAATTAAAAATTGAAATTTAAAATTTTGCAATTTAGTCTTTTAAATAAGGTCTTTTAAATAAGCCCAGGGTTTATCCCTACGTTAATCCACGTTAAAAATGCATTTCTACAACTTTCATTTTTTGGCCAAAATAATCGTAAGGGGTTAACCTTATAATTTTTTCGAGTAAATATTCAAGTTTAAAATTTTGCTGTTTAGGCTTGCAAATACGGAAGGGTTATAGCCCAGGTTCGAAACCTGCGGTTTCAAGAACCGCAGATTTTGAAAGTTTAATAGTAATTCGGTTCTCTACTTTGACGGCGCATAGCTTTCTACCGGATGCTAGGAAGCTTTTCTAATCCGCGGACAAGAAATGGTGGTTCTTTAGCTTTGGTCTCGTGATTTTTCAAAATATTCAGATCGTTAGAAACCCATATACGAACCGTTTTAAGCACCGCCGATTATAAGAATTTAATAGTGTTCCTCGATTTTGACGGCAAGAACTACACCGGATTCTAGGTAGCTATTCTAATTTGTGGACCAAACTCCGTGGTTTTTTAGTTTTGTTCCCTTATTGCTTCAAAACTTTCTGATCTTTAGATTACCATATACTAGCAGGACCCGTGGGCTACGCCACACGCTTTTTCATTTAGGGGCCCCTTGTAGTTTGCAAAACATAATAATAACTCCTAATAGTAGGTATACTGGATGTTATAAGAGTAACACCCGTCCACTTATCGCCCATGACTCGATCAAGGACCTAATGTCTTTCAACGTGTTATTTACAGCATCAACCTGAGCTTTATGCGTCATGGTACATTCATCCCATACTAATAATGCCGCTTGTTTTAGCACTTTGGCGTTAGCGCCATTTTTACGAATAGAGCATACTTGTGTTTGATGAGGTGACAATAAAAGGGGCAATTTTAAATGCCGAGTGTGCAGTTCGACCACCACTTAAAAGACTTCTGATGAGGTTGGTTTCGCAGGGGCCAATGGTTTCCTGGAGGGTAAGAGTAACCAATCAACCTGCCCTCTATAATATAGCGATATAGCGAAAGCTGGGTGCGGGGGGGAGGGCAGGAGGATCGTGAATCCAAATGGTTTACCATCTAAACGTACGTACGTACCACTTAAAAGGGTTGCTGCAATTCCAGAAGCGGCTACTGCAATTGCAATTTCTTTGTGAGACCTCACCTTCGCTAAAATCAAATTAATCAAAAACGTCGTTCCCGTTCCACCGGGAGCATCGAGGAAAAATAGTTTCCCTTTATTATTCATAACACTATTTAATATTTTGTTGTAGGCTATTAGTTGTGGTACTAATTTGCCCTCATTTCTGGAGACATAAAGTGCAAGATCATCTTCATTGTATTACTGTGTTTCTTGGTTATAAAGTAAATCGTGAATCTCGACATTGTTCCTTTGAGGTCGAGGTAAAGAAAATTGTATTACACGTTTTTCTGCAAGCAGATAAAGTGCATCATGAAGAAAAGTCAAACCTTTGTTGAAAACATCATCATTGAAACGAAGTTCTTGACAATTTTGTATTAAACGATGTCTATGAAGAATATGATTGCATAAGTGTTTTCGAAATTCATTCCATATTTCCAGTGGGTTGGATAGTTGACAAAAAATCAACATTATTGCAAATAATTCCTTTAAAAGATGGGCACTTTCAGAGATAGTAGATTTCAAAAAGCGCCTTTCTCCAATGTGCGTCACTTTCTAAAAGACCTAAAGTTTCGCATGCGGCACGGTATGTGGGATAGAAGTACTACATCGTTAATTGTTTTTTGGGGATCTTCATCATCGTTTAGGCGTACTTGCCCATTGAGACAGCACATTGCTGAAGTTTCGTTGATCCATTTCTTTGCGTGGCAATTTAAGCAAGTGTTAGCCATATTCCCAGAGACAGCTCTTCTGCATTTGCATACGCAATGGAAGGTTCATAGTAAAATGCACATTTATTAAAAAACACCTCGGTTATAGGATTTCTATTTCGATTTGTTCGTTGCCGTTGTTGTTGTAAGCGTCCTTTTCTTTCAGACGCACTCTCTGCTTGTCTTAATTGAGAAGTACGTTGGCGCATTGTATGTAAACGCAACTCTCTTTTTGAAGTATTTTCGGCGCAACGACTTCTTTCGAGTCGCTCACGTAATTGCGTTACTTGCAATTGGCGTTGTTCTTCACTTTGTTGCCTTCTAGAAAGAGCCATTTGTGTGGACCTTAATGTTGATTTACACACATTGGATTTAAGTTTTTAGGCATTGTAAATGGAACAATATACATAAATAATAGGTGTGTAGGTGAAGTATAAAAAACACTAAACGCGGAATAACTAAAAGTTCGTAAAACCAAATAGGTAGGTTAAAAAATGCAGTCAAGTGCAAAAAACAAATCAAACAATAATTAAATAATAATATAAAAAGTACGCGAACTTGTCTGCTAAGGGTGTTTTTGAAAACTGAACGTTTTTGTTATAAGTTATAACAGTAGTTGGGATACTTATTTTTGGAGTTTGTTATGGTTTATGGATTTATGGTATATTTCTTAAAGTAACGTTTTAAATCTGAATCGATTTCAAGCATAAAAGAATAGTTTGTTATTGGCCATTAAGAGTTGTTTATTGGTTAACGTATAGGTTTACATTTTTTTATGTTAATTTTAATGGGATTTTGAGATTTTTCTTAATTTCTAAGGCCCTAGTAGACATATCGTAAAAATAGATAGCCTATTTTAAGCGCGGAATTTTTATCTATATGCGAAAGTAAGAATGATGAAAATTGGTTGAGTGGTTCGCGAGTTATTAAGTAACGTACATACAAACGAACTATTTTATATATTAGTATAGATGAGCCGTTTAAATAGCCGCAAATTTTAAGAATGTATAAGTTCCTCAATTTTGACGGCGAATATCTTTCTACTGGTTGCTACGAAATTCTTTAAATCTGTGGACAGAACATTTTAGCTCTCTTGCATTGTTAGCATCCTTCTTCAAATTTTTAGGTTCAGGGGTTTAATAGTTCCGCGCCGTTTTAAGAACCGCAGATTTTGAGAATTTAATAGTAATTCGATCCTCGACTTTGACGGCGCGTAGCATTCTACGGGATGCTAGGGAGCTTTCCTAATTTGCAGCCAAGAAATGGTAGTTCTTTAGCTTTCTTCTCGTGATTTTTCAAAACTTTCAGATCGCTAGAAATCTATTTACGACCCGTTTTAAGATCCGCAGATTTTAAGAACTTATTAGTGATTCATTAATTCGTTCTTCGATTTTGACGGTGAATAACTTGCTACTTTCTACCGCATGCTAAGAAGCTTATCTAATTTGTGGCCAAGCAACGGTATTTCTTTAACTTTCTTCAAAATTTTAAGATCGCTAGAAACCTAGCAATTTAGTGTCGCAAATACGGAAGGCTATAGCCGGGGCTATCGCCTTACGATATTCCACGTCAAAAATGCATTTCTACAACCTTCATTTTTTGGCCCCAAAAAATCGTATGTTTTCAATTAAAACTTGAAATCTAAAATTTTTCAAATAATTCTTTTAAATAGGGAAGGTTATAGCCGGGGCTATCGCCTAACGATATTCCACGTCAAAAATGCATTTCTACAACCTTCATTTTTTGGCCTAAAAAAATCGTAGGGGTTAGTTAACCTTACGATGTATTCAATTAAAAATTCAAATTTTAAATTTTGCAATTTAATCTTTTAAATAGGGCCCAGGCTATATCCTTACGTTATTCCACGTTAAAAATGCATTTCTACAATCATCATTTTTTGGCCAAAAAAATCCTAAGGAACCTTACGATTTTTTCAATTAAAAATTGAAATTAAAAATTTTGCAATTTAATCTTTTATATAGGGAAGGTTATAGCCCAGGCTATATCCTTACGTTATTCCAAGTTAAAAATGCATTTCGACAACCATCATTTTTTGGCCAAAATAATCGTAAGGGGTAAACCTTACGATTTTTTAAATTAAAAAATGAAATTTAAAATTTTGCAATTTATTCTTTTAAATGGGGAAGGTTATAGCCCGGGCTATATCCTTACTTTATTCCACGTTAAAAATGCATTTCTACAACCTTCATTTTTCGGCCCAAAAAAATCGGAAGGGGTTAACCTTATAATTCTTTCGATTAAATATTCAAGTTTAAAATTTTGCTGTTTAGGCTTGCAAATACGGAAGGGTTATAGCCCAGGTTAGAATCCTGCGGTTTCAAGAACCGCAGAATTTGAAAGTTTAATAGTAATTCGGTTCTCAACTTTGACGGCGCATAGCTTTCTACCGGATGCTAGGAAGCTTTTCTAATCCGCGGACAAGAAATGGTGGTTCTTTAGCTTTAGTCTCGTGATTTTTCAAAATATTCAGATCGTTAGAAACTTATATACGAACCGTTTTAAGCACCGCCGATTATAAGAATTTAATAGTGTTATATTTATACGTTCCTCGATTTTGACGGCGAATGTCTTTCTACTGGTTGCTACGAAATTCTTTAAATCTGTGGACAGAACATTTTAGCTCTTTTGCTTTGTTAGCTTCCGTTTTTAAATTTTTAGGTTCAGGGGTTTAATAGTTCCGCGCCGTTTTAAGAACCGCAATTTTGAGAATTTAATAGTAATTCGATCTTCGACTTTGACGGCGCATAGCATTCTACGGGATGCTAGGGAGCTCTCCTAATTTGCAGACAAGAAATAGTAGTTCTTTAGCTTTCTTCTCGTGATTTTTAAAAATTTGCAGATCGCTAGAAATCTATTTACGAGCCGTTTTAAGAACTGCAGAATTTATTGGTAATTCGCTCCTAGATTTTAACGGCGCTTAGCTTTTTACCGGATGCTAGGAAGGTTTTCTAATTTCTGGACAAGGAATAGTACAGTGCAATTAGCGCAAAAAATTTGGTTGCGATCGGAATTATTCCGGTAGTCCCAATTTTTTTAATTTGTTTCATAGAAAGGTCTTCAAATGTTAAATCCAAAATCTCGACCTTCGAGACCCTGTGCTCGAGCCGCCATCTTGAAAAAACCAACAGAAATCAAGCCAATGACAAGTTTTTGTCAATTTTGACCCGGAAAAAATGCCACGTTAAAAATGCATTTCTACAAACTACATTTTTCGGCCAAAAAAAATCGTAAGGGGTTAACCCTACGATGTTTTCAATTAAAAATTGAAATCGAAAATTTTTCAATTAATTCTTTTAAATAGGGAAGGTTATAGCCGGGGCTATCGCCTTACGATATTCCACGTCAAAAATGCATTTCTACAACCTTCATTTTTTGGCCAAAAAACATCGTAAGGGGTTAACCTTACGATGTTTTCAATTAAAAATTGAAATCTAAAATTTTTCAATTATTTCTTTTAAATAGGGAAGCTTATAGCCCAGGCTATATCCTTACGATATTTCACGTCAAAAATGCATTTCTACAACCTACATTTTTGGGCCTAAAAAAATCGTGAGGGGTTAACCTTACGATGTTTTCAATTAAAAATTAAAATCTAAATCTTTCAATTAATTCTTTTAAATAGGGAAGGTTATAGCCGGGGCTATCGCCTTACGATACTCCACGTTAAAAATGCATTTCTACAACCTTCATTTTTTGGCCAAAAGAAATCGTAAGGGGTTAACTTTACGATGTTTAAAATTAGAAATTGAAATTTAAAATATTGCAACTTAATCTTTTAAATAGGGAAGGTTATAGCCCATGCTATATCCTTACGTTATTCCACGTTAAAAATGCATTTCTACAACCTTCCTTTTTTGGCCTAAAAAAATCGTAAGGGGTTAACCTTACGATGTTTTCTATTAAAAATTGAAATCTAAAATTTTTCAATTAATTCTTTTAAATAGGGAAGGTTATAGCCCATGCTATATCCTTACGTTATTCCACGTTAAAAATGCATTTCTACAACCTACATTTTTCGGCCAAAAAAAATCGTAAGGGGTTAACCCTACGATGGTTTCAATTAAAAATTGAAATCTAAATCTTTCAATTAATTCTTTTAAATAGGGAAGCTTATAGCCGGGGCTATCGCCTTACGATACTCCACGTTAAAAATGCATTTCTACAACCTTCATTTTTTGACCAAAAGAAATCGTAAGGGGTTAACTTTACGATGTTTAAAATTAGAAATTGAAATTTAAAATATTGCAACTTAATCTTTTAAATAGGGAAGGTTATAGCCCATGCTATATCCTTACGTTATTCCACGTTAAAAATGCATTTCTACAACCTTCCTTTTTTGGCCTAAAAAAATCGTAAGGGGTTAACCTTACGATGTTTTCTATTAAAAATTGAAATCTAAAATTTTTCAATTAATTCTTTTAAATAGGGAAGGTTATAGCCCATGCTATATCCTTACGTTATTCCACGTTAAAAATGCATTTCTACAACCTACATTTTTCGGCCAAAAAAAATCGTAAGGGGTTAACCCTACGATGGTTTCAATTAAAAATTGAAATCTAAATCTTTCAATTAATTCTTTTAAATAGGGAAGCTTATAGCCGGGGCTATCGCCTTACGATACTCCACGTTAAAAATGCATTTCTACAACCTTCATTTTTTAGCCAAAAAACATCGTAAGGGGTTAACCTTACGATGTTTTCAATTAAAAATTGAAATCTAAAATTTTTCAATTATTTCTTTTAAATAGGGAAGCTTATAGCCCAGGCTATATCCTTACGATATTTCACGTCAAAAATGCATTTCTACAACCTACATTTTTGGGCCTAAAAAAATCGTGAGGGGTTAACCTTACGATGTTTTCAATTAAAAATTAAAATCTAAATCTTTCAATTAATTCTTTTAAATAGGGAAGGTTATAGCCGGGGCTATCGCCTTACGATACTCCACGTTAAAAATGCATTTCTACAACCTTCATTTTTTGGCCAAAAGAAATCGTAAGGGGTTAACTTTACGATGTTTAAAATTAGAAATTGAAATTTAAAATATTGCAACTTAATCTTTTAAATAGAGAAGGTTATGGCCCATGCTATATCCTTACGTTATTCCACGTTAAAAATGCATTTCTACAACCTTCCTTTTTTGGCCTAAAAAAATCGTAAGGGGTTAACCTTACGATGTTTTCTATTAAAAATTGAAATCTAAAATTTTTCAATTAATTCTTTTAAATAGGGAAGGTTATAGCCCATGCTATATCCTTACGTTATTCCACGTTAAAAATGCATTTCTACAACCTACATTTTTCGGCCAAAAAAAATCGTAAGGGGTTAACCCTACGATGGTTTCAATTAAAAATTGAAATCTAAATCTTTCAATTAATTCTTTTAAATAGGGAAGCTTATAGCCGGGGCTATCGCCTTACGATACTCCACGTTAAAAATGCATTTCTACAACCTTCATTTTTTGACCAAAAGAAATCGTAAGGGGTTAACTTTACGATGTTTAAAATTAGAAATTGAAATTTAAAATATTGCAACTTAATCTTTTAAATAGGGAAGGTTATAGCCCATGCTATATCCTTACGTTATTCCACGTTAAAAATGCATTTCTACAACCTTCCTTTTTTGGCCTAAAAAAATCGTAAGGGGTTAACCTTACGATGTTTTCTATTAAAAATTGAAATCTAAAATTTTTCAATTAATTCTTTTAAATAGGGAAGGTTATAGCCCATGCTATATCCTTACGTTATTCCACGTTAAAAATGCATTTCTACAACCTACATTTTTCGGCCAAAAAAAATCGTAAGGGGTTAACCCTACCATGGTTTCAATTAAAAATTGAAATCTAAATCTTTCAATTAATTCTTTTAAATAGGGAAGCTTATAGCCGGGGCTATCGCCTTACGATACTCCACGTTAAAAATGCATTTCTACAACCTTCATTTTTTAGCCAAAAAACATCGTAAGGGGTTAACCTTACGATGTTTTCAATTAAAAATTGAAATCTAAAATTTTTCAATTAATTCTTTTAAATAGGAATGGTTATAGCCCATGCTATATCCTTACGTTATTCCACGTTAAAAATGCATTTCTACAACCTTCCTTTTTTGGCCTAAAAAAATCGTAAGGGGTTAACCTTACGATGTTTTCAATTAAAAATTGAAATCTAAAATTTTTCATTTAATTCTTTTAAATAGGAAAGGTTATAGCCCATGCTATATCCTTACGTTATTCCACGTTAAAAATGCATTTCTACAACCTTCCTTTTTTGCCCTAAAAAAATCGTAAGGGGTTAACCTTACGATGTTTTCAATTAAAAATTGAAATCTAAAATTTTTCAATTAATTCTTTTAAATAGGGAAGCTTATAGCCGGGGCTATCGCCTTACGATATTCCACGTGAAAAATGCATTTCTACAACCTTCATTTTTTGGCCAAAAAACATCGTAAGGGGTGAACCTTACGATGTTTTCAATTAAAAATTGAAATCTAAAATTTTTCAATTAATTCTTTTAAATAGGGAAGCTTATAGCCGGGGCTATCGCCTTACGTTATTCCACGTTAAAAATGCATTTCTACAACCTTCCTTTTTTGGCCTAAAAAAATCGTAAGGGGTAAACCTTACGATGTTTTCAATTAAAAATTGAAATCTAAAATTTTTCAATTAATTTTTTTAAATAGGGAAGGTTATATATAGCCCAGGCTATATCCTTACGTTATTCCACGTTAAAAATGCATTTCTACAACCTACATTTTTCGGCCAAAAAAAATCGTAAGGGGTTAACCCAACGATGTTTTCAATTAAAAATTGAAATCTAAATCTTTCAATTAATTCTTTTAAATAGGGAAGCTTATAGCCGGGGCTATCGCCTTACGATACTCCACGTTAAAAATGCATTTCTACAACCTTCATTTTTTGGCCAAAAGAAATCGTAAGGGGTTAACTTTACGATGTTTTCTATTAAAAATTGAAATCTAAAATTTTTCAATTAATTCTTTTAAATAGGGAAGGTTATAGCCCATGCTATATCCTTACGTTATTCCACGTTAAAAATGCATTTCTACAACCTTCCTTTTTTGGCCTAAAAAAATCGTAAGGGGTTAACCTTACGATGTTTTCTATTAAAAATTGAAATCTAAAATTTTTCAATTAATTCTTTTAAATAGGGAAGGTTATAGCCCATGCTATATCCTTACGTTATTCCACGTTAAAAATGCATTTCTACAACCTACATTTTTCGGCCAAAAAAAATCGTAAGGGGTTAACCCTACGATGGTTTCAATTAAAAATTGAAATCTAAATCTTTCAATTAATTCTTTTAAATAGGGAAGCTTATAGCCGGGGCTATCGCCTTACGATACTCCACGTTAAAAATGCATTTCTACAACCTTCATTTTTTAGCCAAAAAACATCGTAAGGGGTTAACCTTACGATGTTTTCAATTAAAAATTGAAATCTAAAATTTTTCAATTAATTCTTTTAAATAGGAATGGTTATAGCCCATGCTATATCCTTACGTTATTCCACGTTAAAAATGCATTTCTACAACCTTCCTTTTTTGGCCTAAAAAAATCGTAAGGGGTTAACCTTACGATGTTTTCAATTAAAAATTGAAATCTAAAATTTTTCAATTAATTCTTTTAAATAGGAAAGGTTATAACCCATGCTATATCCTTACGTTATTCCACGTTAAAAATGCATTTCTACAACCTTCCTTTTTTGGCCTAAAAAAATCGTAAGGGGTTAACCTTACGATGTTTTCAATTAAAAATTGAAATCTAAAATTTTTCAATTAATTCTTTTAAATAGGAAAGGTTATAACCCATGCTATATCCTTACGTTATTCCACGTTAAAAATGCATTTCTACAACCTTCCTTTTTTGGCCTAAAAAAATCGTAAGGGGTTATCCTTACGATGTTTTCAATTAAAAATTGAAATCTAAAATTTTTCAATTAATTCTTTTAAATAGGGAAGGTTATAGCCCATGCTATATCCTTACGTTATTCCACGTTAAAATTGCATTTCTACAACCTTCCTTTTTTGGCCTAAAAAAATCGTAAGGGGTTATCCTTACGATGTTTTCAATTAAAAATTGAAATCTAAAATTTTTCAATTAATTCTTTTAAATAGGGAAGGTTATAGCCCATGCTATATCCTTACGTTATTCCACGTTAAAAATGCATTTCTACAACCTTCCTTTTTTGGCCTAAAAAAATCGTAAGGGGTTAACCTTACGATGTTTTCAATTAAAAATTGAAATCTAAAATTTTTCAATTAATTCTTTTAAATAGGAAAGGTTATAACCCATGCTATATCCTTACGTTATTCCACGTTAAAAATGCATTTCTACAACCTTCCTTTTTTGGCCTAAAAAAATCGTAAGGGGTTAACCTTACGATGTTTTCAATTAAAAATTGAAATCTAAAATTTTTTTATTAATTCTTTTAAATAGGAAAGGTTATAGCCCATGCTATATCCTTACGTTATTCCACGTCAAAAATGCATTTCTACAACCTTCCTTTTTTGGCCTAAAAAAATCGTAAGGGGTTAACCTTACGATGTTTTCAATTAAAAATTGAAATCTAAAATTTTTCAATTAATTCTTTTAAATAGGGAAGCTTATAGCCGGGGCTATCGCCTTACGATATTCCACGTTAAAAATGCATTTCTACAACCTTCATTTTTTGGCCAAAAGAAATCGTAAGGGGTTAACTTTACGATGTTTAAAATTAGAAATTGAAATTTAAAATATTGCAACTTAATCTTTTAAATAGGGAAGGTTATTTGCCCAGGCTATATCCTTAGGTTATTCCACGTTAAAAATGCATTTCTACAACCTTCATTTTTTGGCCAAAAAACATCGTAAGGGGTTAACCTTACGATGTTTTCAATTAAAAATTGAAATCTAAAATTTTTCAATTAATTCTTTTAAATAGGGAAGCTTATAGCCGGGGCTATCGCCTTACGATATTCCACGTGAAAAATGCATTTCTACAACCTTCATTTTTTGTCCAAAAAACATCGTAAGGGGTGAACCTTACGATGTTTTCAATTAAAAATTGAAATCTAAAATTTTTCAATTAATTCTTTTAAATAGGGAAGCTTATAGCCGGGGCTATCGCCTTACGTTCTTCCACGTTAAAAATGCATTTCTACAACCTTCCTTTTTTGGCCTAAAAAAATCGTAAGGGGTAAACCTTACGATGTTTTCAATTAAAAATTGAAATCTAAAATTTTTCAATTAATTTTTTTAAATAGGGAAGGTTATAGCCCAGGCTATATCCTTACGTTATTCCACGTTAAAAATGCATTTCTACAACCTACATTTTTCGGCCAAAAAAAATCGTAAGGGGTTAACCCAACGATGTTTTCAATTAAAAATTGAAATCTAAATCTTTCAATTAATTCTTTTAAATAGGGAAGCTTATAGCCGGGGCTATCGCCTTACGATACTCCACGTTAAAAATGCATTTCTACAACCTTCATTTTTTGGCCAAAAGAAATCGTAAGGGGTTAACTTTACGATGTTTTCAATTAAAAATTGAAATTTAAAATATTGCAACTTAATCTTTTAAATAGGGAAGGTTATAGCCCAGGCTATATCCTTAGGTTATTCCACGTTAAAAATGCATTTCTATAACCTTCATTTTTTGGCCAAAAAACATCGTACGGGGTTAACCTTACGATGTTTTCTATTAAAAATTGAAATCTAAAATTTTTCAATTAATTCTTTTAAATAGGGAAGGTTATAGCTCATGCTATATCCTTACGTTATTCCACGTTAAAAATGCATTTCTACAACCTTCCTTTTTTGGCCTAAAAATATCGTAAGGGGTTAACCTTACGATGTTTTCAATTAAAAATTGAAATCTAAAATTTTTCAATTAATTCTTTTAAATAGGGAAGGTTATAGCCCATGCTATATCCTTACGTTATTCCACGATAAAATTGCATTTCTACAACCTTCCTTTTTTGGCCTAAAAAAATCGTAAGGGGTTATCCTTACGATGTTTTAATTAAAAATTGAAATCTAAAATTTTTCAATTAATTTTTTTAAATAGGAAAGGTTATAGCCCATGCTATATCCTTACGTTATTCCACGTTAAAAATGCATTTCTACAACCTTCCTTTTTTGCCCTAAAAAAATCGTAAGGGGTTAACCTTACGATGTTTTCAATTAAAAATTGAAATCTAAAATTTTTCAATTAATTCTTTTAAATAGGAAAGGTTATAGCCCATGCTATATCCTTACGTTATTCCACGTTAAAAATGCATTTCTACAACCTTCCTTTTTTGGCCTAAAAAAATCGTAAGGGGTTAACCTTACGATGTTTTCAATTAAAAATTGAAATCTAAAATTTTTCAATTAATTCTTTTAAATAGGGAAGGTTATAGCCCATGCTATATCCTTACGTTATTCCACGTCAAAAATGCATTTCTACAACCTTCTTTTTTTGGCCTAAAAAAATCGTACGGGGTTAACCTTACGATGTTTTCAATTAAAAATTGAAATCTAAAATTTTTCAATTAATTCTTTTAAATAGGGAAGCTTATAGCCGGGGCTATCGCCTTACGATATTCCACGTTAAAAATGCATTTCTACAACCTTCATTTTTTGGCCAAAAGAAATCGTAAGGGGTTAACTTTACGATGTTTAAAATTAGAAATTGAAATTTAAAATATTGCAACTTAATCTTTTAAATAGGGAAGGTTATAGCCCAGGCTATATCCTTAGGTTATTCCACGTTAAAAATGCATTTCTACAACCTTCATTTTTTGGCCAAAAAACATCGTAAGGGGTTAACCTTACGATGTTTTCAATTAAAAATTGAAATCTAAAATTTTTCAATTAATTCTTTTAAATAGGGAAGCTTATAGCCGGGGCTATCGCCTTACGATATTCCACGTGAAAAATGCATTTCTACAACCTTCATTTTTTGGCCAAAAAACATCGTAAGGGGTGAACCTTACGATGTTTTCAATTAAAAATTGAAATCTAAAATTTTTCAATTAATTCTTTTAAATAGGGAAGCTTATAGCCGGGGCTATCGCCTTACGTTATTCCACGTTAAAAATGCATTTCTACAACCTTCCTTTTTTGGCCTAAAAAAATCGTAAGGGGTAAACCTTACGATGTTTTCAATTAAAAATTGAAATCTAAAATTTTTCAATTAATTTTTTTAAATAGGGAAGGTTATAGCCCAGGCTATATCCTTACGTTATTCCACTTTAAAAATGCATTTCTACAACCTTCATTTTTTGGCCAAAAGAAATCGTAAGGGGTTAACTTTACGATGTTTTCAATTAAAAATTGAAATTTAAAATATTGCAACTTAATCTTTTAAATAGGGAAGGTTATAGCCCAGGCTATATCCTTAGGTTATTCCACGTTAAAAATGCATTTCTATAACCTTCATTTTTTGGCCAAAAAACATCGTACGGGGTTAACCTTACGATGTTTTCTATTAAAAATTGAAATCTAAAATTTTTCAATTAATTCTTTTAAACAGGGAAAATTATAGCTCATGCTATATCCTTACGTTATTCCACGTTAAAAATGCATTTCTACAACCTTCCTTTTTTGGCCTAAAAATATCGTAAGGGGTTAACGTTACGATGTTTTCAATTAAAAATTGAAATCTAAAATTTTTCAATTAATTCTTTTAAATAGGGAAGGTTATAGCCCATGCTATATCCTTACGTTATTCCACGTTAAAATTGCATTTCTACAACCTTCCTTTTTTGGCCTAAAAAACTCGTAAGGGGTTATCCTTACGATGTTTTAATTAAAAATTGAAATCTAAAATTTTTCAATTAATTCTTTTAAATAGGGAAGGTTTATAGCCCATGCTATATCCTTACGTTATTCCACGTTAAAAATGCATTTCTACAACCTTCCTTTTTTGGCCTAAAAAAATCGTAAGGGGTTAACCTTACGATGTTTTCAATTAAAAATTGAAATCTAAAATTTTTCAATTAATTCTTTTAAATAGGGAAGCTTATAGCCGGGGCTATCGCCTTACGATACTCCACGTTAAAAATGCATTTCTACAACCTTCATTTTTTGGCCAAAAGAAATCGTAAGGGGTTATCCTTACGATGTTTTCAATTAAAAATTGAAATCTAAAATTTTTCAATTAATTCTTTTAAATAGGGAAGGTTATAGCCCATGCTATATCCTTACGTTATTCCACGTTAAAAATGCATTTCTACAACCTTCCTTTTTTGGCCTAAAAAAATCGTAAGGGGTTAACCTTACGATGTTTTCAATTAAAAATTGAAATCTAAAATTTTTCAATTAATTCTTTTAAATAGGAAAGGTTATAACCCATGCTATATCCTTACGTTATTCCACGTTAAAAATGCATTTCTACAACCTTCCTTTTTTGGCCTAAAAAAATCGTAAGGGGTTAACCTTACGATGTTTTCAATTAAAAATTGAAATCTAAAATTTTTCAATTAATTCTTTTAAATAGGAAAGGTTATAACCCATGCTATATCCTTACGTTATTCCACGTTAAAAATGCATTTCTACAACCTTCCTTTTTTGGCCTAAAAAAATCGTAAGGGGTTAACCTTACGATGTTTTCAATTAAAAATTGAAATCTAAAATTTTTCAATTAATTCTTTTAAATAGGAAAGGTTATAACCCATGCTATATCCTTACGTTATTCCACGTTAAAAATGCATTTCTACAACCTTCCTTTTTTGGCCTAAAAAAATCGTAAGGGGTTAACCTTACGATGTTTTCAATTAAAAATTGAAATCTAAAATTTTTCAATTAATTCTTTTAAATAGGAAAGGTTATAACCCATGCTATATCCTTACGTTATTCCACGTTAAAAATGCATTTCTACAACCTTCCTTTTTTGGCCTAAAAAAATCGTAAGGGGTTATCCTTACGATGTTTTCAATTAAAAATTGAAATCTAAAATTTTTCAATTAATTCTTTTAAATAGGGAAGGTTATAGCCCATGCTATATCCTTACGTTATTCCACGTTAAAATTGCATTTCTACAACCTTCCTTTTTTGGCCTAAAAAAATCGTAAGGGGTTATCCTTACGATGTTTTCAATTAAAAATTGAAATCTAAAATTTTTCAATTAATTCTTTTAAATAGGGAAGGTTATAGCCCATGCTATATCCTTACGTTATTCCACGTTAAAAATGCATTTCTACAACCTTCCTTTTTTGGCCTAAAAAAATCGTAAGGGGTTAACCTTACGATGTTTTCAATTAAAAATTGAAATCTAAAATTTTTCAATTAATTCTTTTAAATAGGAAAGGTTATAACCCATGCTATATCCTTACGTTATTCCACGTTAAAAATGCATTTCTACAACCTTCCTTTTTTGGCCTAAAAAAATCGTAAGGGGTTAACCTTACGATGTTTTCAATTAAAAATTGAAATCTAAAATTTTTTTATTAATTCTTTTAAATAGGAAAGGTTATAGCCCATGCTATATCCTTACGTTATTCCACGTCAAAAATGCATTTCTACAACCTTCCTTTTTTGGCCTAAAAAAATCGTAAGGGGTTAACCTTACGATGTTTTCAATTAAAAATTGAAATCTAAAATTTTTCAATTAATTCTTTTAAATAGGGAAGCTTATAGCCGGGGCTATCGCCTTACGATATTCCACGTTAAAAATGCATTTCTACAACCTTCATTTTTTGGCCAAAAGAAATCGTAAGGGGTTAACTTTACGATGTTTAAAATTAGAAATTGAAATTTAAAATATTGCAACTTAATCTTTTAAATAGGGAAGGTTATAGCCCAGGCTATATCCTTAGGTTATTCCACGTTAAAAATGCATTTCTACAACCTTCATTTTTTAGCCAAAAAACATCGTAAGGGGTTAACCTTACGATGTTTTCAATTAAAAATTGAAATCTAAAATTTTTCAATTAATTCTTTTAAATAGGGAAGGTTATAGCCCATGCTATATCCTTACGTTATTCCACGTCAAAAATGCATTTCTACAACCTTCTTTTTTTGGCCTAAAAAAATCGTACGGGGTTAACCTTACGATGTTTTCAATTAAAAATTGAAATCTAAAATTTTTCAATTAATTCTTTTAAATAGGAAAGGTTATAGCCCATGCTATATCCTTACGTTATTCCACGTTAAAAATGCATTTCTACAACCTTCCTTTTTTGCCCTAAAAAAATCGTAAGGGGTTAACCTTACGATGTTTTCAATTAAAAATTGAAATCTAAAATTTTTCAATTAATTCTTTTAAATAGGGAAGGTTATAGCCCATGCTATATCCTTACGTTATTCCACGTTAAAAATGCATTTCTACAACCTTCCTTTTTTGGCCAAAAGAAATCGTAAGGGGTTAACTTTACGATGTTTAAAATTAGAAATTGAAATTTAAAATATTGCAACTTAATCTTTTAAATAGGGAAGGTTATAGCCCAGGCTATATCCTTAGGTTATTCCACGTTAAAAATGCATTTCTACAACCTTCATTTTTTGGCCAAAAAACATCGTAAGGGGTTAACCTTACGATGTTTTCAATTAAAAATTGAAATCTAAAATTTTTCAATTAATTCTTTTAAATAGGGAAGCTTATAGCCGGGGCTATCGCCTTACGATATTCCACGTGAAAAATGCATTTCTACAACCTTCATTTTTTGTCCAAAAAACATCGTAAGGGGTGAACCTTACGATGTTTTCAATTAAAAATTGAAATCTAAAATTTTTCAATTAATTCTTTTAAATAGGGAAGCTTATAGCCGGGGCTATCGCCTTACGTTCTTCCACGTTAAAAATGCATTTCTACAACCTTCATTTTTTGGCCAAAAGAAATCGTAAGGGGTAAACCTTACGATGTTTAAAATTAGAAATTGAAATTTAAAATATTGCAACTTAATCTTTTAAATAGGGAAGGTTATAGCCCAGGCTATATCCTTACGTTATTCCACGTTAAAAATGCATTTCTACAACCTACATTTTTCGGCCAAAAAAAATCGTAAGGGGTTAACCCAACGATGTTTTCAATTAAAAATTGAAATCTAAATCTTTCAATTAATTCTTTTAAATAGGGAAGCTTATAGCCGGGGCTATCGCCTTACGATACTCCACGTTAAAAATGCATTTCTACAACCTTCATTTTTTGGCCAAAAGAAATCGTAAGGGGTTAACTTTACGATGTTTTCAATTAAAAATTGAAATTTAAAATATTGCAACTTAATCTTTTAAATAGGGAAGGTTATAGCCCAGGCTATATCCTTAGGTTATTCCACGTTAAAAATGCATTTCTATAACCTTCATTTTTTGGCCAAAAAACATCGTACGGGGTTAACCTTACGATGTTTTCTATTAAAAATTGAAATCTAAAATTTTTCAATTAATTCTTTTAAATAGGGAAGGTTATAGCTCATGCTATATCCTTACGTTATTCCACGTTAAAAATGCATTTCTACAACCTTCCTTTTTTGGCCTAAAAATATCGTAAGGGGTTAACCTTACGATGTTTTCAATTAAAAATTGAAATCTAAAATTTTTCAATTAATTCTTTTAAATAGGGAAGGTTATAGCCCATGCTATATCCTTACGTTATTCCACGATAAAATTGCATTTCTACAACCTTCCTTTTTTGGCCTAAAAAAAACGTAAGGGGTTATCCTTACGATGTTTTCAATTAAAAATTGAAATCTAAAATTTTTCAATTAATTTTTTTAAATAGGAAAGGTTATAGCCCATGCTATATCCTTACGTTATTCCACGTTAAAAATGCATTTCTACAACCTTCCTTTTTTGCCCTAAAAAAATCGTAAGGGGTTAACCTTACGATGTTTTCAATTAAAAATTGAAATCTAAAATTTTTCAATTAATTCTTTTAAATAGGAAAGGTTATAGCCCATGCTATATCCTTACGTTATTCCACGTTAAAAATGCATTTCTACAACCTTCCTTTTTTGGCCTAAAAAAATCGTAAGGGGTTAACCTTACGATGTTTTCAATTAAAAATTGAAATCTAAAATTTTTCAATTAATTCTTTTAAATAGGGAAGGTTATAGCCCATGCTATATCCTTACGTTATTCCACGTCAAAAATGCATTTCTACAACCATCTTTTTTTGGCCTAAAAAAATCGTACGGGGTTAACCTTACGATGTTTTCAATTAAAAATTGAAATCTAAAATTTTTCAATTAATTCTTTTAAATAGGGAAGCTTATAGCCGGGGCTATCGCCTTACGATATTCCACGTTAAAAATGCATTTCTACAACCTTCATTTTTTGGCCAAAAGAAATCGTAAGGGGTTAACTTTACGATGTTTAAAATTAGAAATTGAAATTTAAAATATTGCAACTTAATCTTTTAAATAGGGAAGGTTATAGCCCAGGCTATATCCTTAGGTTATTCCACGTTAAAAATGCATTTCTACAACCTTCATTTTTTGGCCAAAAAACATCGTAAGGGGTTAACCTTACGATGTTTTCAATTAAAAATTGAAATCTAAAATTTTTCAATTAATTCTTTTAAATAGGGAAGCTTATAGCCGGGGCTATCGCCTTACGATATTCCACGTGAAAAATGCATTTCTACAACCTTCATTTTTTGGCCAAAAAACATCGTAAGGGGTGAACCTTACGATGTTTTCAATTAAAAATTGAAATCTAAAATTTTTCAATTAATTCTTTTAAATAGGGAAGCTTATAGCCGGGGCTATCGCCTTACGTTATTCCACGTTAAAAATGCATTTCTACAACCTTCCTTTTTTGGCCTAAAAAAATCGTAAGGGGTAAACCTTACGATGTTTTCAATTAAAAATTGAAATCTAAAATTTTTCAATTAATTTTTTTAAATAGGGAAGGTTATAGCCCAGGCTATATCCTTACGTTATTCCACGTCAAAAATGCATTTCTACAACCTACATTTTTTGGCCAAAAAAAATCGTAAGGGGTTAACCCAACGATGTTTTCAATTAAAAATTGAAATCTAAATCTTTCAATTAATTCTTTTAAATAGGGAAGCTTATAGCCGGGGCTATCGCCTTACGATACTCCACGTTAAAAATGCATTTCTACAACCTTCATTTTTTGGCCAAAAGAAATCGTAAGGGGTTAACTTTACGATGTTTTCAATTAAAAATTGAAATTTAAAATATTGCAACTTAATCTTTTAAATAGGGAAGGTTATAGCCCAGGCTATATCCTTAGGTTATTCCACGTTAAAAATGCATTTCTATAACCTTCATTTTTTGGCCAAAAAACATCGTACGGGGTTAACCTTACGATGTTTTCTATTAAAAATTGAAATCTAAAATTTTTCAATTAATTCTTTTAAACAGGGAAAATTATAGCTCATGCTATATCCTTACGTTATTCCACGTTAAAAATGCATTTCTACAACCTTCCTTTTTTGGCCTAAAAATATCGTAAGGGGTTAACCTTACGATGTTTTCAATTAAAAATTGAAATCTAAAATTTTTCAATTAATTCTTTTAAATAGGGAAGGTTATAGCCCATGCTATATCCTTACGTTATTCCACGTTAAAATTGCATTTCTACAACCTTCCTTTTTTGGCCTAAAAAAATCGTAAGGGGTTATCCTTACGATGTTTTAATTAAAAATTGAAATCTAAAATTTTTCAATTAATTCTTTTAAATAGGGAAGGTTTATAGCCCATGCTATATCCTTACGTTATTCCACGTTAAAAATGCATTTCTACAACCTTCCTTTTTTGGCCTAAAAAAATCGTAAGGGGTTAACCTTACGATGTTTTCAATTAAAAATTGAAATCTAAAATTTTTCAATTAATTCTTTTAAATAGGAAAGGTTATAACCCATGCTATATCCTTACGTTATTCCACGTTAAAAATGCATTTCTACAACCTTCCTTTTTTGGCCTAAAAAAATCGTAAGGGGTTAACCTTACGATGTTTTCAATTCAAAATTGAAATCTAAAATTTTTCAATTAATTCTTTTAAATAGGGAAGCTTATAGCCGGGGCTATCGCCTTACGATACTCCACGTTAAAAATGCATTTCTACAACCTTCATTTTTTGGCCAAAAGAAATCGTAAGGGGTTAACTTTACGATGTTCAAAATTAGAAATTGAAATTTAAAATATTGCAACTTAATCTTTTAAATAGGGAAGGTTATAGCCCAGGCTATATCCTTAGGTTATTCCACGTTAAAAATGCATTTCTACAACCTTCATTTTTTGGCCAAAAAACATCGTAAGGGGTTAACCTTACGATGTTTTCAATTAAAAATTGAAATCTAAAATTTTTCAATTAATTTTTTTAAATAGGAAAGGTTATAGCCCATGCTATATCCTTACGTTATTCCACGTTAAAAATGCATTTCTACAACCTTCCTTTTTTGCCCTAAAAAAATCGTAAGGGGTTAACCTTACGATGTTTTCAATTAAAAATTGAAATCTAAAATTTTTCAATTAATTCTTTTAAATAGGAAAGGTTATAGCCCATGCTATATCCTTACGTTATTCCACGTTAAAAATGCATTTCTACAACCTTCCTTTTTTGCCCTAAAAAAATCGTAAGGGGTTAACCTTACGATGTTTTCAATTAAAAATTGAAATCTAAAATTTTTCAATTAATTCTTTTAAATAGGGAAGGTTATAGCCCATGCTATATCCTTACGTTATTCCACGTCAAAAATGCATTTCTACAACCTTCTTTTTTTGGCCTAAAAAAATCGTACGGGGTTAACCTTACGTTTTCAATTAAAAATTGAAATCTAAAATTTTTCAATTAATTCTTTTAAATAGGGAAGCTTATAGCCGGGGCTATCGCCTTACGATATTCCACGTTAAAAATGCATTTCTACAACCTTCATTTTTTGGCCAAAAGAAATCGTAAGGGGTTAACTTTACGATGTTTAAAATTAGAAATTGAAATTTAAAATATTGCAACTTAATCTTTTAAATAGGGAAGGTTATAGCCCAGGCTATATCCTTAGGTTATTCCACGTTAAAAATGCATTTCTACAACCTTCATTTTTTGGCCAAAAAACATCGTAAGGGGTTAACCTTACGATGTTTTCAATTAAAAATTGAAATCTAAAATTTTTCAATTAATTCTTTTAAATAGGGAAGGTTATAGCCCATGCTATATCCTTACGTTATTCCACGTTAAAAATGCATTTCTACAACCTTCCTTTTTTGGCCTAAAAAAATCGTAAGGGGTTAACCTTACGATGTTTTCAATTAAAAATTGAAATCTAAAATTTTTCAATTAATTCTTTTAAATAGGAAAGGTTATAGCCCATGCTATATCCTTACGTTATTCCACGTTAAAAATGCATTTCTACAACCTTCCTTTTTTGCCCTAAAAAAATCGTAAGGGGTTAACCCTACGATGTTTTCAATTAAAAATTGAAATCTAAAATTTTTCAATTAATTCTTTTAAATAGGGAAGGTTATAGCCCATGCTATATCCTTACGTTATCCCACGTCAAAAATGCATTTCTACAACCTTCTTTTTTTGGCCTAAAAAAATCGTACGGGGTTAACCTTACGATGTTTTCAATTAAAAATTGAAATCTAAAATTTTTCAATTAATTCTTTTAAATAGGGAAGCTTATAGCCGGGGCTATCGCCTTACGATATTCCACGTTAAAAATGCATTTCTACAACCTTCATTTTTTGGCCAAAAGAAATCGTAAGGGGTTAACTTTACGATGTTTAAAATTAGAAATTGAAATTTAAAATTTTGCAATTTAATCTTTTAAATAGGGAAGGTTATAGCCCAGGCTATATCCTTAGGTTATTCCACGTTAAAAATGCATTTCTACAACCTTCATTTTTTGGCCAAAAAACATCGTAAGGGGTTAACCTTACGATGTTTTCAATTAAAAATTGAAATCTAAAATTTTTCAATTAATTCTTTTAAATAGGGAAGCTTATAGCCGGGGCTATCGCCTTACGATATTCCACGTGAAAAATGCATTTCTACAACCTTCATTTTTTGGCCAAAAAACATCGTAAGGGGTGAACCTTACGATGTTTTCAATTAAAAATTGAAATCTAAAATTTTTCAATTAATTCTTTTAAATAGGAAAGGTTATAACCCATGCTATATCCTTACGTTATTCCACGTTAAAAATGCATTTCTACAACCTTCCTTTTTTGGCCTAAAAAAATCGTAAGGGGTAAACCTTACGATGTTTTCAATTAAAAATTGAAATCTAAAATTTTTCAATTAATTTTTTTAAATAGGGAAGGTTATAGCCCAGGCTATATCCTTACGTTATTCCACGTTAAAAATGCATTTCTACAACCTACATTTTTCGGCCAAAAAAAATCGTAAGGGGTTAACCCTACGATGGTTTCAATTAAAAATTGAAATCTAAATCTTTCAATTAATTCTTTTAAATAGGGAAGCTTATAGCCGGGGCTATCGCCTCACGATACTCCACGTTAAAAATGCATTTCTACAACCTTCATTTTTTGGCCAAAAGAAATCGTAAGGGGTTAACTTTACGATGTTTAAAATTAGAAATTGAAATTTAAAATATTGCAACTTAATCTTTTAAATAGGGAAGGTTATAGCCCAGGCTATATCCTTAGGTTATTCCACGTTAAAAATGCATTTCTACAACCTTCATTTTTTGGCCAAAAAACATCGTAAGGGGTTAACCTTACGATGTTTTCAATTAAAAATTGAAATCTAAAATTTTTCAATTAATTTTTTTAAATAGGAAAGGTTATAGCCCATGCTATATCCTTACGTTATTCCACGTTAAAAATGCATTTCTACAACCTTCCTTTTTTGCCCTAAAAAAATCGTAAGGGGTTAACCTTGCGATGTTTTCAATTAAAAATTGAAATCTAAAATTTTTCAATTAATTCTTTTAAATAGGAAAGGTTATAGCTCATGCTATATCCTTACGTTATTCCACGTTAAAAATGCATTTCTACAACCTTCCTTTTTTGCCCTAAAAAAATCGTAAGGGGTTAACCTTACGATGTTTTCAATTAAAAATTGAAATCTAAAATTTTTCAATTAATTCTTTTAAATAGGGAAGGTTATAGCCCATGCTGTATCCTTACGTTATTCCACGTCAAAAATGCATTTCTACAACCTTCTTTTTTGGCCTAAAAAAATCGTACGGGGTTAACCTTACGATGTTTTCAATTAAAAATTGAAATCTAAAATTTTTCAATTAATTCTTTTAAATAGGGAAGCTTATAGCCGGGGCTATCGCCTTACGATATTCCACGTTAAAAATGCATTTCTACAACCTTCATTTTTTGGCCAAAAGAAATCGTAAGGGGTTAACTTTACGATGTTTAAAATTAGAAATTGAAATTTAAAATATTGCAACTTAATCTTTTAAATAGGGACGGTTATAGCCCAGGCTATATCCTTAGGTTATTCCACGTTAAAAATGCATTTCTACAACCTTCATTTTTTGGCCAAAAAACATCGTAAGGGGTTAACCTTACGATGTTTTCAATTAAAAATTGAAATCTAAAATTTTTCAATTAATTCTTTTAAATAGGGAAGCTTATAGCCGGGGCTATCGCCTTACGATATTCCACGTGAAAAATGCATTTCTACAACCTTCATTTTTTGGCCAAAAAACATCGTAAGGGGTGAACCTTACGATGTTTTCAATTAAAAATTGAAATCTAAAATTTTTCAATTAATTCTTTTAAATAGGGAAGCTTATAGCCGGGGCTATCGCCTTACGTTATTCCACGTTAAAAATGCATTTCTACAACCTTCCTTTTTTGGCCTAAAAAAATCGTAAGGGGTAAACCTTACGATGTTTTCAATTAAAAATTGAAATCTAAAATTTTTCAATTAATTCTTTTAAATAGGGAAGCTTATAGCCGGGGCTATCGCCTTACGATATTCCACGTGAAAAATGCATTTCTACAACCTACATTTTTCGGCCAAAAAAAATCGTAAGGGGTTAACCCTACGATGGTTTCAATTAAAAATTGAAATCTAAATCTTTCAATTAATTCTTTTAAATAGGGAAGCTTATAGCCGGGGCTATCGCCTTACGATACTCCACGTTAAAAATGCATTTCTACAACCTTCATTTTTTGGCCAAAAAACATCGTAAGGGGTTAACCTTACGATGTTTTCAATTAAAAATTGAAATCTAAAATTTTTCAATTAATTCTTTTAAATAGGGAAGGTTATAGCCCATGCTATATCCTTACGTTATTCCACGTTAAAAATGCATTTCTACAACCTTCCTTTTTTGGCCTAAAAAAATCGTAAGGGGTTAACCTTACGATGTTTTCAATTAAAAATTGAAATCTAAAATTTTTCAATTAATTCTTTTAAATAGGAAAGGTTATAGCCCATGCTATATCCTTACGTTATTCCACGTTAAAAATGCATTTCTACAACCTTCCTTTTTTGCCCTAAAAAAATCGTAAGGGGTTAACCTTACGATGTTTTCAATTAAAAATTGAAATCTAAAATTTTTCAATTAATTCTTTTAAATAGGGAAGGTTATAGCCCATGCTATATCCTTACGTTATCCCACGTCAAAAATGCATTTCTACAACCTTCTTTTTTTGGCCTAAAAAAATCGTACGGGGTTAACCTTACGATGTTTTCAATTAAAAATTGAAATCTAAAATTTTTCAATTAATTCTTTTAAATAGGGAAGCTTATAGCCGGGGCTATCGCCTTACGATATTCCACGTTAAAAATGCATTTCTACAACCTTCATTTTTTGGCCAAAAGAAATCGTAAGGGGTTAACTTTACGATGTTTAAAATTAGAAATTGAAATTTAAAATATTGCAACTTAATCTTTTAAATAGGGAAGGTTATAGCCCAGGCTATATCCTTAGGTTATTCCACGTTAAAAATGCATTTCTACAACCTTCATTTTTTGGCCAAAAAACATCGTAAGGGGTTAACCTTACGATGTTTTCAATTAAAAATTGAAATCTAAAATTTTTCAATTAATTCTTTTAAATAGGGAAGCTTATAGCCGGGGCTATCGCCTTACGATATTCCACGTGAAAAATGCATTTCTACAACCTTCATTTTTTGGCCAAAAAACATCGTAAGGGGTGAACCTTACGATGTTTTCAATTAAAAATTGAAATCTAAAATTTTTCAATTAATTCTTTTAAATAGGGAAGCTTATAGCCGGGGCTATCGCCTTACGTTATTCCACGTTAAAAATGCATTTCTACAACCTTCCTTTTTTGGCCTAAAAAAATCGTAAGGGGTAAACCTTACGATGTTTTCAATTAAAAATTGAAATCTAAAATTTTTCAATTAATTTTTTTAAATAGGGAAGGTTATAGCCCAGGCTATATCCTTACGTTATTCCACGTCAAAAATGCATTTCTACAACCTACATTTTTTGGCCAAAAAAAATCGTAAGGGGTTAACCCAACGATGTTTTCAATTAAAAATTGAAATCTAAATCTTTCAATTAATTCTTTTAAATAGGGAAGCTTATAGCCGGGGCTATCGCCTTACGATACTCCACGTTAAAAATGCATTTCTACAACCTTCATTTTTTGGCCAAAAGAAATCGTAAGGGGTTAACTTTACGATGTTTTCAATTAAAAATTGAAATTTAAAATATTGCAACTTAATCTTTTAAATAGGGAAGGTTATAGCCCAGGCTATATCCTTAGGTTATTCCACGTTAAAAATGCATTTCTATAACCTTCATTTTTTGGCCAAAAAACATCGTACGGGGTTAACCTTACGATGTTTTCTATTAAAAATTGAAATCTAAAATTTTTCAATTAATTCTTTTAAACAGGGAAAATTATAGCTCATGCTATATCCTTACGTTATTCCACGTTAAAAATGCATTTCTACAACCTTCCTTTTTTGGCCTAAAAATATCGTAAGGGGTTAACCTTACGATGTTTTCAATTAAAAATTGAAATCTAAAATTTTTCAATTAATTCTTTTAAATAGGGAAGGTTATAGCCCATGCTATATCCTTACGTTATTCCACGTTAAAATTGCATTTCTACAACCTTCCTTTTTTGGCCTAAAAAAATCGTAAGGGGTTATCCTTACGATGTTTTAATTAAAAATTGAAATCTAAAATTTTTCAATTAATTCTTTTAAATAGGGAAGGTTTATAGCCCATGCTATATCCTTACGTTATTCCACGTTAAAAATGCATTTCTACAACCTTCCTTTTTTGGCCTAAAAAAATCGTAAGGGGTTAACCTTACGATGTTTTCAATTAAAAATTGAAATCTAAAATTTTTCAATTAATTCTTTTAAATAGGAAAGGTTATAACCCATGCTATATCCTTACGTTATTCCACGTTAAAAATGCATTTCTACAACCTTCCTTTTTTGGCCTAAAAAAATCGTAAGGGGTTAACCTTACGATGTTTTCAATTCAAAATTGAAATCTAAAATTTTTCAATTAATTCTTTTAAATAGGGAAGCTTATAGCCGGGGCTATCGCCTTACGATACTCCACGTTAAAAATGCATTTCTACAACCTTCATTTTTTGGCCAAAAGAAATCGTAAGGGGTTAACTTTACGATGTTCAAAATTAGAAATTGAAATTTAAAATATTGCAACTTAATCTTTTAAATAGGGAAGGTTATAGCCCAGGCTATATCCTTAGGTTATTCCACGTTAAAAATGCATTTCTACAACCTTCATTTTTTGGCCAAAAAACATCGTAAGGGGTTAACCTTACGATGTTTTCAATTAAAAATTGAAATCTAAAATTTTTCAATTAATTTTTTTAAATAGGAAAGGTTATAGCCCATGCTATATCCTTACGTTATTCCACGTTAAAAATGCATTTCTACAACCTTCCTTTTTTGCCCTAAAAAAATCGTAAGGGGTTAACCTTACGATGTTTTCAATTAAAAATTGAAATCTAAAATTTTTCAATTAATTCTTTTAAATAGGAAAGGTTATAGCCCATGCTATATCCTTACGTTATTCCACGTTAAAAATGCATTTCTACAACCTTCCTTTTTTGCCCTAAAAAAATCGTAAGGGGTTAACCTTACGATGTTTTCAATTAAAAATTGAAATCTAAAATTTTTCAATTAATTCTTTTAAATAGGGAAGGTTATAGCCCATGCTATATCCTTACGTTATTCCACGTCAAAAATGCATTTCTACAACCTTCTTTTTTTGGCCTAAAAAAATCGTACGGGGTTAACCTTACGTTTTCAATTAAAAATTGAAATCTAAAATTTTTCAATTAATTCTTTTAAATAGGGAAGCTTATAGCCGGGGCTATCGCCTTACGATATTCCACGTTAAAAATGCATTTCTACAACCTTCATTTTTTGGCCAAAAGAAATCGTAAGGGGTTAACTTTACGATGTTTAAAATTAGAAATTGAAATTTAAAATATTGCAACTTAATCTTTTAAATAGGGAAGGTTATAGCCCAGGCTATATCCTTAGGTTATTCCACGTTAAAAATGCATTTCTACAACCTTCATTTTTTGGCCAAAAAACATCGTAAGGGGTTAACCTTACGATGTTTTCAATTAAAAATTGAAATCTAAAATTTTTCAATTAATTCTTTTAAATAGGGAAGGTTATAGCCCATGCTATATCCTTACGTTATTCCACGTTAAAAATGCATTTCTACAACCTTCCTTTTTTGGCCTAAAAAAATCGTAAGGGGTTAACCTTACGATGTTTTCAATTAAAAATTGAAATCTAAAATTTTTCAATTAATTCTTTTAAATAGGAAAGGTTATAGCCCATGCTATATCCTTACGTTATTCCACGTTAAAAATGCATTTCTACAACCTTCCTTTTTTGCCCTAAAAAAATCGTAAGGGGTTAACCCTACGATGTTTTCAATTAAAAATTGAAATCTAAAATTTTTCAATTAATTCTTTTAAATAGGGAAGGTTATAGCCCATGCTATATCCTTACGTTATCCCACGTCAAAAATGCATTTCTACAACCTTCTTTTTTTGGCCTAAAAAAATCGTACGGGGTTAACCTTACGATGTTTTCAATTAAAAATTGAAATCTAAAATTTTTCAATTAATTCTTTTAAATAGGGAAGCTTATAGCCGGGGCTATCGCCTTACGATATTCCACGTTAAAAATGCATTTCTACAACCTTCATTTTTTGGCCAAAAGAAATCGTAAGGGGTTAACTTTACGATGTTTAAAATTAGAAATTGAAATTTAAAATTTTGCAATTTAATCTTTTAAATAGGGAAGGTTATAGCCCAGGCTATATCCTTAGGTTATTCCACGTTAAAAATGCATTTCTACAACCTTCATTTTTTGGCCAAAAAACATCGTAAGGGGTTAACCTTACGATGTTTTCAATTAAAAATTGAAATCTAAAATTTTTCAATTAATTCTTTTAAATAGGGAAGCTTATAGCCGGGGCTATCGCCTTACGATATTCCACGTGAAAAATGCATTTCTACAACCTTCATTTTTTGGCCAAAAAACATCGTAAGGGGTGAACCTTACGATGTTTTCAATTAAAAATTGAAATCTAAAATTTTTCAATTAATTCTTTTAAATAGGAAAGGTTATAACCCATGCTATATCCTTACGTTATTCCACGTTAAAAATGCATTTCTACAACCTTCCTTTTTTGGCCTAAAAAAATCGTAAGGGGTAAACCTTACGATGTTTTCAATTAAAAATTGAAATCTAAAATTTTTCAATTAATTTTTTTAAATAGGGAAGGTTATAGCCCAGGCTATATCCTTACGTTATTCCACGTTAAAAATGCATTTCTACAACCTACATTTTTCGGCCAAAAAAAATCGTAAGGGGTTAACCCTACGATGGTTTCAATTAAAAATTGAAATCTAAATCTTTCAATTAATTCTTTTAAATAGGGAAGCTTATAGCCGGGGCTATCGCCTTACGATACTCCACGTTAAAAATGCATTTCTACAACCTTCATTTTTTGGCCAAAAGAAATCGTAAGGGGTTAACTTTACGATGTTTAAAATTAGAAATTGAAATTTAAAATATTGCAACTTAATCTTTTAAATAGGGAAGGTTATAGCCCAGGCTATATCCTTAGGTTATTCCACGTTAAAAATGCATTTCTACAACCTTCATTTTTTGGCCAAAAAACATCGTAAGGGGTTAACCTTACGATGTTTTCAATTAAAAATTGAAATCTAAAATTTTTCAATTAATTTTTTTAAATAGGAAAGGTTATAGCCCATGCTATATCCTTACGTTATTCCACGTTAAAAATGCATTTCTACAACCTTCCTTTTTTGCCCTAAAAAAATCGTAAGGGGTTAACCTTGCGATGTTTTCAATTAAAAATTGAAATCTAAAATTTTTCAATTAATTCTTTTAAATAGGAAAGGTTATAGCTCATGCTATATCCTTACGTTATTCCACGTTAAAAATGCATTTCTACAACCTTCCTTTTTTGCCCTAAAAAAATCGTAAGGGGTTAACCTTACGATGTTTTCAATTAAAAATTGAAATCTAAAATTTTTCAATTAATTCTTTTAAATAGGGAAGGTTATAGCCCATGCTGTATCCTTACGTTATTCCACGTCAAAAATGCATTTCTACAACCTTCTTTTTTGGCCTAAAAAAATCGTACGGGGTTAACCTTACGATGTTTTCAATTAAAAATTGAAATCTAAAATTTTTCAATTAATTCTTTTAAATAGGGAAGCTTATAGCCGGGGCTATCGCCTTACGATATTCCACGTTAAAAATGCATTTCTACAACCTTCATTTTTTGGCCAAAAGAAATCGTAAGGGGTTAACTTTACGATGTTTAAAATTAGAAATTGAAATTTAAAATATTGCAACTTAATCTTTTAAATAGGGACGGTTATAGCCCAGGCTATATCCTTAGGTTATTCCACGTTAAAAATGCATTTCTACAACCTTCATTTTTTGGCCAAAAAACATCGTAAGGGGTTAACCTTACGATGTTTTCAATTAAAAATTGAAATCTAAAATTTTTCAATTAATTCTTTTAAATAGGGAAGCTTATAGCCGGGGCTATCGCCTTACGATATTCCACGTGAAAAATGCATTTCTACAACCTTCATTTTTTGGCCAAAAAACATCGTAAGGGGTGAACCTTACGATGTTTTCAATTAAAAATTGAAATCTAAAATTTTTCAATTAATTCTTTTAAATAGGGAAGCTTATAGCCGGGGCTATCGCCTTACGTTATTCCACGTTAAAAATGCATTTCTACAACCTTCCTTTTTTGGCCTAAAAAAATCGTAAGGGGTAAACCTTACGATGTTTTCAATTAAAAATTGAAATCTAAAATTTTTCAATTAATTCTTTTAAATAGGGAAGCTTATAGCCGGGGCTATCGCCTTACGATATTCCACGTGAAAAATGCATTTCTACAACCTACATTTTTCGGCCAAAAAAAATCGTAAGGGGTTAACCCTACGATGGTTTCAATTAAAAATTGAAATCTAAATCTTTCAATTAATTCTTTTAAATAGGGAAGCTTATAGCCGGGGCTATCGCCTTACGATACTCCACGTTAAAAATGCATTTCTACAACCTTCATTTTTTGGCCAAAAAACATCGTAAGGGGTTAACCTTACGATGTTTTCAATTAAAAATTGAAATCTAAAATTTTTCAATTAATTCTTTTAAATAGGGAAGGTTATAGCCCATGCTATATCCTTACGTTATTCCACGTTAAAAATGCATTTCTACAACCTTCCTTTTTTGGCCTAAAAAAATCGTAAGGGGTTAACCTTACGATGTTTTCAATTAAAAATTGAAATCTAAAATTTTTCAATTAATTCTTTTAAATAGGAAAGGTTATAGCCCATGCTATATCCTTACGTTATTCCACGTTAAAAATGCATTTCTACAACCTTCCTTTTTTGCCCTAAAAAAATCGTAAGGGGTTAACCTTACGATGTTTTCAATTAAAAATTGAAATCTAAAATTTTTCAATTAATTCTTTTAAATAGGGAAGGTTATAGCCCATGCTATATCCTTACGTTATCCCACGTCAAAAATGCATTTCTACAACCTTCTTTTTTTGGCCTAAAAAAATCGTACGGGGTTAACCTTACGATGTTTTCAATTAAAAATTGAAATCTAAAATTTTTCAATTAATTCTTTTAAATAGGGAAGCTTATAGCCGGGGCTATCGCCTTACGATATTCCACGTGAAAAATGCATTTCTACAACCTTCATTTTTTGGCCAAAAAACATCGTAAGGGGTGAACCTTACGATGTTTTCAATTAAAAATTGAAATCTAAAATTTTTCAATTAATTCTTTTAAATAGGGAAGCTTATAGCCGGGGCTATCGCCTTACGTTATTCCACGTTAAAAATGCATTTCTACAACCTTCCTTTTTTGGCCTAAAAAAATCGTAAGGGGTAAACCTTACGATGTTTTCAATTAAAAATTGAAATCTAAAATTTTTCAATTAATTTTTTTAAATAGGGAAGGTTATAGCCCAGGCTATATCCTTACGTTATTCCACGTTAAAAATGCATTTCTACAACCTACATTTTTCGGCCAAAAAAAATCGTAAGGGGTTAACCTTACGATGTTTTCAATTAAAAATTGAAATCTAAATCTTTCAATTAATTCTTTTAAATAGGGAAGCTTATAGCCGGGGCTATCGCCTTACGATACTCCACGTTAAAAATGCATTTCTACAACCTTCATTTTTTGGCCAAAAGAAATCGTAAGGGGTTAACTTTACGATGTTTAAGATTAGAAATTGAAATTTAAAATATTGCAACTTAATCTTTTAAATAGGGAAGGTTATAGCCCAGGCTATATCCTTAGGTTATTCCACGTTAAAAATGCATTTCTACAACCTTCATTTTTTAGCCAAAAAACATCGTAAGGGGTTAACCTTACGATGTTTTCAATTAAAAATTGAAATCTAAAATTTTTCAATTAATTCTTTTAAATAGGGAAGGTTATAGCCCATGCTATATCCTTACGTTATTCCACGTTAAAAATGCATTTCTACAACCTTCCTTCTTTGGCCTAAAAAAATCGTAAGGGGTTAACCTTACGATGTTTTCAATTAAAAATTGAAATCTAAAATTTTTCAATTAATTCTTTTAAATAGGAAAGGTTATAGCCCATGCTATATCCTTACGTTATTCCACGTTAAAAATGCATTTCTACAACCTTCCTTTTTTGCCCTAAAAAAATCGTAAGGGGTTAACCTTACGATGTTTTCAATTAAAAATTGAAATCTAAAATTTTTCAATTAATTCTTTTAAATAGGGAAGGTTATAGCCCATGCTATATCCTTACGTTATTCCACGTCAAAAATGCATTTCTACAACCTTCTTTTTTTGGCCTAAAAAAATCGTACGGGGTTAACCTTACGATGTTTTCAATTAAAAATTGAAATCTAAAATTTTTCAATTAATTCTTTTAAATAGGGAAGCTTATAGCCGGGGCTATCGCCTTACGATATTCCACGTTAAAAATGCATTTCTACAACCTTCATTTTTTGGCCAAAAGAAATCGTAAGGGGTTAACTTTACGATGTTTAAAATTAGAAATTGAAATTTAAAATATTGCAACTTAATCTTTTAAATAGGGAAGGTTATAGCCCAGGCTATATCCTTAGGTTATTCCACGTTAAAAATGCATTTCTACAACCTTCATTTTTTAGCCAAAAAACATCGTAAGGGGTTAACCTTACGATGTTTTCAATTAAAAATTGAAATCTAAAATTTTTCAATTAATTCTTTTAAATAGGGAAGGTTATAGCCCATGCTATATCCTTACGTTATTCCACGTTAAAAATGCATTTCTACAACCTTCCTTTTTTGGCCTAAAAAAATCGTAAGGGGTTAACCTTACGATGTTTTCAATTAAAAATTGAAATCTAAAATTTTTCAATTAATTCTTTTAAATAGGAAAGGTTATAGCCCATGCTATATCCTTACGTTATTCCACGTTAAAAATGCATTTCTACAACCTTCCTTTTTTGCCCTAAAAAAATCGTAAGGGGTTAACCTTACGATGTTTTCAATTAAAAATTGAAATCTAAAATTTTTCAATTAATTCTTTTAAATAGGGAAGGTTATAGCCCATGCTATATCCTTACGTTATTCCACGTCAAAAATGCATTTCTACAACCTTCTTTTTTTGGCCTAAAAAAATCGTACGGGGTTAACCTTACGATGTTTTCAATTAAAAATTGAAATCTAAAATTTTTCAATTAATTCTTTTAAATAGGGAAGCTTATAGCCGGGGCTATCGCCTTACGATATTCCACGTTAAAAATGCATTTCTACAACCTTCATTTTTTGGCCAAAAGAAATCGTAAGGGGTTAACTTTACGATGTTTAAAATTAGAAATTGAAATTTATAATATTGCAACTTAATCTTTTAAATAGGGAAGGTTATAGCCCAGGCTATATCCTTAGGTTATTCCACGTTAAAAATGCATTTCTACAACCTTCATTTTTTGGCCAAAAAACATTGTAAGGGGTTAACCTTACGATGTTTTCAATTAAAAATTGAAATCTAAAATTTTTCAATTAATTCTTTTAAATAGGGAAGCTTATAGCCGGGGCTATCGCCTTACGATATTCCACGTTAAAAATGCATTTCTACAACCTTCATTTTTTGGCCAAAAGAAATCGTAAGGGGTTAACTTTACGATGTTTAAAATTAGAAATTGAAATTTAAAATATTGCAACTTAATCTTTTAAATAGGGAAGGTTATAGCCCAGGCTATATCCTTAGGTTATTCCACGTTAAAAATGCATTTCTACAACCTTCATTTTTTGGCCAAAAAACATCGTAAGGGGTTAACCTTACGATGTTTTCAATTAAAAATTGAAATCTAAAATTTTTCAATTAATTCTTTTAAATAGGGAAGGTTATAGCCCATGCTATATCCTTACGTTATTCCACGTTAAAAATGCATTTCTACAACCTTCCTTTTTTGGCCTAAAAAAATCGTAAGGGGTAAACCTTACGATGTTTTCAATTAAAAATTGAAATCTAAAATTTTTCAATTAATTTTTTTAAATAGGGAAGGTTATAGCCCAGGCTATATCCTTACGTTATTCCACGTTAAAAATGCATTTCTACAACCTACATTTTTCGGCCAAAAAAAATCGTAAGGGGTTAACCCTACGATGGTTTCAATTAAAAATTGAAATCTAAATCTTTCAATTAATTCTTTTAAATAGGGAAGCTTATAGCCGGGGCTATCGCCTTACGATACTCCACGTTAAAAATGCATTTCTACAACCTTCATTTTTTGGCCAAAAGAAATCGTAAGGGGTTAACTTTACGATGTTTAAAATTAGAAATTGAAATTTAAAATATTGCAACTTAATCTTTTAAATAGGGAAGGTTATAGCCCAGGCTATATCCTTAGGTTATTCCACGTTAAAAATGCATTTCTACAACCTTCATTTTTTGGCCAAAAAACATCGTAAGGGGTTAACCTTACGATGTTTTCAATTAAAAATTGAAATCTAAAATTTTTCAATTAATTTTTTTAAATAGGAAAGGTTATAGCCCATGCTATATCCTTACGTTATTCCACGTTAAAAATGCATTTCTACAACCTTCCTTTTTTGCCCTAAAAAAATCGTAAGGGGTTAACCTTGCGATGTTTTCAATTAAAAATTGAAATCTAAAATTTTTCAATTAATTCTTTTAAATAGGAAAGGTTATAGCTCATGCTATATCCTTACGTTATTCCACGTTAAAAATGCATTTCTACAACCTTCCTTTTTTGCCCTAAAAAAATCGTAAGGGGTTAACCTTACGATGTTTTCAATTAAAAATTGAAATCTAAAATTTTTCAATTAATTCTTTTAAATAGGGAAGGTTATAGCCCATGCTGTATCCTTACGTTATTCCACGTCAAAAATGCATTTCTACAACCTTCTTTTTTGGCCTAAAAAAATCGTACGGGGTTAACCTTACGATGTTTTCAATTAAAAATTGAAATCTAAAATTTTTCAATTAATTCTTTTAAATAGGGAAGCTTATAGCCGGGGCTATCGCCTTACGATATTCCACGTTAAAAATGCATTTCTACAACCTTCATTTTTTGGCCAAAAGAAATCGTAAGGGGTTAACTTTACGATGTTTAAAATTAGAAATTGAAATTTAAAATATTGCAACTTAATCTTTTAAATAGGGACGGTTATAGCCCAGGCTATATCCTTAGGTTATTCCACGTTAAAAATGCATTTCTACAACCTTCATTTTTTGGCCAAAAAACATCGTAAGGGGTTAACCTTACGATGTTTTCAATTAAAAATTGAAATCTAAAATTTTTCAATTAATTCTTTTAAATAGGGAAGCTTATAGCCGGGGCTATCGCCTTACGATATTCCACGTGAAAAATGCATTTCTACAACCTTCATTTTTTGGCCAAAAAACATCGTAAGGGGTGAACCTTACGATGTTTTCAATTAAAAATTGAAATCTAAAATTTTTCAATTAATTCTTTTAAATAGGGAAGCTTATAGCCGGGGCTATCGCCTTACGTTATTCCACGTTAAAAATGCATTTCTACAACCTTCCTTTTTTGGCCTAAAAAAATCGTAAGGGGTAAACCTTACGATGTTTTCAATTAAAAATTGAAATCTAAAATTTTTCAATTAATTCTTTTAAATAGGGAAGCTTATAGCCGGGGCTATCGCCTTACGATATTCCACGTGAAAAATGCATTTCTACAACCTACATTTTTCGGCCAAAAAAAATCGTAAGGGGTTAACCCTACGATGGTTTCAATTAAAAATTGAAATCTAAATCTTTCAATTAATTCTTTTAAATAGGGAAGCTTATAGCCGGGGCTATCGCCTTACGATACTCCACGTTAAAAATGCATTTCTACAACCTTCATTTTTTGGCCAAAAAACATCGTAAGGGGTTAACCTTACGATGTTTTCAATTAAAAATTGAAATCTAAAATTTTTCAATTAATTCTTTTAAATAGGGAAGGTTATAGCCCATGCTATATCCTTACGTTATTCCACGTTAAAAATGCATTTCTACAACCTTCCTTTTTTGGCCTAAAAAAATCGTAAGGGGTTAACCTTACGATGTTTTCAATTAAAAATTGAAATCTAAAATTTTTCAATTAATTCTTTTAAATAGGAAAGGTTATAGCCCATGCTATATCCTTACGTTATTCCACGTTAAAAATGCATTTCTACAACCTTCCTTTTTTGCCCTAAAAAAATCGTAAGGGGTTAACCTTACGATGTTTTCAATTAAAAATTGAAATCTAAAATTTTTCAATTAATTCTTTTAAATAGGGAAGCTTATAGCCGGGGCTATCGCCTTACGTTATTCCACGTTAAAAATGCATTTCTACAACCTTCCTTTTTTGGCCTAAAAAAATCGTAAGGGGTAAACCTTACGATGTTTTCAATTAAAAATTGAAATCTAAAATTTTTCAATTAATTTTTTTAAATAGGGAAGGTTATAGCCCAGGCTATATCCTTACGTTATTCCACGTTAAAAATGCATTTCTACAACCTACATTTTTCGGCCAAAAAAAATCGTAAGGGGTTAACCTTACGATGTTTTCAATTAAAAATTGAAATCTAAATCTTTCAATTAATTCTTTTAAATAGGGAAGCTTATAGCCGGGGCTATCGCCTTACGATACTCCACGTTAAAAATGCATTTCTACAACCTTCATTTTTTGGCCAAAAGAAATCGTAAGGGGTTAACTTTACGATGTTTAAAATTAGAAATTGAAATTTAAAATATTGCAACTTAATCTTTTAAATAGGGAAGGTTATAGCCCAGGCTATATCCTTAGGTTATTCCACGTTAAAAATGCATTTCTACAACCTTCATTTTTTAGCCAAAAAACATCGTAAGGGGTTAACCTTACGATGTTTTCAATTAAAAATTGAAATCTAAAATTTTTCAATTAATTCTTTTAAATAGGGAAGGTTATAGCCCATGCTATATCCTTACGTTATTCCACGTTAAAAATGCATTTCTACAACCTTCCTTCTTTGGCCTAAAAAAATCGTAAGGGGTTAACCTTACGATGTTTTCAATTAAAAATTGAAATCTAAAATTTTTCAATTAATTCTTTTAAATAGGAAAGGTTATAGCCCATGCTATATCCTTACGTTATTCCACGTTAAAAATGCATTTCTACAACCTTCCTTTTTTGCCCTAAAAAAATCGTAAGGGGTTAACCTTACGATGTTTTCAATTAAAAATTGAAATCTAAAATTTTTCAATTAATTCTTTTAAATAGGGAAGGTTATAGCCCATGCTATATCCTTACGTTATTCCACGTCAAAAATGCATTTCTACAACCTTCTTTTTTTGGCCTAAAAAAATCGTACGGGGTTAACCTTACGATGTTTTCAATTAAAAATTGAAATCTAAAATTTTTCAATTAATTCTTTTAAATAGGGAAGCTTATAGCCGGGGCTATCGCCTTACGATATTCCACGTTAAAAATGCATTTCTACAACCTTCATTTTTTGGCCAAAAGAAATCGTAACGGGTTAACTTTACGATGTTTAAAATTAGAAATTGAAATTTATAATATTGCAACTTAATCTTTTAAATAGGGAAGGTTATAGCCCAGGCTATATCCTTAGGTTATTCCACGTTAAAAATGCATTTCTACAACCTTCATTTTTTGGCCAAAAAACATTGTAAGGGGTTAACCTTACGATGTTTTCAATTAAAAATTGAAATCTAAAATTTTTCAATTAATTCTTTTAAATAGGGAAGCTTATAGCCGGGGCTATCGCCTTACGATATTCCACGTTAAAAATGCATTTCTACAACCTTCATTTTTTGGCCAAAAGAAATCGTAAGGGGTTAACTTTACGATGTTTAAAATTAGAAATTGAAATTTAAAATATTGCAACTTAATCTTTTAAATAGGGAAGGTTATAGCCCAGGCTATATCCTTAGGTTATTCCACGTTAAAAATGCATTTCTACAACCTTCATTTTTTAGCCAAAAAACATCGTAAGGGGTTAACCTTACGATGTTTTCAATTAAAAATTGAAATCTAAAATTTTTCAATTAATTCTTTTAAATAGGGAAGGTTATAGCCCATGCTATATCCTTACGTTATTCCACGTTAAAAATGCATTTCTACAACCTTCCTTTTTTGGCCTAAAAAAATCGTAAGGGGTTAACCTTACGATGTTTTCAATTAAAAATTGAAATCTAAAATTTTTCAATTAATTCTTTTAAATAGGAAAGGTTATAGCCCATGCTATATCCTTACGTTATTCCACGTTAAAAATGCATTTCTACAACCTTCCTTTTTTGCCCTAAAAAAATCGTAAGGGGTTAACCTTACGATGTTTTCAATTAAAAATTGAAATCTAAAATTTTTCAATTAATTCTTTTAAATAGGGAAGGTTATAGCCCATGCTATATCCTTACGTTATTCCACGTCAAAAATGCATTTCTACAACCTTCTTTTTTTGGCCTAAAAAAATCGTACGGGGTTAACCTTACGATGTTTTCAATTAAAAATTGAAATCTAAAATTTTTCAATTAATTCTTTTAAATAGGGAAGCTTATAGCCGGGGCTATCGCCTTACGATATTCCACGTTAAAAATGCATTTCTACAACCTTCATTTTTTGGCCAAAAGAAATCGTAAGGGGTTAACTTTACGATGTTTAAAATTAGAAATTGAAATTTATAATATTGCAACTTAATCTTTTAAATAGGGAAGGTTATAGCCCAGGCTATATCCTTAGGTTATTCCACGTTAAAAATGCATTTCTACAACCTTCATTTTTTGGCCAAAAAACATTGTAAGGGGTTAACCTTACGATGTTTTCAATTAAAAATTGAAATCTAAAATTTTTCAATTAATTCTTTTAAATAGGGAAGCTTATAGCCGGGGCTATCGCCTTACGATATTCCACGTTAAAAATGCATTTCTACAACCTTCATTTTTTGGCCAAAAGAAATCGTAAGGGGTTAACTTTACGATGTTTAAAATTAGAAATTGAAATTTAAAATATTGCAACTTAATCTTTTAAATAGGGAAGGTTATAGCCCAGGCTATATCCTTAGGTTATTCCACGTTAAAAATGCATTTCTACAACCTTCATTTTTTGGCCAAAAAACATCGTAAGGGGTTAACCTTACGATGTTTTCAATTAAAAATTGAAATCTAAAATTTTTCAATTAATTCTTTTAAATAGGGAAGGTTATAGCCCATGCTATATCCTTACGTTATTCCACGTTAAAAATGCATTTCTACAACCTTCCTTTTTTGGCCTAAAAAAATCGTAAGGGGTTAACCTTACGATGTTTTCAATTAAAAATTGAAATCTAAAATTTTTCAATTAATTCTTTTAAATAGGAAAGGTTATAGCCCATGCTATATCCTTACGTTATTCCACGTTAAAAATGCATTTCTACAACCTTCCTTTTTTGCCCTAAAAAAATCGTAAGGGGTTAACTTTACGATGTTTAAAATTAGAAATTGAAATTTAAAATTTTGCAATTTAATCTTTTAAATAGGGAAGGTTATAGCCCAGGCTATATCCTTACGTTATCCCACGTCAAAAATGCATTTCTACAACCTTCTTTTTTTGGCCTAAAAAAATCGTACGGGGTTAACCTTACGATGTTTTCAATTAAAAATTGAAATCTAAAATTTTTCAATTAATTCTTTTAAATAGGGAAGCTTATAGCCGGGGCTATCGCCTTACGATATTCCACGTTAAAAATGCATTTCTACAACCTTCATTTTTTGGCCAAAAGAAATCGTAAGGGGTTAACTTTACGATGTTTAAAATTAGAAATTGAAATTTAAAATTTTGCAATTTAATCTTTTAAATAGGGAAGGTTATAGCCCAGGCTATATCCTTAGGTTATTCCACGTTAAAAATGCATTTCTACAACCTTCATTTTTTGGCCAAAAAACATCGTAAGGGGTTAACCTTACGATGTTTTCAATTAAAAATTGAAATCTAAAATTTTTCAATTAATTCTTTTAAATAGGGAAGCTTATAGCCGGGGCTATCGCCTTACGATATTCCACGTGAAAAATGCATTTCTACAACCTTCATTTTTTGGCCAAAAAACATCGTAAGGGGTGAACCTTACGATGTTTTCAATTAAAAATTGAAATCTAAAATTTTTCAATTAATTCTTTTAAATAGGGAAGGTTATAGCCCATGCTATATCCTTACGTTATCCCACGTCAAAAATGCATTTCTACAACCTTCTTTTTTTGGCCTAAAAAAATCGTACGGGGTTAACCTTACGATGTTTTCAATTAAAAATTGAAATCTAAAATTTTTCAATTAATTCTTTTAAATAGGGAAGCTTATAGCCGGGGCTATCGCCTTACGATATTCCACGTTAAAAATGCATTTCTACAACCTTCATTTTTTGGCCAAAAGAAATCGTAAGGGGTTAACTTTACGATGTTTAAAATTAGAAATTGAAATTTAAAATTTTGCAATTTAATCTTTTAAATCGGGAAGGTTATAGCCCAGGCTATATCCTTAGGTTATTCCACGTTAAAAATGCATTTCTACAACCTTCATTTTTTGGCCAAAAAACATCGTAAGGGGTTAACCTTACGATGTTTTCAATTAAAAATTGAAATCTAAAATTTTTCAATTAATTCTTTTAAATAGGGAAGCTTATAGCCGGGGCTATCGCCTTACGATATTCCACGTGAAAAATGCATTTCTACAACCTTCATTTTTTGGCCAAAAAACATCGTAAGGGGTGAACCTTACGATGTTTTCAATTAAAAATTGAAATCTAAAATTTTTCAATTAATTCTTTTAAATAGGAAAGGTTATAACCCATGCTATATCCTTACGTTATTCCACGTTAAAAATGCATTTCTACAACCTTCCTTTTTTGGCCTAAAAAAATCGTAAGGGGTAAACCTTACGATGTTTTCAATTAAAAATTGAAATCTAAAATTTTTCAATTAATTTTTTTAAATAGGGAAGGTTATAGCCCAGGCTATATCCTTACGTTATTCCACGTTAAAAATGCATTTCTACAACCTACATTTTTCGGCCAAAAAAAATCGTAAGGGGTTAACCCTACGATGGTTTCAATTAAAAATTGAAATCTAAATCTTTCAATTAATTCTTTTAAATAGGGAAGCTTATAGCCGGGGCTATCGCCTTACGATACTCCACGTTAAAAATGCATTTCTACAACCTTCATTTTTTGGCCAAAAGAAATCGTAAGGGGTTAACTTTACGATGTTTAAAATTAGAAATTGAAATTTAAAATATTGCAACTTAATCTTTTAAATAGGGAAGGTTATAGCCCAGGCTATATCCTTAGGTTATTCCACGTTAAAAATGCATTTCTACAACCTTCATTTTTTGGCCAAAAAACATCGTAAGGGGTTAACCTTACGATGTTTTCAATTAAAAATTGAAATCTAAAATTTTTCAATTAATTCTTTTAAATAGGGAAGGTTATAGCCCATGCTATATCCTTACGTTATTCCACGTTAAAAATGCATTTCTACAACCTTCCTTTTTTGGCCTAAAAAAATCGTAAGGGGTTAACCTTACGATGTTTTCAATTAAAAATTGAAATCTAAAATTTTTCAATTAATTCTTTTAAATAGGAAAGGTTATAGCCCATGCTATATCCTTACGTTATTCCACGTTAAAAATGCATTTCTACAACCTTCCTTTTTTGCCCTAAAAAAATCGTAAGGGGTTAACTTTACGATGTTTAAAATTAGAAATTGAAATTTAAAATTTTGCAATTTAATCTTTTAAATAGGGAAGGTTATAGCCCAGGCTATATCCTTACGTTATCCCACGTCAAAAATGCATTTCTACAACCTTCTTTTTTTGGCCTAAAAAAATCGTACGGGGTTAACCTTACGATGTTTTCAATTAAAAATTGAAATCTAAAATTTTTCAATTAATTCTTTTAAATAGGGAAGCTTATAGCCGGGGCTATCGCCTTACGATATTCCACGTTAAAAATGCATTTCTACAACCTTCATTTTTTGGCCAAAAGAAATCGTAAGGGGTTAACTTTACGATGTTTAAAATTAGAAATTGAAATTTAAAATTTTGCAATTTAATCTTTTAAATAGGGAAGGTTATAGCCCAGGCTATATCCTTAGGTTATTCCACGTTAAAAATGCATTTCTACAACCTTCATTTTTTGGCCAAAAAACATCGTAAGGGGTTAACCTTACGATGTTTTCAATTAAAAATTGAAATCTAAAATTTTTCAATTAATTCTTTTAAATAGGGAAGCTTATAGCCGGGGCTATCGCCTTACGATATTCCACGTGAAAAATGCATTTCTACAACCTTCATTTTTTGGCCAAAAAACATCGTAAGGGGTGAACCTTACGATGTTTTCAATTAAAAATTGAAATCTAAAATTTTTCAATTAATTCTTTTAAATAGGGAAGGTTATAGCCCATGCTATATCCTTACGTTATCCCACGTCAAAAATGCATTTCTACAACCTTCTTTTTTTGGCCTAAAAAAATCGTACGGGGTTAACCTTACGATGTTTTCAATTAAAAATTGAAATCTAAAATTTTTCAATTAATTCTTTTAAATAGGGAAGCTTATAGCCGGGGCTATCGCCTTACGATATTCCACGTTAAAAATGCATTTCTACAACCTTCATTTTTTGGCCAAAAGAAATCGTAAGGGGTTAACTTTACGATGTTTAAAATTAGAAATTGAAATTTAAAATTTTGCAATTTAATCTTTTAAATCGGGAAGGTTATAGCCCAGGCTATATCCTTAGGTTATTCCACGTTAAAAATGCATTTCTACAACCTTCATTTTTTGGCCAAAAAACATCGTAAGGGGTTAACCTTACGATGTTTTCAATTAAAAATTGAAATCTAAAATTTTTCAATTAATTCTTTTAAATAGGGAAGCTTATAGCCGGGGCTATCGCCTTACGATATTCCACGTGAAAAATGCATTTCTACAACCTTCATTTTTTGGCCAAAAAACATCGTAAGGGGTGAACCTTACGATGTTTTCAAATAAAAATTGAAATCTAAAATTTTTCAATTAATTCTTTTAAATAGGAAAGGTTATAACCCATGCTATATCCTTACGTTATTCCACGTTAAAAATGCATTTCTACAACCTTCCTTTTTTGGCCTAAAAAAATCGTAAGGGGTAAACCTTACGATGTTTTCAATTAAAAATTGAAATCTAAAATTTTTCAATTAATTTTTTTAAATAGGGAAGGTTATAGCCCAGGCTATATCCTTACGTTATTCCACGTTAAAAATGCATTTCTACAACCTACATTTTTCGGCCAAAAAAAATCGTAAGGGGTTAACCCTACGATGGTTTCAATTAAAAATTGAAATCTAAATCTTTCAATTAATTCTTTTAAATAGGGAAGCTTATAGCCGGGGCTATCGCCTTACGATACTCCACGTTAAAAATGCATTTCTACAACCTTCATTTTTTGGCCAAAAGAAATCGTAAGGGGTTAACTTTACGATGTTTAAAATTAGAAATTGAAATTCAAAATATTGCAACTTAATCTTTTAAATAGGGAAGGTTATAGCCCAGGCTATATCCTTAGGTTATTCCACGTTAAAAATGCATTTCTACAACCTTCATTTTTTGGCCAAAAAACATCGTAAGGGGTTAACCTTACGATGTTTTCAATTAAAAATTGAAATCTAAAATTTTTCAATTAATTCTTTTAAATAGGAAAGGTTATAGCCCATGCTATATCCTTACGTTATTCCACGTTAAAAATGCATTTCTACAACCTTCCTTTTTTGCCCTAAAAAAATCGTAAGGGGTTAACCTTACGATGTTTTCAATTAAAAATTGAAATCTAAAATTTTTCAATTAATTCTTTTAAATAGGAAAGGTTATAGCCCATGCTATATCCTTACGTTATTCCACGTTAAAAATGCATTTCTACAACCTTCCTTTTTTGCCCTAAAAAAATCGTAAGGGGTTAACCTTACGATGTTTTCAATTAAAAATTGAAATCTAAAATTTTTCAATTAATTCTTTTAAATAGGAAAGGTTATAGCCCATGCTATATCCTTACGTTATTCCACGTTAAAAATGCATTTCTACAACCTTCCTTTTTGCCCTAAAAAAATCGTAAGGGGTTAACCTTACGATGTTTTCAATTAAAAATTGAAATCTAAAATTTTTCAATTAATTCTTTTAAATAGGAAAGGTTATAGCCCATGCTATATCCTTACGTTATTCCACGTTAAAAATGCATTTCTACAACCTTCCTTTTTGCCCTAAAAAAATCGTAAGGGGTTAACCTTACGATGTTTTCAATTAAAAATTGAAATCTAAAATTTTTCAATTAATTCTTTTAAATAGGAAAGGTTATAGCCCATGCTATATCCTTACGTTATTCCACGTTAAAAATGCATTTCTACAACCTTCCTTTTTTGCCCTAAAAAAATCGTAAGGGGTTAACCTTACGATGTTTTCAATTAAAAATTGAAATCTAAAATTTTTCAATTAATTCTTTTAAATAGGAAAGGTTATAGCCCATGCTATATCCTTACGTTATTCCACGTTAAAAATGCATTTCTACAACCTTCCTTTTTTGCCCTTAAAAAATCGTAAGGGGTTAACCTTACGATGTTTTCAATTAAAAATTGAAATCTAAAATTTTTCGATTAATTCTTTTAAATAGGGAAGGTTATAGCCCATGCTATATCCTTACGTTATTCCACGTCAAAAATGCATTTCTACAACCTTCTTTTTTTGGCCTAAAAAAATCGTACGGGGTTAACCTTACGATGTTTTCAATTAAAAATTGAAATCTAAAATTTTTCAATTAATTCTTTTAAATAGGGAAGCTTATAGCCGGGGCTATCGCCTTACGATATTCCACGTTAAAAATGCATTTCTACAACCTTCATTTTTTGGCCAAAAGAAATCGTAAGGGGTTAACTTTACGATGTTTAAAATTAGAAATTGAAATTTATAATATTGCAACTTAATCTTTTAAATAGGGAAGGTTATAGCCCAGGCTATATCCTTAGGTTATTCCACGTTAAAAATGCATTTCTACAACCTTCATTTTTTGGCCAAAAAACATTGTAAGGGGTTAACCTTACGATGTCTTCAATTACAAATTGAAATCTAAAATTTTTCAATTAATTCTTTTAAATAGGGAAGCTTATAGCCGGGGCTATCGCCTTACGATATTCCACGTTAAAAATGCATTTCTACAACCTTCATTTTTTGGCCAAAAGAAATCGTAAGGGGTTAACTTTACGATGTTTAAAATTAGAAATTGAAATTTAAAATATTGCAACTTAATCTTTTAAATAGGGAAGGTTATAGCCCAGGCTATATCCTTAGGTTATTCCACGTTAAAAATGCATTTCTACAACCTTCATTTTTTGGCCAAAAAACATCGTAAGGGGTTAACCTTACGATGTTTTCAATTAAAAATTGAAATCTAAAATTTTTCAATTAATTTTTTTAAATAGGAAAGGTTATAGCCCATGCTATATCCTTACGTTATTCCACGTCAAAAATGCATTTCTACAACCTTCTTTTTTTGGCCTAAAAAAATCGTACGGGGTTAACCTTACGATGTTTTCAATTAAAAATTGAAATCTAAAATTTTTCAATTAATTCTTTTAAATAGGGAAGCTTATAGCCGGGGCTATCGCCTTACGATATTCCACGTGAAAAATGCATTTCTACAACCTTCCTTTTTTGGCTTAAAAAAATCGTAAGGGGTAAACCTTACGATGTTTTCAATTAAAAATTGAAATCTAAAATTTTTCAATTAATTTTTTTAAATAGGGAAGGTTATAGCCCAGGCTATATCCTTACGTTATTCCACGTTAAAAATGCATTTCTACAACCTACATTTTTCGGCCAAAAAAAATCGTAAGGGGTTAACTTTACGATGTTTAAAATTAGAAATTGAAATTTAAAATATTGCAACTTAATCTTTTAAATAGGGAAGGTTATAGCCCATGCTATATCCTTACGTTATTCCACGTTAAAAATGCATTTCTACAACCTTCCTTTTTTGCCCTAAAAAAATCGTAAGGGGTTAACCTTACGATGTTTTCAATTAAAAATTGAAATCTAAAATTTTTCAATTAATTCTTTTAAATAGGAAAGGTTATAGCCCATGCTATATCCTTACGTTATTCCACGTTAAAAATGCATTTCTACAACCTTCCTTTTTTGCCCTTAAAAAATCGTAAGGGGTTAACCTTACGATGTTTTCAATTAAAAATTGAAATCTAAAATTTTTCAATTAATTCTTTTAAATAGGGAAGGTTATAGCCCATGCTATATCCTTACGTTATTCCACGTCAAAAATGCATTTCTACAACCTTCTTTTTTTGGCCTAAAGAAATCGTACGGGGTTAACCTTACGATGTTTTCAATTAAAAATTGAAATCTAAAATTTTTCAATTAATTCTTTTAAATAGGGAAGCTTATAGCCGGGGCTATCGCCTTACGATATTCCACGTTAAAAATGCATTTCTACAACCTTCATTTTTTGTCCAAAAGAAATCGTAAGGGGTTAACTTTACGATGTTTAAAATTAGAAATTGAAATTTAAAATATTGCAACTTAATCTTTTAAATAGGGAAGGTTATAGCCCAGGCTATATCCTTAGGTTATTCCACGTTAAAAATGCATTTCTACAACCTTCATTTTTTGGCCAAAAAACATCGTAAGGGGTTAACCTTACGATGTTTTCAATTAAAAATTGAAATCTAAAATTTTTCAATTAATTCTTTTAAATAGGGAAGCTTATAGCCGGGGCTATCGCCTTACGATATTCCACGTGAAAAATGCATTTCTACAACCTTCCTTTTTTGGCTTAAAAAAATCGTAAGGGGTAAACCTTACGATGTTTTCAATTAAAAATTGAAATCTAAAATTTTTCAATTAATTTTTTTAAATAGGGAAGGTTATAGCCCAGGCTATATCCTTACGTTATTCCACGTTAAAAATGCATTTCTACAACCTACATTTTTCGGCCAAAAAAAATCGTAAGGGGTTAACCCTACGATGGTTTCAATTAAAAATTGAAATCTAAATCTTTCAATTAATTCTTTTAAATAGGGAAGCTTATAGCCGGGGCTATCGCCTTACGATACTCCACGTTAAAAATGCATTTCTACAACCTTCATTTTTTGGCCAAAAGAAATCGTAAGGGGTTAACTTTACGATGTTTAAAATTAGAAATTGAAATTTAAAATATTGCAACTTAATCTTTTAAATAGGGAAGGTTATAGCCCAGGCTATATCCTTAGGTTATTCCACGTTAAAAATGCATTTCTACAACCTTCATTTTTTGGCCAAAAAACATCGTAAGGGGTTAACCTTACGATGTTTTCAATTAAAAATTGAAATCTAAAATTTTTCAATTAATTCTTTTAAATAGGGAAGGTTATAGCCCATGCTATATCCTTACGTTATTCCACGTTAAAAATGCATTTCTACAACCTTCCTTTTTTGGCCTAAAAAAATCGTAAGGGGTTAACCTTACGATGTTTTCAATTAAAAATTGAAATCTAAAATTTTTCAATTAATTCTTTTAAATAGGAAAGGTTATAGCCCATGCTATATCCTTACGTTATTCCACGTTAAAAATGCATTTCTACAACCTTCCTTTTTTGCCCTAAAAAAATCGTAAGGGGTTAACTTTACGATGTTTAAAATTAGAAATTGAAATTTAAAATTTTGCAATTTAATCTTTTAAATAGGGAAGGTTATAGCCCAGGCTATATCCTTACGTTATCCCACGTCAAAAATGCATTTCTACAACCTTCTTTTTTTGGCCTAAAAAAATCGTACGGGGTTAACCTTACGATGTTTTCAATTAAAAATTGAAATCTAAAATTTTTCAATTAATTCTTTTAAATAGGGAAGCTTATAGCCGGGGCTATCGCCTTACGATATTCCACGTTAAAAATGCATTTCTACAACCTTCATTTTTTGGCCAAAAGAAATCGTAAGGGGTTAACTTTACGATGTTTAAAATTAGAAATTGAAATTTAAAATTTTGCAATTTAATCTTTTAAATAGGGAAGGTTATAGCCCAGGCTATATCCTTAGGTTATTCCACGTTAAAAATGCATTTCTACAACCTTCATTTTTTGGCCAAAAAACATCGTAAGGGGTTAACCTTACGATGTTTTCAATTAAAAATTGAAATCTAAAATTTTTCAATTAATTCTTTTAAATAGGGAAGCTTATAGCCGGGGCTATCGCCTTACGATATTCCACGTGAAAAATGCATTTCTACAACCTTCATTTTTTGGCCAAAAAACATCGTAAGGGGTGAACCTTACGATGTTTTCAATTAAAAATTGAAATCTAAAATTTTTCAATTAATTCTTTTAAATAGGGAAGGTTATAGCCCATGCTATATCCTTACGTTATCCCACGTCAAAAATGCATTTCTACAACCTTCTTTTTTTGGCCTAAAAAAATCGTACGGGGTTAACCTTACGATGTTTTCAATTAAAAATTGAAATCTAAAATTTTTCAATTAATTCTTTTAAATAGGGAAGCTTATAGCCGGGGCTATCGCCTTACGATATTCCACGTTAAAAATGCATTTCTACAACCTTCATTTTTTGGCCAAAAGAAATCGTAAGGGGTTAACTTTACGATGTTTAAAATTAGAAATTGAAATTTAAAATTTTGCAATTTAATCTTTTAAATCGGGAAGGTTATAGCCCAGGCTATATCCTTAGGTTATTCCACGTTAAAAATGCATTTCTACAACCTTCATTTTTTGGCCAAAAAACATCGTAAGGGGTTAACCTTACGATGTTTTCAATTAAAAATTGAAATCTAAAATTTTTCAATTAATTCTTTTAAATAGGGAAGCTTATAGCCGGGGCTATCGCCTTACGATATTCCACGTGAAAAATGCATTTCTACAACCTTCATTTTTTGGCCAAAAAACATCGTAAGGGGTGAACCTTACGATGTTTTCAATTAAAAATTGAAATCTAAAATTTTTCAATTAATTCTTTTAAATAGGAAAGGTTATAACCCATGCTATATCCTTACGTTATTCCACGTTAAAAATGCATTTCTACAACCTTCCTTTTTTGGCCTAAAAAAATCGTAAGGGGTAAACCTTACGATGTTTTCAATTAAAAATTGAAATCTAAAATTTTTCAATTAATTTTTTTAAATAGGAAAGGTTATAGCCCATGCTATATCCTTACGTTATTCCACGTTAAAAATGCATTTCTACAACCTTCCTTTTTGCCCTAAAAAAATCGTAAGGGGTTAACCTTACGATGTTTTCAATTAAAAATTGAAATCTAAAATTTTTCAATTAATTCTTTTAAATAGGAAAGGTTATAGCCCATGCTATATCCTTACGTTATTCCACGTTAAAAATGCATTTCTACAACCTTCCTTTTTTGCCCTAAAAAAATCGTAAGGGGTTAACCTTACGATGTTTTCAATTAAAAATTGAAATCTAAAATTTTTCAATTAATTTTTTTAAATAGGAAAGGTTATAGCCCATGCTATATCCTTACGTTATTCCACGTTAAAAATGCATTTCTACAACCTTCCTTTTTTGCCCTAAAAAAATCGTAAGGGGTTAACCTTACGATGTTTTCAATTAAAAATTGAAATCTAAAATTTTTCAATTAATTCTTTTAAATAGGAAAGGTTATAGCCCATGCTATATCCTTACGTTATTCCACGTTAAAAATGCATTTCTACAACCTTCCTTTTTTGCCCTAAAAAAATCGTAAGGGGTTAACCTTACGATGTTTTCAATTAAAAATTGAAATCTAAAATTTTTCAATTAATTCTTTTAAATAGGAAAGGTTATAGCCCATGCTATATCCTTACGTTATTCCACGTCAAAAATGCATTTCTACAACCTTCTTTTTTTGGCCTAAAAAAATCGTACGGGGTTAACCTTACGATGTTTTCAATTAAAAATTGAAATCTAAAATTTTTCAATTAATTCTTTTAAATAGGGAAGGTTATAGCCCATGCTATATTTTTACGTTATTCCACGTTAAAAATGCATTTCTACAACCTTCCTTTTTTGGCCTAAAAAAATCGTAAGGGGTTAACCTTACGATGTTTTCAATTAAAAATTGAAATCTAAAATTTTTCAATTAATTCTTTTAAATAGGAAAGGTTATAGCCCATGCTATATCCTTACGTTATTCCACGTTAAAAATGCATTTCTACAACCTTCCTTTTTTGCCCTAAAAAAATCGTAAGGGGTTAACCTTACGATGTTTTCAATTAAAAATTGAAATCTAAAATTTTTCAATTAATTCTTTTAAATAGGGAAGGTTATAGCCCATGCTATATCCTTACGTTAACCCACGTCAAAAATGCATTTCTACAACCTTCTTTTTTTGGCCTAAAAAAATCGTACGGGGTTAACCTTACGATGTTTTCAATTAAAAATTGAAATCTAAAATTTTTCAATTAATTCTTTTAAATAGGGAAGCTTATAGCCGGGGCTATCGCCTTACGATATTCCACGTGAAAAATGCATTTCTACAACCTTCATTTTTTGGCCAAAAAACATCGTAAGGGGTGAACCTTACGATGTTTTCAATTAAAAATTGAAATCTAAAATTTTTCAATTAATTCTTTTAAATAGGAAAGGTTATAACCCATGCTATATCCTTACGTTATTCCACGTTAAAAATGCATTTCTACAACCTTCCTTTTTTGGCCTAAAAAAATCGTAAGGGGTAAACCTTACGATGTTTTCAATTAAAAATTGAAATCTAAAATTTTTCAATTAATTTTTTTAAATAGGGAAGGTTATAGCCCAGGCTATATCCTTACGTTATTCCACGTTAAAAATGCATTTCTACAACCTACATTTTTCGGCCAAAAAAAATCGTAAGGGGTTAACCCTACGATGGTTTCAATTAAAAATTGAAATCTAAATCTTTCAATTAATTCTTTTAAATAGGGAAGCTTATAGCCGGGGCTATCGCCTTACGATACTCCACGTTAAAAATGCATTTCTACAACCTTCATTTTTTGGCCAAAAGAAATCGTAAGGGGTTAACTTTACGATGTTTAAAATTAGAAATTGAAATTCAAAATATCGCAACTTAATCTTTTAAATAGGAAAGGTTATAGCCCATGCTATATCCGTACGTTATTCCACGTTAAAAATGCATTTCTACAACCTTCCTTTTTGCCCTAAAAAAATCGTAAGGGGTTAACCTTACGATGTTTTCAATTAAAAATTGAAATCTAAAATTTTTCAATTAATTCTTTTAAATAGGAAAGGTTATAGCCCATGCTATATCCTTACGTTATTCCACGTTAAAAATGCATTTCTACAACCTTCCTTTTTTGCCCTAAAAAAATCGTAAGGGGTTAACCTTACGATGTTTTCAATTAAAAATTGAAATCTAAAATTTTTCAATTAATTTTTTTAAATAGGAAAGGTTATAGCCCATGCTATATCCTTACGTTATTCCACGTTAAAAATGCATTTCTACAACCTTCCTTTTTTGCCCTAAAAAAATCGTAAGGGGTTAACCTTACGATGTTTTCAATTAAAAATTGAAATCTAAAATTTTTCAATTAATTCTTTTAAATAGGGAAGGTTATAGCCCATGCTATATCCTTACGTTATTCCACGTCAAAAATGCATTTCTACAACCTTCTTTTTTTGGCCTAAAAAAATCGTACGGGGTTAACCTTACGATGTTTTCAATTAAAAATTGAAATCTAAAATTTTTCAATTAATTCTTTTAAATAGGGAAGCTTATAGCCGGGGCTATCGCCTTACGATATTCCACGTTAAAAATGCATTTCTACAACCTTCATTTTTTGGCCAAAAGAAATCGTAAGGGGTTAACTTTACGATGTTTAAAATTAGAAATTGAAATTTAAAATATTGCAACTTAATCTTTTAAATAGGGAAGGTTATAGCCCAGGCTATATCCTTAGGTTATTCCACGTGAAAAATGCATTTCTACAACCTTCATTTTTTGGCCAAAAAACATCGTAAGGGGTTAACCTTACGATGTTTTCAATTAAAAATTGAAATCTAAAATTTTTCAATTAATTCTTTTAAATAGGGAAGCTTATAGCCGGGGCTATCGCCTTACGATATTCCACGTGAAAAATGCATTTCTACAACCTTCATTTTTTGGCCAAAAAACATCGTAAGGGGTGAACCTTACGATGTTTTCAATTAAAAATTGAAATCTAAAATTTTTCAATTAATTCTTTTAAATAGGGAAGCTTATAGCCGGGGCTATCGCCTTACGTTATTCCACGTTAAAAATGCATTTCTACAACCTTCATTTTTTGGCCAAAAGAAATCGTAAGGGGTTAACTTTACGATGTTTAAAATTAGAAATTGAAATTCAAAATATTGCAACTTAATCTTTTAAATAGGGAAGGTTATAGCCCAGGCTATATCCTTAGGTTATTCCACGTTAAAAATGCATTTCTACAACCTTCATTTTTTGGCCAAAAAACATCGTAAGGGGTTAACCTTACGATGTTTTCAATTAAAAATTGAAATCTAAAATTTTTCAATTAATTTTTTTAAATAGGAAAGGTTATAGCCCATGCTATATCCTTACGTTATTCCACGTTAAAAATGCATTTCTACAACCTTCCTTTTTTGCCCTAAAAAAATCGTAAGGGGTTAACCTTACGATGTTTTCAATTAAAAATTGAAATCTAAAATTTTTCAATTAATTCTTTTAAATAGGAAAGGTTATAGCCCATGCTATATCCTTACGTTATTCCACGTTAAAAATGCATTTCTACAACCTTCCTTTTTTGCCCTAAAAAAATCGTAAGGGGTTAACCTTACGATGTTTTCAATTAAAAATTGAAATCTAAAATTTTTCAATTAATTTTTTTAAATAGGAAAGGTTATAGCCCATGCTATATCCTTACGTTATTCCACGTTAAAAATGCATTTCTACAACCTTCCTTTTTTGCCCTAAAAAAATCGTAAGGGGTTAACCTTACGATGTTTTCAATTAAAAATTGAAATCTAAAATTTTTCAATTAATTCTTTTAAATAGGGAAGGTTATAGCCCATGCTATATCCTTACGTTATTCCACGTCAAAAATGCATTTCTACAACCTTCTTTTTTTGGCCTAAAAAAATCGTACGGGGTTAACCTTACGATGTTTTCAATTAAAAATTGAAATCTAAAATTTTTCAATTAATTCTTTTAAATAGGGAAGCTTATAGCCGGGGCTATCGCCTTACGATATTCCACGTTAAAAATGCATTTCTACAACCTTCATTTTTTGGCCAAAAGAAATCGTAAGGGGTTAACTTTAAGATGTTTAAAATTAGAAATTGAAATTTAAAATATTGCAACTTAATCTTTTAAATAGGGAAGGTTATAGCCCAGGCTATATCCTTAGGTTATTCCACGTTAAAAATGCATTTCTACAACCTTCATTTTTTGGCCAAAAAACATCGTAAGGGGTTAACCTTACGATGTTTTCAATTAAAAATTGAAATCTAAAATTTTTCAATTAATTCTTTTAAATAGGGAAGCTTATAGCCGGGGCTATCGCCTTACGATATTCCACGTGAAAAATGCATTTCTACAACCTTCATTTTTTGGCCAAAAAACATCGTAAGGGGTGAACCTTACGATGTTTTCAATTAAAAATTGAAATCTAAAATTTTTCAATTAATTCTTTTAAATAGGGAAGCTTATAGCCGGGGCTATCGCCTTACGTTATTCCACGTTAAAAATGCATTTCTACAACCTTCCTTTTTTGGCCTAAAAAAATCGTAAGGGGTAAACCTTACGATGTTTTCAATTAAAAATTGAAATCTAAAATTTTTCAATTAATTTTTTTAAATAGGGAAGGTTATAGCCCAGGCTATATCCTTACGTTATTCCACGTTAAAAATGCATTTCTACAACCTACATTTTTCGGCCAAAAAAAATCGTAAGGGGTTAACCCTACGATGTTTTCAATTAAAAATTGAAATCTAAATCTTTCAATTAATTCTTTTAAATAGGGAAGCTTATAGCCGGGGCTATCGCCTTACGATACTCCACGTTAAAAATGCATTTCTACAACCTTCATTTTTTGGCCAAAAGAAATCGTAAGGGTTTAACTTTACGATGTTTAAAATTAGAAATTGAAATTTAAAATATTGCAACTTAATCTTTTAAATAGGGAAGGTTATAGCCCAGGCTATATCCTTAGGTTATTCCACGTTAAAAATGCATTTCTACAACCTTCATTTTTTAGCCAAAAAACATCGTAAGGGGTTAACCTTACGATGTTTTCAATTAAAAATTGAAATCTAAAATTTTTCAATTAATTCTTTTAAATAGGAAAGGTTATAGCCCATGCTATATCCTTACGTTATTCCACGTTAAAAATGCATTTCTACAACCTTCCTTTTTTGCCCTAAAAAAATCGTAAGGGGTTAACCTTACGATGTTTTCAATTAAAAATTGAAATCTAAAATTTTTCAATTAATTCTTTTAAATAGGGAAGCTGATAGCCGGGGCTATCGCCTTACGATATTCCACGTTAAAAATGCATTTCTACAACCTTCATTTTTTGGCCAAAAGAAATCGTAAGGGGTTAACTTTACGATGTTTAAAATTAGAAATTGAAATTTATAATATTGCAACCTAATCTTTTAAATAGGGAAGGTTATAGCCCAGGCTATATCCTTAGGTTATTCCACGTTAAAAATGCATTTCTACAACCTTCCTTTTTTGCCCTAAAAAAATCGTACGGGGTTTACCTTACGATGTTTTCAATTAAAAATTGAAATCTAAAATTTTTCAATTAATTCTTTTAAATAGGGAAGCTTATAGCCGGGGCTATCGCCTTACGATATTCCACGTTAAAAATGCATTTCTACAACCTTCATTTTTTGGCCAAAAGAAATCGTAAGGGGTTAACTTTACGATGTTTAAAATTAGAAATTGAAATTTATAATATTGCAACTTAATCTTTTAAATAGGGAAGGTTATAGCCCAGGCTATATCCTTAGGTTATTCCACGTTAAAAATGCATTTCTACAACCTTCCTTTTTTGCCCTAAAAAAATCGTACGGGGTTAACCTTACGATGTTTTCAATTAAAAATTGAAATCTAAAATTTTTCAATTAATTCTTTTAAATAGGGAAGCTTATAGCCGGGGCTATCGCCTTACGATATTCCACGTTAAAAATGCATTTCTACAACCTTCATTTTTTGGCCAAAAGAAATCGTAAGGGGTTAACTTTACGATGTTTAAAATTAGAAATTGAAATTTATAATATTGCAACTTAATCTTTTAAATAGGGAAGGTTATAGCCCAGGCTATATCCTTAGGTTATTCCACGTTAAAAATGCATTTCTACAACCTTCATTTTTTGGCCAAAAAACATTGTAAGGGGTTAACCTTACGATGTTTTCAATTAAAAATTGAAATCTAAAATTTTTCAATTAATTCTTTTAAATAGGGAAGCTTATAGCCGGGGCTATCGCCTTACGATATTCCACGTTAAAAATGCATTTCTACAACCTTCATTTTTTGGCCAAAAGAAATCGTAAGGGGTTAACTTTACGATGTTTAAAATTAGAAATTGAAATTTAAAATATTGCAACTTAATCTTTTAAATAGGGAAGGTTATGGCCCAGGCTATATCCTTAGGTTATTCCACGTTAAAAATGCATTTCTACAACCTTCATTTTTTGGCCAAAAAACATCGTAAGGGGTTAACCTTACGATGTTTTCAATTAAAAATTGAAATCTAAAATTTTTCAATTAATTTTTTTAAATAGGAAAGGTTATAGCCCATGCTATATCCTTACGTTATTCCACGTTAAAAATGCATTTCTACAACCTTCCTTTTTTGCCCTAAAAAAATCGTAAGGGGTTAACCTTACGATGTTTTCAATTAAAAATTGAAATCTAAAATTTTTCAATTAATTCTTTTAAATAGGGAAGGTTATAGCCCATGCTATATCCTTACGTTATTCCACGTCAAAAATGCATTTCTACAACCTTCTTTTTTTGGCCTAAAAAAATCGTACGGGGTTAACCTTACGATGTTTTCAATTAAAAATTGAAATCTAAAATTTTTCAATTAATTCTTTTAAATAGGGAAGCTTATAGCCGGGGCTATCGCCTTACGATATTCCACGTTAAAAATGCATTTCTACAACCTTCATTTTTTGGCCAAAAGAAATCGTAAGGGGTTAACCTTACGATGTTTTCAATTAAAAATTGAAATCTAAAATTTTTCAATTAATTCTTTTAAATAGGGAAGGTTATAGCCCATGCTATATCCTTACGTTATTCCACGTTAAAAATGCATTTCTACAACCTTCCTTTTTTGGCCTAAAAAAATCGTAAGGGGTTAACCTTACGATGTTTTCAATTAAAAATTGAAATCTAAAATTTTTCAATTAATTCTTTTAAATAGGAAAGGTTATAGCCCATGCTATATCCTTACGTTATTCCACGTTAAAAATGCATTTCTACAACCTTCCTTTTTTGCCCTAAAAAAATCGTAAGGGGTTAACCTTACGATGTTTTCAATTAAAAATTGAAATCTAAAATTTTTCAATTAATTCTTTTAAATAGGGATGGTTATAGCCCATGCTATATCCTTACGTTATCCCACGTCAAAAATGCATTTCTACAACCTTCTTTTTTTGGCCTAATAAAATCGTACGGGGTTAACCTTACGATGTTTTCAATTAAAAATTGAAATCTAAAATTTTTCAATTAATTCTTTTAAATAGGGAAGCTTATAGCCGGGGCTATCGCCTTACGATATTCCACGTTAAAAATGCATTTCTACAACCTTCATTTTTTGGCCAAAAGAAATCGTAAGGGGTTAACTTTACGATGTTTAAAATTAGAAATTGAAATTTAAAATTTTGCAATTTAATCTTTTAAATAGGGAAGGTTATAGCCCAGGCTATATCCTTAGGTTATTCCACGTTAAAAATGCATTTCTACAACCTTCATTTTTTGGCCAACAAACATCGTAAGGGGTTAACCTTACGATGTTTTCAATTAAAAATTGAAATCTAAAATTTTTCAATTAATTCTTTTAAATAGGGAAGCTTATAGCCGGGGCTATCGCCTTACGATATTCCACGTGAAAAATGCATTTCTACAACCTTCATTTTTTGGCCAAAAAACATCGTAAGGGGTGAACCTTACGATGTTTTCAATTAAAATTTGAAATCTAAAATTTTTCAATTAATTCTTTTAAATAGGAAAGGTTATAACCCATGCTATATCCTTACGTTATTCCACGTTAAAAATGCATTTCTACAACCTTCCTTTTTTGGCCTAAAATAATCGTAAGGGGTAAACCTTACGATGTTTTCAATTAAAAATTGAAATCTAAAATTTTTCAATTAATTTTTTTAAATAGGGAAGGTTATAGCCCAGGCTATATCCTTACGTTATTCCACGTTAAAAATGCATTTCTACAACCTTCATTTTTTGGCCAAAAAACATCGTAAGGGGTTAACCTTACGATGTTTTCAATTAAAAATTGAAATCTAAAATTTTTCAATTAATTCTTTTAAATAGGGAAGCTTATAGCCGGGGCTATCGCCTTACGATATTCCACGTGAAAAATGCATTTCTACAACCTTCCTTTTTTGGCTTAAAAAAATCGTAAGGGGTAAACCTTACGATGTTTTCAATTAAAAATTGAAATCTAAAATTTTTCAATTAATTTTTTTAAATAGGGAAGGTTATAGCCCAGGCTATATCCTTACGTTATTCCACGTTAAAAATGCATTTCTACAACCTACATTTTTCGGCCAAAAAAAATCGTAAGGGGTTAACCCTACGATGGTTTCAATTAAAAATTGAAATCTAAATCTTTCAATTAATTCTTTTAAATAGGGAAGCTTATAGCCGGGGCTATCGCCTTACGATACTCCACGTTAAAAATGCATTTCTACAACCTTCATTTTTTGGCCAAAAGAAATCGTAAGGGGTTAACTTTACGATGTTTAAAATTAGAAATTGAAATTTAAAATATTGCAACTTAATCTTTTAAATAGGGAAGGTTATAGCCCAGGCTATATCCTTAGGTTATTCCACGTTAAAAATGCATTTCTACAACCTTCATTTTTTGGCCAAAAAACATCGTAAGGGGTTAACCTTACGATGTTTTCAATTAAAAATTGAAATCTAAAATTTTTCAATTAATTCTTTTAAATAGGGAAGGTTATAGCCCATGCTATATCCTTACGTTATTCCACGTTAAAAATGCATTTCTACAACCTTCCTTTTTTGGCCTAAAAAAATCGTAAGGGGTTAACCTTACGATGTTTTCAATTAAAAATTGAAATCTAAAATTTTTCAATTAATTCTTTTAAATAGGAAAGGTTATAGCCCATGCTATATCCTTACGTTATTCCACGTTAAAAATGCATTTCTACAACCTTCCTTTTTTGCCCTAAAAAAATCGTAAGGGGTTAACCTTACGATGTTTTCAATTAAAAATTGAAATCTAAAATTTTTCAATTAATTCTTTTAAATAGGGATGGTTATAGCCCATGCTATATCCTTACGTTATCCCACGTCAAAAATGCATTTCTACAACCTTCTTTTTTTGGCCTAATAAAATCGTACGGGGTTAACCTTACGATGTTTTCAATTAAAAATTGAAATCTAAAATTTTTCAATTAATTCTTTTAAATAGGGAAGCTTATAGCCGGGGCTATCGCCTTACGATATTCCACGTTAAAAATGCATTTCTACAACCTTCATTTTTTGGCCAAAAGAAATCGTAAGGGGTTAACTTTACGATGTTTAAAATTAGAAATTGAAATTTAAAATTTTGCAATTTAATCTTTTAAATAGGGAAGGTTATAGCCCAGGCTATATCCTTAGGTTATTCCACGTTAAAAATGCATTTCTACAACCTTCATTTTTTGGCCAACAAACATCGTAAGGGGTTAACCTTACGATGTTTTCAATTAAAAATTGAAATCTAAAATTTTTCAATTAATTCTTTTAAATAGGGAAGCTTATAGCCGGGGCTATCGCCTTACGATATTCCACGTGAAAAATGCATTTCTACAACCTTCATTTTTTGGCCAAAAAACATCGTAAGGGGTGAACCTTACGATGTTTTCAATTAAAATTTGAAATCTAAAATTTTTCAATTAATTCTTTTAAATAGGAAAGGTTATAACCCATGCTATATCCTTACGTTATTCCACGTTAAAAATGCATTTCTACAACCTTCCTTTTTTGGCCTAAAATAATCGTAAGGGGTAAACCTTACGATGTTTTCAATTAAAAATTGAAATCTAAAATTTTTCAATTAATTTTTTTAAATAGGGAAGGTTATAGCCCAGGCTATATCCTTACGTTATTCCACGTTAAAAATGCATTTCTACAACCTACATTTTTCGGCCAAAAAAAATCGTAAGGGGTTAACCCTACGATGGTTTCAATTAAAAATTGAAATCTAAATTTTTCAATTAATTCTTTTAAATAGGGAAGCTTATAGCCGGGGCTATCGCCTTACGATATTCCACGTGAAAAATGCATTTCTACAACCTTCATTTTTTGGCCAAAAAACATCGTAAGGGGTGAACCTTACGATGTTTTCAATTAAAAATTGAAATCTAAAATTTTTCAATTAATTCTTTTAAATAGGAAAGGTTATAACCCATGCTATATCCTTACGTTATTCCACGTTAAAAACGCATTTCTACAACCTTCCTTTTTTGGCCTAAAATAATCGTAAGGGGTAAACCTTACGATGTTTTCAATTAAAAATTGAAATCTAAAATTTTTCAATTAATTTTTTTAAATAGGGAAGGTTATAGCCCAGGCTATATCCTTACGTTATTCCACGTCAAAAATGCATTTCTACAACCTTCTTTTTTTGGCCTAAAAAAATCGTACGGGGTTAACCTTACGATGTTTTCAATTAAAAATTGAAATCTAAAATTTTTCAATTAATTCTTTTAAATAGGGAAGCTTATAGCCGGGGCTATCGCCTTACGATATTCCACGTTAAAAATGCATTTCTACAACCTTCATTTTTTGGCCAAAAGAAATCGTAAGGGGTTAACTTTACGATGTTTAAAATTAGAAATTGAAATTTAAAATATTGCAACTTAATCTTTTAAATAGGGAAGGTTATAGCCCAGGCTATATCCTTAGGTTATTCCACGTTAAAAATGCATTTCTACAACCTTCATTTTTTGGCCAAAAAACATCGTAAGGGGTTAACCTTACGATGTTTTCAATTAAAAATTGAAATCTAAAATTTTTCAATTAATTCTTTTAAATAGGGAAGCTTATAGCCGGGGCTATCGCCTTACGATATTCCACGTGAAAAATGCATTTCTACAACCTTCATTTTTTGGCCAAAAAACATCGTAAGGGGTGAACCTTACGATGTTTTCAATTAAAAATTGAAATCTAAAATTTTTCAATTAATTCTTTTAAATAGGGAAGCTTATAGCCGGGGCTATCGCCTTACGTTATTCCACGTTAAAAATGCATTTCTACAACCTTCCTTTTTTGGCCTAAAAAAATCGTAAGGGGTAAACCTTACGATGTTTTCAATTAAAAATTGAAATCTAAAATTTTTCAATTAATTTTTTTAAATAGGGAAGGTTATAGCCCAGGCTATATCCTTACGTTATTCCACGTTAAAAATGCATTTCTACAACCTACATTTTTCGGCCAAAAAAAATCGTAAGGGGTTAACCCTACGATGTTTTCAATTAAAAATTGAAATCTAAATCTTTCAATTAATTCTTTTAAATAGGGAAGCTTATAGCCGGGGCTATCGCCTTACGATACTCCACGTTAAAAATGCATTTCTACAACCTTCATTTTTTGGCCAAAAGAAATCGTAAGGGGTTAACTTTACGATGTTTAAAATTAGAAATTGAAATTTAAAATATTGCAACTTAATCTTTTAAATAGGGAAGGTTATAGCCCACGCTATATCCTTAGGTTATTCCACGTTAAAAATGCATTTCTACAACCTTCATTTTTTAGCCAAAAAACATCGTAAGGGGTTAACCTTACGATGTTTTCAATTAAAAATTGAAATCTAAAATTTTTCAATTAATTCTTTTAAATAGGAAAGGTTATAGCCCATGCTATATCCTTACGTTATTCCACGTTAAAAATGCATTTCTACAACCTTCCTTTTTTGCCCTAAAAAAATCGTAAGGGGTTAACCTTACGATGTTTTCAATTAAAAATTGAAATCTAAAATTTTTCAATTAATTCTTTTAAATAGGGAAGCTGATAGCCGGGGCTATCGCCTTACGATATTCCACGTTAAAAATGCATTTCTACAACCTTCATTTTTTGGCCAAAAGAAATCGTAAGGGGTTAACTTTACGATGTTTAAAATTAGAAATTGAAATTTATAATATTGCAACTTAATCTTTTAAATAGGGAAGGTTATAGCCCAGGCTATATCCTTAGGTTATTCCACGTTAAAAATGCATTTCTACAACCTTCCTTTTTTGCCCTAAAAAAATCGTACGGGGTTTACCTTACGATGTTTTCAATTAAAAATTGAAATCTAAAATTTTTCAATTAATTCTTTTAAATAGGGAAGCTTATAGCCGGGGCTATCGCCTTACGATATTCCACGTTAAAAATGCATTTCTACAACCTTCATTTTTTGGCCAAAAGAAATCGTAAGGGGTTAACTTTACGATGTTTAAAATTAGAAATTGAAATTTATAATATTGCAACTTAATCTTTTAAATAGGGAAGGTTATAGCCCAGGCTATATCCTTAGGTTATTCCACGTTAAAAATGCATTTCTACAACCTTCCTTTTTTGCCCTAAAAAAATCGTACGGGGTTAACCTTACGATGTTTTCAATTAAAAATTGAAATCTAAAATTTTTCAATTAATTCTTTTAAATAGGGAAGCTTATAGCCGGGGCTATCGCCTTACGATATTCCACGTTAAAAATGCATTTCTACAACCTTCATTTTTTGGCCAAAAGAAATCGTAAGGGGTTAACTTTACGATGTTTAAAATTAGAAATTGAAATTTATAATATTGCAACTTAATCTTTTAAATAGGGAAGGTTATAGCCCAGGCTATATCCTTAGGTTATTCCACGTTAAAAATGCATTTCTACAACCTTCATTTTTTGGCCAAAAAACATTGTAAGGGGTTAACCTTACGATGTTTTCAATTAAAAATTGAAATCTAAAATTTTTCAATTAATTCTTTTAAATAGGGAAGCTTATAGCCGGGGCTATCGCCTTACGATATTCCACGTTAAAAATGCATTTCTACAACCTTCATTTTTTGGCCAAAAGAAATCGTAAGGGGTTAACTTTACGATGTTTAAAATTAGAAATTGAAATTTAAAATATTGCAACTTAATCTTTTAAATAGGGAAGGTTATGGCCCAGGCTATATCCTTAGGTTATTCCACGTTAAAAATGCATTTCTACAACCTTCATTTTTTGGCCAAAAAACATCGTAAGGGGTTAACCTTACGATGTTTTCAATTAAAAATTGAAATCTAAAATTTTTCAATTAATTTTTTTAAATAGGAAAGGTTATAGCCCATGCTATATCCTTACGTTATTCCACGTTAAAAATGCATTTCTACAACCTTCCTTTTTTGCCCTAAAAAAATCGTAAGGGGTTAACCTTACGATGTTTTCAATTAAAAATTGAAATCTAAAATTTTTCAATTAATTCTTTTAAATAGGGAAGGTTATAGCCCATGCTATATCCTTACGTTATTCCACGTCAAAAATGCATTTCTACAACCTTCTTTTTTTGGCCTAAAAAAATCGTACGGGGTTAACCTTACGATGTTTTCAATTAAAAATTGAAATCTAAAATTTTTCAATTAATTCTTTTAAATAGGGAAGCTTATAGCCGGGGCTATCGCCTTACGATATTCCACGTTAAAAATGCATTTCTACAACCTTCATTTTTTGGCCAAAAGAAATCGTAAGGGGTTAACTTTACGATGTTTAAAATTAGAAATTGAAATTTAAAATATTGCAACTTAATCTTTTAAATAGGGAAGGTTATAGCCCAGGCTATATCCTTAGGTTATTCCACGTTAAAAATGCATTTCTACAACCTTCATTTTTTGGCCAAAAAACATCGTAAGGGGTTAACCTTACGATGTTTTCAATTAAAAATTGAAATCTAAAATTTTTCAATTAATTCTTTTAAATAGGGAAGCTTATAGCCGGGGCTATCGCCTTACGATATTCCACGTGAAAAATGCATTTCTACAACCTTCCTTTTTTGGCTTAAAAAAATCGTAAGGGGTAAACCTTACGATGTTTTCAATTAAAAATTGAAATCTAAAATTTTTCAATTAATTTTTTTAAATAGGGAAGGTTATAGCCCAGGCTATATCCTTACGTTATTCCACGTTAAAAATGCATTTCTACAACCTACATTTTTCGGCCAAAAAAAATCGTAAGGGGTTAACCCTACGATGGTTTCAATTAAAAATTGAAATCTAAATCTTTCAATTAATTCTTTTAAATAGGGAAGCTTATAGCCGGGGCTATCGCCTTACGATACTCCACGTTAAAAATGCATTTCTACAACCTTCATTTTTTGGCCAAAAGAAATCGTAAGGGGTTAACTTTACGATGTTTAAAATTAGAAATTGAAATTTAAAATATTGCAACTTAATCTTTTAAATAGGGAAGGTTATAGCCCAGGCTATATCCTTAGGTTATTCCACGTTAAAAATGCATTTCTACAACCTTCATTTTTTGGCCAAAAAACATCGTAAGGGGTTAACCTTACGATGTTTTCAATTAAAAATTGAAATCTAAAATTTTTCAATTAATTCTTTTAAATAGGGAAGGTTATAGCCCATGCTATATCCTTACGTTATTCCACGTTAAAAATGCATTTCTACAACCTTCCTTTTTTGGCCTAAAAAAATCGTAAGGGGTTAACCTTACGATGTTTTCAATTAAAAATTGAAATCTAAAATTTTTCAATTAATTCTTTTAAATAGGAAAGGTTATAGCCCATGCTATATCCTTACGTTATTCCACGTTAAAAATGCATTTCTACAACCTTCCTTTTTTGCCCTAAAAAAATCGTAAGGGGTTAACCTTACGATGTTTTCAATTAAAAATTGAAATCTAAAATTTTTCAATTAATTCTTTTAAATAGGGATGGTTATAGCCCATGCTATATCCTTACGTTATCCCACGTCAAAAATGCATTTCTACAACCTTCTTTTTTTGGCCTAATAAAATCGTACGGGGTTAACCTTACGATGTTTTCAATTAAAAATTGAAATCTAAAATTTTTCAATTAATTCTTTTAAATAGGGAAGCTTATAGCCGGGGCTATCGCCTTACGATATTCCACGTTAAAAATGCATTTCTACAACCTTCATTTTTTGGCCAAAAGAAATCGTAAGGGGTTAACTTTACGATGTTTAAAATTAGAAATTGAAATTTAAAATTTTGCAATTTAATCTTTTAAATAGGGAAGGTTATAGCCCAGGCTATATCCTTAGGTTATTCCACGTTAAAAATGCATTTCTACAACCTTCATTTTTTGGCCAACAAACATCGTAAGGGGTTAACCTTACGATGTTTTCAATTAAAAATTGAAATCTAAAATTTTTCAATTAATTCTTTTAAATAGGGAAGCTTATAGCCGGGGCTATCGCCTTACGATATTCCACGTGAAAAATGCATTTCTACAACCTTCATTTTTTGGCCAAAAAACATCGTAAGGGGTGAACCTTACGATGTTTTCAATTAAAAATTGAAATCTAAAATTTTTCAATTAATTCTTTTAAATAGGAAAGGTTATAACCCATGCTATATCCTTACGTTATTCCACGTTAAAAATGCATTTCTACAACCTTCCTTTTTTGGCCTAAAATAATCGTAAGGGGTAAACCTTACGATGTTTTCAATTAAAAATTGAAATCTAAAATTTTTCAATTAATTTTTTTAAATAGGGAAGGTTATAGCCCAGGCTATATCCTTACGTTATTCCACGTTAAAAATGCATTTCTACAACCTACATTTTTCGGCCAAAAAAAATCGTAAGGGGTTAACCCTACGATGGTTTCAATTAAAAATTGAAATCTAAATTTTTCAATTAATTCTTTTAAATAGGGAAGCTTATAGCCGGGGCTATCGCCTTACGATATTCCACGTGAAAAATGCATTTCTACAACCTTCATTTTTTGGCCAAAAAACATCGTAAGGGGTGAACCTTACGATGTTTTCAATTAAAAATTGAAATCTAAAATTTTTCAATTAATTCTTTTAAATAGGAAAGGTTATAACCCATGCTATATCCTTACGTTATTCCACGTTAAAAATGCATTTCTACAACCTTCCTTTTTTGGCCTAAAATAATCGTAAGGGGTAAACCTTACGATGTTTTCAATTAAAAATTGAAATCTAAAATTTTTCAATTAATTCTTTTAAATAGGGAAGCTTATAGCCGGGGCTATCGCCTTACGATATTCCACGTTAAAAATGCATTTCTACAACCTTCATTTTTTGGCCAAAAGAAATCGTAAGGGGTTAACTTTACGATGTTTAAAATTAGAAATTGAAATTTAAAATATTGCAACTTAATCTTTTAAATAGGGAAGGTTATAGCCCAGGCTATATCCTTAGGTTATTCCACGTTAAAAATGCATTTCTACAACCTTCATTTTTTGGCCAAAAAACATCGTAAGGGGTAAACCTTACGATGTTTTCAATTAAAAATTGAAATCTAAAATTTTTCAATTAATTCTTTTAAATAGGGAAGCTTATAGCCGGGGCTATCGCCTTACGATATTCCACGTTAAAAATGCATTTCTACAACCTTCATTTTTTGGCCAAAAGAAATCGTAAGGGGTTAACTTTACGATGTTTAAAATTAGAAATTGAAATTTAAAATATTGCAACTTAATCTTTTAAATAGGGAAGGTTATAGCCCAGGCTATATCCTTAGGTTATTCCACGTTAAAAATGCATTTCTACAACCTTCATTTTTTGGCCAAAAAACATCGTACGGGGTTAACCTTACGATGTTTTCAATTAAAAATTGAAATCTAAAATTTTTCAATTAATTCTTTTAAATAGGGAAGCTTATAGCCGGGGCTATCGCCTTACGATATTCCACGTTAAAAATGCATTTCTACAACCTTCATTTTTTGGCCAAAAGAAATCGTAAGGGGTTAACTTTACGATGTTTAAAATTAGAAATTGAAATTTAAAATATTGCAACTTAATCTTTTAAATAGGGAAGGTTATAGCCCAGGCTATATCCTTAGGTTATTCCACGTTAAAAATGCATTTCTACAACCTTCATTTTTTGGCCAAAAAACATCGTAAGGGGTTAACCTTACGATGTTTTCAATTAAAAATTGAAATCTAAAATTTTTCAATTAATTCTTTTAAATAGGGAAGCTTATAGCCGGGGCTATCGCCTTACGATATTCCACGTGAAAAATGCATTTCTACAACCTTCATTTTTTGGCCAAAAAACATCGTAAGGGGTGAACCTTACGATGTTTTCAATTAAAAATTGAAATCTAAAATTTTTCAATTAATTCTTTTAAATAGGGAAGCTTATAGCCGGGGCTATCGCCTTACGTTATTCCACGTTAAAAATGCATTTCTACAACCTTCCTTTTTTGGCCTAAAAAAATCGTAAGGGGTAAACCTTACGATGTTTTCAATTAAAAATTGAAATCTAAAATTTTTCAATTAATTTTTTTAAATAGGGAAGGTTATAGCCCAGGCTATATCCTTACGTTATTCCACGTTAAAAATGCATTTCTACAACCTACATTTTTCGGCCAAAAAAAATCGTAAGGGGTTAACCCTACGATGTTTTCAATTAAAAATTGAAATCTAAATCTTTCAATTAATTCTTTTAAATAGGGAAGCTTATAGCCGGGGCTATCGCCTTACGATACTCCACGTTAAAAATGCATTTCTACAACCTTCATTTTTTGGCCAAAAGAAATCGTAAGGGGTTAACTTTACGATGTTTAAAATTAGAAATTGAAATTTAAAATATTGCAACTTAATCTTTTAAATAGGGAAGGTTATAGCCCACGCTATATCCTTAGGTTATTCCACGTTAAAAATGCATTTCTACAACCTTCATTTTTTAGCCAAAAAACATCGTAAGGGGTTAACCTTACGATGTTTTCAATTAAAAATTGAAATCTAAAATTTTTCAATTAATTCTTTTAAATAGGGAAGGTTATAGCCCATGCTATATCCTTACGTTATTCCACGTTAAAAATGCATTTCTACAACCTTCCTTTTTTGGCCTAAAAAAATCGTAAGGGGTTAACCTTACGATGTTTTCAATTAAAAATTGAAATCTAAAATTTTTCAATTAATTCTTTTAAATAGGAAAGGTTATAGCCCATGCTATATCCTTACGTTATTCCACGTTAAAAATGCATTTCTACAACCTTCCTTTTTTGCCCTAAAAAAATCGTAAGGGGTTAACCTTACGATGTTTTCAATTAAAAATTGAAATCTAAAATTTTTCAATTAATTCTTTTAAATAGGGAAGCTTATAGCCGGGGCTATCGCCTTACGATATTCCACGTTAAAAATGCATTTCTACAACCTTCATTTTTTGGCCAAAAGAAATCGTAAGGGGTTAACTTTACGATGTTTAAAATTAGAAATTGAAATTTATAATATTGCAACTTAATCTTTTAAATAGGGAAGGTTATAGCCCAGGCTATATCCTTAGGTTATTCCACGTTAAAAATGCATTTCTACAACCTTCATTTTTTGGCCAAAAACATTGTAAGGGGTTAACCTTACGATGTTTTCAATTAAAAATTGAAATCTAAAATTTTTCAATTAATTCTTTTAAATAGGGAAGCTTATAGCCGGGGCTATCGCCTTACGATATTCCACGTTAAAAATGCATTTCTACAACCTTCATTTTTTGGCCAAAAGAAATCGTAAGGGGTTAACTTTACGATGTTTAAAATTAGAAATTGAAATTTAAAATATTGCAACTTAATCTTTTAAATAGGGAAGGTTATAGCCCAGGCTATATCCTTAGGTTATTCCACGTTAAAAATGCATTTCTACAACCTTCATTTTTTAGCCAAAAAACATCGTAAGGGGTTAACCTTACGATGTTTTCAATTAAAAATTGAAATCTAAAATTTTTCAATTAATTCTTTTAAATAGGGAAGGTTATAGCCCATGCTATATCCTTACGTTATTCCACGTTAAAAATGCATTTCTACAACCTTCCTTTTTTGGCCTAAAAAAATCGTAAGGGGTTAACCTTACGATGTTTTCAATTAAAAATTGAAATCTAAAATTTTTCAACTAATTCTTTTAAATAGGAAAGGTTATAGCCCATGCTATATCCTTACGTTATTCCACGTTAAAAATGCATTTCTACAACCTTCCTTTTTTGCCCTAAAAAAATCGTAAGGGGTTAACCTTACGATGTTTTCAATTAAAAATTGAAATCTAAAATTTTTCAATTAATTCTTTTAAATAGGGAAGGTTATAGCCCATGCTATATCCTTACGTTATTCCACGTCAAAAATGCATTTCTACAACCTTCTTTTTTTGGCCTAAAAAAATCGTACGGGGTTAACCTTACGATGTTTTCAATTAAAAATTGAAATCTAAAATTTTTCAATTAATTCTTTTAAATAGGGAAGCTTATAGCCGGGGCTATCGCCTTACGATATTCCACGTTAAAAATGCATTTCTACAACCTTCATTTTTTGGCCAAAAGAAATCGTAAGGGGTTAACTTTACGATGTTTAAAATTAGAAATTGAAATTTATAATATTGCAACTTAATCTTTTAAATAGGGAAGGTTATAGCCCAGGCTATATCCTTAGGTTATTCCACGTTAAAAATGCATTTCTACAACCTTCATTTTTTGGCCAAAAAACATTGTAAGGGGTTAACCTTACGATGTTTTCAATTAAAAATTGAAATCTAAAATTTTTCAATTAATTCTTTTAAATAGGGAAGCTTATAGCCGGGGCTATCGCCTTACGATATTCCACGTTAAAAATGCATTTCTACAACCTTCATTTTTTGGCCAAAAGAAATCGTAAGGGGTTAACTTTACGATGTTTAAAATTAGAAATTGAAATTTAAAATATTGCAACTTAATCTTTTAAATAGGGAAGGTTATAGCCCAGGCTATATCCTTAGGTTATTCCACGTTAAAAATGCATTTCTACAACCTTCATTTTTTAGCCAAAAAACATCGTAAGGGGTTAACCTTACGATGTTTTCAATTAAAAATTGAAATCTAAAATTTTTCAATTAATTCTTTTAAATAGGGAAGGTTATAGCCCATGCTATATCCTTACGTTATTCCACGTTAAAAATGCATTTCTACAACCTTCCTTTTTTGGCCTAAAAAAATCGTAAGGGGTTAACCTTACGATGTTTTCAATTAAAAATTGAAATCTAAAATTTTTCAATTAATTCTTTTAAATAGGAAAGGTTATAGCCCATGCTATATCCTTACGTTATTCCACGTTAAAAATGCATTTCTACAACCTTCCTTTTTTGGCCTAAAAAAATCGTAAGGGGTTAACCTTACGATGTTTTCAATTAAAAATTGAAATCTAAAATTTTTCAATTAATTCTTTTAAATAGGGAAGGTTATAGCCCATGCTATATCCTTACGTTATTCCACGTCAAAAATGCATTTCTACAACCTTCTTTTTTTGGCCTAAAAAAATCGTACGGGGTTAACCTTACGATGTTTTCAATTAAAAATTGAAATCTAAAATTTTTCAATTAATTCTTTTAAATAGGGAAGCTTATAGCCGGGGCTATCGCCTTACGATATTCCACGTTAAAAATGCATTTCTACAACCTTCATTTTTTGGCCAAAAGAAATCGTAAGGGGTTAACTTTACGATGTTTAAAATTAGAAATTGAAATTTATAATATTGCAACTTAATCTTTTAAATAGGGAAGGTTATAGCCCAGGCTATATCCTTAGGTTATTCCACGTTAAAAATGCATTTCTACAACCTTCATTTTTTGGCCAAAAAACATTGTAAGGGGTTAACCTTACGATGTTTTCAATTAAAAATTGAAATCTAAAATTTTTCAATTAATTCTTTTAAATAGGGAAGCTTATAGCCGGGGCTATCGCCTTACGATATTCCACGTTAAAAATGCATTTCTACAACCTTCATTTTTTGGCCAAAAGAAATCGTAAGGGGTTAACTTTACGATGTTTAAGATTAGAAATTGAAATTTAAAATATTGCAACTTAATCTTTTAAATAGGGAAGGTTATAGCCCAGGCTATATCCTTAGGTTATTCCACGTTAAAAATGCATTTCTACAACCTTCATTTTTTGGCCAAAAAACATCGTAAGGGGTTAACCTTACGATGTTTTCAATTAAAAATTGAAATCTAAAATTTTTCAATTAATTCTTTTAAATAGGGAAGGTTATAGCCCATGCTATATCCTTACGTTATTCCACGTCAAAAATGCATTTCTACAACCTTCTTTTTTTGGCCTAAAAAAATCGTACGGGGTTAACCTTACGATGTTTTCAATTAAAAATTGAAATCTAAAATTTTTCAATTAATTCTTTTAAATAGGGAAGCTTATAGCCGGGGCTATCGCCTTACGATATTCCACGTTAAAAATGCATTTCTACAACCTTCATTTTTTGGCCAAAAGAAATCGTAAGGGGTTAACTTTACGATGTTTAAAATTAGAAATTGAAATTTAAAATATTGCAACTTAATCTTTTAAATAGGGAAGGTTATAGCCCAGGCTATATCCTTAGGTTATTCCACGTTAAAAATGCATTTCTACAACCTTCATTTTTTGGCCAAAAAACATCGTAAGGGGTTAACCTTACGATGTTTTCAATTAAAAATTGAAATCTAAAATTTTTCAATTAATTCTTTTAAATAGGGAAGCTTATAGCCGGGGCTATCGCCTTACGATATTCCACGTGAAAAATGCATTTCTACAACCTTCCTTTTTTGGCTTAAAAAAATCGTAAGGGGTAAACCTTACGATGTTTTCAATTAAAAATTGAAATCTAAAATTTTTCAATTAATTTTTATAAATAGGGAAGGTTATAGCCCAGGCTATATCCTTACGTTATTCCACGTTAAAAATGCATTTCTACAACCTACATTTTTCGGCCAAAAAAAATCGTAAGGGGTTAACCCTACGATGGTTTCAATTAAAAATTGAAATCTAAATCTTTCAATTAATTCTTTTAAATAGGGAAGCTTATAGCCGGGGCTATCGCCTTACGATACTCCACGTTAAAAATGCATTTCTACAACCTTCATTTTTTGGCCAAAAGAAATCGTAAGGGGTTAACTTTACGATGTTTAAAATTAGAAATTGAAATTTAAAATATTGCAACTTAATCTTTTAAATAGGGAAGGTTATAGCCCAGGCTATATCCTTAGGTTATTCCACGTTAAAAATGCATTTCTACAACCTTCATTTTTTGGCCAAAAAACATCGTAAGGGGTTAACCTTACGTTGTTTTCAATTAAAAATTGAAATCTAAAATTTTTCAATTAATTCTTTTAAATAGGGATGGTTATAGCCCATGCTATATCCTTACGTTATTCCACGTTAAAAATGCATTTCTACAACCTTCCTTTTTTGGCCTAAAAAAATCGTAAGGGGTTAACCTTACGATGTTTTCAATTAAAAATTGAAATCTAAAATTTTTCAATTAATTCTTTTAAATAGGAAAGGTTATAGCCCATGCTATATCCTTACGTTATTCCACGTTAAAAATGCATTTCTACAACCTTCATTTTTTGGCCAAAAAACATCGTAAGGGGTGAACCTTACGATGTTTTCAATTAAAAATTGAAATCTAAAATTTTTCAATTAATTCTTTTAAATAGGAAAGGTTATAACCCATGCTATATCCTTACGTTATTCCACGTTAAAAATGCATTTCTACAACCTTCCTTTTTTGGCCTAAAATAATCGTAAGGGGTAAACCTTACGATGTTTTCAATTAAAAATTGAAATCTAAAATTTTTCAATTAATTTTTTTAAATAGGGAAGGTTATAGCCCAGGCTATATCCTTACGTTATTCCACGTTAAAAATGCATTTCTACAACCTACATTTTTCGGCCAAAAAAAATCGTAAGGGGTTAACCCTACGATGGTTTCAATTAAAAATTGAAATCTAAATTTTTCAATTAATTCTTTTAAATAGGGAAGCTTATAGCCGGGGCTATCGCCTTACGATATTCCACGTGAAAAATGCATTTCTACAACCTTCATTTTTTGGCCAAAAAACATCGTAAGGGGTGAACCTTACGATGTTTTCAATTAAAAATTGAAATCTAAAATTTTTCAATTAATTCTTTTAAATAGGAAAGGTTATAACCCATGCTATATCCTTACGTTATTCCACGTTAAAAATGCATTTCTACAACCTTCCTTTTTTGGCCTAAAATAATCGTAAGGGGTAAACCTTACGATGTTTTCAATTAAAAATTGAAATCTAAAATTTTTCAATTAATTCTTTTAAATAGGGAAGCTTATAGCCGGGGCTATCGCCTTACGATATTCCACGTTAAAAATGCATTTCTACAACCTTCATTTTTTGGCCAAAAGAAATCGTAAGGGGTTAACTTTACGATGTTTAAAATTAGAAATTGAAATTTAAAATATTGCAACTTAATCTTTTAAATAGGGAAGGTTATAGCCCAGGCTATATCCTTAGGTTATTCCACGTTAAAAATGCATTTCTACAACCTTCATTTTTTGGCCAAAAAACATCGTAAGGGGTAAACCTTACGATGTTTTCAATTAAAAATTGAAATCTAAAATTTTTCAATTAATTCTTTTAAATAGGGAAGCTTATAGCCGGGGCTATCGCCTTACGATATTCCACGTTAAAAATGCATTTCTACAACCTTCATTTTTTGGCCAAAAGAAATCGTAAGGGGTTAACTTTACGATGTTTAAAATTAGAAATTGAAATTTAAAATATTGCAACTTAATCTTTTAAATAGGGAAGGTTATAGCCCAGGCTATATCCTTAGGTTATTCCACGTTAAAAATGCATTTCTACAACCTTCATTTTTTGGCCAAAAAACATCGTACGGGGTTAACCTTACGATGTTTTCAATTAAAAATTGAAATCTAAAATTTTTCAATTAATTCTTTTAAATAGGGAAGCTTATAGCCGGGGCTATCGCCTTACGATATTCCACGTTAAAAATGCATTTCTACAACCTTCATTTTTTGGCCAAAAGAAATCGTAAGGGGTTAACTTTACGATGTTTAAAATTAGAAATTGAAATTTAAAATATTGCAACTTAATCTTTTAAATAGGGAAGGTTATAGCCCAGGCTATATCCTTAGGTTATTCCACGTTAAAAATGCATTTCTACAACCTTCATTTTTTGGCCAAAAAACATCGTAAGGGGTTAACCTTACGATGTTTTCAATTAAAAATTGAAATCTAAAATTTTTCAATTAATTCTTTTAAATAGGGAAGCTTATAGCCGGGGCTATCGCCTTACGATATTCCACGTGAAAAATGCATTTCTACAACCTTCATTTTTTGGCCAAAAAACATCGTAAGGGGTGAACCTTACGATGTTTTCAATTAAAAATTGAAATCTAAAATTTTTCAATTAATTCTTTTAAATAGGGAAGCTTATAGCCGGGGCTATCGCCTTACGTTATTCCACGTTAAAAATGCATTTCTACAACCTTCCTTTTTTGGCCTAAAAAAATCGTAAGGGGTAAACCTTACGATGTTTTCAATTAAAAATTGAAATCTAAAATTTTTCAATTAATTTTTTTAAATAGGGAAGGTTATAGCCCAGGCTATATCCTTACGTTATTCCACGTTAAAAATGCATTTCTACAACCTACATTTTTCGGCCAAAAAAAATCGTAAGGGGTTAACCCTACGATGTTTTCAATTAAAAATTGAAATCTAAATCTTTCAATTAATTCTTTTAAATAGGGAAGCTTATAGCCGGGGCTATCGCCTTACGATACTCCACGTTAAAAATGCATTTCTACAACCTTCATTTTTTGGCCAAAAGAAATCGTAAGGGGTTAACTTTACGATGTTTAAAATTAGAAATTGAAATTTAAAATATTGCAACTTAATCTTTTAAATAGGGAAGGTTATAGCCCACGCTATATCCTTAGGTTATTCCACGTTAAAAATGCATTTCTACAACCTTCATTTTTTAGCCAAAAAACATCGTAAGGGGTTAACCTTACGATGTTTTCAATTAAAAATTGAAATCTAAAATTTTTCAATTAATTCTTTTAAATAGGGAAGGTTATAGCCCATGCTATATCCTTACGTTATTCCACGTTAAAAATGCATTTCTACAACCTTCCTTTTTTGGCCTAAAAAAATCGTAAGGGGTTAACCTTACGATGTTTTCAATTAAAAATTGAAATCTAAAATTTTTCAATTAATTCTTTTAAATAGGAAAGGTTATAGCCCATGCTATATCCTTACGTTATTCCACGTTAAAAATGCATTTCTACAACCTTCCTTTTTTGCCCTAAAAAAATCGTAAGGGGTTAACCTTACGATGTTTTCAATTAAAAATTGAAATCTAAAATTTTTCAATTAATTCTTTTAAATAGGGAAGCTTATAGCCGGGGCTATCGCCTTACGATATTCCACGTTAAAAATGCATTTCTACAACCTTCATTTTTTGGCCAAAAGAAATCGTAAGGGGTTAACTTTACGATGTTTAAAATTAGAAATTGAAATTTATAATATTGCAACTTAATCTTTTAAATAGGGAAGGTTATAGCCCAGGCTATATCCTTAGGTTATTCCACGTTAAAAATGCATTTCTACAACCTTCATTTTTTGGCCAAAAACATTGTAAGGGGTTAACCTTACGATGTTTTCAATTAAAAATTGAAATCTAAAATTTTTCAATTAATTCTTTTAAATAGGGAAGCTTATAGCCGGGGCTATCGCCTTACGATATTCCACGTTAAAAATGCATTTCTACAACCTTCATTTTTTGGCCAAAAGAAATCGTAAGGGGTTAACTTTACGATGTTTAAAATTAGAAATTGAAATTTAAAATATTGCAACTTAATCTTTTAAATAGGGAAGGTTATAGCCCAGGCTATATCCTTAGGTTATTCCACGTTAAAAATGCATTTCTACAACCTTCATTTTTTAGCCAAAAAACATCGTAAGGGGTTAACCTTACGATGTTTTCAATTAAAAATTGAAATCTAAAATTTTTCAATTAATTCTTTTAAATAGGGAAGGTTATAGCCCATGCTATATCCTTACGTTATTCCACGTTAAAAATGCATTTCTACAACCTTCCTTTTTTGGCCTAAAAAAATCGTAAGGGGTTAACCTTACGATGTTTTCAATTAAAAATTGAAATCTAAAATTTTTCAACTAATTCTTTTAAATAGGAAAGGTTATAGCCCATGCTATATCCTTACGTTATTCCACGTTAAAAATGCATTTCTACAACCTTCCTTTTTTGCCCTAAAAAAATCGTAAGGGGTTAACCTTACGATGTTTTCAATTAAAAATTGAAATCTAAAATTTTTCAATTAATTCTTTTAAATAGGGAAGGTTATAGCCCATGCTATATCCTTACGTTATTCCACGTCAAAAATGCATTTCTACAACCTTCTTTTTTTGGCCTAAAAAAATCGTACGGGGTTAACCTTACGATGTTTTCAATTAAAAATTGAAATCTAAAATTTTTCAATTAATTCTTTTAAATAGGGAAGCTTATAGCCGGGGCTATCGCCTTACGATATTCCACGTTAAAAATGCATTTCTACAACCTTCATTTTTTGGCCAAAAGAAATCGTAAGGGGTTAACTTTACGATGTTTAAAATTAGAAATTGAAATTTATAATATTGCAACTTAATCTTTTAAATAGGGAAGGTTATAGCCCAGGCTATATCCTTAGGTTATTCCACGTTAAAAATGCATTTCTACAACCTTCATTTTTTGGCCAAAAAACATTGTAAGGGGTTAACCTTACGATGTTTTCAATTAAAAATTGAAATCTAAAATTTTTCAATTAATTCTTTTAAATAGGGAAGCTTATAGCCGGGGCTATCGCCTTACGATATTCCACGTTAAAAATGCATTTCTACAACCTTCATTTTTTGGCCAAAAGAAATCGTAAGGGGTTAACTTTACGATGTTTAAAATTAGAAATTGAAATTTAAAATATTGCAACTTAATCTTTTAAATAGGGAAGGTTATAGCCCAGGCTATATCCTTAGGTTATTCCACGTTAAAAATGCATTTCTACAACCTTCATTTTTTAGCCAAAAAACATCGTAAGGGGTTAACCTTACGATGTTTTCAATTAAAAATTGAAATCTAAAATTTTTCAATTAATTCTTTTAAATAGGGAAGGTTATAGCCCATGCTATATCCTTACGTTATTCCACGTTAAAAATGCATTTCTACAACCTTCCTTTTTTGGCCTAAAAAAATCGTAAGGGGTTAACCTTACGATGTTTTCAATTAAAAATTGAAATCTAAAATTTTTCAATTAATTCTTTTAAATAGGAAAGGTTATAGCCCATGCTATATCCTTACGTTATTCCACGTTAAAAATGCATTTCTACAACCTTCCTTTTTTGGCCTAAAAAAATCGTAAGGGGTTAACCTTACGATGTTTTCAATTAAAAATTGAAATCTAAAATTTTTCAATTAATTCTTTTAAATAGGGAAGGTTATAGCCCATGCTATATCCTTACGTTATTCCACGTCAAAAATGCATTTCTACAACCTTCTTTTTTTGGCCTAAAAAAATCGTACGGGGTTAACCTTACGATGTTTTCAATTAAAAATTGAAATCTAAAATTTTTCAATTAATTCTTTTAAATAGGGAAGCTTATAGCCGGGGCTATCGCCTTACGATATTCCACGTTAAAAATGCATTTCTACAACCTTCATTTTTTGGCCAAAAGAAATCGTAAGGGGTTAACTTTACGATGTTTAAAATTAGAAATTGAAATTTATAATATTGCAACTTAATCTTTTAAATAGGGAAGGTTATAGCCCAGGCTATATCCTTAGGTTATTCCACGTTAAAAATGCATTTCTACAACCTTCATTTTTTGGCCAAAAAACATTGTAAGGGGTTAACCTTACGATGTTTTCAATTAAAAATTGAAATCTAAAATTTTTCAATTAATTCTTTTAAATAGGGAAGCTTATAGCCGGGGCTATCGCCTTACGATATTCCACGTTAAAAATGCATTTCTACAACCTTCATTTTTTGGCCAAAAGAAATCGTAAGGGGTTAACTTTACGATGTTTAAGATTAGAAATTGAAATTTAAAATATTGCAACTTAATCTTTTAAATAGGGAAGGTTATAGCCCAGGCTATATCCTTAGGTTATTCCACGTTAAAAATGCATTTCTACAACCTTCATTTTTTGGCCAAAAAACATCGTAAGGGGTTAACCTTACGATGTTTTCAATTAAAAATTGAAATCTAAAATTTTTCAATTAATTCTTTTAAATAGGGAAGGTTATAGCCCATGCTATATCCTTACGTTATTCCACGTCAAAAATGCATTTCTACAACCTTCTTTTTTTGGCCTAAAAAAATCGTACGGGGTTAACCTTACGATGTTTTCAATTAAAAATTGAAATCTAAAATTTTTCAATTAATTCTTTTAAATAGGGAAGCTTATAGCCGGGGCTATCGCCTTACGATATTCCACGTTAAAAATGCATTTCTACAACCTTCATTTTTTGGCCAAAAGAAATCGTAAGGGGTTAACTTTACGATGTTTAAAATTAGAAATTGAAATTTAAAATATTGCAACTTAATCTTTTAAATAGGGAAGGTTATAGCCCAGGCTATATCCTTAGGTTATTCCACGTTAAAAATGCATTTCTACAACCTTCATTTTTTGGCCAAAAAACATCGTAAGGGGTTAACCTTACGATGTTTTCAATTAAAAATTGAAATCTAAAATTTTTCAATTAATTCTTTTAAATAGGGAAGCTTATAGCCGGGGCTATCGCCTTACGATATTCCACGTGAAAAATGCATTTCTACAACCTTCCTTTTTTGGCTTAAAAAAATCGTAAGGGGTAAACCTTACGATGTTTTCAATTAAAAATTGAAATCTAAAATTTTTCAATTAATTTTTATAAATAGGGAAGGTTATAGCCCAGGCTATATCCTTACGTTATTCCACGTTAAAAATGCATTTCTACAACCTACATTTTTCGGCCAAAAAAAATCGTAAGGGGTTAACCCTACGATGGTTTCAATTAAAAATTGAAATCTAAATCTTTCAATTAATTCTTTTAAATAGGGAAGCTTATAGCCGGGGCTATCGCCTTACGATACTCCACGTTAAAAATGCATTTCTACAACCTTCATTTTTTGGCCAAAAGAAATCGTAAGGGGTTAACTTTACGATGTTTAAAATTAGAAATTGAAATTTAAAATATTGCAACTTAATCTTTTAAATAGGGAAGGTTATAGCCCAGGCTATATCCTTAGGTTATTCCACGTTAAAAATGCATTTCTACAACCTTCATTTTTTGGCCAAAAAACATCGTAAGGGGTTAACCTTACGTTGTTTTCAATTAAAAATTGAAATCTAAAATTTTTCAATTAATTCTTTTAAATAGGGATGGTTATAGCCCATGCTATATCCTTACGTTATTCCACGTTAAAAATGCATTTCTACAACCTTCCTTTTTTGGCCTAAAAAAATCGTAAGGGGTTAACCTTACGATGTTTTCAATTAAAAATTGAAATCTAAAATTTTTCAATTAATTCTTTTAAATAGGAAAGGTTATAGCCCATGCTATATCCTTACGTTATTCCACGTTAAAAATGCATTTCTACAACCTTCCTTTTTTGCCCTAAAAAAATCGTAAGGGGTTAACCTTACGATGTTTTCAATTAAAAATTGAAATCTAAAATTTTTCAATTAATTCTTTTAAATAGGGAAGGTTATAGCCCATGCTATATCCTTACGTTATCCCACGTCAAAAATGCATTTCTACAACCTTCTTTTTTTGGCCTAAAAAAATCGTACGGGGTTAACCTTACGATGTTTTCAATTAAAAATTGAAATCTAAAATTTTTCAATTAATTCTTTTAAATAGGGAAGCTTATAGCCGGGGCTATCGCCTTACGATATTCCACGTTAAAAATGCATTTCTACAACCTTCATTTTTTGGCCAAAAGAAATCGTAAGGGGTTAACTTTACGATGTTTAAAATTAGAAATTGAAATTTAAAATTTTGCAATTTAATCTTTTAAATAGGGAAGGTTATAGCCCAGGCTATATCCTTAGGTTATTCCACGTTAAAAATGCATTTCTACAACCTTCATTTTTTGGCCAAAAAACATCGTAAGGGGTTAACCTTACGATGTTTTCAATTAAAAATTGAAATCTAAAATTTTTCAATTAATTCTTTTAAATAGGGAAGCTTATAGCCGGGGCTATCGCCTTACGATATTCCACGTGAAAAATGCATTTCTACAACCTTCATTTTTTGGCCAAAAAACATCGTAAGGGGTGAACCTTACGATGTTTTCAATTAAAAATTGAAATCTAAAATTTTTCAATTAATTCTTTTAAATAGGAAAGGTTATAACCCATGCTATATCCTTACGTTATTCCACGTTAAAAATGCATTTCTACAACCTTCCTTTTTTGGCCTAAAAAAATCGTAAGGGGTAAACCTTACGATGTTTTCAATTAAAAATTGAAATCTAAAATTTTTCAATTAATTTTTTTAAATAGGGAAGGTTATAGCCCAGGCTATATCCTTACGTTATTCCACGTTAAAAATGCATTTCTACAACCTACATTTTTCGGCCAAAAAAAATCGTAAGGGGTTAACTTTACGATGTTTAAAATTAGAAATTGAAATTTAAAATATTGCAACTTAATCTTTTAAATAGGGAAGGTTATAGCCCAGGCTATATCCTTAGGTTATTCCACGTTAAAAATGCATTTCTACAACCTTCATTTTTTGGCCAAAAAACATCGTAAGGGGTTAACCTTACGATGTTTTCAATTAAAAATTGAAATCTAAAATTTTTCAATTAATTCTTTTAAATAGGAAAGGTTATAACCCATGCTATATCCTTACGTTATTCCACGTTAAAAATGCATTTCTACAACCTTCCTTTTTTGGCCTAAAAAAATCGTAAGGGGTTAACCTTACGATGTTTTCAATTAAAAATTGAAATCTAAAATTTTTCAATTAATTCTTTTAAATAGGAAAGGTTATAACCCATGCTATATCCTTACGTTATTCCACGTTAAAAATGCATTTCTACAACCTTCCTTTTTTGGCCTAAAAAAATCGTAAGGGGTTAACTTTACGATGTTTAAAATTAGAAATTGAAATTTAAAATATTGCAACTTAATCTTTTAAATAGGGAAGGTTATAGCCCATGCTATATCCTTACGTTATTCCACGTCAAAAATGCATTTCTACAACCTTCCTTTTTTGGCCTAAAAAAATCGTAAGGGGTTAACTTTACGATGTTTAAAATTAGAAATTGAAATTTAAAATATTGCAACTTAATCTTTTAAATAGGGAAGGTTATAGCCCAGGCTATATCCTTAGGTTATTCCACGTTAAAAATGCATTTCTACAACCTTCATTTTTTAGCCAAAAAACATCGTAAGGGGTTAACCTTACGATGTTTTCAATTAAAAATTGAAATCTAAAATTTTTCAATTAATTCTTTTAAATAGGGAAGGTTATAGCCCATGCTATATCCTTACGTTATTCCACGTTAAAAATGCATTTCTACAACCTTCCTTTTTTGGCCTAAAAAAATCGTAAGGGGTTAACCTTACGATGTTTTCAATTAAAAATTGAAATCTAAAATTTTTCAATTAATTCTTTTAAATAGGAAAGGTTATAGCCCATGCTATATCCTTACGTTATTCCACGTCAAAAATGCATTTCTACAACCTTCATTTTTTGGCCAAAAGAAATCGTAAGGGGTTAACTTTACGATGTTTAAAATTAGAAATTGAAATTTAAAATATTGCAACTTAATCTTTTAAATAGGGAAGGTTATAGCCCAGGCTATATCCTTAGGTTATTCCACGTTAAAAATGCATTTCTACAACCTTCATTTTTTAGCCAAAAAACATCGTAAGGGGTTAACCTTACGATGTTTTCAATTAAAAATTGAAATCTAAAATTTTTCAATTAATTCTTTTAAATAGGGAAGGTTATAGCCCATGCTATATCCTTACGTTATTCCACGTTAAAAATGCATTTCTACAACCTTCCTTTTTTGGCCTAAAAAAATCGTAAGGGGTTAACCTTACGATGTTTTCAATTAAAAATTGAAATCTAAAATTTTTCAATTAATTCTTTTAAATAGGGAAGCTTATAGCCGGGGCTATCGCCTTACGATATTCCACGTTAAAAATGCATTTCTACAACCTTCATTTTTTGGCCAAAAGAAATCGTAAGGGGTTAACTTTACGATGTTTAAAATTAGAAATTGAAATTTAAAATATTGCAACTTAATCTTTTAAATAGGGAAGGTTATAGCCCAGGCTATATCCTTAGGTTATTCCACGTTAAAAATGCATTTCTACAACCTTCATTTTTTGGCCAAAAAACATCGTAAGGGGTTAACCTTACGATGTTTTCAATTAAAAATTGAAATCTAAAATTTTTCAATTAATTTTTTTAAATAGGAAAGGTTATAGCCCATGCTATATCCTTACGTTATTCCACGTTAAAAATGCATTTCTACAACCTTCCTTTTTTGGCCTAAAAAAATCGTAAGGGGTTAACCTTACGATGTTTTCAATTAAAAATTGAAATCTAAAATTTTTCAGTTAATTCTTTTAAATAGGAAAGGTTATAGCCCATGCTATATCCTTACGTTATTCCACGTCAAAAATGCATTTCTACAACCTTCTTTTTTTGGCCTAAAAAAATCGTACGGGGTTAACCTTACGATGTTTTCAATTAAAAATTGAAATCTAAAATTTTTCAATTAATTCTTTTAAATAGGGAAGCTTATAGCCGGGGCTATCGCCTTACGATATTCCACGTTAAAAATGCATTTCTACAACCTTCATTTTTTGGCCAAAAGAAATCGTAAGGGGTTAACTTTACGATGTTTAAAATTAGAAATTGAAATTTAAAATATTGCAACTTAATCTTTTAAATAGGGAAGGTTATAGCCCAGGCTATATCCTTAGGTTATTCCACGTTAAAAATGCATTTCTACAACCTTCATTTTTTGGCCAAAAAACATCGTAAGGGGTTAACCTTACGATGTTTTCAATTAAAAATTGAAATCTAAAATTTTTCAATTAATTTTTTTAAATAGGAAAGGTTATAGCCCATGCTATATCCTTACGTTATTCCACGTTAAAAATGCATTTCTACAACCTTCCTTTTTTGGCCTAAAAAAATCGTAAGGGGTTAACCTTACGATGTTTTCAATTAAAAATTGAAATCTAAAATTTTTCAGTTAATTCTTTTAAATAGGAAAGGTTATAGCCCATGCTATATCCTTACGTTATTCCACGTCAAAAATGCATTTCTACAACCTTCTTTTTTTGGCCTAAAAAAATCGTACGGGGTTAACCTTACGATGTTTTCAATTAAAAATTGAAATCTAAAATTTTTCAATTAATTCTTTTAAATAGGGAAGCTTATAGCCGGGGCTATCGCCTTACGATATTCCACGTTAAAAATGCATTTCTACAACCTTCATTTTTTGGCCAAAAGAAATCGTAAGGGGTTAACTTTACGATGTTTAAAATTAGAAATTGAAATTTAAAATATTGCAACTTAATCTTTTAAATAGGGAAGGTTATAGCCCAGGCTATATCCTTAGGTTATTCCACGTTAAAAATGCATTTCTACAACCTTCATTTTTTGGCCAAAAAACATTGTAAGGGGTTAACCTTACGATGTTTTCAATTAAAAATTGAAATCTAAAATTTTTCAATTAATTCTTTTAAATAGGGAAGCTTATAGCCGGGGCTATCGCCTTACGATATTCCACGTTAAAAATGCATTTCTACAACCTTCATTTTTTGGCCAAAAGAAATCGTAAGGGGTTAGTTAACTTTACGATGTTTAAAATTAGAAATTGAAATTTAAAATATTGCAACTTAATCTTTTAAATAGGGAAGGTTATAGCCCAGGCTATATCCTTAGGTTATTCCACGTTAAAAATGCATTTCTACAACCTTCATTTTTTAGCCAAAAAACATCGTAAGGGGTTAACCTTACGATGTTTAAAATTAGAAATTGAAATTTAAAATATTGCAACTTAATCTTTTAAATAGGGAAGGTTATAGCCCAGGCTATATCCTTAGGTTATTCCACGTTAAAAATGCATTTCTACAACCTTCATTTTTTGGCCAAAAAACATCGTAAGGGGTTAACCTTACGATGTTTTCAATTAAAAATTGAAATCTAAAATTTTTCAATTAATTTTTTTAAATACGAAAGGTTATAGCCCATGCTATATCCTTACGTTATTCCACGTTAAAAATGCATTTCTACAACCTTCCTTTTTTGGCCTAAAAAAATCGTAAGGGGTTAACCTTACGATGTTTTCAATTAAAAATTGAAATCTAAAATTTTTCAGTTAATTCTTTTAAATAGGAAAGGTTATAGCCCATGCTATATCCTTACGTTATTCCACGTCAAAAATGCATTTCTACAACCTTCTTTTTTTGGCCTAAAAAAATCGTACGGGGTTAACCTTACGATGTTTTCAATTAAAAATTGAAATCTAAAATTTTTCAATTAATTCTTTTAAATAGGAACGGTTATAGCCCATGCTATATCCTTACGTTATTCCACGTCAAAAATGCATTTCTACAACCTTCATTTTTTGGCCAAAAGAAATCGTAAGGGGTTAACTTTACGATGTTTAAAATTAGAAATTGAAATTTAAAATATTGCAACTTAATCTTTTAAATAGGGAAGGTTATAGCCCAGGCTATATCCTTAGGTTATTCCACGTTAAAAATGCATTTCTACAACCTTCATTTTTTAGCCAAAAAACATCGTAAGGGGTTAACCTTACGATGTTTTCAATTAAAAATTGAAATCTAAAATTTTTCAATTAATTCTTTTAAATAGGGAAGGTTATAGCCCATGCTATATCCTTACGTTATTCCACGTTAAAAATGCATTTCTACAACCTTCCTTTTTTGGCCTAAAAAAATCGTAAGGGGTTAACCTTACGATGTTTTCAATTAAAAATTGAAATCTAAAATTTTTCAATTAATTCTTTTAAATAGGGAAGCTTATAGCCGGGGCTATCGCCTTACGATATTCCACGTTAAAAATGCATTTCTACAACCTTCATTTTTTGGCCAAAAGAAATCGTAAGGGGTTAACTTTACGATGTTTAAAATTAGAAATTGAAATTTAAAATATTGCAACTTAATCTTTTAAATAGGGAAGGTTATAGCCCAGGCTATATCCTTAGGTTATTCCACGTTAAAAATGCATTTCTACAACCTTCATTTTTTGGCCAAAAAACATCGTAAGGGGTTAACCTTACGATGATTTCAATTAAAAATTGAAATCTAAAATTTTTCAATTAATTTTTTTAAATAGGAAAGGTTATAGCCCATGCTATATCCTTACGTTATTCCACGTTAAAAATGCATTTCTACAACCTTCCTTTTTTGGCCTAAAAAAATCGTAAGGGGTTAACCTTACGATGTTTTCAATTAAAAATTGAAATCTAAAATTTTTCAGTTAATTCTTTTAAATAGGAAAGGTTATAGCCCATGCTATATCCTTACGTTATTCCACGTCAAAAATGCATTTCTACAACCTTCTTTTTTTGGCCTAAAAAAATCGTACGGGGTTAACCTTACGATGTTTTCAATTAAAAATTGAAATCTAAAATTTTTCAATTAATTCTTTTAAATAGGGAAGCTTATAGCCGGGGCTATCGCCTTACGATATTCCACGTTAAAAATGCATTTCTACAACCTTCATTTTTTGGCCAAAAGAAATCGTAAGGGGTTAACTTTACGATGTTTAAAATTAGAAATTGAAATTTAAAATATTGCAACTTAATCTTTTAAATAGGGAAGGTTATAGCCCAGGCTATATCCTTAGGTTATTCCACGTTAAAAATGCATTTCTACAACCTTCATTTTTTGGCCAAAAAACATCGTAAGGGGTTAACCTTACGATGTTTTCAATTAAAAATTGAAATCTAAAATTTTTCAATTAATTTTTTTAAATAGGAAAGGTTATAGCCCATGCTATATCCTTACGTTATTCCACGTTAAAAATGCATTTCTACAACCTTCCTTTTTTGGCCTAAAAAAATCGTAAGGGGTTAACCTTACGATGTTTTCAATTAAAAATTGAAATCTAAAATTTTTCAGTTAATTCTTTTAAATAGGAAAGGTTATAGCCCATGCTATATCCTTACGTTATTCCACGTCAAAAATGCATTTCTACAACCTTCTTTTTTTGGCCTAAAAAAATCGTACGGGGTTAACCTTACGATGTTTTCAATTAAAAATTGAAATCTAAAATTTTTCAATTAATTCTTTTAAATAGGGAAGCTTATAGCCGGGGCTATCGCCTTACGATATTCCACGTTAAAAATGCATTTCTACAACCTTCATTTTTTGGCCAAAAGAAATCGTAAGGGGTTAACTTTACGATGTTTAAAATTAGAAATTGAAATTTAAAATATTGCAACTTAATCTTTTAAATAGGGAAGGTTATAGCCCAGGCTATATCCTTAGGTTATTCCACGTTAAAAATGCATTTCTACAACCTTCATTTTTTGGCCAAAAAACATTGTAAGGGGTTAACCTTACGATGTTTTCAATTAAAAATTGAAATCTAAAATTTTTCAATTAATTCTTTTAAATAGGGAAGCTTATAGCCGGGGCTATCGCCTTACGATATTCCACGTTAAAAATGCATTTCTACAACCTTCATTTTTTGGCCAAAAGAAATCGTAAGGGGTTAACTTTACGATGTTTAAAATTAGAAATTGAAATTTAAAATATTGCAACTTAATCTTTTAAATAGGGAAGGTTATAGCCCAGGCTATATCCTTAGGTTATTCCACGTTAAAAATGCATTTCTACAACCTTCATTTTTTAGCCAAAAAACATCGTAAGGGGTTAACCTTACGATGTTTTCAATTAAAAATTGAAATCTAAAATTTTTCAATTAATTCTTTTAAATAGGGAAGGTTATAGCCCATGCTATATCCTTACGTTATTCCACGTTAAAAATGCATTTCTACAACCTTCCTTTTTTGGCCTAAAAAAATCGTAAGGGGTTAACCTTACGATGTTTTCAATTAAAAATTGAAATCTAAAATTTTTCAATTAATTCTTTTAAATAGGAAAGGTTATAGCCCATGCTATATCCTTACGTTATTCCACGTTAAAAATGCATTTCTACAACCTTCCTTTTTTGCCCTAAAAAAATCGTAAGGGGTTAACCTTACGATGTTTTCAATTAAAAATTGAAATCTAAAATTTTTCAATTAATTCTTTTAAATAGGGAAGGTTATAGCCCATGCTATATCCTTACGTTATTCCACGTCAAAAATGCATTTCTACAACCTTCTTTTTTTGGCCTAAAAAAATCGTACGGGGTTAACCTTACGATGTTTTCAATTAAAAATTGAAATCTAAAATTTTTCAATTAATTCTTTTAAATAGGGAAGCTTATAGCCGGGGCTATCGCCTTACGATATTCCACGTTAAAAATGCATTTCTACAACCTTCATTTTTTGGCCAAAAGAAATCGTAAGGGGTTAACTTTACGATGTTTAAAATTAGAAATTGAAATTTATAATATTGCAACTTAATCTTTTAAATAGGGAAGGTTATAGCCCAGGCTATATCCTTAGGTTATTCCACGTTAAAAATGCATTTCTACAACCTTCATTTTTTGGCCAAAAAACATTGTAAGGGGTTAACCTTACGATGTTTTCAATTAAAAATTGAAATCTAAAATTTTTCAATTAATTCTTTTAAATAGGGAAGCTTATAGCCGGGGCTATCGCCTTACGATATTCCACGTTAAAAATGCATTTCTACAACCTTCATTTTTTGGCCAAAAGAAATCGTAAAGGGTTAACTTTACGATGTTTAAAATTAGAAATTGAAATTTAAAATATTGCAACTCAATCTTTTAAATAGGGAAGGTTATAGCCCAGGCTATATCCTTAGGTTATTCCACGTTAAAAATGCATTTCTACAACCTTCATTTTTTGGCCAAAAAACATCGTAAGGGGTTAACCTTACGATGTTTTCAATTAAAAATTGAAATCTAAAATTTTTCAATTAATTTTTTTAAATAGGAAAGGTTATAGCCCATGCTATATCCTTACGTTATTCCACGTTAAAAATGCATTTCTACAACCTTCCTTTTTGCCCTAAAAAAATCGTAAGGGGTTAACCTTACGATGTTTTCAATTAAAAATTGAAATCTAAAATTTTTCAATTAATTCTTTTAAATAGGGAAGGTTATAGCCGGGGCTATCGCCTTACGATATTCCACGTGCAAAATGCATTTCTACAACCTTCATTTTTTGGCCAAAAAACATCGTAAGGGGTGAACCTTACGATGTTTTCAATTAAAAATTGAAATCTAAAATTTTTCAATTAATTCTTTTAAATAGGAAAGGTTATAACCCATGCTATATCCTTACGTTATTCCACGTTAAAAATGCATTTCTACAACCTTCCTTTTTTGGCCTAAAAAAATCGTAAGGGGTAAACCTTACGATGTTTTCAATTAAAAATTGAAATCTAAAATTTTTCAATTAATTTTTTTAAATAGGGAAGGTTATAGCCCAGGCTATATCCTTACGTTATTCCACGTCAAAAATGCATTTCTACAACCTTCTTTTTTTGGCCTAAAAAAATCGTACGGGGTTAACCTTACGATGTTTTCAATTAAAAATTGAAATCTAAAATTTTTCAATTAATTCTTTTAAATAGGGAAGCTTATAGCCGGGGCTATCGCCTTACGATATTCCACGTTAAAAATGCATTTCTACAACCTTCATTTTTTGGCCAAAAGAAATCGTAAGGGGTTAACTTTACGATGTTTAAAATTAGAAATTGAAATTTAAAATATTGCAACTTAATCTTTTAAATAGGGAAGGTTATAGCCCAGGCTATATCCTTAGGTTATTCCACGTTAAAAATGCATTTCTACAACCTTCATTTTTTGGCCAAAAAACATTGTAAGGGGTTAACCTTACGATGTTTTCAATTAAAAATTGAAATCTAAAATTTTTCAATTAATTCTTTTAAATAGGGAAGCTTATAGCCGGGGCTATCGCCTTACGATATTCCACGTTAAAAATGCATTTCTACAACCTTCATTTTTTGGCCAAAAGAAATCGTAAGGGGTTAACTTTACGATGTTTAAAATTAGAAATTGAAATTTAAAATATTGCAACTTAATCTTTTAAATAGGGAAGGTTATAGCCCAGGCTATATCCTTAGGTTATTCCACGTTAAAAATGCATTTCTACAACCTTCATTTTTTAGCCAAAAAACATCGTAAGGGGTTAACCTTACGATGTTTTCAATTAAAAATTGAAATCTAAAATTTTTCAATTAATTCTTTTAAATAGGGAAGGTTATAGCCCATGCTATATCCTTACGTTATTCCACGTTAAAAATGCATTTCTACAACCTTCCTTTTTTGGCCTAAAAAAATCGTAAGGGGTTAACCTTACGATGTTTTCAATTAAAAATTGAAATCTAAAATTTTTCAATTAATTCTTTTAAATAGGAAAGGTTATAGCCCATGCTATATCCTTACGTTATTCCACGTTAAAAATGCATTTCTACAACCTTCCTTTTTTGCCCTAAAAAAATCGTAAGGGGTTAACCTTACGATGTTTTCAATTAAAAATTGAAATCTAAAATTTTTCAATTAATTCTTTTAAATAGGGAAGGTTATAGCCCATGCTATATCCTTACGTTATTCCACGTCAAAAATGCATTTCTACAACCTTCTTTTTTTGGCCTAAAAAAATAGTACGGGGTTAACCTTACGATGTTTTCAATTAAAAATTGAAATCTAAAATTTTTCAATTAATTCTTTTAAATAGGGAAGCTTATAGCCGGGGCTATCGCCTTACGATATTCCACGTTAAAAATGCATTTCTACAACCTTCATTTTTTGGCCAAAAGAAATCGTAAGGGGTTAACTTTACGATGTTTAAAATTAGAAATTGAAATTTATAATATTGCAACTTAATCTTTTAAATAGGGAAGGTTATAGCCCAGGCTATATCCTTAGGTTATTCCACGTTAAAAATGCATTTCTACAACCTTCATTTTTTGGCCAAAAAACATTGTAAGGGGTTAACCTTACGATGTTTTCAATTAAAAATTGAAATCTAAAATTTTTCAATTAATTCTTTTAAATAGGGAAGCTTATAGCCGGGGCTATCGCCTTACGATATTCCACGTTAAAAATGCATTTCTACAACCTTCATTTTTTGGCCAAAAGAAATCGTAAGGGGTTAACTTTACGATGTTTAAAATTAGAAATTGAAATTTAAAATATTGCAACTCAATCTTTTAAATAGGGAAGGTTATAGCCCAGGCTATATCCTTAGGTTATTCCACGTTAAAAATGCATTTCTACAACCTTCATTTTTTGGCCAAAAAACATCGTAAGGGGTTAACCTTACGATGTTTTCAATTAAAAATTGAAATCTAAAATTTTTCAATTAATTCTTTTAAATAGGGAAGCTTATAGCCGGGGCTATCGCCTTACGATATTCCACGTGAAAAATGCATTTCTACAACCTTCATTTTTTGGCCAAAAAACATCGTAAGGGGTGAACCTTACGATGTTTTCAATTAAAAATTGAAATCTAAAATTTTTCAATTAATTCTTTTAAATAGGGAAGCTTATAGCCGGGGCTATCGCCTTACGATATTCCACGTTAAAAATGCATTTCTACAACCTTCATTTTTTGGCCAAAAGAAATCGTAAGGGGTTAACTTTACGATGTTTAAAATTAGAAATTGAAATTTAAAATATTGCAACTCAATCTTTTAAATAGGAAAGGTTATAGCCCATGCTATATCCTTACGTTATTCCACGTTAAAAATGCATTTCTACAACCTTCCTTTTTGCCGTAAAAAAATCGTAAGGGGTTAACCTTACGATGTTTTCAATTAAAAATTGAAATCTAAAATTTTTCAATTAATTCTTTTAAATAGGGAAGGTTATAGCCGGGGCTATCGCCTTACGATATTCCACGTGCAAAATGCATTTCTACAACCTTCATTTTTTGGCCAAAAAACATCGTAAGGGGTGAACCTTACGATGTTTTCAATTAAAAATTGAAATCTAAAATTTTTCAATTAATTCTTTTAAATAGGAAAGGTTATAACCCATGCTATATCCTTACGTTATTCCACGTTAAAAATGCATTTCTACAACCTTCCTTTTTTGGCCTAAAAAAATCGTAAGGGGTAAACCTTACGATGTTTTCAATTAAAAATTGAAATCTAAAATTTTTCAATTAATTTTTTTAAATAGGGAAGGTTATAGCCCAGGCTATATCCTTACGTTATTCCACGTTAAAAATGCATTTCTACAACCTACATTTTTCGGCCAAAAAAAATCGTAAGGGGTTAACCCTACGATGGTTTCAATTAAAAATTGAAATCTAAATCTTTCAATTAATTCTTTTAAATAGGGAAGCTTATAGCCGGGGCTATCGCCTTACGATACTCCACGTTAAAAATGCATTTCTACAACCTTCATTTTTTGGCCAAAAGAAATCGTAAGGGGTTAACTTTACGATGTTTAAAATTAGAAATTGAAATTTAAAATATTGCAACTTAATCTTTTAAATAGGGAAGGTTATAGCCCAGGCTATATCCTTAGGTTATTCCACGTTAAAAATGCATTTCTACAACCTTCATTTTTTGGCCAAAAAACATCGTAAGGGGTTAACCTTACGATGTTTTCAATTAAAAATTGAAATCTAAAATTTTTCAATTAATTCTTTTAAATAGGAAAGGTTATAACCCATGCTATATCCTTACGTTATTCCACGTTAAAAATGCATTTCTACAACCTTCCTTTTTTGGCCTAAAAAAATCGTAAGGGGTTAACCTTACGATGTTTTCAATTAAAAATTGAAATCTAAAATTTTTCAATTAATTCTTTTAAATAGGAAAGGTTATAACCCATGCTATATCCTTACGTTATTCCACGTTAAAAATGCATTTCTACAACCTTCCTTTTTTGGCCTAAAAAAATCGTAAGGGGTTAACCTTACGATGTTTAAAATTAGAAATTGAACTTTAAAATATTGCAACTTAATCTTTTAAATAGGGAAGGTTATAGCCCAGGCTATATCCTTAGGTTATTCCACGTTAAAAATGCATTTCTACAACCTTCATTTTTTAGCCAAAAAACATCGTAAGGGGTTAACCTTACGATGTTTTCAATTAAAAATTGAAATCTAAAATTTTTCAATTAATTCTTTTAAATAGGGAAGGTTATAGCCCATGCTATATCCTTACGTTATTCCACGTTAAAAATGCATTTCTACAACCTTCCTTTTTTGGCCTAAAAAAATCGTAAGGGGTTAACCTTACGATGTTTTCAATTAAAAATTGAAATCTAAAATTTTTCAATTAATTCTTTTAAATAGGAAAGGTTATAGCCCATGCTATATCCTTACGTTATTCCACGTCAAAAATGCATTTCTACAACCTTCCTTTTTTGGCCTAAAAAAATCGTAAGGGGTTAACCTTACGATGTTTTCAATTAAAAATTGAAATCTAAAATTTTTCAATTAATTCTTTTAAATAGGGAAGCTTATAGCCGGGGCTATCGCCTTACGATATTCCACGTTAAAAATGCATTTCTACAACCTTCATTTTTTGGCCAAAAGAAATCGTAAGGGGTTAACTTTACGATGTTTAAAATTAGAAATTGAAATTTAAAATATTGCAACTTAATCTTTTAAATAGGGAAGGTTATAGCCCAGGCTATATCCTTAGGTTATTCCACGTTAAAAATGCATTTCTACAACCTTCATTTTTTGGCCAAAAAACATCGTAAGGGGTTAACCTTACGATGTTTTCAATTAAAAATTGAAATCTAAAATTTTTCAATTAATTTTTTTAAATAGGAAAGGTTATAGCCCATGCTATATCCTTACGTTATTCCACGTTAAAAATGCATTTCTACAACCTTCCTTTTTTGGCCTAAAAAAATCGTAAGGGGTTAACCTTACGATGTTTTCAATTAAAAATTGAAATCTAAAATTTTTCAGTTAATTCTTTTAAATAGGAAAGGTTATAGCCCATGCTATATCCTTACGTTATTCCACGTCAAAAATGCATTTCTACAACCTTCTTTTTTTGGCCTAAAAAAATCGTACGGGGTTAACCTTACGATGTTTTCAATTAAAAATTGAAATCTAAAATTTTTCAATTAATTCTTTTAAATAGGGAAGCTTATAGCCGGGGCTATCGCCTTACGATATTCCACGTTAAAAATGCATTTCTACAACCTTCATTTTTTGGCCAAAAGAAATCGTAAGGGGTTAACTTTACGATGTTTAAATTTAGAAATTGAAATTTATAATATTGCAACTTAATCTTTTAAATAGGGAAGGTTATAGCCCAGGCTATATCCTTAGGTTATTCCACGTTAAAAATGCATTTCTACAACCTTCATTTTTTGGCCAAAAAACATTGTAAGGGGTTAACCTTACGATGTTTTCAATTAAAAATTGAAATCTAAAATTTTTCAATTAATTCTTTTAAATAGGGAAGCTTATAGCCGGGGCTATCGCCTTACGATATTCCACGTTAAAAATGCATTTCTACAACCTTCATTTTTTGGCCAAAAGAAATCGTAAGGGGTTAACTTTACGATGTTTAAAATTAGAAATTGAAATTTAAAATATTGCAACTTAATCTTTTAAATAGGGAAGGTTATAGCCCAGGCTATATCCTTAGGTTATTCCACGTTAAAAATGCATTTCTACAACCTTCATTTTTTAGCCAAAAAACATCGTAAGGGGTTAACCTTACGATGTTTTCAATTAAAAATTGAAATCTAAAATTTTTCAATTAATTCTTTTAAATAGGGAAGGTTATAGCCCATGCTATATCCTTACGTTATTCCACGTTAAAAATGCATTTCTACAACCTTCCTTTTTTGGCCTAAAAAAATCGTAAGGGGTTAACCTTACGATGTTTTCAATTAAAAATTGAAATCTAAAATTTTTCAATTAATTTTTTTAAATAGGAAAGGTTATAGCCCATGCTATATCCTTACGTTATTCCACGTTAAAAATGCATTTCTACAACCTTCCTTTTTGCCCTAAAAAAATCGTAAGGGGTTAACCTTACGATGTTTTCAATTAAAAATTGAAATCTAAAATTTTTCAATTAATTCTTTTAAATAGGGAAGGTTATAGCCCATGCTATATCCTTACGTTATTCCACGTCAAAAATGCATTTCTACAACCTTCTTTTTTTGGCCTAAAAAAATCGTACGGGGTTAACCTTACGATGTTTTCAATTGAAAATTGAAATCTAAAATTTTTCAATTAATTCTTTTAAATAGGGAAGCTTATAGCCGGGGCTATCGCCTTACGATATTCCACGTTAAAAATGCATTTCTACAACCTTCATTTTTTGGCCAAAAGAAATCGTAAGGGGTTAACCTTACGATGTTTTCAATTAAAAATTGAAATCTAAAATTTTTCAATTAATTCTTTTAAATAGGGAAGCTTATAGCCGGGGCTATCGCCTTACGATATTCCACGTGAAAAATGCATTTCTACAACCTTCCTTTTTTGGCCTAAAAAAATCGTAAGGGGTTAACCTTACGATGTTTTCAATTAAAAATTGAAATCTAAAATTTTTCAATTAATTCTTTTAAATAGGGAAGCTTATAGCCGGGGCTATCGCCTTACGATATTCCACGTTAAAAATGCATTTCTACAACCTTCATTTTTTGGCCAAAAGAAATCGTAAGGGGTTAACTTTACGATGTTTAAAATTAGAAATTGAAATTTAAAATATTGCAACTTAATCTTTTAAATAGGGAAGGTTATAGCCCAGGCTATATCCTTAGGTTATTCCACGTTAAAAATGCATTTCTACAACCTTCATTTTTTGGCCAAAAAACATCGTAAGGGGTTAACCTTACGATGTTTTCAATTAAAAATTGAAATCTAAAATTTTTCAATTAATTCTTTTAAATAGGGAAGCTTATAGCCGGGGCTATCGCCTTACGATATTCCACGTGAAAAATGCATTTCTACAACCTTCCTTTTTTGGCCTAAAAAAATCGTAAGGGGTAAACCTTACGATGTTTTCAATTAAAAATTGAAATCTAAATCTTTCAATTAATTCTTTTAAATAGGGAAGCTTTCGCCTTACGATACTCCACGTTAAAAATGCATTTCTACAACCTTCATTTTTTGGCCAAAAGAAATCGTAAGGGGTTAACTTTACGATGTTTAAAATTAGAAATTGAAATTTAAAATATTGCAACTTAATCTTTTAAATAGGGAAGGTTATAGCCCAGGCTATATCCTTAGGTTATTCCACGTTAAAAATGCATTTCTACAACCTTCATTTTTTGGCCAAAAAACATCGTAAGGGGTTAACCTTACGATGTTTTCAATTAAAAATTGAAATCTAAAATTTTTCAATTAATTCTTTTAAATAGGAAAGGTTATAACCCATGCTATATCCTTACGTTATTCCACGTTAAAAATGCATTTCTACAACCTTCCTTTTTTGGCCTAAAAAAATCGTAAGGGGTTAACCTTACGATGTTTTCAATTAAAAATTGAAATCTAAAATTTTTCAATTAATTCTTTTAAATAGGAAAGGTTATAACCCATGCTATATCCTTACGTTATTCCACGTTAAAAATGCATTTCTACAACCTTCCTTTTTTGGCCTAAAAAAATCGTAAGGGGTTAACCTTACGATGTTTTCAATTAAAAATTGAAATCTAAAATTTTTCAATTAATTCTTTTAAATAGGAATGGTTATAGCCCATGCTATATCCTTACGTTATTCCACGTCAAAAATGCATTTCTACAACCTTCTTTTTTTGGCCTAAAAAAATCGTACGGGGTTAACCTTACGATGTTTTCAATTAAAAATTGAAATCTAAAATTTTTCAATTAATTCTTTTAAATAGGGAAGCTTATAGCCGGGGCTATCGCCTTACGATATTCCACGTTAAAAATGCATTTCTACAACCTTCATTTTTTGGCCAAAAGAAATCGTAAGGGGTTAACTTTACGATGTTTAAAATTAGAAATTGAAATTTAAAATATTGCAACTTAATCTTTTAAATAGGGAAGGTTATAGCCCAGGCTATATCCTTAGGTTATTCCACGTTAAAAATGCATTTCTACAACCTTCATTTTTTGGCCAAAAAACATCGTAAGGGGTTAACCTTACGATGTTTTCAATTAAAAATTGAAATCTAAAATTTTTCAATTAATTCTTTTAAATAGGGAAGCTTATAGCCGGGGCTATCGCCTTACGATATTCCACGTGAAAAATGCATTTCTACAACCTTCATTTTTTGGCCAAAAAACATCGTAAGGGGTGAACCTTACGATGTTTTCAATTAAAAATTGAAATCTAAAATTTTTCAATTAATTCTTTTAAATAGGAAAGGTTATAACCCATGCTATATCCTTACGTTATTCCACGTTAAAAATGCATTTCTACAACCTTCCTTTTTTGGCCTAAAAAAATCGTAAGGGGTAAACCTTACGATGTTTTCAATTAAAAATTGAAATCTAAAATTTTTCAATTAATTTTTTTAAATAGGGAAGGTTATAGCCCAGGCTATATCCTTACGTTATTCCACGTTAAAAATGCATTTCTACAACCTTCATTTTTTGGCCAAAAGAAATCGTAAGGGGTTAACCTTACGATGTTTTCAATTAAAAATTGAAATCTAAAATTTTTCAATTAATTCTTTTAAATAGGGAAGCTTATAGCCGGGGCTATCGCCTTACGATATTCCACGTGAAAAATGCATTTCTACAACCTTCATTTTTTGGCCAAAAAACATCGTAAGGGGTTAACCTTACGATGTTTTTAATTAAAAATTGAAATCTAAAATTTTTCAATTAATTCTTTTAAATAGGAAAGGTTATAACCCATGCTATATCCTTACGTTATTCCACGTTAAAAATGCATTTCTACAACCTTCCTTTTTTGGCCTAAAAAAATCGTAAGGGGTTAACCTTACGATGTTTTCAATTAAAAATTGAAATCTAAAATTTTTCAATTAATTCTTTTAAATAGGGAAGCTTATAGCCGGGGCTATCGCCTTACGATATTCCACGTTAAAAATGCATTTCTACAACCTTCATTTTTTGGCCAAAAGAAATCGTAAGGGGTTAACTTTACGATGTTTAAAATTAGAAATTGAAATTTGAAATATTGCAACTTAATCTTTTAAATAGGGAAGGTTATAGCCCAGGCTATATCCTTACGTTATTCCACGTCAAAAATGCATTTCTACAACCTTCCTTTTTTGGCCTAAAAAAATCGTAAGGGGTTAACCTTACGATGTTTTCAATTAAAAATTGAAATCTAAAATTTTTCAATTAATTCTTTTAAATAGGGAAGCTTATAGCCGGGGCTATCGCCTTACGATATTCCACGTTAAAAATGCATTTCTACAACCTTCATTTTTTGGCCAAAAGAAATCGTAAGGGGTTAACTTTACGATGTTTAAAATTAGAAATTGAAATTTAAAATATTGCAACTTAATCTTTTAAATAGGGAAGGTTATAGCCCAGGCTATATCCTTAGGTTATTCCACGTTAAAAATGCATTTCTACAACCTTCATTTTTTGGCCAAAAAACATCGTAAGGGGTTAACCTTACGATGTTTTCAATTAAAAATTGAAATCTAAAATTTTTCAATTAATTCTTTTAAATAGGAAAGGTTATAACCCATGCTATATCCTTACGTTATTCCACGTTAAAAATGCATTTCTACAACCTTCCTTTTTTGGCCTAAAAAAATCGTAAGGGGTTAACCTTACGATGTTTTCAATTAAAAATTGAAATCTAAAATTTTTCAATTAATTGTTTTAAATAGGGAAGCTTATAGCCGGGGCTATCGCCTTACGATATTCCACGTTAAAAATGCATTTCTACAACCTTCATTTTTTGGCCAAAAGAAATCGTAAGGGGTTAACTTTACGATGTTTAAAATTAGAAATTGAAATTTAAAATATTGCAACTTAATCTTTTAAATAGGGAAGGTTATAGCCCAGGCTATATCCTTACGTTATTCCACGTCAAAAATGCATTTCTACAACCTTCCTTTTTTGGCCTAAAAAAATCGTAAGGGGTTAACCTTACGATGTTTTCAATTAAAAATTGAAATCTAAAATTTTTCAATTAATTCTTTTAAATAGGGAAGCTTATAGCCGGGGCTATCGCCTTACGATATTCCACGTTAAAAATGCATTTCTACAACCTTCATTTTTTGGCCAAAAGAAATCGTAAGGGGTTAACTTTACGATGTTTAAAATTAGAAATTGAAATTTAAAATATTGCAACTTAATCTTTTAAATAGGGAAGGTTATAGCCCAGGCTATATCCTTACGTTATTCCACGTCAAAAATGCATTTCTACAACCTTCCTTTTTTGGCCTAAAAAAATCGTAAGGGGTTAACCTTACGATGTTTTCAATTAAAAATTGAAATCTAAAATTTTTCAATTAATTCTTTTAAATAGGGAAGCTTATAGCCGGGGCTATCGCCTTACGATATTCCACGTTAAAAATGCATTTCTACAACCTTCATTTTTTGGCCAAAAGAAATCGTAAGGGGTTAACTTTACGATGTTTAAAATTAGAAATTGAAATTTAAAATATTGCAACTTAATCTTTTAAATAGGGAAGGTTATAGCCCATGCTATATCCTTACGTTATTCCACGTTAAAAATGCATTTCTACAACCTTCCTTTTTTGCCCTAAAAAAATCGTAAGGGGTTAACCTTACGATGTTTTCAATTAAAAATTGAAATCTAAAATTTTTCAATTAATTCTTTTAAATAGGAAAGGTTATAGCCCATGCTATATCCTTACGTTATTCCACGTTAAAAATGCATTTCTACAACCTTCTTTTTTTGCCCTAAAAAAATCGTAAGGGGTTAACCTTACGATGTTTTCAATTAAAAATTGAAATCTAAAATTTTTCAATTAATTCTTTTAAATAGGGAAGGTTATAGCCCATGCTATATCCTTACGTTATTCCACGTTAAAAATGCATTTCTACAACCTTCCTTTTTTGGCCAAAAAACATCGTAAGGGAAACCTTACGATGTTTTCAATTAAAAATTGAAATCTGAAATTTTTCAATTAATTTTTTTAAATAGGGAAGGTTATAGCCCAGGCTATATCCTTAGGTTATTCCACGTTAAAAATGCATTTCTACAACCTTCATTTTTTGGCCAAAAAACATCGTAAGGGGTGAACCTTACGATGTTTTCAATTAAAAATTGAAATCTAAAATTTTTCAATTAATTCTTTTAAATAGGAAAGGTTATAACCCATGCTATATCCTTACGTTATTCCACGTTAAAAATGCATTTCTACAACCTTCCTTTTTTGGCCTAAAAAAATCGTAAGGGGTTAACCTTACGATGTTTTCAATTAAAAATTGAAATCTAAAATTTTTCAATTAATTCTTTTAAATAGGGAAGGTTATAGCCCAGGCTATATCCTTACGTTATTCCACGTTAAAAATGCATTTCTACAACCTACATTTTTCGGCCAAAAAAAATCGTAAGGGGTTAACCCTACGATGGTTTCAATTAAAAATTGAAATCTAAATCTTTCAATTAATTCTTTTAAATAGGGAAGCTTATAGCCGGGGCTATCGCCTTACGATACTCCACGTTAAAAATGCATTTCTACAACCTACATTTTTCGGCCAAAAAAAATCGTAAGGGGTTAACCCTACGATGGTTTCAATTAAAAATTGAAATCTAAATCTTTCAATTAATTCTTTTAAATAGGGAAGCTTATAGCCGGGGCTATCGCCTTACGATACTCCACGTTAAAAATGCATTTCTACAACCTTCATTTTTTGGCCAAAAAACATCGTAAGGGGTGAACCTTACGATGTTTTCAATTAAAAATTGAAATCTACAATTTTTCAATTTAATCTTTTAAATAGGGCAGGTTATAGCCCAGGCTATACCCTTACGTTATTACACGTTAAAAATGCATTTCTACAACCGTCATTTTTTGGCCAAAAGAAATCGTAAGGGGTTAACCTTACGATGTTTACAATTAAAAATTGAAATTTATAATTTTGCAATTAAATCTTTTAAATAGGGAAGGTTATAAGCCCAGGCTATATCCTTACGTTATTCCACGTTAAAAATGCATTTCTACAACCTTCTCTTTTTGCCCAAAAAAAATCGTAAGGGGTTAATCTTACGATGTTTTCAATTAAAAATTGAAATTTATAATTTTGCAATTAAATCTTTTAAATAGGGAAGGTTATAAGCCCAGGCTATATCCTTACGTTATTCCACGTTAAAAATGCATTTCTACAACCTTCTCTTTTTGCCCAAAAAAAATCGTAAGGGGTTAATCTTACGATGTTTTCAATTAAAAATTGAAATTTATAATTTTGCAATTAAATCTTTTAAATAGGAAAGGTTATAGTCCAGGCTATATCCTTACGTTATTCCACGTTAAAAATGCATTTCTACAACCGTCATTTTTTGGCCAAAAGAAATCGTAAGGGGTTAACCTTACGATGTTTACAATTAAAAATTGAAATTTAAAATTTTGCAATTTAATCTTTTAAATAGGGCAGGTTATAGCCCAGGCTATACCCTTACGTTATTACACGTTAAAAATGCATTTCTACAACCGTCATTTTTTGGCCAAAAGAAATCGTAAGGGGTTAATCTTACGATGTTTTCAATTAAAAATTGAAATTTATAATTTTGCTAATTAATCTTTTAAATAGGGCAGGTTATAGCCCAGGCTATACCCTTACGTTATTACACGTTAAAAATGCATTTCTACAACCTTCATTTTTTGGCCAAAAAACATCGTAAGGGGTTAACCTTACGATGTTTTCAATTAAAAATTGAAATCTAAAATTTTTCAATTAATTTTTTTAAATAGGAAAGGTTATAGCCCATGCTATATCCTTACGTTATTCCACGTTAAAAATGCATTTCTACAACCTTCCTTTTTGCCCTAAAAAAATCGTAAGGGGTTAACCTTACGATGTTTTCAATTAAAAATTGAAATCTAAAATTTTTCAATTAATTCTTTTAAATAGGGAAGGTTATAGCCCATGCTATATCCTTACGTTATTCCACGTCAAAAATGCATTTCTACAACCTTCTTTTTTTGGCCTAAAAAAATCGTACGGGGTTAACCTTACGATGTTTTCAATTAAAAATTGAAATCTAAAATTTTTCAATTAATTCTTTTAAATAGGGAAGCTTATAGCCGGGGCTATCGCCTTACGATATTCCACGTTAAAAATGCATTTCTACAACCTTCATTTTTTGGCCAAAAGAAATCGTAAGGGGTTAACTTTACGATGTTTAAAATTAGAAATTGAAATTTAAAATATTGCAACTTAATCTTTTAAATAGGGAAGGTTATAGCCCAGGCTATATCCTTAGGTTATTCCACGTTAAAAATGCATTTCTACAACCTTCATTTTTTGGCCAAAAAACATCGTAAGGGGTTAACCTTACGATGTTTTCAATTAAAAATTGAAATCTAAAATTTTTCAATTAATTCTTTTAAATAGGGAAGCTTATAGCCGGGGCTATCGCCTTACGATATTCCACGTGAAAAATGCATTTCTACAACCTTCCTTTTTTGGCCTAAAAAAATCGTAAGGGGTTAACCTTACGATGTTTTCAATTAAAAATTGAAATCTAAAATTTTTCAATTAATTCTTTTAAATAGGGAAGCTTATAGCCGGGGCTATCGCCTTACGATATTCCACGTTAAAAATGCATTTCTACAACCTTCATTTTTTGGCCAAAAGAAATCGTAAGGGGTTAACTTTACGATGTTTAAAATTAGAAATTGAAATTTAAAATATTGCAACTTAATCTTTTAAATAGGGAAGGTTATAGCCCAGGCTATATCCTTAGGTTATTCCACGTTAAAAATGCATTTCTACAACCTTCATTTTTTGGCCAAAAAACATCGTAAGGGGTTAACCTTACGATGTTTTCAATTAAAAATTGAAATCTAAAATTTTTCAATTAATTCTTTTAAATAGGGAAGCTTATAGCCGGGGCTATCGCCTTACGATATTCCACGTGAAAAATGCATTTCTACAACCTTCCTTTTTTGGCCTAAAAAAATCGTAAGGGGTAAACCTTACGATGTTTTCAATTAAAAATTGAAATCTAAATCTTTCAATTAATTCTTTTAAATAGGGAAGCTTTCGCCTTACGATACTCCACGTTAAAAATGCATTTCTACAACCTTCATTTTTTGGCCAAAAGAAATCGTAAGGGGTTAACTTTACGATGTTTAAAATTAGAAATTGAAATTTAAAATATTGCAACTTAATCTTTTAAATAGGGAAGGTTATAGCCCAGGCTATATCCTTAGGTTATTCCACGTTAAAAATGCATTTCTACAACCTTCATTTTTTGGCCAAAAAACATCGTAAGGGGTTAACCTTACGATGTTTTCAATTAAAAATTGAAATCTAAAATTTTTCAATTAATTCTTTTAAATAGGAAAGGTTATAACCCATGCTATATCCTTACGTTATTCCACGTTAAAAATGCATTTCTACAACCTTCCTTTTTTGGCCTAAAAAAATCGTAAGGGGTTAACCTTACGATGTTTTCAATTAAAAATTGAAATCTAAAATTTTTCAATTAATTCTTTTAAATAGGAAAGGTTATAACCCATGCTATATCCTTACGTTATTCCACGTTAAAAATGCATTTCTACAACCTTCCTTTTTTGGCCTAAAAAAATCGTAAGGGGTTAACCTTACGATGTTTTCAATTAAAAATTGAAATCTAAAATTTTTCAATTAATTCTTTTAAATAGGAATGGTTATAGCCCATGCTATATCCTTACGTTATTCCACGTCAAAAATGCATTTCTACAACCTTCTTTTTTTGGCCTAAAAAAATCGTACGGGGTTAACCTTACGATGTTTTCAATTAAAAATTGAAATCTAAAATTTTTCAATTAATTCTTTTAAATAGGGAAGCTTATAGCCGGGGCTATCGCCTTACGATATTCCACGTTAAAAATGCATTTCTACAACCTTCATTTTTTGGCCAAAAGAAATCGTAAGGGGTTAACTTTACGATGTTTAAAATTAGAAATTGAAATTTAAAATATTGCAACTTAATCTTTTAAATAGGGAAGGTTATAGCCCAGGCTATATCCTTAGGTTATTCCACGTTAAAAATGCATTTCTACAACCTTCATTTTTTGGCCAAAAAACATCGTAAGGGGTTAACCTTACGATGTTTTCAATTAAAAATTGAAATCTAAAATTTTTCAATTAATTCTTTTAAATAGGGAAGCTTATAGCCGGGGCTATCGCCTTACGATATTCCACGTGAAAAATGCATTTCTACAACCTTCATTTTTTGGCCAAAAAACATCGTAAGGGGTGAACCTTACGATGTTTTCAATTAAAAATTGAAATCTAAAATTTTTCAATTAATTCTTTTAAATAGGAAAGGTTATAACCCATGCTATATCCTTACGTTATTCCACGTTAAAAATGCATTTCTACAACCTTCCTTTTTTGGCCTAAAAAAATCGTAAGGGGTAAACCTTACGATGTTTTCAATTAAAAATTGAAATCTAAAATTTTTCAATTAATTTTTTTAAATAGGGAAGGTTATAGCCCAGGCTATATCCTTACGTTATTCCACGTTAAAAATGCATTTCTACAACCTACATTTTTCGGCCAAAAAAAATCGTAAGGGGTTAACCCTACGATGGTTTCAATTAAAAATTGAAATCTAAATCTTTCAATTAATTCTTTTAAATAGGGAAGCTTATAGCCGGGGCTATCGCCTTACGATACTCCACGTTAAAAATGCATTTCTACAACCTTCATTTTTTGGCCAAAAGAAATCGTAAGGGGTTAACTTTACGATGTTTAAAATTAGAAATTGAAATTTAAAATATTGCAACTTAATCTTTTAAATAGGGAAGGTTATAGCCCAGGCTATATCCTTAGGTTATTCCACGTTAAAAATGCATTTCTACAACCTTCATTTTTTGGCCAAAAAACATCGTAAGGGGTTAACCTTACGATGTTTTTAATTAAAAATTGAAATCTAAAATTTTTCAATTAATTCTTTTAAATAGGAAAGGTTATAACCCATGCTATATCCTTACGTTATTCCACGTTAAAAATGCATTTCTACAACCTTCCTTTTTTGGCCTAAAAAAATCGTAAGGGGTTAACCTTACGATGTTTTCAATTAAAAATTGAAATCTAAAATTTTTCAATTAATTCTTTTAAATAGGGAAGCTTATAGCCGGGGCTATCGCCTTACGATATTCCACGTTAAAAATGCATTTCTACAACCTTCATTTTTTGGCCAAAAGAAATCGTAAGGGGTTAACTTTACGATGTTTAAAATTAGAAATTGAAATTTGAAATATTGCAACTTAATCTTTTAAATAGGGAAGGTTATAGCCCAGGCTATATCCTTACGTTATTCCACGTCAAAAATGCATTTCTACAACCTTCCTTTTTTGGCCTAAAAAAATCGTAAGGGGTTAACCTTACGATGTTTTCAATTAAAAATTGAAATCTAAAATTTTTCAATTAATTCTTTTAAATAGGGAAGCTTATAGCCGGGGCTATCGCCTTACGATATTCCACGTTAAAAATGCATTTCTACAACCTTCATTTTTTGGCCAAAAGAAATCGTAAGGGGTTAACTTTACGATGTTTAAAATTAGAAATTGAAATTTAAAATATTGCAACTTAATCTTTTAAATAGGGAAGGTTATAGCCCAGGCTATATCCTTAGGTTATTCCACGTTAAAAATGCATTTCTACAACCTTCATTTTTTGGCCAAAAAACATCGTAAGGGGTTAACCTTACGATGTTTTCAATTAAAAATTGAAATCTAAAATTTTTCAATTAATTCTTTTAAATAGGAAAGGTTATAACCCATGCTATATCCTTACGTTATTCCACGTTAAAAATGCATTTCTACAACCTTCCTTTTTTGGCCTAAAAAAATCGTAAGGGGTTAACCTTACGATGTTTTCAATTAAAAATTGAAATCTAAAATTTTTCAATTAATTGTTTTAAATAGGGAAGCTTATAGCCGGGGCTATCGCCTTACGATATTCCACGTTAAAAATGCATTTCTACAACCTTCATTTTTTGGCCAAAAGAAATCGTAAGGGGTTAACTTTACGATGTTTAAAATTAGAAATTGAAATTTAAAATATTGCAACTTAATCTTTTAAATAGGGAAGGTTATAGCCCAGGCTATATCCTTACGTTATTCCACGTCAAAAATGCATTTCTACAACCTTCCTTTTTTGGCCTAAAAAAATCGTAAGGGGTTAACCTTACGATGTTTTCAATTAAAAATTGAAATCTAAAATTTTTCAATTAATTCTTTTAAATAGGGAAGCTTATAGCCGGGGCTATCGCCTTACGATATTCCACGTTAAAAATGCATTTCTACAACCTTCATTTTTTGGCCAAAAGAAATCGTAAGGGGTTAACTTTACGATGTTTAAAATTAGAAATTGAAATTTAAAATATTGCAACTTAATCTTTTAAATAGGGAAGGTTATAGCCCAGGCTATATCCTTACGTTATTCCACGTCAAAAATGCATTTCTACAACCTTCCTTTTTTGGCCTAAAAAAATCGTAAGGGGTTAACTTTACGATGTTTAAAATTAGAAATTGAAATTTAAAATATTGCAACTTAATCTTTTAAATAGGGAAGGTTATAGCCCAGGCTATATCCTTAGGTTATTCCACGTTAAAAATGCATTTCTACAACCTTCATTTTTTGGCCAAAAAACATCGTAAGGGGTTAACCTTACGATGTTTTCAATTAAAAATTGAAATCTAAAATTTTTCAATTAATTTTTTTAAATAGGAAAGGTTATAGCCCATGCTATATCCTTACGTTATTCCACGTTAAAAATGCATTTCTACAACCTTCCTTTTTTGCCCTAAAAAAATCGTAAGGGGTTAACCTTACGATGTTTTCAATTAAAAATTGAAATCTAAAATTTTTCAATTAATTCTTTTAAATAGGAAAGGTTATAGCCCATGCTATATCCTTACGTTATTCCACGTTAAAAATGCATTTCTACAACCTTCTTTTTTTGCCCTAAAAAAATCGTAAGGGGTTAACCTTACGATGTTTTCAATTAAAAATTGAAATCTAAAATTTTTCAATTAATTCTTTTAAATAGGGAAGGTTATAGCCCATGCTATATCCTTACGTTATTCCACGTTAAAAATGCATTTCTACAACCTTCCTTTTTTGGCCAAAAAACATCGTAAGGGAAACCTTACGATGTTTTCAATTAAAAATTGAAATCTGAAATTTTTCAATTAATTTTTTTAAATAGGGAAGGTTATAGCCCATGCTATATCCTTACGTTATTCCACGTTAAAAATGCATTTCTACAACCTTCATTTTTTGGCCAAAAAACATCGTACGGGGTGAACCTTACGATGTTTTCAATTAAAAATTGAAATCTAAAATTTTTCAATTAATTCTTTTAAATAGGAAAGGTTATAACCCATGCTATATCCTTACGTTATTCCACGTTAAAAATGCATTTCTACAACCTTCCTTTTTTGGCCTAAAAAAATCGTAAGGGGTAAACCTTACGATGTTTTCAATTAAAAATTGAAATCTAAAATTTTTCAATTAATTTTTTTAAATAGGGAAGGTTATAGCCCAGGCTATATCCTTACGTTATTCCACGTTAAAAATGCATTTCTACAACCTACATTTTTCGGCCAAAAAAAATCGTAAGGGGTTAACCCTACGATGGTTTCAATTAAAAATTGAAATCTAAATCTTTCAATTAATTCTTTTAAATAGGGAAGCTTATAGCCGGGGCTATCGCCTTACGATACTCCACGTTAAAAATGCATTTCTACAACCTTCATTTTTTGGCCAAAAGAAATCGTAAGGGGTTAACTTTACGATGTTTAAAATTAGAAATTGAAATTTAAAATATTGCAACTTAATCTTTTAAATAGGGAAGGTTATAGCCCAGGCTATATCCTTAGGTTATTCCACGTTAAAAATGCATTTCTACAACCTTCATTTTTTGGCCAAAAAACATCGTAAGGGGTGAACCTTACGATGTTTTCAATTAAAAATTGAAATCTAAAATTTTTCAATTAATTCTTTTAAATAGGAAAGGTTATAACCCATGCTATATCCTTACGTTATTCCACGTTAAAAATGCATTTCTACAACCTTCCTTTTTTGGCCTAAAAAAATCGTAAGGGGTTAACCTTACGATGTTTTCAATTAAAAATTGAAATCTAAAATTTTTCAATTAATTCTTTTAAATAGGGAAGGTTATAGCCCAGGCTATATCCTTACGTTATTCCACGTTAAAAATGCATTTCTACAACCTACATTTTTCGGCCAAAAAAAATCGTAAGGGGTTAACCCTACGATGGTTTCAATTAAAAATTGAAATCTAAATCTTTCAATTAATTCTTTTAAATAGGGAAGCTTATAGCCGGGGCTATCGCCTTACGATACTCCACGTTAAAAATGCATTTCTACAACCTACATTTTTCGGCCAAAAAAAATCGTAAGGGGTTAACCCTACGATGGTTTCAATTAAAAATTGAAATCTAAATCTTTCAATTAATTCTTTTAAATAGGGAAGCTTATAGCCGGGGCTATCGCCTTACGATACTCCACGTTAAAAATGCATTTCTACAACCTTCATTTTTTGGCCAAAAAACATCGTAAGGGGTGAACCTTACGATGTTTTCAATTAAAAATTGAAATCTACAATTTTTCAATTTAATCTTTTAAATAGGGCAGGTTATAGCCCAGGCTATACCCTTACGTTATTACACGTTAAAAATGCATTTCTACAACCGTCATTTTTTGGCCAAAAGAAATCGTAAGGGGTTAACCTTACGATGTTTACAATTAAAAATTGAAATTTATAATTTTGCAATTAAATCTTTTAAATAGGGAAGGTTATAAGCCCAGGCTATATCCTTACGTTATTCCACGTTAAAAATGCATTTCTACAACCTTCTCTTTTTGCCCAAAAAAAATCGTAAGGGGTTAATCTTACGATGTTTTCAATTAAAAATTGAAATTTATAATTTTGCAATTAAATCTTTTAAATAGGGAAGGTTATAAGCCCAGGCTATATCCTTACGTTATTCCACGTTAAAAATGCATTTCTACAACCTTCTCTTTTTGCCCAAAAAAAATCGTAAGGGGTTAATCTTACGATGTTTTCAATTAAAAATTGAAATTTATAATTTTGCAATTAAATCTTTTAAATAGGAAAGGTTATAGTCCAGGCTATATCCTTACGTTATTCCACGTTAAAAATGCATTTCTACAACCGTCATTTTTTGGCCAAAAGAAATCGTAAGGGGTTAACCTTACGATGTTTACAATTAAAAATTGAAATTTAAAATTTTGCAATTTAATCTTTTAAATAGGGCAGGTTATAGCCCAGGCTATACCCTTACGTTATTACACGTTAAAAATGCATTTCTACAACCGTCATTTTTTGGCCAAAAGAAATCGTAAGGGGTTAATCTTACGATGTTTTCAATTAAAAATTGAAATTTATAATTTTGCTAATTAATCTTTTAAATAGGGCAGGTTATAGCCCAGGCTATACCCTTACGTTATTACACGTTAAAAATGCATTTCTACAACCTTCTCTTTTGGCCCAAAAAAAATCGTAAGGGGTTAACCCTATGATGTTTTCAATTAAAAATTGAAATCGAAAATTTTTCAGTTAATTCTTTTAAATAGGGAAGGTTATAGCCGGGGCTATCGCCTTACGATATTCCACGTCAAAAATGCATTTCTATAACCTTCATTTTTTGACCTAAAAAAATCGTGAGGGGTTAACCTAACGATGTTTTCAATTAAAAATTGAAATCTAAAATTTTTCAATTAATTCTTTTAAATAAGGAAGGTTATAGCCCAGGCTATATCCTTACGTTATTCCACGTTAAAAATGCATTTCTACAACCTTAATTTTTCGGCCAAAAAAATCGTAAGGGGTAACCTTACGGTTTTCAATTGAAAATTGAAATTTATAATTTTGCCAATTAATCTTTTAAATAGGGAAGGTTATAGCCCAGGCTATATCCTTACGTTATTCCACGTTAAAAATGCATTTCTACAACCTTCATTTTTTGGCCAAAAAACATCGTAAGGGGTTAACCTTACGATGTTTTCAATTAAAAATTGAAATCTAAAATTTTTCAATTAATTCTTTTAAATAGGGAAGCTTATAGCCGGGGCTATCGCCTTACGATATTCCACGTGAAAAATGCATTTCTACAACCTTCATTTTTTGGCCAAAAAACATCGTAAGGGGTGAACCTTACGATGTTTTCAATTAAAAATTGAAATCTAAAATTTTTCAATTAATTCTTTTAAATAGGAAAGGTTATAACCCATGCTATATCCTTACGTTATTCCACGTTAAAAATGCATTTCTACAACCTTCCTTTTTTGGCCTAAAAAAATCGTAAGGGGTAAACCTTACGATGTTTTCAATTAAAAATTGAAATCTAAAATTTTTCAATTAATTTTTTTAAATAGGGAAGGTTATAGCCCAGGCTATATCCTTACGTTATTCCACGTTAAAAATGCATTTCTACAACCTACATTTTTCGGCCAAAAAAAATCGTAAGGGGTTAACCCTACGATGGTTTCAATTAAAAATTGAAATCTAAATCTTTCAATTAATTCTTTTAAATAGGGAAGCTTATAGCCGGGGCTATCGCCTTACGATACTCCACGTTAAAAATGCATTTCTACAACCTTCATTTTTTGGCCAAAAGAAATCGTAAGGGGTTAACTTTACGATGTTTAAAATTAGAAATTGAAATTTAAAATATTGCAACTTAATCTTTTAAATAGGGAAGGTTATAGCCCAGGCTATATCCTTAGGTTATTCCACGTTAAAAATGCATTTCTACAACCTTCATTTTTTGGCCAAAAAACATCGTAAGGGGTTAACCTTACGATGTTTTTAATTAAAAATTGAAATCTAAAATTTTTCAATTAATTCTTTTAAATAGGAAAGGTTATAACCCATGCTATATCCTTACGTTATTCCACGTTAAAAATGCATTTCTACAACCTTCCTTTTTTGGCCTAAAAAAATCGTAAGGGGTTAACCTTACGATGTTTTCAATTAAAAATTGAAATCTAAAATTTTTCAATTAATTCTTTTAAATAGGGAAGCTTATAGCCGGGGCTATCGCCTTACGATATTCCACGTTAAAAATGCATTTCTACAACCTTCATTTTTTGGCCAAAAGAAATCGTAAGGGGTTAACTTTACGATGTTTAAAATTAGAAATTGAAATTTGAAATATTGCAACTTAATCTTTTAAATAGGGAAGGTTATAGCCCAGGCTATATCCTTACGTTATTCCACGTCAAAAATGCATTTCTACAACCTTCCTTTTTTGGCCTAAAAAAATCGTAAGGGGTTAACCTTACGATGTTTTCAATTAAAAATTGAAATCTAAAATTTTTCAATTAATTCTTTTAAATAGGGAAGCTTATAGCCGGGGCTATCGCCTTACGATATTCCACGTTAAAAATGCATTTCTACAACCTTCATTTTTTGGCCAAAAGAAATCGTAAGGGGTTAACTTTACGATGTTTAAAATTAGAAATTGAAATTTAAAATATTGCAACTTAATCTTTTAAATAGGGAAGGTTATAGCCCAGGCTATATCCTTAGGTTATTCCACGTTAAAAATGCATTTCTACAACCTTCATTTTTTGGCCAAAAAACATCGTAAGGGGTTAACCTTACGATGTTTTCAATTAAAAATTGAAATCTAAAATTTTTCAATTAATTCTTTTAAATAGGAAAGGTTATAACCCATGCTATATCCTTACGTTATTCCACGTTAAAAATGCATTTCTACAACCTTCCTTTTTTGGCCTAAAAAAATCGTAAGGGGTTAACCTTACGATGTTTTCAATTAAAAATTGAAATCTAAAATTTTTCAATTAATTGTTTTAAATAGGGAAGCTTATAGCCGGGGCTATCGCCTTACGATATTCCACGTTAAAAATGCATTTCTACAACCTTCATTTTTTGGCCAAAAGAAATCGTAAGGGGTTAACTTTACGATGTTTAAAATTAGAAATTGAAATTTAAAATATTGCAACTTAATCTTTTAAATAGGGAAGGTTATAGCCCAGGCTATATCCTTACGTTATTCCACGTCAAAAATGCATTTCTACAACCTTCCTTTTTTGGCCTAAAAAAATCGTAAGGGGTTAACCTTACGATGTTTTCAATTAAAAATTGAAATCTAAAATTTTTCAATTAATTCTTTTAAATAGGGAAGCTTATAGCCGGGGCTATCGCCTTACGATATTCCACGTTAAAAATGCATTTCTACAACCTTCATTTTTTGGCCAAAAGAAATCGTAAGGGGTTAACTTTACGATGTTTAAAATTAGAAATTGAAATTTAAAATATTGCAACTTAATCTTTTAAATAGGGAAGGTTATAGCCCAGGCTATATCCTTACGTTATTCCACGTCAAAAATGCATTTCTACAACCTTCCTTTTTTGGCCTAAAAAAATCGTAAGGGGTTAACTTTACGATGTTTAAAATTAGAAATTGAAATTTAAAATATTGCAACTTAATCTTTTAAATAGGGAAGGTTATAGCCCAGGCTATATCCTTAGGTTATTCCACGTTAAAAATGCATTTCTACAACCTTCATTTTTTGGCCAAAAAACATCGTAAGGGGTTAACCTTACGATGTTTTCAATTAAAAATTGAAATCTAAAATTTTTCAATTAATTTTTTTAAATAGGAAAGGTTATAGCCCATGCTATATCCTTACGTTATTCCACGTTAAAAATGCATTTCTACAACCTTCCTTTTTTGCCCTAAAAAAATCGTAAGGGGTTAACCTTACGATGTTTTCAATTAAAAATTGAAATCTAAAATTTTTCAATTAATTCTTTTAAATAGGAAAGGTTATAGCCCATGCTATATCCTTACGTTATTCCACGTTAAAAATGCATTTCTACAACCTTCTTTTTTTGCCCTAAAAAAATCGTAAGGGGTTAACCTTACGATGTTTTCAATTAAAAATTGAAATCTAAAATTTTTCAATTAATTCTTTTAAATAGGGAAGGTTATAGCCCATGCTATATCCTTACGTTATTCCACGTTAAAAATGCATTTCTACAACCTTCCTTTTTTGGCCAAAAAACATCGTAAGGGAAACCTTACGATGTTTTCAATTAAAAATTGAAATCTGAAATTTTTCAATTAATTTTTTTAAATAGGGAAGGTTATAGCCCATGCTATATCCTTACGTTATTCCACGTTAAAAATGCATTTCTACAACCTTCATTTTTTGGCCAAAAAACATCGTACGGGGTGAACCTTACGATGTTTTCAATTAAAAATTGAAATCTAAAATTTTTCAATTAATTCTTTTAAATAGGAAAGGTTATAACCCATGCTATATCCTTACGTTATTCCACGTTAAAAATGCATTTCTACAACCTTCCTTTTTTGGCCTAAAAAAATCGTAAGGGGTAAACCTTACGATGTTTTCAATTAAAAATTGAAATCTAAAATTTTTCAATTAATTTTTTTAAATAGGGAAGGTTATAGCCCAGGCTATATCCTTACGTTATTCCACGTTAAAAATGCATTTCTACAACCTACATTTTTCGGCCAAAAAAAATCGTAAGGGGTTAACCCTACGATGGTTTCAATTAAAAATTGAAATCTAAATCTTTCAATTAATTCTTTTAAATAGGGAAGCTTATAGCCGGGGCTATCGCCTTACGATACTCCACGTTAAAAATGCATTTCTACAACCTTCATTTTTTGGCCAAAAGAAATCGTAAGGGGTTAACTTTACGATGTTTAAAATTAGAAATTGAAATTTAAAATATTGCAACTTAATCTTTTAAATAGGGAAGGTTATAGCCCAGGCTATATCCTTAGGTTATTCCACGTTAAAAATGCATTTCTACAACCTTCATTTTTTGGCCAAAAAACATCGTAAGGGGTGAACCTTACGATGTTTTCAATTAAAAATTGAAATCTAAAATTTTTCAATTAATTCTTTTAAATAGGAAAGGTTATAACCCATGCTATATCCTTACGTTATTCCACGTTAAAAATGCATTTCTACAACCTTCCTTTTTTGGCCTAAAAAAATCGTAAGGGGTTAACCTTACGATGTTTTCAATTAAAAATTGAAATCTAAAATTTTTCAATTAATTCTTTTAAATAGGGAAGGTTATAGCCCAGGCTATATCCTTACGTTATTCCACGTTAAAAATGCATTTCTACAACCTACATTTTTCGGCCAAAAAAAATCGTAAGGGGTTAACCCTACGATGGTTTCAATTAAAAATTGAAATCTAAATCTTTCAATTAATTCTTTTAAATAGGGAAGCTTATAGCCGGGGCTATCGCCTTACGATACTCCACGTTAAAAATGCATTTCTACAACCTACATTTTTCGGCCAAAAAAAATCGTAAGGGGTTAACCCTACGATGGTTTCAATTAAAAATTGAAATCTAAATCTTTCAATTAATTCTTTTAAATAGGGAAGCTTATAGCCGGGGCTATCGCCTTACGATACTCCACGTTAAAAATGCATTTCTACAACCTTCATTTTTTGGCCAAAAAACATCGTAAGGGGTGAACCTTACGATGTTTTCAATTAAAAATTGAAATCTACAATTTTTCAATTTAATCTTTTAAATAGGGCAGGTTATAGCCCAGGCTATACCCTTACGTTATTACACGTTAAAAATGCATTTCTACAACCGTCATTTTTTGGCCAAAAGAAATCGTAAGGGGTTAACCTTACGATGTTTACAATTAAAAATTGAAATTTATAATTTTGCAATTAAATCTTTTAAATAGGGAAGGTTATAAGCCCAGGCTATATCCTTACGTTATTCCACGTTAAAAATGCATTTCTACAACCTTCTCTTTTTGCCCAAAAAAAATCGTAAGGGGTTAATCTTACGATGTTTTCAATTAAAAATTGAAATTTATAATTTTGCAATTAAATCTTTTAAATAGGGAAGGTTATAAGCCCAGGCTATATCCTTACGTTATTCCACGTTAAAAATGCATTTCTACAACCTTCTCTTTTTGCCCAAAAAAAATCGTAAGGGGTTAATCTTACGATGTTTTCAATTAAAAATTGAAATTTATAATTTTGCAATTAAATCTTTTAAATAGGAAAGGTTATAGTCCAGGCTATATCCTTACGTTATTCCACGTTAAAAATGCATTTCTACAACCGTCATTTTTTGGCCAAAAGAAATCGTAAGGGGTTAACCTTACGATGTTTACAATTAAAAATTGAAATTTAAAATTTTGCAATTTAATCTTTTAAATAGGGCAGGTTATAGCCCAGGCTATACCCTTACGTTATTACACGTTAAAAATGCATTTCTACAACCGTCATTTTTTGGCCAAAAGAAATCGTAAGGGGTTAATCTTACGATGTTTTCAATTAAAAATTGAAATTTATAATTTTGCTAATTAATCTTTTAAATAGGGCAGGTTATAGCCCAGGCTATACCCTTACGTTATTACACGTTAAAAATGCATTTCTACAACCTTCTCTTTTGGCCCAAAAAAAATCGTAAGGGGTTAACCCTATGATGTTTTCAATTAAAAATTGAAATCGAAAATTTTTCAGTTAATTCTTTTAAATAGGGAAGGTTATAGCCGGGGCTATCGCCTTACGATATTCCACGTCAAAAATGCATTTCTATAACCTTCATTTTTTGACCTAAAAAAATCGTGAGGGGTTAACCTAACGATGTTTTCAATTAAAAATTGAAATCTAAAATTTTTCAATTAATTCTTTTAAATAAGGAAGGTTATAGCCCAGGCTATATCCTTACGTTATTCCACGTTAAAAATGCATTTCTACAACCTTAATTTTTCGGCCAAAAAAATCGTAAGGGGTAACCTTACGGTTTTCAATTGAAAATTGAAATTTATAATTTTGCCAATTAATCTTTTAAATAGGGAAGGTTATAGCCCAGGCTATATCCGTACCTTATTTCACGTTAAAAATGAATTTCTACAACCTTCTCTTTTTTCCCCAAAAAAATCGTAAGGGGTTAATCTTACGATGTTTTCAATTAAAAATTGAAATTTAAAATTTTGCAATTTAATCTTTTAAATAGGGCAGGTTATAGCCCAGGCTATACCCTTACGTTATTACACGTTAAAAATGCATATCTACAACCTTTATTTTTTGGCCTAAAAAAATCGAAAGGGGTTAACCTTACGATTTTTTTGTATTAAAAATTGAAATTTAATATTTTGCTAATTAGTCTTTTAAATAGGGGAGGTTTTAGCTCAGGCTTTATCCTTACGTTATTCCTCGTTAAAAATTCATTTCTACAACCTTCATTTTTTGGCCAAAAAATATCGTACGATTTTTTCAATTACAAATTGAAATTTAATATTTTGCTAATTTATCGTTTTATGGAATCAAATTTAATCAACATTGAATTTGAAAATGAATAGAATAGTAATATAACGTTTTATAAATATTATGATCAGACTTATGAGCAACTTGTAATTATTTTGTTTCGATGAAGAGTGGTACAACTGTATGGGTGAACACAAAGGTTTTGTCCCCGACATTTTGTTTGCGACGAGCGTTTGACACGTCGTATAAGTATGTGATCGGCGTTAGTTTGCAACGTTTTAGTTTTTCATTGAAATTTTAGTAAATTTACCTTGCAAACTTTATTTATAGTGTTTTCTTCACCGAAACACATACTTACCTCTCAATTAAAAAGAGGTCCCCTCCTCAAGTCACAAACCTGAAACCTCGATAAAATAGTCCAACTGTAAAAAGCAAACAATTTTGTAACAGTCAACTAGAGGGGGAGGTAAAAATATTACTTAAGTTTGTCATATCATCTAGGCAATTCTCGCTTTCTTACGTGCTTTTTCATTTTAACTTCGTTTGTAATTATTTCTCACATGATTTCTCATTGTTTACTAATATTTTGTGACTTTGTTTTAGCTACTAACGACTACAAGGCCTCATTATAAGTTGGAATACTATTGGAATTGGAAAATCCTTGACAGTTCATATTGGACCTTTGAGCAAATGTAACGTTTTTATCGTGTATGGGATTGCACAGGTTTGATATGCCGTGAGTTCATCAGTTTGTTATTTGTCTTATAAATAATAGTTATAACTTATAACCTGTAAAATTTAACAATTTAACATGTCGTGGTTGAAAGCTAATTCGGAAAAATTTATAGAGCACAACATTATTTTTGAATTGGATCCTCCAGACCTACAATCAAGTGTGCAACTTTGGAACGCTAACTGTTTTGAATCCTATATTCCGATAAAATCCTTATTTGACGGGACTTCTTATGTTAGAATGAAGAATATAAAGAACAGCAACTGTATGACTGGTATGACAAAGTTTAAACTTTGTTACGATGATGTCGTTTCATTCGTAGGATTACTGGAGAGAACTTATTTGACATCTTTAAAAAAATGTTTTACGAAATCGAAAGGTAAATACTAATGTCATTGTACAAAGACCTAAGAAAAGCAACCCTTGTTTAATCCATTTATTTAGTAGTAAGAAATCTCTAATTTTAGACAGAAGAATTGACGATATCCCAACCTACCTACGTGATTGAAATATCCCTATATACACAAAATATTGTATATATGCTTTACAAGATGGTTTAGTTTAAAATAGGAGACAACTTGTATTTAAAGGGGTAAATATTAATTAATTCATATTAGTTGATTTTAAATCAAGAAAAAGTATTTTTAATGTAGAAGTTGGATATTAGTTTTACGCCTAAGTGCAGGCAACCCGTCTTTCACCCCGAACGTGGAATTACCTATATGTTAGGTGCATTTAAACTTTTTTCTCTTTGGTATGATCGTATTTTATACTTTTCTTGTTTTAGAAATTAGAATTCCGAAAGGCGTAAGAAGCTATACAACTATTTGGATATTACAGTCATGCTACGACTGAAACTTGTGATGATTGATGATGAATGAAGATTTTGGAAATGGTTAGAAAAGTTATTTAAAAAAGTGTATTTTAATTGCGATTTTTAGATTACGTTTCCAACAACAAACTGTAGTCTCTTATGTTCTAAATACGTATAGGAATGTTTACTTGAAATTTTCCTAATTCGTTAAAGAGCATTGGTAAGCTGGTTTGGAACATAACAATGCGGTTTGGAACATAACAATAGAACAAGATTTCTGTTTGAAGATTCTTAGAAGATATTTATTTACTATTTACATTACGTTAACCGAATTCTGTTTTTTGTGTATTAAAAATAAGCACAAATGTCTATTATTAAGTGTCAATTATTGACTGTCTAGTGGTCAATATCTTAAAAGACCTGGTTATTCAGACGTGAGCTTTACCGGCAGTGGCCTAAGGCCACTTTTTTGTTTTTTGTTAATATCTCGAAAACTATGGGTTCGAGCTGAAACGAGATTATATACTAAATTAAACTGATAAAATTTGCCTCAAGTTTGAATGGATGCTTGTTTTTGGTAATACTTATAAAAAATGTGTGTATATTCAATTTTGTAGCTAATTTTATCAGCTTTAGTTTTGTATGTACTAACGTTTCAGTTCCTAACCCGTGTTTTGAGATATTATCGAAAAAGATAAAACAGTGACATGTATTTGGCCACTGCCGCTAAAGCTCATTTCTGATTTATCGGAACTTTTAGGACAATCTTCATTAGACACCTACAAGAATTATCTAAAATTTCGAAACTATTTGATGTTTTTGAAGATGGAACGCTTTAATTTTTAGTTGACTGAACTATAAATACTTTGTCCTGCACTTTGATTGTTCTACACCAGGCTAATATTAGTTATAATTACAAATTTTTAAATATTTAGAGTTCGATTCCCGAGGCACTTGGTGGAAAACAAATTTTCTCATTTAAAGTTTTTTCACTTATGTGTGTATGTTGGGGTTCATTTACAACGTATTAGATCTAATTAGTTATAATGTTATTGTAACAAATCCTAATAATTGTTAAGTCTTTTAAAGCAAATATGTAATATTATAATTTACTCTTGAACTACCTCTCTTCTGATAAACTAGATTTAGTTATTAGAAAAATTAATATTGTTAATTACTGTGGTAACAGTTTTAGTTTCAATGTTTCTCTTTTCAATTTGTGAATGAAACGTTTTGCTCATGAAAATTTAAATTAGTAAATAGTAATTGATAATATATTATTTATCGATTTTGTGCTTCTAAGGACACCTAAAGAGCCTAACTGAGCTCGCTTAATCTAGTGTATTAAAAAGTTCGTAAATTTGTTAAATTGCTTCTCGTTAAAGTGATTTTCTTGTTTTACTATTATAAATTATAAATCAGTAGTTGCAGCATTGTTTATATGTTTATGTATTAAAATTTATAATTATAACATTAGTTTATTAATTAGTTAAAAGTATTATTTTATAAGTTTTAAATTTGTTAAAACTCCAACTTTTTACGCCTACTAATACATAGGCAACACTTGTTACTCTCCCACTACATTATAAATTTTAAACTACCATAGAAGTTTATAGTTGGGGGGGGGGGATCTATAGTGGGGTGGTCACATGACCACCAAAAGTTTATATAAGGCCGAGTTTTGCCAATCGAAAATTTTGTAATCTCCACTTCAAATCAGCTTCGAAGAGAAAATTTTAGCTTTGCTCGTGTGAAAAATCAACTTCAACTTTTTGAATTTTTTTTTCTTGGAAGTTGTTAGTGGCATTGTTCTGAATATCTTCAGCGACTTTTGGATCATTTGGTCAGATATTAATGCGGGAAATTGAGTTTTTAAAAATCAATTATTTTAATTCGTACCACAATATTAATTAACTCGGCATTCTTGTTTGGAAGGTGTTTGGCGCTTCTTAAGACGCTGTTATTTCTCTCTTCCGAGGAGAATTTATTTTTAAATTCATTCTTGTATTATAATTATTATTGTATGTATGTAAATTACGTTGAAAAAAATAAACGATAGAAAGCAATAATTTCTTTTATTATAAGCTACCCTATTTACAAGCAAAATCCTCATTTTCGGATAAGCACAAAATTTCAAGATTTATAAGACATTAATAATAAGGTAAAAGTCGAATATCTTCTAAACTAGAGCAGCAGGAGCGCCCAAATTATGCAAGAATATTTGCGGCTAATAGGACTAAAGAATCGCACCCTCAAAATTGCGCAATTCCGGCTTTTAAAAAATCAATTTTAAATAATTTCTTTCAAATTTTACAATTTTCGGGCTAGGTAGTAGGAGAGCAGAAGGGCGATAAGGTGGTCGAAACAACTTTTAAATTAAAATAGTAATATTTTTAAATAATAAAACGCTTATCTTTTAAGCGATAACGCCTCGTTGCGTAACAACATAGCACGAGCATTTAAATAAATATTTCTCTTTAATTAATTTGGACCACCTTATCGCCCTTCTGCTCTCCTACTACATAGCCCGAAAATTGTAAAAGTTGAAAGAAATTATTTAAAATTGATTTTTTAAAAGCCGGAATTACGCAATTTTGAGGGTGCGATTCTTTAGTCCTATTAGCAGCAAATATTCTTGTATAATTTGGGCACCCCTGCTCCTCTAGTTTAGAAGATATTCGACATAAAGCATAAAATTTCAAGATTTATAAGACATTAATAATAAGGTAAAAGTTGAATATCTTCTAAACTAGAGCAGCAGGAGCGCCCAAATTATGCAAGAATATTTGCGGCTAATAGGACTAAAGAATCGCACCCTCAAAATTGCGTAATTCCGGCTTTTAAAAAATCAATTTTAAATAATTTCTTTCAAATTTTACAATTTTCGGGCTAGGTAGTAGGAGAGCAGAAGGGCGATAAGGTGGTCGAAACAAATTTTAAATTAAAATAGTAATATTTTTAAATATTAAAACGCTTATCTTTTAAGCGATAACGCCTCGTTGCGTAACAACATAGCACGAGCATTTAAATAAATATTTCTCTTTAATTAATTTGGACCACCTTATCGCCCTTCTGCTCTCCTACTACATAGCCCGAAAATTGTAAAAGTTGAAAGAAATTATTTAAAATTGATTTTTTTAAAGCCGGAATTACGCAACTTTGAGGGTGCGATTCTTTAGTCCTATTAGCAGCAAATATTCTTGTATAATTTGGGCACCCCTGCTCCTCTAGTTTAGAAGATATTCGACATAAAGCATAAAATTTCAAGATTTATAAGACATTAATAATAAGGTAAAAGTCGAATATCTTCTAAACTAGAGCAGCAGGAGCGCCCAAATTATGCAAGAATATTTGCGGCTAATAGGACTAAAGAATCGCACCCTCAAAATTGCGTAATTCCGGCTTTTAAAAAATCAATTTTAAATAATTTCTTTCAAATTTTACAATTTTCGGGCTAGGTAGTAGGAGAGCAGAAGGGCGATAAGGTGGTCGAAACAAATTTTAAATTAAAATAGTAATATTTTTAAATATTAAAACGCTTATCTTTTAAGCGATAACGCCTCGTTGCGTAACAACATAGCACGAGCATTTAAATAAATATTTCTCTTTAATTAATTTGGACCACCTTATCGCCCTTCTGCTCTCCTACTACATAGCCCGAAAATTGTAAAAGTTGAAAGAAATTATTTAAAATTGATTTTTTTAAAGCCGGAATTACGCAATTTTGAGGGTGCGATTCTTTAGTCCTATTAGCAGCAAATATTCTTGTATAATTTGGGCACCCCTGCTCCTCTAGTTTAGAAGATATTCGACATAAAGCATAGAATTTCAAGATTTATAAGACATTAATAATAAGGTAAAAGTTGAATATCTTCTAAACTAGAGCAGCAGGAGCGCCCAAATTATGCAAGAATATTTGCGGCTAATAGGACTAAAGAATCGCACCCTCAAAATTGCGTAATTCCGGCTTTTAAAAAATCAATTTTAAATAATTTCTTTCAAATTTTACAATTTTCGGGCTAGGTAGTAGGAGAGCAGAAGGGCGATAAGGTGGTCGAAACAAATTTTAAATTAAAATAGTAATATTTTTAAATATTAAAACGCTTATCTTTTAAGCGATAACGCCTCGTTGCGTAACAACATAGCACGAGCATTTAAATAAATATTTCTCTTTAATTAATTTGGACCACCTTATCGCCCTTCTGCTCTCCTACTACATAGCCCGAAAATTGTAAAAGTTGAAAGAAATTATTTAAAATTGATTTTTTTAAAGCCGGAATTACGCAACTTTGAGGGTGCGATTCTTTAGTCCTATTAGCAGCAAATATTCTTGTATAATTTGGGCACCCCTGCTCCTCTAGTTTAGAAGATATTCGACATAAAGCATAGAATTTCAAGATTTATAAGACATTAATAATAAGGTAAAAGTTGAATATCTTCTAAACTAGAGCAGCAGGAGCGCCCAAATTATGCAAGAATATTTGCGGCTAATAGGACTAAAGAATCGCACCCTCAAAATTGCGTAATTCCGGCTTTTAAAAAATCAATTTTAAATAATTTCTTTCAAATTTTACAATTTTCGGGCTAGGTAGTAGGAGAGCAGAAGGGCGATAAGGTGGTCGAAACAAATTTTAAATTAAAATAGTAATATTTTTAAATATTAAAACGCTTATCTTTTAAGCGATAACGCCTCGTTGCGTAACAACATAGCACGAGCATTTAAATAAATATTTCTCTTTAATTAATTTGGACCACCTTATCGCCCTTCTGCTCTCCTACTACATAGCCCGAAAATTGTAAAAGTTGAAAGAAATTATTTAAAATTGATTTTTTTAAATCCGGAATTACGCAATTTTGAGGGTGCGATTCTTTAGTCCTATTAGCAGCAAATATTCTTGTATAATTTGGGCACCCCTGCTCCTCTAGTTTAGAAGATATTCGACATAAAGCATAATATTTCAAGATTTATAAGACATTTATAATAAGGTAAAAGTCGAATATCTTCTAAACTAGAGCAGCAGGAGCGCCCAAATTATGCAAGAATATTTGCGGCTAATAGGACTAAAGAATCGCACCCTCAAAATTGCGTAATTCCGGCTTTTAAAAAATCAATTTTAAATAATTTCTTTCAAATTTTACAATTTTCGGGCTAGGTAGTAGGAGAGCAGAAGGGCGATAAGGTGGTCGAAACAAATTTTAAATTAAAATAGTAATATTTTTAAATATTAAAACGCTTATCTTTTAAGCGATAACGCCTCGTTGCGTAACAACATAGCACGAGCATTTAAATAAATATTTCTCTTTAATTAATTTGGACCACCTTATCGCCCTTCTGCTCTCCTACTACATAGCCCGAAAATTGTAAAAGTTGAAAGAAATTATTTAAAATTGATTTTTTTAAAGCCGGAATTACGCAACTTTGAGGGTGCGATTCTTTAGTCCTATTAGCAGCAAATATTCTTGTATAATTTGGGCACCCCTGCTCCTCTAGTTTAGAAGATATTCGACATAAAGCATAGAATTTCAAGATTTATAAGACATTAATAATAAGGTAAAAGTTGAATATCTTCTAAACTAGAGCAGCAGGAGCGCCCAAATTATGCAAGAATATTTGCGGCTAATAGGACTAAAGAATCGCACCCTCAAAATTGCGTAATTCCGGCTTTTAAAAAATCAATTTTAAATAATTTCTTTCAAATTTTACAATTTTCGGGCTAGGTAGTAGGAGAGCAGAAGGGCGATAAGGTGGTCGAAACGAATTTTAAATTAAAATACTAATATTTTTAAATATTAAAACGCTTATCTTTTAAGCGATAACGCCTCGTTGCGTAACAACATAGCTCGAGCATTTAAATAAATATTTCTCTTTAATTTATTTCGACCACCTTATCGCCCTTCTGCTCTCCTACTACATAGCCCGAAAATTGTAAAAGTTGAAAGAAATTTTTTTAAATTGATTTTTTTAAAGCCGGAATTACGCAATTTTGAGGGTGCGATTCTTTAGTCCTATTATCAGCAAATATTCTTGTATAATTTGGGCACCCCTGCTCCTCTAGTTTAGAAGATAATCGACATAAAGCATAAAATTTCAAGATTTATAAGACATTAATATTAAGGTAAAAGTCGAATATCTTCTAAACTAGAGCAGCAGGAGCGCCCAAATTATGCAAGAATATTTGCGGCTAATAGGACTAAAGAATCGCACCCTCAAAATTGCGTAATTCCGGCTTTTAAAAAATCAATTTTTAAAAATTTCTTTCAAAATTTACAATTTTCGGGCTAGGTAGTAGGAGAGCAGAAGGTCGACACGGTAAACGAAATAAATTAGAGAGAAATATTAATTTAAAAGAATTTTAAAAGCATTTCCATTAGCCATTACGTTATGAAACGAGGCGTTATATCGCTTATATGATTTGAAAATTTTATGGATCAAAAAGTATCTTCTTAAGGCCGGTCGTCCATTTATACGACATGTCGTATCATTTTTAATCCAAGAAAACAAGAAATAACTTGTCTGTCAAGTGTACGAATCTCAATTAATAAACACAGGTTTAAAAATGATACGACATGTCGTATAAGTGGACGACCGGCCTTAATAAAAATTTTTTCCCAAAACCCTATTACCCTCTTGCTTTCCAACTATCTAGTCCGAAAATAAGGATTTTGCTTGTAAATAAGGTAGCTTATAATAAAGGAAATTATTGCTTTCTATCGTTTATTTTTTTCAACGTAATTTACATACATACAATAATAATTATAAGACAAAAATAAATTTAAAAATAAATTCTCCTCAGAAGAGAGAAATAACAGCGTCTTAAAAAGCGCCAAACACCTTCCAAACAAGAATGCCGAGTTAATTAATATTGTGGTACGAATAAATAATTGATTTTTAAAAACTTAATTTCCCGCATTAATATCTGACCAAATGATCCAAAAGTCGCTAAAGATATTCAGAATAATGCCACTAACAACTTCCAAGAAAAAAAAATTTAAAAAGTTGAAGTTGATTTTTCACACGAGCAAAGCTAAAATTTTCCCTTCGAAGCTGATTTGAAGTGGAGATTACAAAATTTTCGATTGGCAAAACTCGGCCTTATATAAACTTTTGGTGGTCATGTGACCACCCCACTATAGATCCCCCCCCCCAACTATAAACTTCTATGGTAGTTTAAAATTTATAATGTAGTGGGAGAGTAACAAGTGTTGCCTATGTATTAGTAGGCGTAAAAAGTTGGAGTTTTAACAAATTTAAGACTTATAAAATAATACTTTTAACTAATTAATAAACTAATGTTATAATTATAAATTTTAATACATAAACATATAAGCAATGCTGCAACTACTGATTTATAATTTATAATAGTAAAACAAGAAAATCACTTTAACGAGAAGCAATTTAACAAATTTACGAACTTTTTAATACACTAGATTAAGCGAGCTCAGTTAGGCTCTTTAGGTGTCCTTAGAAGCACAAAATCGATAAATAATATATTATCAATTACTATTTACTAATTTAAATTTTCATGAGCAAAACGTTTCATTCACAAATTGAAAAGAGAAACATTGAAACTAAAACCGTTACCACAGTAATTAACAATATTAATTTTTCTAATAACTAAATATAACTAATATTAGCCTGCTGCAGAACAATCAAAGTGCAGGACAAAGTATTTATAGTTCAGTCAACTAAAAATTAAAGCGTTCCATCTTCAAAAACATCAAATAGTTTCGAAATTTTAGATAATTCTTGTAGGTGTCTAATGAAGATTGTCCTAAAAGTTCCGATAAATCAGAAATGAGCTTTAGCGACAGTGGCCAAATACATGTCACTGTTTTATCTTTTTCGATAATATCTCAAAACACGGGTTAGGAACTGAAACGTTAGTACATACAAAACTAAAGCTGATAAAATTAGCTACAAAATTGAATATACACACATTTTTTATAAGTATTACCAAAAACAAGCATCCATTCAAACTTGAGGCAAATTTTATCAGTTTAATTTAGTATATAATCACGTTTCAGCTCAAACCCATAGTTTTCGAGATATTAACAAAAAACAAAAAAGTGGCCTTAGGCCACTGCCGGTAAAGCTCACGTCTGAATAACCAGGTCTTTTAAGATATTGACCACTAGACAGTCAATAATTGACACTTAATAATAGACATTTGTGCTTATTTTTAATACACAAAAAACAGAATTCGGTTAACGTAATGTAAATAGTAAATAAATATCTTCTAAGAATCTTCAAACAGAAATCTTGTTCTATTGTTATGTTCCAAACCGCATTGTTATGTTCCAAACCAGCTTACCAATGCTCTTTAACGAATTAGGAAAATTTCAAGTAAACATTCCTATACATATTTAGAACATAAGAGTCTACAGTTTGTTGTTGGAAACGTAATCTAAAAATCGCAATTAAAATACACTTTTTTAAATAACTTTTCTAACCATTTCCAAAATCTTCATTCATCATCAATCGTCACAAGTTTCAGTCGTAGCATGACTGTAATATCCAAATAGTTGTATAGCTTCTTACGCCTTTCGGAATTCTAATTTCTAAAACAAGAAAAGTATAAAATACGATCATACCAAAGAGAAAAAAGTTTAAATGCGCCTAACATAAAGGTAATTCACGTTCGGGGTGGAATTAGTTTTCCGCCTGCACTTAGGCGCAAAACTAATATCCAATTTCTACATTAAAAATAATTTTTCTTGATTTAAAATCAACTAATATGAATTAATATTTACCCCTTTAAATACAAGTTGTCTCCTATTTTAAACTAAACCATCTTGTAAAGCATATATACAATATTTTGTGTATATAGGGATATTTCAATCACGTAGGTAGGTTGGGATATCGTCAATTCTTCTGTCTAAAATTAGAGATTTCTTACTACTAAATAAATGGATTAAACAAGGGTTGCTTTTCTTAGGTCTTTTTACAATGACATTAGTATTTACCTTTCGATTTCGTAAAACATTTTTTTAAAGATGTCAAATAAGTTCTCTCCAGTAATCCTACGAATGAAACGACATCATCGTAACAAAGTTTAAACTTTGTCATACCAGTCATACAGTTGCTGTTCTTTATATTCTTCATTCTAACATAAGAAGTTGTTACAGGAAAAAACCACAGAGTCCACTTAAGTCCCGAACCAGCTGTGTGGGAGTGGGTTTAGGTCTGACCAAAAAGGGCGCCAATTAGTTTTTTTTCCTTTACGGGAAAGAGGCTACTAATAACTTCGATATAAAAGCGATAAATTGTCCAAATAATTTCAACCTGATTTATTAGGCAAGACCTTGACAAAAAAAAAACGCCTAAAAATAAAAACAAACAAAAATTAATTACACATCAAGAACATCCTCCCCACCTACCTTCTCACAGAAGACGTTTCTTCACAACGGCTGCTATCCGCTTATTAACGTAAAATTTAACCGCAAAAAAAAAATTATTTAACGATAAGAAGATAAATACGGTTAAACACTAACTTTGAACTTGGCTTACACTACTTTATTAACAAGATAAAAAACCAACGCACTTCAAAATTATGCGTTCCACCAAGTTCAAAGTCAGCCACACAACCACTCGTCTCCGCCAGAAAAGTAGGGGAGGTCATGTCCTGATGTGCAATTACTCTTAATCTCTAAACACAAGTACATACCTACATTAAACTTACAAACTAACAATAAATTAATATTGAGAAACAAAAATCCTTTATTAAAAAAAAAACAACCAAATAATAACTCGAATAACGTAACACTACCCCACCTAAAAAAATAAAAAAAAATTTTTCAAAATAATATAGGTACAAAAAAAAATTTTTTTTTTTCCAAGTTTTCTTTTATTATATATTTTTTTTTTTTTTTTTTTTAAATTAATCTACTTTTAGATCTTTTACGTGCCAGGTCCCCAATCTACGTCCCGTTACAAAATCACAGAGATCGTACAAATTCGTAGATACCTGTCGATCAACCCTACACTTGATAAATTTAGGGGCTAATTTAGCATTATAAAAGTCAGCAGCCGAAGATAACGTATAATTACGCTTCCATACTACCTGACCCTGCAACAACTGTAACGGTCTTTTTCGGAGATTATACCGGGCGGCACTATCATCATAAGCCTTATTTAAACGTTTTTTCACCTCCTCACAGACATCTTTTAAATTTTTTACATGCTCGGACAAACGATGACGAGAACCGACAGAAACTCGCGCGGAAACAGCATCATTTGGCAACGCTACACCTTGAAGGGTCAACTCTCTTCCAAAATTTAAATACGCCGGGGTATAACCAGTCACTTCGTGAACCGCGGTTCTTAAAGCAAAACCTATCTGGGGAAGTTTTACGTCCCACAGACGTTGATCGGCAGAAATATACGATCGCAACATAGTTTTAATCACACGATTAATCCTTTCAGTGGGATTGGCCGAAGGACTATACTGAGCGTTGTAAATAATTTTACAGCCGTATCCGGCTACTAAGGACTTAAATTGCCGTGAAATGTATTGGCGTCCATTATCGCAAATCAGCCTCTCAGGCACCCCAAATGTTAAAAAAACGTCGTTTTCTAAATGTTTAACAACCGATTGACTAGTAGCCGTTTTTAAAGGAAAAAGTAACGAATATTTTGTGAAACAGTCTGCGACCACCAAAATAAAGCGATTCCGCTTATAAGATAACGGCAATGGGCCAACTAGGTCTGTACATACTACCTGCCATGGACGATCTACCGACTTCCTCTCATTCATCCTACCGTACGGCAAGCGTTGCTCAGGTTTTTGAGACTTACAAACTTGGCAATTACTAACGTACCGAAGAACGTCAGACGACATACCAGACCAATAATAAAGAGAACCTACACGTTTGAGAGTCTTAAAGAAACCGAAGTGACCTGCTGTCGCAACGTCGTGACATTCAGACAATACCTCTGCCCGAAGGGGTTTTGGCACTACTAACTTCCAATCTAAACGCTCGTCAAATGATGGGCCACTAGGGGTTACATGTCGATATAACTGGTTGTTAAAAATTTGAAATCGTGGAAATTTGTTAGGGAAAACTTTAACGTTATCGAAAAGCTTAATATACCAGGGATCTCGATTATCTTGCGTTATCTCTAACAAACTCACTGCTCTCGACAGAGCGTCGGGCACGACATGCGACTTACCCTTACGGTGCGAGATAGAAAAATCGTAAGCTTGAAGTCGTAGCGACCACCGGGCCAGTCTACCGGAAGGATTTTTTAAATTGTGCAGCCACAATAACGAATAGTGGTCAGTTATTACAGAAAAACGGGTACCCTCGACGTAGGGCCGAAACTTTTCAATGCCGAACATGACTGCAAGACACTCAAGTTCGGTTGTCGAATACTTCGTTTCTTGAGGGGTGAGAGTCCTACTACAATACGAAATAACTTTCTCTCCATCATCAAATTCCTGCGTCAACACGCACCCCAAGCCTATCATAGACGCATCTGTCTGGATAGTAAATTCGCGGTCGAAATCCGGACGCGTCAAAATAGGAGCAGAAACCAGGCATTGTTTGATATCTACAAAAGCGCGCTCGCATTCGGGTGTCCAAACAAATTTAGAATTCTTTCGGGTTAAACCGGTAAGAGGAGTAATACGACTTGAAAAATTTTTTATAAATCGACGATACCAAGAAATCATGCCGATAAAACGGCGAACGTCTTTTACATTTTTAGGTTGAGGGTAATTTAACATACATTCTACCTTCGACGGATCGGTTTGCAGCCCGTTCCGATTCACTACATAACCCAAATACTTTAATTCCGATTTTACGAAATCACACTTTTCTCGATTGATAGTGAGTCCGGCTTTATGAACACGTTCCAACACCTTGCGTAGCACCGAAATATGGGTCTCAAAACTAGGGGTTGCGATAATAATATCATCAAGGTAAACGAAAACATAACCCTCTAAGTCTGCACCCAAGACATTGTCGATAAAACGCTGCCAAGTTGCTGGGCTGTTGTGCAAGCCAAAAGGCATCCGAGTGAACTGATATAATCCTCGACCGGGGACCGTAAACGCTGTTTTCTCTTTACTACTCGCTTCGAGTGGAATTTGGAAGTAAGCGCTTTTTAAGTCGACCGAAGATAGATACTTGGCTTGCCCCAGACGATCAAGAATAGCGTTCACATATGGCAAGGGATACGCGTCTTTGCGAGTGATCGCATTAACTCGTCGAAAATCGATGCAAAATCTGTATTCGCCGGAGGGTTTTTTAATCATTACTACTGGGGACGACCACGCCGATTGTGAAGGTTCGATCACTCCGTCTTTTAACATTTTAGACACCTCGTCGTGCATGATTTTTTGAATGTACGGAGAAACATTATAATAGCGTTGCTTAATAGGTGCACTATCCCCCGTGTCAATAATATGCTCAACCCCCTTAGCAATACCTAAACCATTACTCGAACTTTCAAACATAGGTTGTAAAATACTTTGAAGCGCTGACGTTTGATCCGCAGTGAGAGAGGTTGTCTGCGTTAAAGAGAATACCTCAGCGGGTGAGTCAAATTCCCATTGATTTTTAAGAAAATTGGTTACAAAGTTCATTTTTTGAATAAAGTCGATTCCAAATATGAAATCACAATCTAAATCTAATACTATAATACATTCAAACACTTTACAAGTCCCTTGTAAAACTATCGGCAAATCTAGTACCCCAAACGGAGTACACTGTTGTCCATTTGCAACGGTGACCGTATAATGAGTGGTCTTAACACATAAATTTAAGCTCTGTAATTTAGACCAACCCACTTTTCCTACAACGGTTTGAGTAGCTCCAGTATCTACCAATCCCACAAAACTAAGGTCATATATTTTGACTTTAAGATAAGGGCGCGGATCGCCTTCTTTAGAAGAAAATAGAAAATTAATTTGGGTTTTGAGATATTCGGTTTTGATAGTACTCAGCCACTCTCTCCAAGAAACTGATTCATTTACACAAACGGGTTTGTTTGTGGCCGGTCGCCCTCCAGGCGCCGGTTTCCTAATCCGTTTTTTGAACTACAGGAATGACATGCGGATTTAACGACATTAGGTCTACCACATCCGTAACAAAAAATTTTTAACGGCCTCCTACATTTCGGGTAAGTATGCCCTATCGTACCACAATTCCAACATTTTATACGTATGTCGGTGGTGTGTACAGGTCTAGAATACTGAGGTACTCTATTAATGTTCGACGATGGTGACGGACGGTAATCTAAATCGGGTTCTAAAGAACTTACACAACGAGTATCCGCCAAACGAGGTCTAATAGATAGTTCTCGGGAAGCTTCTAACTGTTTACAAACGTGTAATAGGTTTTCCACAGACTCAACAACAATCAAGCTGAGGCCCTGTATATAAAACGGTAGTAAGTTACGACGAATCATTTTAATTTGCTCGTCTTCAGAAGGAGGAGAAGATAGACGATTAAAGAAACCTATCATCGACGCAAAGAAATCTCCTACCCTTTCTTGCGAACCTTGTGAACGTGAACGAATAGCATTCCACAAATTTGATTCGTAATCATAAGGTAAATATTCTGCTCTTAAAGCGTCAACTAATTGCTTCCAATTATGAACTCGCGATCTGATTGATCTAAACCATCTTAAAGCATTTCCTGTCAATAAATCGTACACAGAAGAAAAAAGTTCATCCTCCGATACACCCCTCGCAACGCTCATTTCTATTACACTCTCTATGAACGAATTTATACTAATGATACTACCCTTCTCCCCATTGAACTGAAGGTTCCATTTATGCACGTCGTGTTTTTGAGAGCGGAGTGGGACATTTTGCGCGAAAGTTTGGTCAACGGGTGGTTCAGGAAGTCTGTACTCGAGATCAGGTATCAAGGGATGTGCATCATCCGCCTGAGCGGACAGTTTATGATTGAAATCGATGTCTACGGTGTCTAACCGACCTAACAAATTTTTTACACTATTCTTCTCTTCCGCTACCGTGGGCCGAAGTCGACATAACCTCTGCCGCAAGTGTACTAATTTAGTGGTAATAACTCTACACTCGTTACCGTTAGGGATCAGTATCCCTGCATTCTCGACTTTAACTTCAAGCTCTCTTACTTTGGGTAAACAAACCCCTAATTCGTCTAAACAATTCGGATCAAAATCCTCATTAGTACCCGGGTGTCCAAATGACTCACCAGATAAAGATTTACGCAGCTGCTTACGCATAGTGCCAATAGTTTCAAATTCCATCCCTTCGAACCCTCTACAACCTAATTCGTACTCGAGCTCATCTCTACTCAATCTATTAGGATCCATTGCAATCCTAATAAATAAGTCAATTTACATCAAACCGAAAAAAATAAAAATTATAACAAGATTTTTGTTTCTCTCTATTTTCTTTTTTTTTTTTTTCCCTTTAGCGTCTTCGCTTAACGGTTTGACAACGATTTAAAACTAAAAAAAACTAACTAAAGCAAAAAGAATAATTTTGCTAATATTATTAAAGTATTACATTATGTTAATTGTTTTAAATCGCAATTCAACTTTATATTCGAAATTTAGTTTAATAAATTAAAATAAGATTCAATAGTGCTAAGATTACTATTCGTTCAGACCTTGAAAGTTTATAAACTTTTAAATTATAAATTTTTCAATAATTATTTATCTAGTCGACGAAACGAAACGATAATAAATGGCATCTAAAGACACCACCCCATCACAACACAAAAAAACCAAGTTCCAAATTAACTCAATGTATATACAAAAGTCAGACCTTCCGATGGCTGCAGGTGTTATCCAAAATTCGAGGCCGAAACGTTGGGCGCCAAAAACTCCTGTTACAGGAAAAAACCACAGAGTCCACTTAAGTCCCGAACCAGCTGTGTGGGAGTGGGTTTAGGTCTGACCAAAAAGGGCGCCAATTAGTTTTTTTTCCTTTACGGGAAAGAGGCTACTAATAACTTCGATATAAAAGCGATAAATTGTCCAAATAATTTCAACCTGATTTATTAGGCAAGACCTTGACAAAAAAAAAACGCCTAAAAATAAAAACAAACAAAAATTAATTACACATCAAGAACATCCTCCCCACCTACCTTCTCACAGAAGACGTTTCTTCACAACGGCTGCTATCCGCTTATTAACGTAAAATTTAACCGCAAAAAAAAAATTATTTAACGATAAGAAGATAAATACGGTTAAACACTAACTTTGAACTTGGCTTACACTACTTTATTAACAAGATAAAAAACCAACGCACTTCAAAATTATGCGTTCCACCAAGTTCAAAGTCAGCCACACAACCACTCGTCTCCGCCAGAAAAGTAGGGGAGGTCATGTCCTGATGTGCAATTACTCTTAATCTCTAAACACAAGTACATACCTACATTAAACTTACAAACTAACAATAAATTAATATTGAGAAACAAAAATCCTTTATTAAAAAAAAAACAACCAAATAATAACTCGAATAACGTAACAAAGTCCCGTCAAATAAGGATTTTATCGGAATATAGGATTCAAAACAGTTAGCGTTCCAAAGTTGCACACTTGATTGTAGGTCTGGAGGATCCAATTCAAAAATAATGTTGTGCTCTATAAATTTTTCCGAATTAGCTTTCAACCACATGTTAAATTGTTAAATTTTACAGGTTATAAGTTATAACTATTATTTATAAGACAAATAACAAACTGATGAACTCACGGCATATCAAACCTGTGCAATCCCATACACGATAAAAACGTTACATTTGCTCAAAGGTCCAATATGAACTGTCAAGGATTTTCCAATTCCAATAGTATTCCAACTTATAATGAGGCCTTGTAGTCGTTAGTAGCTAAAACAAAGTCACAAAATATTAGTAAACGATGAGAAATCATGTGAGAAATGATTACAAACGAAGTTAAAATGAAAAAGCACGTAAGAAAGCAAGAATTGCCTAGATGATATGACAAACTTAAGTAATATTTATATTATATTTATATAATATTATATCCACTGTTTTTACCATATGTGCTGGGACCGTCAAACAGAATATTTCTTCCAATTAGTATAAAACGATACCTCTAAAACAAAAAATTCACTAATTATAATAACCACGAAAGTAAATAGAATTCAAATTGAAAAAAGTTCACATATTAAATAAATAACACAAAATTAAAACCACGCAGAAAAAATACCAAACTTCAGCAGATCCTGGAGGAGCACAGCAGAATAGTAACAGACACCCATCTACTGTTTTAACGCTTCCAAAAGAAATTACTTCAGTAAAGTGATCGACTTTAGGTCTGTTCGTTTGCAATGTTTTCGCTGCTTTTTTGCGTGAGATCATAAAGTCGAGTACAGGTCCCGCGTTATAAGTTGGCGAGAGCTGTGGATGCGCATTCGCTTTTATGTGGCGCCAAGTTCCAATATTATCAGTGGCGGAGAGCATTCTATTCAATGATAAAACATTGTAGAAATGCAGTTAACCAAAATTGTAATGTAATTTTTTTTTATAAAATAATAAAATTAATTGTCAATAATTAACTAAAATTAATGTTTTATTTAAAAATTTTTATATTAAAAATGTTAACATGTTAAACTTTTGTATACTTTTCAATGTTTTTTTACTTAAGTTATAAAAGACCATAACGAACATTGCACAAAACTCGAAATTAACGAAAATGGTCATTCAGTGCTAAGATTACCGCCTTATCACCCGGATTTAAATCCAATAGAGTTAATCTGGGCAACAGTTAAAAATCAAGTTGCAAAGCAAAACACAACATTTAAATTACATGACGTTAGGAAATTAGCGGAGAATGAGTTTTCTTCAGTCACGCCTGAAGATTGGAAAAAACGTTGTCAACACGTTATTGAAGTCGAAGACGAATATTTAAAAAACGAGATAATAATTGATGTTAGAACTGAAGATCTTATAATTAACTTAAATGATGATGATTCTGATGACTGTGAATTTGGGTTTGAAAGCGAAAGTGATTAGTAAATAATAATTCGTACATTTTATTAGTAATTTTTCTTAAACATTTTTTTGCACGCTTATATAAAATAGCGTTTATTTCTTAACGCATATAGCTAAAAAAATTTTTTGCAATTTAAAGAGTTTTCGAACATTTAAAAAAATATATAATATTATGCTAAATAAGTACGCTACTGTAGGCGTATGGAATTCACGGAGCACGACGAAGTGCCGTCTATCCTTACTGTCGGCTTACGCCGGTTCTCGCCAAGATATAACGCACGACCTGTATTCGTTTGTATAAAATGTTTTCTTAATAGATAAGTTTCGTGACGTCACACGAATCAACTCCAACATGATTTGCCTGATATTAGAGTGAACTCAGACAGTCCAAACGAACAGACCTTTTTTTTAACTTATAATTAAAACAAATTAATTATACAAACTGTAAATTTACACCTAACCTAAATGAGTATTTTTAGTACTAGGCACCGCAAGCTTATTAAAAGGGGGCGTGTACAGACATTTAAATTTTGGTATATGCAACCCATCGCACAGCGGTGTATTGATAGTCGACTGCGGTTACATGTATAGTTTAAAATAAAATGTGCACTTTTCAAAGTTTAAAATTTAAAATCTAATTATTGCCGTATCCAATTGCAAATTAGTCACCACGTTATAACTACCCAAGATTAACAAATTTTAACATTCAGTATTAAACCAAGAAGGCTAAAGCTCTAAAAATTGCTAACTACGAAAATTAGCTTTAATGACCAGTTGAAATAACTTTTGGGTTTTGTTACATTGTTGCAAGCTGTATGTCATCCACTCTTATTGCGATCAATATTTTTAAAACATTCCAAAATAACAAATTCTCCTACTTATAACAAGTTAGTGTGCTAAAACAAGAAGCCAATTAATAAAAAATGGCAATCGTAAGCGTTTTCCAGTTTGATAAAAAATGCAGTCCTATTGACCTCCAATTGCAGTTGTTGACCTCCTTTCCTTGTAGTTGTCCCATTTCTTCTTTTTTCTTCTTCCAGTTTTGGAATTTTTAAAAGTCACTTTCAAATATGTGTTGTTCTGTCTAGTACCATTGAGTAATAAGATCACTATGTATTAAGAGGTGTCGGTCGACCCCGTGTTAAAAAGTGAATTTACTTGTCAATAAAAAATAAATGATAAAGAATTTTTGTCCTGTGATAAAAACTGTTAACATTTTTACAAGTCATTTTGTTTCATGACAAAAACAATTTAAAACAAAATCTTTTCTGCTCGTCGCGTCGTGTACACTATCTCAACATAAAATAATTGATTTTAATACTCCCTATAAAATTTAATAGGGCAGTAATTGTAAACATCCTACCTTCCATCAAATGGAGTAGTTCTGATTTTTTGACATTCTGACATGCAGAAAGTAGCACTAGCACGTGAATCTACAAGGAAAACCAAGTAAAAAGTTTCTCAGCGAGTTTTTGTTTTGATTGAACTGGCACATCATTTGGTCTACAGAGACCATTAGAGTCTCAAATTTAGTCCACCGCAGTTGCACCCCAACGATTTTAAGGCTTTAAACATATAAAATTGCCATTTTTATTATTACATTACAATATTCTACTTAGTGTAATGCAGAGTACAAACGCATCTTTGATTTTAATTTGTCGTACCTTTAATCCAAGATAGCGGATCGCGCGTACTCCCCCCCCCCCTCATGTCGAAAACTTGGATTTTTTATCAGGGCCCCTAACCCAATAACATATTCAAAAATCAGAACTGCAACACCTTTTGTAGGGCAAAGGCCTTGTTTTCTCCCCATTGGCTGAAATATTGAGGGCAAGAAAGTTTACGATCGTTCAATTACCGAATGTGTTTAAATGTATCAAAGCAAATAAATATTGAGCCCTAATTTTGAGGATTTACCTTTTTCGTTTGTAGTTGGCATTCAAAATGTTTTTTTTGTAAGCTGCAACTTCCATGCAACAATATGTTTGTAATTGATGGAAATCTGGTAGGTTGTCTTGTACATGTCTCCCACAATCTGCAATAATTTAATGAAAAGATGAAGTATTCAATATTACAATAACGAATATTATTATTATTTAGGGTTCTCGATTTACTATAAGTTTTCAAAAAAATCCACTTTAAAGGGAGACTGCAACTTGTTTTGCTAGAGTAATAATGCCTAGGCGTTCAATCTCGGTTTGGCAATAGGGCACATGTATTAATCAGCAATTACAATTGAAAATTGGTTTGAAAAGTACTTACTAAAATTAAAGTTTAAAATCTAAAATGTAGAAATATTTTTATCTTATATGACGTATCAGTAATTCCCCAAAACAATCGTACCTACCCTACATTATTTAAATTTGAATAAAGAAAGCAAAATTGTTTTTAATCGGTTAAGTTTAGTCCCCTTTAAAACAGCATACAATTAAATATCAAAGGGTTATTGTTATTATTGTAAAGATGTAAAAGCTTATTATTATTAATATAAGGTATTATCACTATTGCAATGGATTGAAACGATAAAAAAGTTATTTTAATTGTGTGTGTAATACAACCAAGTTAAATTGACCAAAATGTTATACGTATTAATTCAACAATAATTTACTAAACAAATGCGTACCTATTAATTCCTTCACTATTTGAACTCTTGGCTCGTTTAATCGAGGGTGGAGAGTGTATTTGAAAACTATATTTGAACATGTAAAAACTACGGACACGTTATCAAACCAACTACTACAATGCTACTACCAACTAACTACTAAATTGTATATAAGTTCGCGCATAAACTTCCCAGTTCGCAAGACACAGGCAGGTGCAAGTGCAGGTGTGTTATCAACATGTGATTAGAAATGTGTGATTTTAGCGAAAATAGTTGAGATTCGAATTGAGGAATGAATTTAATATTAAATAATTTATATTTTTTTTTACTTTTTCCTTGTCTTCGTCTACCTATTTTGAAAAAAAAGTATTATACATATACAGAATCGGAAAAATAATAGGTACATACATATTTCATTTTAAATTTATTTTCTCGGTGTTTCTGGTTCTCCTAAAACCAAAAATGTAAAACAATAAATTGGTTACAAAAAGTTTTAGTTTTGTTTTTGAAATTTAAACCTTAATTTTTGGTTTTAGTGCATGTAGAATTTTTAAATATTTTTCCCGTCACCTCGACCGCCTTTTTATTCAAATAATGATATTCGAAAGTATCATTAATGTATTCTGATCTAAATAATTTTTAAACCTAATGCCTAATGCCCCTTTTTCTAAAAATGAAACAAAATTGAAGAAATCTGTTAATTCTTGCAACGTTGCGCCGCAATACCTATACAGACTACTGGCAACACTGTCTCCATATCTTTTATGCTTGGTGATACTATTGCTGCCCTCTATTGTCTTAAGTTACGAGCTCCACATTAGCGGGGCGTTTAAATAGAAAAATAGCTGCATTCGTTTTCGAGCATTTCTTTTATGTTAAATAGCTACTAAATAAGCTACTCTATTAAATTACGAGCATTATTAAGTAGTTTTTAAGAAATAAATGTATATTTCAATAAGTTTATTCAATTTATTAAAACGACATTACAGTTTAAATATTATTAAACATGTGGAGTTCATTTTTATCAAAATTTATCAAAAATAAATTTTAATTCTTTTAGCTCAAAATCATTCACACTGCTACACATCGTTCACAATTTTAAATAAAAATCACGTTAGATTAATTATTTTTTAATTAATTTATAATTAAAATAAAAAGGGGCAGTTGTGAAAAGTTTAAAAATATAATATTTGTGTTGTAATAAAAATGTCTTACAATTTGTTAACTCCACGTGTGACAGACGTAAAAGCCGCTTCCGATACACTTTCTGAAATATCCGAGACAGGAACTGCTAATTCCGGTTGGACTTCGGGCTGGGATTCTCGAGAAGATCTGAGAGATTTGGTTGCGAAAATTGGACTGCAAGATGTTAGCGATTTACATCAAGATCGTTTTCGTGTCGATAGGAAGAAATTGGAGCACATGCTTATTGGTAAGTTTTGTATTATTTCAAATAACGTAACTAAAATAAATGCTTTGCTACAGGAGATAACGAAGCACCCGAGCCAGCCGATACATTTTTCCATAAAGTAAGAATATCTCGTCGGATCTAGTTAATTGTATAGATACTACTTTACCTCTTTTTCAGATCATGGAAGATACTAATACTTACATCACTTGGCCAAGTCGTTTAAAGATAGGAGCAAAATCTAAGAAAGGTAAGACCACCCACGCTATATAGGGTAATGTGGCTAGCATGAACTATAGCCAAACTAAAACTAAACTAAAACACTAAAAAAACTTACACAAACATGAGGTTCTTCGAAGATTTATTCTCGAGTTATAGCAGCACAAAAACGGCTTTAGTGAATTTTGAATTTTTTGGAAAAGAATTCCATCGGCTAGTAGAATTTCTTACGCCGAATCTAAAAGAAAAACTGAACGGAGAACTGACGTAGATGTTTTGTAAACTGTTTTTTCAACAAGAAACACTACTTGCACCGTAATTATTGTTAGGTAGACGAAAATCCAAATGCAATTACAGCAGCACGGCATCAGCATCCATTTTATTGCATTGTTTGGGCTCGTATCATTTGTGATTGTGACACCATTTTTTCTACTACACTATAATAAATTAGATATCAAGCTTGGTTCGGCAATGATGGAGCTCCGGCTAATTAGAACCAAATAGTAAGAGAATATCTTGACGATAAGTACCATGGCCGGTGGATTAGAAAAAGAAGACCAAGCATGCAAACCAAGCAAATTTATACAATTTTTAAATAAAAAGTAAAGTTTGGCAATTTTCAAACATTACTATACTCAGAAATAAATCTTTGAAGAGTCTATTATGTTCATACAAACTTTTAAAATTGTTTGGTCAAATAAACTCCTCATAGCCACACTCCGTATGTAAACAATTGTAGGTACAGTAGGATCACTTTATTGGTTCAACTCCAATTTACGTTTTAGATCCACATGTTAGGATTGCAGGAAGACCCGAAGATGTTCAAACTGCTCGTGAACGCATCATGAGCATTCTCAATACAAGAGTAGGTTTTGCCAAAGTTTTTTTGTTTGGCCACTATAACAGAAGATCAATTATTTTTCAGTGCAATCGAGTTACGATGAAAATGGACGTAAGCTACACGGATCATTCTCACATTATTGGCAAGGGTGGTTTAAGTATTAAACGAGTTATGGAAGAAACGCAGTGCCACGTTCACTTTCCAGATTCGAATCGTTCAAATCCAACAGAAAAAAGTAATCAAGTATCTATCGCGGGAGATATAGACGGCGTAGAAAAAGCACGAAGTCGTGTTCGCGTAAGTGTTTTCTTCCGTGAGAGATTGAATTTAATTTAAAACTCCTTGTAGAATTTAACTCCTCTGATATTCTGTTTCGAGCTGCCAATTTTAGCGTCGGCTCACAACATACCAGATGCTAACACTCCCTACGTTACGAAAGTACAACAACAGTACAACGTTCAAGTTATGTTTAGAACTCGTCCAAAATTGCACGCAACTCTGGTGATGGTTAAAGGCGTCGAATGGGAAGTGCAACAAGTCAAACAAGCTACTTTAATGCTAATCGAGTGTATGTGTGAGAATTTAGCGGTAAGTCCTTCTTAGACCACTTTGAGAGCATTCACGAACTCTTCATTAATCGTAGAGCCAAATTACCATTCAAATGTCGATGGAAATTTCTCCACATCATCATCAGATGGTTATAGGAAAGAATCACACCAATTTAAAAGCGATAATTCAAAACACCAACACCCAAATTATGTTTCCGGATGCTCAAGATCCGAACGTGCCGAGTTTGAAAAAAAGCAACGTCACGATTAGCGGAAACATTCATAACGTATACGCGGCTAGACAACAACTAATGGGCTCTTTACCATTAGTGCTCATGTTTGACCTTCCAGAAGACACAAGTGACCTGCCGGTGGAGGCAGAACAAATCACAAAAATCCAAGCAGCTCTCGATGTAACCATCAATATTCGGAACAAAGCTAAACAAAATACATTAGCGTGCATAATTAAAGGAATAGAAAGATGTGGCAGTAAGTCGAGTAACGGGTGGCTTTTTAAAGAAATAATTCTCGTAATTTTAGTCAACATTTACGAAGCGAGAAATCGCATTTTGGGAATTCGAGAACCATGTATCGTGCCCGATATTCCGTCTTCGTATTTTCTACCGCCGGCTAGTCTAAATACCGAAGTACCTCCGCCGACTATTAACGTTCAACCTATGTCTCCGCTCTTATCTCCGATGATTTCTCCGACGTGGCCGTATCCTCCTCCGACGTTTAATCAGCCGCAATTCGTTGGAATCGTCAGACAACCTCAGTTCGTTTACAACGTAATGTCTAATCAGAACGTTCCGAATAATAGGTAAGAATTCTTCGACGAGATAATCGAATAACTACGTATAGATTTATAGGTATCAAGCTCCTGCGGGTCAGTATTCGGGAAGTTCGTTGGAGCATAGCCGCGAAGGTAGTTCGTATTCTTCAATTTCTAGCGCGAGTTCGGTCGCTAATAGTCCCATATCGAGCCCGCGCAATAGTTCCCCAAGTTATCATAAGCCTGCAAACGAGTCACCTAGCCAAATAGATAAAATGGGATTTTCTTCAGTTTTAACAGAAATGACTACTTCTGGAAATTATCACGGACCGACAGTTAGTAAACGTTCGGATAATCGACAACCTTTAATGCCTTCGGACTACGAACAAAAACGTATAGCTGGAATCAGAGCTATGCAAAATCGACTTACAAGTGGATACAGAACAAGTACAAATACTTGGTCTGGTTATGGAATTAGCCATACAAGTCCCGGACAAATTCAAATGGACAATGTTTTACCGAAAGAAGAAGTGAGTTTACATATGATAGACACATTATAGGTATAATACGATTTTTTTAGGACGACGACATTTGGAAAACTCCTACATCCAACCAAGAATTTAACTTTCCCTCGACTTCAACTTCTAACCTAAATTCTAGTAACTACATGGAGCACACTCCGTCGAACATTATTAACCAGATAACTAATTCAAAATGGCCCGACCTTACCACGATGTTGGCTTCTATCGGACTCGAAAAATATATTGGACTGTTCGTATCGCACGAAATCGATCTTAGTACGTTTCCGTCTTTAACGGATCAGGACTTGATGGAACTTGGCGTGACCGCTTTTGGTGCTAGGCGAAAGATGTTATTAACAATATCAGGTTAAATAATTGTTTCGATAAAAATTACATTTTTAAAACTTTTATTCTATGTATTTTAGAATTAAATAAGCGTTCTAGTCCATTTTTGGCGGCTCCCGGTGCCGAGCGAAAGAGTTCGTCTTCAACGTTAAGCAGTCAAGGAAGTCCTCGTGATACTAATTGGTGAACTTACAAAAGAAATACACAAAAAATTCCAAAAATATATTGTTACGTTTAATTATAATTGTGTTCCTGGTGCATGTACGATGGTATGCATGTAGGGTACGTTCGTATCTGTGTGTATGTCCGTGTCTGTATTAAATGTAACGCATTTGTTTATAGTTGGGTGATATTGCTTACTAGTTGTTGTTTTAATTAATGATGTACCTTAATTTGATCAAATTCAAAAACTAATGATGTACTCATTTACTCGCGTTTTAACTAATTGTTATATTTTTTGAAACAATTAGCAATTATTACTATATATTTTATGTGTTTAAATTAATTTTACTTATTTATTATCTACTAGTTTTACATTTTTGAAATTTACATTTTATTAACAAAAATAAAATAATGCGAAACATAGAAATTAAGTGAAATAATGAGAGTTCCGATAGTGCACGTTTTTATAGAGCGAGATTCTTGTATATCGCGTTTTGTTATTATATATTATATTTAATTGTTAAAATGTATACGTTAAAAGTTTTAATTCGCTGGTATTTCAATTTTTTATATTATAAAAAGTGAATTAAAACTTTTGCTTCAAAAAAGTTGTATTATGATTATAATCGAAAGATATTTGTGCATGAAAAAAATTTTTCAATAAACTACGTACTCTGTTCGAAATCCTTTTATTAATACTGAAAGCTCAAAAACATTAAGACGCTAAGTCGCAGTCATTAAAGTCTGTAATTACTTCTTCTACGGTGCATAAGAATAAAGTCAATTGATAATTCGAATCATTATTTAAGTGTTTTGTTTATAATCGACAAGTAATTCGCAACAGATCAAACAAATTTAGCTTGCGTTGCACAAAACTTTCTAAAATATTGAAGAGCGTCTTAACCCGAAATCTTAATTGGTTTTTCATCTAAAATGTGATGTTCCTCAGTTTTAAGAAAGTCTTGTGCACTTTTAAAATTGATTAATCCCAGTTTTTCCATTGAGGGCAAACTCTGTACTAAAGTTACCCTCGCTCACTTTAAAGGCCAACTGCCACTTTAGCCAACATATCCAACTCCACCTCTCATGGTGAAGGAAAGCAAAGAGATTCTATCTAAATTTAAAGTAAAGAGGGGGTAGAGGGTAATTTATTAGAGCATATGGGCACGTATTTGATAAAAAGATAATTGATATAAGCTTCCAGTACTTATTACGAGCGAAAAGATAAGGTATAGCTAATGGACGCTAAAGCCATATGCCATATTAACGATGATTAGCAATCATTAAATTAGAAATAAGTAAAATGCAAACAAACTTGCTCCGTGGCATTTAAAACGAAAGTAAACATCCAGTAGCATTACTACCGAATTATGAACAACATCGATAGATTTCCCGAACAAAGAACGACAGCTTCTATAATATGAAAATGAGCGAATTCTATTTTCAAGAAACACAAAAGTGGTATGTCGATAATTTGGGTTTTGACATGGATTCGACATCAGACGATAGCGTAAGTTCTTTAACTGTTTTCAAAAATAATTTTAAACAAAAAATATTATTCTCTAACACGGCTTTTCCAGCCCAACATAGCGAACACAACGTTTATCAACGATTTGTGGTTAGTTGTTCCAGCTTCTGAAATTACGATAAAAACGGCGATTTTCGTTCCGTTCGTAATCTGGGGCGTTTTTGGTAACGTTATGCTCCTATACATTATAATCAGAAACAGAACCCTACGATCTCCGACAACTTTATTAATCGCTAATATGGCGGTAGCAGATTTAATCACACTTCTCGTTCACCCTTGGATATTCTTGATTTACGATTTCTTCCAGAACTATCAATTGGGAGCATTTGGCTGTAAAGTAGAAGGAGGCTTCGAATGTAAGGTGCTAAAATAATTTAACGCTCACCCCAATTCACTCGATTCTCTCAGGTGCAATTCTGTTAGCGAGCGTTTTTAACCTAGTAGCTATAAGTTACGATCGCTTAAATGCCATCGTTTTGCCGCAAGAAAAAAGAATGACCAAACGAGGAGCTAAAATAGTTATGGCATTGGCGTGGATCTTAGGTTTTCTCGCCGCTACGCCCTTATTCGTATTTCGCTACTACAAAGAGCGCCAGTGGTTGAACTTTCTGGAAAAATTCTGTGTGGAGAATATGATGATTACAAACATTTATTGGCACGTGATAATAACGATGATGGTTTGGTTTCCTTTAGGTGTTATGCTCGTTTGTTACATTGCGTTATTCATTAAGGTTAGTCGGTGAAGAACTTTTTAGAGAGTAGCGCTACCTATCGTTTCAAAATTCTTCTGTAACATAACCACGTAGCATAACTTCCAACTTGTTCAATTATGTATTGTAAATTTGTTTCCAGCTCAACGAATACGAGAAGGCAGTTACACACAAAACTAAAGAAATCAACATATCTTACAAAAAGAAAGTTGCTAAAACGATGTGCATCGTCGTCGTTACTTTCATAATCTGTCGAATACCATTTACGGTCTTAATATTTTACAGAAATCAATTACTGAAAAAAAATAATATATCGCAAACCCAACAAGTACAAAATCAAGTATGTACTCAAAGCTCATAATGTAATCAAACACTAAGTACAAACTTTTTTTAGGTAAATGGATTTTATTACGGTTTATGGCTGACGTCAAAGTATTTAATAATATTAAACGCCGCATTAAATCCCGTTATATACGGATTAACTAGCGAGAAATTTAGAAAAGCTCTTAAAAAAATTAAAATGTTAAAATGGATCGATTTGCATACACCACAGACGAAAAATTCAAAAGCGAAAACTAAACAAAAAGTCAACAATACGAACAGCACAAAAAGAATGAACATCTTTTTTATTTTTAGAAGTAAACTGCAAAATAACGAAACCGTAATAACGGATAGCAGGAGCTCCAAAAGTAATTTAGATTCAAATAATAAAAATAAAAAAGAAATAAGCGTCTAAAGAAGAATTAAGAATAAATTTAAAAAATTACTATTTGTATATTAACTATTAAGTTACAACAATTGACTACAATTAATAATAACAATAAACAAATATGATAACGTTTCACTATTTAGATAGAGAATCAACGATGTCAATCTTTCTCTACTTATTAAAAATTATTAATAAGAAATAATTACTTTTGACGCTTTTCTAATTTACATTAAAAACATTTAAAACTCGTACCTTATTTACATAACATATAAAAAATTTTACAATAAATACAGTCTCGCGATATTTATAAATGCTCAAACTAATTATTAACTCACTGTAATGTCGACACGTTACTTTGTCTATTAGGAGAGGAACTCGGAATGTTGGTTATTAAATTATTACAATTTGTTTCGCTTATATCGGAGGAAATAAATTCCACTTCAGTATCGGAACAAAAATAATTTGCAGATTGAAAAACGTTGGTTTGCTCGTGAACTTCGTTCGACTCTTGTTCTACATAATGTTGATTATTTGCCACATCTTTATTAAGAAGTTGTGATGTAGGATAAGAATAGGGTTCCTCGCAATTATTCTCGGGGGTCGCTACCGAGTTATAAACATTTGCCACGTAGTCGGAATACAACGAAATTGGCTCGCTCGGTGCTTGGTTCGAATACAAAATTGGAAAAGTGTGGCCTTCGGTCGACGGTAAACTCATAATTAAATTTTGTTGAGCAGGGACAAAAGGTCGATTTAAAGTATTTAATAAAGGAGGTAACGGTACCGGAGGTTGTATTGTGCTCTGAGGTACTTGGTTTGGAATCGAAGCAGGAAACGGTCGTGTAATCGGCGACATGTAGTTAGGAACGGACGGTGACGTCGAATGGGGAGCTCCAATCGGAGTAGAAACCATCTAAAAAAATAAATTAAACGTTTCACCTAAACGTATCTAGCAAAGAAGTTTTCAAAATTACTATGTTCGATCGAGCTACTGGTTAATTTAAAAAGAATAACGTTTTATCCGAAAGAAGTTAAAGCAAAGTCAAAGTAGCAAAAACATCCCAGCTTACGAAATTTTTATGCACAATTAAATTCGCGCGAGTTAAAAAGAATTACCTGGCCAAGATGTGCAAAAAGAGGAGAAGCGATATTATGTTCCGACGAAGGTGGCTGTAGAATAATACTAGAACGAGTTGCATTTTCGATATTGTGTTGTATGGTCGACATAGAAGACGACGACGACGACTCTGGAATCGACGATACCTGTAGAAATAGCGCGTAAACAAAACTAAAAAATTCGCACACTCGTCGAATGACCATCCCCGATTATATTAAATACAAATCGACACATAAGATGCAAAACACCGGTTCACATTCAATAGTAAATTTAATTTAATCAACTAACCTGCGTTTGTTTAGCATTAAGAGCATTATTTCTTTCCAAAAACAATTCTTCTTTTAAGTGAGGTAAAAATTTAGCAATCCTATCCCAAGTGATAACCCATAATTGACCCGGTCCTTCTTGCCCTTCAAATATTTTGGCAGAGTCCATGACCAAAAGCATATTTTTTAAAGACTCCGGAATGGCTTCAAAAAGTAAATCACTATTATCCGCGTGCATATATTTATCCATATAATCCAAAATTGTCAACCACAGAGAAGTAAAAGTCGGTAAAGACAGCAGAGGCGTAAGATGGTGAAGAAATACCTACAAAACCACTGTAGCATTGTAAATTTCAATCTGAGACAAATTATTTAACCTTTGATAAAACGGTGGCCGTTCTCATTCTAGTTTCTTCCATAATTTGGGCATCGCGCGGTCCTATAGGTTGAAGCAATTGGTTTAAAAGGGGGAAGAGCACCCTGTGGAAACACGCTTCCCATTCGGGACCATTTAAAGTTTGTAAATCGTGAACTAATAAAGCCCTTTGTAAATACGTAATAGCACTCATTCGAACCTAAAATTTTTTTACTTAAATTAGCTAATTTTCCTCACACAATTTAAGAAATTGAGCGTAGTGCCGTAAAAATTGAAAAATATCAAACCTCGAAACCCAGTCTCTCGGTACATTAATCCATCTGAAGCCTTGTGCACACCTTTTTTAAGTTACTAAAATTGTTTAGTTAAAATGCAAAAGATTTCACATCAATTCATAAGTACAGGCCAGATTTTCGTGTTAAAATCTATTTTTATTCCATTAATTAATTTTTTTTCAAAAATACATTAATATCAATTTCAAGTTAACAAAATTATAGAAAAAAAATGTGGTTAAGGTGCCTTAACCATATTTGTGTTTCCATCCTTGTCTAGGGGAGTGCTAACCGTCTCTCCTTTCATACAACACGCTTATAAATACAGCAACGCCGTATATATAGCAATGACGCCTTAAAAAGTACTGGTGAGTGATAACTTTTAGCGACTTTTTACAGTATTAAAAAACAATTAAAAAATAATCTAACTATCGCATATACTTTAGAACCAAATTCAGCACAATTCTGTAGAGTGAATTTTTTTTTAATTGAAAAAAAAAAAAAACTTATTTTACATACCTGGCGACGTACGTCACAGCAAAGTCGAGCAATTCCTTGTAAAAGTGGACACCAACCCTGAGTCCAGAGTGAAATTTCTTGCGCAATTTCTCCCCCTTCTTCGGCCCACCACCTAAATATTTGTGCAGTTCTCGTATGAAGAGTATGCATTAGGTCCAAAAGTTGTATAGAAATCTGATGATAACCACTAGGTAGATCTTCGTCGTCGCTCTCTTCTTCTAAGCTACTTCCAGTAGGACTTTGACGCGATTTGTGCGGTTCACGTTTACGACCATGAGTCTTTTTTCTAACTTTACCTTCTCTAGCCGAAATTTTTCTACTTCTCCTATCTACAAAACAGTAACATTTTATTGAATACGCTCGCATTAGTGGAGCAACGACTTTTTCGTACTTACTTCCACGCAGGCTTGCTTCGACAAAAGTTCTAATACAATGCACGCAGTTATCAAAATTATAAGGAGTTATATGAGCCACATCTCGAACTAAAAAGGCGAGACTTTCGCAACACTTAACCAGACCACTCGGATCGTGAGGTCCTAAATTTCGTTCCAAAGCTAAACTATATTGACTTGCAGGTAGCGTACGTCCGACCACGGGCTGAATTTCTCCCTCGTTACCTACCTAAAATATTGATAATTAGATTAATAACAAACAAACGTTAATAAATTACCAAAATCCATCCTCCTCCGTTATTCTGTAATTGGGACGGCGTGGATACGGCCGGCGGACTTTGAGATCTCGTGTGACGTGGACTCACCGTTAATTCAGAATCCGACGTATAACCTCGATCGGTACAAATCGTTTCGTCTTCGCTACTTGCAGGTGCTTCTCCTTCAGATTTGGCACCTTGTTCGATTCGATTTTCTTCCAAAACTGGTTTTGGCGGTTGTGCACCTGCTCCGACACATTCTAAAAGAGTAAAAATGATGGACCAATCGGTACTGGTGTGGATATTTTGTGCCGACGTTTTTAGAAGTTCGTACAGTCCATAGGAAATTTGTCTAGATATACGAAAGAGAGTGGCGCTTTTCAACAATAATAACATTCTAAGAGATTGAACTACGATCGGACTCATGTCTTCATTTCTCATAAGACGTATCGCTAGACGTAGAAGTCCTATTACGGAACGTTCTAAGAGGAATTGGTAATCACAGTGAGAAGCATTCATCACTAAAGTGTATAAGTGGTCTTGAACGATCTGCCAAATAGTCATCACACGATCTCTGCAAATAATATTTACTTTCTAAATTAATATTGTTGGACGTCACTCTTTAGAAAAGCTTACCGATTTTGAACGACTATTCGTATCAGCAATTCGAGAAAGAAGACAGCGACGCTTTCGTTATAATTGTATCCTAAAGATTTTTGTAAATCTGGACCACGAGATAATTCGATAAGAGCTTTCACAAGCTCCGACAAGGCGTCTTCATGTAAAAACTTTGAATCGGTCACGAGCTGATCGAAATTACACTCCTTAAAGCATCGTTTTGCTATATCGATATATTCCTGTTCTTCGGACGTGGGAATTTTGGATAAGCTCTCCGAAGAAGGTAACATGTACGAATATAATGAGCTGAATAGTCCAGTATCTTGCTTTTGAGACTGGGTAGTTTGACACACCAAAGTTATCTTTCCACTAGGTTCGATGAAATCATCCGCCTCCATATATGACTTAGGAAGCAGATTTTGATTGTAAAGCGATAAAAAGATGTCTAAAACGTTTTTCCAACCTTCTCTTACATTATTACCGTGTTGATGAATTAAATTAAAAACTGCCCTTAGAGCAATCTGAGCTTTGATACTCGAACCGAACTGTACGGCCCCGGATATTTTCGGTTGGTTGTGAAAAGATGTAAACTTGCACAGAGTTAAAATTAGCATATCTAAATTTTGCGTAAAGCCAAAATATGACGAAATAAAGGCGCAACTATCGAAACCCTTAATTGCTCTTTTGTAAACATTGGGGTCGTCGGATTTGTCAAAAACAAAAGATAGAGCTGCTATAATTGGACCCCAAATTAACAAAAACAAATCACAGTCGTATATATCGTTCGATGCGTGAATATAAGCGCCATCCTTCGACATTCCTCTTCTTAAAAGAACTTTCCATAGATAATTCTCTTTCACTAACCCCGTATGTTCAGCCGGCATCACGATTTCTTCATTTCTGCAAGAATAATTACATAATTAGTAACAAAGCCAAATAGAAATTTGCGATAGCTTACTTGACCGAATTGTAAATTTCATTCAACATGTCTTGATCGAAATCGTTTCCTCCATTGACTTTCTTAAGATTCTTTTTAAAACCTTCTACGGTCATGGGAATATTTTGCTTCTTAACGTTATCGTTATGTTGATCGACGTTCAACATAATAATGGCATACGCTAAAGTAAAAGCAGCATCACCGTTGGCAAAAGGTTCTCCGTTCGATTTCTAAGTAGAGAATAAGTCAGATTTTTGTTTACAAATATTAAATTACTTACGTGCCAATGCTCGGCAAAATGTTCTAGTAATAGGGAGATCAGAGGTGCTTCTCCCGGTAGTCTAAATGTTTCTAAATACAACCTCAATGCTTCGTCGATACGTAAGTCAGTAAAATCGAACATTTTAATAAATGCTTCCATAATATGCGAATTATTTCTACTACTAATGTATTCCCCAATCGTTTTTTTATCTAAACCGGGGTTGTCGCGTAAAAACAAAACAATTTCTTGAGCATCAATTTCTGGTTTAAGAACTCCGTGCTCTTGCAAAAATTGGATACCCTTCTTTGGCTTGTGATTAAAATATTCGGTTCCGGTCGGTAGCCACTGGAATTTATTCGATTTTACTCAAAAGTAACAATAGATAAGTACATAATCTTAAAATTTTCCTTAGCATCGAAAAACTTACCTTTTTTATATTTTTTAATTTAACCAATTCCTCTCTGTCAGGTGCATTTTCTGAAACTTTAATTCTCGAATACTTCCCAATAATATTAAAGATATTTTCAAATCTCTCGACATCTTCGTCCACACAACTTTCGATTACATTTGCATTAGTGGAATCCAACTTAATCTTATTCTTTTCATTACAATGAGCTTCTATGCATTCGATTACGGTTAGTAAAGCATCCAAAGACAACAAATGAGTATGGTAGATTCCCGAAGTTGCCGGAAAAGCATTTTTTGCCAAAAGTTTAGTTAAATCTTCGTATAAATTAGTACAATACAAATTGCAGTCGTAATTAATGTATAGTTCAGTAACTAATCCGGGAATTCTCCACAATTGTACAATATTATCGAGTGCTAACTCTTTATGTTCGTACGTGACTTTTAAAGAATCGCTCGTAATTATATCGATTAATTTGGTCAGATAAAATTCGAGTTGAAATTTCAAATGGCTACGTAAAGATTCTAACATTAAAAAAGACACCTGCAAATCTGCCGCAAATACTGATAAACGCTCAGTACCTAAGAGCTGAAAAAGTTCGCATTAAACGTTAATCTCCAAAAATGATAACGCTTACCGAAAACAAATTTCTGCACAACTCGTCCTTTACTAAAGCTAAAAGACTAGAATATTTCCCAATATTATCGGCTCCTACTTCAAAAGCGACCGTTAACAAAGTCAACCCCAAATGAATCATGGAATCTGTATTTTGTTTATCTAACGGATTACACAGAGTAATTAAAAACCTAAACATCTCTCTCACACAAAATAATCCGTAAGGAATTAGCGCTACATTTTCTTGGTTTTGTGGAGTAAATCTAACTCCGCGAGGATTAACATATTCTTGTATTTTATCGCCAGATACGTCCTCGGTAACTTCAATTTCTGTTTCTAAGTTCTCTTTTAGTTCCGAATCTTGATTTTCAATCTCTGAACTATTCGTTTCTAAGCTTGGCGACATAACGGCACTTGCAGTTTCAATTTCGCTCTCGATAGAACCTTCGGGACTTTGTATGTTTATTTCGATGTTGCTTTCCACAATTTCGCCGGGCGAAGCTCCTTCGCCGTCCTCCAGAGTACAAGACTGAGGAGTCGAACGGGAAATTGAGCCTTGCATATCGACGATATTCCCGGAAGGAGTCATAGGAGTGGTCGACAGCGGGTTTGGTCTTAAAAGTGAAGGTTTTGAAATTAAAGGCGACCGTACGTCTTCGGACTCATTTTCTGTTTTATCGACTTTGTTTTTTCCTCTAAATGAACGATTTTTCCGTTTAGTACGTGCCGTGTCAATCGAACCCGGTTTCATTTTCAACTGTTTCATATTGCCTAACCGTAAGTCTTCAGGAAATTGGGGAAGACGCATAAAAACTAATTGGACCATGTCTTTCAAATAATGCTCTGCCGTTCTACGTAAAAGTTCTGTAAGAAGCTTTTATAAGTATTAAGTTAAGAAAGGCACTTTTACTTTACCATTTAGACGAATTTCGAAACAAATTCTAAAGCACGATAACATAATTTCACATAAACTATCGTTTGTTAAGGCAGCTCCTTCGGGCGACAATGTTAATGTTCTTAACACTTGCAAGATTTTCATTAAAACGACACCGTCGGACGACTGATCGGTTCCCACAAATCTGGCGTGAGTAACCGCATCGGCTATGTTATCGACGACTATAGGAATGGAACTATGTGTTGAATCTACAAAAATAAACAACTAAAATCTAATTACGTTTGTGTCAAGTCGTTACCAATTATTCCATATGCTAAAAACTTATTAACGGCCGAAAGTGCTAAACTTGTAATTGGTCCAGTCGTTTCTTCGGATCTAATTACGTCTAAAAACGGATTTAAAAAAATGCAGGGGTCGATTAATTTAAGGTCGTCTATTTTGCTAAGAATGTCTTTCAAATCTTGAAAAGTACGCATTAGGATATCCAATTCTTCATCTTGATGCGAATGTGAAGACCATCGGACACCCCGTTTCATACCGGTCATTAATATGGACATTTCGCCCTTAACGACAAATATTCCACCACCGGGCAATGCCATTTTTATATTATAATATTAAACTACGACAAAAATAATGTTTACATTTCTATATTTTGTCGAACTTCCAACACTGCAGACTTTTGTCGACGTAATGTAATCTGACGTTTCGATTTTGTAGGATAATTAAATTCACTTTGACGCTTAGGTAGCCACACGCAGCTTGAATATGGTTCGAAACCAGACTTCCATAGTATTCAAGTTGCAAACCCACTTGAGCAAATATCTGAGATAGCAAAGGCCAAATATTTAGTTTTCAAGCATTCAACATGCAATAAAGCAATTTTAAGTATTTGTGTTTGTGTATTTGTCGAAGACAAGAATACAAATGCCTATGAGTTTTTTTATTTGTTTTTTACGAGCAATTAACGGAAACAATAGTCCAAATTTTTAATTAAGCTTCGAACCTACGACGTCACTCTATAGGAGTCACAAATACTATTATTATTGAAGTTTGCAAAAACACGAAGTAAATACTTGAATTATTGAGTTTTCCAGGCGATTCGAGAACTTTTAATTTAAATAAATATTCGTGGAAGGCAGAAATAAAAATAATAACGTTGATATAGTCCAGTCTATTTAATGTGGCGCAGCACGTTCGCACAGTACCGTATAGTGACGTCATTTTTATTCCAGTTAACAGCTCTTCTCCCTAAATTCAACATAAATAACATAAATAAAATAAATTATATGAATTTATATTTAGTTCGGTGCTTTGTACTAACATTGATTTATAAGGTACTTTCTGTATCTACTGGCTCTGGTTCTGGTACTGGACTGTTAAGTGCGAGTAAACTCTAGGGTGTTCCGTGGATTCGCCTTATGTTAACTACTTAGAAACTTAAAACAGATATACGTTTCACTACTCATCTAACTTTATTATGTAACAGGAACAAAGATAACAAAAATTTTCAGGACAATTCTTATAGCGAGTTGCACTTGTAGCACAAAGCTGCACTCAGTGCGACCTGATAGCGATTTTGTGCATTCCAGTTGCTTTTTTAGTCCAAAGTCCACACTGGTTTGGCGCTCACTCAGTGCAATATTTTTAGAACTGACTGCAATAATCAGTGCAATGTCAGTGCAGTTGTGTTTTGACCGCGTTTTTTACAATTTAAAAATATGAAAGTTATCAAAAATTAAAAATTATAATATTTTCTGAACTTTCAGATGAACAGTTGCATGTCTATAATTTTTATTTTTCCAAGCTTTTGTAATATTTTTTGTTCCTGATTTACAGTTTAAATATTAATTTCGAGTAGAAAGATACATAAATATACGGAAATAATAAGAAAGACGATTAAAAATTCAAAGCCAAACACAGCCAAAGTTAGCAATCCAGTAAAACAAATTAAAAACTGCATACTGCACTATACTTGAGCCAGTGCAAGGGTGCAAGCTGCATTCGATCATATCCGGCGCTCCCTAAAAGTGCAGCAAGTGGAACTCTATTAGTTTGCATAGCGATGAGTCATGCACCATATTATATGGACTGGACTTTATTTCATTTTGTTTTGGTAAGTTTTTATATCGGAATTGGAATCGCTGTGGGCTGTGGGAATTTAGAGATTTTCCAACATTTCACAACCAACTGCAACCAACCAATAACCAATAACCAATGATTTTCGCGCAGTCGTTGGGTGTTCGGTCTGATATAAAGTCCTTGACTTTTGAAGAATACTGTGATCAATATTTCTAATAACGGAAAGTTGGAAGTACGTATGTGTAAATCAAGACAGTTTTTAGCATTTGAATAGTCCTTTGTTTAAAAGGTGGCAATCAAAATTTTAGTGTACTTTTATTTTTAAAAAAGTAAGTTTTTATCATAAATATATCATACATTTTGGATTTGACAGCACGTGAACGTTAATACGACGTCAATTTACTTCATTTCCTATTTTATCGCTAATCCCTATCTATATCTTTATCAACCACAAGTGTGTTAAAATGGGTCTTTTTAGTTCAAAACCTGTAGACATGTCGTCGTCAGTAGTTGCGCTTCAAGTTAAAGAAATTATTTCGAGTGACGCGGTCGTAATTTTCTCGAAATCTTACTGTCCTTACTGTAAACTTGCTAAAGAGGTAAATGTTTTGTCATTCTTTGTATAAACATATAATCGTAGAACGTATTTTTGTAGGTTTTCGAAAAACTGAAACAGAAATATACAGTAATCGAGTTAGATCAACGAAATGATGGAGAAGAAATTCAAGCCGTCTTAGGTGAAATTACGGGAGCACATACGGTACGTTGACGGTAGGCTTTTATAACTCGTAGGTATTATTTCTATTTATTTTCAGGTTCCTCGAGTATTTGTTAAAGGTGAATGTCTAGGAGGAGGCAGCGATGTTAAAGCAATGTACGATAATGGCAAACTACTTAAATATTTTGAATAAATTGATGTAAGAATAAACAATATATTAATTTATGTAACAACAAATCGCAACCTTTGTTGCTGTATAAATTAGGTAGTTATTAGAATACGTAATATGCAATACTAATGATTGTACGATTTTTTGAGCAAGAAATTGTTTTATTTGTAAAATTTGTAAAGTTTAAATACATTGAACAAAAAGTGTACGCTATATTATGTTATTATTTCTTATAAATTAATAAATTCTTTTGGAAAGTGAAGGAGTGTTTTCCGTTTGACATATTTTGGCAGCGTTGCCATGTTTACTAAAATTTCCGACGATTTAAATATTTTTGACTTTGTACTTGATTACAACCAAAGAACATACAATTATTGTATGTTCTTTGTTACAACATAATTTTTTATCAGGATTTGCTATCAAAAACTATTGTTTCCCGAATTCTTTAAAATTCATAAATATTAGTCTTCTTTTTATTAGGCGCTCATAGTTTAGAAGTTTATCAGTTTCAAATTAATAATAAATCGTAATCACTCCTATGCCTTCTCTGCTTTGCTTTCTCTTCTTGATTGTTCTTGATAATATATTTCGTATCTGTGGACGGTGGAGCGATCCTAATCATAAGTGTGATAAATTAATATCCACGAATTAGAAATAACCACATCACCTTGTACTTTTGCTTCAATAGCTAAAAATAGGTGGAAAAGTTCATAAAATATGTTGTGCAATTCAAAATTTAAATTGCACATCTTAACTTTAATTATCTGAAATATGGAAATACCTTACGGAAAAATCAGTGTTTATATCATAACATTCTTAGCTTATGCTTATTCTGGGTATGGTTCGGATTTTTTGGGAAATCTAAGAGATGCCGTTTTATCCGCCGAAACGGTTTTTGGTGACATTTTCTCTAACGTAGTTTCGGTGGCTAAAAAGTTTAAACATCTAAACGAAGTATTTGATGCTGCAGTTGAAGAAGAATGCATCTTTAAGTGTCCCGGAGAAGGTAAATAGGGTTATGTTTTGTTAAATCAACATTTTGTTTACGAGCCTCCGCTAAATTAAAAAATTGTTTCTAGGTGCCAAACCTCTACCGAATAAAAATCACGTTCCAAAATCAGATGGTTGTGGCTCTTTAGGACTTAAAATCGATAGTAAATATTTACCTATTGGGGAAATGACGAAATGCTGTAACTTACACGATATTTGTTACGATACATGTAATAATAATAAAGAAGTTTGTGATGTTGAATTTAAAAGATGTTTGTATCGTTATTGTGAGACTTACAAATCTACGATGGGTGATACCATGGTTAAAGGTAGGTGATCTAATAAAGCACTTTTAATTATTATCATCGTTGATATATAATTTTAGCTTGTAAAGGAGCATCGAAAGTTCTTTTTACTGGGACATTAACTCTTGGCTGTAAATCGTACCTCAATGCTCAACAAGAGGCCTGTTTTTGCCCAGCTTACGGTTGGAAGAAAGAGTACACAAAAAGTAATAAATATACCAAAGGTGAAGGTGAATTATAAGAGGGACTTTATTAAAGGCTGTTAATAATTTAAGTACCTACCTGTGTGTTAATAGGTGAAACACTTTGATCTGTATACCTAACATTTTAAGTATTTAATGAATAAATTATTTTTGTTTCGGTTTGTTAATAAGTACTAATGTTTTTACATGGGGTTTTTACGCCCGTCTCAACTGCTTACTTACCAGACAGGATCTACAGCTTTAGGTGAGTTCCGAACTACTCGGACCTTGGCATTTGAAAAGGTAGAGATGCTAGCTAAATTCGAACCAGGAACATCGAGACCTGAATCCGACGCTCTTAGCCACCTGGTAACCCCGACCCAATAAGTACTATTATTAGTAGAAGAGAATTATTTCAAAAAGGAAACAATGTTGGCAATTTTATTGTTGCAATGTGCTTGATATAGCACCTACGTAGACTGCAAAGATGTTTCATGAGATTTTCAAGTTCCATCCAAGTTTTTTCGCTTCTCCTTTCATCGGTAGAAAAATAGTGCAGGGTTTCAGTGACTACACTTTTTTTTATACCTGACCAGGTTGCATAAACTCACGAAAAACAATGGTAGAGAGACACTTTTGTTTTCAAAATGTTTGTTTTTGTAGCCTAACAACTAAGAATTTTAGGCGTTACATAAAGAAATTATTTGTTATTTCATCTTTTTATTAAACTTCCTGTACTTATTAATATGGTGTGATCAATATACATAATTATTGTAACACGTAAGCTTAGGAATATCTAGAATGTAACAAATTACATTGTTTCACCGTAACAAAAACATTATAAATATTCTCAAGTCCTCTAGATGACTGGTTTTGATGTTTACGTTTTATATGGTTTTATCGAATTTTTTACAAGTAGTACACGTCTTGCATGTGCATTTTGATGTCATATTTATTATCCATCATATTTGTATCGTGCATATATGGCATTCTGTAATACATATTTGGTGTCATCATTTTGTAATCCATGTTGTGATGGTACATGGTTGGCATATTGTACATTTTATGCATATTAGGTTTCATGGTGTAATCCATTTTTGTGCCTAACATAACATTTTTGTAAGTGTTGTACATAGTATCTTGGTTGTTGTACATTGGGTATCGGATATCATCTATAATCATACGGTTTTTGTACATATCCATATTCTTATCCATGGTCATGTCTTTGTTCATCATACGCATATCTTCAGTGTAGTGCTTATCTTTATCCATATGCATTGGGTAGTTCATTTCTCTGTATTTCATGGGCATATCCATTTTGTGGTACATATTTTTATCCATTATGTGTTTCTTATCCATCGTTTTGTACATGTAATCTTTATCCATCATTATGCGCTTCACATCCATTTTTGGGTACATGTAATCTTTATCCATCATCATGTGTTTCTTGTCCATTGATGCGTACATGTAGTCTTTATCCATCATCATGCGTTTCATATCCATTGTTGGATACATGTAGTCTTCATCCATCATTTTGCGTTTCATGTTCATTGTTGGGTGCATGTAATCCTCATCCATCATAATGTGTTTCTTGTCCATTTTTGGGTACATGTAGTTTGTATTTATCATCATGCGTTTCATGCCCATTGTGGGGTGCATGTAGTCTTTATCCATTGTCATACGTTTCATGTCCATTTTTGGGTACATGTTATCTTTATCCATCATGTGTTCCATGTCCATTGTTGGGTGTATGTAGTAATCCTCATCTATCATCATGTGTTTCTTGGCCATTTTTGGGTACTTATAACTTTTATCCATCACCATGCTCTTCATGTTCATTGTTGGATACATGTAGTCTTCATCCATCATCATGTGTTTCTTGTCCATTTTTGGATACATGTAGCTTTTATGCATCATCGTGCGTTTCATATCCATTGTTGGGTACATGTAATCCCCATCCATCATCATGTGTTTCTTGTCTATTGGCGCGTACATGTAGTCTTTATCCATCATCATGCGTTTCATATCCATTGTTGGATACATGTAGTCTTCATCCATCATCATGTTGTGTTTTTTGTCCATTTTTGGGTACATGTAGTCTTCATCCATCATCATGCGCTTCATGTTCATTGTTGGGTGCATGTAGTCTTCATCCATCATCATGTGTTCCATAGGCATATCCTTGCTCGTAACTGATCTTTTGTAAATGGTATCGGTAGACTCGCCAGCGTGTATTTTTTCGTGCATGCGGTCTTTAATTTCATGAGGATGATGGTAAATGATTACATCTTTGAAAAACATGTTCGGAACCACAAATTCTTCATTATTGATTTGTCTGTCGAATGGGTATCCTAAAGCGTAACTATCTAAGAATTGTACACCAAGACCTACAACTGGATATCTGAAATAATCGTCATGCATCATCGTGCGAGATTTCATTTCCATCATTTGATGTTGTTTGTATGGGCTCACAATTACAAAGAATTGATACATTTGCCCGTCTTGTTTGCCTTTAGGTAACAGGAATCTGTTGGGGAAAGTGTAATGGAGGTTGTAAGAGTTCCATTTAAGGTTCATTTCGGTGAAACCTAACATAGCTTCTCTGTAAAGTTGTTTGTAAGTGGTACGATCGGTGGTGAAGAAGATGTCGCGCGAGTTACGGAAGATCATATTTTCTCCTTGCTTCAAGTCGTATTCGAAACGATCGAATTCTACAAAGTTCATTCTGTTTTCATTGATGTTGATTACACGTCCATTTTCGTCGTATTTTGGTCCGATAAAAATGCGTACAACAGCATCTACACGTTTCCCACTTAAGACCTTAATTTTGTAGGTGAATGGTTTGTGGTTTAAACGTTCGACGGAAGTTTTAACGCCGTAATGGTTGTGTTCTAATTCTTCGGTTTTTACATCCATGACATTTGTCATATCGACGTCGTAATGTTCGAAGTAAGTTATCAACGAGCTAACATCGAAACTTTCAACTTTTACACCAGTGAATTCGAGTTCTTGACGAGTATAATGGCTCAAGTGAGATTTATACATTTGGAAGTACATCATCATCCTTCTCACGAAAGTCCAGAAATGAGTGTCGCGGAAGCTGACCATTTTTCCTAAAGTGGTGGTATCGGCGTGCAATTTAATGTAATAACGAACGAGTTCTTGAAGGTATCCGTAAAAATGATTGTCTATTAATTCGGGGTTTCCTTCGATGAGTTCGGCGAACGTGTTGAAACCTTCAGGTTTGAATAGATCGATTTTTCTTCCGTCTTTCTGTAAAATATTGTTGTGATACATTAAGTTTTAGAGGGAAAAATTAAAATCTTACAAGGGTGACGTATCCGGTATCGAGGATTTCGCGAATTTCGGTCTCGTATAATTTTAAGAAGTTTTGAATGTTCGATCTATCCATGAAGATGTTTTTTGTGAAGAAAGAATCGTCGAAGTTCAACATGTCGATTTTACCGAGACCGTTCGATAGACGTTCCAAATAGTAACGAGCGAATAATTGTTGGTAGAAATAGTAAAACTCTTCACCGCGGTTGTAAGTGATAACGGGGAATTCGGTGGTATCCATCCAGAATGGACGGTACAAGTTGTAGTAGTAGAAGAAAGCGTTTATTCCAATATCTTCGGTGAAATATGCCATGGAGGTATCTGAATGTAAGTACATGTAGTCGGAAGCGAATGTATTTCCTGAAACAATTAGTTATGAGCTAAGAATCGAATACAAAAGTAGAAATTTTACTGTGGTTTTGAGTATCTACTGTGTGAATTTCTTCGTTGTTGCGAACTTTGTTAATAACATCCTTGTTGAAAAAGTAGTATGGGTAGATTTCGTAGATTGGTGGAAGTACCATCATGTAAGTATCGCTGCGATGCATGAGAGCGACAGTGAAAGAGTAAAGGAACATTCCTTGGTTCATAGAGTGGCGAGAACAAACAGCGGTATTGTACAAAGTTTCAAAATCTTTAGCGTAGTAGAAGAGTTTGAAGAGGACGACAGCTTGTTTAAGATGGTCTTCGTCGTAAATTGAGAATACTTGATCTCGGATTAACATACCTTTATGGTAATATTCGAGGAAGTCCCTGACCACTTCTGGTTTCTAAAATATTTAAAAAATTAATAATAAACTTTAAAAATCTTAAATTCTCTAAAGCCGCCCACAGGCTTGATTTTTCATCGGTGATCGGTGGTAGTGACAAGTGACAAGCCATCGTGATTGGTTTTCATACGATTATCAATGACCGATGAAAAATCACCAGGTCTATGGTCTCGTCGGGCTTGAAAACCAATCAATTATTTATTAACTGCTTCAATGAAAATTTTGGCGTAAAAAACGAATTTGAAAGAACTGTCTGATAACCGATAATATCGTTTATCTTACAGTAGCCAGTTTTTGCCTACTTTATGTAATCGTTTTGAATTACTAAAATCAGATCTTATTCACTAGTGAGTATAATCTACATTATACTCACCTTATTTTGACAATTACGATATATCTTTTTAAAATCCGCCACTGTAAGATAAAACGTCGTATATCACACGTGAGCGAAATATCTTTATATGCTCATGAGAATTAACACACTCGCGCTTCGCGCTCATGTGTAAACATCTCACTCGCATATAAAATCATATTTCTCTCACTTATAATATAATGTACTATTTTTACGATAAAATTACTCACCGCAAACTTATCTACGTGATCTTCAATTTTCCAGTTATTAATAATTTCCAAATCATCGTGGAAGTCGGCCGTTTGATGAAGATACTTGAATAGTCTCAAAATAGCCTTGTATTTTCTACGAAACATTTGGTCGTCTAAAAATGAAATGTTCTAAATTATTCAATTTCTTTGCTTGTCTATTCAAATAAAAGAGTATAAAAATTATCCTTACTCATCATCGAATCATTCCAACTATCCTTGGTATGTAAGACGTTTTCTCCACTAACGTGTTCATCTTCGAAAACTGGAGCTGCCGCCGCGAGGGCAATAAATGCCCCTAAAATAACCAAAGTAATCTTCATTACGTGAGCCCAATGGATAATATTAAAGTGCGGTTTAATCAAATATTTTTCACGTATTTATAGTAAATTATATCCCTACTATTAATTTGGTGGTAATAAACATCGTATCACCTCTATATCTTGTTTAGTATAATTTGTAACAATATTTTATCAAGAAAAATCCTCCTTGACGATTATAATTAAGTTATGCATTTTCTTGAACTTGTCAACAAGACAACAAGATACGGATCTCAAATCATGTATATTCATTTCGGTAAATTGTTGGTCTTCTAGTGTCTCGTTGTAGATCATAGGTGAACATCTAGAAAATTTTGGAGAGAGGCGAACTTGGAAGCGATATTGAAAAGCCCATATTGGGCAGTATGTAATTTAAAGAGCCTTCAAGAAAAAAATGAAAACGGGAAACCTATTTTTCAAAGACACCATTAATAATAATAATAATAATAATAATAATTGACTTTATTGTAACTAAAAATTTGTTACAAATTTGTGAACAAAACAAAATGAATGCAGATCATCACTACTCGTATCTTAAAAGTTACAAGACACACCTTCAACATTGAATATGTTGTTATTCTTTTTTCTATAAAAATATTAACAAATTAGTTAATTGTTGCTTAATTGGATTTAAAATATTGCAAATGTATCGAAATTCGAAGATAGTTTATTAACGCTCGATAAAATGTTATAAACATAAATCCCGTATCAGCTAGGAATTTTTCCTATAATTGTTTTGAACTGGTATTTGTTACTAACTCCTATTGCAAAAAAATAATTAGATCAATTAAAGAGAAGTAAAATTTTTTTACTCTCGTACTGCTACGCGCTTTACTGTAAATACGGAAATAATTATTTGTTAATTTAATTAAAAATGATGTTTGATAAAGTCCTAGACATTTCGATTGGTTCATTTTAAATGTGGTATGTTATATCACAGACTCGATAAGACCTGCGATTTCGGCCAACATAATTTGATAACGTTAAATAAAATTCAAAGTTACGATTTTTTAACGTAGAAATTGGAGTAGAAAAACTAAACGAGTAAGCTTTCCCATACCTTGATACACAGGTGTATTCGAGCAAATGCTGATGTGCAATCAAATCAAGTGTAATGTAGAGTCAAACTGATGCGGGAGACTTTATATCCAGAATCCAGATATCGCGGAGCTAAACTTGTGAGGTCAACTCCCGCTAAACCCCAAACAGACAAAATCATTTGGTAATATTCACACATGGTAACAAACAATACGGAGTTAAAACTTAGTAGTTATCCTCGATAGCAAACTAAGCTTTGTACCACATATAGACAGAGTAGTAAACAAAGCTACAAAGGCCATATGAACCTGTAGACAAACGTTTGGCAAAACCTGGGGATTGACACCTCAGTTGACTTCCTGGATATAAACCGTAATGGTCATACCAACAGTCACATATGCAGGCTCCGTGTGGTGGACAAAAACACACACAAAAACCTGCAAACATAAACTGGGTAAAATCCAAAGACTGGCTTGCCTAGGAATAATTGGAGCAATGCGTACGACGCCTACAGCAGCAATGGAAACAATGCTGAACCTTCCACCCTTACACTTGGTAGTGAAATCTAAAGCATTAAGGGAGGCTACAGATCTAAAATTCAATCCTCTCAGCAAAGAATGTGCAAAGACATCACCCTATACTTGATAGTATGAGGTCTGATAGAATAACCAGTGCATATACGGAATTAAAATTCCGACAAGGGAAGACTAGGAATGCAAAGCAGTCAAAATGAATGGATTTGTGTTCTAAACAGACGGATCTAAAAGCTCAACAGGTACAGGAGCTGGAATCATCGGGGACGGCAACTTGAGGGAAAGGGTAAGCTTCAGCTTCGGGGAGCACGCAACCGTCTTCCAAGCAGAAATTTACGCCATTCTAAAATGTACGCAAATACTGTTAAATCAAAGTTATCACAACCAAAGAATCTTTATAGCACCTGACAGTTAAGCAGCCCTTAAGGCGCTGCACGCCTGTGAGATGAGGCCCGGACTAGTAACAGACTGTATCCGCAGACTGAACGAGCTAAGGGGGAAAAATTTTGTCAATCTGGTATGGGTGCCAGCTCATGCCGACATACTAGGGAACAAAAAAGAGGTTGGTATAGATAAAGAGAGCAGCAAATTAAGACTCATCGGACCAGAACCAGCCCTTGGAATTTTTTATAAAATGGCAAAGAGAGGAATACAGTCACTTCTAGCAAAATGGCATATTGAACACTGGAGGGAGACTCCCGGACAGGGCCATTCAAAAGTCACACTAGAGAAACCTTCTGACAAAAAACCCACTCTCTACTCAGAATGAGTAGAGGTGAGCTACGACTGGTAACAGTACTGATAACGGGACATTGTCAGATTAAAAAGCACATGTATACTATCAATCAATACTACTACCAATATCAACTATCAATAAAGGAAATTCTGGACTTTATCAAAAGCACAGAACTCACATAAAGAAAGATTATATCCGAGGCGCACAATAGACCCTAAAGAGGTCGCACCGTGATTAGAGATAAGTCACTCAGTCATGCAGAGATTAGCTCGCTCCGAGGTTCCTTTTCTCGAAGATTCCAGGACACCCTATAATTTCCGTGCCTAGGAGCACGCATCACTCCGCTCCTAAAAGCTCTATACGAGAAGTGTGGAATTTTATAATTCTAGTTGCTAAGAGCTAGGTCAGCGATAATCTTTATGTTAAAAAAAGACAACACTTTATCCAAAAGCTGATATGTTGGATTCTTCAAGAACGTCCTTTATTAGAAACTACTATGAAATATTAAGTAATATGATATGTATCATACGTTTTTATGTAAAATTGTAAAATTATTATGTAAATGGCGGTGGTATCTACTATAATTATTGCTTTATTTTTTAATAAAATCAAAAAGCTATCGTTTTTAATAATTTTTTACGGATATAATATAGATTAGAGCAAGCTATCTCATATTTATATGATGCGGAAAATATTCAGGATCGATTGGTCGAATTTTTGTTCTCTTGAACGAGGTATTAAATACTTTGGGATGGTAGTTTCGTAGTGTGATGTGATGAGAGTTTCGCTCGTATGTTTGCTTAAATTTCTAATCTTCTCAATCCAAAATTCCCTTTTATGAAACTAAGCGAAACACTTTAATTAAAAAAGTAATAATTAAGCTATGTGTCAATTTTACCGATTTCACAAACTTTGACAAAGTTGCGAAACAGTTGAACTATTATTCGACGGATTATTCGTATTATTCGACGGAATGAAAATGTGTACTGTCGGAGAGATAATTATTGACCACTATTGGCTCTTTGCTAAATACTTTGTCCGCAAGTCCACAATTTTTCCGAACTACAAAAAAATGGAATATTTTCTAGTTACATCGTTACATCACTCTCAATTTTTATGCCATTATCTGCTAAAGAATATTACATGAAAAGAAGAACGCAACTAATCATTACTGCTCAATAAATTTTTCTGTGGCTGTACATAGAGAATCGATTTAGAGTTAGAGAGACATAAGACGTGTAAACAGGACAATCCGATCTCGCCGAAGCTTTTTACAAACAGTATAAATTTTGTATGATGAGCTATGAGCTTCAAATAAATAACGTTTACAAAGGAAAGTCCCGTCAATTATTGTTATTCAACTTGGAATAATTTACTCGATAATCGATACGATCAAAAGAAAATCTGATTTCTCATAAACATCGTGACTTTATTTGTACACACACAAAAACAAAAATTACTGAAATAAATCGTAAATGGTATTACATTTAGTAATGCCTGTAAGGATTGTAAGTATGTTGTGGATATTGGTTGTAACCGGTATGTTGTGGGTATTGAGATTCAGCTCCATAACCATAACGTTGGTTGTAGTATTGATCATGAACACCTTCACGTTGGAAGTTATGGCCATAAGGAATACGTTGAACTTGTTCGTATACGTTGTATTTTACATCTTCTTGCTCTTTGTGATAGATCACGACGTCTTGGAAGTGACTGTTGGGAACGTAGAAGTAGTATTCATCGATGGGCCTGTCGAAAGGATACCCAAGAGGATAAGTATCCAAATATTGGACACCCAAACCAACAATTGGGTAGTTGTCGTAATTGTGTTCGTGTTTTTCGTTCTTTACAGTTGCGTTTGCTCCCTTGTACGGTGTAACGATAACGTAGAATTGGTAAGTTTGACCACCAACTTTACCTTTAGGTAACAAGAATCTGTTAGGGAACGTGTAATAATGGTTCACACTGCTATCGTAGTTGTTGGATCCAGTCATGGTGTATTCGTACAATTGCTTGTACGTAGTACGATCCTTAGAGTACAAAATTTGACGAGAATTGCGTTCGATTACATTTTCTCCACTTTTCAAAGAGTATTCGAATCTGTCGAATTCGACGAAGTTGATGCGATTTTCTTCGATGTTGATGAAACGATTGTATTCGTCATGTTTAGGACCGATGAATACTCTTACAACTGAGGGGATTGGTTTTTCGCTTACAACGTTGATTTTGTAAGTGAAAGGTTTGTGATTCAAACGGTATTGACGGGCCAAAATTTGGTAGTTGTTGTGTTGGTATTCGTGTTGATTCATGTAAACTACGTTGGTGAGATCGATATTGTAGTGTTCGAAGTAAGTTATCAAACTTTCTACTTCGAAGTTTACGACCTTAACGCCATCGAATGAGAGTTCTTCTTTGGTGTATTTAGGAAGATTAGATTTGTAACTTTGTAGATATAAGACGATTCTTTTGTATAACTGCCAGAAAGCTGGGTCGCGTAGAGAAGTTTCGAAATGTTCTAAGACAGATGGAGCGACTTTGTATTCGTGGAGGGGTTGGAAAGAGTAACCCAAGAGATGACGAGCGAAAATTTGGAGATATCCGTAATAACGAGCGTTGATACCTTCTGGGTTAGCTTCGATTATGTTTCCTAACAGATTGAAACCGTGTGGTTCGTACAAATTGATTTTTTGCCCATCTTCCTGCAAGAGAAATAAATTTGATATTAGTTTTTATGGTGAAAACATCAATTGTGTACGTACGGTATAAACAAATCCAGAATCGATGGCATCCTTAATCCTTCTTTCGTAATCAACTACCAAGTAGTAGGCGTACGGGTACGATCCCTTCGTGGTGATGCTTTGTTTGTAGTTGTAGTAATTGGTGGCAAATTTAGCCCAGTTGGGTCTTTGAGAGAAAGCCAATCCATTTTGGTGACGTAAAGTTGGATAGTATCCGGTTTCGAAAGCATCTTCATAATCGTAAAAGTTGATTTCGCCTAAGCCGTTAGAAAGACGTTCCAAATAGAAACGGGCAACTAATTGTTGGTAGAAATAATAATATTCTTCTCCTCGGTTATAAGTTTTGAGTCCGTATTCTTCGGCGTTCAACCAGAAAGGACGGTATAAGTTGTAATAATAATAGTAGGCGTTTATTCCGACGTCTTCAGTGAAATAACCCATGGATTGTTCGGGGTGTACGTTGAAATAATGTCCGGAATAGTTGGCGTAAATGGTGTATTCTGGAAAATTTTTAATTAGTTTCGCGAAAAAAAATTATCGGAGGTAATTACTTTTATCTTGAACTCCATTTTCGGTCCAGGTTTGTTTGAATTCTTGTGCTTTTTGAATGACGGAAGCGTCGAAAAAGTAATAGGGGTAGATTTCGTAGATCGGTGGCAATACCATCTTGTAAGTATCGGAACGATGGATCAAAGCGACAGAGTAACTGTACAAGAATAGTCCTTGGTTTAAATGATAACGTGCCCATACGGCAGTTTGGTAAAAAGTTTCAAAATCTTTGGCGTAATAGAATAGTTTGAAAAGAGCAATAGCTTGCTTAAGGTGCAAGTCGTAGAAGACAGAAAATACTTCATCTTTTGGTAGCATTCCCTGTTCGTAATAGTGTAAGAATTCTTCTACCACTTTAGGGTTCTAAAAAATAATAATAATAGTAAGAAAATTGTTGGTGATCGAAACCACTACTGAAACTTACAGAATAATGCTCGATATTACGCTCGAAAGCGAACTCTTGGGCAATCTTGATATGGTCGGGTTGGAAAGTGTTTTGGTGCACATATTTGAAGAGACTCAAAACATTCTTGTAGTAAACGTGAAAGTCTTTATCCTCTTCGACTAAATCGTTGAAATCGAAATAAATATTAGCGTTCTAACAACAAAAGTAACTTACCATGACCATGAATTTCTGGATGATATTCATTTTTCACAACTTTGTCTTCCTGAGGGAATGCAACCCCAAGGGCAATTAAACCCGCAAGCACAATAACCAAAGCAAACTTCATCGTGTGTTATTACCCACACAACACAATGCAGAGTGTACTTGTGGTAAAAATTCAAGTCATTTTATACAAAATGCCCCTTCTGTAAATTAAGCACTTACGACCTTTAATTGTGCAAGATGTTATTTTTTAATCGACACAAAAAATTATCTATCGGTGTGTTGACTGGGACGATTTGCAGGGTGATTTAACTTCATTACAATAATCGGACTCGATCATTTCGCAATTCCATAATAACAAAAATTGTTTTAAATTTTAATATTGCACATTGCACTTCTCCAAAAATAAATGTGTGCTTTTTTACTTTTAATTAATTTCGTATTAACAAGATATTTTAACTTTGTTTTTCTGAAATAATTAGTTAGGTACTAATCATTTAAAATAAAAAGTACCTACTCGGTGGTTTCGGTTTTCTTGTGATGCCTATTTATAATAATTAAGGTTATTATATTATTATAAGCTGTTTTAAAAAAATTCTAAATTATCAAATTCCCAAAAAATTCCATTTGGGCTCTCGGTCTCGAATAAGTCACTGCGAATTGAAATATTTCGATTAAATTTCATTACAAAAGTAAACGAAAGAAAATGTCAGTTAGTGATACTTTGTTTCTATTTTAGTTTTGAATTATTATCATAAGTCATAAGTGCCTGTATTATGATTCCAATTATTATCTGTAGGATCTGCAGATGATATCGTGCACGATTAAACCCCTGGTGACATTAAGAATTCTCTTTTGTTTTGGTAGAGGTCTTAATCAGTTTTATGTGCATGTGGTCCATCTAGATTAACTCAGTACTTTTTAAATAGTCACAATCGTGTGATGCACCAATTTAAAATTTAGTTATCAAATTTTTGTTAATTTTCTATCATTACTGAGTGGTTGCCCTAATAGATGGCGTCAGCATTTACATTTATGCATTTAAAATTTTGCCGTAGATAAATCATTTTTTACAGAACGACATCTAAGTTTCTTTTGGACATGTTTAGTAGCTCATTGATTATTTAGAGATTTCAAGAGAAATAGAGAGACATAGAGAATTAAGTATCAATTCAGTTTTAGTTTCCCATCGTGAATTTGCCTCTTAATTGAACTAATGATGATTTTTCTGCGTTATAGAAAAATTGTAGCTTAAAATCAGCAATAGGGAAGAATAAACTTGTGCTATTAGAAAAGTGGAGTTAAGTAGGTTCTAACATCTAATAATATTAATGAGCCTTAAAAACATATTTAATGATAATCATTTAATTATTACTTTGATAGGACGACTAATGATAATTGCTCAATGGTACCTAATTAAAAAATTTATTGTAATAAAGACACGAAGCAATAAGTGCAAACTGATTTTGTCGAGCATTGTGATTGGCAGATTTGGCTTTCACACGATCTTTTAATTATTTTATTATTTTAATAGTTTAGCAATTTTAATTTAGTAACCTTTATGGAACTGATTAGATAAGAAAATCTGAAAATGGGTAAAAGAAAAATAATTTCATTTTTTCGTCATGCCTCATCATGATCATGACTATTGCTTTTCTAGTGTAGTGTGCTTTTCTGATCAGATACCTGAGAAGCTTCAAAATTTTCTTTATTTTTGATGAGTTAAAAATCTTCTCCAAACAATAGTAAGACAAAACAAAATGGAGTTTGAGCTTCAGGCTAACCGAGACATAGAGGCAAAGAGAGGTAGACAGATATGTTGCGAGACCTCGCCTTACCTTAAAAAGCCCCCCCCTCCATGGCCTGCAAAAGTACTCTAATAATATTTGATCCAAAGAATTTACAATAAAATTGTAGGACCTGTCAAAACATCACAATAACGCACACATACTCATTTATGCACATATAGAATTACAATACAGGACAGAGCAAACAATTACTGATAATGATAATAATAATAAATTCTATTGATTCAGTGACTACAAAAGTAAATTGTAAATTGGATAAGTTATAACATCATAAAGCCCACTTAACAACATAGTCGTTAGATTAAACAACTAAAAAGACAACTCACAATCAAGAAATTCACTCAGGGTGTAAAAACACCTTTCGAGCAACAACTCTTTCAATTTCGACTTGAAACTCCGAAAAAGCAAGGATTTTCACCCGCTTGGTAGTCTATTAAAAATTTTGATACCCAATTCAGAGCCTTTTTCCGAGTCATTTCGAATATCATGAGAGATACCACTGTCAGAATCCGCAACGATCTGAACAGTGGCCGACAGGATTCCCTATAACCTACAAGACACTTCGGACAGACACCTAACTGCACGTTTCTGGGCCATGAAAACATTGTTTGCGGTGTAGCATCCCAAAGAAGAGCACCGTACATAATTCGGCTATGAACTTCTGAAAAATACAAAAGTCTGAGAGCCTCAGTATCAAATATAGATTTCAGGCATCTAATCTTATAAATTACAGAATTAATTCGTTTGACCGTTCCAGTGCAATGAGCCGTCTAATCTAAAGTATCCGTCTAATCAATCCCCAAAAATTTGACACTTTAAGACAGCAAAAGATTTGAGTTTCCTAAACGTAACATTAAGCTATTATTTATAATTTTTTGTCTAGTGTGAAAGAAAAGAATTCTAGTTTTCTCTGTATTTAGGAATAAACCGTTGCTGCTAAACCATTCAATCGGTTTATCCAACACCAGACCACTTCTCATAACTCATAACCGCCTCATTACTTGTATATCCCCGTCTCCAATAACAGATGTATCATCTGCATACATTATGACAAAATAATCGAGTAAGAAATCAGCGATATCATTTATGAACAGTGAAAAGAGACGCGGCCCTAGAATAGAACCTTGCGGGACACCTACAATTTTAGGAATCGTCTTTGACCGGTAAATCTGTCTAGTACCTAGTACTTTTAGTTTTTCGAGAAGCCCCCGATGGTCGACGCAGTCGAACGCGCGACATAAATCGCAGAAGACACCAATTGAACATCTCCCCCGATCAATTATCTTTAGCACCCTTTTGTAAAACCTCAACACTGCAGTAATGGAGGGCCTCCCTGTACAGAATTTATGCTGCGAATCCGTCAGGATCTTACATTTAGTTAGATAACTATCAAGTCGTTTCAGCATTGAGTACTCAAAGAGAGCACAGGTGATAATGAGATCGGTCTATAACTGGCCAGGTCTTCCGAGTCGCCCTTTAAATATTTTAGATTTGGTTGTAGTCAAAAACTGAAGGGAATTTAGCGTTAGCTGAAACTTTGAGCAATCTAACATTAAAAAAAATTAAGCTTGGCTTTTTATTCAGCGCCTTTATAATGGTTTTATGGTTATTTGGTTATGCTTATTTTATTTTAACATCAACAATATTAAGTATGTAATTTGTCTATAATAATTGATACTTATTTTGTTTTCATTTAAGCGAAGTGACCCTAATCTTTAGATTAAACTCTTTATTTCAATACTATAAATACTATGTTATAATGTACCAAGATGAATAAGCGGTGAGTTTTAAACTTCTAAAAATTAAATTTTTGCACATTGAAAAAGTGTCTGAAACATCAAATTTTCTGAAAAGTGTTTTAGAACGTTTCGTAAAAGTTTCTGTGAAAATTACAATTTATAAACCTTCGCCCAATTTAACGAATACTGGTATTCTACTGACTATAATAGCATACGCGTCTGTATCTCAGTTGTAACGTTATCTCAACACCAGAAGATTTGCATTTTATCAATCACTCGTTGCGTAAACAATGGCTTTTGGATGTATCGTAGTAAAAACGTGGTCGATAATTTGTCAAATAAAGAAATAGTCGCTTATAAAAATATCGAAATTTATTAATTAAAAAATATAATTTTCAAAACCAAATAGGTATACGTTTCTTTATAAAAAAAACAAATTAAGACGAAATGTTGATTTCCTTGTAATTCTTCAAGTAAATCTTGACATCTCTATAATAAGCGTTGGGGACATTAAAGGCGTAATTTTCAATTGGACGATCGAATGGATAGCCCAACGAATAAGTATCGATATACGGAACACCAAGACCGACGCTGGGATAATAGAACTTCTTGTCGATTCCTTCGATTGGTGGAACTTCTTGACGTTGAGACCAGAATTGTTGTTGTTGCTGTTGTTGACGTTCAGATCCACGGTTTTGTTTGAAGGGACTCACGATAACGTAGAATTGGTAAGCGCGACCGCCAGGGTAACCTTTAGGAAGGGCATATCTGAAAGATGGACGTTAGTCGAATAGTTTAAAAGAACAGTAATTAGCGTACCTGTTGGGGTAAGTATATTGTACTTCGCTACCGTAGACGTGGTAATCCGCACCGTTAAATCCTTCTTGGACTTTGTTGTAAAGAGCATCGAAACCGGCATAGTCGCCAGAATAAATTTGATAGGAATTACGGTTGATTACGTTGCTGCCGCTTTTTAAGGAATATCTAAATCTGTCCAATTCGACGTAGTAAAGTCTGTTTTTGTTAAAGTCGCTATTTTGTGGACCGAGGAAAACTCTTACGACAGATTCGACTTCCTTGTCACTTTCGACGTTGATTTTGTATACGAAAGGTTTGTGATTCAAACGTGGCTGCGTGACGTAAATCGAAACATTTTCGTTTTCGACGCCATACGCTACCGCATTTGAAATGTCGACTTTGTAATCTTCGAAATAGGTGACCAAGTTGTCGATTTCGACGTTGCTTACTTTAATTCCCGGGAAAGCGAGATCGTTGTAAGAATATTTCGACGCATAAAGGTACTTGTGCTTTTGGAAATATCGAACGAAACGGTAGTAGAGTTGATAGAAAACGGGATCGCGTAGAGACGTTTCGTATTGTTCTAAGACCGACGGGACTGCTGGGTCATATTGGTGGTAACCTAGAAGACGACGAGCGACCACTTGTAAGTAACCGTAATAGTAATGGTTCGACGTATAGTTGTTGGATTCGAGAATGTTACCAAGTACGTTAAAACCATCGTCATCTCTAATGCTGGTGAACGAACCGTTTACCTAAGAAACTAAGTTAGAATTGTTCCCCAAATTGGATATGTAGTAACATACAAAATAAACGTATCCACCATCGATCGTGTCTTTAATTCTTCTTTCGTAATCGACGGCCGATTCGTAATCTTGTTTGTAGTATCCATAAGCTTTCCATAATTCGGCGTAATCTGGTCTCGATGGGAAGTTAACTCCATTGGGATAACGAAGAGTCGAATAGTAAGGAACTTCGACTTCTTGATCGAAACTGAAATATCCAATTTCGTCCAAGCCGTTGGATTGACGTTCCAAATAGTAACGCGCTACCAACTGTTGATAAAAGTAGTAAAATTCTTCTCCACTTTGATAACTGTTGACGTATTGGTTTTCTTGGTTTAGCCAGAATGGACGGTATAAATTGTAGTAATAATAATAAGCGTTTATGCCGACGTCTTCGGTGTAGTAAGATAAACTCGATTGTTCTCGAGACAAACTGTAGTAGGAATCGGAATAGTTGGTTGGGATATTATAATCTGTAAAGTAAAAACTTAGCCAAAAAAGTTGCGTTCCATATGAAGACTTACAATCGGAGTGTTTTTCTTGGCCGTATTTGGCGAAGTTACGATACTGTTCGTACTCCTGCACTTTTCCAATTACATAATTGCTGTAGAAATAATACGGATAAGTTTCGTAAATTGCGGGGATGACGATACCGTAAGTATCTGGGCGATGTAAAACTGCCACCGATAGGGAATACAAATATAATCCTTGGTTCAAATAATAGCGAGCCCAAACTGCCGTCTTGTAGAAAGCTTCGTAAGTTTTAGCAGAATAAAATACTCTGTACAAAGCTATAGCTTGGTAAAGTTGTTCCTTATTGAATGGGGAAAAGATTTCGTTTTGAGGAATATTATAATGGCGATAATATTGCAAGAAATTCTTCACATAGTGTGGATTCTGTAAAAACAAAAAAAATCGTTTAGAAACTTAAAAAAAATTGAATTTGTTCACTTACGTCGTAATTCTCCAAACTGTTTTCGATCGCGTACGATTGGGCTATTTGAACGAACTCCTTGTAGTAATTTGGTTGGTAGACGTGATCGTACAAACGAATAATGTCCCGTTGCCTTTCGAGATACTGTTTGTTGGCTGTAAAAAATTAATTAAAAATATACCTTTGTGGATTTTTGAAAACGAATTTACTTTTTCCGAAAGGTCTATGTCCGCCGTAACGATATTGGTCTTGGGCGTAAGCTACCCCGACTATTGCTAATAGTGCAATATACACTAACTTGCTCATGTTTACAACTGCAGTGCTTTGACGATGGACGTCGATGCTTCGATTTATATAGCCATCTCTGGAGGATCTATTTTGTCTTTCAATCTGACCTTTTAACAACTAGACCATCACTTTGAAATAGTACTATCATATCTCTTTTTTATAAGTACTTTAATTAAAACATTAAACAATGACATTTGTAATTATCATTACTACTCCGAGTCTTGACCCACAGATTGTATATTTTTGTTTTAATTAATTAAAATCGTATCAAAATGAAGGTGCACCGTGCTGTTATTATTTCGACTCCTAATCACATTTTTTATATTTTTATTTCAAAATCCTGAAAACAATTTTTGTTTACTTCAATGTTGTTGAAATTTTTCGTACTTCTGATGTAAAATATTTTTTTAAAGTGAATGAAAATTGGCGTTTGCTATTAAATTATTGTATGCATTTATTCGCTATCTCAAAAATCTGTTTACGGGAAAGCTAGGATTTAATTGTTGACTATTAGATATTACCACAATATTGATAAAAATTGCTACACAATGTTTACTACTTACTACTTATCTTATTATTATTTAATTATTGTGCATTAAAAAAAATTTAATTCGTAAATAATTATATTCGTTGGGTTAGAAAATCAGAGTTACAATTTGGATAAACCTATGAGGACCGCATTGAAAGTCAAAAGGCAAGTTTTATTGCAGGTGTGGGTACTACTTATGTTCCAAACTAAATTATGTTTAGCTAGGCGCTTTAAATCATTTTGAGCAAAACTTCCACATTATACAAAGTAATTTAGCATTCAGCTTTACTTAGACACATGGAGAACTTGGAAATCATAGAGAGCGTTTAATGATATAATACGTACCTATTACCTATAGGGCTGACAATATTATACAGCGTGTCCGGGGATAGGTGGAACACGGGCGATCTCGTTTATTAGTGGTTTTATCAAAAAATGTTACTCTTTGTAAAAGTTTTTGCTTGTTCCAAAATTAATATTCACAATTTTATTTCTGCAGATTTTTGTACAGGGTGGTTTTTATTAGCGCTTCTCTAAAATTACACCCTAAGTAAACTAGGAAAATTTTGAAGAGAAAAATCAAAAATTCATAACAAAAAATTATTCGTACGCTTATGTTTTATTCAAATACAAAATTCGAAAACGATGCGGTACTTTTAATATTTTTTAACGATTTCAACATTTTTTTATTAACAAATTCATAAAATTTTTTTATTAGAGATCAAAGCAAACAAATAAATAATAATTACTACTCAATATAACTGCTCCTTACATTCATACATCCTTACAATTTCTTGGCGAAATTCAAAATACGCAGCTTGAAACATTGTTAGGTACTTCGAAATTTTTGAAAATATGAAAAGTGCCGTATCGGTTTCAAGTTTTATATCTGAATAAGAAATCGGCGTAGAAATAATTTTTTGTTATGACTTTTTTATTTTCCTCTTAAAATAAGAGTAGTTTACTGATGTATAATTTTAGAGAAACGTTAATAAAGACCACCCTGTATAAAAATCTGCAGAAATGAAACTGTGAATATTAATTTTGGAACAAGCAAAAACTTTTACAAAGAGTAACATTTTTTGATAAAATCACTAATAAAGGAGATCGCCCGTGTTCCACCTATCCCCCGACACACTGTATATACTATGAATGCTTTTTAAAATTGAGGAATACGGCATAAGTAGTGGAAGACCTTATGCATCCTTGAAAATTTTTTAATTTCAATCCGTTCTTATAAAGAATCCATGCAAGTTATTAAGGCATTATAGGCGCGTTTGCAGTCTTGTCTTCTCAATTCTCAAAGAATGCTGCAAGCCTCATCAAATGAATTCTTTGAATATCCAACGGCTCCGGAGAAGCAGGACCCGGGGTAGACTATTCCAGAGTGACACAAGCTGGATATCTGACTAAAATGTGTTGCGAGTATTCGCATCCTCTACTCTCTACATGTAAGGTTTTCTCGAACGCTTAAGCTTATAGTACGTAGGATTATATTGAGGGGTCGTGGTTTATCAGTTGGCAGCTCTATTGCTGTCCTCAGATGTGACCTGTTAAAATCAAAGTAGTATTTTGACTTCTATTAGACATTGATCCTTTCTAAAGAGCCATATTTGTCTGCGTCTATATGTGTTCCAATGATTTTTGTTCCTTTTTAGGATCTATTCCGCAAAGTTGTTTTTTTTGATAAAACTGTAGGGGATCTGGGGATCCCGTCCAAAAACAGGTTAGGGACTTTAAGAGCCTCTCACAGCTAGCCCGCCTGCAATTTCGTTCCCTCCAATTCCCGAATGACTGGGTATGGCTATCAGTATCATGGAGTAGGAACATCTGATACACTTTGTGCCTAATATTATTAATAATTACTTCCATCTAATTGATATGAATAATTTGAGTCGGATTGATACCCAAGGGATTGTAAACTTCAACAACAAAATATCACATGACCCTGATATCTGAATTTTAATATGCGCCTACTATTCGAGCTATACAATCATTTCAAACTTCAGCTTTGATAGTTTGGGCAGTGAAAGTAATTCACGGACAGAGACAGATCAATAACTTCCAACTTCGTGATACTCTTGTCCGATACGAAGATGGTTAATTGTGACAAATCTGCGTATTTAGAGCTATACAATTTTATGATCGAAAAATTGCAATTTCGTTTCATTCAGAAGATATTTCCAAAAAAACTGAAATTGTGTAATTTTCAATTATTTATTTTTTTAATAGATATTTGGATATTTTTTTATTCTCCATCACAAGATACTATCAAAATTAAAATATTTCGTTTCGTCTAGATTGCAAATTGAAAATACTTCAATAACAAACTGAAGAAGCACGTCGATTACAGTGAACATCTAAAGACACCTTCGTAACTCATCCCTCTTGAGAAAATATTATGTTTAGACTTTCCTTTTACTTTGACACTATTTGCCAGATTTCAACTATGCTCATCTGGTAGTGAGTTCTCTTTTCTGAACAAACATACTTGTAGTTTTTAATAAATTCAATTTCTAACCCTCATGACATCATGGAAATTTTTTAAAAAGACAACCCCTTATTTTTTGTCATAACTTTGATAATCATTTAATCGTCAAAACAACTTATAGATAATGAATAATGAGAGATAATATAAGTTGGCAATAATAATAAGCCTTTAGCGCTATCAGTAGTAATACTAAAAAAAGATATGGAATGATTCATCAACTGTCTGAAATTTTAAATCGTAAACGAGCTCAAGAGGTTAAATCCATCTTCCCAAACAAAAACCAAATTTGTAAGTGTAAAAGCACCCTCGATTAAAACTACAAGGTTACAAAAACAATGTAAATCAAGAATATATTTTATTCGCACCTAAATTAAAACATTAATAGTATTATTAACCAATCGAAAGAACTACAACTCGAGGTAATTTATCATCATTCACATTTAGCAATCAATTACAATCATTACCAACCAATTCTTGAATAAATAAATTGAATATGTACCAAAAGAAGAATTCTGATTAAACAACTTTATATCTGGCTTTGTTAAATGTATGATGACCAGCAGTTTGTAACTTAAGTAATTCTTCTTTGATTAATCTCGTTATTTCTGCCTTTGCTTTAGAAACGGCTATATCACTGGTACTCTCGATAGCTAAATATAATTTTCTTTCGCCTTCTGGAGGAGCTTTTCCAGGCTGAACATAAGTACCACGTACCGTAATACCGGCTTCTGAATATTCCGATATTTGCGCCAGCGCTTCCTGCAACATTAAACAGAATTTGTTAAAATCGCGATAGTAGGAGGGTAATTTTTTTGTAACTCTTTTGCCAAACCTACTACAGTTATAAAACAGGTTTTATATTCAAAATTACAATTGACGGTTTAAAAATGAAAAATGCGTACAAGTTTTCAGTTACTTATTTGTTAAAAGCGGACTTTTCTTACATCAGATGTTTTTTTGTTGTTGTTTCATAAGATGCATAATTTATAATAAATAATAACAAAAAATAATAAACAAACAAGATCCTTATAGTAACAATTAAGACATTTTTTATCGCTTGGACATAAAAAGTACAAATAAAAGCAGATTTATTGCTTAGGGCCTTAGATGACCTTAGTATTATTACTGCGAGCACTATGGCAAGCAATTAGAAAAAATTCCTACACAGATTAGGAGGAAAAAAATAATATATCAAAAACTGACGATGCACTTTGACTTTGATTAAAAAATTTAAATCTCACAATAATAACTCGATTAAAATAAAACTGAAAAAAGCGAGGTGTTTTTGAACCAATTTTGAATATTTTCGATTTTGATTCTTTTAAACTTTGCATTTTTTCACTAAGAAATATTTGCTCAACCGTTAATTTCTTAAGATTTCAGTTTAAAAAATTTATATACGTCCATAATGTTCAGTCGCAATTTTCCAATTTTAATTTGCCAAACTTTTACCACTAAAAATTGTGATCACCACCAAAGTCTTCGAGTACAACACACACACAGAAATAATAGTTACCAAGAAAATTTTAACTGGCCCTCCTAAAAGTTAAAATAAATGATGCAATATTTAAGGGGCTTGCTTCACTTAATATATTACCACACAACACCATGCTGCTTAGTTTTAGTTTTGGAAGTATTACCAATAAAATAACTGGCGCAATTCCATCAACGAGATCCCAAAAATATTGCATACATAATAAGAAATAATCCTTCTAACTAAAGTAGAAAAGTCCGTTAATGAACATGGCAAATTAAATATTTTGATCAAGAATTAAATTTAACGTCCTTTTACTAAATGCTGACTTTTAATAGGTCGGCAGGCGGGTACAATTAATTTAATGCCACATTAAATTGAATGGAAATTTTATGACCAAGAAAATATCTCACCTTAGATGTAACTCTCCATCTAGCTTGTTGCGGAAAATCATTAATTTCGAGCTCTTCTTCATATTTCCTAAACGTTTGTTCAGAATCATCGTCGTTTCTATCATCATCATCTTTAGGCTGATAATTAAGCTTAGTATTGAGCTTAGCAGCAAGTTGTTCCGCAACAGTTTTAGCAGTAATCAATGGATGACTACCACTACCTTTGAGAATCGATTCTGCAGCTTGTTGAGTAGCAAATTTAGTATCCGAACCGTGGTGTTTAGTCAAATTAATTTTAGAAGCCAATCTTTTCGCCAGTTCTAATTTATCTATAGCAGAGTGCACACCGAGGCTGGCTGGATTTATAATACCTAAAAATAATAAGAAAAACTCAAGAAAAAATAGAGTTGGAGCTGTAAGCTCCACGAGAAACTAACTAACATTGTCGGAAGGAAAACTAAAAACATGGTTCTAAAATAATTAAAACCGAAAAGAAGCTACGACAAGTTTATAACACTCTAGCAGGTCCAAAAACTTACCCAGGGGGGCTTTAATTTCCTTAACGGTGCGTTTAGTAGCAAACATGCTTTCAATTTGTTGATCGATATCATGTTCCAAGTCTTCGTCGTCCGAGTCGGCAAGACCCAGTGCAGCTTTTTGAAACTTCCTTCGCTCGTTAGCAGCAGCTGCTTCGGTCTCGTCAAATTTAAAACCTTTTCCACTAAATCCACCTCCAGTATGTAACTTTTTGCCTTCGGCTTCCTGCTTCGCTTTATATTTTTCCCAGAGCTGTCTTAAGCTCTCGGGTACGGTAAGAGAAGCTAATTCGAACGCCCTGATTATATCGCCAGAATACTTTTCCTGTTCGGGCGTGAGGAAAGTGTAAGCAAAACCTTTGTTACCGGCTCTACCGGTACGTCCACAACGATGCACATAATCTTCGTAATGATTCGGACAGTCGTAATTAACGACTAAAATTAAATGTTTTACGTCTAAGCCTCTTGCAGCGACCGAAGTAGCAATTAATAGTTTAACTTTTCCAGACTTAAAATCTATGATGGTCGAGTCACGATCGAACTGATCGATTCCACCGTGTAAACTCATACAATTGTATCCCGATTTCATGAGCTCTTTTAAAAGAATATCTGCATTTTCTTGTTTATCCACAAAAACTAAAATGCTACCGTACTCCTGATATAAGCCCAATAACTCGAGAAGTTTTAAAAACTTTTGCTCGTCTTCTAAAATTATAGCGTGTTGTTCTACATCTTTACATACGACTGAACGTCCACCGACTTGAACTTCTATAGGTTTTTGTAAAATCCTTCTAGCAAGAGCTTCCATTTGACGAGGGAAAGTCGCACTAAACATTACGGTCTGTCTATCTGGTCTTACATTGTCAATTATCCGCATAACCTGCAGACAACGTAAATTTCAATTATGTGATGGAACTAGCCTTGGCTGGTTTGAAATTTTTACCATTTTAACACAACAAACAATGTCAGCAACAAGGCGTCTTCATCAGGGTAGAAGCATCTAGTAGGTAGGTAGTGAAAATTACTAAACTATTTACACCAACAAAAAAAGAGGGAAAGGCTTAACCTGTTATAATAGTGGGTATTTCCAAATAGTGGGTGTTTCTGGCACTAAAAGTATACGCTAGCCTGAAGAAGACGCTGCGGTTTCATTGTGTTAAAAAGTAAATTCTAGTCTCCAATATAAAACTCTACCAGTCACGTTAAATAATATTACCACTAGAAAGTAAAGGCGATTACTATCGTCTTAGGTAAAGAAAAGCAAGTTCAAGACTCAAAAATAAGTCAAGAATCACGAGTTTCTAGAAGAAAAACTATTTCTAAAATATTCTTACTTGAGGTTCAAATCCCATATCGAACATCCTATCGGCTTCATCCAAAACTATATAAGTAACCCTCCTTAAATTAGTTACTTTACCACCATTTGCCGCAAGCATGTCGATCATACGACCAGGAGTACAGACAATTATCTCTGCGCCCCTTTTAAGTTCTGCAATTTGCTCAGATATTCCTGTACCACCGTAAACGCACACAGCATGTAAATTCAAACTCTTAGTAAACTTTTTAATATCTTTTCCAATTTGCATACACAGTTCTCTCGTAGGCGTCATGATGATAGTCACGGGACCGTCCGTTTCTTCTAAAGCGGGCTGATCGAGAATGTGTCGGAACATCGGTAACAAAAAAGCCAAAGTTTTGCCACTGCCAGTTTTTGCGATTCCTATCAAATCTCTGCCAGACATAATTGCCGGAATGGCTTGCACTTGTATAGGCGTGGGTTTTTCAAATCCCAACTTTTTAAGAATGTTGAGTTCTTTGGTCGATACGCCACATTGCGCCCACGTTTTTATGGGTTTTGGACAACCCTTACCTTAAAAAACAGTGATTACAAAAAATGATGGTTCAAACCCCTAATTTACCTTTCACTCGGATTCCTTCCAGCTCTTCTTTATAAGCGTCGACTTCTTCTTGAGTCATGCGAGCAATTTCTGGAACTTCGACATAGAAACTTTTTCTAAATGGCATATACATTATATGATTATGATCAATTTTGATAAGTTCTTTTTTCTGCTTGTTAGCAATATTAGCGGCCGTATCTTTAAGATCTTCTTGTTCTTCTTCTGAAGAATATTCAAGTCCATCTTGATTTTGTTCAATTAATTCACCTTTATTTTTAATTACCTTTGATTTAGCCACTCCAGTTACAATTACTAAGTCGCCCTTTTTGGAAGAAGACGAATCCGATATAGGTCCCTTTCTTATATCTAATTTATTAATTTTAAGTACTTCTTCGTGTACACCTAAAGAATCGACCCAGAATTTTGAGCAAAGCTGTAGCTTTATTTATTAATACGCTTACCTAACATAAAAGCATCCAACGTGTCGACTTCATCGTCCTTCTCAACTTCTTCCTCCTCCTCTTCTTCTTTCTTCTCTTCGATTTGTGGAGCTTCGGGTTTCTCTTCCTCTTCCACAGGTTCTTCTTTACTTTCTTCTTCGGTCTTTTCTGGTTTTTCTCCTTTCTCTTCATCTTCAGAATCATCCTCTAATGACCACTTTTTTCCAGTTGCGGTATTAATCGGAGAATCTTTCGGGGTACTAGTGGCGGCGGCGGCTTCCTCTTCACGTTTTTTACGCTCGGCTCGCCATCGTTCGATACGTTCTCGTCGCTTTTGCATTTCTAGTTCTAGCTTTCTTTGTTCCTCTTCCTATTAAATCAAAAAAATATCGTTGTTTAGAAATCGCTCTAATGACCGTTAGTAGTATTTTAGGAAAATAAGTAGATTCTGAAACTGCTCATGAGCAATTAGGTTAGAATAATTAAAATAGGTTAGAAAGGAAAATCGAGAAATGTAGTTCACACAGAATTAGAACAATAAAAGAATCTGAATCTTGCTCGTTCGAGCATGCTCAAAACATTGTAAATAATTAATTACGAGTAAAAATAATAAAAAGCTCAAAAACAAACCACATCGTATACTTTATCTAAGTTTGCAGGGTCGAACGGTAAATCTGAATGGTCATCAGATTTTGTTTTAGATTCTCTCGGAGATCTCGATCTCGACCTATCCCTTCTTCTCGATTTATTACCAAAGATTCTCTTATCTTTATCGCTGAAAATATGTGTTAAACTCCAGACATACAAACATTATGATACTTACTATTTACGATCTCTACTGTACGATCTCCTTTCTCGCCTTTTTTCTCTAGATCTACTACGCCTCTCCCTCGATCTACTTCTTCTATGTCGACTCGATTTTGACTTTTCTTTACTACGTGACCTATGGCGTTTCCTTTCGGGCGATCTACTCCTACTTCTCTCTCTTCTACAGTTTTTGGTTTTTAATAAAACAGACTTATCCAAGTTAAAAACAAACTTACCCGTTGGTTCTTCCCATTTGTGTGCAAGCCTAATATTATTAATTAAACGAAAGGCGAACTAAACCTATTGGTAAATTACAATGGAAGCATTAAGATTGCTCGGTCTCGTTTTAAATCTACGTAAAAAAGTTTAATTATGTGGGAAAGAAGTTGTAATTTTATATTAATTCACCGAACTCAAACAACCAAACAACGCGTTTTTAAATTGACAACTGACAGCTTTCCTGCGTTTGACATGACGTCATAATGATTTCTTATACAGGATGTGACAATAATTTGAATACACAAAAACTCCCAACGTTAAGTTTAGTAGACTTGGACGGATGTAATTCTGGTTTACAGTGGCATTAGAAATTAGCCCAATTAACGCTCATAAGTCTCACTAGGAATCAGGTATTTAAGGTTCCAGCCAAGAAAATCCGAGCTGAAGCACCGTTTGTAGACAATACTTTCCGTTGGATCGATACCGAAAATGTTGTTTCACGAAATCTCGAAGTAAAAATAATAATAAAACACCGCTTGTAAAATAATCAAATTATTAAGTTTATTATAAAATAATAGAATACAAGCATGTAAATTGGGATGAAATTAATGACAATCAGTTTCATCATTAAAATTGAAAAACACCTTAAACATCATATACAAATATTTGAGCTATTAAGAAAAACGCTATTTAAAAAAATAAGTTACAACAAAAAGAAAATAGTTTATTTATGCTATCAAGATTAAAATTTTGGTTCTCAATTAATTTCACTTTTAACAATCAGATATATAACAAATTTGCTGCGGTAAAACGAGATATTTTTTAAATCGTCCACTCGATTCATAACAAATTACACAATATTTCACTCGATTGAAACGTGTGCTAGGAATAAGAACCTATCATTCCCATTCTGTCGTGCCAGGTGGTTTTGACGTTAAATCATATAAAACACGTGAAATTCCGGGTACATTCAAAACATCGGCTACAATTCGTTGAACAACCTACAAATTACAAAATTAATTAAACGAAATACGGAATTAATAAAACTTACATCGAGAGGAATGTCCTTTCCAGGTATAGCGGGTACTCCAGTCATAAAATCTTGTGTACAAAACGGTCTTAAAACTATAGAACGTTGGCAAGAAGGAATTCTAAGAGCCTGGTCCCTATCAAAATGCAGTGGCAACAAAATAACGGGCATTTGGCTTATAGCTCCCATATGACCACTATTCTGTAACGCCTAACAAAAAATTATTTTATTAATTTTAATATGTATTACAATAATTTTAATAATTCGTCTCGTGCCGTTTATTTGACACAAAATGTAGTAATTCACTAATCAAAAACTATACGGCTATACGGTAGCCCATTCTTTCAGAAATACCCTGTATAATTCAACACTCAAAATTAAAATCGTCAAGAAAAACCGCCTGTTGGGATTTTCAATTTATTTTCAATACTGCAGAAGTTAACAAGTCCACTTTAATCAGATACTAACTTCATGGATCCACAGGCCGCGTTGCTTGGACCCGTAATTCAAGCACGTTCATTATAAATAGTAGTTTATGAAAAAATAATGCAAGCTTACTTATTTTTTTTGAATTAATGACACCTAAATATCGACAATCAAAGAGCCTCTAAGACCTAATTGAAGATCTTTCTAATGAAATAGCATTAAAATGTGTAAATCAAAATGTAGCCCTTCACTATAACTTCAACAATGAAGGAGTGTTCTTCTGATTATTTAATATAGGAGAGCAGTATCAGCAATATCTAAATCTCAACAGATAGTTACTTTCTAAACTCTCCATTAGAAAAACAAAAACAAAACAAACTTACCGATGTTGCAATATCGTCCGCCTGCCTTAGTTGACTCAACACGTTACCAGTTAAATAAGTAGGCGTGAGATCGGGAATGAATTCTTTAACGAGACCTCCAAAAATATAACAAACTCTATTAACGTTGTGACATATACGTGGTATAAGGCGAGAGAGGAACATTAAGTCATCCCAATCGGGGTCGTGTTCGCTAGAAATCCCGACTACGTAGCTATACGAACGACAATCTCCTTGAACACCAACACTTTTAACGGGTAATAATGTTGCTACTAGCTTTTGTTTCTTGGATATCCTTCTCAACATAATTCTAAAAATAAATAATTAAAAATTTGGAAATACGTATTTAAAAAACTCACCTTTCGTCGTCAGAAGTAACACCTTCTACTCTATTGAGGAGAGCGTGCTTCTTTTGTGACATCTGATCAAATTCCACTATAATTTTAACCAAAACTTGAGTTTCAGAAAAATCCCTCTCCATAAAAGGTTCTTCGGCACACAAAACACGAATCGCTAAACCCGGGCCAGGGAAAGGATGTCTCATAACTAAATCTGCCGGCAACCCTAAGTCTCTTCCTAAAACTCTAACTTCGTCCTTGTGAAAATCTTTTAAAGGTTCCACAACACGTCCATCTACTCGTAACTTTCTGATAAGTTCCGAGTCGTTATGATGAGTTTTAATCGTCTCCGCTTTACTCGAAACTAAACTCGAAGCCGATTCGATCAGATCCGGCCTTAAGGTACCCTGAGCCAATAAAACTTCTTCGGGCTTCAAATTTAATTCCGAAATAATTTCGTCAGTAATTTTTACAAATACGTCTCCAATAATTTTGCGTTTTTCTTCGGGTTCGGAGGTCATACACAACATTTTTGTTATTCGAGTTCTCATGTTTGGCTCGTTCTTATCTAGCGGTACGACGGTGGTGCCTTCTAAGAAAGCGGAAGTAGCGTTAATTACCCGTAATCGTAACCCGACTTTTTGTAACGACGTCAAAACTTTCAAACTCTCCTGCTTTCTCATAAATCCGTTGTCGACGTGAATGGCTATTATTTGCTCGGGAGATAAAGCTTTGTAGAGCAGCGCCGCACAAACGGTGCTATCTACACCTCCGCTAACCAAAAGAAGTACCTTGTTAGTTCCAACGGCCTGCTTCACGTATTTTATACACTCGGCTTCGCGTCCTTGCATCGTATAATTGCCCGTTAATCCGACTACATCGAATAAGAAGTTCTTAAGCATGGTTTTTCCATTCAGAGTGAGATCTACTTCAGGATGAAATTGTAAACCGTAAAAACGTTGCTTTTCGTTATGAATTCCGGCACAAAACGAGCTACTCTGAGCTATAGGTTTAAAATTGTCCGCTATTTTATCGATGGAATCGCCGTGGGTTAATAAAACTGTTTGTACTTTATCCAAACCCCTAGAACGGAAACAAAATTATATATTTTTACAACTCTAGTTCAACTACCAACACTCACTTGAATAACAGGCATTTCGTATCGACTTCTATGTTAAATTGACCATCTTCTCTACCGTCTTTTCTAACGACAGAGCCACCGAACTCCTTATTCAAAATTTGCATACCGTAACATATTCCTAGTACAGGCAACCCTATTCGAAATATGTCGGCGTCATATCGTGGCGCATCTTCGGCGTAAACCGAGTTAGGACCGCCGGAAATAATAATTGCCTTATATCCGCCTTCTTTGATGTTGAACGCGGGCGTATCCAAAGGTAAAATATCGGATTCCACACATAACTCTCTTACTTTGCGATCGATTACTTTACCGTATTGCGCACCGGCATCTAATATTGCAACCCTCTCGGGGTTAAATGATCCATTTGTGTTCATGTAGTAACCTTCTGGACTAAAATTGGGCATACTCCAACAACACTAAAAAAATACATACTCCAGAATGGTACTAAATACAAAGGCGCAAATACATAAAACAATTGCGAGACTTTAAAAAGATCAAAGGTTATCGATTTTTAATTTAATTAACGGCGAAGTCGATCGGCACAAAAATAATATGACGTTAAAAATAAGATAAATACCAATTTACGAAAATAATTATCAAAACAACTCATCACGAGCAAAAACTTAAAATATACAGGATCAATTAACAGTAGAAAGATACCTATTATTATTTATAAAAGATACGAGAAACTGGCAAGAGTGTCGTCGGTATACCTTTAAATAATACAACGAGAAAAACACAACATCTTTCATATATATAAGCGAATCTACTACCAAGCTCGATTCGTTCTATATTTAAATTGAAGGTGAATGTGCAAATTTAACTCGAATGTTTTGAATAACTTCAAATTTTATAAATACGTATGTAACATCCTGTATGATAACTTTGCTTAACCCCAAACAAAACGCAGTATCGAATGATTTAAACATTAACAGACTACAAACTAAATAATTGGAAGTATTATTAAATTAAAATTAGAGGGAAGTAACGAAACCACGTTATTTTACTTCGACTGTACATACATTATCCAGGATGTCAATTTCTTCATTAATTATTAACTCCGACAATCTAGAAACGACGATAGAAATAACATCGGCAGAATAATACAAAATTAAATAACGATAATTTGCTAATTAATTGAAATTCTTCAATCTTTTGACAGATTCTGGCAAGTTACTGACCTACAACGTGAATGAATTAGCTAAAAACCGGGGAATACGAGAGTGAATACGGTTCCAAAAAATATAATTACGTTACGAACGATTTAAGAATTATTTCTTTCAAATACAATTAATACATACCTTAATGATTGTGATTAATAATCGATGTAAATTAACACATAAATCTGTTGGCGTGTGTCAGTCACATCACATTTACGCAGAGAGAAGTGTTCTACTACACCGACCGAATTAACGTTATATACCGGTAACACCTATGCTACCAAATAACATCCACAGGTAGAACTACCAGGCGGTATTTTTAATTTAATTAAAAGCGCTAAATTAATTTGAATGTTTAAAAAGTAATTTTTAATCAATTTTGATTGGTTTTAAGACCTTCAACAGTTACGTTTGATTTCTTAAATTTAAAAAAATGTATTTAATGATTTTACCGAATTTAATTTGTAATTAATTAGTCCACTCGTTATACACTTCGTGTGGTAAAGGAGTTCAAGTTTTTAGTTCTTCAATATGGATACTTCAATACTAATCTTGTAATGTTTAAGCGAGAGTTGAATTGTCGAATTAGTTTTATTATTATTATATAAATGAAACCGGTAGCCGGTAGTCTTACTTTTAAATAATTGTTTTTTCTTCACATTGTGATAATAGTTGTTGTCAGGGTCTAGGCGCATCAGAGTAAATTAAAAAGAAGAAAGGTACGAAAAGCCGAATGTAAGAAAATAAACGAATTAAGCTTTTGGATTAATTCCAACTAAAATCTTAATAATCTGTTAAAAATATCTTTTAGCGTTATTTTTAGTTCGCCTACTTTACTTTTCGTAAAATACTCCAGTCTATTTGTCGTGGATCTGCCGATCTGCTCTCGGTCCGTTACAAGTATTTACTAATTTACTTGATTAATCCGCGCCAATAAAAATTTTAGAATTTCAATACTATGGCTAATACGGAAGTTCTAGCAAGTGTTAATAATCAATCTCAATTAGAAAACGATGCTTCCAGTAAGACGCAATTGATTTGTGCCGAATGTCAAAAACCAGCAAATTTAAAGTGCTCCGCGTGTAAATTGGTAAATTACTGTAGTAAAGAGCATCAGAAACAGCACTGGAAAGCGCATAAAAATTTATGCCGACCATTCGAGGTAATGACTTCTTTATAATGGATTAAAACTTATATAACAAGTACATTAACTCCTGTTTTTAATAATAAAAAGTAAAGCGGAAGACAATTTTTATTAACTATCTACCTATTATTTTTTATATCAGGTGCAAATAAATGAAAAACTTGGACGACATTTAATTGCCACAAGAGATATAGCTGCAGGTGATTTAGTATTATCTGAAAATCCTTTGGTTTATGGTCCACGCCATCACGTAGTAGAAGAAGGCCCCGTACCGTGTATCGGATGTTTCAGGTATTATAGTATAGTAAACATAGCCTTCTCAAGTAAATCTACTAGAGTAGGAGGCAGCGAGCACATTTAATCAACTATAGAGTGCAAGGCTGAAAGAACATTGTAAAGCCACTTGCCATTGTGCCACTTCTACGTGGTAGCATTAACTTAGAGGTGGCTAGGGAAGAATGTATTTTTGCACTTTTTTCGATTTTTTGCTTATAACTCGAAAACTGCGCACTTTATGAGATAAGTGCTTTTATACTAAAATAAACAAAATTCAATTTTCTTCAAATTATATGTCTTAGGTTTTTCCCCTCAGATAAACAGTTTAGGCGCTAGAGCTCGCTAAAGTTTGAAAAAAAATGCCAAGTAAAAGTGCTCGCTACCTTCCGGATTATAAATAATTTTAACCGTACCGCAATAAAACCTTACTAATATTGATATTTTGGCCCAATGAGGCCATCAATCTAAATTTTCCGAAAAGTTCTTAGAGTCAAACAATTTCAGATTAATTATTGCTCATCAATCACCGAGATGTGACGGATGTGGTTGGCCCGTTTGCCATTCTTCTTGCGAAGGTTTGAAAGATCCTAACAATCACGGACTAGAGTGCCTCATCTTGGGCTTACGAGCCGAAGGAATTATAAAGGATTTTCACGATTTCTACAGGTGGGTTTGGAATATTTTTAGAATGATTAAAAGCCCATTATTTGCAGACAAGACACTTTGCTAGCTCTCAGATGTCTACTCTTACAAAAAAAAGGTGCTAAAAAATGGGAACAGTTTATGCAACTCGAATCTCACATGAAAACAAGAGGGAAAAATACAGATATTTACAAGTGAGTCTATGCGGCGTTATAATATCGACTATCGACTTTAACTTATATTTTTAAGGCAAATCGAAGATCGAATTGTAACTTATTTTAATAAGAATTTCTTTGAGCGTTTGCACGATTTAGAGAGCAAAGCCGGTCAAAATCTCTTACCCGACGTGTCTTCAGAAATAATTCATAAAATTTGCGGAATACTCGACATAAATGCTCTCGAAATCAATCAAGATTGTGAACTCACGGCCGTATATCCTACAGCTTGTTTCATAGAGCACAGTTGCATTTCAAATACTTTCCACCTATTCGAAGGCGCCACGGAAGGTTTTAAAATCACCGTTAAAGCGTCCGTACCTATCAAAAAAGGGGAGCACATTAGTACGATGTACACTCACGCTTTGTGGGGCACTCAAGCAAGAAGAGAACATTTGAGGGAAACCAAGTACTTCTCGTGCTCTTGCCCTCGTTGTAAAGACCCGAGCGAATTGGGAACTTATTTAAGCGCTCTCAAATGTATCGGTGTCGACGGTAAGGCTTGTGGCGGAACACAACTTCCAGTAGATCCGTGCGACGATCGAACGGAATGGACTTGCGATAAATGTAATATTAAGTTGACTAACGACGAAGTTGCTTACCTCATCAATAAAATTGGAGAAGAAGTCGATCTCGTTCAACTGAGCAATCCAACGGTCAAGGAGATGAAAGATTTATTGGATAAAATCCTCACGTTTTTACATCCTCGTCACTATCACGTCTATTCCGTTAAACATTCTTTGGTTCAATTGTACGGGTATCAAAACGGTTACCTTCCAAACCAAATTAGTGACGAATTGTTACTTCAAAAGGCGGCCATGTGTAGGGAATTGGTGGATACCACTAAAAAGATAGATCCGGGAAACGCTAGGTACGGTTTGTCGAGGTTTTAAATAATGGCTTATTAACGATATAGCGTTTCAGATTACCCTTGTATTTAGCAGTCGTGCTTCACGAACTATTTTTGGCAAATGCATTTTACGTAAAACGAAAGTGGCACGTGGAAAATAAAAAAGATCTCGTCTTGCTCATAGACGAAGCTACTGGGGCTTTAAACGAAGCTAAAGGCGTTCTCAAGTCGGAACCTACTTCTGCAGGTCAAAAGTTAAGAAGTTTGTTGTCGACGTCTAATAAGGAGTTGAGGAACTGGATGGACAGATATAAAGAAGATTTGGAAGCAATTAGAAAAGAACACAACTTGTAAATAATTTATTGTGTGGGTAAGGCACGGTATAAAATTGTTTAATTTTGTAATTTAACTGTGTTTTGTGTCTAATAATAAAAGTTTATCGTTGTGTAGGTATAAGAATCGGATTTAATATTTTTCTTCTGTTTTACTGGAATCTTGTGCCCGACTTTGCACGTTCGCTCGTTCTTCAAATTTAACTTTCGTCAAGTTTTTCTGATTGTTTATTGCGGAATTATTGGATCTTTTGTCAAACTGTCCAATCATAAATGGATTTTCGTTTTCAAATTCTTCAAATTCCTTATTCGAAATGCAACAACAGCAAACTTCGCAGGTGAAATCTCTAATTGCTTTAAAAACTCGTGTACTTATATCGAGAGTTTGGTGTAAAAAAGTATATAATAAAGGATTTAAAGCGCAACTCAGTACTGTTAATAGGCTACAAACATATTTAATAGTCCACATAAATGACTTATCGATTATAGTGTTAAGTTTAACAGTATCGTAAATCCACGTAGGAAGTCTAAGTATCAGAAAAATTAGCATGAGGAATATAATTACTTTGAACGTGCGTATTTTTCTCTCCGATCTTGTATTTTTTACTTTTTTGCTCGCTTTCGAGGCCCAGTCGGAGGCGGTGGGTTTGCTAAAATCTTCGGATGTGTGCATTTGAGTGGTTGAAGTTTCTCCAGCCGATGCCAAAGTGTTTGGTTTGTAGAACACGTTTGATACAGGTTTTCTATGATTCCAAATCAATAAGGCGATTTGGTTATAAAACCATAAAAATAAACAAAGTAAAGGTACAAATACGGTGCAAATGAGGATAGTGTAGTAAGTCCTCAATGTCACTTTATCGGCAAAAGCTACACATAAATACGCTTTTATACAAGGAGGTCCATTTTCGTCCGAATTTTGAATGTAGATTTGCCCTAGTAAGTAAAATGTAGACATGGGATAGGCTACGCCTACAAGAAAACGGCCGTAAATCAGTGTGCCTTTCGTAAGATATTGCTTCACAAAAACTTTACCTGCCGAAATAATCCACACTAAAGTCACGCCGATCATACACGATAAAAAGCTTGGATTCCATCTTTTCTTGAAAGCGTGGACTACGTTTCTATACCTATCCAAAGCAATTCCAACTAAAGCGATGCAGCTCGAAACGATGCCAAAAATTGGGAAAACTGGCCCAACCTTACACATAAACGGACCCATCGTCTAAAAAAATTTATGACTATCCTTAACACGCCACTCTCTAGAACTCTTACCCAAAGTATAGTCGAATGCAAGAAGTTATTGAAGTAGATGGCACAAATGGACGTTGCAGTGATTAAATCGCTAACCGCCATCGAAATAATGCAAGTTTTTTGAATACAACGATGATTTCTAAAATTTTTAATTTATTAAAAAATCTAAAAGCGTGTTAACTTACCTCCTTGCAGTTACTATAATCGCTGCTATGTTACCTACGAAGGCAATAATATAAACGAGCAAATGACTAGCAAAAAAAATGATTCTGGCATCGGTGGATAAGTAGACGTATTTGTCTTTAGTCGAGGTTTCGCACGATTCATTTTGTTGAGGATACTCCTGAAATAATATGAATTATATAAATAACACTAGAAAATTAATTTTAATTACTTTTTCGAGCGAGTAGTACAAATAGTTAAAGTCGACGTTCATTTTATCAAAATTTTTTTCGGCAATTAACATCAATTTAATCAATTTTACGCCTTATAAATTTCAATCACCAAATTATACTAACATCTATTAGGATACGCAAATATATTTATTTAACAGTACTGATAACAAAGATAATGAAAGTTATTAGATTCGGCTGATGCGCTAATTATTGATATTTTATTACTATACCGGAGGGTGGATGTGATCTGTACCTTTGCGAAAAGAACCACGTTCAAATTAAATTTGGCGTTTGCATAAAAAGATGTTTATTTCGCGTTTTCAATTTTTCTAACCTGATATTTATAAAAAATTTAATAAAAAAATGTTTAATTTACGAAAAGCTCTAATCAATCATTCAGAGTCCTCGAATTGTTGTTCCGTTTAATCCGTTAAGTTCGTTATTAGGAGAAATATTACATTAAGGCTTAGGAAGTTCCAATTCATCGTTTTTATTTGAAATTATATTTAAACGATGAACGACCTCGTTTCCCAAATAATGAGGCCGTTTTGAAGTTTTCGGGTTCTCCTTTCCCTTGTCCGGTACCTTCAAAACGCTTCAGAGATATATAGAACAAAAAGTCAAAAAGTAATTTTGTATAGTTATCTCTGATATGGTTTGTCTTCAAAGTTTAAGTCTCTGGTACGTGGTCTATATCGCCCGTTCATTGGAACTATTTAATGTTGACCTAAAGTACGTTCAAAAATTAGTGGAAGTAGTCTCTTTGACTTTTTTCCAACTGTGTTAAGATAAAAGTCAAAATGTCACTGCTTCCAAATATTTCTAAACTACTGTTCCCACACTTCACACATAAGTCGTAATAAAGAAGTCTATAGCTATGGGCTATGATGGTCTATCAAATATGGAATTTAAGGATACATCGAAATTCTTGAGAAGTGCTCCAAGAAGCTACCTCTTACTTGGAGATGGATGCAAACCGAATTTCCCCAAAATATGCATTTAACAGAAACTTTCAAACTCTAATGGTTCAACTGAGAACATCGAAGCAAACCAACTGTCTTTACCGAGAGATCTAAAAATAAAAATGGATTTGGAGCAGGTGTGGACTCACCTGAGCGTGCCCTCGAAAGCAGCCTACCTACTACACTTATGAGTATATTTCACAGCGCCAATTCTACTTCTAGACTATTCTACTTCTAATTCTAGACAGGAAAATCCTAAACAAGAAAATTCTGATGACAGACAGTAAAGCTGCCTTTCAAGTCTTAAACACCTGCAAGGTAACCTCTGGCTTCCAATTTGAGTGCATAGAGCTGTTAAGCCGTAACTACTATTCACGTCCTCATGTCATCAATTGTACAGACTGAAAAAGAGAGCAGCAAGGCGAGCTGTCGTCAAAGCAAAAAAACTATACCTACCAGCTCCGTCTAAGGTCCAGTTGTATAAACGAGATAATCTCGGAGTCAGAGTTAACTCCACCATCTAAATATAAGGTTAGATCTTAGCGTGGATTCGATTAGGTTAGCTCGTAGGCACTTGGTCCAGGGTTAACCCATCAATTTTCTAGAATCAAATATATTTCAATTTAACTCAGAATTAGTAGTTGATTTAGGTTGATCGTGGAGTTAACTCTGACTCCGAAATTAGCTCGTTTATACAACTGGACGTAAAAGGCTTGCAAAGTATTGTCTACAGCTGTCCCAAACTAATCTACGAGCAGGAGTAAGGGAATCAGAGATATTCACAGGCCGCTGTCAACTACATAAGCATCTTCACACACTGGACTTAGTAGATAATCCCATATACCGTGGTGCAAACTAGAAGACGATACAGTTGAGCAGGTAATAATTTCATAAATTATTACATAAATTGCATAATTTCCTACCATAATGGTAGGAAATTATGAATATAAAGTTACGCTCAGTTGTCTCGGGACTCGCGACTAGGGCTGGGCGATATTAAAAAAATATCGAAATGATCGATATTTAAACAATTAGGACCAACTATTGTTTTAATCATTTTCCAGTTTTCTAACTCTCAAAGTTTTAATACAATTTTATGTTTAAAAATCGTCCAAAGGTATTTTCTTGAATTACCCTAAAATAAACTACGATGGTTTGATAAAATAAACTTTCATTTTATTCGTTTTACGACAATTTCTGTTTGTTCATAAATAATGATAATAGATTTTTATGCATAATAGCTCCCAGATGTTCTTATTAGTCATTTTGGCGAATGTTATCAATAAACATTTATTTTTGAATGTAGATTAACTACAATCTACATCATAGCTCATCGCTCATCAAACAGAATTTTCTTTGTTTTTATACGAGTAGGTAATAGGTAGTAAAAATTAAAACTAATCTTGTAGTATAGATTACAATTCAAATAAGTACGATTATACCAACTTTTGTAATAATTTTAATTTAAATTTTGTTTTAGTTATACGTAGGTACGGTCAAATACGATAAAAAATTTTTTCTAGACACTTATAAAATTTATACTGTATTTAATACAGTATGTCCACGGAAGAGGATACAAAGAGAGGATATTTTTATATTTCTTATTTTCAAACAATCTACTCTTTATGAAAACTCCTGCTTGTAGTATGGAAGTTAAAACGCCGAGCGAAGCGAGGCGAAGTAAATGCATACGAGTCACATGTACTTGTACTACGAATATAATACAATATTTTATTTTCAAACTATTTATTGTGTACAGCGAGCCTCTATCCTACACTAAGATTAAGCTGCCTGTTTTCACCTTTTTGTAACTTCATCCGTAGATATACTGTACGTATTTTTGAGGCTGCACTACTTTTTTTATAAGTAGGTATTTAAGTGTACATCAAAAACAATAGAAAAAACATTTTAACTTGAGTAAGCGTACCCAAAAGACGGTATTGTCAAAGTTTCTGTGGCACCGCAATTCCATTTCTATTTAAAATCGACCAATAAACACTCACGACGCAAGAACGCACGACGTAATTAAAATTAGGACGAGTTAGAAAAATTTTCCAAGTTGACAGAAACAAAGCAGCATTAGGGTAGGGTGTTAGGTAATTTATTATTTATTTTCATACAGATAAGCCGATTGATTTGCTGGCTTACAGGCTTACCTACTCAAAATTCTAGATTTGGCTATCATCGCTAATACAATTTAACTAAAGAATAAAATGATTAAAAGCAACAGTTTAGTTCAGTTTATAAACTCAACTTAAAAGAGCTCGATTTTGCTCATTTTAATAATTAATTACCTATAAGAGGACAATACAAATATTTGAATTCACATCGTTATACATGCCGTAGGTACTTAATGCGAGTGGTATTCTCCATAATTTGAATAGCGGTAAAAATATCGTTAGCCAAAACGTGTGGTAGTTCGAGGGCTGGAAAATGTCCTCCAATAGGATAACGACTTGTGTGGATTAAGTTAACAAATTTATCTTCCAAAATCGAATCAGAAACTTGATATATTTCGTGTTCAAATTTAGTACAGGCAGTTGGAACATAAACTTGAAACCTAAAATATTACGTTCTAAGTTTTTAAAACAATTAAAATATTAAATACCTACCGATCTAATTTTATAAGTCGATTTATTGGATTGATCGCTTCGGCAAATAGTCTCATCGATGTCGTTATAGAATCTGTGAGCCAATAAATCATTATTGTATCTAGGAGGTCTTCGTGGGTATATTTTAAAGTTAGCCCGGCATCTTCTCTAATTCTATAATTTGGATTGGTCCACAAACTGTATTTTTCCAACAAATAAGCCGCCCAACCAATTGGGGAGTCTTTAAATGCTACCCCTATTTGGACAATAGAAAGTTCAAAAGTTGCCTCGCTCGTAAGTTGTACTTACCGAGTGTATCGGGCTTAGTAGCTTGTATGTGCAAGTAACTAGATCTAAGTTCAAATTGTAAGTCCCGATGGTAAGTTGATACCGATTCCGTGTAATCGGCATCGGTACGAATTGACGGTAATGCACTTGCCAGCAGCATCTTTAAGCTCGAAGTAGGCGTGTTTACCAGACACAAATTGGAGTGCAAACCTAAGACGTGTTCTGGAAATAGAGTTGCCATGTAGGTTGCTATTATACCACCCCAATCCCCTCCGTGGACATAGAATTGTTCTATTTTCAAACGCAACATTAAATTTTTCAATATTACCGCCATTTGAGGCGGCCCAAGGCCAGTTTTTGAGGTAGCGTCAGAAAAAGCGAAGCCAGGTAAAGAAGGTATTATAAGTTCGAAGGTAAATTGGCGTGATCCACGCGAAGAAGTTAAATAAGGGACAATTTTATAAAATTCTCTAAAAGAACCACCCCATCCGTGTAGCATTAGTAAAGGCACTGGTTTCGGGCTACCTAACCGGGGTGGTTTTATGTGCACAAAGTGTATGTTTAATCCTTGAATTTGTGTCACGTACTGTGGTAAAGCGTTCAGAGACTCTTCTTGAAGGCGCCACGTATATTTGTTTTTCCAATAGTCGACAAACTGTTTCAGGAACAAAGTGTTGATTCCATATTGTTGTTGAACTCCTTGCAACGGTGGAGTAAATTCGACGTTATGTAGACGATGTCGGAGTTTGTCTAAGGTCTACAATTTAAAAAAACTGCATATCTTGATGTTTATACCATAAAAGCTACACTTACCCGCTCGGGGATATGAATCGTAAAATTTTTGATCGAAATATCATCTACGGTTTCGACTCCTGGCCCCCACCAGGTGTCTTGTAACGTTGGAACTGTTTCTTCTTTATTAAAATATACATACAAGATAATGCTACTTGCTATAATAGGTAGGGAAAAAATTAGAGTATATTGCAGTATCTTCATTTTGATTTAAACGAATAAACTTTGCAAACGAAATTTAAAGTAAAATTAGCAAACACCGCAGTTTTAATTTTATACACCTGTGAATTGCAATCAAATTTTTAAAATTATCGTATATGTGCTATTTATTTCGTATAGCTACACAATAATTTAAATTTTAGTATTTTAAAACAAAAATTTTTACTAATTTAATATTTAATCATTAATTAAGTATTACACAAAAGGGTATAACGTGTAAAGCTATACAGATAAATTTAAACTACCCTGTTTAAACATATCACAATAAAAGTTGGAAATAAAATTATTAAGGCAAAACCAACAGATTTAAATTTTCACAAGTGGGTTTGGTGCGAACTTCTAGAAGTTCGTAGGACAAAGTTTTTCCTTTTGGTTTTGTGACCGTAACCTGTACGACGTAATTTTTTCCTGGTCTTAAATGACGAATTGTTTGAATGAGGACCTCTCTAGAAGACACATAGAGTTTAATTATATCGATCATCGATATAGCGAGAGGACACTTACTCCTTTTCTCTACTTACTACGTCTCTACAATATTTCGCTTTAAAATCGGCCGATTTATTCATCTTATTCTCTAAGCCGCACTGATTTGGAGTTTTGTAAATTTCAAATTCTTTCAGAGGTCCTTCTCGGACGACCAAACAATAACGTACCGTTTTTTGACCCGGAGACGATAACCAGCCTATTGTAACGCTATTGCACCGTCTCAAAGATACATATTCTATAACCGACGTTTCCAAAGGCAAACTAGGTAGTGCCGTCTTCGTGGAAGATTTCGTAGTCGCTAAAATCTAAAATGGCGTATGGCACGTATGTCCAATTTTTTTTAAACGACTAACCTCAACACCGGAACTTCTTCTCAATTCTTCATTATTCGGCGAGAGTAATTTGATGTAATACGAAGAACCACTTTTAGGACTCGGCACTACCGCCACCCCAAAACTATCGATTCTTCGTTTGATCGAAGTAGCTTTTCCTTTCGAACTGACGTAAATATCCACGGAGCCCCCACAAGGCATTACGTATATTTTAAGAGAATCGCTCGCTAATTGTCCTGCCTAAAAAGTGAACGATTAAACATTAACACAAAGATAAACATGCAGTTTACCGACCTTATATCTAAACACGATTTTTCCATCAAACTTTTTTAAATTAACATAAGTTGATTTATTGTCTTTCAAACGAATTGGCTTGGTGCGTTTGTTAAATATCATAAAAGCAGATCCGTAAAGATACGTTAAATTAGATTGTTTGTTTAAAGCGAATAAATCAAAATAGTATCCTCGGTTGTTTGGACGAAGATCGCTAAATGTAAAATGGGTTTTTGAGCCTACGCAAACTATAAATGGTTCGTTCTGTTCTAAAAAATCAAAGAAGAAAAGCACAATTTTGTTAAATTAATTAATAAAGTCGAATTACCGTATTTAGATTTTGCATCCCATGCCATAACAGTTTGGGAAGCTGCCGATAGTTGATTTTTTGATTTTGGTGGAGTCACTCCAAACTTTTCACTATATGCGGAACAGTATGTCGTGTAGCTATGACGAGTATTAATAACTAAGCAATAATCCGTCACTTGAGGATCCACCAAACTGAAAAAAGCGATATTTTCAGCTGAGTGCCATATTTTTGGAAATTTTCATTTGGACATGTCCGAAACTATACCTTTGTTTCCATCTAATGCTAAGCTTTGTCTTTTGTCTTTTTTTTAAAAGCTTCAAAACGTTTGTAGTGTCTAAATTCTGAAAAGTTTGTGGTCCTCCAAATTCTGTGCTTACGTATATGTGAACGTACGTATCTCGATCGTTAGCAGTAACGTGTACTCTATAGGTACCTTTCATCGACTTCAAATGATGAGTTTGAATATCTTTCGTTGTCAAATTTTTAATTTCTTCTTCTCGATACTCTGTATTTTATTTATTTTATTCGATAATGTAAAATAAATCTAAACGTAGCTTACCTAGGTCGCTGCTGTTGTTTTGGGTAAATGTAATGAACCAGTTTATAGGTGATGTACATGCCATTATAGTTATCGACAAAGGAGCGTTTTTCAAAGCACAAAAATAAGAAAACCTACAATAATATTAAGATATTAGAAATTTTTAAGCGAAGAGATTTGAAAAGTTTTGCTGTAGTTTTCGGAAAAATTGGAGAAGAGTTTATTTTTTATCGTTTACTTTATTGCCGTAGATTGTGACCGTCTTAGCAGTCAGTAAAATATTATATCTACAATATGCAGCATTCTCTAACTGTCAGCTCGATAGGATAGCGCTGACTTTCAGTACTATAGCTATTGACCTGCTCTGTCCGTCAGTCTGTGGACAACTTTCACAGCTCAAACCATTATAAAAGCTATTTGTTAATTATTTCCAATTAATTATTATTATATTAATTCCCTATTAATTACACACAAAATCACAAATATAGGTACCAATCGATGATCTGTTATTGTGTCTGAGCTGAAATTAAAACAGGTATATGTATACGATAGTTATAGGTAATGAGTAATTGAATACTATATCCATTAGATTGCATTCATCTAGATATATTAAATTTTTTTTGTAGCTGTAAAACAACGTTGCAATAATTTAAATTTTTAATTTCTCTTTTGTAACTTAAATAGTTCGAAACAATTTTTTTTAAATAAAACAGTTCAAATGTGTGACCTAAAGCTAAATTGGGATGGAGAATGCGTTGGGTCGAATGTCTGTTATCTGACATAAACCAGGTGATTTCTTTAAAAGTCCTATTTAGCTCAGTTAACTTGAACTGTACAGGGTGACCTATTTTGTCGGTATTTATAATAATAATAATAAAAATTTATTCGTCCAAGTGAAGCTACACATTTTAAAGCCATACCCAAAAAAGATTTTAAAGAAGTGATTGCCTATGCGGAAAAATTAGTTTGAGGTTGCAATAGGCTTTTATTATGTAATTCGTTATTTGCGTTTTGTAACTGAATCTGACATCCATGACGAGACCCAGATTTCTAGCTTCCTGCCCAATGGTAATCGCTTCATTATTTATTCGGAACTCGGCAAAGAAACGCACTGTAGAAACATCTCTAGAGCTACCGAATAAAACAATTTTTAATTTATGAGGGTTAATTATAAGTGAATGGTCAGCAGCTCGTTTGTGGACACTCGATAAATCATTATTAATGTCATTAATTGCTTGTTTAGAATTTACCAGTGAAAATTGGGTATCATCCGCGAACATATGCATAGTACATGCATTAACGGATCTATGAAAATGAAAATTACAAGTGTATATCGTAAGCAACTGTGGGCCAAGTATGGAGTCTTGCGGCACCTCAGTTGAAATGAGTTTGTACTCCGAAAACTGTTGGCCCAGTTACACTTTTTGATACCTGTCTTGCAAATAATTCTTTATCGGTGTCAAAGCGGATTGCCGAAAGTCAATGAATCGCTGCACAGCATGCCATGTTTAATCGTATCGAACGCCTTACTAAAATTAAGTAGTGCCAACATTGTAACTTCGCCTGACTCACAAGCAGTCAAAATATCATTTGTTATTAACGTCAATGCCATTGTACAGCTGTAACCGACCCGAAAACCAGATTGTGTATCCGATAGTATTTTGTTTTTATCCAGAAAATCCATGACTTTTGAAAATATCGGTAATAAGCTAATAGGCCTTAGGTCCTTATTCAAATCACCAACGTTAGTTTTCTTTGGCAAAGGGACTAATAATACCTTTTTTCATAATTTAAGAACTTTACTACCTAATATACTAGTGTTAATGATGTGAGTAATATAAGGCAGAATAAATCTAATACGTTGCAAATGAACCCCCACACATATGTGAAAAAACTTTAAATGAGAAAATTTGTTCCTTGTTCCTTGTGCTATTTCCGGTAGCACGCTTATACCAAATAAGCTAGGAGGTCAACATAATTTTCACAAAGCAATCCGGCATTGTTAAATGCGTTGAGAAAGCAAAATATACAGTGTGTCCGGGGATGGGTGGAACACGGGCGATCTCGCTTATTAGTGATTTTATCAAAAAATATTACTCTTTGTAAAAGTTTTTGCTTGTTCCAAAATTAATATTCACAGTTTCATTTTTGTAGATTTTTATACAGGGTGGTTTTTATTAGCGTTTTTCTAAAATTATACATCAGTAAACTACTCTTATTTTAAGAGGAAAATAAAAAAGTTATAACAAAAAATTATTTCTACTCCGATTTCTTATTCAGATATAAAATTTGCAACCTATACGGCACTTTTCGTATTTTCAAAAATTTCGATGTAACGATGTTTCAAGCTGCGTATTTTGAATTTCGCCAAGGAATTGTAAGGATGTATGAATGTAAGGAGCACTTATATTGAGTAGTAATTATTATTTATTTGTTTGTTTTGATCTCTAAAAAATTTTTTTTAGGAATTTGTTAATAAAAAGATGTTGAAATCGTTTAAAAATATTAAAAGTACCGCATCGTTTTCAAATTTTATATTTGAATAAAATATGAGCGTACGAATAATTGTTTGGTATAAATTTTTGATTTTTCTCTTCAAAATTTTCCTACTTTACTAGTGTATAATTTTAGAGAAACGCTAATAAAAACCACCCTGTACAAAAATCTGCAGAAATGAAATTGTGAATAGTAATTTTAAAACAAGCAAAAACTTTTACAAAGAGTAACATTTTTTGATAGAATCGCTAATAAGCGAGATCGCCCGTGTTCCACCTATCCCCGGACACACTGTATAAGGTTTTGGGTTCGATTCCCGAGATGTCTGGTGGAAAACAAATTTTCTCATTTAAAGTTTTTTCATTTGCAACGTATTAGATTTATCTATTTAATTAACCCTAAAAATTAAAACATTTGTAATAAGGCAGAATGATAGAACAGCAAAGTTTATACCGTCAGGGTCTTGAGATTTGCTTTTAATACCTTTAATAATAATTGTTATTCTTTCTGTGTACCAACCGGTATCACTATTATGTTCATCAGGATCCCTACATAATTTATCATTTACATTTCGTTACCGGCATAATATTGACAAAAAAATCATTGATCACCTCGGGATTGTTCAAATGGTCAAGGATACCGTCAGGATATTTGGAGCTTTACGCCTATTTTTAGGGATTATAGATATAAAGTGTTTTGAGTATTGTTTACCGAATTAGATGGCATCTCAATAATATATTTTTAAAGAAAAACTAGTGGAAATTTTTACTCTGGATCATTTTGGTTAAACAATTTCTGGTAAAACGACCCTGACACACATGATAAAAATGATTCTACTAATTTTTACCGTACGACCTGAACTTATATTTAAAAAAAAATTGTTTTTGTCAAATGTAGTCATTGTGAATCATTTCGATAGTCTCAACAGCTTGATGCTATTCAAATATGAAACTAAATTTTGTTTTCGGGAATCACTTCCCGAATCCAAAAAATAAAAATGTGCTGAGTGTTTCATTTAAGAACTAAAGTTTATACCATTCCCATACAATTGGAAGCAAGGATTTAAAATTGTTCGTTATCTAACCTCGTGAAATTATTATCGAAGTTATTGATTGGGATACATAATATGTGTAGGATTTATTTTTCATCGTGGACTTGTGGCAAAATGTCTGTTATAAATACAAACTTTAGACTTACGACTTTTTGTAGAAAAGAAGTAAAATGCCTAATTAGTTGTTGGCAAAATGAAGATAAAATTATCTACCGTGATCTACGCATGTAAATAGCTTTATGGTTTGGACCGCAAATACGTAAGCTGTTGATTATCTGTTTTTATTATAGCAAATTAAAGTGCTTTATGAATAAAGTGGTCTATTAGCAACTGCATCCCTTGCAAAACTCAATATAAAAACTTTTAAATATTTTTTTAACAATTTGGTCTAACATAATGTATGACATTTTTGGCAAACAATGTCAATATATTGTCTTAATGGGATTAACCGGAGCATATATTTTATTTATGTGACTTTTTAATGATCTTTAAATGTTTGATCTGTACATGTAAAGTATTTAAAAAAGTTTAAATTAAAAATATGTCGCTTTGTCCCAAAAAATGTGTTTAGGTAAAGGTGTACGCTCGCATACAACGCGCCATATTTGGTATCATCAGACAGACGGACACGTGTATTTTCTATAATATATGTACTCATTTACTCATACATGATATTATATTCAAATATACAAAGTGGTCAAATAAAATAATTATAGACAAACTTTAAATTATAAACTTGATATGGATACTATAAAAACTTTTATAAATACAATTAATTTGTAATATGCACATAATATCTTATCGGTTAATTCGTAGACGATTTAAAAATTTAAATATTTAAATTTTTAAATCAATTTAAATTTTTAAGTTATTTTGAATTTGATAAAAATTAGATATATACTTTAATTTGTTAGTTTTTTTTTAAATTTCGGAGTCATGTTCAGCAATGAGAAATATTAGACCAATAATTTCACTTAACAAGAAGTGAAATCAAAAACAAAAGGTGTTAGGTAAATGCTTAGCAATTCGTAACAGTAACAAACTTTGTTAAGAAGTTTGAAGCGGAGAGAAACGCGAGCATTTCCATCAACTTTCTGACGCGCTTGTCCTTCAATTGCTTACTTTCCACCTTTGGGGTTCTGAAAAGTAGTACGATCTTATATGGTTATACGTTATACGAGTATAAAAGACCTGTAAATACTACTACATAACGTGTGTGTAAAAGTTATAGGTAAAGGGTGTAAAATTACCAGTTTAATAACAACAACTTGAATGAGGTTGTGGTTTTTATTTGTAATTTTCTATGAGTCACACACCGTTATACCACAGACTAATAAATATATCGGCCGACTACACACTCTTGTATCGGGTGAGTACGAGTCGCTGTAGTAAAATTTTATGACTTTTTACGAGCCGTAACTGACTGCAAAATTGATTTATTTGTTTTCTATCGCTAAAAAGATTATTCAATTCGAAAACTTTGTAATTAACTTATGCCAGAAGGGCGTGAGAAAAAATTTTTAGTTTGGTTATACTATACTTATTTCGTATATCAGTTACATTTAAAATCCAAATTCGTATCGGATAATCCATTTATTATTTATAAACTCAAAAACTGGTCACTATAATGTGAATGACTTTCAAAACCATTCTTAAAACGCTTCTGTGGTAGGTAAAATCGTAAATAGTATCTAACAATTAATCTACGACGAACGTTATGGTAGTTTCTTTTCATATTGATAATAATTTACAAATTTTTAAATATTTAGGGTTAATTAGTTAGATAAAACTAACAAATGTGGAAAATGTGGAAAACAAATTTTCTCATTTAAAGTTTTTTCACTTATGTGTGTATGTTGGGGTTCATTTACAACGTATTGATAATAATGTTAATTATTTTTTGGTTCGTTAAAAAAATTCAGTGCGCTCGCTAAATATAAATTACAAAATTAGTACACACAAAACAAAGCTCTCGTATTAGACCTGCAGTGATAAATTGTACGAGACGTAATATTCGAAATACCTACTCAAGATCAAAGCGCAAAACTAACCTAGACCTAACTTACGTAAATGAATATTAAGCCGTTCTTTGCAAAACGTGCCAAAATTACGTTTTTCTTCATTCTCGAGGCGACGTAAAAAATTTTAGTACATACAATCGAACCCAGTGAACGATATAAAATAATAGCTATACTTACATTTGAGTGTGTCCTTTAAATATAAATGTTGATATTTGTTTATCGCTGGGAAGGTTTTCTCTAGTGTATATTTCGTAGTTGGAAAAGAGAGATAAATTTTCTTTCATTCTTTTTGTGTGTTTTTCGCAATTTAATTGAACGGCTACGCATAGAAAAATGCTTAAGATTACGTTCGATTTTATTGCTATCTGAAACACAAATCAAAAGATTATTAGTTATTAGTAAAAATGAACTCGAATTAGTACTCTCCGGAGGATGAATAAAATACTGATCTTCTATTGGCTAGCAAGCACTCGTATCGTAATTTATAACGAGTAATACACAAGAACATAATAGGTCTAGTTTCGGCGTTCTTAGCAATATGTGGGGATGACCCTACTTATTAAATTCTCTATGCAGAAGGTGTTTCGGAAAATCACCGTCAACGCTCCCTAGCGAGTTTCCAAGACCAAATTAGGACATTTGCCCTTCATAAAATTATATCCCCAAATGCACCCCTAAACTCTCTCAAACTTGAAGTTAAAATGTAAAAAAATCACTATAGGTAGATATCCGAATAAGTTCCAATTTAGCCCTGGAAATTAATTGTCGGCGATTTTCCGAGTATAATATACATGATTTTACCTGGGATCGACAGTGACCCCACCCCACTGGTATTACGTATAGATGAAGGTTGCGGTATTATGAGTTATGATAGCTAAAGAAAACTGATGCAATTCATAGCTGATGGTACAGTGTGTGAAAATGAACGTAAAAATTGCAGATTGTCGTTAGAGTGGCTTTTAATCGATATAGCACCTTATAGTTTATACAGGATGTCCCCGAAATGTCTGTACAACGCTCTACCACATATTTCTGAGACCAAAATAGGACGATTAAACCCAACTTACCTCTATTCAAAAGTACTTCGCTATCAGACGCTATCAGACGCCACAGATATTTAAAATTTCAATTTTTTTTTATAACAAAAGACTGCTTTTACCAATTGGGATGAGATTTCTAATGTTAGTATGTACTAAAAAAACTAGTTTTTTGACATATTTTTTTCCCGTGATCTTGCGAAAGTAGCGAAAAGAAAGTAGCATCCTGGTGCGAAGAATCTTTTATTTTTTTTAGGTTGGATAAATACTTTTCATACAGGTAGATAAACTTATTTGAAGCATTTTTTGACCTCTTGTTAGATTTCGCTGTCACAGTCTGTTGTAGTTTAGGTGGAAAACAATAGTTTTCATTTGTAGGTAAATCCCCCAAAATTAGTTTCTGACTATTATTTTGGAAGGGGTGCATTGGGGACCAAAAATACATCAGTATGAAATCAATTCTATCAATATCAATTTCTAATAAGATTGATTATATGAATTTTTTCTATGCCAGTCATAGTTTTCGAGTGATTCGTCATACACCATGCATAGGAGTAGAAGGGGGAGTTAAATTGTTTAAATAAATAAATTTAAATTGGCAGGCTAATAGAGAATTTTTCTTTCTACAATTTCAGTTCTATACATTTTTATCAAAAACCTATTTTATTTTGAGATATAACCTTCATTGCTTAAGTAAGTATGCATAACGTGTAGCAAATGAAAATTGTTTTCTGCCTAAACTAAGGCAGATAGCGAAATCTAACAAGAGGTCAGGTCAAAAAATGCTGTAAATCAGAATATTTACCTGTATGAAAAGTGTGGAATGTATTGATCAAGACGTTAAAAAAATATAAGGTCATTTGCATCTGGATGATCAATTTTCTACCACTTACATAAGACCTACGCATTTTTCCACTACATATTCACATTACAAATTTTACCCCAATCGCTAAGAGCAATCTTTTGTTATTTAAAAAAAATGTAATTATTTAAAGATCTTTGGCGTCCGATAGGGCCATAACAAAGCACTTTTGGATAGAGGTAAGTTGGATTTAATCGCTCTATTTTGGCCTCAGGAATGTGTGGTAAAGCGTTTTACAGACTTTGCAGGGACACCCTGTATATTACCTTCCTAAAGCCTAAAGAACTAGAGCGACAAAGCAAATTTTTGAAAAATATTTGTTTGCGAAGGTTCCTGTATCTGCAGGATTTTGTGTGTGTGGCTATAGCCGTATAATTTGAAAAGAAATTGCTGTAATTAATAGTTGACATTTTAATTTTTAATACATGATACAGCAGCTGTAGTAAACACGAGGCATGCTATCTTCTATAAGAATAAGCATAGTATGATCAGATAGAGTACATAAAGGCAGTTATTAAAGATTTCGAAAGAGAAATATGGGTGATATTTTTTATAACAACGAACGAATTATAATTAAAAAGATTTTCGAAGATTCGAAGAGTAATACGAAAAAATATTTCGGGACTTTTTGATTAAAATAAAAAAATAAAACTCACCATTTTAATCGAAGAACGCCTCGAAGAAAATTTTCACAAGCAAAGTAAAAAAATGATAATAACATCGATTGCTTGTACTTATAATCTGCGAAACCCAAACTTCAATCCTATTACCAGTAACATAGACAGAATTAGTTGGGGAATTAGCGTAACTATTAAGTCTCATTACTGGATCGCTTACACCTTTCCTTCTTAAACTAACATTTAAACAAGAATTTAAACAGAAACAATTCCGTAATTAAATGTATCTGTTAAAATAACGTTTAAAAAACTTCAAATCACTTAACTTAATGCAGGTAATACAAAGTAGTACCTATACGACACAACTTATTAGTAAAATGAATAATGGACTTTACAATTTTTTATCGATAATTCGTATTGAACCTTAGACGAAACAATATTTTAACAGTGTCGCCGAATTTCTTTAAGTTTTACAAGAAAATTTTTGAGCGAATGTTTATTAGAATGTTTTTCTAAGCAGTAACGTTTAAATTGTGTCGTAAAACGCGCGAGTTCTTTCAAAACTCCCCACTTGTTTTCAGCTTTTAAAACTCCCACCACTTAACTATTTAAATTATAAACATGACATGTTAAATTTAGCCTTTTAACAGGCTAATATTAACGAAAATTAAAATTCGACAAGAAAATTAAGGGCTCGGCTAACTGAGAAAGACATAAACAGGAATTAAGTGGTTGTTTCGATTGCATTTTTAATTTATTTTTTGTCCAGTTGCTTACCTTTTATTTAGAAATAATAATGATACCAGAAGTGGCCTACGGATTTCTTTTCGAAGCGTCAATTTTGTTTAGAACGCGCATCTTTGAAAAACTCGTTTCCTCATAACAAAACTCACGTATGGTGGATTTGACGGACATTTGTTACTCTTCTCTTGCTCTTATACTCTATTATTACGAGAGGTGCAGAATTGCAGTGATTAGCATCAATTGCCAGCACAGGCGGTTCAGCAGGTAGTGAATAAAAATGGTAAAACTAAAATAGAAAAATAATAGATAATTCGGCTTTCCCACTCAACGATTTTCTTCGGAACCAATTAATACGTAGTGTGAGAGTGAAAAAGTACCTTTATGTTCTTAAATGTCAGAGGATTTCTGTGTACGATTTGGGGAATGGTTCTATATTATATTATACTACTCAAAAAGCATACAAGTACCTTTTACGCACGGAAAATGTTTTACTTATTTTTGTATTTTTCTTTCTATGCAGCAACATACTATGCTCTTACATAGTACACACATACTTGCAAGTGCACGTACAACATTAAATAATTTTGATTTGCAAAGAACTAGTTTTTTGACATAGGTATAGTTAATACTAACAAACTATAAATCATTCTAGGCTACAAAATACCATCACATTTGTAGAAACCGTAAGATTTTACAGTTTATTTTACTGATTCTTGATTGCTTCTTTATTTACTAAATAGAAATATTTATATAACTAATCTAAGAAACAACTGTCTTTTTCGCTTTACCGCCATTTTAATTATTATATAGCGCAGTCTCTTAGCGAAATTTACTTTTTTATTTAGCATCCCCGGTATAGCCATTTCTGCCCTTATTTAGACGTCATCGTACCAGCTACTGAGCAAACTAAATCGAAGAGCTGCAACTGTTTGCTTACTACAGTTTATCCACTACTAGTTTTCAGTCTTTTTGGTATTTAAAACCATATTTATTTGTTTAAATAAAATTTTTTTGAATATTAGTTTAGAAGAAAACGTGGGAAAAACACAAACTTTTAACGCTTTTTTAAATTTTGGGTTTCACGTTACCTTAAATAATTAATTACGACATAAAAATTAAGAACCTCAAACATATCTTATAAATATGTAAGATAACACCCGCATCGAGAAAACCAAAACGGTAATTTTTTAAAAATTGCTAGTAAAAATACACTCCTTGACAAAATTAAGACACAAATTAATTTATTAAACTTACATAATTGCCATTTTTAAGTTCAAATTTTAATTTGATCACATGAAACCTTATAAATTAGGTTAGTGAAATAGTTTAGGAAAGGAAACCGCGAAAAGTTACCCAATTTTCCATCATTTTTGAGTTCCTAACTTTTTCTTAAAAACTCGTGAAGAGTAAGAACTGGTAAAAACTAAAAACCAAATGCAATTAATAGATTCACTACGACTACGATATATTAGTATTGGATATGCCACCCTCTACTCGTATAATTACCGCATTAATACGTCTTGGCATTTTAGCAATGAGATTTCCAATAACTTTCTGGAACAGATTCTTCAATTACTGCATCTACGAGTAGAGTCGATTGTGGTTGACAGGTTTGGGCTATACGAGTTCGGCTCTTCTTTTTAAGAGCGCCCTATAGATGCCCCATAGAATTTAAATCGAGACTATTAGGTGGCCACTCCATTGACGAAATATCTACAGTATTCAGGTAATCGATAACCTGTCTTGTCACTTTAGGACGAGCATTATCTTGCGCGAACAAAAAAATTTGGTCCCACAAAAGGAGCAAATGGCATTACATGTTCAACTACAAAGTGTTTGAGATAATAATCCGCATTTATAGACCTCGGACGTATTGGAACTAATTCTGTACGACCGTTGAGGCATATTCCACTCTAAAACATAACAAAGCCATCTCCAAAAGGGATGGATTATTAAAGAGATGTAGCAACTTGTAAACCTCTCTCCTACCCTTTGCCACACACACGCACGTTCATCGAGAGATTTAAGACTTGTCGCGCTTCATCTGAAAATGAAACCTTTTTCCAATCATGATTCCTAGCAAACCCCATTTTTTTAAATTTTAGCTGTGTGAAAAGCAATGGGTTTTGGCGGGTCTTCTGCAGCTTGAAAGTCCCGTCTGATTGCTCTAGACGATATTATAAGGTTTTCAGCAAGCAAGCTTATTTATGAGCACATTAAGTGATTCTTAGGCCCAGTATATATATGAATGTCCACTTAAGTGACCCGTAAGCAATAAATGAGACTTAAAACCGGTTGCCGGTTTAGAGCTGCTGAAGTAGCCTGTAACTTAAGGGTCAATAGAGGTGTGATTTATCTTTCACTTAACGCAATTCTTCTTTTTAGCTAAGGGAACATTCAAATACCGGGCCTTACCTAAGCAAATAACGCTCATCCCTTAGATTAGTATAGAGTGTTTTTTGGAGGTAATATAGAACTTTAAATTGAAATAAATCATGTATAATTTGATCAAATGAACGGAATTTTGGTTGTATTTAATAGAAAATCGTTTGAAATTTAGAGTTTGAATACTATTTTGAGCACGTGACCTCCGCTACTGGCTCTAATATGGTGTATTTTGGAGGTCCAATTTTTGACCATTTTTCAAGCATTAGTCTTGCCAATAAAACACACAATGTTGGTTGAAATGGCTTTTGAGGATTCGCTTGTGGATTCTTTTCACTCCAAATGCAACAATTTCGTTGACACAGCCATTGAGTCAAAACTAAACCCTATTACTGAACAAAATTTTGCGATGAAACATTGGGAAACTTGATTTTCAGCTCATTTGTCAAATAGACGCCGAAAACGATGGAATCGCGACTTAAATTCTTATACGAGATGGATAAGGCCTTAGGCCAAGATCTTTACTTAAAAATTTCTCAAAAAAGTGGTCGGACAGAGGTCCAATTGTTGCGCATAGTGGTGTTTGGAGGTGTTTGGATCTTCTGCGATACTTTTCTTAAGAGAAGTTATATTTTCTTCGGTACGCACTCTTTTCCCACGATTTTCAAAATAAATTTGCACGATTTACAATCGTTGCTCTAATGCCATAATCAGGCGTATTCTGTGTCATAAATTTTAAAGATAGCGGGAAACTTTGACGTTAAAATGACGTTCTATCCTTTTTATTTAGCTGTGACATAACGAGATAGAACGTCATTTTAACGTCAAAGTTTTCCGCTATCTTTAAAGTTTATGATACAGAATACGCCTGATTGTCAATCTTTGCATGATGAAATGGCAAACATTACTTTATAAAAATAACTACTCAACTTCGACACACATCATGAAATCATGTCTCAATCAAAAGTTCTATACCTCTAAAAAACACCCGTTACATCGTTTCGCCCTTGCTTTGGTCTTCTTAGGAAAGATCCAGTCTCGTTAAAACATCTAACCATGCGACTAAGGCTGGAATGATTTTTTTCTATCGCATTACTAACACATTGCAATACATACAGCATTGAGTAATCCTTCTTCCAGCAAATACGTTGCTCCTACTGCTTCTCCAACTAAAAAATTTCTTACCAATTCATTTTCTGTGTCGAAAGCACCCGTAACTGACAATGTACAGCAACATAGAAAGGTAGCTAACGATAATTGTTTCAATAAACCATCCTTGAACAGATTTTAAGACAATTTTTGGGGAGAGTTACTTTAATTGAGAATTTTAATTTTAAAACGCAACATTTTGTGACAATATTTGCTTGAAATGTATTTTTTAAATATTTACCAAAACGATTCACGTCTTTAATTTTTTCAAAAGTAGCAAATTTTAAAACAATGTGATTGGTTGTCATTTTCTGAAGATTCGACTGACATACGAAAGGTTTTTATTTAAAATTGAGATCGATGTGTCTGGACCAACTAAACGAAGTTTTACAGCCTTATTGGAATTTATAATACGATATTTTCTTTAATTGGATATCGACTTTTAATTTATTGTTCACGATGCATTAAATTCGATTGAAATAACCGACCACGGTTTGACATCAACTTGGATTAATTTACGAACTCTTTAAGATTTTCTCAATCGCTTAAATAGTTTTTGAATTTTTTTTAAATCGTCGTACGTTGCTCGAAGAAATTATAATTCTAATATTCGAACAATTTCTTTAATAAAGAGGAAAAATTAACGTAATTCCACATAGTCTAGTAATATACCGGGTGTTTGGTGTACGGTTTTACCAGTGATTGACGTTAGAAGGGGTAGATTGATTTCTTTCTTACTTTTCTGTACATATACTATATATAGGATGTTTCTTAAAGAATGAGCCACCGTTCAGTCAGAAATTTCACCCTTTAATCTCTAAACCTCGAATAATAAGACAAAAATTTTTCACAAAGCTTTATTATTTTTCTTTTAACATCATCAAAAACTAGGCCTACCTAAATATCAAATATCTATTCTTTGTAATGTACGTTTCTACATATTTATAATACAATATTTTATTATTTCTGTGCACAACACCTCGTACGCCGGCAAAAAAATGTATTGCATCGAAAAATATGTAACATCACATTTGTTTGCGTGTGTATTTAGATTCGTAACTGTATACTTTATTAATTTTTCGATAAAATAAATCTATATTACTCTATGGATATTGTTTTTTTACCCTGTACTTGACAAAAATTAAATAGACTTAAAAATATTTCGTTTTAAGTACGAGGTGTCGTCATGATTTTTTAAAAACAATATTCTTACCTAACTTTTTACAGATTGCACCATGTACAGAGATTGCAATTTAACATTAATTTTATACACAATTTATGCCAAGGGTATGTTCCTTAATAAGAATTTAATAAATTCTTAAAATTTACATTTACATTTTCAAAAATTCAAAATATTTTTTTACGAAATTGCACTAGCCTGCCTGCGTTTTAAATTAAACTATTTTTTTTTCGTTTAATGATTGGTACATATTTTTAAAATGTAGTTATGTGCATTTGTAAAAAGTTTTAATGTACCCTGCATCCCCATGAAAATTACAAAAAATATATTTGGGTATATTGTCAGTTTAAGGTTGTTCTGATTCAGTTTCTAAAGAACATGGATAAAAATGAAGCAGAACAAAAATAAATTAATTTAACACAAATTTATTAAAATTAAACACCGAGTATTACGAACGAAGAAGGAACTTTTAAAAAAATTATAAACTAATAATACTTTTTTAGGAATGTCTGGGCTTTTTATTTACAACTTATTAATTATACTTTTACCAGCACCTTATTATTTTACTGTAGTGTTTTTTAAGTAAAATACGAAATGAAATCATAATACTTTATACGCACAACCTTAGTCTGATTTACAATTATTGTACTACTTATAATTTAACACAAAGTTAAGAACGTAAACTTAAAAAAAATAAATAAGAATAGATAAGAAACACGAAATGGTAACATTTAATCTCACTACCCACCTACAACTAACAAATGTCACAGTTGCCCAAATTATAACGCGCAACTATTATCACAAGTTTTCAAAAATTTGTTCGTTGGAGCTCTAATTTACAAAAATTATAATAAAAAGAGAACGAAAACGATTAGAGGTCAAACAAACAATTTTACATTGGTGTACAAACATATTCTACATTATAGTCTATTTAGGTTAAAAAACACCTATTGTTATTTTTTTTTAAAACGTTACGGACCTGGAAGCAAAATTAAAACTCAAATTTCTAAAAAGCTTAGAATATAACCCTAGTGATGTGTCATTTTTTTATTGATTGAATTTTGAGTTTGCAATTTGAACTTACTCTTTACCCTGCAAAAATTTAAATAACACCGTCTGTATAATATATTGTGGACTGATTTTTTTTGAAAAAATATATTTTTAAATAGAATTATTGTGCTATCTATACTTATACTAGTGCAAGGTGTTGTGACGAAAAATATTTATTAGGTTCTCGTAATAAGCATTATTTTGTAACGTGTTTTTCAATATATTTTATACAATCTTAAAAGTATTAATAAAAATTCCTAAAATCTAATTTATTCAGTTCTGTTTATGACTTTATAACTACTCTTTAATCAAAATTTGTAGTATCATGCCAATAATTTTTTTTTGTTTTTAATTTATTTATTTTACTAAAGGCGAGCGCCGTCGGTACCCGTGGTGAGTAGCAAATTTTGATTCTAATTCTATGGTACGCGAAAATGACATTTATATAAGATTTTTATTAGTTCCGCAATACAAGGTGTATTATCTTGCGTATTTTTTTATTGGAGCTACGAGCTCGTCTAAATTAACAATATACAGTATGTCGTTGATTACTAAAGATTCAAAATATTCGAATGAAAAATGTTTGAGGAAATTCTCGAAACAACAATTTTTAATGAAAAGCGCTGTTTATTTGATTTTTATATATGTACAAAATATTACGACTCTTTAATATGCCACCTTTTTCTAAATGAAAAAGTGCCATTTTCGGAGCCTTAAGTAGAGCTAATAAAGCACTTCTTGGAATGTAGGTAATACAGAATAACTCGATTTAATTCAACATTGTCGTTAATAGGTAGGTATATGATATTTTATATAGTATCTATTATAGTGGAGATATTATTAACTGATAAATTATGTCGATGAATTAAATTATTTTCATTTAAAAATGCCCTCCACTAAAAAATGTTATTTTTGAGAACCTCCATTATTTTAGACCATCGAAGTTCGGTTAAATTTTTTTATTTAGGACTAACGAAGAAAACGGTCTAAATTTTTTACGTTAACATTTGGTAGGTACCTAGTTTAAGCAATGCCAAAACATAAGAAGTTATTAGATGAAACTAAAGCATAACTAAAGTTTTAAGTCGACGAAGTGATTTCTACTGTTTCCGAGAATTTTTTCTAGAAATTTACCGATTATTGGCATGAAACCCTAAGTCGAAAAAGGATCGAGGCAGACTATAATAATTATTAATTATAATCTGGAGCGAGCCTTAAATAATAACGAAAGGAAATTGCGGTGAACTGAAGAAGTGTTTTTTAGTAGCCAAAAGAATAAAAAAATTTGACTTGTACATTTTCCGTATACCTAGAAGATTAGCACTTAAAATTATCAATTTACAATTTCTTTTTGTACTCGAATTCAATAACAACTATCGAATACGATTTTACAATGAAAAAGATCCAAACATCGAATTTGGTGGGGGGAATATATTCTAACATTTAGCCAACACTGATTTTGTACAAACTGTATTATCAAAAATTTACATATTTATTTCTAAAGGCTTCTTTTCACGTCATCATTCAAGACCGCTTCGAAATAAAACCCAAATTTAGCAAACGATAACACCAACAATTAAAAATTAGACGAAGATCACATTTATGTCATTTCTCGAGTCAACAATTATTAGAACTCTCTCGGTTCCAACTAAAACTATTTTTTTCGACGAGAAAAAGTTCATCGGTGTTTATCCGATTCTATAAGTGAGCGAGCAAACTTAAAATACCTCCAAGAGCTATTACGATTATTCGCGCTCGTCGACGAAATCGCCGAGTGCGAAACATTTCGAAAGCCTTTCGGAGTCGTCGTAATTTTGATTGCTCATTGTAACATTCTGTAGTAACAAAATAACGCAGTTATTAAACGTTTTCACGTTTGTTTTTGCAATAAGAAACAAATATCTGGAATATATAACATTTTCTGTACAAAAACTGTTTGTTAGTTAAAAATTACCATTCTAATATCGCAGTATTATGCTGAGTTTATCGGAAAATTTAAATTTCGACAACCTTTGTCTCGTTAACGAACGCTGTCGACAATTTAAATTCGAAAAATTATGAACGTAAAACCATTTGTATATAATAATTATTTATGTGTATATATTTGGTAAAAATCTGTAAATCTGTCAATAAAATAGTATCAGGAACTGTTGTGATAGTAAAAAATAAATGGTAGTTGCTGTGTAAAATGTGTTGGAACGTTGGCAATTTGAATATCAGTCTTAAGTTACTAAATTCTAGGCTTTTGAATTTTGTTTTTTCAAGTTAACCGAATCGAATTATTTATTCGCCTAGAATTTGTGAGTAATCGTTTTTAATACCAGAAATAAAAGAGGAAGCACATACGAATCTATCGTAACATGTAAATAACAATTTATCACCAGAAAAAGACTTACCAGCGATTTTACAAAAAAATTTCAAACTTCTACAAATTAACGGAATATAGAACGACGATCTTTTTTGACCAGTAGACACATTTTTTTATACATTCTACCACTAATATTGCCCCTAATTAGTTTTTTGGACACTCGCGCGTTATGCGAAAAGCGTTACATTTAAATCGATTACCTAATCTTGTCCATTTTGTTGTAAAAGTTCCCTCCTTTCGTCTCTCGACAAGGAAGGCGTTTTGAACAAATCTTGAGGATCGTCTTCCATCTTGATGTGTAGTTTTTTAGCCTCGTCTTCCGCGTGTTGTCCATAATGATCGCGATTTTTCTCACTTTGCGGCAGTATATGAACCATATTTACCGGAACCGGAAAATTGGGTACGAAATCGGGATAAAATGTTCCCGCAAATGGATTAAACATCGGCGGTTGCGGAGGTGATATATCTTCTCTACTCGAAGGCCTCGTATTTGGTTGAATCGTGTCTCCGTCGCGCGAATCTGATTTGCAATTGTTATTATTGTTACCGCTACCTAAACTTAAATAATCCGGCGCTCCGGGTCCGTTTATGCAGTCTTTTCTTAATTGTTCCAGTTTCAAACTTTTGCCGTATTTACCTCGGACGTACATTAACAACGAGTTGTACGGAATTCCAAAAATTCTAGACGCTTGACTAGTCGTCATCTTTTTATTCCACACGTGTTGTAAAGCTTCCGTCAATTCGGCGTTTGTCCAGGATCGCGGTGGACCACCGCGCGGTGCCGAATGTTGACCTTTGGGTCGACCCACTAAAATAATTTTATCGATTGTAGAATTAAATAAAATACTACGGACCAACACTACTTACTCTTTTTCTTCGCGAAAAGTTGTGGATCTGGCGTATTTCTGGGATCGGCCATTTCTAAAAGAGGATTTCTACACGCGTCCAAGCCTGGCGGGAACAAGCCGAGATGGGCATCCATTCCAAAAACTAAAATCGAAACAATTTAATTCGTAATAAAGGCAAAATGAATATCGATAATGTGTTAAACGTGTAACGATTGCGTAATTAAAACTTTTTTTCAGATTATAAATTATCCGTCTTTATACACGTGAAAAGCCACATCTACACAACGAAAAGTACTGGACATCTTTAATCTATTATCTAGGCAATTTTTAAAACCTTACATTTACTATGAGGTGATGACAACGCAAGTGCCGAAACGGACGGCATGGGTGGAAAAGGCAGCGGCGAATGTGTATCCATTTCCTGATGTAAGTTAAGAACGGGTCCAATGTTTAGCGGTGGAGAATGATTATATTCTTTTTCGTGTGACGCACTTAAATCCAATTCCGGACTTCTCGATATATCGGGAAGGATACGTTTTGTGTCTTTGATTTTTTCGATTTCTCTAGAATTTTTTTTAACGCATAAATTTTCTGCTACTTCTTCGGTAGGCGACGACGACTTTGTACTATTCGTAGTGAGATCTTGAGCTCCACACAACTCTCCAGATCTTCGTCTTGGTCGTGCTTGTTTTCTTCTCGGTAAAGGCGAATGACTATCGGGTCGCGGTAAGAGGTTATCCGAAAAACTCAGTTGAGGCATATGTGGCAGCTTTACGGAAGGTTCGTAGTTCGCCGCGAATGGCGACGTTCTTTCTTGCGGTGCCGTCGGTGGTATCGTCGAAGATGCGCGTCCGGCGGGGAAGAAATTTCTATCGTATTCGTTAGGAGACGTCGAAGGCGTCAACGAGTGATTCGTGACAGATTCTTTATCGATCCCATATTGATTTTGTGATACTAATCCTCTCACGTGGAGACTTTCGGCAGCTTTGATTAGGTTCTGTAATTGTTCTTGACCGACGCTTATTTCGCCTTTGTACATAAAATCTATTATCGCCTGAACTTCCCATCCGTTGAAATCTTTCAAAACTATTACTGGATGTTTGCACGGATTTTCGGAAAATATTCTTTCGAAAAATGGCGAACACGCACTTAAGACGACTTTATGGGCTCGGACCGATGTTTCGTCACATACTAGAGTTACGTCTACGAGCGTTTCCGCTTGAAGAAGGGCGTCAAATGCCGATAAAATGTATGTCGGATGGTTGTTCCATCTTAACGAATAATGTGATTGGGACATTTCTACTATTGACGATTCGACTGGTATTGCATCTAAAGGACTTTTTTCTTTTGAATTTTGAATATCTGCAATTAGAAAGATTGTCATTACTATTTTTTTATCGATACCGAATATCTACTTTCGTAAAACTGATCACTCATTTTGGCGATCGTCAGAAGTCGGGAATGGGAACACAAGAATTGATCTGCCTAATATAGACTGGTATTATACTACGATATAATATAACGGTTACGTACAATGCTTAATTTTTTGAAAATAAGTACAATTGTCTAATGTAATTTTCCCTATAATTATGTTGCATTAAATTTTACAAATCACACGTCAATCAACGTATCGAATCCACAGATAACTTGTGATTTGTAAAATAAACCATAGTGAAAATTACATTAGTACGATTGCACTAAATTTCATATGTTGCATACTAAAAATCGAGCACTGTATGATACCGGCCTAAAATTTCTCCCAGTGTGAGATTATAAATTTGTAGGGTATTACTGTAAATTTCTTTAATTCGCACCCACTTATTTCTCGAGACAATTTGATCGAACAACATTGGCTCTGTTGTAAAAAAATTAATTGTTATAGATAAAACTATTTTCTAATATATTTCTTAAACATGAAAACTAAAATTTTGTAATTACATTATACCGTGTATTCGTTCTTCCTTGTACACAAAATAAATTAGATTCAACTTTGAAAACAGTCATAACACAAATCATTTAAACAATTAACCGATCAAAATTCATATTAAGTTCTAAGAATACTAAACTCGTATGAATTTGGTCACGAAACGAGAAATAATAACATGCAAGTTTGAAATCGCGTGCGTATGTGACATATTCACTCACGTACATAATCGCTTAGCAACGATTGAAGGAAAATTTGGCACGATGTTGAAGAAAGTATAAAGATAACTAAAAAAAGGAAATTTTTAATGGCTTTCAAACTTATAAATACGTATACATCGAGAAACGAATTTTCAAAGAAAAGTTCGTGCGTCTTCACATCATTATCACTTATCACTATTTTATAAATCGATAAAACATCGAAACAATTTTCCAAAGCCTAACATCTTTCAATTATCGCGTTAAAATAACATTTTTACAATTTAAATAGCAATTTTTATCACTGAGCGCGTACTTTGGGTTGCATATCTGGGAGGCGTAAACTCTCGGTTAAAATCGAATTTATTAATAAAACATAAACAATTTTATTTGAAAGTTGAACTAAAATAAGTTTTTAGTAAACTCCCACTTCGAACTATCTATTAAATTAATTTGTTTCGTTTTTGTCTCTAACACGTATTACAAGCGTTAAAATAACCACGTAAAATTAATTCGTGTGAAAATAAGCATATGATTAAATTAAATATTTCATAACAGTACTACTATCAACTTGTAGTTTAATAATAAACGAAATTCCTAATATATATGAAAATTGAAGTTGAAATTACATATATTACTATCTCGAGTGATTGAAATTGATAAGAGCATAATATTTAAGACTATAACAAACTTTTCAAATACGGTCGTGGAAATACAAAATTGAATACCTATAAGTGACTGCTTATTATAGGAATTTCGAATTAAAGTTAGTTTTAATGGACTAGTACTATTCGTTTTTGATTAAAACGCTTCGGAAGCAGTAACACACAAAATTGCTTCTAAAAGCATCAACAAGATTTGTTTGAATTGGTTTCTTCTTTTTGAATAAGTAGTGTCGAAGATGACATTTAGGTCAACGTCTCACTTAGTACCACAATAGTGTCGAGCCTTTTCGACAGATACTTAATAGTAAATAAGGTTCCAGATTCGGATCTTGTATATGCGAAGTTATAATTTCATTTCCATATGGTATTTTTAATCTGCTCATATCCACTTCGAAGGACCAACATAGGATGGTATTAATAAACATCGCATCGTTTTACGTGCTTAAGGTAGTTAACTTTGATTTTTTGCTTGTAAGGATCGTATTTAATTTATTCCTTTTGATTTTCGAGGGATCGCGAGTATTTTGGTAACGTACTAACATTTATATTTTGTTTTTCGTGTTTGATCGATATAAAATAGTAAGGTATAGATCAAAATGTAATTCGATAAACGACCAAAAGTTAATGTAAATATTTAATGATAAGAAGGGGGGCTTTCCTTAATTAAATCATTTAGTGTCATTAGCATTTAGTTGTTAGTGATAACGATCGTTAAGACCGATTGTAAATATAAAGTACTAGAAACGAAAGTAAATATGAATATTTAAGTGAATCATAATTTTCGTTAATTATATTCAAACTTGTATAACATTAATAGGAGAAAGGTTTTTGTTTGTAGAACGTTCGAGTATGGCAAAAAGGACGATTTTAGGTTACGTAGAATGGAGAGCATAACTAACGTGGCACTAACACGATAAAGTTTGGATGAACTTAAAGCGGCGCTTTATTTCTAAAATTTCACGAGTTCCGCACCACAAAATGAATAGGTCGCTTTTCTTAAAGAAAATGCGATAAAGTTCAAGCTTTTACACGTCTACACGTTTGCTTTCTCGATAAGGGGGCGCAATTTTAGTCGACGTTAAATATTTAACGAAGCACATAATTTTTAACTTTTTTTACATGTCTGGAAATCCTATTTACATATTTTCGATGGTAATAAGCTCACGATATATACAAATAAACATAAATTAGCAAATTGCCGTTGTTTTTATTTCGATGTTGACCATGAAAAGCGCAAGTTTCAAACTTTGATTCTTGTTATACTCGCGCGATTAACGTTCCCAAATAGCGAGTTAATAAAGTAATTTTCTCGTAAAGCGCTCGCCTTAACATCAGTTTCGGATATCTCGAATTCATTTTCTTGTTATTTATTTTTAATACGTACGAAAACATGAAAACTTACCAAGTGTTAGTTCGAAATAATAATTTAAAAAAAAAGTATAAATAAGGGGTGGTAACGATCACAACAAACTCAAGCACGTGCAAGTAAAAGGCTAAAATGCGGCACATGACAACAAACTTACGAAAAGTAACGAAAAAGAGGAAAAATGTGTGCGTTTAGTTTGAGTTCGGCGGGCAATTTCCCCTCAAACTGCTAAACTAAAACTGTTAGTAAAGTTTCGAAAGTTTGAAAAGTTAGAATTTAACGGAAAGCGTGTAGCGACGAAAGAAAAGTGCGCAAAAATAATGAAGAAGAAAAATGAAAACAAACTACTTTAAAGTGTAAAGAAAAAGTTAAGAAAAACGAGATGATCACAACACTAAACACGAAAAACTAATGAAGCATCAACACTGAAAAGAGCGCAAGAGCACACACACAAGCATCACACATGACACATAAGGGGGGCGCGCACGAACCTTGCACTAGGTCCCGCTGGAGCTCGTCTCCAAAGGGGTGCGGGTCCGACTGCTTTCAAAAATATGCCGGCTCGCAATGGACGCATAATTCCCGGATCCCCGTTAATGAATCCGATTAGACAAAGCTTGCAAGAGCCAAGAACGCTTGCGCCTTTCCACCCCACATACAAGACTCCCCTCTCCGTCTCCTTTACTCTTACTGTTTTACCCTTAGATATAAATTAAGGGGCGGCGTATACTTGGCCGTCGTTAGAATCACACACGTACAGCGCCCCCTCTCTTTCTGCCCGCCGACCACTAATTACCACCGACAGAGAAGAACGAATCCTTAACTCTCTCTACTTTGCATAAATGCACTAAGAAATGATGTACGCTCAAGAAGTTTTTCTTTTTAACTAACGTTTCTTCGGGAAACGTGAGATTTTCTTCCATCTTATTCATTAGCGCGCACATACAGACATGTTTTTACAGTCGATTTTTCCTTTACTTTTTATCCTACACTACCCCGACAAAAACGTTCGTTTCTCGAAATTATTTTTCCACTATTTTAAAAACTGTAAAGAATTTTTTTCTAGAGCGTGCGGTTATATTTGCGGGTTTTGAGAGGTTCCGGACAGGACTGAAGCGATACGGACACAGTCCTGTAGAAGTTCTACGCGCCAACGCGATCCGGGCTTGTTCATCGGATCTACCCCTAAATCGTCGAAAGTTCTTTACAGCAGGAAATTGCCGTGCTAGAGATCATATCCTAAGGGAGAAAATTTTGTTAAAGTCACGGAAAAATCGCGACCAAATAAAAGTTTACGATCAAACAAAATTCTATACTACTTACTTACCTGCCCATATTCTACCAATTTAAGAGAAAATTCTCGACACGGGGTTTTACAAAAATTAATAATAGATAAAAAATTTTAATTTGTGCGTTTTCGTACGCAACAAGTCTCGAAAAACTCTCGATACTTTTAATTAAATTACGTGTCAAGGGTAGAAACAAGAAATGAGTTTGTTCGATAATCACGAAATTTTTCAAATTAAAAATGCACCCCCACTCGAAAAAGTTATACCTACTACTAATTAGAATTTGACATTTCACTCTTAACACGTTTTGAATTAATTTAAGAACTCTGTGATTAGTTTCGGAACAAAACGACCTTTAATTCGATACGTCGCATGATACACAAAACTCGCTTAATTATTAACGCCCTCCTCAAAATGCATACATAATACCGAGTAGAAATGTAGAAAAGAATCCACCTATGTACTAATCCTTTCATTAATTAGTAGCTTAAATTAAAATCTCCCGAGAGATAAGATCTCTTAATTTTAATTAATTACGAGTACAAAATTTAAACTCCACACCGACTATTTTTAATTATGCAAACAAATAAAGTAGGCTCCTCGGGTCGAAAGTCTTCGTGTCTCTGAAAGGACATTTAAGGGTCAGCTCTACGAAGTCGCTAAATCTTACCTTCGTTCCTGACGCGAATGATGATTGATTTATTTTTGAGTTAATCTAACTCGTAAAGGGTTATGCAAATTCGTTTAATAAATGACAGTTCTTGTCGATTTAATCCAGATTAAATAAAGAAATTACTTAATCGTTAAGAAAAAATTAAAAATTTCAAACCATGTATGTATTTGGTGTAGAAAATATAAGAAAGTTACAGGGTAAGGGGTATTTTCTAAACTTTTCATAGAATTCATCTAAAAGTAGCCTCAAATATAAGTTTTTCTCATCACTTTTCTATTGAAAACCAAACTGAAAATTACGCACACATTATACGCTATAAGTAGCGGCGCAATGTAAATTTGATCTTTTATACCGCGTGGTTGATCATACATTTGAGCATAGGGCATTTATATTATGACCCATAACTCGAGGCCCATGGCTTAAGGCCGTCCTATTGAAGTCATATATGCTCGGCGAAACTGCTTCCTAAGACGGCGTTTCTCAACCTTTTTTCGCGACTCTCAAACTCTAGACATTATTGTTGACGACCCCTTAGAAATAGGGCCGCGGGCTAAAATTTAGACTGTTCCAGCTCAAACGGCTTATATTGACGGCTTATATTATCAAGTTGACCGATCATTCATTGATTTAACTTTTAGCACTCTTTAGGTAGTCGTGGAACCGCGATTCAGAGATCAAACCCGAGTCGTGACGAGTGCTCGATCACTAAGCTACATTTGTCTTTGTATTTCACGTGTTGCACACGTTAATCCTGAGTCGCCACGCAATTGTTTATTTTAAAAAGTATTTACAAATTCTGTTGATAATTAGCTCCTGCAAGTCTGGCCCAGTGTAAAATTGACAAAACAGCTCGCCCCATGTCTGAAGACTAATGACTAAAGACACGCTTTTTTACATTTTAGCACTTCAACTTTCAATGGTTGTAGCTCTGTTGAGAAGCATTTTCAGAAATATGTTTAATAAGCAACGACTTCAATAGCACTTCATTAAGCTATGGACCTTGAGTCATGGGACAGTCTGTATATATCATGAGTTTATACATATTCCTGCTGCCCATTTCAATTTAAAAAAATGAAGTGACATCCAATGAAAGAGAGAAAAATTAAACGTCGTTTGATAATAAAAACTTGCTACATTACTTTTCAATTTAACGAAAACTAAATTTAGCCGTTCTAATATGAGCTGGTATGGTTTTTTGCCCTATGCCCTAACCTCACGGTAGGTTTTAATAAAATAATGATTAATAAAATACTACGGTAGCTACCCTCAACAGGAGCCTTCATCGTCTTCTCAAGACTTTCGAAAATATTTTTAGATTAATTGGCTTTAGGTTTAACACAATGGTGTTTAATTTTTATTAAGCTTATCGTATCGTAAGATTATCGTAGCTACTTCATCAAGATCGTCTGTGGGCGGCTCTTGGTATTGGACAATGGTAATAGTACATATTTCTTCTCAGATGTTCTCCATTTTTAAATTTCAGTAGTTTCTGAGGAATCGGCTGTAGAATTAACTTAATTTGTCTCTTGTATACCACACTTTGAATTATCGTAATAACTACTAGATGGTATTATTGTAGACAAGCTTTGTACATACGCCCTCCTTGATTGTACCAATTTTCCCATATTTTTATTCAACTCAAAGTAGAATATTGAAAAACTAGACAGTGAACTAGTCAAAATGTCCAATTTGTTTAAATTATGTTGAAGATTTCATAATTAAACGTAAACAGACAGAAAACTAATCGTAGATAAAGCATTGTAGGTATCCTACTCTCATTCGGTTTTGCTTGCGACTCGTGTCGCAATTCCTTCGTATTAGTAATAGGGTAATAGCTATCATTACACACTCGTCGATAACATACTATTATTCAATTTAACATTGATGCGGTAAAATGACATTTATAACTCGGCAAACAATAATCTATTAAGCTACACGTTCGATAAGGGTAGTTTAAGTATAACAGGTCAAGGTTGACCGAAACCTATTATAGTACTACGGTACTGTCGCATCTTAAGTCCATTTTCATAATCAACTTTAACTTAAAGTCGTGATTTACTTTAGCATACCCATGGTTTCCTAGAGCAACTTTAGTACTTTTAAGGCTACTTTAAGGTAAAGTGCTTGGTGAGGTTCCTTAAAGTAGCCTTAAAAGTACTAAAGTTGCCCTAGGAAACCAAGGATATGCTAAAGTAAATGACGACTTTAAGTTAAAGTTGATTATGAAAATGGACGTTAAATGCATCGAATTGTATTAGGTAATTAATAATAGGTTTTAACAATTTTTGAAGTTGCGTATTTATCGTAATTTTAATTAATCGAAGGGATAAAATGATTTGTACGAGTATTTTTGAGTAGTTTCCACGTCGGATCCTTATACACGTTACGATTTAATTTAAGTGTAGAAGAGGGTCAAGAAGAAAAGAGAAACAGAAAATGTGCCAAAAACAATCAATTTCGTCTTTAGGTTTTATTCGTTAAAGAAAAGAAAATTTGTGATGAAAACTCGATAAAAAGTAAGTGTTCCGTATTTCGTTTGCGGAAAAATGTAAAATAGAGAAAGAGAGCGTAAACTAATTGATATATTTTCAATTCCAATATTGAGATTGTTACATAAACAACGTACGTTTTGTTAAGTGCAGAACTTTGCATGCAAAATGAAATCAATATTTCATTTCTTATGTATTGGAATCGCAACTCGCACGTATATCTTAAATTAAAAACAGCTTGGACTGTACCGTTATTGGAAAAGAGTGGGGAGAGATGTGTGATGCGCGCGCTTATTTTAAATTAAACACCGTTCTTAATTCCAACCCTCGTTAATTTGCCTTTCCTCGTCGGTAGCATTGTAATTTTCTTAGAAAACGTACGAGTTTCCACACGTCGAACTTTGAAAAGCGAAAGTCTTCTGGAATAATAATCAAGAGCTTTATTCTCGACCAATAAATACGACTGTAGGATTTTAAACTCATCCGCAGCACAATTATTCAAGTTATAACATATTCTGGTTCTAATCCGTACGTCTTTCTTCCTTTACCGAGCGAAGAAAATGATTCTATTTCTTTTTAAGAGGCAAAAGTTTTAATGACCAGACTTCCAAGTTCTTGTCTTTACTTATTGCATATAAAGAGAAGGAAGAATTCACCAATCAATAATTGTCACGGGTTGGGCTCGAGCATATAGCACACACTCTTGCACGAACTTTTTGTATGCATAAACGATAATATTAAACGAATAAAAATCGTCTCGAGAGACTTTTCTTTTACGGAAAAGCGCAAAATTAACCCTTAACTCGAGGTGAGAAAAGTGAAGGTGGGAGACGTTGGATATTAGTACTTGACGGGTCTGCATGATATATGCGTTTGTATTATTACGTTCACATGTAGAAGTTACATCTAAGTTTAGATTCATTTAAAGTTTCGAATTATTAATGAGTTAGACTGGATATATTCTGCCGCATATGCTTCGCTAATGAGTTTGTTTGAATTATTAATTTATTACAATTTCGGTCTTCGTTACGTGTACGTATCGTTGTTTCTTTTTTCCTACAATTTTTTGGCCAAAAAAACTCCAGTTAATGGTACCTATCGGTAACGATTAAAAATAAATGTAATTTCGCAAGAGGCAAAAAAATTGAACTTGTGTTTCTCGTACAATTTAAAGGTGTAGCTGTGAGAATAAATTGCACGTTGCAGTTAGATAGTGGTGAAGAACACGGCCAGGTACTAAAGTTACGCTCGATGGTTATGCCCGATTGGCCATGCAAACGATTTCACTCGACGGCAACAAAAAGTGCACTTTTTAAACACCTCGAAATTAGAACGTACCTATATGGAATTACATTTTTTATCCATGCTCAGATTTATTTCTTATTAGAGACGCGATAGTCTTTATCACATGGTGTAAGGAGGAAACGTGGAAAGCTTCTCCAAACACAATTTTAATTTGCTACAACGACCAAGTTTAAAGAAAGAAGTACTTCGTGTGTTTACGTATTGTACTAACGTAAGCATAATTGAAACAAAGGATGAATAATACCGCCACCTCGACGAAGATAATAAAGTATATCAAAACGAAAATGAAGGCTGTTATTGGAACAAATAATTTGCCAGTTAAGCCGGAAACATCCAGAAAATATCTTACACATAGGTAACAATAAATTGTATATGGAGATGGAGAAACAACGTAAACATCGCTGACTGTTTTCTCAGTTGTAAAACTTTTAAGAGAGCCCATAAAAGATTAGCCATCAACACTCGAGGATTTGATGTAAAAAATTTTCCCAATTGAACCAAGTGTAAGTATCGATACTTACAGTACAAACTTTTGAGTCGAAAGACTCAATAATTGTAATTTGTAGGTTCTTAGATAAAGGAAGAGCAAAAGAAAATTTTCAAACAGTGGGTCTCGGATGACCGAGACCTGAAGACTCGGTGAATATTCAAGTCTTCCAACGAGAAAGGTATCGGTATATTTTCATGTTCGAGTGTCTTCATAAAAAGATCCAGTCGACTATTCATTACATTACAGCATCGTTTGAGCAAAGCTCAACATTTATATTTTGATTAGTGCTCAAAACGTAATTTGTTTCTACGTCTCAGAAAGTTTGCTATACAAATCAAATTGTGATGAGTGCTGATAGAACTCGGGTGCGGATTGCCGCTGCCGCTCATGGGTTTAAATGCTATTTCTAGAATTATGATAGTGAATGGGAAGGGAGGAGAAGAGAAAAACTTGAACCAATTTTACAGAATCACGCAAGAAAACTTCTGCGAGAAATGCCAGAAAGTTTCAGTTAGAAGCTAGCTTAATGCAAACTTGACTGTGAAGTGCACGACAACTCTAGAAATTCTAGCAGAAGTCGCTTGGAAATACTGTAAATGTGCAATGGAAGCGACTTCTGGAAGACTTCCTAGAGTTTCCTCACACTTACAGTCCAGTTTACATTAAGCTATAGTTTCTGTCTCTGTCTCTCTGTCTCTCTCTGTCTCTCTCTCTGTCTCTCTCTCTGTCTCTCTCTCTTTCTCTCTGTCTCTCTGTCTCTCTGTCTCTCTCTCTCTCTCTCCTTACAGTTTCTCTCAGAAGTATTCTCGCATGTAAAGAAACCTTTAGGCTTCGTTTTACTGTAACCAATAGTATGAACAGTACTGCAAACGACTTCTGCAAGATTTCCTAGAGCTTTCTCGCACTTACACTCCAGTTAACATTGAGTTATAGTTTCTGTCTCTCTCTCCCTCTTTCTCGTTCTGCAACTTCTCGCACGTGAAACAGGGGCCTTTAGGCCTCGTTTGGCTGTATACAAGAGTGTAGACAGTATTGCAAGCGATTTCTGCCAGACTCTCTCAAATTTTCTAGCATTTAGAGCCATTTTCATTAAGCTATAGTTTGTGTCTCTGTCTCTCTCTCTCTCTCGTTTAGCAATTTGTCACATGTAAAGCAGAGGCCTTTAGGCATCATTTTACTATACACAAGAATGTTGACAGTATTGCAAAGGGCGTCTGCCAGACTTCCTAGAGTTTTCTCGCATTTACAGTTCAGTTTACATTAAGGTATAGTTTCTGCCTCTCTGTATGTCTCTCTTCCTGCAATTTCTCGCAGAAGTTATCTCGCATGTAAAGTAGAGGCCTTTAGGCTTCGTTTTACTGTAAGCAATAATGTAACTGTATTGTAAGCGACTTCTGCTAGACTTCCTAGAGTTTTCTCCCACTTACAGTTCAGTTTACGTTAAGCTAGTGCAGGGAGCTTGTTCCCCCTGCTTTATAATCCAGATCCAGAGTGGAGACAGTATTGCAAACAACTTCTGTTAGACTTCCTCGATTTTTCTGGCACTTACAGCCAGTTTACAATAAGCTATAGTTTCCGTCTCTCTCTCTCTCTCTCTCTCTCTCTCTCTAAGCTTATAACTCTATCTGAGAGTCCGTCTGCAATTTCTGTTGGAAACGCGTCCTAAATATTTAAAGTCATCTGTCGATACGAACGTCAATCGTAAATGTGTAGATGCATAAATTCTGAATCGACTTTCACTACGACTAGTAGAATAAGCCGGCTCTGCAACGAACATGAATGGAGCGAGTGTAACTTCGAGAGCAATGTATTAGAGTTGTCGTTTTGAGCTCTTTTCTCTTTAGAAGATTTAATTAGGGTCGGAACTTGTCGTTTTTTTCGCAATTTAACAAATTGTTATTGCATTTCAAACACGGACGAGCGAGACAATTTAAAAAATAAAACAGCTTGTGAGTAGTCGTCAATGCATGACCGGTAGCACTCCCGTGAGCAGGTCAGGAAATTTGCGGTTAAAGCGTTATTACTTTCTTGTAGGTACTCGCAAAAGAGTAGATATATTTTTTAATCTAAATCCTCGCGTAATATATCGACAAGTCTAGAAGGAGTCGATGGAACGTCTTCCATTCTCCGATTGTTGATCTTAATAGTTTTGGCGTAAAATTTAACTTTTATCCTTATGTTTATTTTAGCGAAGTAACATTTTAATAGCGTGTGTATCATGAAAGGTATCGTGAGTTAGTTTTGGTTTGAAATATCTTACCTATAATCCAAGTTCGGATAAGATTTGTTTCATATTATAATGGAAATCGCTAAGCGTGAACCACGCTGCATGTCATTCTATGACTCGAGTTTTATTTAGAAAATTTGCTTTCTCATGCGTTTAGTTATATTCTATTGTATTATTGAGGGAGTGTTAATGTGTATTGTTATCATGTTATGTGCCTCTGATATTCTTAGATTTGCATCAATTCTTGCGTTTAATGGATCAATTTTGCGATGGTCTCTCGTGTACAGTTTTTAGAAAATAAAAATCGATTAAATTATTATTATAAAAGTAATTTAACAGGTGGAATCAAAGAGCGAAAAGCGTTTTGATATTTCTCATCGTCGAAACTACTCCAACCATTTATAACAAAACACATCCTGATTTAAAAATCTCCACGGGCGAGTTAATGTCACGGATGGACGAACGGACGCGTATGCCCGATATACGCAAGCGACGCTTTCATGTGTGACGATTATTTATTGGTTCACATCTTTTGTTGGATTCTTTAGTAATTTTACTTTAATCAACCAGAATTTTTAAGATTAGTTTATTTTTTTTGTCTTTTCTTAATCTCTCATGGATAAAATTGAATCGCTTTGTTACGTGTGTGGTGGATATGGAAAAAAACAAATTAACCGTTAGGAAAAAAACAAATTTTCCAAGGGGTAAAATTTGGACGAAAGTTTAACGAAAATTAAACGCGTGATCGATATAAGACAAACATCTAAAATAGTCTGAGGAGGACTTGGTGAAAATGTGGCATAGAAATCCGATTACTCTCGAATCAACTTAATACATTAATAGGAAGAGTAATTAAATTTATATTAAACTAATTTTCACTTGCATATCTCGTAAAGTAGAATATTAAGCGATTTATTTAATAAATGTGGATAAACTTATTTTTCGCCTAGGTATATAAAAGGTTAAACGAGTATTTGTAGTTTTAATAGATAATTACAGGTAGCACAACGAAAGGGGTAATTTACGAGAATCTTGTATGCTCGTTTAATATGTAATTACATTAGGTGTGTGCATGAAAATGTAATTTAATCTTAAGTTTATTTGCGATAATCTTTAATAGCTAATTAGTCAAAATTGGTGCTACTTTCTAAATCTACTATTATTTATATAAATTTGTTAAATCGCCTCCATAGTTTTTTGGAAATATTTTTATAGCCATTTGCATAAATTTTGAATATCGAGTCACGCCATTTTAAATTATTTTCGTGTAGGTAATATAATACGTAAAAATCGAATAATTTATTTCGATTATTGATTACGCAAAGGAAGAAATTTATACTTGTAATTTACTGCAAATTGGTTTCACGTATCAAACTAACATGATACGACGAAGCTTTAAATAATATTCCACTAATAGTTTTAATACATTTACCCTAAATCTACAATTTCTTATGACATGATTATAATACCTATGTCGAAGTTCTTTATATTGACTCTGAATGGACTCGCATCTGGGCTGATGCGACGTTTAGAAATGAACGTCACAAAAGCTGCATTTAAGCTGCTTGATTATGGGTAAAATGGATAATATTTACTTATCTACTGAACTTCAATAATAAGAAATTATGAAGTTCAATTTTTTACGAACAACACTAACGTCTGCTCTAAAAGTTCGTGTTTAGTTTTCCTTTTCGAACCCACGCAACTTGCTAAGAGCGTCGGATTCGGGACGAAGACACTAGGTGACCCCAACTTCGTTATATTGAAATATAAGGCTGAAGCCTTATCCAACCAGGCCCTACGGTACTCTATGTAGAGACTACAAGAAAACGAATGGACCATATACCTAAATGGTATATTTTGCCACAAAGAGAAAGTATACAGAAAATCAAATGTGAGCTTTAGCGACAGTGGGCGATGCCAGTTGTGTCGGTTTTTCGTAAATATCTCGAAAGCTATGAGTTGGAGCTGAAACGTCCTTCTATACAAAATTAAAGATAATATAACTTCCTATAAAATTGAATATGTTCATGCTTTTTGTATTCCTAAAGTTTACCAAGTTATAAGGCGTTGAAAATTGGCGTTTTTTGCTAAAATCACTTTAGCACTGTTGAATTGGCGATTTTGACAAAATAACACCAATTTTCAACGCTTTATAACTTGGTAAACTTTAGGAATACAAAAAATATACATACATTAAATTTTGTAGAAAATTTAATCAGCTTTAATTTAGTGTATAATTAAATTTTAGCTCCAATTTATAGTTTTTGAGATATTTACGAAAAACCAAGACAAGTGGCATATTTTCGGCAACTGCAGCTAAAGCTCACTGATTTATCAGGATTTTTAGGTTATTCTTCCCTATACGCCTTATATCGCCTTAATCAAGTAATTTGGAAACAAAGCAAATTTTTAGGCTTCTTCATTCCTAAATGAGCATTTTCCCATGAAGAAAATTTCAAAAAATTTCCCATCTAGTGCATAAATATTTTAAAGAAGTTGTTGCTCAACTTTATAATAATAAAACCCCCAAGTTCCGATTTTTATATTTCTTGCTAGTTTCTTATAAATTACTTATGCATGAGTTAATTAAATAAAATTTCTATTACTATTAACAATGTTAAACACAATTGTATTGTCTCGACCCTTTGTTTAAAATTTTTGTCTGCTTAACTTACAATACTTCGCTTAAATTGAAAGCTCTCCCGCGTAACCTTTGCGACATGGGTTTATTTGCCCTTTTCTCACGTCTGAGCGTTAATTTTTTAGCGCTTTTAAAATATGTACGTACTCGTTATTACGTTTGCTTGAAATTCGCATTTAGGGTGGTTTGCGATTTTAGCGTGGTTTTACTTTAAGATTTCCAAAATATAACATTTTCGATAAAAATAATAATTATGTCCCTTATAAGGAGTAAAGTACTGCGTTATCTGTAGAAAATGCTTCTTTAAGGAACCAATACGAGTTACTCGCTTTTCTCTATGTTCGGTAACCTTACAACCCACTTCGCTATTACCGCTGTCTCTAAATAATGGATCGTGTTTTCCCAAAACGTTCTTTCTTTTTGTGTTAACGTTCCGAATCTACTATTTGTTCGTGTGTAATATGTGAACTAATAGCTAAAATTTTTTGTACCTCCAAACTGTTCGTGCAGATAATTAATTTAAAAGGGAAAGCAATTTTGTGGGGGAATTATTTTAAAACAAAAATTGTTTAATTTAATAAGTCAAAAAGCGAGCAACATGTGGTTTTTAGTCCTTTTAACACCGCGCGAATAACACCAAGGAGGAATTGTTGAAAATCAAGTTAAACATTGGGGCTGTTTAAGATCTAAAATTGTTAAATTTTCTGTAAAGCCGCAAAACCCTTACAATATTTTGGTTAATTATGTAATCATCAGTTACTACGCTAGTTGGGGCATATTTTGCGTCGGGTTGTGATTTGAAGAAATTTGCAGATCGAACAGGTAATCTCGTATTAGGTAAAAGTGAAGTCGGGGGTTGTGGCGCCGGGCCCGCATCCATACATCACTTAGACAGGTGAACATGTGATGTTCAATTATGCGAAGGTAAAGTCAGGGACAGGTATTTGTGTTTTAACCTGTCCATCTACATTTTATGGTCGGACTCTTCTCGCACGCCGCACTATTGCGGCACTACATCTCGGAGGCGCAATATGTTTTTCTTAATTTTTAAATATAAAATGAAAATTATCGTTTAATCTAATAAAGTAGCAGTCATATATAACTTTTTTAAATATTACTCGTCTGGCTCAAAACATGCAGGAAAGTGCCAGTCTCGAGGTTGTACGACTCACGATAATTGCATGTTTTAAACAAATTTAGTAGGCAGGTTAATTTGTATGATCCACTCATCTAACTATTGTTAATCTAAATCTACCCTTCTTTGTCTTTTGTAGTTATTTAGAACGTAAGCACGATGTCATAACAGAATGCTCGACGATCCTCGATGCAATTTACTCTAGCGATTGATGGAAGAACGACTTTTGCTAATAACATTAGCTCGCGTAATAGTTTATGTACGAGAAAATTCGATCAAAAACTTGCTGCCGTTATTTTTTTTCACGTTTTGCATGCAACTTGTAATGATTGTTGTTGCATACTCAATTTAAAACTTTGTGAAAGCGAGCTACTACACTTTGTGGTTTACTATTAATCCGATGTTTTAGACTTTCATGATACCCATATCGCTTTTTTACTTATTTCAAATAGAGAAAACTTTAGAAAATTCAAATATAGAAAAATTGTGGTTACTTTTTCTACGATTATTGACGGATAAATTAATAGTTTAATCTATTTATTACCGTGGGATCCGAAACCGCCGTAAGACGATGAAGGGATTATTTCTATTTACTAATATCTTATTCCGTCAAATTATACTCAATTAATCGAAACAACAATTAACATTTTATTTAATTAGTCGAATGGAAGCAAATTTGGTCTTAGTCAACCTCGTATCTATTTTTGAGCATTTTTGAAACTTCCACGTTCTATATATGACATCGTCCGCCACCTCAGATCTCAGAACAACAGTAAGGCATCAGTAAAACCTGACTTTCGAGTACCTACATCAATAATCCATTTTAAAATTCGTGATTAAATAGATTCTTGAATTACTCAGACCTCAGACGACAGAATATGAATTTTGATAAAAATTTGATCATTCTAATAACTTATTATTCGCACAATTAGCACTGAGTGGACTTCGGTGCAAAAATCATTCATGAGCCCTAATTTTCGAGTGTTTTTGAAACCTAACACCTATATTAACGAAGATTTTTTCACTCTCATTTTTTCAAAATCAACGCGTCTATTAAAATTAAGCAAACCAGGAAAATATGAAGGTCCAGGTTCTGCCATGGGCCTGCACCTAACTGCCCCCCGGTGACACTTCCGCGTTTGATTCCAGAACATGTATACCTATGCAATATTAATAAATTGATATGACAAGAAAAAAATCAAATTAACTTGCCCTCTGCTGATTTGAGTATTCGGGATAATGTCGGGGATATCGAAGCAAAGCGACAAATGTTTATCTTACATTGTACATTATTCGCTCAAAACAAGCTCAACAGTGAACTAAGCTTACCATCGTGGTTTACCGTTGAGCTTGCTTTGAGCGGTTAATGTACAATCGGTCCTTAAAGAATCAACTACTTGATCAATACATCAACAAGAAAAACCACATAATATCTTTGTTCTGTGTAGTAGTAAACTTGTAGTTCCGTTATCGTGCCGTTAGAAAACCATATATATTACTTTAGGGTTAGTCGTAAATATACTTCACGATCTAGTTGAATGTACGTTATGTCCAGCTAGATCTAGATTAACGGCTAATCCTGACTTAATTTGTAATATATTTGACTCAAGCAAATTAGTGAGTAAACCTTGGGCTTTACGTTTACGAGCTAACCTAATCTAGTAACACGCTAAGATCTAACCTTAAATTCAAATGATGGATTAACCCTGACAAGATTATCTCGTCTAAGGGACAGTTTTACAATTGCGGTATAATTAAGGAATGACTATTCTAGGTAAGAAATCTGGTATAAAATCCAAAACTATTGTTCCTTCAGTTTCCTTAGGCCCAGTTGCATAAACCTAAATCAACAACTAATTCTGAGTTAAATTGGAATATATTTGACTCTAGAAAATTGATGGGTCCCTGGTCCAAGTGCCTACGAGCTAACCTAATCTAATTCACGCTAAGATCTAACCTTGTATTCAGATTGTGGAGTTAACTCTGACTCCGAGATTATCTCGTTTATACAACTGGGCCTTAATAGATCAAGATCAATTGTGAAGAATTTTAGATTTGGAAAAATGAAAAATTTTGAGGTTATTCCTAAAATAGCTTATTCTGTCGTTTATCCGCGATTGTAAAACTGGGCATTGTACAATTAACCCCTGCTCATACCGTTTGTAAATTACAGCATTTACAGACAGACAGATAAGACATTTTTGTCACAAAATCGCCTTTTTGTGCGTAAAAGTGCTCGACGAGGCTTTCGCCGCAATTACAAACAGGTTAGATTCGACCAAAGGCTTAATGCGACCTTCGATGCACTGCACACTTCGGTGAAAGACCTAAAACACTTAAAAGAAGTTGATATTTGCGCTAAAATATTTTTGATCATATTGTTTCTCTCCAATTCTTTCAGAGTGCGGATTAATTATAGCGAGACAGCTAATTAATATTAGAAATTCTTTTTGTAATGGAACCGAACGCTAAGGTATTGACACAAATTCTACTATACATTGAAACATAAGTATTCTAAAGCCGCTCCGTAAAGTTCTTTTTGACTTACGCCACCAGCAGAGAGGTTCAATACAATCAATAGAAGAATAGAATAGAAAGAGATTATTCATTATTGTACCTCTCTGCTGGTGGTAAAGTTACCGACAACTTTACGGAGCGTACCTACCATACTCTTGAACAGTGGCGGCGATAGTTATTTTTTAAAAGTGGGCAGAAAAGGGGAACCGAAAGCGGGAGGATGCTTGGATCCAATTTTTCGCATTTTACAATATCTTTAAATAAAATAAAATTGCGCTGCAGGTTAAGATTTTTGATTGCTCAAAGTTAAACGGTTTAAAATAAAGTTCAGGAATTTTAGTAATAATTATCGATTGATAGCGTCTCTAAAAAAGATGTTTCATAAAAGCAAAGTTGTAAAATATGTATTAGGTATTTCAGAAAAACAAAAATGTTGTTGGAGAATTACGGGATCCCTTTTAGCTTTAGCGCTTTAGTCTATGGTAAATCCAGTCCTGTCAATTATTCTAATATATACGTAATTAATGATTAATCATAAAATTGACGAGTCTCCAATAAAATTAATTTTTTTAATTTTAAAACGAGATAGTCAATTTGTTGATAAGCCTAGGCTTGCCTTTTAACTCGGGTCCGAAACGCTCTGGCACCTCTGGGCAGTCCGAGCCTGCTTTGTCGCTATTTTTTAGAATTGACCAAAATTATTAGATCGGCACTTCAATACTACTAAAGTGATGCCAATTCGGTGTTAATAAAAAAAATTTCAATATTTTCCAGGATGGACGATGGAGTGGTGCAACAACTTTTGAGGTGGCTAGTGACTACCCGCCCATTATTCTAATTCTTTGCTCATTTTGACATTTTGACGAGAGTAATTTGTCGTGCCATCGGCTGTTACACCCTGTAGTACTTTTGTGTTCAGGTAGCAGATTGCAGTAAACAATTAAATTTTCTTGAGTTTTGTTTGAGGTCTTATATTTTGTAATATTGATGTCCTTCCGCTTTGAGATCGCATTCCGTATTTTGTGCAGTTACTTAAGATTCTATTACTACGTAATTTTATCAATAAACCAGTGCAGTAGAATAAAATTGTTAGACACAAGCTTGGATAAACCCCTCGATAAAATATTTATCGAATATGTTCTTTTGTTTACAAAATTTAGTTGCGGCATGTTCCAATTCTTGATGTTACGTCAACCTTCTTCAATCAAAGTATGTATTTGATTCGTTAGTTTTGCGCACATTCTAATTAAAACCGAAATTTTACAAAGTGTGGCGATGCAAATTGAAAAATCCCGAACGATTTTACAATGAAAGAAAATTTTTTGTCCAAATGAAGAAAAGACGCGATTTGTTATTCTAAAGGAGCTGGAAATATTTAAAATGCATATGCACATAATGGAAACATAATACCTGTATACAATAAGTTAGAAACATAAATATGTAAAACATATTAAACGCTATGATTGTTATTGTAAGTAGTGATGTTACCAACACGTAAAGTTCGTACAGATTAATGCTAAAAGATTCGTATAACGTGGAATGGATGCGGGTTTCCCGGGGATATATAAGTTAAATATACAACGATAATTCATATTCGAGCTTTGCTAAAAACTTAAAAATAATAAACAATAGTTCATGTATGCATAAAACAAGCGGACATAATTTGTAAGCACAGAGCTAAGGCAACCAACCGTGGAGACCTGAGATACTTGCATCATGTAAGGTTGATATTACACCGTGCTTTAACCACTCGATTGCTTTTCTGATTTATGTTTAACTTAATGACGTATTTGTTAGTCGTTAATTGTTACTCCTTAAATGACGAATCTATTTTCAAATTACTATATTTGTCTTTGGTTCACTTTTAACCTCAAACTGTCAAATGTTTGCAAAATTATAATGTTTGCGAAATAGAAAAAAAATTGTACAATCCCACGAACTTTCCAGACAAACTCTTCCATATGCAATACTCGATGTTGCGTGGAAAGAACACCCGGCTGCTAATATCTACATACATGCATAAATGTATGTTCAATCGTCGTGTATTTGATCATGCCAGTCGATTCATTCAAATATGCGGTTTAATATCCTTTGTAGGTATTTATAACATTTTTTTTATATGAGCCCGAGAGGGATTTCAAGTTTTGCATTGAATAGGGATGAAGTACGCAAACTAACGCTTTAATAGTTAACCGCCGTTTTTAATTTTATTGTTCGCTACTCAAAAATGATTCGATTGGCGTGGGCGCGTGAGCACCGTTTGTAACTACAGTACCGGGTATGGTCCTAGAATTACTTCACGATTAAAAATTTTGGAGTCTCGTGTTGATGTCTTGGAATACCGTTCTGTTCTTTGATTTTTAGTTTTTAAAAATCAAAGCGGTCATGATAATTATTGTGAAAACACTGCTTTCTGTTTAGGTAAAGTGCCATTTCGGTTTGATATAATAAAATGTTTATTAAGAAAAGTTCAGAATATGAAATTAGGGCTTTACATAAAATTTCTGAAATGTTGACTCACTTTGATTAAATCAGTATTTTTCATATTTTTGCACTTTTTAATACCGAAAGGGCTACAGCTCGGGCACTATTTCATTTATATAAACTAGGTTTAGTTATACAAGGTTTAATAACGCCACATTGGAGGGTATAGCTTGTTTAAATTTTAAAAATATTTTTGTATTTCTGAAAAACTTTTACACTTTTCAATACTGAAAGTGTTGAGTAGTTAAGGCTCTATTAGTTAACAAGAACTAACTTCAGTTACAATTTTTAACCTTCGCAGTGCTGAAACCGGGTCATGACTGACCCAAAGTCAATATTTTTTTGAATAACTTTTATGATACATTTTTTATATAATTTCCTTCTGTGTATTCTCCTAAAATACTAAACTACATAATATACTGCTGGAAAATATCGAAAAATGTATAATTTTAGAGAAACGTTAATAAAGAACACCCTGTATAAAAATTTGCAGAAATGAAACTATGAAAATTAGATTTGAAACAAGCAAAAACTTTTACGAAGAGTAACATTTTTTGATAAAATCACTAATAAGCGAGATTATATTGAAACCAAATGTCCTTATTTAATCCGAAAACACAAAATAAAAAATGGGTCATCGATGATCCGGTTTTGGTAAACAATGATTGTAATTTATTTTGGGACTGCGAAGGTTAATAATTGAACTTTTAAGAGTACGATAATTGTCAAAGAATACGTTTTAAATAATTTTTGATTTTCAAAAATGTGAGTATTTTCCACTTTACGATAGGTCCAATCCACCAACAATAATTAAATACTTTAATCACGATTAATGGGAGTTAATCATGATTAAAGATAAAATTGTGTCCCACCATTTTTTAAATCACGGTTAAAGCTAGATAATAATCAACATTAAACTAATTACACAATTTTGGACGATTAGAAAACTTAATCATGATTAATACACTACTGAATGTTTTTTTTCTGAAGTAGAGATATGGCACCTTTACTATCTTATTAAGGAACCTCAAAGGCACTAGAATCTCGTCTTACGACATTATCCCGCGGTACTGACAAAAGTTATGAGCCTTCAAACCTGAAATAAGGGTATTTTTTTCTCTTAAATTTTACATCTTTCTAAAAAATTGTTTTTCTCCATTATTACTTAACGCACATTGGTGGTTTTGGTCCCAATTAATAAAGTCACTACTGCGAAATAGAAAACTATTTTTTGTAGAGCCTAAAAACCACTATCAGTTTTGGCCGTATTAGTTTATTTTGTGGAAATGGCGCGTCAAAATGTGATAGTTCAGACTTTAAACATCACCCTCAACTTTTGATTTCACGATATAGAATTTAGATTTTTGGGTACACACAGCTGAATTGCAGTTCTGTCAACTTATGATATCGTATAACATATAGTCGCGTTTCAAAAATAAAGTTTCTACAACCATTTATATGAGACTATACCTAAATGATCAAATTTTCGGTAATTATTTGCGAGAGAGTACGAGTTATAATGGCAGCGCGATGGGGACTTTCCGTAATTTCTCTGTTGATATCAATTTGGACAAATTTTGAATTTATATGATATGATGGTATCTAATTCCACAAAAAGACAACCTTGAGACATTGTACATCTTAAAATTTTGTCCTAATAAAACTAATTATCTGACAGTTGTTCACAAATGTCAAATAAACTGCACCTGAGTAGCGGCATCGAACACACTAATATCACGTGACTGTCTATCGGCCAATAAGCACATTAGTTACAAACGCACGTAAAGTTTACGTGAAACAATACATAATCAACTAAACATATGCGAAAAATTAGTGGTGGGAGCCAGTGTCGTTAATGTCGATTAGATTATTGATTAACTTTTTAACCGTGATTACTTAATTAAAGTTGGTGGGATTGGCCCTTTTTAAGGTGCCCCCAAATTAAAAATTTGAATTCTCTTATTTGTAATTTTTACGTATTTGAGAATATTTATTTGATATAAATAAAACTTTGTTTCGTTAAAGACAGTTCTTTTACTTTGATAAGAATTGCGCACGTGTGAAGCCGGCGAACGAGATAAAATTTTAAATGTGTACAAAATACTACCTAATAATCATCGAATTAGCATTGACTCAAATTTTTAATATTTTAGTTTAGTGTAATATTGACCTCTGTTAAGTTATGTCGTTATGTGCCGTGGTCGCGTTTGGAATTAACTTAGGCCGTCTGGGTCATTCTTCAACAAGTTTTAACTTCAATTTCCGCCACTTTAAGAAGGTTAGTTTTTTATTTACTTTAAAATTTTAAGGGTTACTTCTACTTTTTTACTACAAGTTTACGCAATAACACTGCGGAAAAAGATGTCAAAAGGTGTTACAGATTCAATGTTAAGCGACATTATGACAATCTTTTTTCTACATTGAAAGTTGTACTTAACTATGATCTCAATAACTAGATGGTTTCTGATGCTTCTCATTTGAGAGGCAAGTATATTTATTTATTTATACAGGGTAGTATTGTACAGATAAAAACAATTGGGTTATGTTTTCAACGCTTCGTTAGGAAAGAAAACCCAGTGGCGTAGAGGAGAGACGTAATAAAACGGACGTGTTACGAAACAAACACTATCGTCACCACCCAACTATGATTTGAACGTGAATCAGTCGTTTAATAATGTTTTTTCTTATATAAAAAGTATTTATTGTTTGCACATTTTGGGACTTCAAGGTAAAACGTTGTATTCAATTTTACTAGATATCGCTACAAATGCTTATCGACGTATTAATTTATCTATGCAACTATTGGTTTGGCTTTCTCGTTTTAGTTTTTAACAAATTTTCTTTAAAAATGTCTCCGTGAATGCATTACGCGTATCCGCAACCAAAATTTTCATCTAGTTAGATGGAACGGCTTTAAAATAAATGCGAAAACTCTAATTTTCTTTCGGTATAAATTAATATTGGTTCGTGACATAATACCATCTGTCAAATTCAAAGTGTCGTGAAACGGACAATTTCCAATTTTTTTAAAAAGCTAACTTTTCAGTTTTATTTTTATTATTGCAAAAGTTAATTTTACCTATTGGTACATCAATAAGGAAGGAAAAGGAAGTGTGAGTTTGACACAAAAAAGTAAGTTGAATTTATGTTTTGTTCAGAAAATCCAAACTGTTCGATTCATTGCCCCTCTCCGCTACTTATTTTTACCCAAACATCCTAAACCTTTTTCAATATTAATACAGAGGCTATTGAAGGCCGTTTGTTCACCAGAACACCCTGTATTTAATTTTAGATATTTGAAATCACGAAGAGCTTTTTAGCATACTATCGTTTGGTACTATTTTCGATATCTTTTTAAATATTTTAAGAGCTTGTAGTGTTGTGCCCTTATGTGATTTTAGCAGATAATTTTTTTCATTAACTTTAACGCGTACGAAAAAGTCTTGTTATGGCCACATCAGCCGTCTTTTGTTACTATGAGCTACGAGACTATATTTTCCAACTAATTTTGGTTCTTATAATAAAAAAATTCTTCAACTTAGTCGATTTAGTGTCAATTTTTCATGGAGTCATAATTTCATTCCCGAACGACTTTTCTCAATAACATTTTATCATATCAATAACCAAAATAGTACCTACGTTGGGTACACAGCTAAAAAAGCCCAAACGCTACACTTTTTCATCGGGATGTGCAACTTTCTGTGGTCATAGTTGATACCAAAAGGTAACTTTCCAGATAGGGAGCCACTTGAAAATCCGTGTTGAACACCATCATTACGGCCATTAAAGATGGCCCTCATTAGCCGAATAATTTTTTTGTCTCGCAGCTACTAATGGTCCGATTACGATTTTATTTTTTTTGTTTGAAAGTTCTTGTGAAGAGGAAACTTTTTTATCCCTATACATTTATCTCTGCACAATTTTTAAAAATCTGAAAATTTTACTTTTCTCACAAATTTCTTGATAAGTCCCTTATTAATTGTGCTCAATATCTCTCTTTACACCACCTCAAAGGGTTTATGTCTTTGGAGGTCCGTATATTATGTTAAGAAAAACTTCTTTTCGCAAACGACAGTGATTTTAGTTAATTTAAAAATATTTAGTCCAGTAAATTTCAACATCCTACTTTACATGAAATGGGGTAGTTCTGATTTTTTGGCATGTTGTCTATAACGGAGGCCTAATGAAAAATTCAAGTTTTAATGCTTGGCAGACCTCCGGATCTCTGTCAAAAATCGAAAAAACCCAGAAAAACTTTACCTTTTTTCAGCTTCCGTCAGTTTGAACCCCGAATGATTAATTTTTCGTCAGACAGGTCCATACTTATTAAAATTTGGCTAAATGGTCTACAATTTGAGACTAGTATTTTCTCTGTAGACCTAATTGTCTCCGAGATACACTTGTACAAACTTTGCAAATGTAAAATACCTATTTTGCCATTTTTAGGGATACAGATTTTGCCAAAGATCCGGATCATTTACCTTGCAGCAAATGATCAAATGTGGTAGTTCTGATTTTTTGGTATGCTATATATGATGAATGATGAATGATGAGGGTCTGATGATAAATCAAAGTTTTAGTCTTCGGTGGGTCTCCGGACCTTTGTGAAAAATTCAAAAGTAAAGCAAAACTAAATCGTATGTATTTTTGGATCTTTAATAAAAAGTTCAGCGTTTTTTGGTGTACCCTACGTACTAAAATGATATTTTACCTAAACAGAAAATAGTGTTTTCTCAATTGTTCTGGCCTCTTTGATTTTTTTAAATTAAAAATCTGCTTGAAATGCTTTCCGGACTAAGCAGGGCGGCATCCCAAGACTATATCTACCTAAATGGTGAAGTCAATCCGGAGACACACTGTATAAATACAAAAATTATACGACGGTCTAATATGTTAGTTTCAAGTCCAAATTTGAGGAATGATTAATCAAAACTCTATTAATAAGAAGTATTAGCTATTCGTTATGAAAAAATAAGGATTGCCATGAACTATTTCGTTTGAAAATAATTTGGTCGAGTGGTTTTGTCTAATTTTGAAAAATTAGTTAATTAGCTTTGTGTAGGAATTTTGCAAAACGAAAATTTATAAGTGGATTTTTTGTGTTTAAAAACGAAAACTTCAAAAGAATAAAATTAAACATAAATATGAGTCGGTGGTGAGCACGTGAAATTTATAAAAGAACTCGAAAGCAATTATGACGATTAAAGAAAAGAAAATAATACAAAATCGATAACTTAATAATTAAAAATACATAAAATGAAAGAAATGGAAAGAAAAACCCTCCCTTATTTTAAATCGTCAACTATGAAGACGCTTTTTAAATCGTTTCACGTCCTTTTCTTGATTGAGTAACGAAAATAATGACATTTAAATATTTTATCTTTTAAAACTTTCTTAATTAATTTAGGAAAATATAGCAAATACAAAATTAAATTATGTTTCGAAATTGCATATTTTAACAAAGAAACATAGCATACATCTCCTTTATAACCCTCTTTCCAATTGGGTTCTTGATCATTCTCGTATGCTTTTATAATCGTAGTCGATTATTGTAAAGAAAAGGGGTGTAGGGAAAACTGCCAGGCCTTTTTAGCTCGGAAAATAAATAATTAGCAGTTCTTTGTACTCGCTTCGTGAATTATTGAATGTGCCTACATGAACTACAGCTTCCGACGTATTTCTTATTACTTCGTACTTCTTTTACGTAGCTTTTAAATTAGAAAATTTTGTATTTACTAAAAATATTTCATTTTTTTAAACAAATCCAATACCACTTTTTCCTTATAGGTATTTCACAATAAATTATTTACTACGCAAATTTTAAAATTACCCGATATTAATAAAGGTTACGAATTTCGATTCGAAATGTATTTCTTACCACTTTAACGGGCACTTTCTAAAAAATCGTAAGATAAAGGTAGAAAATGGGGGAAAACTACCTAACATACAGTTTATATTTTCTCCAGAACGGAAACGAAGAACTACGTTCTTCAATTTTTTACTCCCACCATATTCAATATATACATCGGGCGCTTAACGTGGGGGCGTGAACGTTATTTCATAACATGCAGAAAATTATTTAAAGCAGTCTCCTGAATTAGATTAGGAATTTCAAACTGTTTTTTAAAGATCCCGGGCAGTGTGCGTCCATGTATCGAATCTCGAACAGACAGGGAAAAACTTTGATTTTCAATTATACCAGTTCCAGTTCCAGTACTGAGATTATTAGAACCTCTTGAGAATTTTCCATAGAAGAATTTTTAATATCTACATAGTTCTATTCATCATAATCATAACGTATCTCCAAGCCGACCAGTCTCTAGTCTCTAGGCCCTTCTCTACTTTTATTAGAAAACAATCAAATGTATAAAAAAAAATGATTTAAGAAAATTTCGATATATTATAATTTAATGATCTGATCGTAAGAGACGCAAATGTTTTTAGCCGGGAATTTAATTATTTAATTATTTATATTTTTAATTAAATCTCGGAAAGCGATTTTTTTTTAAAATAAGGCAATAAATGTATAATTTTAGTTTGGTGTAAAGAAGGCGAGTTTAAATCTGTATAAAGGAATTTTCGGCATCACCTGCGAATTCCTGAAGCCGTAATGAGTACACCGATACACGTAGAATATTTAAGGAAAAGACATTGAAGAGAAACTGCCTCCTGTATGTGTGTAATGAAAGACTGCACGGGTGTAGAAAATTCGTTTTCGCGAGGGGAACTTTAATTTCGTCTCAGCCTGACGTTACATTTCCATATAGGAGTGAGTAAGACAAGTTTATATTTAAGGACGTAAGAAAAGTGAGAAGAAACATTACTAATTAAGAATCCGAAAGAAAGGGGCCGATGTTTAAAATGCGTGAGCCGAGAAAGTATATACGTATATATGAGACAAAGGAATAAGACTCCTTCAAGACGAGAATTGAGTTAGAAAATGGCGGATTGTACATTCTTAGCAAGAATTTGCATGTAATTAATGTATAAGGAAAAATCAGAGCGCGCAGATGTACAATATTACGCCATGGTTCAGTGATTTCGTTAATTTAACTGAAGAGTTGAAAGATTCTTTTTTCTAGCGAAACTTTTATTTAAATTCGAATATTCGCGTAGTCGCACGGTTTCAATTTTTTTCTTCCATGTCCGATACGCATTCCTTATTTACTGTTCGTAATTGTTTGTTAATTTTCTTTCGACAACGAACGTCCTTGTATTTCGATTAATCATTATTCGAGCCGTATATCTAGAACAGAACCAAAACGAATTTCTAATACCTAGGAAAACACTTTTTTTCCTCAAATAATATATCCGTTCATTCATTGTTCTCTTTTTATATCGATATATTTTTAATCGAAGCGCATTAGAAGAAATAAACGTACGATACTGCAAAACTCTTGTACCATATCTTTTAACTTATTTATTGCATTGCGTAGTCTTCTCCATTATCGCCCTATTTGCTTATCTAATTTGCTTGGGCTTTATTCGACCCGACGTCGTGTTATTTTTAAATTATGCATTTTTCGAGATGGCCATCAAAATTAAAAATGGGACTACCTATTACTCTCTTCGTTTTCTTTTAGTATTTTTAGCGAAAAATCTACACATTTCATATTATAGTTTCCAAAGGCACTTCTTTGGTTCCGTGATTCAGCTTACGCCATACTAAAAAAAGTCACACGGTATTTTGTAACTGAGCATTTTGAAATTCTGCTGGTGCAACTTAACTGGCTAGGGGTTTATCGTTTTGAAGATTTCCTTACGTGCGTAGGATATTTACGACACTATATCTGTACGTTGCAACACGTATACAATGCTAAGCAAGGGACCTCAAAAGCAGAGAGCAGTTACTATCTATGATTTTTCGAGCTCATCGCAATATAATCAATCTTCTGAGATAGTTGACTCAATTTTTCGAAATGGCTATTCTGGTGTACGAACGGAACTTAAGCCGGTGGTTCTTATTGTTCTACCCTAGAACGGCTTAAGAGATTTCCAACGGCACGCAAACGGTACCGCAAAATAGTGGTAAAAATAGGAATGGCGAAGGGGCATCGGCAGGTCTCATACACAAGAGTATAATCGATAGGTACTTTTTTGGAGTGTCTGAACATCAGAACGCTACCAGCGCGAGTCCTCAATTAGAATTCCGAGGCAAAATTGCCCCCCCCCCCCCCGTGTATGATGGTGTTGCTGCTGCATTCACGCGACTCTTTTAATAATTAAAGGGAAGCAAACTCATCGTGTACACCGAGTAACACCGAAAGTCGTTCATACAGGGACTTCTTAGTCCACCTAAAAACCACAACATTCGGCTTAGGGTCGTAATTCAAGTGGCTAGCAGCTCGTTCCTCGTTGGCTCGTTTTGCACTTACAGATCGTCGCGGGCCATCTCGGTTTTCTTAGATTAATCCTGACCCTACAGAGACGCCTAAAACGTCGTCTTTTCGTACGGTGCAGTACGTATGTAATTAATGCTAAACGTAAATGTTGGTTAATTCTAGTCCCATTACTGGTCGCAGTTAAGTCGGTCCATTATAATGTCGCAATTAAGAAGATGGAAAAAAGAAAATCAAACTCTCGAAAGATACGATTATTAAAATTGAATAAAAAAACAGAAAAATTCTTACTTTGGGTTTAATTTAAAAAACGAACGTTTCGCCCTTATCTTATAATATCATCTTACACGTTATACTTTATAAAAAGTAAATATTGAAATTTATATGTGAACTTGTGGAAATATAATTAAAATTTGGCATTCCCTATTTGTATCGAATGTCGTCTTCAATTAAGAAACGAATTTTTAGTCGGCTATAATTAGCTATTAATGAGTGTACCTTGTGTCAAATACGACGAATAAGACAAACAGCGATAATGTAAATCACACCTTGAGCAAACTAAAATTAGGGCGTTTAAAGTCGAAGTTAATTAAACATTTTTTTATTGTACGAAAATGACCGAAAACATTTCAATCTAGTGGCCTTATTTTTCACCCCCTAACTTTGTAGTCGAGATTCGGTCGATTATTGCCTATACCCTATAACGTCGTGACTTTTCGAATAGCCCTAACAACCCCCGGAGCGCACTTTTTCAATTATTATGCATTTCTAAGTTTTCTTTTGTGGGCGCGCTTTATTATATTAACCCCTTATACGATACTTTGACAATTTTTTAATTAAAATAGGGTCGAACTTTTCGAAATGCTGGAAAACTTAAAGATTTTAGTGCTTATTAGTAAACACGCGATGATAAAATTTATTTGAGGTTGGTCATAATTTCAACAAACCGCGCCCTTTTTTTAATTGTTATAAATTTCATACGTGCTCTAATTATTTATAGAACATTATTCGTGGCGCTTTAACGCGAGATACTTTTAAAGGCGTTTTAAATTTTATATTTTAAAGAACAAGACGCCTTCTAAAAACACGCGGATCGATTAAAAATTCCTCTCGATTAATAATTGAGAACGTTCTTTCTGGAGTGTACCGAAGGGGTTGAAACAGGCAAGGACTGGTGCGAGGGGGACGAGAGAAAACTGAAAAGAAGGGGGTGAAGAAGACTGATTGTAGTCAGTGTGTGTCAGAGTAAAAACAGTAAGAGTGCGGGCGAAATGAGATGATGTTTCCCCCGCTTACCGCCCATTCCTTTAGTTCCCTTACTGCCCCCAAAAACTTCCCTTATGAGAGTTTGCGTACGGACTTCGAATTTCTCATAAAATCTTAGGTCTCGATAATTTGCATATGTTTAATTTTGTTTACGTTTCGTTTAATTAAAACAAACGCTACTCACACGTTTTATTCCATTATTATTATTATATACGCTAAATTCCAAATTCACGTTACAACCCTCTATAAAGTTTGGAGTTTACCTAAATGCGATTTTTTATAAGATTTAAGTCGCAAATTTATTACATTTTATTATTCGAGATTAAGAAAAATCGGAATAATTTAATTTCGAAAAGTTTGTGCCCTAATTTTGACCTATATAATTATTAAAGGCTGTTTTGACTCGTGCCTTCGTAAAGACTCAAACTGATCGCTACTAAATTGAGCGGATAAATGTTTCGTATACAGAAATAAACTGTGGGCCTTTCTATTAAACTAAAAATGCGCTGTACCGGCGAGAAATTCGCAAATTAGCGTGGAAATTATGGTCAAATGAAAAGTGCCAAATTTAATGTTTCGGCGATTTAATTTTTTTTTAAGTTTCCGATTCGTGTTAAAATAGAGAGGGGGCGAGTTTAGAAGTTGTAGTAATTCCGAAACTTCGAGAAACGCAATTTTCTTTTTGACGAGACCAAGACCGAGATCGACGACCAAGACCTCGAGAAACGGCGAATTTACTTATCGAAAACGCCTCGTATTAATAAATAGAAATAAAAGAAAGGAAATTATTTCGATCGAATCTTAAAATATTTTAGTAAAGGTGCTGTCGATGTAAATTTAAATTTTGCGGTTAAAAGAAAAATGATGATATTCTTTATAAGCATCAGTTTGCATGAAAAAGTTTCGCGAGGGTCTTAGTTACTTACCCTCCCCGCTACAGTCTCATACGCGACTTGATAATTAACAAAAAAATCGTTATCGCAGGCGGCCGTGCCGTGATGCATAAACGGAGGATCTCTCCTTACGTCCTACTCGCTCCTTGCTCCCATTCCCTTACCTCGTCACACACGCTCGCTTCCAGGGGCAAGCTTGATTGTCATTATAAGGGAGTTTTAATAAGAAAAAGTATTGATGTTCGTTTTGTATGCATGCATTCTTATTCTTGGCGTGTTTTCGCGTCTTCTCCTCAGAGTGTAATGTTCGCTCGACTACACCCCTCTCCCTTTTTATTACATACGCTTGTTTTTGAAGCATTATTGAATGTCATTAAGTGGGTGGCTTCGGAAGAATGGGGAACTTTAAAAACATACTCGTGCTCGAAACTTAATTCCTCCGTATATTATTTCAGAATCGAAAATGTTCTTATTAAACGTCGCGAGAGAAAATGTGGAAGATTCCCCGTTTCTACACTTTCTCTTTCCGTAGTATCCCATATCGGTCAAGGGGACTTTTAATAAAAATCTTATTATTAAATTATAATTAACGAAAATTTTGCACGACCGAAACCCCGGTGTTAAATTACACTATTTTCACCTTTTCCCCCTAAAGCTTGGCAACCTAATTTTTTCTCTCTAATACAAACAAATTTAAAATTACTAGTAATAATTATACGATAGGTACTGGTTATAATAAGCCTCATATATTATGCAAGTATATTAAAGGTTTAATTATTGTATATATATATCCTATATTTAAAGTCTCGCTTTTGTATTTGAGTATATGAATATTTAAACTGTCGAAATTTTAGGTTGTTGAAAATGTTTCATTTTTCATGCACACTCCACCCCCCGTCTAGTAGTAGTAGGTAGTCGCAAATTATACAGCAATTAATATTAAATGTATGCTATATGTAAAACATATTACTTGTGAATAAGAGCTTCATTATTATTGTCGCAAAATGTTTAGTTCGGTACAGAATAATATGTAGTTGCAATTATATTCGATTATCGATCATTTTGACTATGAAAGACGAGCCGAAATTTTCGCAATTCGCGGACGGAGGCGATTTATTAGGGCAGGTCTTGGCATCGCTTTACGATTGTCCACTGTCCACGTTATACCTACTGGATGAACATTAAAAAAGCTTCGGAAGCCGTATCTTTAAAGCCGAATGTTACAAGTTACAACCGTTAGAGTTTGAGCTTGAAGTTTTGAAATATATGTACTTACAGGCGTAAATGTAGGTATAATAATTATTAATTGGAGTACGATTTTCGAGTACGTATTTAAATATTTACGCGAGTTTTTGACTCATGATACTCGATTTATGACGATTGGGCTTTAAAAAAGTCAAAGAAACTAAAAATTGGCTTAAGCTTAAAAAAAAATTCAATAGTTTTGTAACTTCACACATACTATTTTCGGTTTTTCGTAAATGTCTCGAAAATCATGGGTTGGGGTTGAAAAGAGTTTTTATACAAAATTAAATCTGATTAAATTTGCTACAAAATTGAATATGTGCATGTTTTTGTATTCCTAAAGTTTACCAAGTTATAAGGCGTTGAAAATTGGTGTTTTCGCTAAAACCGCATTAGTGCTATTGCATTGATGGTTTTGGCAAAAAACACCAATTTTCAACACCCTCTAACTTGGTAAACTTTTAGAATATAAAAAATATCCGTAAGTTCAATTTTGTATAAAAATTAATCAGCTTTAATTTAATATAGAATCATATTTTAGCTCAAACGCATAGTTTTAGAGATATTTACAAAAACCGGGAAAAATGAGAAAATAAAAGTGACCCCGAGTGTCTTCGGCCACTGCATTTTTGCTAAGTTTTAGGCCGGTCGTCCATTTATACGACATGTCGTATCATTTTTAAACCTGTGTTTATTAATTGAGATTCCTACACTTGACAGACAAATTATTTCTTGTTTTCTTGGTTAAAAAATGATACGACATGTCGCATAAATGGACGACCGGCCTTACGTAAGCAAGTACCGTAAAAACAAGTGAAAATCTGATGTCAACTTTTGGGATTATTTTGTGTTATATGTTACATGTAAACCAGTGAGAAAATATTTGGAGGTTCGTGGAGGTATTTTTGAAAATTATTGTTGAACTTTAAAAGGCTGTTCGGTGCGATCCTCCCGACCCATCCTGTATAATATAATATACTAAAGTTTGTAACTATCGGTCTTACGGTAGGTAATTATTCGTTATTTTTTTGAGTATATCCTCGTGCTCATTATTCTTGGGTTTTAATACTACGATTTTTGGGTTTATGATTTTCGGATTGATTAGACATGGTGCTCCCATGTCCAATCTCGTTCTAAATTTTAAAAAATTACTTTTTTATTTATGTAAGATGGTTACGTATTAGAATTTAACAGTAGCATTAGGCTACTAAGGTAAAGTCTATAAAACCCGGATTAAAAAGAGACCCGTCATTTCCAAACAAAATTTTTGTTTATCTAAAATACTCATTACAGGTTTAATTGTTAATTTTACTACTTTTTTTTTCATGAAAATATTTTTGGGAGTCACTATCAATCACTACTAAAAATAAAAAGTGTCTACTAAAAATTCCTGAATTTCATTTTAAGCAGTTTGATCTTAAATAATCCAAAATTTTTAATCTAAAGCGCTCACAAAGATAAATCCGGGTCTGCCTATAATTACACTAACTTATCAATCATAGAAGTTCCAAACGTTTGGTCCTTAATTTGAAGTGTGCTCTCTTTGGTCTCATGATGTGTGCTCACCCCTGTAATATGAATATGTTCTTGCAATACCTTCCTCATCCTTCGACACCCATAATCTTTTTCTAAACATTTATCAATACCCTGTTTTTGCAATAATTTTGCAATAAAATGATTAGTTGCAATAATTTAATACGCCTACTAACTGATAACAATAAAATACGAAATAAAATTTAGGTCAAATCCATAGAAGCTTTGTATTCTTAAATTTATCTCCACACGACGATAATTTAGTTCGGAAATGTCACCAACCACAACATAACCTCGGCTTTTCACTAATTACGCACTGTCGCACACCTTTTCACGTAAAAATCATTCCACCATAAAACATAACATCTTACATAACAATAATGTGTCGTAACTTTAGCGAAAAAATAATTTCGGGTTCGTTTTAATCAGACTCCCTCTCCCCCGAAACGTGAATAACTTATCCCTAAATTTAGTTTGTAAACTTTTTGATTCCGATTTGGTTTTCCTTATACCGCTTCCGCAAGAAAAAAAAGTTTATAAACTCGATACACATAAACATTACGTGCTTGAAAGTTGGTCGTTTTTTCCCACCACCTTTACGGTTGAAATTTTAAAATGAAAGGCCGATGACGAATAATATAGTAAAATTTTTTAACTAAAAAATTTGCCTAAACTCTGATTTTAGTATACTATATAGTAGTAGGTGGATCAATTTTAGTCAAAATTAAATTTGATAATGTGGGAAGAGTTCGATTAATTTACCCGATTGTTGTGTAATGCTCTCGAGCATTTGATAGGTTTGAAGAAACTTTAAAGCGTAATGTTAATAGACCTCAAACTACGGTTTAAAATTTTTCTAGCTTCTTAAGGGGGAGAAAGTAGCAATAGAGATGCAGGATAAAAATTTTTATACATAAGCCTCGATATGATTAAAATAAACTTGAGGGGAAATTTATGAACGTATTCAAATTTATATGTAGGAGAGGTGAGTGAGAGCGTTCAATAAGAGTCATTTTGTGGTTTTACTTTTAAGCAACGGCGAAATTGTTGGAAAAGTTTAGTCAAGTTTCGATTTAACAAAATATTATAATTTTTGGCCGAGCTCCAGTCAGTAAGTATTACGAGGAGTCTACCACATCACTAACTGCGAAATTCCCGATTTTACCTCTTTGTAATTTAACCGGTAACGTGGGCTTTTGGTTTTTGTAGGTATGCGAATTAGAAAATTTTATATATAGTTAAAGGTCTTTTATGTACCTATTTTAAACGTACAAAGCAAATTATGCAAATAGTTTTGTGATGAAAATGAGGTGAAAATATAAGGGGAGTTATAAAGATGAAATGAAAAATATGCAAACATGTAAAAGTAATATACGAGTTGAAAACAATTAAGTGTTAAATGGAGCGCAGGACATTCGGCTGGAATGAAATGGAGTAGCAGGAAGTTCGAGCAGTAACACATACGCAGTAGGAGGGTTGGAACGTATTATAACTATACGCGGTGCGTGTAGGTAAACGCGTATAATTTACGAACTTTCTCGCTTTCACACCCAACGATACACACACTAAACTAAATAAATTTATTCAAAGTTACTTACGGTTGCTATATTTTCTTCTCTTATGATTTTTCGGTAATAATCTGGAACAAATACACAAAAAATTAATTCGTTTGCATACATTCAATTTTCGCGGTTTGTATCGAGCTCGTAAGATGGAGCTCGATCCGAGAAATATACTTTTTTAACTGTAGCCATAAGTGGGTAATGCCATTTAAATTAATTAGGGTTCTTAATTTCCGAAATATCCCGCTTTGAAAATTATTTAAATGTATAATAATTACTCAATTTTATTATTGAAAAATTGCGCGACGCACGCAATTTTCGTGAAAAACTATTTAGGCACATCCATTGCGATTCTAATAACATCAAAGATAGTTGCAGCTATAGACACCGGTTTCAAAAAATAATTAATAGATTTGCAAAATTGATCTTTACGCGTTCACTTTACTCGAAGATTCTACTCATCGTGTTAGTGCTATTGAGATACGAGATACAGCGGACTTTCCATTTACGAGTACTTGGATCCGAGTACGCCTAAATGTAAAGTTCGCTTTACAGGAGCATTCCAACTTATATCTATAAAGAGTATGCCTGTTGATACTAAAAATTGCGTGGAAAGAAGTTGAAGGAGAATGCATTCCAAAGTTTTTAGGAAATCTTGGCCCCATCGGACTGTACGGGTCGACGTCTATGGCAAATAGCTTCTTAAAAATCTAAAGAAGTATTGTCTCTGTATTAGAATAAATTCGTAAGCATACGCATAGATAAAAATTGGAAAATTTGACATAATTATAGTGTGAACAAACGTATTAAAGTCGTCTAGAAATAATTTCTGTTTTCACTTCGAGATTAAAAGTTGGAACCTTTATCAAATGATTCCTTACCTTCTGGGATACCAAAATCCGACCGTCGTCAAAAGGTCGTGTTGTACGGGGGGGGGGGGAATTAAAAATTTAAGAACTTTTACCCTTTTTCAGTTTTTGTTAATTTTGACTCAGAAGGACTAATTTTTTGGCAAGGCAGTTTTATACTTTTTAAAAGTGCACTAAATTTTCTACAATTTGAGACTGAGATACATGTGTAAAAAAGCGCGCAAATCCGGAAGCCCGCCGAAGACAAAAACTTGGATTTATTATTAGACGTTCATCATATACAAAATACCAAAAAATCGTAACTATCCCATTTGACGCAAGGTAAATAATCCGGTGTTTGTCAAAAATCCAAAACTAAACAAAACTAAATCGTGTATTAGTGTGAAGTGTGAGTGGTTTCTAGGCTAATGAGCTGTCGTCGATAAGTTCTTTGAGAGATTCCTGATATTTCGTTTCCTGCAGTAGCAAACATCTACAGATGTGTTTTGAACTGTGTGGTAAAGGTCGAAGTGGCCGTACCGAAGCTTCAGGAGGAGATGCTTGCCATATCAGTCAACGAAACGTCAAGAATCTATCAAAGAACCTCTCGACCACGACTCATTAGCCCAGAACCCACTCACTAATCACCCACTAATCGCGAAAGCTCAAATTCTCAAATAAATCGTGTATATTTTTTAAAGCATTTCTACACTTGTATCTCAAACATTATTAGGTTTACAGAGACCATAATGGTCTCAAATTGTAGAAAATATAGTTTACTTTTAAAAAGTATAAAACTGCCTTTGCCGATAAATGAGTCCTTCTGGGTCAAAATTGACAAAAACTAAAAAAAGGTAAAGAATTTCGCGGTTTCTTGGATTTTTGAGCCACTTCGTTCAAGACGACATTTTGCCGACTATCGGATTATAGTTTATGGCACCCCAGAAGATAGGGAATGATTTAAAAAAGATCCCAGCTTTTAATTTCGAAGTAAAAGCAGAAATCACAATATTCTGCGCACTCTACTAATAACAGAAGACTTAATATCCTTTCGAATTTTTGAAAACACCCTGCAGAGACTATTCAACTTGTTTCGTACGGCCCTGGACAATTTTACGTTAACTACGTCTTTTTATTACTCTTAGTTTTACGAAATGAAATTTCTTTAAAGATTTTACTACAGTTTTAGATTTGCTCGGAAGGTAAATGATAAATGATAACATAGACAAGTGCTTAACACAATACTGCATTCTTGCACTTAAAAACATAAAAATATATCTCATGTCACCCTACTTGGGTTACGAAATTTTCCGAATGTATTTATGAAAACTTCCTTTTACGGAAAGGCCGAAAAATTGTTTCTTAATTAAATTAATTTTCTTTTAATCACTAAAATTACCAAAAAGTGAGCGAAGCGACAATTTAATAATCCGCCGATGTGAAATTGGTCGATAGAGAGGGTGTAAAAGTTTTACGAAAAATTTTCACCCAGTCGAGCTTATTCTTGGAGACACACATGGCCCATGGGGTGGCAGCGTACGCATGCAAAATTTACGCAGATATATTATTTTTGATGTTCACCAGATACGCTTTAATTTAATTCACTACAGGAGGCACGCGATGCTAAATATGCATAATTTGTGGGCCCATCTCAAATTTTATTACTATAATCTACTGTATTTTAGCATGGTTTATACTGTTACTAATTTTATTTCTTGTTTGTCATGTAAATCAATACTCGAAACGAATGTAATTCTTGATGTGTATATTATCTTACACGGACACAAAAAGAAAGAAACGAAACGAAACTTTTCGGCTATTTACTGCGGAGTTTCTCAAACTTTTCCATTTCGTAATTTGATCTTAAACGCTAATACAAAATTCGATTAGTGGAGCTATTAACGAACGTTCGTTCCACGGTTATGATGGATGATGGGAAGAAAGAGGACGGCGAGATGCAAGACGACCGCTTATGGGGCATGGGGCAACTTGAGCGACCGTTTGAGAGACACTGCGCTATACCGTAATAGCGCAAATAGCTTTCTACATAAAGATACTCTTAAACAAATTTCTGGGGAAAGAAATACGTAATGAAATAATTTTAACCGAACCGATGGTTAAATTAATCTTTGACGTTATACCTGCAGTTTGTAATTCAATATTAGTTTATTTTGAAATGCGAGTTAATATAAAGTACTAGTTGGAACTTTGCATTCGAGGCATTAAGAATATGAATTTGTTTTAAATTGAGTTAGTTCGTGGTTTTGCTGATTGTAGGATCTAAATAATTACGTATTTAGCGTCGAAACCTCAAACCATTCGCAATTTAAACAGACTTTTATAGCAGTTTTATTAAAACCTTAAAATCTCCAGTACACGATTATATTTTTTCTTTAAGAGCTCCTAGTTCACAGTTAATTTCTTCTCGAGTATGTAAAACTTTTAAAACTTTAGCCATTATAATAGGATTATTTTTTGCTCAAATCAAGAATTGCTCCTAATAAACAGATCATAATAGCAAATTTTATTAAGTTAGTAAATTATTATGGACATAACTGTAGTTTTTGTACAATATTTCGCCAATTAAGTAGGAAGGGCTTTGGGACTACTTTAGATTCTAACTTTTTAATGACTTAATGGCTTTTATAAGAAGCGTTTTTTATTGTCGATAAATTAAAACCATTTTATATGTTTGTTTACAATAACAATTTAAAATTATAAAAGACGAATACGTACTTATTATGGAAGATAATTAATATACTCTTAGTGCGAGTGTCGCCGTTTTTACAAAACACATATCGATAATATCCCATTCTTTCGGCCAACCAGCCAGACAGATAAAACAGTCGATATTATATACATTTCTATATAAATGAAGACTCCGAAGCATTCTCACATCGTCCACCACAATAATACAAGAACGGTATAGATAGTCCATGAAACTCTCCCGCCGTATACGGTTACAAGTTACAAACTAATCTGGAGTATATTATTGTAAGACTATGTACAAGTATTATTTAAAGTTAACGATCTACTTAGTAAATACGAATATAATAAGGTAATAGTCCATTTCGCACTATGCCGAAATGACTTTGTGACCTTAGCTTGGAGGCCAGAAAATGCGATAAACAAAACACAGGCACCTAATACATTAATTTTTTTACAAATTTTACCTAAAAGAATTACTGAAAGGGAAGCAACCTTCCAAGTAAAGAGAAAGCAATTTTTTGCAAAGCTCTAAAAGCTTTCATAATTTATAATAGTTTTTTAGCTTTCTTGTTAATGATAATAATATTTTGAAGATAAAAAAGCCAATTTTTAAGCTTTATTTTTTAAAGTTTTTTACTTTTTTAATTTTTTTTTTAAATTTTATTATCTGATGAAGCCTTAAGGCGAAACGCGTAATTATATTTTTATTTTTATATTGGCTTTTTTATCTTCAAAATATTATTAGCTTTCATAATATTTAAAATTTCGTTTCTAAACGAACGTATTATGGGCCTTTGTTAGTTTATTTGCCGCCCTTTTTAACCCTGCTCCCACGCTTATAACTCAAATCTTTTCGAAAAAATTTCAACTAGAGTGGGTAGTGTAATAATGGAGGCCGACCTAAGCCGTGGATGCGAAAAGTCTCAGATATTCGCGCAATTAAAAATTTTCAAAAAATCTTTTTGATTACGCAGCCTTTCCTACGGTTTATGAGAAAGATCAATCGATTTCTTTGCAAATGAAAAAAATTTTTACAGCTGAAGGGACGTTAAATAGATAAAAACCGTTAAGGCAACGGCCATTTGTGCGCAGTAGGTTTTGGACTAGTTTATTTGAAATTGGTTTTACGCGCATGGCTTCCATAGTGTTCGTCTCTATTAAGTTCATATTTTTCTAATTAAAAGAATTTAAATTTGCCACACAAAAATGATTAATTTGCAGTTACCTAATGAGACAATCCGATCGACTGTACGGTGGTAAACCGACCATGCAGTAACAACTGCCACACATGACTTTCTTAAACCAGTCAGAGAAACATTAAGTACCGTAAATAGTATAATGGCGCTCATAAAACCAACTCTGGTCTTATTGATTATTATTATTAGTATTCAATTGCATCAACGTTACCTATTACATATAAGATCAAAAGTACAAACACCAGATAAGATAATAGAAGAAACTGTCCTTTGACGTAATCTTCCAGTTCATGGAAAACTTTGCCTATATTACGATGACCGTAAACTAAATCAAACTAAAGTCTCTATGTTTAATGTAATATTTACGTGGTTTCTTGTTTTAAGAAATACTAAAAGAAAACTTACCCGTGTTTGGGGTGGATAACAGTAGTTGGCTTCCCCATAACGAACCAATTAATTTTTACTCTGCGAACGAACTCCGTTAACGGTGCGTACTCAAAAAGGTACTTGTACCAACTAAAATTTCTTAACCCTTATTACCATACCTTAACACCCCACACGTGATAACACGTCATCACACGTGACCTTCGTATATTGGAAAAACCACCCCTACTTCAAAATGTTGTGTCAAAACTAGTAATAAAAACGTGCCGACAGGTTCTTTGAAAATTTGCAACATGTCCAAGTCAAATACTATTCTAAATGTTATTATATTGTCGGATTAGAAGACAAGGTCATAAAGTTTGTTACGTGGAGAACTTGCAGACATAAACTTTACGATACTCTTTGTCCAAATTTTTGCAGTCTTTTTGTGGAATATGTTCCTACCCCTCGCCCTCAGGTAGAATTTACAAGAACAAATTAATATACCTCCACATGCCTTTACTCACTTAGCCAACTTTCTAAAAAATATTTTACGACTATTTCACACACACAATTTCACGTGGATACAAATTTTTAAAGAATGGTCATTATCTCGAAAATACCCTGGAGCAATGTGCACAAATGTAATACACGACATTTTTGGTAGATGTATGCTGTCATTAGCCATTAGCTATCGGAAATAATCTTCCAAAGTTCAGTTTCGATAATATGTGGTATTCATGCATTAATAACGAGAAACGTGCGTTAGTTGGCCATCCTGTATAACATATAAAAGCAACCTAATTCAATTAAACGTTGAATCCTCTCACGTCGTTCAACATTTTAATAAACAATAAATATTAAAATAAAATTAAAATTGAACTTTATGCACGTAATAAATAATTCTCTCCACATGAATCGAATCATAATAATAATTAAAGTGTAGACAAATTTACGAAGCTATTAATTAAGAAGTTCATGGTGATATAAATAATGATACGCAAAATGTATGGGTTTAACGTTTGTACAATTTCCATTTCCTTATAAAAAATGTTGAAGATGGTCGATATATTTCAACCTACATTTTATTACTATCCTTTCTTAATCTTTTATATAAAAGGATCGAGTACGAAAATAAGTTACGGATTGTTTTACATGACTCTTCTTTATCTCAATATGTACAAGTACATATATCGTATGTATATCGAACTTCCATTAAAGATGCGAGTTTGTTGCACCACGGTTGCATACGGAACTATACAATTATTATAATTATTTTTTACATTCGCCAAGTTTTACATCTAAAATGAATTTTTTTACAATAATGGAAACGAAGAATTATTTAAAAAGGAATCTCGGAAAGTGTGTGATGTGTGCGGAGACCATGAGAAAAGGCTGAAAACCCCAAATACCCAAATTCAAAATACCTGAGTATGTCTTTTATTTACTCTTTTTACGACCTTCTGTCAAAAAGAGAAGAGCCGAAGGGATTATAATCTTCCATTGAACCTGCAGGTCGTTTGTCGTTGAATAAAAGATATTCAAATGTTTCTGAGAAAATGGCACTATTAACCCTTACAATATTCTTTAGAAACTATTTTAATTGTTTTTTTAGAAATCCAGCAAATCCTAAATTATAAAACGCCAGGGCGTAGAAATGAGTCATGCCAAATATCTGACGCCCAAAACGACTTCACCGGCGCATAAAGAAAACGGCAATCATATAGCGACCATCGAACTAACGAACAAATAATTTGCAAATTGTTTAGATAAACAATCGATTTCAAACAAATTGACGATTTGACTTTATGCTTAGATAAATAATTCAATTTTTCGTTCATTCGAATAAAATAGGGACGAATATATTTTGTTTAGGGTTTTAATTTCGTTTTTATATTTTTCGTCTGTATAAGTTAGCTATTATAGCATCCATTTGGGTGTTATAATGAGATTTTGAGTGTTATAATAATTTTGGTAAAGTTTCCCGTTTCGAAGTTGGTAGTAGGTAATATTTAATTCGACATATTTGGTCAAATAAAGATAAGATAAAACGAAAGATGATAAAACGACTATTTTTGTAATTAACAGGTTCTATTTTCTAACATAGTAATAATTAAAATCAATTAATTAACGAACAATTCAAACTACAAAACAATTTATTTGAATTTTAAATTACGAAATGTCACTTTGCAATTAGTACTGCCAGTGCCAACCAGCCAACCATCACAAAAATCCCAAAATTTTTATATTTCGATTTTTTTCTTAGAAAATGGCCGTATTATTGAATGGCACATGGTAAATGCCACTTTGCCTAAGCAGAAATTTAGTTTTTTCTATAGCAAATGTTAAAGTGGCCTTTGATCAACTCAAATTAGACGATAAAATATAATTTTAACAGCAAGGATAGATAAAGTAACACTTTAACATTAAGGATAGATAAAGTAATTTATTTTTTAAATATTTTAAATAACATTTTAAATTATTAAATTAAAAATAATAATTTATTTAAGTTAATTTTTCCGGTCTGTATTAAAAAAAACTTCAATTTTGCAATTGACATTGTCAGAAATTTCTATTTTTGGCACAGAATCGGCAATTGAAATTTTTTGCTGCGCTAATTGTACTGATGTTGATGTATGGGTCTCGTTTTGTACCTCATTTAGTATATGTTTCGATACGGCAATTTTACTAGCCACCGATTCTTCTATGTAAGTCTCCGCTACAGATGATGATTTCCATCCACCCACTCGCTTAACTGTGATCAAATCAGCACCAGAGTTGGCCACCATTGTAGCTGCAGAGCGACGGAAACAATGCCCAGTGTACATTTCTGAATTTGGTAGCTTCAAGAAATCGGCAATATTCTTAGGAACCTTATAAAAGGTATTAATCCCTACCGGTTGAATGGTACACTTTTTCTGACGGTAATTGAGAAAAAATTTGTTGTTAGGTACGTTTTTGGGACGCAAGGCGACGTATTTTCTTACAATTTCTAAGACACTTAATCCACATTCCTTGTCAGTAACACAAAAAACTCGATCTTTCTTGGTTTTGGTATCAATAAGTGAAACGAGCATTACTGATTTTCGATCATTAACATTACAAACTTCTAGTTTATATAATTCATCTGACCGACACGCTCCATACAGACCCATTATTGCAACAACCTGTAATTCAAAATATAAAAATTATTGAAGATAATACTTAAACATATCAGTATAATAGATCTAATACGTTGTAAATGAACCCCAACATACACACATAAGTGAAAAAACTTTAAATGAGAAAATTTGTTTTCCACCGAGTGCCTCGGGAAACGAAACCAAGACCTTGCTATTTCCGGTAGCACGCCTATACCCAATACACTACGGAGGCCAACATACTTTCAAACTTTTAAAGTTTTTTCACTTATGTGTGTATGTTGGGGTTCATTTACAACGTATTAGATCTATCTAACTAATTAACCCTAAATATTTAAAAATGTGTAATATCAGTATAATCACCTTCATAAACAGATAGTCGTCATCAGAAGCTGTTGTTAAAAATCTGATTACGTCATCCGGTTCATTTTCGATTTTTTGGGCTTGTATCCAACACCAAATTTCTTTAGCAATGCAATTAGTTTGCTGTATCTGCAAATATTTAGTGACGTTATTTGACAGCGTATTCATTGAAACTATTACTTACTTTGAAATGTCACAATTTTCATTTATTAGTATCGTACTCTTTAGCATTGAATAATAGGACCATAATGTTGATGGCTTGACTTTTTTTGACTTTTCAGAAAAATATGCCAAAAGTACCGTTTCACTAACACTGTTAATCTTTTTCATGCTTTTCCATTTTTGAAAACACTGGTATTCTTTCTCATAAATCATGCGCGATTTTTGAGGCAATAATTGATTTATAGCCTCTGAAGCCTCTTTTTTAACATCTAATGGCAGATTCTCTCTGTTTTCGTACTGCATTTTTGCAAAAAAACTGGAAAAAACGAAGTTGTTTACAAACAACCTCAATAGCAACCACGAAGTTATAGCAACCCTACTATTCGAATAACAACCGCACACTACTCACATATTTTCAATAAATTTTGTAAAAATAATTTGTAATTGGTTTTTCTTTAACATTCGCTGTAGAAAAAAATAGCATATTGTACACGACGATAAAGGGTCTTTAACTACCTCGTGAAAGTTAATTCACTCGTGGCTAACGCCACTCGTGAATTAACACTCTTCCACTCAGTAGTTAAAGTATTCCTTTATCGTCTTGTATAATAAATAACTATTTTCTCAAATGTCATGACGCCATGGCCGCCTTGATATTTTTTTAACTAAAAATCTGCTTGACAAGCTTTTCAGACCAAGTAGGACGGAGTTTCAAAATATCAACACGAGATTCAAAACATTTTTGATCGATTATACCTTATACAGGGTAGGATGTAAATACTTAGTCGTCACACGAACAATCGTGGCTCTGATGTCAATCTTTGTATTATGAAATGGCAAACATTACTTACATTACAAAGCTGTTTCAATCAAAAGTTCTATACCTCTATAAAACATCCGTTATTATGTGCGCGGAACCGAAATAAACCGAAAATTTTTTTCGGTTTAGTTCCGATTTTCGTTTTGATAAAAATACATTTTTTTCGGTTTTTGGTTCAGTTCCGCCTCAACTTAAAAAATAAATTTAAGTTCAATTGCGATTTCCGTTACGAAGAAAATAACGGTTTGGTGGGTTTTCGGCTCAGTTCTCCTCCGATCTACGCACTATTGTACACTTATACAATTTTGGCCCTTATGTTTTAGGCCATAAAAGTTGTTCGCATACGGGTGGACATACAGACAGAGCCTGTAACTAATCTCTTTCAACCTCGTTACTCGTTACAGCGTAATTTTTCGCGGGAGTTATAAACTCTATAAACGAACGCCAAATCGGAAATGCATTTTAGGACGTTTTTATCTGTTACCAACAGGATTTCCAATTTTCATTAACAGGGGCGGACTGGCAATAAATGACCGGCCCGAGAAATATTTGACGCGGCCGAATTTTATTTTACCACCAAGGGTAATCAGTTCTGGTTGGTAAATTTTTTGGCGAGAGGCCCATGTTTAATATTGATTTTATTTAAAAAATGTAAAGCGCAGCAGGCCAAAATTTTGGATTGTTCAAGGTCAAACGGCTTAAAATGAAGTTCAGAAATTGTAGTATAGAGATTGAAAATGTCCCCAAAAATGGTGTTTCACGAAACAAAATATCGATTCACTATAGGTGAGTCGAAACGCTATTTTTCGCAAGTTTTTCGATAACTTGTTTGTTAAAACAAGGACTTTCCCTTGTTTGCACTGGCGAATTAAAATTAAAAGTATTTTTACTATTTTTCGTCGGAACGCATCCACAAGTTTTTAGTTAGACCCCAGAGAAACCGGCCCATCGGGAATTTTCCCGGTGTCCCGATGGCCCAGTCCGCCTCTGTTCATTACGTTTTCTTAGATTTTTGATATAGTTTTATGAAGTTACTATTTTATTCGCGGGTATTAGGTAGAAGTAGGTAATATCAATTCATTAGGCCATAAGTTACTGTTTGTAACTAGTCCGAGCACGATATCTGCAGATGCCACATTTTGACGATTGTGAATAGTAATATCGTAATATCATAATATCTAGTTGGAGTAGGAGTATTAATTTTAATAAAACGTTCTAAAACACGTATAGTATTTAAGTTTGTACCTTTGTACGGCATTAGACGGTGATATATTTTCTAGTGATTTGTTAAGGAATTCCTAAAATGCAGCCCTAAATTATTAAGATAATATGTGTATATTGTATATGTTATTTTTATTTAGTGCAAAATTTACTATAAGCCAATAATTGTACGTAGGGCTTCTTATAATAATTATATAACCTAACTTAATAGCATTTTTGTATAAAGTCTATTTACGCTTGTCTTTTTGTCCAATGAATGCTTTTTTGCCTTTAATAACTAATTTACATATTTAACGTAACATACTTATCTAACGAATTTATAAAAACGAAACTACGCAATTCGAGAATGGTGGAACTGGAAATTTTAGTACGGGCCTCAAATTCTAATGCGAAAACTGATTTATCTCCGTTTTTATATCCTTTTTTGACGTTTTTTTCTATATGAGAATTATTTTTGAAAATCGGAATACCTTAATTAGTTTAAAAGGCCCAGTATTTTGAGCAAGCCCCCTATTATATTTTTAATAACTGGATGGATATAATTGTGGTGGAATAACGAGCACTCGTTTTGCTTAAAGTTTGCGAAACCGTATAATCTTTTATAGGACATGGAAACAATGTGAAATTGCTCTTTGAGTAAACTTATTGCACAATGCATTCCATTTATCATAAAACACGAATAAACGCAAATTTGCAATAACTATAAGAATAATTAATTATTAAACTCTACTCTTTTTGATTTTTCGATTTAATTCAATAATTAATGCGACTCGGAACAAAAAATAACGAAGGACAGTTTTATGAAGATAAAGGAAAATTATTGCTATTAAAGTTGCTTTAGTAGTAGCTATGGCGTTTAAAAAGATATTAACTATAATGTGTGTTTGTGTAAAAGTTCACATAACTTTCCTGTCGTTGCTGTTATTATTTTTTTGATCGACACACGGCACTTTTGAGCCAAAAAGACGGAAATGCAAGAAACTTAAACCTGTCACTCTTTAAACACGCTCATTTATGTAGGTACGTGTTATTTATTAGTAGCGCTTTAAATTTTGTATAATTTTAAGTAATTAGTATGAGATGACAGGGGCAATTAGTATTTACTTAATAACCACGTACCACGGCGAGTAGTTAGTGCACGCACTTGAAGTAGCAAAACAAGATGAGCGGTAGCGCGTCATTAGCCTAATAGAGGACCCCCAAGTCTATTGTTTTAGAAGCCCAATCTTGTCTGCATCTCATCGTGGGATCACACGCTCACATATACTGCAATATATGATGTGTGGGAAGTTGATCTAACGAACTGATACGTAAATTGTTTAAATTTTTACATCTACCGAAATACAAAAATTACTTATATACTTCCTTTCCGTAATTTAGCACGAGAAAAATGTGTCGGTTGTTATGATTGATGAGGTGTGCAAGATTTAAATTCGTTCCTACGGAATTGAACAATTATTGTTACGTGAAAAAAAGGTTGCAACTCTTTTAACTCTTGGAACTGAAGAAAATTCGCATTTTTCCGTGCTTCTAGGCATACGTGGGTCTTATAGGGTGTGGTTACCTTTTCGTCTTCTTCAATCGTTATTGTTATTTTATCTAGGATGTCTATACTTACCTATACTTATTTTTCAAATGCTTAAGAATGTATATTAATTGTACCGAGTGATACAAAAGTTTTTCGAAGACTATGGTGTAGAGTTAGAAGTTCAAACCTATCTGCAGTCTCGCTCAACCTATTTTTAAAGCCCTCGGAAAATATTAGATCCGGAAGAATGGCTCCTTTCGAACCGAAACTTTCAGTCCGCAATATAGAAAACTCCAAGAGGGGTAAGCTACTTATACACCACTCCGTATGAGAAAAGTAAATCCTGACAACCAAAAAAAAAACTCCAAAGAAGCATTTCCTCCTTTGTTCGAAGTTATTTAATTAAAATTACGGAATATACGTTTTTAAAAACAATAATAATTAAAAAGCAATTTGTCGACTATTTCGATAGAAAAGAAACTCATATGAAGTGTAATTTTTAATTAATTTGCACAATGTACCTATTCAAAGGAAGTGGGGAATGCATCACTAATTACGTAAAACTTAAAAATTTTTCCTCCACTCGACTTTTCGTTTGTTTACCATTGGAGAAAATTTTCTTCTCGTTTAGAAACTAATTTAGTTTAAGTTAATAGCTTCTCGATCGTAATTAATAATTATAGAAAAAAAAATCAATTAGATCGTGTCTATAAAATTTAAAAAAATGGTTGTAAGAGGTAGCGTACTAATTGAAATCTTCGGAGCCTCTCACTCGACGTTGTCAAAACGCTAATTCCGTTACACGAAAGTTATAATCTTTAACAAAAATTCATACGACAAGTGTTTATTTCTATTAAGAATACTTTATATGGACGAATGCTAAACTAACTCCTCCCTTTATTGTTAGAAATGTCATTAAAAATTTCACATAGCACTTGCTCTTTGTTAGATGATGGCATTTAAAGTGGGGACACCCCACTTGGGACTCGAACCGCTGTCCACAACGAATATACGACATAAGTGAGCTTCTTTGATTCAGATTTCACATTAGGATATTTTATGTTTGAAGGGGTAAATTTCTCTCAGTTACTTTATTTATGTACACAAATTTAAAGTAAAAGGGTAGTATAGAATTATATAAGGATAATGTTATTGTTTTAACCAAAATTTAATTTTATTGTTATTTTATCGCGTCAAATTCAATTACGGCCGTTATTTGCGAAATTTAAACAATATCCTTTTTCGACGTATTTACGTGTTAATGGCCAATGATTTTGCCTTTTTCAAGTCCCGTATCTGGTCGGATTATTAATTTGATAACTCAACTCGCAGGAATAACTCCAGCGTTTGCCGTCAAATCCGTTTGCCGAACTTGCAATGTTTCAGTAATTTTCAGAACTACAGCGGTCGCGTTGGAATTGAAAGACTTTATAGCATGGGTGGCTCATTCTTATTTTGTGGATTCAGTTCAGGGGCGGACTGGGCCACCGGGACACCGGGAAAATTCCCGGTGGGCCGGTGGCTTTGAGGCCGGTTTTTGTGGGGTTTATCTAAAAAAATGCGGATGCGTTCCGACGAAAAGTAGTTAAAATACTTTTAATTTAATTCGCCAGGCAAACAGGGAAAAGTCTTTATTGTTACGACGTTGACATTTATATAATCAAATCAACATTAGACTTGAACCCCTAATCAAAAATTCACCAGTCGCCACTGGGTACCCTGAGTAGTAAAATAAAATTGGGCCGCATCAAATTTTTCCCGGGCTGGTCATTTGTTGCCAGTCCGGCCCTGATTCAGTTATAAACGTAATTTATCCTTTTTATTAGATTTACTAGCTTCCTTGTAAAGAAAGCAGTACTAAATACGGTTCCGGATTCAAATTCCGTATCGGCCATATCAATCTCTTATCAGGTATATTAGTTTTTCCACCTTTGCATTCGCGTAAGGATTAAAATACTAGCCACATTACCTCCAAAGTAATGCTTAATACGCACTAATTCACCTACCACAAGCCTATAACTTTTTCCAACTTACCGACCTTCCCTAATACACCTAGGTCGCCTAAGTGCAACGACTTGCGCTTTTTGGGCACGCTAATCAAGTCAAAATGTTTCCAATATTAACAACAATTTTAAACAATTAATTCCGAAAAATACCTATACCGGTGTCGTCACAGGCCATATAAAGCGGTAATTATGGTTAGAGTGTTAGAGATTTTCTTTTTGCAACTAGGATTAAGTGTTAAATGAACATGATACCTAACCATTAAGTTTTTGCGTAGCGTAAAAACTTGCTCAAGAATTGCATCTTTGTGAAGTGTTAACTTTTTATGTCTTAATGTTGTTTTTTTGTTTAAAAAATAGTTAAGTAACAACAGTTGACGATTAAAATTGTATTCTCTAATAGCGGCAAAAATTCTCATGCATGCCAAAATTATATAGGGACCAGATTGTGAGATTGATAAAACGGAAATAAATAACAACACTCCAAAAACATATTCAAAACTGTGAATGCATTGTTTTAACATTAAAAATACTAAGTATGGGAAAAATTAACGTTGGCGAAAGAAAAACTAAAACGATACTCCTAATTATCCAAACTGTATATTTTTGAAATTTTTTCGTGTAAACTCATCCGAGCCTAGTGTTACTTTAATGCCCTAATAGCAAATTCGGCCGTAGAATTAACTATTGAAAATCACTCTTAATGAGTCTCTTCTTAATAGAGCGTTTCCGACAACCATCTGCTGCTATTTATTTCAAAAAGAGTTAATCTCGTAGCATTATGTGTTAATCATTAACTCTATGCGTGGCCGATTATTATTGGATTCTTAAAGAATTTCTTTCAATATAGTCTTTTCTTGTGTTGGAAGCGCGCAAATATGTTTGGGGGTCAAACGACTTTCGAGCGTTAATAATTTGCAATAAATTGCAAATAAAATCAATAATACGGCAAAATGCAAATAACACCTACAATTTTCAATAGTACACGGCTATTACTAATTTTTTATTTTATATATTATTATTATTGAAACGAGTACATATGTTATGAAGAAAACCACTCCTTGATTTTGTCTTACATAGACCATATTATTTCTACCCACATATATACTAATATCTATTGTTTATTTTATTGATTGCAATAAAAGATTATGATCGTTTTAAATTTATTTACGTTTCTAGTTAAATATTATTCGCCTTGCATTGCTTTAATTTAGTAAAGTGTATGGTAAATTAATAACACCCGATGTTTCTTCTCCAACCACTGCCCTAGAGGGCCGCGGCCTCTATAGATACGTACTTGAGATAACTCTACAAGACATTCGCGAGCATCGCGTTGACAATGGTTTTTTAACAAAGAGTATCGCCTTCCCTTAGAGCGGTTGAGTGCTTATTTGAACTGTGAAAAGCGCCAGTCCAGCTTCACACGATGTGCGCTGCATTGCAACACTGCCGATTGGTGGCAATGCAATAGCGTTACCAGCTACAATTAGAAGAACCTCTAAGTTTGTCGGACCATTTGTTTTTTTATTACGCTCTCTTACAAAACCAAAACGTCTCTAATTCAAAAATATAAATTTTGAAGACATACGAAATGTGTACTGCGGTATAGTAATATTTCCTTTACTTGGTAACGCCAATTTTATTTAAATGCACAAAAGCCCAACGCATATTAGGTATACGTTAAAGTATCTACACGTTTATAGCTCTTTAATTGGACACATCGCCGCTTTTACGAGAACAAATCGTAATTTAATTTCTATACTAATTATTTATACTTTACTCTGCTTTGTTATTGTTATTGGTACAACCTACCTACTACTAAACCTTCCTAATAATAAAATTTTTTTTTGCATACTTAATTAAACCTTATTCTTTTCAGAAATGCCAGGATTGGATTAGATTTCCACACCTTTTGATTTGGGGGTAAGTTATTTCAAATTGTTTTTTCTCGTTTTGTTTATCGATTTAAGTTTTATCGAAGTCTATTTCGACATAAGTTTTTGATTGTTAAATTAAAATTTGCGGCAGCCTCTACGTGAGGTCAATTTATGGCATACGGAGTTTCGTTTTGTGTATTTTTAAATCAAAAATATTTTGATGAGTCGTAAATCTGCGCGTGAGTCGAATCTCATTAATTTAGGAGATCCTTATAATTTGCGATTTTCGTTAAAGAGACAAGTCAACATTTTACTATAGTTTATAGGATTTCAAAGTTCTTCTCCGATATTAAATTGTCTAATCTCGTCCTTCCCTAACTACAGACATATACAATGGCACTGACATGTGGTCAAATTGGAGAATTAAACCGTTTTAACGGACCGAGTTTTGATTAATTCAAAGTTGATTGGAGAAGCTGTACTAATTGCTGATGTTTGTTATATCCTTTCGTCAACAGAAATCAAACCCTCTATGTACCTATTCCTCATCTTTCTGCTTTTGACAAATTTTTAATCCTCGGTGCGGTTTTGTGAGTATAATATATGAACGTCATTTCTACTGCATAGCTCTTTCTAAATTTTTGTTTCAAAAACATCAACCTCAAAGTCATTCCGCTTGTAAATAAAATTGCGGATATCTAGAAAGTTGCGAATTTAGGTTTTTACTTCCAAACTTCTTATCTACCTCAAATTGTTTTGACAGAACACAAGAACTATTAGTAGTTCCAAAAAGTTTCAAAGTTACCCACAACAAATTTTTTTATTCGGATGGTCAGTTTAGCTGCAATTGCTACTTTTAGGAAACACATCTTCAGATGTTAATAAGAGATGATTGCCATGCGTTAGAAAGGGTCGAAATTTACATAGGGGAAATTTCAGAATCTTTTCTTCCAGTATTTCCTAAAGCTTTGAGAACACTCTCTATAACTACTACTGCCACTTGTTCTTGTGCTTAGTTAAACAGCTTATCTTGTAGACATCGAAAATCTGTGGTTCCAAAGCTAACTCGCCTAATATGTGTAGGTATCTTCGAGACACTCTTTATACAGTAAGCCGCTTTCTAATTAGTAAATTTTTAATGAAGCAAGCTTAATCCATTGCTTAAACGTAGTGGAAGAACAACAAAAGAAAACTTATGGTGAATCTGACCCCACGTGATGGTAAAAAAGGCCAAATTAAAAAGTATAGCGCTACTTACAACAAAAAATAACATCCTACAAGGATTTTAACAAGTTTGGCTATTAAAATAATGATATATAATTTAAACTTTTACCTTTTCAATTCATCAAACTCGTTTTTTAAAAAAACTTATAACAATAAATAATTTATTAACGCGTATTCAATTCTCACAATTACACTCTAACGAACTTACTAGACTATTAATAAGTCACACACGGTATAATTTTTTGAATTTGTATCGTTTAATAAATGTTTAATTAATTTATAGATTGATTAATTTGACGATTGAATGACACAAAGCAGCTTTTAAGGTACAATTCCGCCTACGCTCTGCCCCCATAACAACCTGTTGATGATTAAACTTATCTCTCAAAGCTTCATTCAAACAGGTATTATGTTGTACCAAATCTGCATTTAAATGCTTCTACTAAATATGTAATTTTAACAATCTCGCAAATATTAACACCTCGATTACTTTATTGCCCAAGTTATGTTTAGAAAAACAGTTATTTACACAAATTGCCCGTGTTCTCTTAAATGAAGAAATAAGTTTTGCACTCAAAGATGTGTTTCTTAAACGATTACAGTTTGATGTTTAGGTACTTGAGAGTAATAATAGCGGTGTTTAAATTCCAGCCAGTTCATATATAATCTCGTTTTCGTGCACGTCTTAGAAATGCACTCGACTTTTAAGACTTGGGGTTCTTGCAAACCCCACACATAACCGATCATTAGATTGATTCTTCTACACAACTTTATTACTTTATGAACTCTCTTATTTTGCAATATTATTTATTGCCTGTTTGCCACCATTTTGTCTTAATGGGACTTTAATAGAGCGAGAGGCGCTTCAATATTTTCACGCTCATCTTTACGAACTTCAACTTGACGGTTCTTCCCAAAAAATACGCGTAAGAGTTCTCACGCAAATTTATGCGAGAATTATGCCATAAATTCGCCATTTCTACACATCTACCTCTCCAGTTGGTCCATTGCGGATTAACTAAAGGTTAAGATAACCCTCATTTAAACCACTAAGGCCCAGTTGTATAAACGAGCTAATCTGGGAGTTAGAGTTAACTCCGCGATTAACCTAAATTCAACTTAAATAACAACTAATTCTGAGTTAAAATGAAATATATTTGACTCTAGAAAATTGATGGGTTAACTTTGGACCAAGTGCCTACCAGCTAACCTAATCTAACCTTATATTCAGATCGTGGAGTTAACTCTGACTCTAAGATTATCTCGTTTATACAACTGGGCCTTAAACGTAACTACTAACTACCACTTTAACCATAAACACATGTTTTTTCACCATATTTATAGTCAGACCATTTTGTAAAGTTCTTTTTAACTTACGCCACCCATAGAGAGGTTACAATAGTGAATAGAGGCCTCCTTTAGAGAAGTCAAGTAGGTAGATAATTGTTGAAATCTGCGAAGACTTGCAATAAAAGCTCGGGTCTGAACCAAATTTAATTTTTTCAACAAAACTTGTATTTAGGCCATCCCTTATTTTCTTGCATAAATGCACTACCAGCGGCTCCATAGCGGATTTAGTTTTCGTAAATGAGCGGCAAAGATCCTTAAAAGGTCTAACCAAATTTCAACAGTTATCTACCTACTTAACTTCTCTAAGGGAGGAATCCATTCGCTATTGTAACCTCTGTGCTGGTGGCGCAAGTCATGGAGAACTTTACCTAGCGGTGTTACTATACTTCTGGTTACTTAGTGTAGGTTAGCGCAGAAGCAAATTTGGTGTATTTGATTACATAGGGGTAGCTTCAAGTAAGGGTTAGCTTAATCCAGAGGTAACTGGTGATTGAAAACCCTAGGATAGAAGTAATGAAGTATCACCCATATTCTTGAATCGATTAATTTTGAAGAATAGAATACCAGTTCGAGTACCTACGACGTGTGTCATTTCGGGAGAATATGGGACAGTATTTCAGTAGAAAGGGGTTAAAGGTTGTAATTACGTGTATAATGGTATTTGGGATCTGATCCACGAATTTCGTATTTAAAACAATATCGTTTTCTGCATGGTCTAAAATAGATTCGGGTTAAATTGGCGATGCTCAAAAAGTTTAATTTAATTAAATTATAATAATTTACAACAAAATTATACCTTAAGTAACGACTTAAATCTTTTATTATACACGATAAGATTATAACGATACATTTATTCATGAGGGGTAATTAAACAAACAAATAATAAATAAGTAAATTACTACACGTTAATTACTTTAACACTTTTTTTTCACATATTAATCTATGACTTTAAATTACTTTGTGTGTATTTTTATGTAAATATGTAGTTCACACGTCAGCTGTCAACAAATTATAAATGTTAATTTTAATTATTACATTACCGCGAAAGTAATTAGAAATCATCAATTATTTACGCCAAATCATAATTTTTTCATGTCTTATCAATTATTAAGAAATTAATATTTTGTTATTTTAAACCGTTACGCCGTATATACACGACCGACAATGGCTTTGCAACAATTCCTTATACATCTCCGTAAATGATGTCTCGTCGTAATTACCGACATACTCAAAATTGCCTCTTTACGTCCCTAATTAATTGTAATTCCGATGTACGCGAGCAAGATGTTTAATTACAATTTTTAATATGTGTTAGCCAAAACATATGCCACATGTGTCAAAATTATTATAATTAATTACACAAAAACTTTGGTTCAATTATTAATTCTTAATTATCGGAGAAAAGCCTTAATGTTTTGTACGTGCTGTATTCGCAATTTTATATAAGATTTGGCGATAGGAGCATAGCCGTGAAAAATTTAATATAACCGAGTTATAATAGTTTATCTCTTTAATCGTTTGTTAAGCGTGTAGGAGTGTGCATGAAGCTTTGGCAGTGTCTTTGGTGTACTCTGGTGTACTCGATAAAGCCAGCATAACGTTCGAGGATGAAAGATTGATCTTTTAGATGTTATTTAGAGGTGTCTAAATTAACTTTAAATTAGTCAAAGTTATGTTATACCAGTTATACCCAAAAACTGTTTACCAAAATAAAAAGTAGGAATTTATTTTTCTTAACCGTGGCGGAGTTTACTTATTTTTTTAATCGCAAATTTTTACCCCAATAGGCCAATTAAAAAAACGTAAGAAAGCTTTCAAAATTTGCATTAATCATTGGTCCTTCGATACGGATGCGATGAAAACAACTAACTATGCTTGTTGAATTTTTGTTCTTTTTGTTAACGAAAGCATTTCTGAACTCTCTTATCATTAATTTCAGTAGACAAATATTTTTTCGTGCAATTTTCTCGGCGTGCAAAGTTTTAAGTAAATTAAATTGCACTTTAGATTATCCTCGAGTGCATCATAAGTATTCCTTGCACGCACTAAATCATTCATAATTAAAGGTGTTTGCACCTAACTACTAATTACAACATTAGTAATCAATTACTATATACCGCCATTATGTATTTTTTCTTGCACTAAAGCTGCCATTAACTCTTGAAAATTACGTGTAAAGTACACCCTCGAGGTGATTCATTATCTTTTCTTATTTTTTTATCCCCATTTGGCGTAAATTGTAAAATGCATTTTAATTTGTTTTGTTCTATTAATTCTATTCTTGTAATTGATAATTAGTTAACGTTTGATTTGTTATAAAAAAAGTATTTTTGACCCCGCACCTCCGCTTATAAATTACATTATAACGTTATTTGAGGATGATTATAAGGGTGTTTACGCTTTTTAAACACAAATCGAAACTTTCTAGTAATACCTAAATCTCTATTATTATACCGTATGAGTAAAAGTATACTCCCCTTTTTAAAAGGAAATATTTTTGGGAAAATTAAACAAAATTTAGCAATTGCAGATTACCCTTACGTTCCGACGTATTAAATTTGCCAAGTTAAAATTACTTTAAGCACTTACCCTTTGAAGTTATTCATACGTAAAACTCTTTTAGAGTTTAACACTTTTAACAAAGATACACAATCTGTGTAATTTCTACATATTAATTTTTCGCACTTTCGAGTATTTAAATAAACTACACAAAAGCACCTAAATATAACGTAAAGTCACACGTAAAAAAAAGTTTTATTAAAAAACCATTACTCGATTACTTCGCGTATAAACTATAAGTTAAAGATGCGCAAAGACAAGTTAGCAAAGAACTAGTGATCTACGGTAAATAGAATACCTGTCGTGGAGTTGGTCAGGTAAGAAAAGACCGCCTTCGTTGGGTTTGCCCTCCAGCTCGACCACTAAGATTCTTACTAAGCTATTTATTATTGTTGTTATTCTTTAACGATTAACTCACTTTATGTTTGACAAAAAGTATATTTTAACTATGGGAATTTACATTAAAATTTAACTTTAGTGTATGAAAAGTCATTTTTAATGGTTACGTGAGACGAATTTTATTTTTTAGCATTGCTATCTCGTCCTCTATAATTTTTCTATATTTGTAATTGTAACTTTAGCGTATCAAATGAAACTCGATGGTTTCGATGTTTCGACTCGAGTCGCGAATCGCGATACTGAAGGCGATCGACAAATGTTTTGGCCAATTAAATTAATTCTTCGATGCAGCGAAACGTATAATAATTGACTTTACAGTTTGACATTAGGAAAATCTAGAATGTCTTCGAAAAAATATTCGAGAATGTCCAGGTTTGGTGGTTATCACTCGGTATATTCGGTTCATAACCAAAAAGTGATGACTAACAATTATTCGGGAAAGTTTTTTTTGTGGTAGTCCCGCACAATAAGATAAAGGTGTCGCGGTTTCTTTAATTTCAATTGTTGTTAAAACTACTTATAAGTAGTACTTAAATAAAAAATTTATATTATTTGCCAGTTTTACTAAAATATTAAAAATCCGACTTTGCAGAACACATGTTGCTTACCGACCCTTCGTAAAATCACAGTATACCCATATAGCCCGTAAGCTATAGTACAGTGTGTCCGGGGATAGGTGGAACACGGGCGATCTCGCTTATTAGTGATTTTATCAAAAAATGTTACTCTTTATAAAAGTTTTTGCTTGTTCTAAAATTAATATTCACTATTTCATTTCTGCAGATTTTTGTACAGGGTGGTTTTTATTAGCGTTTCTCTAAAATTATACATCAGTAAACTACTCTTATTTTAAGAGGAAAATAAAAAAAGTCATAACAAAAAATTATTCCTACGCCGATTTCTTATTCAGATATAAAATTTGAAACCGATACGACACTTTTCATATTTTCAAAAATTTCGATGTAACGATGTTTCAAGCTGTGTATTTTGAATTTCCCAAGGAATTGTAAGGATGTATGAATGTAAGGAACAATTATATTGAGTAGTAATTATTATTTATTTGTTTGTTTTGATTTCTAATAAAAAAATTTTATGAATTTGTTAATAAAAAAATGTTGAAATTGTTTAAAAATATTAAAAGTACCGCATCGTTTTCAAATTTTATATTTTAATAAGACATAAGCGTACAAATAATTTTTTGTCATGAATTTTTGATTTTTCTCTTCAAAATTTTCCTAGTTTACTAGTGTATAATTTTAGAGAAACGCTAATAAAAACCATCCTGTACAAAAATCTGCAGAAATGAAATAGTGAATATTAATTTTGGATCAAGCAAACACTTTTACAAAGAGTAACATTTTTTGATAAAATCGCTAATAAGCCAGATCGTCCGTGTTCCACCTATTATCCCCGGACACACTGTATATGGGTATACTGTGGTAAAATGCTGAAATTATTTGTCATCATCTTCATGGTCCAGTTTCAGAGTTACTCCTCGAATCATCCCTCTAACAATTTCTGATTAGGTACGCCACACATGAGACTAATTATTTTCGGCTTGAGCCCGTGAAAGAGTTTATACGTCCACTCCTGCGATGAATAATACAAAAAATATTAAATGACAATTACGAAAATCCGTTTTGGACCTTTTATTGCGCCGACTAGGAGAAGCATTTAAATGTGAGTGAAGGAGCAAGATTTTGAAATTTATCAATTTGTGCTTTGTTGTTAACATAGTTAATAAAAATAAAAAGTCTCGCTCCTCTTTTAAATCAATAAATATAATCTAAAACGCCCTAAAGCTTGATTGATCAATTTACTTTGAAATATAAGGGATATATTTCAAATAAAATGCAACTCCAAAATCCTCGATACTAAATTTAAATAATTATAGCAAATAACATTTATTACTTTCCGCCTTCGTTTAACTAAAAATATATTAAACGATTAATATTTTTAATAGCGGGGGTAAGTTTTCTAATATATATTTGTGTCAGTCGTTCTTTGATAAACCGATGCGATATACCAAAGAATGGTTTATATCACGAAATATTTTGTCGAGTTAATTAATCATAACTTAAAACGAGTCGAGCTTTAACATATTTTTTGATTATCTCGAAACGATATTTAGTATTTCGAGAGAAAACAAAATACAATAGAAAACAGGTGATTTGTTTCAAAAAAATTCTCCCATGCCACCCTCACGTGTAACATTTTTAGGGGTTTAACAATCTACTAGAGGTAATAAAAAACATACGAAAACTCATGTGAGGTTATAATTTTTAAAATGTTGTCAAACAAGTTGGTGGTTGGAATTTTTAACAATAGGAAACGACCCTTAAAAGTCCGCACATATGTCTTTCGAGATTGACTTATGCGGATACGCATACACACCGGCCTCTGCTATTTAGATTTTAGCAAAAAAAATTATTGTGAATTAGGGGTGTTTTAATGGAAAATTGTGGATTTATTTACTCTAATAAACTGCGAGCACTTGTGGTGGATAATAAACACCCCAACAAAATAAAAGTGCGGCTTTTTATTTGACTAACGGATTACTCTCAAAGTATTTTACTGACCGTTCCAAGTCATCAACCCTTGTGGTAGGACAGGTATATACTATATAGGTACTAGGTCGATGAACCGATTAAAAAGGTAAAAACAGTGGGTGAAACAGGTACCAAATGTATATTATAAAAGGGCATTCTAGATGCAATTCTAAGATTCTGGATAGATGCGTTTATCCTACCTGCATATGAGAAACAAAATTAATATCACTTCATTTTTTTGTTAAAAAGAGGTTTTTGTATGAGGGAAGCTTTTGAAAGCTCTCGAGTATTATTAATATGTTTACTATGCTCTAGTTGATCGTGTTTAACCCTCGATCTTTATTCTTTCGATGACAATTTATCATTATTTAGGTCACGATATTTAGGTAATCTCAAATTAAAAATTTAAATTATTCTGAATGAATTATAAAGTGAGGATGGAGGTATTATGACGAAACGTCTTGTGTTTGGCTACAATTTTATAATTTAAGTTTTTTTTCTCTCCACTTATTCGGGGGCAGAAGTTGTTTAGTTAAATTTACATAATATGCAGTTGTTAATTCGCGTTTTGAAGTTTTGCTGTTTTTCGTTCAGTTTCTCAGACAAAATATTTTCAAAAAATTCTTATGTTTTAAAACTGATTTTTATGTTAGTAATCAAATTTAGATATAATGCTCTATTAGATTCGCTGGAAGTAGTACAGGAAAACGTCGAGTATTTTCAGGCAAAGTAGCCTTCGCACTCTGAAAAATAGTAATATAGTCAGAGGTAGTCTCATTGAATATTTTTTCAACGGAAGTTTATGCCAAATTATCACACTTTTGAAAAAGTCGTCTATGGGAAATTTTTTCAGCTTTACAAAAAAATCCAAAAACGACAATTAAAAAATTTTAAAGTTTTCTCCAAAGCCTTCCATTATTATTAACAAATTTTTAAATATTTGGGGTTAATTAGTTCGATAAATCTAATACGTTGTAAATGAACCCCAACATACACACATAAGTGAAAAAACTTTAAATGAGAAAAGTTGTTTTCCACCAAACGCCTCGGGAATCGAACCCAAGACTTTGCTATTTCCGGTAGCACGCCTATACCAAATACGCTAGGAGGTCAACATAATTTTCACAAAGCAATCCGGCTTTGTGTAAATGCGTCGAGAAAGCGAAATATATATAAATCAAATTAGTAATGCATACAACAATCATACGTGAATAAATTACAAGTTTTTAAATATTTAGAGGCGTTTGGTGGAAAACAAATTTTCTCATTTAAAGTTTTTTCACATATGTGTGTATGTTGGGGTTCATTTACAACGTATTAGATTTATTATTATTAACATTATTTCTTCTGCTAAGCAAGTTAGTGCAAGCGTTTTACAGATTTATTTGAGAATATCTGAACAGATGCATTATACTTATATATAAACACTTTTTTGAAAAAGTGCGCAGTTTTCACGTTGTACACGAGAAACTATAAAAATTGTTTTCGGCGCTGATTTTGGAATTTTTGTCCAACTTTAACGCGCCGTAGAGCCTAATCTGTGTGTTTGAAAAAAACCCTAAAAGATATGGTTTATAGAAAATTTCATGTAGTTTACTTTTATACAAAAGCAGTTTTCTCAAAAGGTGCGCAATTTTCGAGTTATAAGCAAGAAACTAAAAAAATTGTTTTCGGTTCATTTTAGAATTTTTGTCAAACTTTAACCCGCTCTAGAGCCTAAACCGGTTGTTTCAAGGCATAAACCTTATAGATATAATTTGTAGAAAGTTTTATTTAGTTAATAATTTTTATGTTGAAGCGCTTTTTTCTTAAAGTGCCTTGTTTTGAAGTTGTAAACGAAAAACTGAAAATAGAAGAAAATACCACCCAAAGACTGCCACTTTGAAGTGGCAGACGGTCGGTTTTATAACCCATTTGCCACATTCTTTCAGCCTTTTAGAAAAATTTCGAAATATTGTTACTTGCAATTCGCGTCCTTACGGCAAGTAGGCACCCCAATTTTCTGCAGATTTTCTTTGGAGTCAGTCACTCGAGCCACTTGAGCTGCGATTGTCAATCCGATTTTGTTTATTGTAATCATCAGTAAGTTTTCGGTAAGACCAACTTGAACAGTTTCTGGAAGACGTTTATGTTAAATAGGTATAAACAAACTAAGCTTCCTAACATTTCTGTTTGTAATAATCGATAATTAGGGTGGTCGGGCGGTTAAGACCGTTTGGATGCAGATCTAAAGGTTGGTTCCAATCCGGCTGACACCACTAGATTTTTCTCTGTTTTTTCTTTTTACCTTGGTCCGGGTGGTTCGCAACCCACCTAAAGCCGCAGGTCTCGTCTGTTAATAACCATAGTAGTTGATACGGACGTAAAATACCGCGTGTAATTAAAATAATCGATTGTGGATAATTTGGGTATAATTTCTAATCTAGCCTAAAAATCACAATTAAGGGCGATTATTTTATAGCTACGTTATAAAATAATCAACTTCATTGTGTGTCACTAATCTACAAGAAAATAATTCGTACGATAATTTGGTGTAATTAGGTTTGTAACAGCAAACCGCTTAATTAAAGTTTGTGTGTTGAAATTTAACGTGTTATTAAGGTAAGTTGTAATATATTCAATTACTAAAATATTCACCGAAAATACTACTACACAATAGTGCATTAAAGTTTATTTACATCTTGTTATTGCTCTAAATTACAGTGGCGATGTATGTTTTTCTTCTTCATCCTAATACACTCGTGCTTTATTTACTAAAATATACGTTTGCAACTCGTATAACTAATAACTAATAACAGATAAACTCCTTGTCTTATACCGAGTGGTAACTTGCAGAACTGACCATAAAGAAATGCCATGGTGTCATGGTGAAATTCCATAGAGAAAATGTTGCACACCATGTTATTCCCTATATTATGGCATAGCGAAATATATCAGAGCGCCAAAGCTTAACTAAAAATTGAGCGGCGTTGTGGAAATATTTTTTGAATACCTTTGTAAGAGCAACAAAGAAAGGGATAAAAACAAGGAAAACGATTGTGTATTATCATGCCCAATTTTGACCATTACCGTCTCGTATTTTGAAGTTTGGATAACCTTCTCCATTGTTCTTTTGATTGTTACTGTTATATTGCAAACAAGATTTCTGACGGCAAATGGGTAGATATATTTGTATTGCCAACTTTGTACCCGAATAACAATGCTTATTTGGTGTGCCTCTTTATCGTTCAAAAGTACATTATTTTGTATTAAAGCTTCGACTTACTATGGAATGTCTATTGCAACATCTTATTCATTCTAATATCCCTGTATCACAGGGAGTTTGAAACTAAATTTTGTCTCAATTGGTCCTACTATTCACTTTGAGGGTCTATATATATTTAGGCTATGATTATGGTCAGGTTTGCAAGTATGGTATGGTAGAAAGCAAAGAAAGTTTTGGAACCGCTTATGAAAGATATTTGTGACTTCTTTCCATAAAACTAATTCAGGAACCAGAAGAACTATATTAGTTTTAACAGAATTCGAGTCACAGTACCTTTCACTGATTTAAGTTTAATTTTTTTCAAAGGCACGTTAAATTGTTCTTCCGCATAAGAATTAGTATTTTAAGTATTACATGAAAGATCGATCTGAAGCAAAAATTATAAATTCAGAGTGTCAATCGTGTTCAATCAGACTATTTCATAAGTCGGTACCTATACCGCTTGTCTAATGGTATATTGATTTACTAAAAAATAGGTATACGATTTTTCAGGGCATCAATTACGAACCCGAGTTTAAAATTGATTCGGGTTCATCGAAAGTTATTTTCTCGAAATATTGATAACCTATTGAAATATTCTAAAACAGTGAGTGACCTCTGAATATATAGAAATTTTAAATTGCGTTAATTAGAAGTTTGATGAAATTTTAAGGGGGTGCTACTAGAACATTCCAGCCAAGTTTTGTTTCTCGGATTTTGCAAGGTTTGGCCGCCATCTTGAATTTAAGGAATGAAATCCAGTATCTCGGTAAATATTGGTTGTACGTGAAAAATTATTATTACAAAAATTGTTAAGGAGGATATATCCAACAACTTTTGTATGAAACTTTTTTTGAAATTTCTTAATATTCAAAAGTTACAAATTTTCAAAAATGTCACTTTTGGGGGTAGAAACGGCTTTTTCGATTTTACTACAAAACGGTCAATCAGAGGCAAAAAATAGTTATGACAAAAGTTATAGCTTTTGAGTTTCTCTACAATATACATGTATTTAGGTAATTTTTAAAAACAATTTTTGAACAATAAGAAATTTAAAAAAGTTCCAAACAAAAGTTAAATTTAAGATGGAGGCCGTACCTTGCGGAATCCGGGGGGATGGGGACACTTGGCTTGAGTGCTCTAGTAACATCCTCTACGTATATCTGTCATTTTAAAGTTTAGAAATTTTTATTGCAAACTAAAAATGAAATTGCATTATTTGCTAAATTTTATGCAAAGCTCTATTATGACCATTTATTGAAGTTAGCCACCGGCTGCCATATTGGATTCGCCATTTGAAATTTAGTTTAATCTACTTAATTGGCATATACCTACCTAAATCCCTAAATAGTAAAGTAATTTAAAATGAGAAACTTAGAGATCTAATTAACGTCATTCCAGATCAACACCCTGTAGAGGCCAAATTAATGACGGCAGTTTGAGGGTAGGTACGTATTCTCAAATTTCGAGCAAAAGTTTTTTCTTATTAGATATTTTTTTATTCAGTTACTCAATTATGTTAAGCGTGATAATTTTCTGCCAAATTTGGAGTAAAAGTCGAATGGAGTAGTGTGTAAACATTATCGTCGATTTTCTTCAATCGATTTGAGCGTTTTTGTATCGATTAATAAAAAAACAAAAGATATAGTTTTTGGTAAGTTGAAATTGAATTTGTAAAACAAATTTGTAGAATTTTCTTTCAATTTGATTAGAGTTAGCGAATGGGAAATGTTTAATTAATTGGTGCATTAGATGAACTTAAAAGCAAACTAAGTTTGCGTTTTAAGAATTACAGTTTTAGCACGTATATCGATTGAAAGAAAATATTTGCTTTTATTTTTGTATTCAAACGGAATCGGTGCAGTCTAATAAATCACAACTAGGAAGGTCCGTCTTCAACCGTGAATTTAAACTGCATGTTTATTAATTGTATTCACGCGAACAATAGTTGGATTAGTACCAAAGGGAATAAAATTTAGATTTTTTTAAATTCCAACTGTAGAAAAATTTGTAATAAACACGTTACTCTTTCGTTTTGACAACTCATTGTATTAGCAAATTATTGCGATTAGTGGACCATAACCAAACAAGTAATTCCAATATTGCTTATCACTCGAATTTATCTTAGATCTAATTTTACCTTGAATTAACTAACTGCTAATGTAACGGATTTTAAAAACATCTTTTACTTTTTCTACTTACAATTCTCAACTAAACGTCCCTTAAAATGTTGGACTCCAAAAATTATCAATTTTGGCAATTATTTCGTACACAACAAATATGTCCGTTTCTGATGTGTATAAGAAACATTTCGTCTATTAAATTCTGTAACTCACTTAAGAGCATCGATTATTATTTATTACTAGTTCGTACTAAACTTCTCGTGTCTTCATCAATCATTAAAATACCGATTTAATCTTATTAAGTCAATAATATATGAAATAGATTCTATCACAAACGTTAATAACTATACGTATTCTTTTAATTCGAACTTTGACACATTTCATTAGCATAAATAGTTCTTACAAATCGGCGAGGTAAAAATTTGGCGTAGGGGGCCATTTTCCGGCAAAGCCCCCGTTAATCCGGATATGAATGGAAAAAAATACAATTTTATAAAGACTTTCTACTTCTTCCTACGCTTATAACTTTTTCGAACAATTTCCTACATATTCGAAAGATTTTTCTTCCTTAATTTTATTGTGTTATTCCTATATCTTCTTCTGTATGTCTGTATGCTTTTCATTTTTATTCCAATATTCCTATTAGTAGTCGTCACTTCGATGCTATGTCATTATTCATCGTATAGTTCGTCGTCTTACCCATCAAGTGACTCTTTTCGTAAAAAGGATGACGATGACTCAACTGCAGCTTGTCGGTGTTCCGCAGGGGCAATTCGTGGCTCGTCTTTTTGACGAAACTAATATGCCGAGATGGAACTTGAACATTTCTTCCTCATTCTTAATTGCCATAAAAATATTTTAAAATTTTTACATTTTTCGTAACGCGACCACAATTTTATTTTTAAAACGACGGAGTCGCTCAGAAGAGTTTGGTACTTTCTATACTTAATTAGACGTATTATTGGCTTTAGAAAGACACTCGACATGTAGTCGTCGAAATACATTTTAAAATTGTTAAAACACGACATTATGAATGAAGTAGTTACGTCTGTTGTGTTTTTAGAATTGGTTTTGAATGAATTTGTAAGGCCACTCGGTCGCTACTGAGCGACTCAATTAGTTTTAGGCAAATTAAACAATAATTTGAAGTTATTCTAGGAGGGTTTTGATAGCGTGCGACTTTTAGTTAATAATTTAAGCTTCGACTATAATATTGTTAGTTAGCATAAATCATTACATCGATTATTACAAGGTCGAAAGTGTTTGACTCTCTTACATAAAGAGACCTAAATATGGACTCGAGTTTCACGTCCTAATACGACAAAACGTGGATATAATGATGCACAGTTTCGTCTCATGAATAATTTATTAAGTTTGAAATTAATAATGCGGCATAAATATATCTGAAGTCCATAAATCTGTAAAAAAGACGAAGAAGAAGAAGATGGTGTGTAGTATAGCGACCAAGAATTGTACAGACGAGAATATTTGATTGTGCTCATCACCAAAGAATTGCATGCACGACTAAAGACGTGCATAATTTTAACACTGTAATTGCGATTCAACTTTTTTTCCCTTATAACACGAACCGATGAGTACTCGCAACTGGTTCAAAATTAATTTTTTACCAATTAAAAATTTCTTTCTTCAAATCGTTTATTATTAATTTAAGACCAATAGTTATCTCCACTTATCTGAAACTGAAATTAAACAGTGCCTCCGCTACCAACGCGCGCTATCGAGTCCGTGCCGTTTTTAGTGCGGAAACTTCTTGATTTTAACTTAATTTTTAAATATCAAATCCTGCGGGAATCATTTTACTTTATTATTTCAATCCGAGACTTACTAAGATCAGTTAAGTACCTAATTAGCGCCTTAAATAATTCAAATTAATTTTATTTGTAGCTTGTTCCGAACTGTTCAAGATCCCCATCTTACTTTTTTTAGAGTCGCCAAAGGAAAATCTCCCAATCTCAACTCCCAACTCGTTTATCGTTGGAAATTTTTCAACGAATGTGCTGCCGTTTCGTTAAAAAGTAAATAATATACAAAGTACTTACCTATAAGAACGTCCGCGCGGTCGCCAAATTAACGCCCACTGTAACACGATTTTGGTTTAAAAAGGTACATAAATCTTCGATTCACGTCGATTCATATAAATAAATAAAGTAATAACATTATTATTATGCAAGATTTGTTGGTTTAAAAAATTGTAATTGTACGCTAGAAGAGCAATCATCAAAGTTGCGATTTAAAAAAAGTCGAAAGGTTAAAGTGTATGCGTATTTTCCGTGACTTAAACTTATCCGAATTCAAATTAGAAAGTTATTTATTGTTGTAATAAAGACATCGGTAGGTACTAATAACTAATAAGTATGAGCACTCAAAATTTGCTCATATTTGTTTGTGGGAAATTTTGAAATCTCTAATTATCGACTTGTTCGATTTAAATGCGTTATTGTGTGCAAATTTTATATTTTGTGGAAATTTTTCTTAAAAGCAATTCGTCACTCGGTTAATCTAATTAAATTTGATGATGCCTCGTTTAAGTCGAGGTTTGTGGAACGATGCTTTTACAATTGTCACTTGTACCAATCTTTTAGTAAATTGTAAAGGGAGTATTATTATGATTAAAATCTTGGATGCCGAAAATTTACATACAAGTAGATACCTTATGGTGTATAATTTGACGAATTGTCTTCAATTACGTATTACTTATCACGTTTGTTTTTAATAAATAATGTTTAGAAGTGCATTTTCGAATCGTCTAACGTCTAACATATATCAGCGACTGCATTTTCTTGTTTTGTATTTGGACATAAAAGCGAAAACAAGACAGATATTGCTTTAGTGAAACCAAACATGGTTTACCAGTGTACGCGTGGTTTACAATGTCTTTTTGAATGTTTCAAGTGAAAAGGGTTGACTAATGTTTTGGGAAACGTACCTTGTTTTGTGGTTAAAACGAGGATGTTTTTAATTGCACTTTGTTTAAGTTTATTAAATTCGATATGTTAGCTCCACGATATTTATTGCTTTCTTTACTTCAAGTTTATTCTATTGTAACGAGCGAGCAGTTTAAAATTAAGTCCTACTCGGGCGTTGCAATGAGCTTTACAGTCATAAGTGGCTTTTCGCGTACCACTTTCTTCTGCTAGACGATCTCCAAGTTTGGTTTCAGCCTACTTCGAGGTCCACATTGCACTTGACTTATCTCTGCCTACAAAGTTGACCACGAGGTTACACTTACACAAGTTAGTTTGACTTTGCACTCGATTTTTCACTCAATTGACCACTAAATACGAAGATGAAAAGAAACCTCTAAATTTAGCTCATTTTGGATTATGCGAATATTGAGTAGGATCGATTGTGACCAGTGGCGGCTTTTCAAAGATGACTAAGGAGGCCCGAAACCAGAAAATTTACAGGATTCTGTGAAAAAAAAGTTTCACCAAAACGAAATTAGGCCACGCCCCCTTTTGCCTGCTGCGTGCACTTTGCCTCGCTCCGCTCGGCGGGTTTTCTTTAGCCTTCTCAATTTTGAAATTGATGGGTTGCCACTAATAGCGATTCTTTCGAAATTTTGGTAAAAATTAGCAGAATATTCCAAAAAAGGGCGTTCGTATTACTTTTCTCATTTAATCTCTACACTCTGAGAGTGTCTTTCGCAAAGCGGTAGGCAACTAAATAATATTTGAATGGAGATTGGGTCAGCAATAAGTAATAAACGATATGCGCGGATGACACTAACTATTTACGTTAATACATAGTGAGAAAATCGTATGAAAACATATATTTACAAATTCGTAATTGGACTCCCAGAATCAGATTTATTTGGAAATGCCAATTTAGCATTTTGTGTTTTATAAATAGAACGGATCATGACTTTGCGAAGGCTGGTAATCACCGCCATCAGATTTGGAGATCAGCAGATCAAATGTCGAATAGAAATCGCCCGAAGCATTTGTAAAATTTAGGAAAGTTTTTACTAATCCTGATTTAGATCTTAAGCTCAAGACGCGTTTTATAATTTCTTATCTAGTCAGTAAGTACTGGAAGTATTATTCTGGACCTTCTCTACTTGGAATGTATGTGGGTGCTGCTTCTGGAATACTTACTATGAGGGACATTTGAAGTGATGTGAGCTTACCGCTTGTCTCACGAGTTTATGTATACTTTTACACATAGTCAATACAGATATGTGGCAGACATTAACTATACTCTTTCACTCTGATGATTTAATGTTGTCGGACCATACTGCGTAAGTGGGGATACAAAAAACGATCAACAATCAATAGATGATTTGTCCAATCGATAGGTTTCCTTTTTAAATTGCCGTGTGGCTGCTTTAAAATAATTACATTCTAAACTTTAAATGAAATAAACTCATAGAACCTTCACAATACCTATATAAAGTAAATTAAATTTAACGGCAATTAGAAACCTTTACAAATTATAAATTTAAAATAAATTCGTTTCTTAAAAATTCTATACAGAATCTCTTAACCTAGGAAGATCTTTTAACAAATCAAAGTAGCTAAATTACAATCAAGGATAAATTCAAGGTGACTATTTTCATTACGATTTGCTAAAATGGGTGTCAAAACAAAAACATTTAACACGCTAATGAAGTACCTAATTAAAAGAAAATAAAAAAAATTTTATTCAAACCTCTGTACCTAGTTTTTTGTGTTTGGTGTTTGCTGCTAGAGAGTACGTTGCGTTCAGTTGTCTAGGGGCGTGAACCGGGGAGATAGAGTATACTTAACACCGTCAACGGAGTTTTAAAGCGAGTAAAGTGAAGCCTAGAACTGTTGACTAAATTACTATGAAAATAATAAAAACGGCAAACACGAAAAATGAAAATTATAGATTATTGCAATTAATGATTATTGATGGAAGATTGCAGGTATAAATAAACAGAGAAATATCGTTGCTGCGCAAACATAAAAAAGTCGATAGGAGGACTCTTTATAAGGACCTAGATTTGCAAAGTAATTATGAGTTTTACTATGTCTCGGAATTTTTTCTCGTATACGGTATATTGAGAAAAGTCCGATCCATTCAACTAATATAGGGACCCGTTAGGAAATAGAAAATGCGTTGTCGCACGAACATTACTTAATGAGCAGCCTCGAGAAGAAGAGTAACCATGTAACGATTTTGGTTATTTTCTTTTCTTCTAGTTCTCGAAAATTTTTCCAATAAGTAGAGTAAAACATGGCGGTTTTGATTTTTATCCTGCACATCTTTAAAAACCATTTAAGGACTGTTATAGTTATTCTGACGATAATATTCAAAGTTGCAACCGTATAAAACACGAAGTCGATATTTTTCGAGCCAAGAGTGTTAATAGACGTCAGAAACGTCAGATAGTAAGGGCCGAATGTGTCGCTCAAAATGTAGACCACCACTGATGAGTTGCCGGAGGCAGAAGAAATTTATCCGTCTCTCGAGTGCGGTTTATTCCAATTTAACCTCGACGTAATAATTCGGTTATTGATAAATAATTTGAAATTGAATTATTAAACAATTTTAATTAAAAAGACATATCGACGAAGAGTTGTAATTGGCCGCAAGACAAATAAAGGTATGCAGTAAAATACACAGATCCAACACCTGATACAAATTACCTAACAAATTAAATAATACCTCCACACGCTTCATATACATTCCGGTCAGGTTTTATAATGGCAAGTCAGCGTTACCCTTCTCACTCGCCTCGAAACTTTTAGGCCGCATTACAATAATTACTTACCGTACGTAGTAAGGAGGATTTTTAAATCTCGAAACAACGTTTATCCGTTAAATAGTTGGGACATAGTGGGGCAATTAAATAAATTTGCTATTCGCATTTGTGTTATATAATTCATAAAGATAGATCGAAGCAGGTTGTAATACGACCCTACTAAGGGTTAAAGGGTAGAGATATGTTACCGAACAAGGACTAAGGATATCGGTAAAGTGGTGTGAGAGACCAAACGAGGTGGCCACATGCTAAGGGTGGCTGCTTACTGCTTCTAATCAATAGATTCATACACGACCGTATCTGCATGCACACACACGATTCGGACCCCAGGAAACGGAAGCAGCAAGGCTGCCAACTCGAGGTGGAATAAGGAATTGATTGTCTGATGTAGTCCATACTGAATATGTAGAAGTTACTTATGCACGTTTGTTTCTCGTAACTCCCCGAACTAATTTACATTTAGAAAATTTCCTAATAAAGTTTTTAACGCGATACCCTTTTTTGCTCTCTTTATTTGTTTGACATTCACTAACCACATAATGTTAAGATTTACCGAAGCATTAATGCATAAAGGTTTTCTAACTCGATCGGAAATAACAAAATGACACCTGCAGATTTCTAAAATTTTATAAATTAAATACGGAGACACACTTAATTGTCACCATTTTAACTTTTTACCGACCTTCCGATAGTCGTTTTAATGTTTAACAATAAGTAAGGAGAGAAGAGAAGTTGTGTGTGTTTTAAATAAGTCGACGTTATATAATTTTGCCGCTTTATGCTAAATCTATCACTAAGAACAAGACTATGTAAATGAGTTTAAGATCCTGGGTTTAGCAAACCGACCCTTTCCAATCTTATCAAGTTCTGCTTCAGTCACACGCAAGGAATAGCAGGCTATCAGAACCCTTCTGCGGACAACATCCTACACTCTGTCCCAATTAGTAAGACTGCGTTTCAAAAATGTTAAATTAAATTTTGCGCGTGTACATAAAACGTCTTAAACTTAAATCTCCGCATATATAGACTTAAACGAAGGGTTCGAATAGGATCTTGGCCGGCAATCCGTGATGTGTGGACGTGAATATGCAATGGGGGTCGGAGATGAGGCAAGATTAATGGAGCTACCCTCGAATTGCTTAGCCTAAAATAACCCTTAGTTATGCTCTAGGCCATATACAGTTTTCAGCCGTCCGATATGTTTTTACTTGGTATGCAGATGAGCGGCTCCTTGTTTGTATTTGTAGGACTGCGTGGGTCAAGTTACCAGTGTTAAAATGTGTGTTCTGGGGATTTTACTACGAATTAAATGGTTTTAAGGGTCGTGATGTGTGGATTTATTTGTTTTGATATTTCATTCGCGAAATATTTATTTCCACTTACTCTAAACTAACTTTAACTTTGTTTTTCTTTTTTTATGCGCTTTCGTTCGAATAAATTTTTAAATTTTGTAAAATTTACTTAACCACTCGGCTTTTATACGGACCTAACGAAATAAAAATGTATCAAAATAGTTGGAAAATTATTGAGCGTCTGCGTCGTCTCATAAACGAACTAATGCAAAGCTGATCATCAAAGCTTCCCTATATTACGCAGGTAATACAGCCGTTTTAGCAAAAAAAACTGAGTTAACTCGAGGAATAAAAGCTCTTTCCAGTACTGCAAACTTTACCATTCAGACATTCGCATTCAGGAATTTGTTTCTTCAGTGTCGATATTTTCATTTTTTCATTGGAAATTTGAATTTTTTTCGAGAATTCTCAAAGTTGGGCACTCAGTTAAATATGCCAACTTATGCATTTTTTCCTACATTAACTTTCAGTATGTAAAATATAAATCAAAGAATTTTTCTTCTTCTTGTTCTTGTTCTTATCGTAAATGAAAATGAAAGTGTTTTTCTTTATTCGAATTTCTATGTTAAATCGTAGGTGTGCATAATGCAAACTTTATTTGAATTAATGGTTTTCGAACTTACGACCGTAAACAAATCTGTAAGTTTCTCATGCTCGTATAGAAAGTTGTCATAGGCACAGTCTTATGTCTTATAAGATATACGAGGGTCGATCTGAATTTATTGAGAATGAGAAAATCTATTATACCTACCTAGGCGATGAAAAATAAAATCGCTTTCTTCATAATCTATAACTAATATTGAGCTACCATTTTAGGTCTAGGCGCAATTGTCAAAGATTAGGTTTCTAGAAGTTACTTTATGGGCCATTCAAAGTAATAGTGCAATAGTAGAGTGCACGGTATTTATTCAATTGTGATTTCTGTTAAATTCGAGATTAAAAGTCTTATCTTCTGGGGTATCATAACCCGATGGTCGTCAAATTTCGTCCTGTACGGGGTGGCCTAAAAAATCCAAGAAACCGCGAAATTCTTTACTTTTTTCAGTTTTTGTCAATTTTGACCCAGAAGGACTCATTTGTCGACGAAGGCAGTTTTATACTTTATAATAGTAAGACATATTTTCTACAATTTGAAACCATTATTATGGTCTCTGTACACTTAATGATATTAGAGATACAAGTATAGAAATGTTTGCATAAATATACACGATTTATTTGAGAATTTTAGCTTTCACGATTAGTGTGAGTGGTTTCTGGGCTAATGAGTCGTGGTCGAGAGAGTTCTGTGAGAGATTCTTCGGTACGGTCACTTCGACATTTACCACACAGGTCAAAACACTTCTGAAGATGTTTGCCACAGCACAGCAAACGAAATGTCGGGAATCTCTCAAAGAACCTCTTGACCACGGATCATTAGCCCAGAAGCCTACTCGCACTAATACACGATTTAATTTTTTTAGTTTTGAATTTTTACCAAATACCGGATTATTTACCGTGCGTCAAATTTGATAGTTGCGATTTTTTGGTATGTTGTATATGATAAAGGTCTAATAATAAATTCCAGGTTTTGTCCTCGGCGGACCTAAGGGTTTTGCACACATTTCTACACATGTATCTCGAACACCATTAGGTTTACAGAGAGTATGCTGGTCTCAAATTATAGAAAATTTAGTTTACTTTTAAAAAGTATAATACTGTCTTTGCCGAAAAATTAGTCCTTTTGGGTCAAAATTGCCAAAAACTGAAAAAAGGTAAAGTTTTTGGGATTTTTGAGCCACCCTGTACAATGTACAAGATGACTTTTTATCGACCGTCGGATTATGGTACCCCAGAAGGTAAATGATTTGAAAAAGGTTCCAGATTTTAATCTCGAAGTGAAAACAGAAATCATATTTAGGCGACTTTGATGCGGCTGTGCGCTACACTACAACTGAAAAATGAAATTAACCATAGAACATTTCAAATAATGATTTCTTTTGATTTAAGCGCTTTAAGTAAACAAGTTCCTTCATTAGCTACAATTTACCGCTACTTTAAGAAGTTTGAACGAAAAGGGACTTCTGTTCAGCATTAGAAAGGAGCAAGGCGTCCTGTTACCATTTACAGCCGTTAGCGATAAAAATATTGCTTCTGGATGTTAAAAGGATAATTTAAGAGGATAGCAAATTATGCCTTGTTTGAGCACTAACTCAAGCTTAGACCCTTAAACTCTTAAAATGATCATACACGATCACTTGCATTAAAAAGAGTTGACGTTTGTTTTGTGTCGCTTTTTGAGTTTCAAAAAGAAGAGCGTGTGCGAAGTTGCCGAGAAACTTTAATTCTTCTCAATAATGGCGGACATCGAGTTTCTTCAAAAATTGTGAATGGCGATGACACTTACTTATATCCCTTTTTTCAACTTGTCAACCCATCAAGGGACTCAATAGACTCCGACGATGATCAAAAAGCAACAATGAGCTTTGAAAAAAGTTATGTAATACGCAATTTTCTTTAGAATTATGGACCTGGGCAAAGCAACTAAGCTCGAAGAGTCAGGTAAATGGTACATTGAAAAATGTTTGCCCGAAGTTTTCAGTCGAGCTTGAAGAATATGTAATTATACTCTATCAGAGCAATATATCTCACACAGCAACTTCAACGGTCCAGTTTTTGAGTGAGAAAATGATTAAAACATTAGAACATCTACCATAGATACTCATCTAATTTGGCAATGTGCGACTTTTGGTTGTTTTTGGTCTCAAAAAAAATTTACGGAGTAGAAAGTTCTTGCCTGAGGAGAGCATCGAAAATGCTACTCACGGTTATTTTGAAAAAAGATTGGCCTGGAGCTTTAACGCTGTGGAAAGTGGAAAGAAAAAATGGCGAAGTTTTATTTTCAATAAATTCGAATTGACCCTCGTACATTCACCGTCCTTAGAGTGAGTATACATATGACACTTTACTTTTGTGGACTGCCGTGTGTGACGAGCACGAGAAAATGTGTTTTTTATTCGATCTATTCCGTTTTAGTAGATTTAAGAAATTTTTTGAGTCTACGCTTGCAGCTCAATAATATAACGGCGACTTTCAAAATTTCCTTAAATTGCTATCAAATCTCTGGTAATTATTATTAAAGTATAAAAGCAAAAAAAAAGAAAAGCCGAAGATAAATTATGGAGTAAAAGATGGAACATTTAAAAGATTAAAGTTGAATTGTTGTTTGAAACTACGATGTGGGTAAATGATAATTTTTGTAAACGAGAAAGTATTTCTATTGTGTAAAGGTATAAAATATATGTCTTGGTAAGTTTGTACAACAAGGAAAGTAACAAAACATAAGTCATCTAGAAGCGACTAACTCAAAACTACTAGCATTTACAAGGAAGACCGACATTAAAATGATTCACGAGTGAGGGTCCTCTTGTCGTCTACAATATCCAACTAGCGAAATAAGGATAAAGGAGGACACGAGAAAGAGGAGAAGGGACAAGTCGTCCGTCTTGCGACGTGCAAGTATTTACTCTACACATTCGATCCTAAGGTCGTAGAATAGGATCCTAGTTCTCGTTGGAACTAATTACAATGTATGATTAATTATTGGACGACTGCAAAGTCGAAATGGACCATAACGTGTCCGCCCGGTCGCGATGTCTTACTACAACCCTGCCAACCACTGTCTTAGCTTGCTAATGTCACCAGGCGACGTTATATATCGTTCGACCTCAACCCGTACAGCGTACAGTCCGTATTACAATATTCACAATAGTATTAGTGGAGCTTGAATTTCCTTCAGATTAACATCCTGACGGACAAGTAAGATAAAATAATAAAGCGACCCCGTGTTTTGGAAAGGCCAGATTATCAAATTTAACCCTCGATTTAAAAAAATGGACAATTTCGGTTTAATGAATAAAACGACAGAGCTCGGATTTTTCCCTCGTGTATTATTAAGTTAATTTCTGTGTCCACCGTTTTTCCTGCTAATGAAGTGTACCGAAAGTGCTAAAAGCAGTTAATTTTAACACGAATACTGTTTATACTCATAGTTACGTACTCTCGAGCTAATTTACACATTTTATACTTAAACCCCACTTAACTCCCTAAACATTTCTTGTAAATTTTACAATAGAATTATTCTCGTCTGAGGATTTATTTGCTCCAATACGTCGTGATTATAGCTAAACAATGTAATGTAATATTCGCTTTATATGCATATCTACTTGGGCAGCACATACTGATTTCCATACTGACTGATGTTAGTTAGCCCTTCCTCACTGTTCTTAGTACACTCCTGTCATAAACAAGCACAAGTTTGTACAAGACGTCAGGTACACTCCATCGACGAGTTTCTAATTGTTCCCTTACGTTATGACCTAAATCAGTTCGGAACGTTTTGTACCGGACTTTACAAATCGATACTTTTGTACCTTTGATAAAATAATTAACATTCGAATTCAATATTTCGTTCCGATTACACATTTAAAGTTTTCATTTTTTTTTCTTTATACATGTTTTGGATGTTTTGTTTGTTAGTCGCTTGTAACGCCAAGTTTTCAAAATAAGTTTTAATGTTTAATGTATTGTTCCGATAGGTGTAAGGAATGGAAGTAGAAGAAATGAGTAGAAAATTTTACAACTCGTAAGTTTTAATTGGCCGAAATAACGACGGCATTCCGCAAAGTACGCGTTTTGATAATAAAAAAACCTTTCTTTTTGGAATTATCGTACTTTTATTCTTAATTATGATCTTCCCGTACTTTAACATTAGCCTGGCGCGTTAATTCGTCGCGGAAATCAAATTTCGCAAGTCCTTCTAAACAGTAAAGTTTCAGTTCATCAGTTGAAGAAAATCACTAGCAACCTTATGCTTTTTTATGTTTTTGGAGTTCATTGAAGGTATTCAGTGTTCTGGGGCAAGTAAAATCAGTGCACCCGCTTGTCTTTCAGAAAAGGTTGTGGTGAAATTTATTTTTTATCTAATTTTTTAGTTTCGATTTTCCGTGGACCCTCTAATGCCGCAAGCGTAAACTTTTTGAATTTTGAAGATTAACAGAGCTTAGATCCACTTTAGGAATTTTTAAACATGGTTTTTTACTTTTTTTTTACTTCCACAAAAAAACCTTATTTGACCATTTCATAATTACCAAGAGCTCAAGTGGCTATAAGTTCTACGAAGTGTTGAAGTTAAAATGATCGGATCGCCCATGTTGTAATCATGGGCGCATTCAGGAAATTTTAGCACTGCAGCGCTTTATTAACAATTAATGGACGTAAAGCACTTTAATAGTGAAGCGCTGCGGCGCTACACAGTTCCATGCATGAGCCCAATAGCGGAAAAGCTACTTGAGGTTGCCATGTGAATTAAAAGTAGTTCAGTAACTTCGCGTATAGACAGCGTCAGGTTAGTGAATTTTGGTGCCTTAAGCTATAATAATCCCAGTGCTCTTTTTCCTATTTGGTGAGGAAATAGAGCGAATTAGCGCCGCAGGCAAAAATTTTGTATTGTCTAAGGATGTTTCACAAAATCAAAATAGGAAAATTAAATTAAATTTTCATAAACACAAAATATTGTTGGAGAATTCCGCGGCCCCTTTTGACCCAGGGTTCTAGGCTTTAGCCTAGTTAGACTAATGGTAAATCCAGGCCTGAGTCCCGTTTCCGATTAAGGTCCAGTTTTATAATCACGGTATAAACGACAGATAAGCTATTCTAGGAATAACCTCAAAATTTTTGCCCTAAAAATTGACTTAACATGCAAATACTAAATGAAATATTGATATAAGTTATTACACCAACATTTCTTCAAATTCAATATTCGACACATTTGATCTATTAAGAAAGCTGATGGAACAAAAATTTTGGTCTTATACCATATTTTATACCTAGAATAGCTATTCCTTGATTTATACCGCGATTGTAAAACTGGCCCTAAGTAGTATATTAAATTTTAATTGATATACTAGTTTACATATAAACGACAAACCCGAGTGAAAAAGCTATCTTACGCATTTTCCTAAAACAATGGGTAGAAATATTGGACATAATTTTATTTTCATTGGCAATTGGCGCCCTTTTTTGACTTGGCGCTCCTAGGCTACGGCCTCAGTAGCCTAATGGGTAATCCGGCGCTGCGTATAGAAGTAATTTGTATTATTTTTTACATTGCTCTTTCTAATTTTGCTCCCCACATGATTCGTGCTCTTCCATGTAACTACGAGCCCAGTCGCATATGAATTGGACCAAAAAAATATTAGACAATTTAAAAAAAACTAAAATTGATTTAATTTTTCATTTGATTAAGCTTAATCGTCTCTGTCGAAATTATTTTTTGTCCAATTTATATGCGACTGAGCTCGACCGCCACTGGAAGGTTTAGAGGCGCATAAGACGAAGATATAATTTCTGTAGTTTTTCTAATATCGGAGCTCCTTTTATGACTCAAATGGTCCAAATGATCTCATGGCCTTCCAAAATAGAGATGCAAAACAAATACTGTATACAGAGGGTCCCAAATTGAGTAGCTCACTATGAGCCGTGAGTAATAAGATTTAAGGTTGCGATTTTGCCCATGTTAGAAATCTTGCAAATAGTGCTTTACTGGAGCGGTTGAGCAGCAAAACCTATTGAAGTTACAAAAAAATTATGTAGATAAAAAATAAAGTAGAAAGATTGGGCTACAATGTAAGCTTTTGTTGCTGAAATGTTGATATTTAATAGAGATAAGGCTTACTGAAAGTGAGGAAAATTGCTTGCTTTTATTTACCCACTTTTGGGCCATTTTTAAATAAAAAATGAAAATTCTGAGATATACATATCGTACTCTATACTTTCTTCTTCACTTTAAGACTTAGTTTTGAAGAATAATTAACATAATGAACCTGAACCAACCGCTCCAGTAAAACGCTTTTGAATTTTTATATTTCTATTATAAGGACAGGGGCCTTCTGAAATTGGGAATAAATTCGCCTAACTATATAAATTTTAATGTAGCTATTTGATAACAGTCGTCGTTATTCCTAAAGTTGCTTACTTTTCAAAATGAGAAATGAGCATATACCTTTCTCACTCTAGCATATCGTAACCTTAATAATAAGATATGGGTAAATAGCCAATGTTGATCAGTTCTTGATGACGATTAAGATTATTTTAAGTTTTTTTATGTCTAATACCTCCGTAATATTATGTAGCAAAATTTTCTTGTTGTCAAATTTGAACCTCAAATCGAAAATATTTTGAGTAGGTATGCTCCTTACCTATATGCAAAGAACATACAATTATTGTAATTGTATGTGCTTTGCTATATGTTAGAACTGTGTAATATGATGCAAAACCGAATTTCGATATTTATAATTTATATAATTAATTAAATCAACAAAAAGGTGTAAAATCGATGGACTTCAAATTTCGGAATTGTTCCACAATTCTGCTGTATTTGCCTGGAAGTGGCAATAAAAGACTTCAACTAAAAATTTATTCTCCAATAAAATGCAAGAGAGCGGTAACTTTATTTTTCTTCTTCGTATTCGAATTCCATGGCGCTTCTACCTCGCCTTTTCCCTTCTTTTGTAGATCATTTGAATCTTCTACTCCTATAAAGCATCTTCTGCATACTTTTCGGTAGGTACTTCGTATTTGCCAAAATTGAGAAAGAAATTAGGAAGCGAATTGAAATAAGATGTAGAAAATTCGTCTACGAGTCTTCGATTGAAGAAAATTCTGGAAGTTTGTGTGGCAATTATTAACTTTTAATGCAGTTTCTGTTTTTTTACTTCAAATAATAGATCGTTTAAAGTGTGATAGGATCGGAACTTTCATATTGATCTTAAAAATTAACTATCAAACTTTTTAAATTTATTAGTTTAATATCGATCGATCCAATAAATTATAGTTGAAAAGTTAAAACGAACGTGTGACTTCCTATATCATTAAAATGATTTTCTCAACTTTTTCGAACATGATCATTAAAATTAAATTCTCGAGAGTAAACACATAAATTATCTTATGTTACCGATCGGTAAATATATAATGTAAAAAAATTAGTTAAAAATTTGTAGTTTTATCTAAATGAAATAAAGTACCAGTGTAATTTCTTCGTGGTGTAATAATGATTGGGGGCGTCTGACCTGTGAGCGATAGGTGCGACGCAATTCAATCTGATATAAAGCCTACGCTGGAACTAATAGGCTTGCACTTGCAGTTTATCCATTTGCATTCTTCGGCACTGTATGCATGGGCAACGAACGCATTATTTAATGTTCATTTTTTGATGATTAATTTATAAACTTTATTCGTTACACTGTTCGCAAACGGCGAGCTTTTAACTTGTTACCTCTTTTATTATTTAATCGAAAATTGGGCTAAATTTTTAATCCGCCGAGGAAACTCGATGGAAAACTGGCTTAAATGCTTTTGAAACGTAAAGGGACTAATAAACCATTTTCTTTCCTACTGGAAATTACTACTTATTTCACATACTCGTATTATTGAAAAGAAGTTGGTAGAGGTGGAACGGATTCAAAATTGCGAAACTTGAGAGAAGGAAAAACGGATAAATTAACCAAAAATAAATCTAAAATACCAATGATTTACTTTGAGTGCAAGAAAAGCCTCACGACTACTGGCTCCGAGAATGGGAAAGCTGCTCGAAAAATTCGCCTTGAGAAGATTCGTTCGTGTAGACGGCGGATACGCCACTGTTTTTTCAACTACTCGCTTTAATCGATAAACAAAAAATTTCCGATTGTGCTTATACTTACTTACTACTCGAGTTAATACATAATTCCACTTACTCCACTTCTGTGTTGTTTCACGTATAATTTTAAAGTAAACTATTTATTATAAAGTTCAATGTCGATCACGATAACTTTTCATAGAGTTAAGGTACCGGGTATTATAACAAGTTAAACGGGGTGTCGACCGTTCAACTTGAGTGTAAAATGCATAGTACTTTTAAAAATGCGAGTAAAATAATGATGTAATGTTTAAGTTACATTAAAAAGAAGTCAAGAGTTATCTTTTAAGTTATTAATTGTATTATCGTGAATTTGATGCATTCGGCCGATGTGTTTTGTTAAATTTACCTTTTATGAAAGGTCACGCGAGAATATGGCAAAGTGTTACAAATTTGCTCTATATAAAGTTTATATCGATTATTTCATTAGCCAACATCGATTTTTTATGCAAAATAGTGATAATTTCATTTTAGTTATTATGGCCTTTGTTGCTTCTGCCTCGATCGTGATCGTTAATATTCAGTATCCTGTACCGACTCCGACCCTTTTTCGTCGTTATGCCTTTTCTACTGATACGGTAAGATACTTTTTTGCAATACCTGCATAGTACCTAAGTCTGTTATTTTTGACAAATTTTTAGTGAAGTGACACTTAAAATTTGCAGGGACGTAATATTTACTTACTGTCCACGGGTCGTAAGTGAATATTACATACCTAGTTGTCATGATTTTTGTTTCTATATGGTACTATGGCACAGGGCATAGTATATGCGCCACAGGCTGTAAGTGAATTTTGGAATCTCGAATACTTAGAAAAGTGCTTCTCGACCACAAAATGACACTTACCCTATTATATGAATTGTGGAATAGCTAATGATTAATCGTTGTAGTGCGACTTATGCTAGCCAATAGAATATCAGTATTTTAGCTGGTATAGCCAAACCTAGTTAGTTATTTTTTACACTCTGATATAGTCTCAATTTATTATTGATTTGTTTTTTAGCAAAATATGTCCTATAGATTCATCTGCATCTCGTTGATCGACGGCTTTAAAATTTTAAACGTATCATAGTGACGCTACTATCGTACGCCTCATCTCTCTCTTCGTCTCTTCTTCGTAGTGACAAATAATTTTTCTTCATATATTTATGTATTTGTCTATTATTTTCAGTTTCATAATAAAAATTTGTATTGGCCTTAATAAGGCTTTATTAACTTGAGAGTATAAAATGAATAGGTCGTTTTATATCCGAATCGTGTCAACCAAATAATGTAAAGAACTTTTATTGCAAAACCTTAAAAGACAAACATGTCGTAATGTAGTTTTACAACACACCTTTAATAGACAACCTATTAAAAAATTTTCAATTTCTTTCTATTTTAAGTTAAAAATGCGCCCTATTGGCAATAAATTTACTATTTATCTATATACGCATTTTAAGTTTTGTGGTTTACCTCTTGATGTTGTAATTTTAACTAGTTGTTGTATATGTATAAACGGACATTTGGAAACTTCGAATGTAACATATACATATTACACTATATTGAACGTAGGTTGAATTAGGGTAGAAAGGGATAAGGGATGAGTAGTAACGGTAGTATGGGGTAGGTCCAGCAGCACGTGCGTGCTAACCACAATCTAACATCCTCCCACGCAACCCTTGTAACGTAAGGAAACAACACAACTACTATATCTAGCTTGGCCAATTATTCTTATCATTTCCACCACGGTGCGAATATATTTCACATTTAACAATCAATGCTGTCGAGTAATATCTCAATTTATTTTAAATACCTTTCGAAGCCTTACTCCACTTGGCGGTTGTTTCTTTCTCTTTTTTTACTCCCAAGTTACAACAAATTAATTACGCGTAATTTTTGTTTAGCAAATTAAAAGTCGACGGCTTTCCACAACTTTAAAACTCCGAAAACACTTATTATTAACAATAATTATTGTTAGTGGGTGATATAGGTGAGGTTAAAGATCGAGATGGAGCTTCTTTAAAGTAGTTTGTTTTAAAGCTTTTGTTTGCTAGTGGCAAAGCTTTCGTGGAGAATCTGTTGATTTGATTTAGTAAAATGTGTTTTGAGAAACAACACAACCCGTTTTAGTATTATTAATAATAATAAAGGAGAGATGAAAAATTGTTTTGGATATTCCTAAACATTATGAATAATGTTATTGTAACAACTGAGGTGGAATAGTTTCAAGATCATGTCCATAAGGGACTCGGGATGGGGTGGCCCACACTAATAGCAGAGCACACACGCACAGACCGAGATCTGGAATGAAATCAATAATCCACATTACTAGTACGAACAATGCTTACATCTGCACACACATTACACATTCATGTTGTATTATGTACATTTCGAGTGGAAATTTCGAACATTCGGGCATCTATTTATATTGGCATTTTAAACAATTCGACATCTAAAAAAGTACTCTTTTAAGGTGAGAAAATTTTGGGGATAATAATGAGTTAGTTTACGCTTGATTATTTGGTAAGTATCGAGATAGAGACTGGAGTAGGAATTCAAAGCTTGGCGGTAGATTAGGAAGTTGTGTGGGGCAGCGCTAATCAGTCCCGTATTTAAACAGTCCACTAATCTACGTAATCCTCGACCATTTTAATACGATGCTAATTGAATCACACGTCCGGAAGCTGGATTTTTTTATCCGATCAATTTAAAACAGATATACTGGCGCTTATAAAGAGACATCTAGAAATTACAAAATTATAAACTTATCGCGGCTTTTCTTTTTAGGCACTTCGATTAATCGAAGTAATCTTAATTTGTGTTATTGAAGTGGCGATAAAAAATCACATCACTAACAAAAAGAAATGGTTATAAAATTAAGGAGAGCTCGAAGATGAAACTAATGTCATCATTAGCTTGCGTGCCTTTGCTTGTCCTTAACGACTTACGAACGGCCTTAGCTCTTAGCGTTGACTTAGAAGTGTGACTTGTGATATTTTAAAACTCAAAAAAGGATGGTGTTCCTGCCAAAAAGGAGTCATCAAAAAATCGGAGAATTCGTCGTTATAAAAAAAAACTTTTGATAGTGTTGATAGTCTAAAATTGTTACAAGCATTTCCACTGAAAAATGGGATTATCCAAAAAAAACCTCATTAAAGTCATTGACTTCAATAAAACCAAACAACGGTCTGAAAGGTCAGGTTTTCCAGATCGGTAGAACGCGACCCGATAGCATAAGAAACCCACTCGATGGGATGCTCAACTATTGTTAATCGACTCTTAAAGGGTTAACGAGAAGTCTGATGGATCTAGATTACCAGGAAAGGTAGCTTCTTGGAACACTCCTCGAGGATTTTGGGTATCCGTAAATTCCGTATCTGACAGACCACAGTTCCCATCTACGCAGTCGAAGGGCTGCTCTTGTTGCCATCACCTCTACATATAGATCTAGTGGAGGAAGGCATAGCAGCACCTCCATTGCTGCCGAAGGTGTGCTTTTTCATGGCTCCTATGATCATAAGACAAAAGAGAAAAGAGTCTCTGTGTTTTGGCTAGTAGACATTTCATAGTGGTTTGTCTGGTTTTAGGGATAACGAAGTCAGAAGAAGATGATAAAAGAAGATTTTTAAAACAAGTTTCTAGATACTAAAGACTAGAGAACAATTTGAGCAAAATGAAGACGAGGTGTAGATAAGTTAGTTGTCCTGTACCACAATCGGATATACGTCAGTTTCCTATCGAGAACATTAGAAAGTTCAACGCAAAGTGGATACTGGATAATGATGATCAAATTCGTATTTTTTGTTATGATAAAGTCTATACGGGTGTTTTCCAAAGAAGTCGTCGAAAGGAGAACATATTTATCGGAATAGTCGAGGTCGAATTTTTACTTAAAACGATTAATTTTTGTTTTCTTCTTTAGTTTGCTAATTGAGTCACTAATGCAGAGGGTAATAGGAGACGACTATTAGTAAAGCCCGAGTATTGGCTAACATAAGTAGTTGTATTAATTTTTCCGAACGCTAACCTAATATTATCCCTAATTGGTTTTCCGCGAGGACATATTTATTTCTATTACGGAAATATATAATTTATGAGAGTAGACTTTAATTTCGTAGGTACATGAAAATTAAACAAAATAATAGAATTTCGTGATTGTAATTCAAAAGTACAATAAATACAGGTTTGTATCGTATCGTATCGTATCGAATAATAGAAAGATTCAATTAAAAAGTAGTTAAAGTAATAAATAATTAACGAATACATATTCTGCTTATAAGTACGGCTCATCAATACGAGTTTTAATTTTTAAACATCTTTAATTACACGCCTTTGTTAGTAAGTAAAACGATACACTACATACGTTAGTTCACCTGCTAATAATAAATGAATTCACATTATGCTATACCTTTCTATCCATCTCATCACGCACATCACATTTCTTGTTCTAACTTCTCCTCTATACTTATCAGAATTACCCCTCTTAAATCAACAGACTAACACTTGTCCCAATAGTGTACACATCAAAATTGTATAATTTCACATTAATAACGACCTGTACTTATCGATTTTCTATCTTCTAATGTCTGCTGCGTGTATGTGTACATAATGGAAAACTTATAAAGTTATCCTAACCAATAATCGTTAGCTCGTTAGACAACCTTATGTTTAACTTTAAGTCGTGTTTTTAATAAATTATACGACTCGGAACATTAAAAATTACCTTTTTGAATTTTAATTTATTTAACGCACAAAAAACGTCAATTCGACGCGAATTATTTTTTTCGCCAACTTCTACTACATGCGAGAAATGCTCATTCTTGAACGTTGCAAATAAGAAAAAACACCAACCCCATCAATTGAAGTAGATTGCAGTTGCAAACTAGTAAATAGAGTCGTTATATACGACGTGCTATGTGTTGCAGCAGAAATCTGCCTTCCTTTCGGAAGGCTCTGGTTTCGTCAAGACTCACGATTTTGCCCGCGTCGTCTGAAAGAAGCTTTCGTTTCATGAATTTTTAAATGTGCGCTTGTTAAATAAATAAGAATAGCCTCTACACTGTAGAGTTTATCGCAAATCGAATGAATGAATGAACGTTTTTGCGGTTAGAAAAAATTCTTTGAGTGTTGCAAAAAAGTATCTCCAGAACAGTCTGATAACGATTTTTTAGTTTGTTGTTGAGAATCGATTAGAACATTTTCCCGCAATCTTCAACACACTCTACAATAAAATCCCCTGATACACGAGTACTAATACCAGGACGTGCAATAGCTTAAGGCCATTTATGTGGAGGATTTGGGTCATACTTCCGAAACTAATGTTCTCTTGGTCGTTCTACCACGACTATCTATAGATTTTGAGTTGTAGGTTCTTTGTCTTCGCGTAAAATAATTGCTGCTGGCTGCTCTGGTACATAAAATGCGCAGTGGGTCATTTCACCATTATTTACCATTATCGAAAGAATTAACCGGGTATCCTTGTACTTCGAAATTGTTGCTTTCCTAGTAACTCGTTGGTGACTTATGGACTTCATTGAGAGGAATATGAAACAACTGAATACAAAATGTACGACCGAAAAAATACAAAGTGTTTTGATGAAAAATGTGGAGAAAAAACGCCTTATCGGAGAGGGGCCAAATTTGTATTTTAGTAGGATCCGCGAAACAGTTGATTTCTGACTTATGAAACCTTAACCAATATTATTAACAACAACATAAAGAATATAAAAAACTTAAAATATACAGGGTGTTATGTTGTAAAAAAGCGTGCCAGGTTCATTCTTGGCGTAGTTATAAATCGAGCTCCTAATAGAAGTTTAAGGTAACCTTATCCCCGAAACAATATATATGTTTCAGTTCTACAAAATTCGAAATATTTGATTCGTAATTATATACAGAGAATTGGCATGAACAAAAAATACAAAGTATTTTGTTGAAAAACGTCGACAAAACGTCTGGCCACTGAAGGTCCAAATTTGGATTTTAGTAAGACAGAAGGGATCATACCTTCGAAACATTTATGACCCAGAAACCCGGGGCACATAAATTTTAGAAACCCTTCAAAATTTAAAATTGTGGATAAACAGGCTCGGATTTACTTTTGAGGGTAAAAAAAGGCTGAAAATTAAAGGGGCCCATGTCATGAGTTAGAAATTAAATAGCGCCACAGGCGAAAATTTTTTATTGTTTAAAATCGAACGGCTCAAAATGAAGTTCAGGAATTTTAGTAGCAATCCAATTATAGTGTCTTCTAAAAAAAGTTTCAGAACAACAAAGGAAAAAAATTAATAATTAAATTGCAATATATTTTTAGATAAACAAAAAATGTTATTAGAGAATTTCGGGGCCCCTAAATTCGATTGTTGAATTTTTTCTATTCGTTCTAATTACTGTCTTTTATTATTTTGACTAAGCAGAGGCCCCTAATATTGTGAGACCTGGGGCATAAGATCCGGGGCGCTAGCTCCTCTTGCCCTCTGATAGGTCTTGAGGAAGAACATGAAAATTTAAAAATTACAATAATTTCCCGAATTGTTGGTCTACATTTTCTAAAACATACTTCTAGTCTTCCCGGGTGTCTGGGTTACCGTTATTGTAAAAACGAGATTTAAGGCAACTCCACAGGTTTATATAGACTTTTTCGTTCAGAATCGCCTCTATAGAATACACGTTGTAAATTTGTCGGTTATCTCAAGTAACACCCTGTATATAAATCTGCAAAAATAGTATAACTCCTCGTTGTAATTACACTGGTGCAACAGAGCTGTCGCTCTTCCAAATCTATATGCAAAATAAGTGGTTTAAAGTGAAAAACAATAAAACAGATAAACTCGCATAATCTCATTATCGCAAATAAAATTAGAGTCTACTCAAATTTATACAAACTTTGAATTCGACAGTTGATTCTGAGCCGCAATTTTGATTAGTTGGAAATGCATAGAAAAATTTAGATTTATCTATAATAAATTATTAATATTTAATTAAAACTTCTTTTTAAATAAAAAAATATTAACATTTTTATACAAATAATTTGTTTACCTTTTATAATTAATAAATATTGTTTATAACTGATAACTAATGGATTTTTTTTCAGGAGTTTCACTTTCCCGAACTTGTTAGTTCGCCAATCTTAACCTCAACAATTAGAAGTTACTTTGGGTAAGTGAAAATTGTTTTATTAATACGAAAGTTTGTAAACTACCCTTAAGGTGTCACGCCAATCATAATTTATCTTAGAGTCTCAAAAAACACTTTTCTTGTTTATTTGACACCTCACGTGAAAGCACATAAAAATGATTAAAACACCTATAATAAACGTCTCTAATGAAGTAATTATTTATAAGTAATCGAATAGTTTTACTTATACGTTTAGCTATATAGGAAAATACTAATCACGTAATACATATCCTCTCGGTGGTTGGGAAATAAATTGGCAGAGGTGTCCTTAGAGGTATTTATCTTTATCGAGTGTTACGAAATTTGTAGTGGATCATATAGTGGCTACATAAATAGTGTCTCCATAAGTTGTTCCTTCTAGAATTACGAGACGCTTATTATGGCGCTTTTGAAGGATATCGTTCTAGTGTAGTAGGGCTTCTTTATAAGATAGTTTAAAATTCTTTTAATGTCTTGTTCCGAGGGCTCTTTAGGTTTAGTACCATAATAATAATCTAAAAAAGTGAAATATTAGTTTGTTAGACTATGGTATAGACGCTTTATAAAAATTTCGATATATTTTTATTTTGATGGCCTCGTTAGTATTAATTTAATAATTTACTACATTAATTCGAACGGACGTAAATAATTGAACTTTTCCTATTATTTTTAAATTATATCGATTACGTATGGTAATACTTTGTATTCAAATACCAATTTTAAAAGGTTTCGACTTCTTTCTCATACGCAAATGAATATCAATTGTTTTTTTCTTAATTGGCTAATAAAAATCAAAGCAAATAAAGAAAGTTTCGTTTAGTTTTACGATGGTTCGTTTCTGTAATTCGTGATGGCATCTTTACCTTACGCGACTTACACAATAGAGAAATTGCAAAAGTATACTTTTTTTCGTGTGTATGTATCTCTTATGCTATATTTTACAAGCTCCAGTTATACATCATCGGACTGAGACGGTTTCTGAAGTATTTCTGATGGTGAGACCCGCACTGAAGCGTGCAGTCCAACAAATTACCTGAGCACGATTACAATGAGGTCGTATATATTCTTACAGTCATGTAATTTTGTTTCTTACTTTAGCTTTTATGTAGAACAATGCACGTGTGGATATGAAAAATGAGTAAAATTCTTAAGTAAAATTACCTACACTCGTTCATCTTTCGCGCGTGTGTCATATTTTTTTGTTTATCTCGAATCTCTCCCAAGTTGTATAAAAAAATAATTTTTTAGATTGACGATTTTTTGAGGAAGGAGCTTAAAGTTAGAATAATAAAAAAGGTAATTTAAAAACTTACATATATTAATAACATCGTTAAAGTTAAATCAGCCTAAAGGTAAGTAGAGTGGAAGTAAAGAATTTGAAAGTAGAGGAAGTTAGTTGCAAGAAAGGGAAATTAACCCCGTGTATACGTATTCGGAGGAAAGAAGAACACGTTACATTAAACTCCCCAATACTTTGCGAATAATGTACCAGTAATAATTCTATATTATTAATGATTGCAACCTCTTGCTTACTTTTAAAACAGGGTCACTAAAAATGTTTTAACTTTTTTAATTTCGTTTCATTTTTTTATATTTAACAAAAATATTTTCGAATTCACTCATCGTCTAAACACAACGAATTCGAAACCATTGGACACCATTGGGTCTTCACCGGTACCTACTCTATTTTTATTATTTAAAAAAGTGAGGTTTAGCTCAGACTATTTATAAATTAGAAGACAAAAGTGTTAATTTTTGAGGGACTGCAGCTATAAAAATTTTTCTAAACCGATACTTCGTTTTCTCCCTCAAAAATTATCGACTCGCCACCACGACTTATTAACTCACGGCGATGAGATAAAAATTAAAGATATTTATTTTAATTGGGTGGACTTATAAGGATGATGTGTAGGGGTTGGAATGTTATAAAAGACGAATTAAACTTTTAAATTGGAATTTTAACCCTTTACTTTTATATCCCACTGTTTTAGAATCAACATCTTCACGTATTCAAGAGGAAATTAAGGAGCACGCACAAAAATCTCCGTCGTGTATATAAAGCTTCTCGATTCAACGCACAATTTTATTATTCGCCTCGATTTTATCACACAGACTTCATAAAACTTTGTTTGGGCTTCAAGATTAATGCATATTTTACGATTTTAATATGAATTAAGCTTTGGTTCGGTAATTAACTATTCGGAGATATCAGACTGTAATGAATGCTCTAGAGAAAATGCTACTCGTTAGTTTGTGCGAATGTGAATTAAGATTTGTTAAGATATCCATTCCTTTAGGCAACATCCTCCCTAACTTTATTTTAAAAGTTATACGACATTTTTACAGTATTGCTTATAAAAGGAACTTAGTTATTGGAGATATTTCTTAATGGAGAACGTGAAGTGGATTTCGAGAGAAAATTACACGCGTGTTGTAGCTCTTTTTAAATATTTTATTTACACCCACGAGGGTGGCTTACTAAGATTGTTGTCGATTTTAAATAACTGTTAATATAGCAATAGCGAGGACCATGACTCGACTTTATGTAGCTTGGGCAGAAAAAGTAATTTCTCACATTTATGCTCTAAATGTTTATTATAAATTTGCAAATTTGTTCTGCGAATAAGTGGAAAAGAAGTCACCGAACCAATCGATACAACAACAACAACAATCTAGTGTTTTTTGAACCGTTCTAAATTAAGTTTATATTTGTCATGCATGTGCGTGGTTTATATGGAATTTTCAAGTTAAATTCAGCAGGTTTAAGGTAAGAATAAGATACGAATTGGAATGTTTCGCAATTTGCATTATTTACTTACTTGTCGTAGTTTTACTTTTTATTCGGACGCCTTAGAAAATTTTATTTAAATATGTTACTCGATTATCCAAAAATATCCTAATATATCCTGAGTTTGCGATAGATCACAATAATTGTTGGAGACTTCGTGAAATTTTTTTAGTTATTTCAATCTACTCAATATAACTTTTTTGTTGTTATATGGGACATATTATATGTTGTGGATAACGAAACTAGAATTTCTGTCTGATCCATCTCGAACATTAAGGGTATATCAACTTAATAACAACCCCTCTTTCTCTTTTACTTTTTTGTCGACTTCGTCTACTTTCTAAATAATGTAATATGACCGAATAAAAGAAATTTTTTTAAATTTAATTTCTCTACATTGCAAGTTGGTACATTAATTTAGTCAATAAATTTCTATTATTTTACAAATTTTTAAATATTTAGGGTAAATTATTTAGATAAATCTAATACGTTGCAAATTAACCCCAACATACACACATATGTGAAAAAACTTTAAATGAGAAAATTTGTTTTCCGAGGATCGAACCCAAGACCTTGCTATATCCGGTAGCAGGACTATACCTAAAGGTCGATTCATACATCTACGGGACGAGACAGGAGCGTGTACGGACCGGGAAAGTGGTATCAGGGGCACGTCAGGGTCTACTATTCACACATATCAGGGAATTTCGCGTCAGTGTTATAATAGCATTTGAAACGTGGCGCAATCGCATAATTTTTAAGTTTTCAATAATTTAATATTATTACATAGTTGTTATGGAAGAAACGGTAATAAAATAAATGTTACTTCGTAAAAATTAAATTTTTTTGGCTTATTTTATACTTTAAGCTTTGCATTTTAATATTAGTTAATAAAAAACTGATCTTTGCGTATATTCTGTGCTATCAATATATTTTGGATGACATAAATCATACAAAATACTGTGCCTGCGCACCAATTATTTCATCTTTCATTTTAAAACACGTCCGGAGCGTCAGTGATATAGAGAAAAATATCGTTGACGACGATATGTATTTGCACGTTCCGGACACGGTCCGGACGGTAAGCCCCGTAGATAGCACTTCCACGGACAAGTGTGAGCTTGCACATTTAATTTCTATGCAATAATATTTTTATCACGTCCCGCTCCGTACACGCTCCTGTCTCGTCCCGTAGATGTATGAATCGACATTAATACGCCAGGCGGTTAACATAGCAAGGTCTTGAATTCGATTCCCGAGGTGTTTGGTGGAAAACAAATTTTCTCCTTTAAAGTTTTTTTACATGTGTGTGTGTATGTTGGGGTTAATTTGCAACGTATTAGATTTTTCCATTATTTGTTTCAGTTTTGATTTTAAAAAACACTTCCGGTTACACCATAAAATAGTCAAGCAAACGGAGGGTTTAAAAACCCTGTATCTATATTTTATATTTTTTTTTAATATTGTGAGTTTAGCTGTTTATTGATATCAAACATAGTAAGTTTTAACTTTCGGTTTGATCACAAATGATGTTAACTTCTTTATTTTAAATTGCAACACCCTGTATATTTAAGCTGGTTTGGAAGACTGTAAAATTATCTAAATGTTTGATACCAGACAATTTAAATTTTACTTTCGGTTACACCGGAAATTAGCAAAGCAAAATGAGTTTTAAAAAACACCCTGTATATTTTATAATTTTTAGAATTGGTGTAAGATTATGTATCGAATGATACCAAACATGTTAAATTGTGACTTTCGGTTTAACTAGAACTGATGTTAACTTTTGTATTTTAAATACAACACCCTGTATATTTTAACTAGTTTGAAAGACTGTCAAATTATCTATTTAGTGATATCAAAAATTTTACATATTGTCTTTCGGTTCAGACAGAAATAAAATCAACTTTCCTAGAAACGCCCCGTATAATTTTAGATATTTGAAATCAGGGAGAGCTTTTGAGCTTACTATTATTATTGTTTGATACTATTTCTAATATATTTTTTAATATTTTAAGGGCCAGTCCCATCAATTCTGATTAAAGAATTTAATCGTGCTTAATAATGGTTTGTCATTACAATTTGCCATTAACCGTGATTAAATCCTTTAATCAGAGCTGGTGGGACTGGCCCTTAATCGTGGTCAATAGGAGTCAATGAATTGTCATGACAACTCATTGCCATTTATTGATTAACTGTTATTTATACAGTGATTAAATTCTTTAATCAGAGATGGTGGGACTGACCCTTATCGCGGTTAATGGGCGTTAATCAATGAATGACAATGAGTTGTCATTGATTAACTGCCATTAACCCCATTAACCGGAGTTTGTAGAATTTGAACACGTACGAAAATGTTCAGTTATGGCCACATCGGCCGTCTCTTCTTTCAACGCGGGGTAACTTAGGATAACATCGAAGAATCTTAAATGAAATTCTTCGGTATTCGCGTATAAAATTAATAAAGATTGATTTGTAATAAACCGAATATCGAATGCATAAGAAATGTGAGCGTCGACTATCAATTTTTATCAATTTCGATGATCAGCAACACAAAGTGGACCACACATTGTTTTAAACTAATAATAATAATTGTCGGTACTTAAATAGTATAAGAACTCTTTAAGTACCGCCTCAGCATGACTCCGCACGCACTCATTAGCGACGTCAAATGTGTGCTGATAATACTCTTTCAAAATTATTTGCCGATGATCCCATAAATTTAATTCGTATAGGTATACGTATTAAAGAAATTGCAGAAATTACAACTTGGGTAATAATTTTGAAGCTTTTTTCTCTTCGAGAAGAAGACAGTAAATGTATAAATTCCACCTTTAAGCATAATAATATGTGATATTTGGAAAGCATTATGCTTTCTACATCTACAGTGTGTTTCAAATAGTCAAAGCTGGTGTTATTTTTGAGTAATAAAATGCGTTACCGAAAATGCTGCCTCATCTCTAAAGATGGTGATTGGAAGTCTTTTTAGCAAGTAACGCGCGATATTTTGAATTCTTTGAATAATGTGAAAAATCATCCGTGTCGCGGATAGATTAACAAAGTCAACCAACTTGAATTTCAATTTTTCACTTTCTTGCACTTATTAGTATGGGGTAATAAACCAATTCGAGTTGTGCGGCAATTGGCTTCTTCCCGCACTCACTTTACCTTTGGAAATGTTTCCAAATGGATATATAGAAAAGAATTATTTGTTCCGTGACTTTAAATGGCGTTTAAAATTGTAAACTAATATTTGTCTGCCATTTTGAAATAAAATGGAGTTTCGTTAGACCAACCTTCTATTCGAGAAGTAAAGTAATTACTTAAAATTGCAACAATAATTAATGAAGCTCCTTTAAGAGATTAAAATTAAGAAAAGCAATATTTTATCTACCGTTTTCCCTCTCTCGAGTCAAAAATGTGTATTTGTTCGAAATTAACATAGAACGAGTGGGTAATATAAATAGTAATAATAAATAAATACGTAATTTCAAGTATGGAATGAAGATCGTTCGTCGTTCGTACCTGATCTGACCTTTATGCATAGCGATTGTAGTCTGGTGAAATGGTTCGAAATCTAATAGCACGAAATTATTATTTCGATCATGTATGCTACTAAATTATGCCTAATGTATTCGTTTAAAAATTTAATAACGTTTCGAATCACGTTTTATATAGTGAAAATTGTTCTGCTCTTATAAATGATAATGTGTGGTCGAATGCGACGTAAGGCAAAATTAATTTAAATCGCGGGATTGTCCGAGAAGGGGCGGTTTCGGGTCCCTCTTTTTCCTAATGCGAAAATATCGAGAATAATTAATGAGGAAAAAGAAAGAAGCAGCCCTTGAATAAAAAAGAAAACGAATAATGAGCAATAACACGTTCTTCAATGACCCAAATCGAATTCAATTGAACTAACATCCTTCCCATTTACGAATATAATACAATAAATTAACAAAGCCTTTTTTTTTCTTACAAACAATAAAACACTAAAACAATTCGTCGAGCCTGCAGGGGTTAAAATAAAATCAATTACACGTATTTGCTAATTCAAAAACCCGTATACGCTTCATACTCAAAAAAGGCGGCGTACCCACGTATCTGCAAACTCGAAAACCTAAAATTTAGATCTAGTTCGTTGTAAAATTAATTATTTCGCAGTTGGTAATTACGATCATAAATAACGCGTCGGAGGAAAATATAACAAAAAGTAGATCAACCTTTGAAATAGTTTAAACTATTGATAAACAAAAGGAATGGACACGTTTCGTATTTTTGCTCGGGGCATAACCACCTACGACAAACATTGTTGTTATTTCAAGCTTTGGACAAAAGGCAGGCGAGGCAAAACAAAAAGGACTCGTGATTAGTTCACGCGTGCATGTATAGGTAATTCAATCAGAATGTTTCTCTTCCTCTTTTAAAATTAGTTTATAAGATTAAGATAATCGATGTGAAAGTCCGATTCACACAATCGGCCAATTTAATTAAAAGTATGTTTTAATTTAAAATAAATGCAGTTACGTGTGTATGGTGTTTTAGTTAGAAAAAAACTATGTGCATAGTCAAGTGCAATAGTCTTTAAACTGCTATAACGGTTAGCCAATTAAATACGTCGGTATCGATGCTTCGGGCACGATGGGCAATGTTTGTTTTTGCATTCACAAAATTGAACGATTTTATTAGAATTCGTGTTTAAATGGGAACTTCTATGCAGTTCTTCTCCAATCTCCAAGTTACTTTTGAATATAATCGTTACAGATTGGCAATTACTGGTTATTGATAATTGTTATTCTTCTGGGTTTTGCTTGTAATTCGGTAACTGGAAATCTTGCCCCAGAGAAAAGAAGTAGCAATCTGAGTTTTGATATTCTATCGGAGATCGGCGACGTTGTAAAATAGGGGTGCTAATTAGTTAACTTTTGGCCATTACTGGCTCCTACAGACGATACGATTTGGTTCAGTTTAAAAGTCAGGTCGTGTGGAAGTTTGTTGTCTGATATTAATTTATTGTGTCGGTTCATGTAAGATGACCGGTCATCTTACAACCCAACTACCTAACCAAATCATGTCGTCTGTATCATTTTCAGGCGATTTAGCGTGTCGTTCAGGCACAGACCAGTAGAAACAACGCACGGGACGACGGGACAACTCGTTCTTCGTTCCAGCAGCCACTTTTTTGACTACACTTTTTTTTTTTTAATAATAAGTACGTATATGAGGCATCGTGTGTACCTTCGTTGAAAATCTGAGTTCAAAGGGTTGTCCGGTCAAAAAATCTTCAAGAGTTCGGAAAAACTCGCATAAAGTTGAAAATTGGTATTGATCTTAAATACATTATTATAAACGAAATGTCAAAAGTCCCCATCCATCCAACTTCTGCTAAAAATTTTATTCAAAGTCAAAGTTCAAAAAATCTTTTTTCGCAAATATCCCTCAATATTAGTTCAGTCAAATTAGACAAATGGATGGCATTTGAGGGGAAAACATCCAGGAGTTTTGAAGATTAGTGTGATTATTCGTTAGAACCTACAGTTCTAAAATTTCCGGAGAGTGATGGACAAGAGGGGGGAGGGGGGGCCATATCTCAAAAAGGGCTAAACTTTTAGAAAAAATACATAATACATACAGGGTGACGCCGAGTCTCGAAAAAGTCCCATAACTTTTTTGCTATGTGATAATATATCGCCTTGATTTTTTTTTCAAAAGATACGTACAGCAATAATGCATAATTTAAAAATAGTCTCGTTTATTATACAGGGTGTCCCAATGTTATAAATACACTAAAGTTAGGTTTTTTGAAATGGAACTCCCCTTTTTTTATTTTATTTCTGAATTTTAAACTAAATTGTACGTAATATTCATCAAGGTTGTTTTCACGTACCTGTCACAATTTTTGACTTAAGTCACTTTCTTGTTCAAAAATCCTAAATTCAAGGTTCCGCTCGAAAATTCATAACTTCCAAACCGTTCGAGATAAATTGATGATTCTTTCTCCTATGGATTCCTGAAGCTTTGACAAATCTTTTAGCATGTCTTGGACTATTTCATCAAGTTTTATGAGATTAGTGCGATTTTTTGAAAATGCCAACTTAATCATGTCGAAAACTATTTTTTTTCAAATGGCACCCCCGTATATTATTGCACTAATCAAAAGCCTTTTTGGCAAGCTTTCCAACAAATACTATAAGTATGGGTTGTTTGAAATTTTGTTTCTTCATCATAACAGCCAGAATATTCACATTCGATCATACTATATAATTCAGAAAAAAAAAAGGGGGAGTTCCATTTCAAAAAACCTAACTTTAGTGTATTTATAACATTGGGACACTCTGTATATAAATGAGACTATTTTTAAATTATGCATTATTGCTGTACGTATCTTTTGAAAAAAAATCAAGTCGATAATTCACATAACAAAAAAGTTATGGGACTTTTTCGGGACTTGGGGTCACCCTGTATAATACATGATTTTGTCAAATCGAGTGTCAGGCTGACCGTGTCGCGTCGTTGTAACGCTCTTCAAAACTAACTATAGGCACAACATGTAGGTTGTAAGCTTCATCTCATTTGGGAGGTTGCAGGAACTAGTTAAAGCAGTACCGGGTTTGGGAGCGCAGAGAAAAATCAAAACGATTATGGATAATAATTAAGTAATTGCTTATAATGATATTTTGAACGAGTCCATCGATTATCGATCTCAATATCAATATCGTATGGACAGATTAAATTTGGTCACCCCAAATTGCCACCCTAAATAATATAATATGTTAGGATATAAAATTGGTTCTATTTATATCAATAAATCCATTTTATTTACACTTATTTAAGTGTTTATTTTATCAAGTGACCATAGTAAAGGGAGCGCCACCCTCGATGTTAGTAGATAAAGAGCGATTATCAGATCTCGATGGAGCGATAACGAGCACATAACATCATTTATTCCCTTTAGAACTGTTAACATCACTCTCCTTTTCCTTTTATTTTTCACATTCTATTACTCAAATTCAATTTTTTATTTCGAACAAATAAACTCGTTCGTTATGTTATGTTTTATTAATTTCTATTTTCACGCAATTTGGCAAAATTTAAACGCGGTTAACTTTCTAGTCAAACCTATAAAATTTGCCCGCTCTGCGAAGAAACTTAACATGAGGAAAACGTAAAGTAAATAGACGGTTAATTTAAGTGCTAATTATAAAGCAAACGAATATTCTCAGGTCTCACAGTGTGTATAATAATATGTAAAGCTTAAATTACTGACCTAATCGGAAAAACGAGCAATTTATTTCTAACGAGCTTATTAAGCGCTTTTCCGATTTTCCTTTTTTTTGAAAAATGTGTACATAAATAAATTCGAATCGAGATAAGTTAAGTTGGCGGTGTATGTCTCTCGTGCAACGTGCAAAGTGACAATCAAATGCCATTCACGCGTGTATTCGATACACACGTGGCTATTGTTTAATCTATCGGTGATTTATAACCGCTTATAATATCGAGATCTACTTTTACTTCATTTCTATTTTGATGTTAATCTAGACACGCAATTAAAACTGAAGTTTCGCGTCTTCCACTCTCGTTTCAACAACGAACTTTTCAAATCTAACGCTTTTCAGTTACAAAGGCCCACAAATATTTTTCTAGTGTTGGCGTAGGCAATTCTCCTACCTGTATTAAGTAATCTGGCGTTGAAGTAATCTTACTCGCCTAGCAAATAATTAGAGATGAGAGTTTAATTGGGCAAATTGAAGCTCCATTTGAAGATGGACTGTAATAAACTTAAGAAAAGTACTGTAACTAACGTTAAATTAGGAAAAGCGCATACTCGCAGTTATTAAATAGTAATCTACTTATGAAAATTTTTAAATTAGTCCGTGTGACTGGCCTTAAATAATCTTCTCAGTAATGTTTTAAATTCGCATTCCAGTAGGAGAATATCAAATCTAAACAAACTGCCACACGGCATTGTTTAATGCGCTTTAAAATTGTTTGAATCTTACAGTGTGGTTCTTAATTGGTAACACGCTATAGTAACATTGTAGTAGTAGTAGTAAACAAAGTAATAAGCAGATTTGCTTGTTTTTAAATTTTTTTGAACGATGGGCCCACAGTGTATTATTTCGCTAAAGAAATCACGAATACTCGACACGTCCGGCAACGCGTTCGTCCTCCCGGTGACCACTACATGCATATTAGTTCACTCACTCATTACTAATTCTCATTAACTGACCATGTTGGTTTAATACTAATAAGTAGGTAGGCATAAATTTCTTTCATCTTGTCATATTATATTACTATGTGTCAGTAGCTTAATAACTATTATTAAAATTTGTAAAACATCGCTTTAATTACTTTATTAACATTTTTAATTTATAATATTATAATTATTGGAGAAACTGGAGAACTGAGCTAAAAGTAAATGGAGCGATGTATTCTGAAGTTATAATAATGTAATGCGTGCACATTATTTCGATGCACAATGGTGCATTTGCATCGCATACGTGATCTTAACGTTCGTCATTACTTGAGTTGCGAAGAGCACACGTGTGAGCTGACTTTTGCCATTGTAATTCGAAACAGTATTTTCGCATTTTTTTAAAAAGGTTATTCGTGAACAATTAAGGCTTTAGGCTAAAATGTACAGTTGCATGCAGATCGTATATAAATCACAAACTTGCCCATCTCTTTTAACGTGATTGTGGTCGTCTTCTGCTTTAATATAGGTCAAAGGCCTCTTTTTATTACTTGTGCACTTCAACATAAAGAGTACCGAATCTACATACCCTTTGAGATTATTCTTCTTTCAGACGTTATGGGCTTGACCCATAGTACCCGGGCCGGTACTATAAACATTTAATGGTAAAAATGTACTATATTATTGAGTTCAACAATTAAATTCAACGTCAAACTTTAGATTTACCCATTTTACTAAATTCTGACTTCTGACTTCTAATTGGCCGATAGGCGGATCGAATTAATTTAACGCCGCATTAAATTTAATGCGGCGTCAGCCGTCGTAATTGACTGTTTTAAGTTATAACTTATAACCGAGATTTTAAGCAGAAGTTACTACTAGTAGGAATCGCGACCGGCGGCTTTACACGCCGATCGAAGCATCTAACTATTAAGAAATCCTAAGCTTATGGGACTGATGAGCCTTCTTTTACACGTAGTAACATCGAGAGTGAGAAGATGAAACATTCATTTTTAGTATGTCCAAACTTGAGTTAAAGGTTTCTGTACTCGAACGGCATTTTAATTTCTTGTAACAATAATTGAAAATAATATATTTTTGTATGACGACCAGTCAATTTAGGCAGGTACAAAAACTTTCTTGACAATAAAACCATAAATAAACAATAGCAAAGTTTACCGCACTTTGCCGTAAATCGTATATAATACAGATTGTAAAAATCCTGTTTCAGGTACCTAAGAAAGCTTAAAATGGACAAACGTTTTATCTATTTTTATCCCTCTCTTTGTTGCTCTTACGTAGACATACCAAAAAAGAGTGGTACAATGTGTAGCGACACCTGGATCTCAGGGTAGTACTACGCTTTAAAATGGCTCATATATTTACATTGCTTCGGATTTCTCTTACTGGATATTCTTTGCTATTAGCGTGAGATTGATTCCATTTAGGTACTGCATAATGAGACGGAATTATGTTTCGCGAATTTAGCTCTCTGGGATGCGACAATGCCACTTTTTTCTGCCTTCTCATAAACGCGTTAGTCGAGATCTGGGACCAATAGTTCTAAGGGCTGTCCAAACTAGTTATTTTGGATAGTTGGTTTCAGGAGAATTGTCGCGAATTAAAAATTAAGAAACTAAACAAAAGCTCGTTTGTATATAAATGTATGCAATGTACATGCATTTCTATAATAATACCGGACCACCTACATTACAAAACATAAGTTGCTCTGTACTAGTCAATTTATTCGCACATTTCCTTTTATTTATTCAGCCTTTAGGCTTTTAAAGATTGATCTCGGGTTAATTTATTTCTATAAATATACAGATCTTAAAGTAGGTGGATAAGTAAACGTATCAACTCGTAGTTTACAGATCAATAAACGATGCGATTAGAATTAATTTTAATAATTGTCCCAACTTCGCCTTTCTCGTCACAAAACGTGAACTTTAAACAACGACATGCGTAGCATTTATTATGGAAAAAATAACTCGATTTTCGAGTCACGCGTATTCGAAATTGCCCTAATTTCTTTATTAAAGAGTCCCATCTTAAAGATAAGAAATTAAGGAACCTCTTATTTTTGTTAAAAAATAAATTGGGTTTAGACGAAGGCCTTTGATAACATTAAGTATACGTGGTATTAGATAATTTGTATAAAAGACAAACTGAAAATTGCGTTTGCTAACACAAAATCTGCTAATAATTTAATAGAAAGGTGGGTATGCATCCGTTTCGTACGTTCGCCTAAAGGGGACTGCCGTTGTGGATGAGAGTCGGTAATCTAATATGGATCGGGATCTGTCACGTTTCTGTCCAGTACGTGACCCCGCGAACTCGACCATGTGAACATGCCTCAGTATTTGCCTTTTAATACCAACTGTTGGGCAAAACTACCGGACCGTTGTTTGTCTCGTAAGTACACGGAATATCTTACAGATTTATTTTATTACGTCGTTTTATTTTTACTACGTTTTAATTGATGTTCAAATATTTAATTTCCGCTTATAACTATTATATTTAGTGAAGTTTGAAGCTTATAATAATAACAAAGCTTAGAAAGAAAACGAAATTAATTTTACTAGGAGTAGGTTATTGCGTAAGTCCATTCGTCTTAGAAAATATAGAATAAATTCAAAAGTATCAAATAAGATATTATGCTAGATGAAGATAAGAAGTTAATAAACACTCGGACAAAGGATATAAATATGTACATGAAATGTATAATATGCATCATGAAAATACAATATAAAACAAGCATTGAACACCCACAAACAAAAAGTGAATCGCAGGTGCAACGTGAAGATTTTTGCTCGATTCGGGGCCGCTGTTTTTCAGGACGAGGTTCAAATTTTGCTTTCCATTGCTGAGTAAACTGGAGGGGTACGAGAATTGTGTACAAAAGTTTGGCCTATGCTCGTATACAGGGTGAGCCGGAAGGATTGCACCGAACTCTAGAAAGGTATTCTACACGTAAATATAAGACGAAAAATCCCAAAAGTTGTTATCCGATTTTCACTTGTTTTTGAATTAGGGCGTTTTAAACGTTTGCTAAGCTATACGTAAACATCTCAAGTGCTGTAACTAAAAACCAAGTGAAAATCGGATAACAACTTTTGGGTTTTCTCGTCTTATATTTGCATGTAGAATACGTTCCTAAAGTTCGGTGCCATCCTCCCGACTCACCCTGTATAGTTTCTGATTAGTTAGGTTTTCCTACCAATTACTGAAAAGCGGATTATCAACAACTAAACAATTTCTTATCAAATTATGATTAGCAGGATTTTGAGCAGCTTAGTCCCCAGATGAAATGGGAATGTATACAGGAGAGCTGCGATATGTTGTCCCCACAAAAAGAACTAATAGGCACGGCACTCATAGATAAATTGAGAAATTCTTAGAAAAAAAATTTTTTAAAGAAACTTTGGAATAGGTATCGAGACTCAGGATCCTTAGATGATTATAGAACATATCAACAGTGTATAACAACGAAGTCAAATCAGCGATACTGAGTGCTAAGTAGAGATTTGAAATGGAACTACATAATTGGCTCGGACGCAAAAAACTTTTTTAGATATACCCCGGGTAAATTCAATACTATAGGTAACCCTCAAAGAACAAAATGGAGAACTGACATCGAATTCTGAAACCATCGCCAACCTACTCGCTAGGTAATTTAAAAGCGCATACATTGACGAAAGCTTTCCGTTGCCTAATATACTGTAACAACGGAAAGAGAATTAAATTCTATCGACAAAGTAATATTTGATACAGATGATGTATGTCGGGTGTTGGTGAACCTAAGCCCGAGGTCGGCTTCAGGTTTAGATGAAATATCTTCTCATTTAATCAAAAACACCGCAATCGCTCTGGCCGAACCTGTAACCCAACTTTTTTAACAGTCTTTCTCCACCGCTTCATTACCGGATGACTGGAAATCCGCAGCAATAGTACCGATTTATATAAAGGGAAACAAGACAGATTCTGCAAATTATCGACCGATTAGTCCCACCTCAATTATAGGAAAATGCATAGAACGTATAATCGTTAAGCAAATTACACAGTTCTTGTTACAAACCCAAAGTATCGTTTCGAATCAACACGGCTTCCTGCCAGGAAGATCTGTAGTTACAAACTTACTAACCAACATCAACAATTGAACGAGACTGCTGGATGAAGGATTGATGTAGTGTACTTAGATTTTGAGAAGGCATTCGATCGCGTGCCTATTGAGAGACTGTTACTTAACCCGTAAGTGCAGAAACGGAGCAAATTGACTACGTTTTTCACTTTAGTAGTATTTAAAATAGGGTTCCTTTTGCCCTATCTGTATTAGCCTTTGGGTACCTTTAAGTTGAACCTTTATCTATATTATCAAAGTATTTTTAACGTTGTTTTTCGTTCGTCGAGAAGATATTAAATTTCAAACTGTTTCCGCCGCGTTCTAGAGTCACGTTTTTAGATGTTATTGTATATTTATAAAATAACTAGTTGCATTTTTCTGCTTGTTCAACGATTTTTGTACCCGAAATTTGTCATAGTCCCAAGTTTTAGGGCCATAATAAAGAAAAAAATTTAAAAAAATTAAAAATGTCATCTCTAAATTTTTAGTTACTTTTAGAACGTCTTTATCTTTGTATTCAATTTTCATGTTTATGGTTTTGTTTTGATGAAATTTTTTTAAATAAATAATCTCTCTCCTAGTTCAGCCTTTATCGACAAACCATAAAAAGTAAAATATTTTTGGTTATAAGTGTAAGAAACACATTAAATTGCGACGTAGTCAATCTGACTACGTGCCTGTTCTAACGTAACTAAAGTTTATGTCTGCACTTACGGGTTAAACTTGAACACTAAGTAGGAATGACATTCGTGAGAGGTTTTAAACTGGATTGCTGTTTTTTTAAGAGGGAGAAAATTCTGCGTAAGAATATGCGAAAGTTTTTCTGAGAGCCAATCCGTAACTAGTGGAGTACCACAGTTCAGTTTTGGAACCGATTCTGTTCTTTTCTACGTTTGCGATCTTGCCCAAGGCATGCCCTCTTCCTGCTCGCTGTACGCAGACGACGCAAAACTTTTCAACACCTCTTTTACTACTCTCAGCAACCTGGCTGATGATCTAAACATCGTGGATCAATGGTCAAAAAGCTGGCTTCTGACATTTAATACCATAAAGTGTACACGGTACAGTTTTACATCTGGGCTCAATCAACCCTAACACGACTTACTTTTTAAATAGAGTGCTAATTAAACCTGTTTGTGAGCCGAACGATCTAGGAGTCGTTATCGCGAGCGATAGTACCGTAATCAATAATCTCCTTCGATTCTTTTCTTCTATTGATTCTATTAACCTCTCTACGGGTAGCGTTAGTCACCGGTGCCAAAAAGGAGTGGTTTATCTATACTGTAGGTTTGACGTTATTCCAGAATGACTCTGACTTCTTGGCTTTACTTACAATAAACCGGTTGAAAAGGACCATAAATGGAACTTACAAAGCCATTTTAGACATTAATTTGTTAAAAGTTAACCTGGAAGAATGAAAGAGAAGAAGTAAACTTTTGAACAAATAATGTCTAAGATGGCTTTGTAAGTTCAATTTATGGTTCTTTACAACCAGCTTACGTAAGTAAAGCCAAAAAGTCGTTCCGAATAACGTGAAACCTACGGTACTAATTATAGTATACTCCTAGACAAAATAAACGCGACTTTATTAAACTTTATTAGGTTTGTGGGATAGTTTTTGGAAAAAAAACCTAATTTTTCATCATTTTTTCTTAAAAACTGATGATTTTCAATAAATTGCTCGGAGATATTATCTCATTCGGCAATTACTGCATGTTGATTCTGGTGTATGACTTGACCCTTCTTTTTAAGAACGTCCCGTGGATGTTCGAAAAGATTTAAATCGGGACTATTAGGTGGTCACTTCATTAACGGAATATCTACATAATTTAAGTAATCGAGCTTTATCCTGTACGAAAAAAATCTAGATCCCACAAAAGGAGCAAATGACCCATCCCATCCCATCCCAAAACATAACAGAGCTACCTCCAAAAGGGTTTCTTGGACAAATGTAGCAACTTGCAAATCTTTCTCCCAAATCCGGAGATTTAAGACTCACTCGAGTTTGAAACCTCCTTCCAATCATCAACAGTGCAATGTTGATGATTTTCGACAAAACGCAATTTTTGAATTTTGTGTTATAGTATGGTAGTCAATATTTTTTGTTGGTCTTCTGTTGGGTAATCCGCTTTCATCGAAGCGTCGACTGATTGTTCGAGACGATATTACAAGGTTTCGAGCAGTTGCAAGTTCATTTTTGGACGCATTAGATACTAGTGACTATCCACTATCCAGCTTATCATATTAAGTAAGAACCAATTTTGTTAAGACGTCCAACTATGGGAGTTAGACTTAGATGATTCCTTCTTATCCCATTATCAACATACCGCATTGATGAGTAATCCTCTTCTGGCAAGTTCGTTGTTCTTGCTGCTTCTTCCACTGAGAAATTTCTTGTTTGATTAATCTTTTGAGCTAAAAACTCCCGTAATGACACATTTGAGAATTCTGATTTTAAAACAAAAGACTTTGAGACTTGAGACAATATTTGCTTGAAATGTCAGAAGAAATGCAAAGCCTAATTAGAAAGACGATTAGTGGCCTAAAAATTACAGCTGTTCTTATATTTTTATTTTTTTTAAATTTAGTGGTGCGTTAATTTTGTCCAGAAGGTATAGTAGTACTACTGCAATTTTTTTGACATAACATGTTAGCTATGGGTTTCACTGTATTCGTATATGTGTTGTTTTTTTTCAAGCAAACTACCCCTATACTAATGAGAGGTACTACTAATGATATCGACTTACCATCAAAATAAAAACTAGTAAACTCGACGAAGCAATTAATTAATTGTGAATGTGTTCGCCATTTAAAATTTTTAGACCCTTCAAATTATGGTAAAAAAATTTTGGCACGAAAAATATTTAGTTTCACCTACATCGCTTACATCGCACCTCTAGGTACCTATTACCTCAAAAATGCTATCGAGTCCTTAAAGTTTGTTAGAAAATATTTAGGGTCTTAAAAGTTATTCACTAATATTTTAATTTTCTAATTTTGGTTTTTCTTTCCAAAAATACTACAGCCAAAAGCACATCGGAAATTGTCAGAGCCTCTCAAAAAAAGGTTTTTGAGGATGAATTAAAAAATAATTTTCGTACAAATTTAATAGAGTGAAGGATTTAGAAGGAGAAATTTTTCATTAACTATATTGTGTAACTTCGGTTCATTTATCTGATGAAGATGCGTGTGCCGTAGTTTGGACGGCGCCACATATCAATACGAGAAATTGAAAGACACGATTTGTCGAGATGAGAAAATTCCACTATGGATCATTTAAAAAATTAGTTGGTGGTCTCATATTTCAAAACGTCGTAACAACCATGCGGGTCACAAAAATGATAAATATAAACAAGCAAATATTAAATTTAAGAACATGCAATTGTTATGTAAGTTTATTACAAATTTTTAAAGCAATTTAGATAAAATTATAATCGGAGACATTTAGGGGAAGTCGTATAACTTCACGGCACGAAAAACGATATGATTACAATCGGGCTATTCGACATATATCATTGTAACTATTATTATTGCTCTTTCTTACTAATGATTGTGTATGTTGGAATCGGTCGTGCATCATTACTCATTAATATAGTTCGATTTGATCTCTACTTAAAACCATGAGAAACAAACGGCTCGATGGGTCCACCAGTGCATCGAATCTTTTTATGGCACACCGAGATTTTTACTACGAACCACGTCCGGTGTGTAGGCAATTCACGATCTTCGTGAACTTTCATCGAAAAATTTGAAAACGCGCTTTTCTTTTATTTTCTCAATTTTTTTTCTTTTTCTTTTAAAAACTGTAGAAATGTAGTTCGACCGTATTACTTATGTTGTTTTAAAGTAAGCAACTCGGACGATGTGTTACCTGTTACAGTAAATTATGCAGAGCGCGGGTTTGTGTTCTGTACCGTCGTTGAAGTCACTCACCGTTACTATCCCGACCAATCGCTTAGGGGGCGCGCTTTACATAGTTATTAAAATTTTTTTGCGCGCATTTTGGATTAACTATCATCTTATAAGTGTAGTTTACAAGTTAATTATTATAAATTTTGTTAAGGAGGTAAGGAAGGGCTTTAAGGTGCGCTACTCGTATACCTATACGAGCGTAAAAATTTTAATAGAAAAGTCGAGGCCTTTCGAACGTTTTATACGGTTAAATTAAAAATATTTCTTATTAAATGCGTTTAAGAATAATTAAAACTATCACTATGCGAGAAGTTTAAGGTTGTACATTAAATTCAATTAACAAAAAATGAAATGCGATGTTCGAGTCATCCTCTCATTGAAAATGTATTGGTATACCTTAGTATAGGTATAGAGAACTCGACATTTTTTTGTTTCGCGCGTCGAGCTCTAGAAATTGGAGCCTGGTTATAATATAAAACCGACGATTTGTTTATAGGTAAAATAAAAAAACGGAAAGGTAACATGAAACAATTTACATCATATATGAGTTTTCTTTGTAGTTTATAATTGAATTCTTTTACAATGGAAATAGTTAAATAGTTGGTTTGTCGAGTTAAGATAGCAAGTCATTTAGAACTAATTAAATTTATATGTGTATGTGTGCTAGAAACATGAGGTGGTCTTGTCTGACGATTAATGTTGTTAACAAGTACACGCCTTCGCATTTTTTTCTTGTTATATTTGGTAAGTTTTTTGCTTTTATTTTGTTCTTTTAATTTGTACACGTACAGCGTACATACGTGTTGGCGAAATGCTACATTAAAACTTGCAAAAAAAATTAATTACAAATTGGAGACACATCACAAACCGAACGACTTTTCCTTGGGAAAATTTCATCGAGAATAAACACAAATAACTTTTAAAAACTGAACTCGAAAGACCTTTCTTTGGTCTATTCTGTACTTGTAGGTTTTACCTGTTACTACCGACGCCCTGTTTCCGATTTTTCTCCTCTTCTTTGCACGATAAATTGACCTTCTTTTCACTATATTTATAATCTATACTTTCATATTTTCTTGGATATCTACTTCGTGAGGGTTGAGCTACAAACTCTCCTAATAACTGCCGTTCTGTCGTTTGAGCTTAAAATTTCAACATGATTTGGTCTTATCGCGTTCTTCGCATGCAATGTGCTCTCGAATAGACCGAAAATGAGGAAAAAATATTTATTTTCAACTTTACAAGAAAAGTTTTAGTTCAATTTCCAATTAATCAACTTATTAACGTCATTTCACTATATGTAGGGTAACCGTGGGATAGATGCCGCACCTTTTAAAAAAAATTCATTGTGCCCTTAGTTTAAAGATTTAACTTACGAAAATATACGTGTCTGGTTAATAGAATGTGTACTTTGGTAAAATATCAACAAAAACATTTTTCTTAACGTAAAAACATATTTAAAAAATTATTTTCTAAAACACCATAAATTGCCATCTCTCCCATAGAGGGTGGGTGAGTTGCCACAGATGTATGGGAGAGATGGCTTATGGCTTATACGTTGTACTATTTTTTGTTCTGCTTTTACACTTTAGGTAAGACGGTAAGACGAAGGTCCGAGACTAGTTTTCTTGAAAGTATAGTTTGAATTCGCCTCATTAATGCTCTTTCAGGAATATTAAATTGTTTTTCTCTCTTATTGATATATGGTGTTCGTTAATAGCGTTGACGGCACCCTGTAAATCCTCTTCACTCCAGAGTGCCCTATTACTTTTTCTGATGTATTTTCGTGGCATTGCCTCTGTAAATAAAATACAAATTTTTGATATGGTGAGTTTAATAACAGGTCTAAAAGCCGCGGCATCGCTCCCTCGCATTAACTGCGGCATCTCTACTCTACCTATGGGAGAGATGCTGCAGGGCACTAACCATCAATCGGCTAAATAAAACTATGCGTAATACTGTTAGCATACAACCTGGTTCACATATTTCATCATTGTGCACAAGAAAATATATTAAATTAATTACTTTTAGGTAAAAAAATATCTTCTATAAAATGATGTTAAAACTTTTAACACTTACCATGTAGCACTTTCATCAAAAGTTTTTGCAGACGTAAACAGAAATATGAACTCACACACTGACTTTCTGGCTTACTAATAGGTAACGAAAGAGTTATAGTGAAATCACTCGATTATTATCGGTCTCCTTGTTATCAAATCTTATACTGCGGCAACTCTCCTCATGCGTCATCTCACCCACGTTTACCCTATAGCTATACCATTATTTAATATTAACTAATTACCTATGATGGAATAAGCATTTTTTTAAATAAACTCTTCTGAGGTACTGATGGCGAAGTTAGGGTTCTACAACTACATACTTTGCAATTCATAAATTTCAGGACAACTTGATTGACTGCGGAAATTGTAAACTTACACAGGACGAATTACTTTTCATTTTCCCTATTAGTCCAGTCATAAAAACATTAAGCGGTAAAAACCTGGATTTTGGTATACAAGCTCATTGAGGCTTCCGGATAAACATACTAAATTGCCCAATCGATACCTATTGCGCTTGAGCCGCCATCTTGGAAGAAAAGTACACTTTTTTAGTTTTTCGCTTGTATTTCCGGAACGATTAATGATATCGGAGAAATAGTTCAGATACAAAACATAGTTTTTATATTTTGCGTCTGTAAGATCGCTATTATAACATTACATTTACTATAAAAATAGCTTTCATACATTTTTGCTCTATCTCCAATACTATACTTCAGTAGTAATTTGCCGTTGAATCCAGAGAAATTTCTTTTGTACTCGCTAGATCGACGTGCAAGTCTTTGGTCTTTGTGGTCACATGTCTTTGGGCGGCTTCGTTACTGTGGCAACCATCGTAGCATCGAAAAGTATATCAGGTCCGTGAAGTTGTAATGCCCACATTGAAATTCTCGATTTTTAAGTACCCCATAATTTAGTGCATTTAATGCCCCAAAAATAAAATTTGGTGCTCACTTACTTTCAAAGTTATAAAAGCTGAAAATATAATCTACAGAGACCAGAGCGGGCAATGTTTCATATGAGAATTTTAGAGAACAACAAATGGCGCATCTTTGATCTCTTAATAATAGTCAAATCAAAATCCAACTATCTTATTTTGTTTTCAAGCAATATAGCTCAAAATTCCTGTTTGAGTAATTTCAATTTTGGCTGATATTTCTTTTCTTTTTACGCATTTTTTAAAACCGTAAAGCTATAGCATTAAATTGCACTAAATTATATGGTATTTAAAAATCGAGAATTTCAATGTGGGTATTACAACTTCACGGGTCTAAGTATATCACCGCTCGAATACCTCATAGAACGATATGATATTGTTCAGTCTTCGTGGTGCTGCTAGAGATATCAGCATAACCGTCAAGAAGGATTACAGACCTGGCTCCTAATTTTTTTTCACATAATGTAAATATGCTGCAGAAATGGATTCTGGACGTCAGATTCTGATCCCACACTACGCGACGTAGGAGATATTCCTGTCTTCTTCGAAAATTTCGTATAAAACCGATTTATTAGTTTTTCGCATACCCCCCTCGTTGAATAGAGTAAGTGGAAAAGAGCCAATTCGTACTCCATGTATTCAACGAGTTCGGCAACATTATTCACAGAATTATACACATTATTATAACACAGTATTCTTCTAATGATTCGAAGATTTGATGGGGAGCAGCCATCGCTACAACCCATTTAAAGAACGAACTATCAGTAAATCCTAGATCTATAAGACCACTGGAGACTTTGGTAGTTTGCATAAGATCTTGCTCTATAGCTCTACCACCACATGGTATCAAGCTCTCGACTAATTGTAAGTGAAAGTGTAAGTTCTGCGATGTCAAACTCCATACCTTTGAAAATCGTTTTTTTAGAACAAACAGAAATAGATGTGCCCTGATAGATCGTACGTAAGCATCCCTTTAAAGTACAGGCTGAATGATTTCAAATTAAATTTAGTACTTACCAACTTTAATTTTTTAGTTCATCTCATCCGTGGAACTAGAAACTAAGTGGAAGGGTTGAACGGGCGAAGTACATGAAGAACAAGCTGTCGGTTGCATAAAGAAGTTCCGAGAATTTTGTAGTAGGGAAAAGTGAGAGTACCCTGGCGTATTCGACCGCACACACTTACTGCGTAGCACCTCCCGATGCTTCAATTTTAGATATACTCTTAAACTAGCTTATAACTATTCCACTTATTTTCTAGTTTCATGTTGACATCACTCACTTTTTTGCCATTAATTTGACAACCAACTAACTAAAATTCTACTAAAATCAAATTAAATTCAGTACCTACTGCCAACTCAAAATTTTTAATTTACTTTACTTTCACATTGATAAATGTCACATTAATAGTATATTATTCAACGAGCGGGCAATGAGCATTACCCGCAAGTTGAATACTATACTTTATTCGCAACCGTAAATATTAGAAATTGTGTTTAAAATGATTTAAATTAATTTTTTATAATGTGGCATTTGCCATTGTGAAAGTGAGGTGAACTAAAACATTCAAGTTGGTAGAACTGACTTTTAGCAGGATTTTAGTTAAGTTGGCTATCAACTGTTAGCTGAAAAGTGAGTTGTGAAATTGACCTATTGAGTATTGAAGCTATCAACTGGCGTAAAAATGAGTTATGAAATCTGACAGATTATCATACACATAACTATGTAATGAGTAATGAGTGTATTGTTTAACGATTGCGGATAAAGCATAGTATTTTACTACTTGCGGGCAATGCTCATTATTACCCGCTAGTTGAATAATATAGCAATTCTTTCACGTTTTTCAACTGCACTTACAGGAAAACCAGTGCTTGATTTTCTAAAAATTTAATATTTATGGGTTTTTGGAGCCGTAAACTGTTTAAGGAAGATGGATTAACTCTAATATTTTTGTTATTGCTATATTTGGACTATTTGAGCTATTGGTAACCTTCTGATATACCGAACTAAGTAACAATAATTATTTAAATCAAAAGTAAAAGGTAAAGAAGTCAAAGCAAGTGACATTAGATCACTCTGTACGAGTGAAATTGAACGGTAGCGCCAATAAATAATTTTTGACTCGCAAACTGAACTGAAATAAAAGATTTCGAGCCAAATGGAAATATAAAATGAATTTGCCGTTACGAGCCTAAAAACTACTGAAATGTTTTGTCTCATAATCCCATTTCAACGATCCCGTATTTGAATTTTGATGAACTTAGAAAGTCGATCGGGCATATAAACTCATCGTAGTTTGATTAATATATCCAACCTATAGCCGCAATTACTCAATTCCTATGACGGCTACGATCAGCCGCTCTTTGATCAAAAGAACTCCACGCGTGATCACGTACAACAACTACTGCATTATAACCAATATTTCGTTCAAATAAAATTTCTATTTTTTCTCAAATTAACTGTGTTCAAGAGGAATAACAATCTATTTTTTCTAATACAGAAGCAAATTGAATTTTTTGAAATTAAGTTTTAAATTATACGTTGGTTATTTGCCAATAAAATGTTGAATTGGGCTATAATAGTCAAATAGTAAGTATATTAGTAGCTTAGCAATTTTCATATGTGATCCCTCGTTGTAGAAAATTTGAAATTTAATTAATTAATATTTCATTGCTTGCTCCTACTAAGTATGGAACTCGCCGTTTTAGACAGAATTGATTTGTGCTAATGTGCTCACTTCGTGATGTCCCGCGCTGTGGGCTCTGCAGAGGGACGAATCACGAATCTTAAGCCAGTGGCTCTGCCCGTAGTCCATATTTAGTTAGAGGAAATTTAAGATATTTTTCTCTCTTTTATATTTGTGAGAACCCCTTCTTCTCCTCCTACCACAGTCAATTTCTCGTATCGGATTTTGTATCGGTAAATTTTCAGTAAGTTGTCTATGGGCCAATGTGAGCTATTGTGTAAAGAATACATCATTAAGTACCTATAGTTATAATTTATTTGAAAAATATTTAGACAATAATAAAGAAACAATTCTGGATAAAATCTTTTTAAGGCACACCTCATATTGTGCGAGGTTCATCCGTACTTGACTCTTTTTTAATGTTAAGTGCGTGCACCTTTATTAATTACTTTTTTTTCATCTTCTTGTTAAACACGCCCCAAATGTTGCGAAATGATTTGTTCGAAATAATGTTGTAATTGTTATTAATCTTTAATTGTTGACTCTATTTTTTAAAAAAAGCGCCGTTAGTACAACACGAATAAAGCTAAATACATCAAACTAAATATGATTAAAATATTACAATAGCACACTTTTTTAGCCTTTGGCCACCCATAATTTTTTTATAAAAAAAGTAGAGGTACGTACTATATAAACGCGCATCGTAGAATATCTCGTATTAATTACTAAGCAGGTTTACACAGAATTTACTATAATATAACCACCCACAGTGTGTGTCGTGAGAAAAGTGGTATGCAATTTGCAGCTTTATTGTGGCTCATTTTAAGTCGATCACATAACGCCGTTCAGTTTTAACTTACCCATCTAGAATTCTAATTACTTTATATTAATGGGCTTTAAACCGCAATTAGAGGTGTACGATATTTATTGTTTAGAATATGCCGTAAATAATAAGCAATTGATTATATTAAGATGTTACTTAAATTAAAAGCTTGTTAATAATAATTTTAAATTAAGTGCCGTCGATTTAAAAAAATGGCGTTACAATGTCACTTATAAGGAATAATTTCGAGAGAAAGTTAAGTTACAGTACCACCCCCGATTAGTAACCGTATCAAAAGTAAAAAATTAATCGTGCCAGTTATATACCATTTAAAATATTCTTCGCACAAAGGTCGAGTGTATTATAGTTTTTTTTTGTTATTTTCCCCTTTCCATCGAAATATTTGCTTTAGCTTTTCACTTTTTAAATGGCTTGTTTTTAAAAATCAGAGGTCGAAGTATCGAGAATGCAAATACGAACAAATTTTAGATGCGCAGCATACACCGGAGAGTTTTTTCAAAAGTCTATATTTTCATATTCTCCTACATTCTTCTACATATTTTCAGATACTACGATGTTAAGTTACCGTGACATCCCCTCTAGCTCTTTTATGTGCCAAAAAGTTGCGGTTTGTGGCATTGCGTATTTTGTGCTACTCAAAATAATTATCGCATATTTAACGAACAAATTTCTTTATTTTCTTTCATATTAATAATAGTACTATCGTGATTATAAACGATGGGCCATCTAACGTTTGGAATTTGAATCGGCTATAAAAAAGAAACTAATGAATATTTTTTCAAAACTATGAGTTTATTAGAAAGACTGGACATTTTCATTTAAGAATGAAACACAACATCATTCAAATGACTGCCACGACTGGCTTGACAGTACCCCATGCGATCAACCCAATTTTTCAGGATATTTTTTATTATTTAGGTTTCAATCGCATGAATGGCAACTTCTATTTCGTGTTTCAAGGCATTAATCGTCTGGATGTTTAGCGTAACACTTATCCTTAAGGGCTTCCCACAAAAAAATCGAACTGATGGTTAAATCACAGCTCCACGGCATCATTGGGTCATTTTTCTTCGAAAAGGAACAAGGGGCCGCTGTTACCGTCAATAGCCAACGTTACTGTGCCATGCTAAACGAATTTTTGTTTCTAAAAATTGAAGAGTAGGTATGACACAGCCAACGTAACCATCTATTTTTTCCGCACTATTTTTGAAAAGCGAATAATCAGCCAAAATGCTGATGTCAATTGGCCGCCTAAGGAGCTGTGATTGGACCCTGTTAGATTTTTTTTGTAGGGAGCCCTTAAAGATAAGTGTTATGCTAACCATCCAGACGATTAATGCCTTGAAACACGAAATAGAAGTTGCCATTCATGCGATTGGAGCTTAAACTATAAAAAAATATACTGAAAAATTGGGTTGATCGCATGGGGTACTGTCAAGTCAGCCGTGGCAATCATTTGAATGATGTTGGGTTTCATAAATGAAAATAAATTATAATAGTTTGTTAGCTTTCTTGTGAATGATAATAATGTTTTGAAGATAATAAAGCCACGTTTTGAAACAAAAATATATAATATGACGCGTTTCGCCTTAAGGCTTCATCAGATAAAAAATAAAAAATTACAAAAATTAAAAATAAAGCTTAAAAATTGTTATAAAAAACGGAGATGTGTCTTGTAAATTTTTGAAATTATAAAAAACATTATAAACGTCACTATAAAAGTCACATTTATTTGTATTAAAAATTTTTTAACCTTAATTTATTTAATTTAACGCAGGAATTTCAAAAATTTACAAGACACATCTTCGTTTTTTATAACAATTTTTAAGCTTTATTTTTAATTTTTGTAATTTTTTATTTTTTATCTGATGAAGCCTTAAGGCGAAACGCGTCATATTATATATTTTTGTTTCAAAACGTGGCTTTATTATCTTCAAAACATTATTATAAATGAAAATGTTCAATCTTTCTAATAAATTCATAATTTTAAAACAATACTCATTAGTTTCTGTTTTATAGCCGTTTCAAATTCCAAACGTTCCCTTTAATTAAAAAAAATAACAAAATGGCAGAAAATGGTGATAAAATACTCGGTTTTAGTATGATTTTATTAAATAAAAAGAAATTATTCTACAAGTTAGGGAAACATTAACATTAGAAATCCCAACAAATCGCTGTTTCAATACTGCGTTTTTCCTCTTCTGGCTTTTATGACTGCCATACAATGTCTAGGCATGCTACGAATTAACGTTTCAACGTCCTGCTGGGGGATTTTGCCCCATTCTTCTAATAGACCTTTAGAGAGTTCTCCTAGAGTTTCTGGGACGTTGTGCCTGTTTCGTATACGTATCCCAAGAGCCTCTATGCCTCTATACCAATGTCGTAAACGTATTATTGCTAAAACTATCCGTGCGGCGTGTAGGCGCGCATTATCCTACATTATTAGAACAAACCCATTTTTGTTGAGTGGAACAGAAGGTACTACATGTGGTTCTAAAATGTGTCGCGGATGTACCTGTTTGCACTTAAAGTTCCATTAGGGAACACAAGAAACAAGCAACTCTGTAGTTGATTCTACCCCACATCATTATGCCACCACCACCATAACCATTTCAATTTACGAATATTGCATTGAGAAAATCACGTTCCTGGAGTTCGCACACTCTTTGTGGTCGATCGTTAGATGAAAGAGTGAATCGGAACTCGTCCGAAAATAAAACAGCGCTCCACTGCTAGTATGTCCACCCTACAGGTTCCCTTGCAAACGCAAGTCGCATTGCTCTATGTTTTCTAGTCAAAATGGGCCCTGTTGCTGGTCGCCTGGCGTATATATGAACTTCATGGAGGCGATTTCTTACCGTTTGATCAGAAATCCTGGTATGCAACATCACGGGCTAACGAATTTTGTAGAAGCTGTTACAGTTCGATTTTGACGAGCACAAAAAGTCAGAAAACGGTCTTCTATTGCACTTGTGATTCTATGATAACCTTATCCAGGACATCAGGAATGTCCATGGGTCTCGTAGATCGCCGAGAAACCTTGCTAATCGAGCTTTGAGCGACATTCAATATTTCCGCCACTCAAACTTGCAGATATTCTTCCTGGAGAAGAAGAACAGCAGTTTGCGCTTCAGCAAGTTACGATTTGCCATATTTTTGATTATGTATATATATGGATAACACTTTCACAAACAAAAACTGATTGAATCTGCGTTTATGGAAAGAATAGAAAAATGCTTATTGAGAAACAAGTGATAAATTTCAGAGAAATTTTACCCAAATGAAGGCAAACACAAATTATCAACTTTCATTAATTTGTTTTTCATTCAAACGTGTATCTAAATACATTTTCAGAAATATGCGATAATTTTTTTGAGTAGTGGTAGTTCAATTTAGTCTACTTTAATGAAATATGCAAGACAGTCTAAAATTGTTAATTTTTGGCGAATTATTAAATTTGATCATTTTTCTCAACTTTTCTTTTATAAGAAAATAATTACTTTTTCTACTACCACGACCGTAAGCTAGCTTTCTTGGCTTGGTTGTTAATTCGGGATTATTAAAATTCGGTATACAGCATGGAGATCTTGTTATAAATATATTTAAATTTGGTCAAAGTTGTTAAATTCGGTGCTGACAAATAATCTGAAAAAATGTTTCGAAAAACTTTACGCGTTCTTGCAAAAACTGGAAAAACTGAAATTCCAATTTTCTTTTTTTAGCCATCACTTTTTTAATTGTTTCTTTTTTTTAAATTCTGTAAGCCGTTTTTATTGCCACTTTTATCCTTCTCTCAAATCCGTAGTCACCATAGTCATTAGTAGATTTGTTCTTAGTCTTTTAATATAACTTTATTTTTTGTTATAGACTTCATATTAGATTCTTTTACCAATTGGTTTACTTATCAATTCTGAATGCAATTATGTACCAGTTTTACCGTTTGGATTAATTGAAGTACAATATTTCTATTTTTAGTTCATTTTTACTACTGCGATCTAGTAAAAAACAATTTACCAGCTTTTCCAATATTAAACATATGATCTCTCTTAAGATAGGCTAGATCCCCATGTTGCCGACGAATTTCAATCGCCCTGTATACTTCCTACATTTTACTTTTGCAAAAATAACTTCGCTAATAAAAGACCATTTTTAGTTAAATATTCCATGTATGGTTGAAAAAATCTCGTACTATGTAACCCGTGCCATAAGTGTCTTTTGCGGTCTCGTCTTCGGTTCGAATCTTAAGCAACCTTCTTGACCACAAATGTATCACTTATTAAGGCCCATTGTGTATAAATAACTGTATGTGTCAATCAGTCATTTTCACATTTCAAAGTTCATCACGATACTGTTTTTAGTCTTGCACTATTTATTGGCACTAACGTAATGAAAGTAGATAAAATTATTAGGAGCATTTCAAAAGCGACCAATAAACACTTCTCGAAGCTTTCTATACGTTCATAATAACGCAATAAGCGAGTTATAAAATTTTACAAAAATTTGACTTTTTATTGAAACAAAAAAGGGGAGGAAGTTAATTTCCATCTCTAAAATCACCGGCCTTATTACGTGTGTTCCTGGCTAAAAGGCTAGACTACAGCGGAACAGCAACGCGCCGATAACAAATGGAGTGGAGGAAGGGGTTTAAAAACCAATTTTTAAATAATTTACTTCAATAAATACAATTTAGTTGCGTATTTCGTCGTAAATCGACTGTGAAGTCCATTTGGGGAAGCTTCGATAGCAAGATTTGTCGTTTTTTTTACATAATTTTGTGTCCTATACTTAAAATCAATTTGAGTAGCAACTTCATGAGTCGGAAGTATAAAACTAAACACTTAAACAAAACCATTTATAGTTAGTTGTTATTGTTAAATTTAACAACAATAATTATTTTGATGTTGGCATCTGATTAAATCTAAGTGGTCTGTGAACTTGCATTAACAACACCTTATGGATGTGTCTTCAAGTCGCACGCTTGATCGTGTCTCACACATTATCCGATTACTGTATCTTCTTTTTATCGTTTGATACGATCGGTTAAAACGTCCTTTGTTCGTTAGAAATTTTTTTTTCATGCTTCCAACAAAATTGACTGTAATAAACTTTTTATCTACTTCACGTATGTGTATTGAAGAAATTACCACGAGAGGCGAGCTATATTTATAACCGATAGGATTCACTTCGATGCTTCTCAAGTTCTTGGTGTATAAAAGTATAAATGGGGCCTTAGTAATCATTTTTAGTGTATCAAATTTTAAGCTTCTTCGATCTATTTAATTACACAAGAAATGATTGTTTATCGTGGTCGTGGACTAGAGAAGCGTATAAACTGTTTATGTTAGTTATATTAGGACTACTAAATATTGGCAGTGGAGTATTCAATAAAATTGATAATTAGGAAATCTGTTTCCCATTAAAATACAAATCGGCAGGAAATTATGCAATTTTCATTAGATTTTTGCTGTTTTATTTTCCGACGTTTTCATCTTTTTGGCGTCGGAAAGACTTTTCTTTATCCAAATCCTTATAGTTCTGTACTATAATTTTTTTATAATCCCCAGTGTCTTAAGGAAAAAATGTTTTGAATACTTAACCAAAGCAAATTATAAAATTATCTTCGAGAAACTTTCGAAGTTAAAAAGTAAAATTGATACTGTAATAAAGCGAGGGGTAATAAAATTGAAGTCGAGAAGAATTCGCGTTCTTATTACTTATTACTATCAGTTAATTTGCATCAAGTTTAAAAAAAAACTTTACAATAGATTCTAGAGACTATTTTAATGAAACGATGTCAATTGTATCGATAGAAAATGTGTTAATAATAATAATATTATTAATATTTATCGTACATTTTTAATCGGTGTATTAGCTCGCTCTGATTCACAGGTCTTCGACCTACAAGCAACGAGTGGACTGTATAAGATATCATGTGAAGATTTAAATTAGTCGATCAATATTGAAAAGCACTAAGCATGACTTTCCGCATTGTCAATATACTGTCAATTTAATGATTTTTCATTAGTCACACATTAAACGTGCATGAGAAAATCACAATAATCGTCCCGTATCAACATAGTTCGAAATGTTACGCAATTAAATTTACAGTAACAAAAAAAAGAAATAAAAATTGCCTATCATATATTCAGAGCTTTACTCGAAGTTCCCAGCATGAAACAATAATAATTTCCAGCATTAATTTCTGAAAATTCTCGTTATACTTCTATCTTGTAACAAGTGTGTCCTCCCTCTCAACCAGGGAGTAATTTGTTGGAGTTACTCCGATAAAACGCACGCAGAATGACGATAGATTTAAGAGTAAAGACAGAGATAGATTATAAAATAACAAAGATATTTAAATAAGAAAAGGAGTAAGCTTAAAGAAAGTTTACGTTTTTAGTTTTTCCACCACGATCGCTTTTCGCGAAGCTCTTACGAATCGCCACTTTAACCGACTTCGATTGTGCGACTCGCTTCGATTTCTATTTTAACGTCTTGGTGGCTTTTCCGTCCGACCGGAAAAATGACGAACGAAGTAAAATATTACGAAAACAAAATAAAACTGAGGTGGAATTGACAAAAAAATAAAGTACTTGCATCCACAAGAAAACTACGTTTTAATTCTGATTTCCATTGGGGTTTATCTGAATTAAACGCAAAATGAGAAAGGATTTCAGATTTTCAAATTTCTAATACTTCGCGTTTTGCTACATAAATCCAATCCAAGAAGAAGTAAAATATTGTATGTAATTATTTTCGGTTCTGACTCGAATTTAATATATAATTTCTCTTAAAAGATTAAAATTTGTAATCAAACATTTACATTTGTTAATCGATTTTTAAAAGAAAATAAGAATATTTTTCATTTTTTTGTGAAGAAAAGCGTAAGAAGTAAAAAAAAGTATAATAAATATAGCGCACACTTTAATCTGGACCACTCAGCATTGCAAAATGCTAAAATAAAATAGATTGCAGACTCCATGCTTTGCTTTTGCTGGGGATTAATTAGTTTAATTCTTAGCCAGGCTCGCTCAGATATAAAGAAGTTGATGTTACCCAGCGTAACTACCAAACAGGTAAAATCTAAACGATACATATCACTATTCCCTCGTAAAGATGATAAATTAAAGTTTTTAAAGAAAATTCTCACTGCGTATTCGGAAACGTTAATTTGTAACGAGACGAAGTTACTCGTTTAACTTTTTTAAAGAGAAGACGAATTCAGTGAGCTCACCTTTTCTCAAAACTTGTTAAAAAGAAATTTCTTACAAACGTTGTTTTACCCTTTCTTATTTTAATACGCCCTCTTTAAAATCAACTCTTATATTGAGCTAAAAACATTCATATAAATATTTTCTTAGAGAAATTCAATACTTTTTCTATATAATTAAATTCTCCTTAATTTTGTATCGTGAGTTTTACTCGTAGTTTGAGAAAAGTTTAGTAAATTCGAAGGGTGGCTTTTCTTAGCTTTAGATACGTTAAAATCTTTTAATTATTCAATAAAAACGCTCGTATACCTAAAATCACAAGTCGAGCTTTATAATTATTGCTCGTCGAGGCCATCGTTCGTCCGCTCTTCTGTGTCTTCTACTCCGTACTTCTTCTCAACCGAGAAATTTCAAGTTTTACGATAGTTTTAAGCGACAACTTCAAAAAATCATAAGTTACAACTTATGACTTCGTGTCTGCCAATTCCAAATAATTGTAGGGCTGTTCAAGCACTAACTCTTATTTGATGTGCTGTTTTTGTAACGAGCGTGCTCCACATTTTAGAGCAGAGCCAAATGCTCACCACTAGCCGATACGATAAGCAAACGCTTGTTCTAGCCGAGGAAATAAATAGATACTGGACAAGAAACTTTGTACAGTGATGACGTCATGACCCCAAAAGGATTTTCAGGTGATGAGAGTCTGTATCTTCTACTGTCGTTCTTTTGAAACGGCTTGCACGTTATTTCTGTAGAATTTCACCTACTCCCCACCCCGTACCTAGTGTATAGGAGAGTATACTCATGGAGTATACTACTCTTTAGAAAAGCCGTGAGCCACTGTAAATCCAACCTCAACCAGAAGGTATAGTACCAACAACCTGCATAACCAATGTCAGAATGAGCATTTTTAAGACCGCAACCACACACTAGAAGAGAGATTATAGTTAAATTGACCATCATCCGGACGCTTGAAGAACATAACAGTATTCACTTGTTCACTCTACCGAGATTGGTAACAGTCATTAGGTCTGAAGAGCTGTGACTTCCTTCTACCATAAATCACCCACTAAATCTCTCATCAGACAGACACACCAAGAGCGCGGCCTGAGCCTGCGACAGCCTAAACACGTACTGATGGTCTTAACCATTTAGAAAATGGCTACTATACGCACTTTAAACAATTCTACTAGGCTCGTGTCTTTCCGTTTCTATTAACTTAAAGTGCAACTGCAGATAGACTAGTCTACAGCTCCTCTGATCAAGAGAGTGCAACAGACAAGTGACCAAAAGGTAGTATGATGTGGCTCCGCCGAAGACAACAACGCATCGGAAGAGATAATATACTTAGAAGGCCACCATCAACCCAACTCGCTGATACTCTTCCAGCGGATTACGACAGTACCCATCCGTTATCTAGACCGTATCAAGTAGGCAACGCAATTGACGTTTTAAAAGCAAACCTCTGAAAGTGCCAGCTTGCCTACAACTTACATTACGATAAATTTCATTCGGAAAAAGTTTGAAATAATGGATTGTGAGCTGAAAATTTGCACACAAGTTCTATAAGGTCTTATGACCCGCTAAACTCAATATATTTTACAAAAAATTGTCAAAATAGACTATACTTATGTATTTGTTAAAAGAAAAGATTGTTATTTATCATTTGCTCGGATGATGGGTTCTGACAGTAATTTTCAACCGACTCTCAATTTCCCCAAAAATATCCGGTTTGTGGCCCACTTTAGAGATTTTTTGGAATACGGGCTTACTTTAGAAAGTCATCGAACCTCTTTGAGTTAATTCGTGATCAGTGATGACCATCGAGGTTTTATTTACCCGAAAGCGATGGGGAAGTGTGCGGTACGGTGTTAAAACCGACCGAAATTTGTTTGTGTCGTAGGTGAGAATATGTCGAAACTTTTTGTTCGCTTCTTGTACTTGAATTTTTATTCTAAATTGCAAATCTTCACAGAGAAAATGTTACCCTTCTCCCTTCTTATTCGAATATTTTTTCTAAACTTTTTAATGAGTTAGTTGTGGGGCGCTTCAAAAGAGTTGTGCGGTTCCAACCTCTTGCAACGAAAATCTAATCAAATTTATGTAAAATATTTGGAGTGCCGAGGATTTTTTTAATGAAAAAAAAGGAGTAAGAAAACAAAATAATTATTTTAATAATTAAATTATTTTTTCGCTCTTTTGACATTTGTATGGTTTAAAGTTAAGCGGACGTCAACCACATCGGCGACGTTAAGACAACTTCTTGAGCGAAACTCGAGATCTCCCAATCTTATTCAACTTAGCAAACAATTATAATTTCCCCGCGACATCAAAAATAAATTCTGTTCATTCCTTCACATTATAAATCCTTCTTCCATACAATATATCTACGTCTTATTTCCAGCATTCAGCCAGTGTTTTAGCATCCCCTTTCTTTAATTAATCTCCCACCCCTAGCAACGCGTAGCAACGAATATAGGTACAGTAACACAATACAGTTTTTACACTTTTCTCGAGTAGAAAATCTTTAATGTCTCCGAAGACTGACATTAATTAAAAAATCTTGTTACGCATGCAGGGGTAAGAATGAGAGAAGGCAATTTTAAGAACCAGCGCTCGAGGCATATGCAAAATAGAGCCTAATTTATACGGTTTTTTAAAGAATTCTAATAACTTACTTACGTGGCTTCTAGAAATGAAGTCACTTTTATAAAAAAGAATACATATTTTTTCTCATTTCGTAATTAATTTAAAATACGCTTCGATCGAAAGACGTAAGCTCTAGTTGTCATAAGTATTTCTTATGTAGCGTCACAAAATGTGTTTCTTTATGCTATTGTTAAAGAGTATCTTTCCGATGCAGGCTGACAAGAACACACTTCTTCTAACGCAACTGACAATGCCATCTTAATCAAATGCGCCAGGCAGATATGTTTATTTGTGTTATATTTGTGACGTAAGTTAAACGAACTTGACGGAAAATGTTCGGAAGGAAGTAAAGTTTTGGAAAATTCGAACCCAACTGCGATGTCAACAAAGTTAAAGCGTTCTCCATTGATAATTATTAATTATTTCACCAATTTCGTTTCTCCCGACATAACTTTGATTGTTGTATTTATACCAAAATGCATCGTAAACACAAATAATTTACATAATATTTTGATCTCTCTTTTATTTTACTTTTATTCCAATTTTCTTTGTTTCTTAAAAACCTCCGCGTACTTATCGAAGGAGACTTGGGGATTCCTATAGAAAGCCATCATCTGTTAACTCGCTGTTAATACGTGTAAATAGTAAATATGCTTTCCAGATTTTTCCTGGTGAAATCATCTTGTGAACTTCACTTTCTATACACAACTCCATTTCTATACAGGGTGTAGCAACGATGTAACAACAAACTTAAAAAAGACACTCTTGTCGCCAAAATAAGCAGAAATCCAAGATTACCGTTTTCCCCGAATGTTTTCTCTTTAAGTTTGTTGTGGCATTGCTGTAACACTCTAAGTTTTCTCTGAATTCTTATTGTTTAGGGAGGGCACTTAAATCACTTAATCGGACCAAATCTACTTCTTCCAAGTAGCCTCCACATGCCCATCAGATTTTGAGCCATCCTACTTATAGGATGGATAAACTCTAGAATTCAGGCTGGAAGGGTGGTACTTATTTTGGCCATTTCGAGCCATACGTTAGAATGTAATTTTGCAAAAGTCGACCATGATATTTATTTAGATTTCGCGCTTTCTAATCTTCCCCAAGAGCAACAAGTTGAGCTTTAAGAATATTGAATCTCGAAATTGGCAGATGAAATCTCTGAGGTTTTCCTTATACTTCTTCCATTGATTTGATCTTCGCGATTTTGTTGATCGCTACCGCCATCCACGTTGTATACACAGAGTTGTCTGATTCTGGATCATCTTGATCATTTGGGGGGGGGGGGATCTTCTTATACTTATGCCACTTAATCGGGCCCATTGTACTACCTCCAAGCGGACTTTCCGTACTCATCAGATCTCAAGCCATCCTACTCGTACTATGAACTCCAGGATACCTATTCTGACCAAAAGTCCCCCAAGAACGGATTTTATTTTCAAAGTTAGAGCGGAACAGTGGCAAAGCACATGCCCAACTATTTCGTCTTCTAGTTCTCATCCACGGTATATCAGATCATCTACTAAACCCAATGTGTGGAGATGCGTATGTAGTCGACAGTGGCCCGCGAGTGTTTCTGCAATTGTTCGTAGGTTAGTTCATATTGTAAACAATATGTTGCAACCTTATTAGAAGGATGACAGCTTGTCCATCTTTCAGTCTGTAATTAATTGATGGGTGTTACTCTTAAGGAGAGTTTTAACAGTAGGTACGGCCAGTTTTATGATTGGCCCACGGCCACAACCCCCAAGGAAGACTGCTTGGGTCTTTCTTTGTCAGCTCGTCTGTCTTATCATTGCCCTCATTTCTTTGATGTATTTGAACGCAACGGAGTATAAGAACATTGTCCTTGGATATCTGATTTAGCAACTCTATACCCTCCAACTAAAGGCCAGAGGTTGCCTTGCAAGTGTTTAAGACTTTATTGCCAATCGATATCATCAGTGCTTTCTTGTTTAGAATGTTCCTGTCTAAGATTCCATTAGCACTGTGTATTTTCATAAATTCAGTTTGAAAGACTGAAGCATATTTTTCCAGCGGTAGGTTGCTAACGAGGGTGAGAGCACACCTGCTCCTGATTTCCTTTGATTTTTAGATCCGCCAGTAAAGATAGCTATGTCTGCTTCGATGTTCTCAGTTGAACTCATTAGAGTTTGAAAGTCTATGCTGAATGTATAAAACATAAATCTTTAACTTATACAGTTCTTATTTACTCAATAACGATACTAAACTACCGACAAAATATCCGAATGCGACAAGTAAAGAGAATATTGGTGCTGCAGGTGGTGGTGCTCCAGAAGATTTAAATTTGTAGATTTCTCGTCGTTCTTAAGACGTTCTTTGGCTTTTCAGGAACGATGCTTGGTGTATTTTAAGAAAAAACTCGGGTTTGCACTCTTATAAGAGTGTGTAGACCCTAACACTAAACCATCGAAGCTATGTTGAGTTTGCCTATTAGGCTCTTCAGTAACTCAAAATTTATCCAAGTTTTGTTAAAAAATCATCTTCTCGGACACATCTCATTTTTGACTAAATAGCTTCATGCTAACGCAAAATTGTTGTTTTTGGTTTGAAAATAATCCACGGGAGATTCAACAGGCGCTATTGACGACCAAAAATTGAATATCGAATCCTGCATTTATGAAATTGGGCCTGATTTATTGAAAAAGTTAAGTTCATCCATGTAACTCTTGTAAACGAATCTGAGGTGGTAATTTAAAGGGTATGTAATGCATAAAATAATTTAATCCCCTATCCTTAAAAATAAAGTAAAAATTGTGGTTGTACCTTAAACGTTTTTGTTTTATTTCATTTTAAAAACATAAATCGGTCTTATACGATAGATATACGGTCTGTATCCATCTGCAATAAAAGTAGCTTCTTATATCGCTCCTCAAGAATGTTGATATTTCATATTGGATGAATCAAACTCCCTCATCTTCGCTGTCGAAGGGCTGCTTTTGTTGCCGTCTTCTCCACCTATAAATCCAGCGGGGGAGACAGAGCATCACCTCCAGAGCTGCTGAAGGTGTAGTTCTCATGGCTCCTATGTTTAAATGAGTCAAAAGAATGCATGTGTTTTGTCTAGTAGTAGTTTTATCATCATGTGACACCCTATATAATTCTTATACCAATGCATAGCATAGTTAGGGCAATAAGCGTCACTAGACATCCCTTTTTAAAACGAACGAACGGTTTGAACAATTTCTATGTAAAAATTAAGTATCTCGTTTATAACGCCGTGTTTTCCGTATTTTTCATTCTAAACCTAGTGTTGTGATTCAAGAATAGCGAATAGCTATATACATTTTTACCACCCATTTAAACTAAAATCACATTATTAGCCTCATTTCAATATTTAAAGAAAAAATTTCTATTAAATTCAGAGCTTTCACCAAGTTGAGAGGGCTTATAATAAATTTCAAAAGAATGCAGAGTAGTGGTAGTAAGTTGTTGGCTATTATTTTTAGTTATTTAAATATCCACCCCTAAACTCTGAAAATCACTGTAGATAATCTTACATCTGTTTCAGTGTAATACCAAAATTCACAAACTACCCTTATGATACGACTCTAATCTTAGGGTTATAAAAATACCCTTACTGCCTTCTCCAACAAGTTGGGGAGAGTCTTCCAAACTTACAAATATGAAAAAATTTTCATTACGATTAAAAGGTACTCGTGGAAAGTCCAACGAGCTTGAGGAGAGACTATATTATTATACAGTGTGTTTTTTCTTTCTAAAAAAAAACAACTGATAATGCGAAATAGATTAGCGTCGATATAAGGTTCGTTTTGGACCAACACAAAATAAATACTTATTGTAATTCAATTTGACTAATGGCGGGTAATTCAAACATTCAAATTGTAAAAGTTTACTTTCATTTTTGCCTTCGTTCTTATAATGATATTTCTGCGATGTTCGAGTAACAAGGTGGGGTTTTTTAAGTAAACGTAAATTAACACATTACACAAGTGTCAATGTAATGGACATAACACTAATTATTGATAGGTAATTTACCCCGTGCTGTTAAATTCAATTAAATATGCATTTAACTTTTTGTAAAATAATCCTAAATTGCTTTACTCCCTACTTTTCCAATTTTATAAAATATATAAGAGAATTTGAACTTATAATTAGTTAAAAATCTTTTGTACATCAGACATCAAAGAACAACAATATTTTATTAACCCCAATGATACTTTTCCGCAAATTATGTAGTTATAATTTTATCAATGTTGGAGCTTTTGCACGAGAATACAAGAATAAGTTTAAGCTTTACAAAGAAATAACTTTTAATGAAATAAAATTCTTAATAAGGGGGTTTCAAAATCGACGTTGTTTATAATTTTTTTATTTTGTTTAAAAAAAAAGAAGAAGGGATGAAATTTCACGAGCACGTGATCGAATTGTTGGGATTTCTTTTCTCGTGTTTTCCGAGTGATGATAAGGAAAACCATATATTATTAAATTTCTTGGCTAGACGGTTCGTCTCTAGTCACGTGCCAACCGAGATTCTTCAAGTATTTTTATTTTTCCGAAAGAAATTTTCAACTTAACAAAGTTTACTTTACTAATTTTTGGATAAAATAACACTTCTTAAAAGGGTTAAAAGGTTTCTTCGTGACATTTCTAATTAAGCAATGGTTTATAATTGCATTACCCTGCGTTCAAACTTTATCGATCTTCAAGTTTTATCCCTTCGAAATAAGAATTTACATTCGGCGTAACTTTAGATAATCTTTTCCATTTAAGAAAGAGCTTAAAACTCCTTCTTATGGGAGCAAAAGCGACCCCTTTATAGCGTCTCTCTTTTTACCCCAATCATTTTTGCGCTTTTATTTCTAGTTGATGAACCATCACTTATATAATATGTTCTTTGACTTTAAGAAAAAATTCTTCCACTAAAAAAATTATTTTAGGAAGTGGAGTAATTTATTTCGCGATCCGCTGTTTTGATGTCTATTCGACGGAAACAATTTATATTTTAAATTTATTAAGAAGAATGCTCGGTATGCTCACAGCTTAATTCAAATATTTTTGTTAAAGCTTTTGCCAAAATCCTTTGCATTTGTACAAAACTTACTAATTTGTTTATAATTTATTTATTAAAGGATAATATTGTTCATCTTCCAACTACTTAAAAAGCCACTAATCATTACTCTGTAGGTACCTATACGAGGCCGTTTGATCGCTCCTGGATTCAATATCAATTCTTTTAGTTCCGCAATCGTTAAACACTGACATATTTTCCATTTTTAATGGAATGTAAATCTAAAATTCCGGTTAAATGGGAAAAGTGGCTCAGTATTGAGAGAGAGAGAGAGTCGGAATTTTAATTTTTTCTCAAAAGAATCCGAATCGGCACTAAAAAGTTCCCACCAGTGCCCATTGAACCACAAATCTCTAATTCTAATAATAGGAAGTATCCTACTCAATTTGGGACCCTCTGACGTGTGTGAACTAAATAAAATATACAGAGTAAGCTAAAGGCAAGTCTAAATAATGAATAATATTTGAAAGAAATGGTCTAAAATCCAAAATACCCTGATCCAGATATTATGCGTTAGTCAAAATGGCAGATATACACTGGAATACTTTGTCCATTACAATTTTGCGAGATAATATTTATTAGAAGTAGGTACTGTTGAGCCATCCTGTATCCGGTAGATAGTTCATAAAAGGTCATCCGAAGATTTTATAATTCTAAACTTATCTATAGTTAAAAAAAGTTTTAAGATTTGAACCTCTTAAGAAAATTAGTGCGTGCACGAATTTTATGTCACGTCGTTTTAAAACAAAACTAAAGAGATGTAGGGTGAAAATTTTATAAGAGGGTGAATAAACTTACCCTTTTTGTTCCCTTAGGCGTTCTTCTTATTCCGACAAGGAGTAAGTAGAAACGGTCTACATACATTATTGTCATTCCTCATTTAGGACGATTATCGTTAAAAATATTAATGGTTTAACGTTATTTTTAAAGATATTTTTTTAAAGAATGGAATACGAATCTTTACTAAATGTGACCACACAACGATACTTGTAATTGATTATGTTCCTATTGCATATTTCTTTTCGATCCGTTATTGTTATATTAATCGGAGATCTCAGATATGAGCTTTGATGTTCTTTATCGAGATGACATATCATAATTATGACCCGATAATTGAATATAATAACCTGAGGTTTCTAGACGCATTGTTTATTAACAATGTAGTATAAAAGTTGAAACACATCGCTAGAAAGCGCACTTCTTCGCTTTTCTAAACATAAACTCGCAAGTGATTCTGCCATACAAAGCATTTTTCTTTCCTTTAAAACCAATATTAACAGTGCCATTCTGTTGTTGTATCCAATATTATTGCGTGTTCCAGCAATAAATTTGCGTAAAATCATAAATTAGTATACAGGGTGAATTTAGAATGAGCAACCATTGGATTACGAGCCTATAAAGTATGAAAGAGTTTAAATGTTTCACAGATTTCTCCTCGTTTTTCCTTGCTTCTAATGAGACAAACCATTATTACTCCAAAATTATTTACAACTGCGCTTTTGGTCAGACTTACGAAAGTTTAAAAATATTAATTTGTAATTTTCGCCGTTATGGGAAGTAAGATTTTCTTTTAGTAGGTTGAAAGCCGAACCACTTACATTCAGGCTTAAAACCGAAATTTCAATTCCAGTAAATTTTTTTAGTGCTGCTAGAGTTTTATAAAACCTCGACATTTGTTATAAAAATTTAAGTATTACAAAACTTTTTTAACTTTAGCCATCTTTAGCTTAGAAAGTCAAACTCAGATTTTTTGTACAAATGCTGAACTTTTCCAGCAAAATAATTCACTTGTGATACCTATCGGTCGATGGAACAGAAAATAATTCGGTGCTCAATTGGAACTGCCACGACTGTCAAACTAGACTCTTTAAACTTGCTCAGGCTAACGACTCAGGCCAATTTCAATTAAAAACCAACAAATTTTGCACGTTTGACTAAAGTTTTTGTACCAGTTTTTGCAAAAATTAAAGAAAATGAGTTTCGTGCAGTATTATAGTCCTCTATCAAATTAATGTGCATTTGTGGGCTCCTTGATGATGCAAGTGTGAAAGTAAGTCTCAATCTCTCTGTTCGACCTTGGAGAAACATAATTTTTAATGTTGGCACCCTAGAAAGTCATGCGTTTGAGTGCTGGGTGCAAAAAACAAAATGGCTAACATCGCAAACACTTTATTCAATTTATCTAGGTAACAATTGGGATTACGAAAAAAAGTTTTATACAAAAAATATTTCCACGTCAATTCTACATAAAAAAGGTTATTATAGATTTTTATAGATCTAATACGTTGTAAATGAACCCCAACATACACACATAAGTGAAAAAACTTTAAATGAGAAAATTTGTTTTCCACCGAGTGCCTCGGGAATCGAACCCAAGACTTTGCTATTTCCGGTAGCACGCCTATACCCAATACACTACGGAGGCCAACATACTTTCAACAAGCCATCCGGCATTGTTTAAATGCGTCGAGACAGCGAAATATATATAAATCAAATTAGTATGGATACAACAATCATACGTGAATAAATTACAAATTTTTAAATATTTAGGGTTAATTAATTAAAATACCCTAAATATTTAAAAATTTGTAATAGATTTTTATGTAGGACTAACCATTTCTTCAAAATGTTGACATTTACAGTTTCAAAAAATAAATATGAATATTATGTTTAAGATCTAATACGTTGTAAATGAACCCCAACATACACACATAAGTGAAAAAGCTTTAAATGAGAAAATTTGTTTTCCACCAAGCGCCTCGGGAATCGAACCCAATTTATTCACGTATGATTGTTGTATGCATACTAATTTGATTTATATATATTTCGCTTTCTCGACGCATTTAAAACAATGCCGGATCGCTAAGAAAATTATGTAATCTGCCTGGCGTATTAGGTATAGGCGTGCTACCGGAAATAGCAAAGTTTTGGGTTCGATTCCCGAGGCGCTTGGTGGAAAACAAATTTTCTCATTTAAAGTTTTTTCACTTATGTGTGTATGTTGGGGTTCATTTACAACGTATTAGATCTATCTAACTAATTAACCCTAAATATTTAAATATTTGTAATTATGTTTAAATACCTACCTACATGGTAAGTCGGGAGGGTCGCACCGAACTCTAGGAGCGTGTTCTACACGTAAATATAACGAAAAAGTCTAAAAGTTGCTATCTGATTTTTACTTGTTTTCGAATTACTTATAGAACTTTTTTTCGTAATTCCAATTTTCACTTTTTAATTTTAATTTTGTTTTTTGCACCCAGCACTCAAACGCATGACTTTTTAGGGTGCCAGCATCGAAATTATGTTGCACCAAGGTCAAACAAAGAGATTGAGTCTACTTCCACACTTGCATCATCAAGGAGCCCACGAAAGCCTGCTTTTGTACACTTGGGAAAAAGGATTTTTTCAATAAAAATCAAACAATTTTATTTAAAGAAGACTTCTCAAAACGGAGTGGGATGAAGTTTCTAGGGATTCTGCATCATCGCTGAAGCCCATTTATTTTTGGATGAACGAATTTTACGAGGCCAAATCTGCACTAAAAATGAAGCACGCTATGGACATCCAGTTTTGGATCCTACGACAGATAACGTTGGAACAATCCATGATTACCATGATAAAAGAGCCTTGAATGAAAGCAAGGGAGATTGCTGAGATAATGAGCATCTCAACGGAAAGAGTGAATCTTACACTAAAAATTGCACTTAAATAGCAGTGTGAGCGATGGGTACCGCGATTGTTGACTGTGGGGCAAAAATGCATGCGTAAGAACATTTCAACGTTGCTTAGCGATATTTAATCAAACTCCAAAGGATTTTTTGCGAGGGTTTATTACTGTGGATGAAACATGGATCCATTATTACACATGTGAGAAGGAATGATTAAAGCAGTGGATGGAGGCAGGCGAAAGTGCGCCAAAGAAAGCAAAAGCTGTTTTGTAGGCTCGGTAGGTGATGGGCAGTTTTTGGGGGATTCTCGAGGAATCATTCTTGTCGACAACTTGGAAAAATTAAAAACAATAACAGCAGCCTATTATTCCACATTATTGGACCGTCTAAACCAAGTTCTGAAACGAAAATGGCCACAATTGACTTACAAAAAAGTGCTCTTCCACTAAGAGCCGCCTCACAAACTGTTCCAATGGCAAAATTTCATAAATTAGGTTTCGAGTTAATTTCTCGTCCACCGTATCCTCCTGACTTGCCCTCGTGTGACTTTTTCCTTTTCCAAAATTTGAAAATTTGACTTGGTTGAAAGAAATTCTCATCGAATGAGGATGCTATCCGCGCCGTCAAGGCGTATTTTTTGACCTCTAATAAAACATAGTTTTTAGATGGTATCAAAAAGTTAGAAAGTCGCTGGACGAAGCATGTGGTCTCTGAATGGACACACTGTCCTAAAATAAAAATGATTTTTTCAAACAATTTTGTTCAATTTGCTTTTTTACTACGCTTAACAAGCGACCCCTATGAGCCGACATTTTTCCTTATATTTCGACATTTTTCCTTATATTTCGACATTTTTTCTTATATTTGTTACTTTAAAGGAAGCTAGGAAACGGACACAAGAATATGGGCACGAGGCACGAGCCACGCATCTTTAGAAAAATCCTAAAGTCCTCAATCAGAGAAACTGATTTGAAATGATAAAATTTGCTACAATTCAATTTTAAAACCTACAAATGTGGGTTATTCTTTAAATTTTGAATGAATGGAGACTTTTCGCTTTTCTAAGGTGTAGATAATTTGTTGTGGTTTTTTATATTTCAGAAATTTTCCGTAAATTAAAACGGAATTTTCGTTTTAAACGTCCAAAAATTACTTTAAAAATTAATTTCTTATTTATACCGTAAATTAAAGCGTTCGAAATTAGGGAGTGGAGCTTTTCACACTTTGTTTGGAATTATTAATCTTAAAGACGGGCTTATTCTACAAAGATTGGGTGTTACATACGTTTTTCAGTATGGAAGGTTATTAAGAAGCTTTTTATTTAAAATACCATTAAATTTGTTGCTTTATTTTAAAAAATAATTTAGAGAAAACGGTTATCTGTCATGAATTGTTCTCAAGATGATTTTTAGAACAATGAAAGCCCTCTTATTTCTAATTTTAAAACCTCATCAAGTCTTTTCAAAAAATTTCCTTCGAGAGCATCTCGAAATAATGTTTGTACAAAAAGAAAAACAAAATTGCGCCTCACAATTTCCCTATTTCTGTTTAGTATTTCTTTTTTTTCTCTCGTTAGGTTATAAAATTTATTGAAGCCAGTTACAAACAATTAACATAAAATCCTAATTGCTTCTCTCAGCTAAAAATCCCCAAATTCAATGAACACATAAAAAGGGTTAAAACCGTAAAAGCTTTCTCTTTCGGCAAATTCCTTTACTGCACTTTAACCCTTTAGTGTTTATTCACCCTACTGAATTTTATTTTATTTTAAAATATCATTGGCGATCTGAGAAGGGTGCGTCTTCCCTGTTTTTTTAAAGCTCCACCGTGTTTGCATATTCGCGCTCTCTTACATATCCTTAAAATTGAATTCTTCGTTCTGTAGATCTTTTAACTTCGTTTCGTAATTAAATATAATTAATCGCGAGTTATTTGCATATCCCCAAATTAACGTCTTTTAATTCGATACAAACGGTTCGGTTAATTTTTGGCGAATGAAGGAAAAAATTTTGAAAAGCGTCCTAACGTTTGACCGTAAATCAAAATTGGAAATAGACGGCATATCCAAGTTAAAATTCTTAAAAAAAGTATAATTAAGATTTTAGAAACGTATCAGGTATACGTTTAGCTCGAAAAGATCTTTGTGAAACTCGAGAAGTTGCAACTTTTTAAAACTCATATAATGCACTACAAAATTTTACTCGACGAAAGTTTTGCTGTACTTTTGAGTCAATAAACTGGTCACGAATGCACTTTAAATTTACTAAAAAATTAATAAATAAAAACACCTCGTTACGTAAGAGAAACAATTTTCAAAACAACGCGACAATTCGCAAATCCAATTAAAGGAGGAAGGAGGAAAGTTCATATATGTTGAAAACTATCTGCGTCTTTTCAAAAAATTCTTGGACGAAAGGACGTTCGGACGACTGACGAAAAAATGGTGTTAAAATAAAATAAAAAGTGTTAAGATTCGCAGTACATGTGTGTTTCTCGCTCTTATTTTAACTGTCCTTCCCGCACTTTTCGAGGAGTTGGGCCGCACTCATTTCCCATCAGCCAGCCTTCTTTTGCGGGGCTCATTAAGTCTTGTATCGATCGTCCGGGTCTTCTTCTACACTTCTTACAGCGTGTGAGAATTTTAATATGCAGCACTGTGTACGCGCCCCTCATTAATGCAAAGATTGTTGGAATTGAATAGCTGTCTTGAGGCTTTTCTTCAAAAATGTTAAAATTTTCTTGCGTTACTCACTCGCGTGCTCTCGGAAATTTTTGATTAATATATACGTTATAAACAAAAAAAGAGTTGATCGATGTCGAAAAAGTCGGCCATTACTTAAAAAAAATTCGATAGTAAATTAATTAATTAGCCGGAGTTTGTTTATTGTCTCGTAACGAACTCCATCCTGGAGAATTGTTTCATAAAGACATAAATTCTTATTATATTAAAACTTTCCAAATCGAAATAAATAAACAAAATTGCCTCTTCAGTATATTTTCTGCATTGTATACAAGAATTAATACCATAATATTTTACTCTAGTTTAAAATATTTGAGGACACTCGAGGGCTGACTTCCTCATCCGGTCAACCGAGTTTCCTTTGCCCGTTGTTGAAGTGGGAAACCGCTGAAGTATTTGCGATTCGTGGAAAAAAATTAAACCGTTCGGAGAGAATATTTGTACGAGATTTTATACGACTTTATATACCGATGGAAAAAATAGAAGTAGTAGTAAACGAATATACACACGACTATAATAGTATATTACTTCATAATTCTAATGAATTTAGAAGAAAAATATTCCAGTTTATAACTTGCTTTTGTTTTTTTCAATTTAATTGGATTTGGTGTTTTTTCGGTAAATTTCAGCAATAATGTACTATATTGTTACTTAATTTTGTAATTTTGAAGAATGGTGGCAAATTTTAGAGTAGGCACTAATCATCTTGCTAGTTAAGGCTTTGCATCTCTTCTGACAATGCAAGCAAAAATTCACAGAATTTTTGGTTTTAAAATCAGATTTCTCAGTTCGAGTAAATTTCCCCACAAAAACTGTCTTAAAATCATTTCAAAAATTGTTTATCCAAACAATTACCGTTAGCTGCTAGTTGTTCATTATTATCAACACCCAATGTTTCAGTTACGGGTCTTTTCGACTCAAATAACAATCAAACAAGAAATTTTTCAGTGATAAAACAGCAAGAGCAACGAATTTGGCAGAAGAGAGATCATGCGGATAGGAAGGAATCAGTCCAGTCTAAGTCGCATGGTTAGACGTTTTAACGAGATAGGACCTTTCCTAAGAAGGCCAGGACAAAAGCGAAAACCATGTACTAATCTAAAGAATCGGCTTTTTCTTAGACAGTCCTCTCTGAGAAACTGGAGCAAAAATTGACGTAAGCTTTTGTGGCACAAGGTAGAAGAAATATTTGAAAATTGCTACATCTCTCCAAGGACCTCTTTGGGTGGTGGCTCTGTTACGCTTTGACATGGAACCTGCTACAACTTATATTGTATTGTACTCAGGGGTCGATTGGCTACGTAAGCCTTACAGAACTGCGACTAGCGTTGATCTTTTGATCTAACCCTACTCGTATTATATTCTCAGGAATTCGATCTCGTCAACGAAGCCTAGAGTGTCCCTGAGAGGCTTTCTTTTGATTTCTTCAGGCGTTAGTTGTGCCTGCCCTAAGTGTTTTAACCTAAGTCGAGCTAGTGCATCGCAATTGCAGAGAATGTGCTCGGCGGATTCGACCTCCGTTTCACATAACCTGCATATGTCACTATCTTCCAATCCCAGTTTTTTGAGGTGGTACTTCACTGGGCAGTGTCCAGTAAACAGACCTGTGATAAGTCGGATTTCGTTCTTTGATAGAAGAAGAAGCTTTTTACCATTCGTAGACGAGTACTCAATGAATTTCTTCGCCAGTCTATGTCCTGATATGTTATGCCAGTGAGACTTTTTGTTCTCAGTTTCCCATATTTGGATCTTTACTGTTCTGTGTGTTCTGGATAGCCCACAAAAGGGTTCTGGTTCAATCGGGATAGCTTTTGAGCCTTCTTTAGCTAGTTCATCAGCTATTTCATTTCCTATAACTCCCTCATGCCCTGGCACCCAGTGAAGGGCAACTAACCAGTTTTTTGAGGGACTGTCTGCATTCCCAAGTGTATAGAGATTCATAGCTGTTGGCTTTGAGTGCCTTCAGCACGGCTTGACTGTCAGACATTATATAGACTTTCTTACCCTTTATACGCCTTCGTAGGCACTCCTGGGCGCATATGTCTATTGCAAGTGTTTCAGCTTGCATAATTGTGGGGAAGGTTCCTAAGGCTATCGATGCCCTATATTTTGGGCCATATATTCCTATACCTGTTCCCTGTTCAGTTTTAGATCCATCCGAGTACCAGATGGGGGAATTTAATTCCTGTTGTATTATTTGACTTCTAGCCATGTCGCGGTCTCGAATGACCACTTTGAAAGGTGTCTGGAAGTCAAATACCCTTGGAATGACATCTAGGGGTTTTTCAAACAGTTCTGGCTGTAAAAAGTCCATAATCTTTAGGTGACCTGTTTTGTCACCCGGTTTGAATTTCCTGCTTTGGGTTAGTTTTAAGGCGGCCTGTAGGCTTTCCCTCTTCACCCGCAATTGCAGGGACGGCTGGTCCAGAAGTGCCTCCATAGCCACAGTCGGGGTTGAGCACATAGCTCCTGTTATACCCAAACACGCTAACCGCTGCAATTTCTGCAGCTTGCTTTGTGTCGTGATTTCATTCGTTTTTGTCCACCACACAAGCCAAGCGTATGTGACAATGGGTCGAATTACCGATATACATAACCAATAGATCATCTTCGGTTTTAGCCCCCAAGTCTTTCCAAATAGTTTGCCACAAGCCCAAAAGCCCCCGTCGCTTTGGAAAGAGTTTTATGTATGTGTGATTTCCAGCTGAGTTTTGCATCTAGAGTTACCCCTAGGTACTTTACCTCCTTGGAGAATTGTATCGATAGTCCCTGTAACTGTGGAGCTTACTTAGCTTACTTACTTCAACTTAGCACAGAGGTAGTTCCAATACGTACGAGGTCTATGAATACGTATTATTATTTCGAAAACATCATTGTTGAACATGCAGTACCATTTTCTTCTTTGATGGAACCCAATTTTTAATCGATTAACCCATTTTTAACCATTGGTGCATTTTCGCACCAGTATCTTAAAAATTTTTTTTTAGCTAGTTTGCATTTAAAAAAGCAAACTAGCTAAAAAAAAATTTTTAAGATACTGGTGCGAAAATGCACCAATGGTTAAAAATGGGTTAAGCTTGTCCCTACGGAGCTAGACAGGATATCGGTTACTATAATGCTGTAAATCAGGGATACCCAACCCGTAGCTCGCGAGCCACATGTGGCTCACGCGTCCTTTAGATGTGGCTTTCGTGATTATTTACAAAAAGGCGTCTTTTTCTTAAATTTACAGTGTGATGAATTGAATGAATAGGTTAGGTTATGTTATGTTAGGTTAGTTTAAGTTAGGTTAGGTTTGGTTAGGTTAGGTAGCAGTTATTAACTGAATAATTTTCCTTCATTTTTTCAAAAACGGCTGAATCATTTAAAAATATTATAGCTGTATTAGAAGAAGCTTTTTATTTTTCAAAACGTTTTTATTTAGTATTTTGCTGTAAATGGTTAGGGGAGCCAATATTTTCACAAGTTTGTCTTCCCATGTTAAATCCTATGATCAAGATTCAAGTTTCCACCGTGTATTTTGCTTAGGTAGTATACAATTTGCCATTCTACTTGTGACTTTTAAAGCTTGAAGTTCTACTTGCGTATATATTATCGTTGTAAGGTTTTTAGTTATTATACTATAGAAATTAGCATAATTCTTAATTCATAATTCTTACTTCATAATTAGTAATTCTTTTTTAATCAAAGTTGTTCCTATTTTGAATTTTTGTATAGACAAGGGAAATCGAACCGACCGGTATTAGGGACCGGTGCATTGTCTTAATGCAAAATCCAGCAATTCGTTGATGTACGACGTGAAAAAGGTGAAAAGTCAAAATTTTGTGAAAATGGGATTACAGTCCCCTACACACGACCTGATTTGGTCAGGCGGTCGGGCCGATTTGGTCAGATCAGGTAGAATATCAGGTCGTGTGTAGGCGTGTCGTCTGACATTTATTGTGTCAGGTCGTCGGGTGTTGTCAGATGGTCCGTCCACCTGACTACCCAACCGCCTGACCAAATCAGGTCGTGTGGAGCGTTGTCAGACGATTTAGCGTGTAGGCAACACCTGATTTGGTCGGACCGACTGTCAGGCCGACCGCGTCAGGTCGTCTGTAGGAGGCTGGTTGGATCACAAGTTGGGTCATGTGTAGGCAACACCTGATTTGGTCGGACCGACTGTCAGGCCGACCGCGTCAGGTCGTCTGTTGGAGGCTGGTTGGATCACAAGTTGGGTCATGTGTAGGCAACACCTGATTTGGTCGGACCGACTGTCAGGCCGACCGCGTCAGGTCGTGTGTAGGGGACTTCAGTCTTGTCGAGAACGTACATGCTATTATGTTTGTATTGTGTAAACGAAGATAAGTCGAAATCGTTACAGATTTTGTGGAAGCTGAGTCAGAGCAACTTGTCTCTTTATGCACAAAAGAAAATATTAAGTTTTTAATGTTGTATGGAGACAACTAAACTTAACTCTTTTTACACGGATTTTGTTGACTTAACTCTCTTTTGTGTGTGTTAGTAGTTCGATTTATCTCTTTATACCATTTTAGTTCCCTATTAATTATTATTATAAAATTTGTTTGGGAATTCTTGTCTTGGTGTATAATATACACGGTGGAAACTTGAATGTTGATTATAGGATTTAACATTTAACAATTTTTAAATTAAATCGAAGAAAGAAAATATCCCAAAAATTTGGATTTAATACCTACTTAATAAAAAATATTAGTATTAGTTGAGTATAAAAATACATCCTCAAATTTGAGATCGAATACTACTAATTAGCGAAAACTTTAAAACAATAACTTCTAACTCAAAAGAACTTTTCTAATCGATTGAATTTAATATTGCGATTTTTTATCTTTTTGAAAATAATCTCTTCTCGAAGAAGGAAAGGGTAAAGACTTAGAAAAGGGACCTACGTTTAGTGACAATACCATTCAATAAACAAACAATGGATGAACTTCACACATACACTCATTTTAAATCATTTCGAACCGTAATAATAATCATATCATCATGATTCAAGTTTCCACCGTGTACATGTCCAGTGCAATTAGGTTTATACCTCGGAACCCATCAGTTATAACGAATGTATTTGAATGATTTTATTTTTTTGGGATCCTAACGTCATAAATTAAAAAGTTTACCTATTGAAAATTGCCGCAATTTCTAAAATCGTAAAAAATATAATAATTTTTTTGGAAATCTCAACGAAAAATTCAATTATCGGAGTTTTTAAATAATTCTATGAAGAAAGTAATGATTGTTATAGTTTGCGAGGCTCTTTATAAGGAATTTGTAACAAACTTAAATTTTCTAAATAATTTGAAGATGACAAAAGCTTCAAAAGGCGCAATAAATGAAAGAAACCTAAAACAATAGTCCCCCAGGAATTTTGTCACTTAAAATACGGGTTGCATCAAATGGGGTAGTTCTGATTTGTTGATGTGTTGTCCATGACGGACGCCTAATGATAAATCCAAGTTTTCGGCCTCGGCAGACCTCCGGATCTTGGTAAAAAATCCAAGCAACAGCGAAATTTTTTACCTTTTTTCAGTTTCTGTCAATTTTGATCCCAAAGGATTAATTTTTTGGATTGAGAGTAGTTATGATTTTTTGGTATTTTATACCACTTTTTGTCGACATTGTTGACATTGTCTACATGGGAGAACTTCGCGAAAGTTGTCTACATCGACACTATTATCGTCATGTAAACAATTGCATTTTCTACATGATATTGTCTACACAGCCCATCCCTGCATAGACGCTATTAATATTGCAGTGAATTCATTAATTCCGCGGTTTTAGATTTTTGTTTCTTTTTACTTTTCACGAGTTTCTATGAAAAAAAGTTTTGAGCCCAAAAATGATGTAAAATCTAGCATGTTTTTTTATCGATTCTTTCAGAAACTATTTATATAAGTATAACAAATTTAATTTAAAAATGGCAGTGATGTAAGTTTAATAAATTGGTGTGCTCAATTTGTTCAGGAGTGTATCATGAACATGTATGATGGCGCTTTATGTGATCCTCATGCAACAAGTCCTTTCAAAAATTCTTTCGTAAAGGTAACATCTTCGAAGTCTTTGTAAAAGGATCCTTAAATTTAAAAAAGCAACAAAAGTGCCTTTGAGCAGAACTCAATAATCACAGTGGGAGCTTTCGTCAGCTTTTGGAAAGAGTCTTCTTAACCGTTGGAATAGGTAATAAAGAAATTGGTCGTAGAACTCTTCGTGGTCGATAAAACGTCCAAACAATTCGGGCGAATTACTCCCGACAATACAATAAGATCGTAATTTATAAGAAGTAACTGAAAGCGAGTCTAACGATTATTTAAAAAAAGCGTAAAAATAATATTTCCTTTTGTTAAAGCAAGTAGTAAATGCAAATCATCAATTATTGTACGTATAGTAGTAAATGTATGAAATCAAATTAAAATCTTCCGCATGTAACGGCACATTTATATCGACGTAATTATTTTTGTTAGGATTTACTGTAGTTAGAATAGCGGTCATATTTGCATTTAGTGGCGAAATAATGGAGTAACAACGATCCATAAACATCCCGGTAAATTATTTGTAGTGGTGCCGTATCAGTTTGAGAGGTAAATGTTAGGCCTCTCTTTAACGCTATGTGAGTTTCACGATTCAAAAAAATGCGGGTAGGTACAATTAATATATCGGCATTTAAATAAAAAGAAAAGAATCACGAGTAGTATAAAACATGACTTTAGGCTGTATCGAATGTTTATCATCTCGACACACTAATAATAATAACAATAATCTATCATTAGTAATTAACGAGTTAAAGATGGTTAGTTAGATTATGCTAAATGGACTATTTCGCTCTTCATCATGACTCGAACGAAAACATCGACGTGCAATAGGCGTAACTGTCTTACTAATTTACTAAAATGACGTAATAAACGTTACTTAAGAATAACTAAATTTTGATCAAAATTCTAACGGAGGGCATTATTTGAAAAATTGAGACAACCAACGATCGCGAAACCTATCGAACTAGCAATTAATAAAATATTTATGTAATGCACGACTTGTAGAGAATCCATACTGATATATTTGTTATATCAGTAGATGTCCATCGGACCACTCGCCGAGTAAGTAATGTTGTACTGTCGGTGTTATTACACACGTTTCGATGTAGATATTTCCAACGAAGAGCGGTTCGTTTGTTAATCTACCGCCGCATTAAATATTGGAACTTTAATCCTTTACGTACGGACGGACCTAACTTTAAGAACTCGTAGACGCATTTCTACCGGATCCGCTATCCACACGAGCGACCGGAAAATAGTCTGGTTTGCCCTTTAAAGCTCGTAACGAGGCGAAACGTTTGCGCCCAACACCTCTTTCGAACGAGTAAATTGTGGGGCAATTTAAAAATTCTTCGATGTACGTACTGGCCGTAGTTTCGAAATGGCTAACTAATTTTTAAAACTAATACTTGATAAGTACGTAGAGGCCTCCCGTATAAGTTAATCATAGTTTGACGCCGTTAAGTTTCCTATTATTATCTAGATATAACCTTTAGCCCGATATTTCTTTGCATGCTGTTGCTTAAGGCAACTCGAGCACTTTGCGTATCGGAAATCTTTAATATACTTATATATAACCAATTTAAAATTAAAATGTCATTTTGTTTGATGATGATTATTATTGACACTATCGATAACTATATCTAAACTTACGACTTGTGAATATCTAAATATATTTAAAAGTAATTTATATCGAACACTTCGGATATGACGATGACTATGTTAGAATGTTAGCGCGTTATTCCTGGAGCTAGAGATGTATGTTAGATGAGATATGTGATTAGCTCTCATAGAGATACCATAAATTAAATTTGAAATCGTAAGGAATTTTTGTACTTCCCCAGAATGCATTCTGACTTTCCAAGTGTCTATCGGCTTTTTTCGTAATGGGCTACCAAGACATTAATTGGAGTCAAAATGTCGGAGCAGACCCGTGTCCAGAGGTGGATGATCCGATTTCGATTTTATTTTCACGGAACAATTACACATTAAGGATTGCCATTTGATATTTCCACGTAGGGGTTGCTGGGGGTGAAGTGGTGTTTTTTTTTTAAACGCGTGTGTCGATTAGATTTCGAGTTATTCCAAGTAGGAAGTTTTCAAATTAATACACTGTAGATAACCGGAAATACGTTAAGCTTTATTGGTGGACTTGTAAGCTTTTCGTTGATATTTTTTACAAAACTTCCATACTCAAAACCAGCGTTTCTCAAACCGGAGATCGCGACCTCACAAGGTATCTTTATTTTATTGTTCTGAGAGCCGCTCTATGTAACTCGCTATTTTGCCGAACCTTAACCGTTTTTGCAGTTTTTAATTTTTTTGGTAATAAGGTACGCCTATATTATTTAAATTTTAACTATGTCTTGGTTGGTTTTAAAGTTATTCTGGGCAAAGTTCATTAAACAAACGGTTTTGTAAAAAGACGACCAAGTTCATAAATTACAAATGGCTTTGATACTTTTGGTAGAATTTCCGAAATCGAGCTGGTAGTCAACGATCGACGTCAAAAATCTGATATAAAGCGTTCGGTATTTTTTTCTATCGCGAAACATCAGAAATCAAAGTTATGCCTTAGGTATAAATTGAATTAGAAATAGAAGACTTCTCTATCGAGCAATTGTCGTATTCGAGTTGTTTAGGTTAGCTAAGATTTACTAACAGATCGTAATTGACGTTATAAAGAAGCCGCGGGCGTAGGCTCTAATATCTTACAAAGTACGTCAATTTAATAAGTTATAATTCGATATAAATTATAAATCGATTAAAAGCGAGAGAATTTGACGATATAAAAAAAATAAAAAGATTACTTACCTACGTGAAATAGTAGATTTTAAATTAAAAATATTTTACGACTGCATTTCCCGCTTATTAGTACTAACGAACAGAACTAAGCGAAAAGTAAAGAACGCTTACACTGCTCTCAGATATATGCAGATAAAAATTAATTTCCATCTTGGGTCGACCAGTAATTTTATTGGAAAATGCCTCGCTTCGCTGTCTGCTGCAAATATAAAATACTGCACCATTTTAACCACTCACTCATCGCGACGCTGTTGGTTTTAATTTACAATTTGCAAGAAACTAATTAACAATTTGGTGTTAATTTTGCATGATATATTAATTTTTACATCAAACTCTAACTTAGTACGATATAGCAAAAAATATTTGTAATAAGAGTTTACGCTTGATTACCCTTAAAAAGTTAATTTGATTGATGTTTTTCTATCTCACGTCCTAAAAGACAATCGAACAATTTTTCTCTTACGGAGAGGGAACTTAATGCGTAGGAGTTGGATTTTAATTCTTTTCGTGATTAATATATGCAGATATATGAACCACGCCCGAGATAAGAAGAATTTATCCCCAACTCTTAATGACGTAAGCAAGACAAAACAAAGAAAAGTTCGCCACAGCACACTATGTTTAAGGAGCCGCGGATTTTTAATGATGCGACTTGCGACTCAAACGAGGCTATTCAAATATTCCTATTTTGTTATTCTTTTTATCACGCATTTTGGCCAAATGAGTGTTTACTCCAATTTAGAAAGACGTATTAATTAATCTATTTGCTTCGCCGAGAGACACTGACCGTAATAGATCTTCTTCTCGCCTCAAATCTTTTTTTTTCGAATATAGGTTTTCTTTAGACCGTAATTCCATATTACGGTTATACCCGTCATGAACTGGGTAGAACTGTAACACCTAAAAATTCTCAAAAATCCCTCCCATATTTATCATCTATTAAGCTTTTCTAAATTATTCTCCGTGGCGATTTATCAATAAATTCGCCGCTTTACCACGTCACGGTATGGAAAGTCAAAAACGGCATTTAGCATAGTCTTGATTATAATCTTGGTCATAATCCTGGTCCTGATCCTGATTCTGATCTTAATTTTGATCCTGATTCTAATCCTTATCCTGATCCTGATCCTGATCCTGATCCTGATCCTTCCTAATCCTAAGCATAATCCTGATCCTGATCCTGCTTATAATTTTTGATCCTGATGTTTGAGAAACTTAGTGAAATATTGAAAAAATGTCCGGAAAGCTTGTAGCTGCAAGAAGCTCTTGATCATCATTATAATTTAAAGGAAGTGCGTTATAAAGGCAACGGCGTTGTAGTAAACTGGTAAAAACTTATGGTACCGATCAGGCACGTAACTACGGGGAGGTCTGGGGTGGCCTGGCCCCGGACTGGCCACCGCACTACAAAACCACAATGATTACAATATTCGATGGCTTTCTCCTTTGCTATCATATGACGCAAAGCTGTCTCTATATGCAGGGTCCTTTAGGAAACCCATTATAGTGCGTACAGTATGTCGGATTTTGAGACGAGGTTCTTTCTATGCATTATTACAGCGAACACCAATCCGGCAATATGGTAGAGAAGCAGTAACTATTTTTTAATGGTTTATCAATGGCGTTCTCCTGGTCTCTGAAAATGTTTGGGAAGGGTTTAAACCCTTTTGATCTAGCTCCTTTCGATAAGGCCTTGATATCACGTAATAAGGTTAAACTGCGATTCTATGAAAACTCCATACGATGTTAAAATTACATAAGTATATTTTAGCGGCCCATCCAGTTTTCTGCGAGCCCTCCCAATGGGCTCCCCCTAAAAAAATGATGTAGTTACGTGCCTGGTACCGATGTTGGTTCAAATGAGTATTTAATCGATTTTCTTTACATTTTAGTTATTCAGAATGGTCGTGAAACTGCACAGTTTTATTTGAAACTGACGTGAAATACGTTAGAATAGAATTTTGCTAAAGTCGACCACGATATTTGCTTGATTTAGAGCTTTCTTCTTCTCCAAGAGCAACAAGTCGAGCTTAAGAATATTTAAACTTGAAATTGGCAGATGTAATCTCTGGGCTTTTCCTTAAACGAATTTTCTTGTTCGCTTGAGCAACAACTTTACCGAAAGTCGCTTCTCTATAATCGAGGCAATTCTCAATTGAGAACGAATTTGGGCCGCAACCGTCATCTAAGTTGTATACACCGAGTTGTTTGATTCTGGATCATCTGGATCATTTATAGAGGGGGGGGCAAGCTTCCTGCACTTAGACTACTTAGTCGGGCCCTACTACCTCCAAGTGGTCTCCCCGTGCCGATCAGATATCGAGCCATCCTACTGGTAAGATGAACTTCTGGATTCAGGCGGGAGGGGTGGTGTTTATTTTGGCCATGTCGAGCTAGAAGTTTCCCAACACGACTCTTCTTATCGACGTTAGGGTTGGACAGTATCAACGCACATGTTTAACCGTTTCGTCTTCTAGTTCGCATCCACTACATATGGGATTATCTACTAAACCCAGAGTGTAGAGATATTTATGTAGTCGACAGTGCCCAGAGAGCGTCCCTGCAATTGTTCGTAGATTAGTTCTAGTTGTCCGATCATTCGGTTGCCTATGATCTAATATTGTGTGCTGGTAGTACTTGGAGGCATCAGCTTCTCTGGCAAGGTCTTGGAAGTTGATCAAAAGTTGCTACCCCGTTCCTCTTTCCCTGCTCTTTGACTCAATACTGACATGGCTTTGAAGGTGTTTTAATTGCTTAATAATTGGTTCGTAGGAATTCGTCTTTTTTAGAGAAAAATCTCAAACGAGCATAACGGTAAAAGGCGTTAGAATTTTTAATAATTAGTTTGATTTATTTTTTAATTGTTTTTGGCGATATTTTAACTAACTACCACTAATTAGAAAAATTGTATATACAATATAGAAGTACAAATAATTAGAAACTGTATTGTGCTTTTGTTTTTAGTAATTAAAGCAATTATAAGGCATGGAAGTCGAATCAATACAATTTAAATTAAAAGAGAAAGAAATAAACAAAAATAGAAAGGCCAGATACGAAAGAAACACTTCAGAAAAAAATTTCCCCCTAAGAAAACCCACAAATCAAAGTTACATCCCGTCGAAAAGAATAATTATAAATTCGCTCACCCCCACATGAAAACGACACACATATAGTATAAGAAACGGGGATGAAGCGAAATTTACGTTACGTAATTAAAAGAAGAATGTAACTTTTTGCGAAGGGTTGGCAAATTAGTCGAAGCGAGATATAAAACATTAAAGTAAAACAAGAAAGAATGCAAATAAGGTAAAGAGTGAGTCGTTGCTTAATTCACGCGCACTCTTCCGTTTCTTTCATCCCCTCTGTCCCCTTGGGATGCTTACTGCTTAGTTCTCACCCCCCGCGGTGTCCCCCCTAACAGCATCTAAAGCTTGAGTTTTTGCCACAGCCTCACATGCGCAAATGAAATCGATTAAAATGCGAGTTTGTGCTTTGAAGAAGAAGTATTAATGGCAGTGGATGGGGGTGTTATAAGGGGTTACGGAGGTATGAGGATTCGAGGGGAATATAAGAAAGTTGACTGCGCTCGTACGTGTACAGCGGACCGAGTATGTCGAGCTTTTTTACCCTCTCGAATTTTAATTATGCTGGTCCGCTTGTTTTTCGTGGTGGAAATTTAGATAAGATAGAATTAGCTTCGGTGGTTGCTTATCTTTATATTTATGTTTTAGTTCTAGTTTATTAGTTTTTCGCGATATTTATTAACTCTTTTAGTATTTACTTAATTACCTTATCCGACGCTCTTTAGTATTATCATTCGATTTTTCGTTTCCAATTTTTATTTTCTGTTTTTTAAAACAATTACCGAATTACGACAATAAATTGAATTTTTCACTTTTTTTAAATTATATAAGCTCCGGTATTAAGAGGTTTTATTAACTGCGGGAAACCGAACTTTTAAGGGTCGAAATTTATTAGCAACTTACACTTTGTTAACGATGACCCAAAGAATTTTCACCTACTTTAAATCCTAATAAGAATAAATTATCACCCTTACTTTTGTTTTTAACGATTTTATTCCTTCCACATATTAAAACTATTTTAATATTTTAATATAAACGAGCGCAGTGAAATAGTTTCCAAAATTTAACATTAGGTTGCACTTCTTATCTATCGTTAAAATCTCCACTTATTGATTACGTTAGTGCAAATAACATTTAATACAACAAAACCATTGCAAAATTGTTGTTAATATTCAATCGCGTATTGTTCAATTCGAATTCGACGATAAAATTATTTTTTAATGAAATGGCTTTTTGAAAACATCAAATCTTTATTTAGCAATTTCAAAATCTACTTTTGCGTCTTATTGGGCGATGGCCGCAATTTTAATTTTTGAAATTTTTCTTCTATTAGTCTCGAAAACTCGACAATCTAAAATTTAAGGTTTATCTAAGTGGAATAAATTAATTTTTCACGAAATGTTTTAAGAAAATTGTAGCTCGGAGAGAGCCCTTCTCTTTTGAATAATCGTAATGCTACTTAAAAAACCCTTTATGCGTGGAATAAGTGCATATTATTCGGTCAAAATAAAAATTAATGAGTTGACTTAAATTATATACCCGCGAACAAAAGGCTCATAATTATTGTTGGAAGAAAACCATGCATTTTTTAGTTAAATTCTTGCTATTTTTATATTTTAGAAACAACATTCATTAGCTATTTTTAGTAGTTTTTATGGCCTCTAGACTTATCCTTTAGCTTTAGCTGACTTATTCAGAAGCAATTATATGATTAAATATGTATAGGGAGTCGAGAAATGTCATTTAAGCTCTTGAGTCCATATTTACGGACCCAGCAGTGGATCCTTTGTGTGAACTAGATAATTTTGGGCAAAACTTTTCAAGGTACTCCTCGATTGCCCGGCAAAAGTGCCCAACTATTAACTATAATTATTACCGGCTTATATTAAGGCGAAATTTAAGAATCAAACTCAACTTACAGGGTGTCGCCGAAAGGCCTGTACAACGTTCTACCACATATTCTTGAGATCAAAGTAGGTCGATTAAACCCAACTTACCTCTATCCAAAAGTGCTTCGTTAGGGCCCTATCGGACGACAAAGATCTTTAAAAGATTTCAATTTTTTTAAATAACTAAAGATGGCTTTTAGCGATTGAGGTAAAATTAGTAATGTAAATATGTACTGGAAAAATGCATTTTTTGACGTATTTTTTTCTCGTAGGTATTATGTAAGTAGTAGAAACTTGATCATCCAGGTGCAAAGGATCTAATATTTTTTAACCACTTGATCAATACCTTCCACACTTTTCATACAGGTAGATATTTTAATTTACAGCGTTTTTTGACCTCTTGTTTCTCTATCTGCCTTAGTTTAGGCAGAAAACAATAATTTTCATTTGCTACACGCTACACGTTATGCATACTACAGCAATAAAGCCTGTATCTCAAAATAAGATAGGTTTTTGATGAAAATGGAAAGAACTGAAATTGTAGAAAAGAAAATTCTCTATTAGCCGGCCAAATTATAATTATTAATTTAAACAATTTAACTCCTCTTCGTACTCTAATGCATGGTGTATGACATATCACTCGGAAATTATTTTTGCAATCTTTTGTACACTTGTATCTCGGATACGATTAGGTCTACAGAGACCATTATGGTCTCAAATTGTAGAAAATTTAGTTTACTTTTAAACAGCATAAAATGGCCTTTGCCAAGAAATTAGTTCTTATGAGTCAAAATTGCCAAAAACTGAAAAAAGGTAAAGAATTTCGCGGTTTCTTGGATTTTTGAGCCACTCACCCCGTACAGGACGACATTTTGACGACCATCAGATTTTGATACCCCAAACGGTAAGGAATCGTTTGAATAAGGTTCCAGCTTTACAATCTTGAGGTGAAAACAGAAATTACAATTTAATACTCCGTGCACTCAGTATATTCTAGAATTTGGCATTCGATTACTTGCTAAGAAACCCGGCACATTGCACATTGAAATGCATTGAGTCATTGACTAACTAATAAATAATAAATTATTAAATATTAGTTAGTCAATGATTAAGTACATTTCTGTACTGTTGAATTTTGCCGATTTTTTGTCTCCAGTCTGCCGCGAACTTCCCTAACAAACCGTAGTTTTATAGTCCAATTAACTAAGGATTTCACCTCCAAAAATATCCAATAGTTTTAAAACTTCACATATTTATTTGTAGGTATCAAACTGTCAAAGTCGTAATGAATTAGATGTGAGCTTTAGCGGCAGTGGCCGAAGACATGACACTTTTCTCGGTTTTTCGTTAATATCTCGAAAACTATGCATTATGCATTGGTGGTTTTGTCAAACAAACACCAATTTTCAACGCTTTATAACTTTGTAAATTTTAGGAATACAAAAAACATACATAAGTGAAATTTTGTAGAAAATTTGATCAGCTTTAATTTTGTATAGAGCTACGTTTCAGCTACATCTATAGTTTTCGAGATGGGTATTAACAAAAATCGAATAAAATGAAATGTCTTCGACCACTGCCGGCTAAACCTCATCTCTAATTCATCAAGATTTTTAGGATATTATTCATTACTCATCAATACATCAATAGACACCTACAAATGAGTATGCTCAAGTTTCAAAATTATTAGATTTTTTTAAGGTGAAGCCCATTTTTGGTATTTGTTGATTAGACTATTATCTTTAGCTTAAGAAAATAAATAAATAATAGATCTCGCCAAATTCTATTACTCTCCAGGTTCAAAATTGGCAATTTAATTAGCTTTGAGTCGTATAGTGTGTTTCAATATCTGCGGATACGTCCAATAGCACGTTAATCTACAGGAAAGGCTAAGTAAAAAGGTCCTCGGCGGTATTTTGTTTTGACGAGTACTTTTTCAGTTATCTTGATTTTAAACTTACCCGGATACTTGGAGAATACTCGCCAAAACAAAAACTCGCTCAGGAACTTATGATTCAGTTCTTCTTGTAGAGTAAAATATCCAAACACTCTGTATGTACCAATGTACAGCCACAGAAAAATTTATTGGCCACAATAAAAGTGCTAATTTTCTTCTTTTCATAAATATGTTAGTTTTAGCAGATAATGTCATAAAAATCGAGATCGCTGAAACTATAAAACACTCCATTTGTATTTGTAATTGCAGGCTTGTGGACGATAAGTACTCGCCAAACAACCTAATACTGGCCAATAATTATTTCTTCGGCTGTACCCGCTTTAAGATTATTCGAGTTTTATCGACGACTACAACTTGAGTCGTGCTTACCTGAACATTTTTCAAAAAATTCAAAGTTTATCTCGCGCGCATTCCTTAAACAAATAAGTCCATTTCCATTTTTGCAATATTTCTATCATCACAGGAAAACCACATTAAATTGACTCTAGTTAAATAGTTAACCTTCGAGACAAGACGTAGGAGGCGTCAATATCGATTCAATAAAGCGTACTACGCGTATGTATTAGAAAAAAAATGTCTAAAGGTTAGACTTTTTTTTGCTGATAGCTAAATTCCGAGATCTCTCCGAAATATTTTTGTAACGAGTCGGCTAATTCGCTATAGTAAAAGATGAGAGACGCTCCTGGGGCAAGATTTGTCGAAGTTTATTGGTACCGAGTTACCCCAACACACGAATCTCACAGATACTTACGATTAATTCGAGCATCTAATAAAGCGTATGAGAACCTAAATTTTAGTAAAGTCGTTGGTGCGAGAATTTTTTTTCCTAAAAATTGTTTTGTTTTTTGATAATATGTAAACGTTGGAACGACGCAAAGAATAGAAGAGGCGATTATTAAAACATGACTATAAGAATTCGAAATCTTTAAAATCGTGCTTACAATATTAAACAATCCACGAAATTAAAGCTTCGGAGCCCTCATTAAAAAGAGAAAGAATGGGGGCGGTAGTCGTTGATTAGTTACTGTAATGTAAGAATATACGCAAAGCTTGATGAGTGTACAGGAATGTAAAACAAGGATGGAAATAGTTCATTAGTGAATGATAAAATGAGAGAAATAACGAAATGAAGAAATTCTATCTACATTTGCGAGAGAAGTTTTCTTTGGGCTGTCATGCAAAAACCTCCCTTTTAAGACTGAAAGCTCGGGCTATTGGGATGAGGTAACCCCTTTACAATGCTGCAACTGGAGACAATAAAAGTAATTCTTCTTTCTTACATCTTTTAGTTCAAGGGATACGCACTTGTACTTGCTTTAATTGTCGTTTTGAAAGTCTTCTTTGTAGCTCTGATTTACCTCACAAATTTGCTTTTTTCTACCCTTATTTTACATTTGTACATTTATCATTATTTTAATTACTTAGGATATTTAATTTCAATCGGTGTCGCTCTTACGTACAAAAATATACCTAGAAAATTTTGTCTCGAGAGTTTAAAAATTTACATTTAACTTACTTAATTGCGAGCTCGAATAAGTAATTCAAAAGTGAAATACCTAGGAAAAATACATTAATTCGTAAAAAGTCTTTCTGCCACTACCTACCACCTACCACCTACCACCTACCACTATTAAAGTTGTCTGTCTGTTTGTCAGATTAATGATAAGTAATTGCAGTTTTACATACATATATCCTTATGTGCCTAGCCCTTAAGAATAGTATTAGAGACCAGTGCATTCTTTCCGGTTTCAGACCGTTTCCGGTGACGCCGTTTCTTCCGCCCTACCTAGTTCTGATCGAATGTATTTTCGTGTTAAAGCTACATTAGTTTATTACCTATCAGCTCCTATTTTTATTATAACTCTACATTGTACATTTTAATCGTTTAATCGCTAACGTTTTTTACACTCGACAAATATCTAATAAAAGAAAAGAAAAATTTGTTTTTAAGTAGATACAGCAAGAATTTATTTACGACTTAGTTCGTACATCAAAAAATGTAATGCAATGGCCCGGACTATGTTAACTTTATTAAATAGAACGCTGTGTTGTGTATTTATTTGCTTATTTTAGAGTCATGATATGTCTCCCAACGACTCAAATTTTAATAAATCAAAATATTTTATAATCTGAGGCAGTATTTAACTTCCTCGGATCTCGTATCTCATACGGTGGGTATGTAAACGTCATGTGGTATATGTACGACAAGGCATGATTTAAAGTACTTCTGCACTCAATTTTTATTTCTATTTTGACCATAATAAGGAATTATAAAATACGCCTAACCACTAACCCTTAACCCCTAACCCTTTTCTTAGTTTCTTTTCCTTAGCCAAACGTTTTAGCGCGTTAAAGTTTAAAAATAATTGCAAAATCTGCCAAAAAACAGTTTCTTTTCGTTCATTGCTCATAACTCAAAAACTATGCACTTTCCTAAAAAACTTATTCTATATCAATATAAACTTCTTTAAAATTTCTATAAATTATAGCTCTTAAAGGTTCTTTCTCAGACAAACGGTTTAGGCGCTATATCGCGTTAAAGTTTAAAAATAATTACAAAATCTGCCAAAAAACAGTTTCTTTTCGTTTATTGCGCATAATTCAAAAACTAGACATTTTATGAAAAAACTGGTTCTATATAGATATAAACTACTTTAAATTATCTACAAATTATAGCTGTTAAAGTTTTTTATCAGACAAGCGGTTTTAGCGCTATAGCGCGTTAAAGTTTAAAAATAATTGCAAAATCTGCCGAAAAACAGTTTCTTTTCGTTCATTGCTCATAACTCAAAAACTATGCCTTTTCTTAGAAAACTTATTCTATATCAATATAAACCTCTTTAAATTTCCTACAAATTATAGCTCCTAAAGGTTCTTTCTCAGACAAACGGTTTAGGCGCTATAGCGCGTTAAAGTTTAAAAATAATTACAAAATCTGCCAAAAAACAGTTTCTTTTCGTTTATTGCGCATAATTCAAAAACTAGACATTTTATGAAAAAACTGGTTCTATATAGATATAAACTACTTTAAATTATCTACAAATTATAGCTGTTAAAGTTTTTTATCAGACAAGCGGTTTTAGCGCTATAGCGCGTTAAAGTTTAAAAATAATTGCAAAATCTGCCAAAAAACAGTTTCTTTTCGTTCATTGCTCATAACTCAAAAACTATGCCTTTTCTTAGAAAACTTATTCTATATCAATATAAACCTCTTTAAATTTCCTACAAATTATAGCTCTTAAAGGTTCTTTCTCAGATAAACGGTTTAGGCGCTATAGCGCGTTAAAGTTTAAAAATATTTGCAAAATTTGAAAAAAAAAAATTTCTTTTCGTTTATTGCTTATAACTCGAAAACTAGTACACATTTTTAGAGAAACGTGTTTCTATACAAACATAAAGGACTTTCAATTTCTTACAAATCATGTTTTTTAGGTTTTTTCGTCAAACAAATAGTTTAGGCCTTAGAGCGCGTTTGGAGAAAATTCAGTCTTCGGACTGAAGGCGTCTGTCACCAAGTCACCACGAAGGCTGCACTTAAAACAGTTTGCCATGCCACTTTTCCACATTGAAAATCTACACAAAAAATGTATAGTAATGTATTTTTGTATAGGAACACTGAAAGTGCGTAGTTTTCGAGTTATGAGCGAAAATCAAAAAAAGTATCAAAATCTACCCTTTTCGAGCCACCCCAAGTTAATGCTGCCGCTTTGGAGTAGCAGACGGTCGATTTATTACTCATATGTAATATTCTTTTAGCCTACATCGTTGAAAATTTTTAACTTTATCGTTTAGTTAAAGTGTTCGCTGTCTCCCTGACTAGACTAACGCAAATGGAAAGCTTGTAAGCCCGTCATATCTGCGAACCAAGTATACCCGGTCTTCCAATTTAATTATTATTATTCCAACAAAATTATCAAAAAGCTTTTCTGCATTAATTTTTTTAAAGTCGAGGTAAATTTCCTTTTTGGAAGAGCTCCAAGCAAATGAACGAGAAGCATTTAGTAACTAATAGCAAAATATTTAGAATCCGCGTAAACCATTAATAAATAAGTTTGTCCGAAATTAATTAGTTTCGATAGTTTGTCGAATATTTTCCATTATAAAGTAAAATCTTTTCGGTTTCCAATTACCCGTATCCACAAAACCAATTCAACTCGAAACTCTAATGAAACATAATGAAATGAAATACCCCACTAATATATCGGGTCCAGTAACAATTACAGGTAACTAATACTACTTGATACGTGTTTAAAGTTAGCTGCATTGTTTTGCGATGCGACCACAGTTTGAAGACTAATGGCGTTCAGGTTTGGTTTAAAGGGGGGCCGAATAAGAGGAGGTCAAGTCAAACCAAGACAAATGGTATTCGCGTTCAGGTTAATTTCTCTAGTTGTAAACTTAAACGATCACCAAATTCCTCAACTTAAGGTCCTGTTTGTTTCCTATCGACATTACTTATTATACTGTCCACCACCTACCTCGTACAACCTTACACAACCCCACTTTGTGTTTAAATCCAATACGATTAGATTAGACGCTTATATTGGACCTACAAAACTTGTAATACCGTGCTTAATATGTATTGAAGATTAAACTTGACAATAATTGTTATTAATTAAATAACCTAAAGTAAAGCTCGCAAATGTCCGATGTCCAAGTTTCCGGACGTTATAACTTTGGATTGTCATTTCGCTAATTTAACTATAACCCTTAAATAATATTAATCTTCTCAAATTTCTCTTATTTATTCCTTTACTTATTTCTCGTTTAATCTTATATTACCTGACCGCCACATTTCTAAAACTTAAACAAAATATAGAAAATCAGAGCGCGTCAGCGCGTCCGCTTATTCCGAGGTTCCAAGCGATATTTTCCCTCTCTTTAAAATTGAATCCGAATTAACGGTAATTAACTAGGGAAAAAAAGGCAGTTTTTTCTAAATACAACAACTTGAAACTCACTCTTAAAATCTGAATGAGGGATGCGATTTTGAAAAAGCTCGCTCTTTACTATTGTTAAATAAGAGAAATTCGAAAAATACTCGTTTTGCCTTAAAAATATTTCTCAAGTCGATGCAGCGTAAAAATAAATCATAATATTTTATTATTTTATTTATAATTACTGTAATCAACCTCTTAAAAATTCTTCAAAATCCGTAACTGAAATGCGGGAAGTACGAAATAAGAATTTCCAGTTTCATCTCCGAGTATTAATTAATTTTTAATGTACTTCTCATCTTTCTTGTTTAGTAATTTTTTTATTCTTATTTTTGCTACAATTTTCTAATAAGATTGCATTGTAAAAATGTAAAAATTTTTGTATTAAATCGTATACATGATATTTTTATTCTTTAGAGTTAGCTTTTACAAAATATTCAACAATCGACCATGATGAATGCAAGAAGTAGCTTTTGTAGCTTTCAATTTTAAAATTTTCGTATCTCTAGGGCCTCGAAAATTATCTACTAATTTCTTGGGAGTTAATCGCAATTTTTTCGCGGTTACTCTAAAAAATTAGCTCGAGTTGCATTTGAGTAATTGTAAAAGATTGTAGTGCAGGGTCGGATTATCTAAAAACCTAAACGCTAAAGTATTAAAAGTTTTGACGTTCACGCTGCAGGCTGAAAGAACATTGCGCATTAATAGAAAAGCCAACCATCTGCCACTCCTAAGTGGCAGCTTTAACTTTAGGATGGCTCGAGAAGGGTGGGTTTTTGCGCACACTACACACTAAACTTCCACGCGCTCTAGCGCCTAAGCCGTTTGTTTCACAAAAAAATTTAAACTAGATAATTTGTAGGAAATTGAGTATGATTTATTTTTATATAGAAACACTTTGCTCTGAAAGTTCGTAGTTTTCAAGTCATAAGTGATAAAACCGTTTTTTAGCCAATTTTGGAATTTTTGTTAAACTTTAACGCGCTCTAGCGCCTAAACCGTTTGTCTGAGGTAAAACATCCAAGAAATATAATTTGTAGAAAATTAAATATGCTTTATTTTGATATAGAAATACTTTTCTATAAAAGTTTGTATTTTTCAAGTTATAAGTGATAAAACAGTTTATTGGCCAATTTTGGATTTTTTTTAACTTTAACGCGTTCTAGCGCCTAAGCCGTTTGTTTGACAAAAAAATTTTAACTAGATAATTTGTAGGAAATTGAGTATGATTTATTTTTATATAGAAACATTTTGCTCTAAAAGTTCGTAGTTTTCAAGTCATAAGTGATAAAACCGTTTTTTAGCCAATTTTGGAATTTTTGTTAAACTTTAACGCGCTCTAGCGCCTAAACCGTTTGTCTGAGGTAAAACATCCAAGAAATATAATTTGTAGAAAATTGAATATGCTTTATTTTGATATAGAAATACTTTTCTCTATAAGTTTGTATTTTTCAAGTTATAAGTGATAAAACAGTTTATTGGGCAATTTTGGATTTTTTTTAACTTTAACGCGCTCTAGCGCCTAAACTGTTTGTCTGATGTAAAACATGTAAGAAATATAATTTCTAGGAAATTTGATGTAGTCTATATTCATATAAGTTAACTTTTCTCATAAAGTTAATGGACTTTGAGTTATAAGCAAAAAAAGAAAAAAAGAGACCCTTTTAGAGCTATCCCAAAGTTAATGCTACCACTTACAATAATCTCATTGTTTGTGCGTTCAAAACACTTTAAGGGTCTGGTACCATCGCTATTGCGAAGCTTATATTACCTGATTACACATATTATTTTCACAGGCCATGGCACTGGTTTCTTGGTTTGGCCCTTCGGACTCTTCAACTCTTCAACAGTTTCCTCTTCGTTACTGTAACTGTCATTCTGGATGTTTCAACTTTTCTGTGTCTTCTCATGAAGGATACATTTACGGTACGTACAATCTATAACTGTTTAGAGAGGCTGCTAAGATGACCACTTTAGCAATGGCAATCTCTTTCGGTATTGCGTATTGTCATATTGTCAATGCTGGTACAGCTACATACGTTTGAATCACAGTATTAAGAGCACTTCGGAGCACGTGACCAACTACTCACGTTTTCGTTTATAGCAAAATCAAAACTACTCCGTCATTATTTTGCCTTAATTAGTTACTTGGTTCGTATCACCTGCAGGTTATACCAGATAATGTTTAAAAACCGCTCTTTCGATTACTTCTTGGTATAGCTTTCCGTTCTGAAATAACGAAGGGAAGTTTTTCGGCCAAGACAACAGTTTCTTTTTTGTGCTCCCTTAGTTTTCCGTTAAAAAATAAAAGCAGCAATCCGTAAATCATTTATTATCAAGGTGTTGGCGCTCTCGTATAGTTTTGCTTTCAAATGGGGCTTTAATTTCTTGCTCAAATCGTGTCGAGATTTTGTTAACTTTAATTTGTTTCTAAACTACACCTATATGTTCCAATTAATAAATTTAAAGGGTTCATTAGATAAAAATAAAAAATTTAATAAATTTGAAGGAATTCAAAATAATATTTTAAAATTTGCTTTTATGTTAATATTTAGCGCCTTAAGTAAATAAATAATATTAACGCTAAAATTGAGATAACGAAAACGTATCTTATTTCTTATATTTATCTAGGAAAGATTTTCAATTTAAGTTTAATTTCCAATAGTGTATAAGAAGGACGATATAAGAAACAAGACTGACGATTCGCTTAAGGCCAACCTTTACTAATTACTCGAGACGCGAGTAAACAACATATTTTCTGAGAGAAAACTAAATTTCAAACAAATTTTCTCGCTAGTTAAAAGTGCTAGGTTTGATGCAATTTATTTGATGTTATGAGATTATGTACCTACTCACTTTATACTTCAACGCCAACATCGATATTTATATATTTATAGTAACTACGAATTTAAAGTTAATGCAAATTGATTTTGATAAAAAATTTTAGGATTAATTAGATAAATTTATCAACGAGTTTCACGACAATTTGTTGACTTTAATGTTTTGACTTTAACTTATTTCACATTTCGCATTTTCTTTGCCATCTAATAAACTTCTTCGATAAGTATTGTGTTCCGGGTACGTAGATTTATACTTGAAATTGTAGCAAACTTTTAGCTTTTTTGGTCTCTTCTGTGGCATCGGTCTGTCTGTTCTGTGGGTGTTTCTTCGTGAAGATGCCCACTAAAAGGGCCACTAATCTAATCCAGTTTTCAAAATCTCTCTCGTAGTTAGATATTTTTTACTATCTCGACATAGAGACTGCTCGATTTATCCTTCTATCCTCTACACCTCTACCAACCATTTTTTAACAGATGGACAGACGGGATTTTTCTTCTTTTCGTCTAAGCTTAATGCTTTTGCTATTAAAATATTATTGAAAATATTGTCCCTCAATAGATAGTTGAGTTTATTAATTAATCGATATCATTGGAATAAAAGTAGATAATAAATTTGCCTGCGTTGACAGCAACTACTAAAACTTTTTTACATACTGCGGGGTAACTGCGGGTTATAGACTTTAAAGATTTATTTCGAATATTATTTGTTTCAATTACCTATTCGTTTTAATTAAATTAAACTTATTTAACCACCGATAGTACCTAATATGTATTAATTCAAATTTATTTCTCCAAATAGTCACTGTTGCGGCATCTATTCGTTATTACGTGAACTAAGCAGTTTGCGTAAAGCTTCATAGATGGCTTTTGCAAAGTTTTGCGTTAATTTTATTTTTTTGTTAAACTATTGAAATTAAATGTAATTTATTTCTTCTTTATTTAGAAACAACGCATTCGATTAATTGTAACCATTTTAACCTCAACTATTAGTTTTATCGCTTTATGTAAAAATTGCAGGTCTAGACTCAAAAATCGGTTATTGACAAGATGACAAGAAAAGATAAACTTGTTATTACTACAGTAGAAATGATAAAAAAAGATACAGCTAAAAACTGTACAAACAAGTTCGCGAGAGTGGTGGGGTTAAATGTAATACACGACAGCACGCTCATAGTCGGTTCTAAATTGGCTAGTCATCATGTCGATTTGTTTAAATTTTCTTTTAATCTTAGTCGCAATATTGTTTTATGTGGGTTTTAAAGTTAACCGAATATTATTTGAAATTCCCCCGCTACCTATATTAGAAAATACGTACTGGGGACCCGGTAATGCAATCGCCGACGACGCACAAATAGTTCCTTTTAAAATTAACGTCCCCGATGCCGTAAGTATTTTGTCGAACGACTATTTCAATGTGTAACATAAAACTTTAGGTTATAACGGATCTTCAAGAACGTTTAAAAAATGCCAGGCCTTTCGTACCACCTCTGGAAGGCATCCAACAACAATACGGCATGAACACAAACCTTTTGAAAGAAATTGTCGACCATTGGAAAACCAAGTACAATTGGCGCGAAAGAGAACAATATTTAAACAAATTTCCACACTTTAAGACCAAAATCCAAGGACTCGACATTCATTTCATGCACATAAAACCTAAAGTCGACTCAAAAATCGAAGTAGTGCCCATGTTAATGTTACATGGCTGGCCCGGCTCGATTAGGGAGTTTTACGAAATGATCCCACTATTAACTAGCCCTCGACCAAATCGTAACTTTGTTTTTGAGCTTATAGTGCCATCTTTACCAGGTTACGGTTTTTCGGACGCAGCTGCTAAGCCTGGTTTAGGAGCAGCTCAAATGGCCGTCGTTTTTAAGAACTTGATGAAACGTTTAAAATTCGAAAAGTATTACCTTCAAGGTGGGGACTGGGGATCACAAATCGTACAAAATATGGCAACTCTATACCCAAAAAATATTTTGGGAGTTCACTCAAATATGTGTCTTTTGCGCACACCTTTATCGACTCTTATAGAAATCGTGGGAAGCGTCTGGCCAAGTTTATTCGTCGACGAAAAGCACGTGAATAAAATGTATCCTTTATCCAAGAAGTTCAATTTTATTGTTTTGGAGAGCGGTTATTTTCATATCCAATCTACAAAACCAGATACTGTGGGTAAGATTTTTCGGTTCCTTCGAACTGTCGTGTGATTGTAAAGCATTTTCAACAGGTGTCGGCTTAAATGACTCCCCCGTGGGTTTGGCGGCGTACATTATTGAAAAGTTCGTCACAGGAACGAATCCAAGTTGGAAAGAAAGAGAAGATGGCGGTTTAAAACTCAAATATTCCTACACCGATATTTTGGACAACATAATGTTGTACTGGGTTACAGGAACTATAACTACTGCAGTTAGAATTTATGCCGAATCTATAAATGCTCCCCAAATGGAGATACAACGGTAAATGAGGAGAAACTAAAATGTATTTCGTTAACTTTCGTTTAATTTATGTTTAGTATTCCCATCGAAGTTCCAAGCGCTTGTGCCAGATTTCCTCACGAAATTGGTTATCAGCCCGATTGTATTTTGAAGGAGAAATTTAAGAATTTAGTTCACTCGAGTGATTTTGAAATTGGTGGTCATTTTGCTGCCTTTGAAGAACCACAATTACTCGCCGATGACATTTGGTCTGCTGTCGATAAGTTTCGTGCTGTTAAAACCGTTAATTAAATAAATGATACGGTTGTTATTTATTATTTGTAATAATTAAGTAATTAAGTGCTTACTTAAGTCCTTGTATAGTCCCACATATTAAGGGGTTCAAATTTCAAGTACAAAAATTAGCATTTTTTTAATGGGACTGATTGCAAATCACCTTGATGGCCACTCGTAGTTCCATTCGGTTACCGATAGCGTGAATTTTTTTCTGCCCTCACAATTCACAGCCGTGAACTAGAAACTACTCTGTCCAAAGGTCAAGTTTCCAACTATTATGTAATTAGTTTATAAATAACCACAACTTATCTGTGTCTTGCGCACAACCTCAAAACTTTAATGCAGAAACATTTAGTTAAAACTTGTGTTTATCAGAATGACGTTGGAAATTTTGTTGGCAATATTAACAATTTTTATAATTTACGTCGGTATAAAGTTAAAATCTCTCTTTACTATCCCGCCGCTGCCTAAACTTGAAAATACCTGGTGGGGTCCCGATGACCCTAAATTAAAAGATTCGTCCATACGACCGTTCAAAATTGCAATATCTGAAGATGTAAGTAGCAAGTTAAAGTTAGGCGATACATGGCGATACCTTATTTACAAATAAAATTTCAGATTTTAACAGATCTGAAACAACGGTTAGAAAATACTCGTCCTTTAGTTCCTCCACTAGAGGGCACTTCCATCGAATATGGGGTCAACACGAACATTATCAATGATTTCCTACGAATATGGAAAACGGAATATAATTGGAGAGAACGCGAAGAATATCTCAATCAATATCCGCAATTTGTAACAAATATTCAAGGCTTAGAAATTCATTTCTTACATGTCCAGCCTAAAGTTACAAGTGCCGACGTCGAAATTCTGCCGTTACTTTTGTTGCACGGTTGGCCCGGTTCGGTGAGAGAATTTTACGACATAATTCCTTTGTTGACATCGGAAAAGCCAGATCAGGAATTCGTATTTGAAGTAATAGTGCCTTCTTTGCCCGGTTATGGATTCTCTCGAGGTGCCATTAAGCCTGGTCTTGGTGCTGCTCAAATGGCAGTTATTTTAAAAAACTTAATGGAAAGATTGGAGTTTGATCGTTATTACATTCAAGCGGGTGATTGGGGCTCTTTCATTGGATCGCACATGGCCACGTTATATCCTGAAAATATTTTAGGCTTTCATTCTAATTTTTGTTACGTTATGCAACCGATTGCCCAAATTAAATTAGTTTTAGGGAGCTTGTACCCTAGACTAATTGTAGATAGAGAATACGAAAATAGGGTGTATCCTTTGAAAAAGATTTGGTCTAATTTAATATCTGGCACCGGGTATTTGCATCTTCAAGCAACCAAACCTGATACAATAGGTAAGTAACGTGCGCGCATTTTTAGAAAAATTTAATATTTTTTTGCAGGCGTTGCCATGGACGACTCTCCAGTAGGCCTAGCATCTTATTTACTTCAACACTTCATTTTTGGGAAAAATCCTGTTTTGAAAATTAATCCAGACGGTAGTTACTTTCTGAAATTTTCTCACTTTGCCCTTTTGGATAACATTATGCTTTATTGGGTGAACAAAGCGGCGACTACTTCGTTTAGGCTTTATTCTGAAGGTTTGAATAAAGCTCACTTTGCTCTAAAATTAGAAAGGTTTGTTATCTAATAACTCATAAGTTTGTCCTGCTTGTACCTACTAAGTTTTTTTATTTTTAGAATTCCAACTTTGGTTCCGACAGCTTGTGCTTGGTTTCCGTACGAAATGGTTTTTCAACCTGAGTGTATTCTGAAAGGGAAGTATCCGAATTTGGTTCAGGCTACTCACATGCCCACAGGTGGACATTTTGCTGCTCTCGAGGAGCCTAAACTGCTTGCTTATGATCTTTGCTCGGCCGTTGAAAAATTTCGACTTTTTAATGCTGGAGCCCATTTGTAGACGGTTAGGCGTTAGGGTAAGGGAAATTCGGTGCGAGCTTAAATCTCTCAGCACTTACTTGCTCTTTTTTTAGCTTGGTGACATGGGACGCGGGTTATAGTATAAAAAAGACTGAAAATGCAGAAAAGTTGTCATGCAAATTTTATAATAGAGTTTGAGCGCCAATCGGCATGAAAAACTTTTTTGCAATAAATATAGACTGTGTTAGAGAGTTGCTCAGTATCGTGGCGGCCCCTATAATCACTGGAAGTTAGAAAAAAATTTTAACCCCTCTTGCCTCGTGTCCCAATTTAAATAGGAATTGGAATTTGCAGATTGTTTTATCTGTAAAGCTTAAGACTTAATAAATGTACGTTTTTTTTTAAATTACCTCTAGTTGTTTTTAGAAAATTCGACTGTCGTATTAATATGTTAAGAGCGATGCGATGAACCCAATAGTCATATATTATTTATACTTATTCCATCTACAGAGTTTCCTTCTCTAATGTAAGAATAAAAATGGCAATAGTAGCGTTTGCATTTACCGAATCTCCTCCAATAGATATAGATGACCCTAAGAGATATTTGAAATTTAAAGTGGGGATGTTGGAGAAACTACAGCACCCCCACCTTTGAATTTTAAAATTTTGGTAATGGCATGCGTTTCTGCTACGTTTGTGCTAATTTGTTCCCGATTTTCGGAACTTGTGCTGCAAAGCCCTAGGAGATATACGAATTTCAAATTGAGAGGGGCTAGAAACCGACGGCACCCCCACTTTGAAATTCGGATAACTCCGAGGGTTTTGCAGCACAAACCCCGAAAACAAATCGGGAAAAAATTAGCTGAAAAAAATGCCATCAAAAAAATTTTGATATCCTAAAGTAGGGGTGCTGAGGAATGCAGCTATTTACCGAAATAGCTAAACGATATGAACTTCCAATCAGTAAAAGTTAAAAAAAATTATCTTGAATGGTCCACTTACGTAATATTACGCACTAGATTCACTAGATAGTGATTTTCTCCATTAATATTTACGTAACCTTCACCAACAGGTATTTAAGAAATTCTACCTTGGGTTAGACCAGTTTAAGTGCAAGGTTGTTAGTTCAAGTTTAAAATAATAGGAACCACTTTGGGGCACTCGTTTTAATTTCGTCCCCATGTCCCCAATTAAAGACCGAAATTTTAATTATTCACAGTTATTTTGCGTACGTCTCTTGCCCGTGAAACTATTTAAACACCTATAACTGAATATTTGTGTACAGGTTTCTTATCAATGTGTTTTTTTATCGTCATTGTTTAAAGATCATAAACTTTTTACACCGTTGTGGGAAAAATGCCTAACTAATTTTCTTTTTACAAATCAACTTTAAATTGTTTTGTACAAAAAAGTGTGCCCAAAAGATGTCGAATAGTCCGCTTAGGAAAAAATTTAGTGACGATTATAGCATACGTGATGGTTTATTATTCAGACTTAACTGTATATAACGGTACATCCTTTGAAGCTAATTAACTAGAACTCGGATTTTTACGTTGGTAAGAAAAGTTTAAAGTAGATTTAAAATTTACTATCTATTTCTGCACACTTTTGGGCCGTTTAAATTATTTTCTACTAGTTTAGTACCTTATTAGAGCAGTACCAATCAAGAATCGAACAGGTTGCTGGGAATACGTCAATTAGAGTGGTGGGGGGACTGCTGATTGCATTTAAATACTGTAGATGTATTACTTACTTAGAACGAGCTTAGCAATTGTTTAGTGACGAATTTATTATTGCGTTTTGTTTATTTGTGCCTACAAATCCGTTTCTTTATTTTACAAGCTTGCGGATGAGAAGTGAATCTACATCAGTCTAATTTGTTCTTCAGTTATGAGAGTCGGTATTGGTTTGTGTGTTAGTCCATACACGTTGTAAATCAAAGTGCAAGGTGATATCAGTTTTTTTAAATTATTTTAGGTGGGTATGCTATATTAAAATTGGTAAAATATATGTTTTAATAAATTATTAGTGCGAATCTTTAAATGCAATATTTAAAAAACTCTGTTATAAGTTTCCTGAAGCATTAAAAATTGTAGTTTCTTACGCGAAATTGTTTTGCTCTAATTTTTTATGCTCATAAAGTAAAACCTCTAAAATGACTTACCTCGATGGAAAATTTTTAGGCAAAATTGTGTTTTTTTTTAGAAAACTTATGGGATGAAAGAGAAAATTAACTCTCCATTTTAAGTCTTAATTTCGTTGGATTAATAGTCATTTTAAGACGGACCAGTCACAGTCCAGAGCACAATAAAATTAATTTAATTCAATTTTGAGTGCGTTTAAAAACTAACGAATTAATTAATTTGAGATTTGGGCTATTATTTAATTACTTTGAATTAAATTCTAACATTTTAGACTTCTCTCATAAATAGGTAGCAAATTACGAATTCAGAAGAATTCAAATAGCCGATGAAAACATTTTCAAAATACTGTTGAGTTTCTCTTCCAATTTGTCCCTTGGTTTGGGGTCCTAAAGCGAGTATTTTGCCTGTCTTTCAGGCGGTGCAGATTAAATCTGCTTCCGCTCTTGTGGTGCCTCTTGAATTTATTAGAATAGTTAGTTCAATTAAAATTATCGGCCGTTGCTCAGCACGATTTCCTGTGCTTCTATCATTACGAGTGTTTCTACTTTTGGCTCTTCATCTCGACATTTACTGGCTCAATTGCTTAGAAATGCAAAGTGATAGCCATGGAAGTGTCACTGGAAGGCCTCTCAATAGATTTTCGCGATCTTTGATTAGGACGATCTTCTGATAATTCAGAATGCCTTTCAAAAGCTTTTCGCGTTATGTTAGGTTATGTTAGATTAGGTTAGGTTAGGTAGTAGTTCCATCGAGTTTTAGTTAGGACGATCTTCTGATAATCCAGGGCCTTTTAGGGCTACAATTATTTAAGTGTCATTTAGAATCGATAAACTTGTGGTATTTCTTTAACTCTTTCCATGAAGTGCTTTTCTGTTTCTAATGCCCATTAATGTCTTACACGCATAATTCCAGGAAAAATTAGGAAGAAATCTTGTTTACAGACAAACAGGAAGATTTTTTATACCAATCATTATGTAAATATTGTAAATCCAGTAATCTATTGTTTTTACATTTTATTATTGTCGCTGTTCCGCGCTGTTTTGTGTTTCAAGGACCTTCTAAACTCTAAACTAATTGATTTTGTTTTAAACAATTTTAGACATATTTTGGTCTTCCCTTCAAACACAAACAGAAGAGTAAATAATAAGAAAGGAGAATCAAATATTAAAATTTTTGTTTCTTTTCTAAACGTGCTCTCGAGAAGTTCAAACCGTAAAGACGCCCACCTTATAAATTAACTTTATGGTCCTTTCGTATAAATAGTCAAACATTTTATTGTAGATGCCGATTAACGACTATGGCACTTCTCTAAATCTTTAACTGTTTCTAATTTTTTTTTGTATTTCAGGTAAAATTTGGTCTTGAAGGTTCATTGTATTAACACGAATAATTAGAAGCAAGATGAACCGTGAACTCTCATCGATATGAAGTGTTCTTATCGACATGAACAAAGTTCATACATTTAAATCTTAAACTGAACACGTTTATAACATTTAGTTAAGACAGTGACATTACTATGTGAACAACAAAATGTTATGTAAAAAATAATTTTCTCGACTTCTTATTTTAATCTACAAATTGAAATTAAAAAAAAAATGTTATCGACGACTAATAGTTATACAACTCTTTGTATCTTTTTTACTTCGTTTTGGGGGTTGTGTTACGGTTTTGTATTGTTATCGACTGCACACGGAGCTAATGGACTACCTCAAGAAGATACTTTTAAGCCAGGATCGGCGTGGCTTTACGATTTACGTACTTCGGTTCTGCTCAATGAAATGGGCGAAACAACCAAAGATGTAGGATTTTTAATCACTGGAAATTTGTTGGTGGAATCGATTTGGGGAAATTCAAATTTGGAGAGACTGCTGAAATTTGAGGTAAGAAACTTTTCTTTCATTTTCTACGATTATTCCTGACGAAGTTCTTGCTAATAATACAGAGCCGCCAAATTAATATTGAGAGCGGTTGACTAAAATACTGATATTCTATTGATATTCGTTTACGACATTGTGGGTATTGTAACGTTTAGGACTTAAATTTTCAATCGATCGCGCATGTTACTATAGTGAGGTATGGCGCATTCTGTTTTCGAAATACAATTCGGTATTTTTTGCCTAATGGGGGGTCAGAAAGAGGTGTCATTCCCAAAATGAAACTACTGTTACGCGGGAAATGTTATAATGTTTGTACATGATTTATCTAATAGTAATAGGTCACAGGATATATAAATGGAACTTTATACTTGTAAAACAATTTTTAAAGTCCGGTACATTTATATGTTTGCCCTTGCTGATTCTATGTAAAGATAATTATCTAAAAGTTGTCCATTTGTGTTATCAGATGTTATTTTCAACGGAAATATTGCAAATTCCTTTTTTTTTCAATACAGTTAAATAGAAACATCGTTACGTAAAATTTTTTTTATTATTTAATTACAATTTTACAATGGCCAAAAATCCAGTCATTGAACTTACAGAAGTACCTTAACCGAGTATTAAACTGAATTGGCACCACAAATAAAACTAAATTAAGACTTCTTATGGGAAGTTCTTAATTAAATGATGCAGTTTCAATATTTTAATTTTAATTACGCTGGAATATCGGGAATTTGGACTAAGGTACTTCTCGATGTCAATAAAACTACAGATATTAAAAACGTTATAGAGCAGTTTTTTCCGACATTGGTCAACTAGGGAAAATATTTGGTTCTCCAGAAAATTCACATTAGGTATACAGTATGTTTATGGAGGGGGTTACAAAGAGGGAAAAGAATCTTATGCACAAGTAATCAGGAGCTTTTATAAAGAATAGATTTTTTTGAGAAGTCAAAATAAGAATTTTTACCTCTTTGTAACCTCATCCGTGGACTGGACATACTGTATAGCAAGTTCAAATCATTAATTTGAATATACCGCTGTCTTCTCGAAATGGTTGTGATAACGGTGGGAAGGGTCTTCCTAAAGAAACAGAGAAGGAGTGGCGACTTTGAAGGACGAATTCTTCGTCCCAATACCTTTCACTAATTTCGTGTCTTTTACAGCTTCTTTCGCCACAACTCCACATACGATCGAGAAAGGCACCGGCACCCGATGGTTTTGTAACTCACACCTCCAAGATAGATTCGGCTTCGAACACTCCATTTTTAGTAGAATGGAACAGAGGAAAAATACAAAAAATTTTATTGAAAAAAGACGAACCAACTTCCATCGCCAATCTTAAAAAGGGCATTGCAAGTCTCTTCCAAGTATGTTTTTTATTTTTTTACAAGACGCAAGCTGACGCTTTTCTTTTAGTTTCAAATTTTGGACCAGCAAACTACAGAAACCGATTCCTCGGGCAAGTGCAAAGTAGAATACTACTCCGAAACTTCCAGTTCGTTCAGAAAAACTAAATCTGATTGTTTATCTCTCGATTTACCTTACGTGCGAAATCCAGAACTTCTCTTAAGTACCCGCATAGAATCGGTTAGGACTGGAGACTACAAATTAGACAATGACGTAACGCACGTTCAATCCGTGCATTTTTCTGAAGTCCACACAATGTTTATCGAAGCCAACGAAGAAATTGGTAACCAAATCGAATCCCAACAACTGCTTATGTTAATAGAACCAAAAACTACGAAAGAAATTAAGGCGAATTCTCTCGACGAGGCCGTCGAAGAATTTAGTAAAAGTACCGGGATCGTCCTAACTCAAGAGACTCTCGAAACAGAACGGGAAATCTTAGCTCCGGAAGAAACCGTGTCTTTCAGTAAAATCGTCAAAGAATACAGAGATAATTTGAAAAATAAAATGGTGGGCAGTTTATCCTCGGCTAAAGTAATACCTAAGATTATTTCAGTAGGGCGTGTTAGCACAAAGAATGACATAGCCAAAACTTTAGACATTAAGAAGAACCAAGCGATTTTGTAAGTAACTCGAGTCTCGAGGCCAATAGGAGAAAAATAAGTATCTGCTCTAATTTGGCAATTTTAGGTATCAATTAGTCGATATTTTGGGATACGTTCAAACAGACGCTTCTCACGATGTGGCGATGAAAAAAGTATCGTTCGATGATCCAAGCAAAAGCGACTTAGCAGAGAGATATTTATGGGCACTTTCTATGTCTTCTCAACCGAATCCAAATATTATAAACGATTTGTTAAAACGTTATAGAAAGACATCCAATCTTTCAAGCAAACTTAAAGAAACCGTCGTATCCACTTTAGGCGCAATGGTGTCGAGACTTGCCAAATTACCTCAATTCGACCAAAAAGTAAGTTTTAACGTAAACTTTGTTTTTCTAGTGTTAGTATAATTTTTTGCAGATTTATCAAAATGTAGAGGAAGCTTTACTACACGGCTTAGACTCTTCGAAAGGGGACGATCGTCTGATTTACTTAAGGGCGCTTAAAAATCTTAACTCGAAAAATATTATACCGAAACTTTTAGAAGTTACTAAAACGGGAAACAATAAAGAACAAGTTCTCGCTTGGAAAGCCATCAATTTACTCGATAAAAGTTACTTAGATCAAACGGTCGTAAAGGCGGCTATAAAAACATTTTTCGAATTGGATAAGAAGCAAGACTCGAGTTCCAGAACGCTAGCACTCGATATAATTCTACAGTCTAATCCGTCGGATGAGATGTTAAAGGACCTCCTTTATATTTTGCTCGGTGATCGCAAAGCCTACGAAATCCAACAGTATCTAGTTCAAAGGCTCAAGATGCTTGCCGAAGAAGATGCGTCACTAGATAGGCGTCTTAAAAGAATAATTAAGGGCGATAGAAAATTAAATAATTACGCGGTTCTAGCATTAAGAGGCTTATCCACCGCTTTAACGAGGAAGTTTTTGCAAAATGCTTCTAGTAATGGTAGTTTAATCACCATTCAAGAAATTCAAAGTGGAATTGTCAAAAGAGGAGTTGTAGACGTCGTGATGAGCAAAAATGAAGCTTCTCTTCAAATGTTTAGTGTAAGTTTGCTTGAGAATTTTTTGTGGAGTTTTAATGAGTTTCTCTTAGTTGGGGATTTTTTCTGGAGGTTTACATAGTTTTGTGTCGAGCGATTCCGATGCTGGTAATTCTGACGAGCCGGCAACTGCTGGAATTGAATTGTCCGTGTTGGGTACTCAAATTAGACCGTTCGTTTTCTTCAATGGGCAAGGTGAGCTGATGGGACACGTTTGGTCTGGAACTGCTTCTGAAAGAACTACCGCCTATCAGGTAAATATAAAACTACCTTTTAGACTAGCCACAATTCGTACGTTTTTTAGGCTTTAGCAGTTCTACACGACCATTTGGAATATTTGCGATTAGGGCCCGGTTTAATCGCAGAAATAGACTTAAAAGGAGCAACGTCTTTTGACCTAGCAGGAAAGGTTGAAACCTCCCTCTGGAATAGAAATGCAGTTGCTACTGTAGAAAAATCGTACGCTGGACCAAAAGTATATTTTTAATTTCCTAACAATTTGAGTTTTAGAGCTGGAATCGTTATACTTGGTATGCTTCGTGTGGATACTTCATTTGTGAGATCTCAAGTGGAATTTAGTGTATCGGTGGAGCCTAAACTCAATTTAAACACCGATTTAGATTTTTCTGGGTCGGTGAGCTTGTGTATGAGACTTTCGCAACCAGATCTTGTTTTTAGGTTATTACTCTTTGACTAATTGTTATATCGCGGTTATTTGGTTATTAACTTTATTTATTTTAGGCACAACACGTTTAAAATTGAAAGGATTCCAGGTAGTAAGCACCGTTTACGTAAGGTAAAATATAAGAAGTATTTGATACCTGGTAAAACTTACTCGTTGAATCAAAAAAATAATGAAATGTGCAATGTGATATTCCGAAGATGAAAATTGTTTTGTGTGCTGTGAAGAGATTTTCTAGTGTGTGCTCAAATGTAGTTGTTTTAGTAAATGATGTGAAATACCTATATGACTTGAACAAAATTTAATTAGCACTCTTTAACTTAAATTAACAGGGCGTCAATTATTAGGTTACAACGAGGGATAACCCTCATTGAGTCATTTTGTGATCCAGCCGTTCTTAAGAAGAGAAGCTAGAACTTTGAGATACTTACCGTCTAACTTTGGGTTGCATAATACTCAATAAAGTGATTCTTTCTGTCACACAGACTGTTAAAAAATTGACGACCAACATAGGAAAACTTTTAACCTTCTTCAATCCTAGAAAATTTTATTTAAGAGGGGGATTCAAAGTCGCCAGAGGCGCTAGTGTACAAGTCTTGAAAATTTTTAAAGGTTTCTCTAGTATCCAAAATTTTTTGATTTTGTCACATTGAACGTCAGAATTTTCATAAGCGTACGCCAGATTTTTTTTTGTAAAAGATCTTTGGAACTTAATATTTTGGCATTTCACTATTGTTAGGGTTGCCTAGGCGAAGTGAAATTTTAAATAAAATCCGTGAAGAAAATTTTTAAATTACACTTTCGGGGAAACGCCGTTACCTCGCTTATGAACGCAATTGTTTTATTCAAAAGTTCTGAACTCTTTCTCCAATCTATTATCGTCCCATAAATACCAAAATTTTTATTCTCAAGCTTCTGTGAAGCCCGGGAGTCTTCCCTTAGGAATGGTCTAAATTCGATTTTTTATTGAATCCCCCTCTTAAACTAAATACTAAATAGTGTCCCTAATAAATACCAAGATAGGTTCCTGGCGGAGATAGGTTTAAAGAATTTCTAAGAAACTCTGAATAAGAGTAGCATGGTAGCGGTAAATTCAATAGGAAAGAGCATAACGTGTCATATGCGCACAGAACTTGACCATAGTATAACTGCACCAAAGACACAACAGTGCGACTGTTATAATGTGGCAGAGTACAATGCACAGATGACGTAGACAGCTCTTCTCTATTAAATTTACCTCTGGTAATAAAACACAATTAAGTTTACGGTCGTGCTTGAGACCCAAACGCAGCGACCAGGTTCAGTTAAGCGGGAAACTCTAATACTTGATGCTTGCGACCGGCGTTTTAAGTGAGCGACTAGCCGCCACGTCCAGGTCGAAGCGTCCAAGTGGCAAGCGCGACCCTATATAGAATTGGAAACGATATAAATTTTTTTTACTTAATTATTATATTCTGAACACATAGAACATCAACGACATCCACATTCGACCACTACCATATCATTATAGCCATACCGATACGTCGGTATGCCTCGTTCGTCAACGTATAACAGCGATATGGAATCAAGTTTACTCGGCACGCAACAAGATCTTGCAGCTCTCGATGGGGCCACACTGTGCATCAGAGCTTGAACGATTGCGTGTTTAGTTGGAGAAAGATGTTCGGCAACCGGATAAAAACACCGCCCAGTACATTGATAAGCCTGTAACTCTAATTTTAACTAAAATTTTTAGAATAAAGTAGCTTACTTCGTAACCACTTGGTTGAACAATCCAACTATCGTAGTGAATTTCTGCAAAATCGATATACAACTGTTTGCGTTTACAAGTGTTTCTCAAACGCCTCGTTTTTTTCGATTGAGCTTTATTTTGCTGTTCGTTGTCCCAAATTCGGTTGCTCTCTTCTTCGTAATCCTCTTCGACGTTTCTTTTCTTCCTACCTTTTTCGTCCCAACGTGACAAGTAAGATAGTAATAAAATAGGGTAGTCGTGTTGGATATCTTCGATAAGTGGTAACAGAGACAACTTGAAATGATTGGTGGTGTATTTTAAAAATGGGCAAAACGCTTTAACCGAAATCACGAGTTTGAGATACTTTTTAAAAAGTTCGTCGACGAGTTTTGTTAAATTGAAGGTAATCCAAGTATTATCTGTATGATAAACGTGTCGTTCGTGTAATAGAATTAACGTGTTGGTTGATTCGTCGTAAGCCGACACCCTGATGAAGCGTTCTACACCTGTGGAGAAACAATTTTCAATAAATAGAAGCTTCGTCGAAGTAAGTTTACCTGAAGTGGTCTTGTTTGGATTAATTAACGTTAAAATTCTGAGCTCTGCATTGAAAAATGTTTCTTCTTGGTTCGATATAGGTATGTCAAACTCCAAAATGTGATTTTCCTCAAAAGTTTTGAGAATATTTTTGTCGGAGAACGTTCCTAAGGAAGAAATCAATTAGTTCTTCGAATCGTTTTTAAGGTATTTGTAGACTGCCATAACAAAATTTTACGGGAACGTTTGTTTTTAATTTTTGAGGAGCTATGGAGGCCAATACTCTGATACCAGGTGAAATACCAGCAAATTGAACTACAAGTGAAGATCTAAGTAACTTCAATTATATAGGCCGATCTAGAAATTACTATCGGTGGTCATACGGCAAGTCTGAAGAGAGTAGAGAGTATGTACTTAACGAATGATTGAACACCCCTTCATATAGCATGCCCAATAAATCCAATTTCGGTTATAACACTGGCGGGTTTCAAAAATGTAAAACAAATAACTTTTACCTGCGTTTTTTGGTATGACACTACGGACAATATCTGGTTGTGCACGATTCAAGCCATAGTCGTCTCTTTTCCTCTCTTCATAAAGATCGAACATAAATTTTGGAATATGTATTTTCTTTTTACTTTTTGCACTGGAACCATTTTTTTGCTCGCTCGGAACGCCGTTACTTGTATTAATCTGGGTTGTAAATTGTTTAGTATCTATAAAATTAACTTCAATCGATGTACTTGTAATTTGATTCGTTTTTTTATTAGAGGTAATAATGACTAAACAAAAACATAAACCGAAAGTTATTAAAATATAATGCCACATTATTTAGTGCATGTTAATTTTACAAATATGTTCTTTAAACTAAAGACGCTCATGTTCGTGATCGTTGGGCGTCGAGATGCCCAAAATTAAAGCACTTGAAATTCAATTAGTTATCAATTCTTAGCATCCCTATTATATCTAATTTATTGTGTTTAAAAATAATTTAAACGTTTAAGTTTAAATACATTTTAAATTATTTTTGGAAAATTGGCAAATTGTTAGTTGAGGACTTACGCCTTTTTAACTCTATTCAATAGTAATTTGTATTGAAACGAAATTTTGCAATCAAATAAAACGTTTCGTACTTCAGCTCCACTATCCATTATGTTACTTCAATTTTGTTTTTTAAAAACACATTTTTTTACTTTTTTGTTTTTGAGTAATAACGTCATTGTGCCTGTGTAGAATAAGGATGAGAAAAGCCATATCGAATGAATGAATGAATGAAATCATGCTTTCTAAGAACTCCCAAAAAAGAATAAATGAGATTTAAGTAACCAATACGACCGTCTGCCACTCCAAAGTGGCAGTGTTAACCTAGAGGTGACTCGAGAAGAGTGGGTTTTCGATATTTTGTAGGCTTTATGCTTATTAAGCCTCATTGACACGGTGATAGTATTTTATGAGAGTAAATATCATGAGAGTAAATCACGATAGTTACTGTCGTGAGAGCAACTTTAATTTCAATATACACGGTGATAGTATTTCTAGCGATAGCAGAGAGAGAGAGAAAGAGTCGAATTTACACGATGTTGTTTAAGCGAGATAGTCGGTAACTATCGTGAGAATTACTCGCAACTATCTAGCTTGACTTGATAGTTGAGAGTAACTATCATAATAGTGATAGTGCGATAGTAGTCTATTTACACGATGATAATTTTGGTGAGATTTGCTATCATGATAGTAACTCTCACAAACTATCGCGAAAACTATCACCGTGTCAATGAGGCTTAACTAAAAAACTACGCACTTTATGAGAAAAGTGCTTTTATATGTATATGAACTACATTAAATTTTCTACAAATTATACTTCTTCAACTTTTTGTTTCAGAGAAACTGCTTAGGCGCTACAGTGCGCTAAAGTTAAAAAAAAATTCAAAATTGGCAAAACAGCTGTTTTATCGATTATAACTCGCAAACTACGCACTTTTAGAGAAAACTGTTTATAGCATATATATAATATATATATATATTTAGTTTGCTACAAATTATGTATCTAGGTTTTTTTTCTTACTAACTGTTTAGGCGCTAGAATGCGCTAAAAGTAAACAAAAATTCCGAAATTGGCAAAAACACTGCTTTATCAATTATAACTCGCAAACTATACTCCTTGGTCGAAAATGTATACAGTGACTCATTTTAAGAACTTAGACAGCCACGAGAGGTGAAGCGTGCAAGACGGGTCAATCCCAATACACAGGCCTATGGATTGACCCGTCTTGCACGTTTCACCTCCCGTGGCTGCCTAGTTCTTAAAATAAAAAATAAAATATACTTAATTTGCTACAAATTATGTTTCTTTAGTTTTTTTCTTAGGACGAACTGTTGAGGCGCTAGAGAGCGCTAAAGGTAAACAAAAATTCCAAAAGGTGATGCATATTTTAATTGTACAAGTGGAAAGTGGAAACCTATAATTTAGTAGTTTATGTTTTAGATCCAAATGAATACACGGGCATAATGGACATCAAATTTAATGCGACCGCAAACTATTCCTAAATGATAAAGAATAAGAACAAACTGGTTATTAGAGCCATGAATACTCAAATTTCTATTAGATTAAACAATGAATTGCGTCAATCGTAGATACAGCTTTGTACGATGGGTTGCATATGTAAGAAAATTATTTTTAATTTTACCGTGGAGTAAAAAGTATAGTAGCTACTTCCACACAAAAGATATGTCGAAGTTGAACAAAGAATTCTCCTTAGACGTGTTCATGGATATTCAGGGGGCTTTTGATAATACCTCTACAATATCCATAGAAAAGGCGTTGGAAGACAGGAAAGTCTATCCTCCCACTATTACCAGAAGGATCTCGCATATGCTAAAACATAGAGTAGTTCACGCTTCGGTAAATCAATGCACCGTATAGCAACAAAAGTAAACTGGAAGTTCACATATAGACAGAGTACTAAACAAAGCTACAAGGGTCCTATGGACCTGTAGAAGACCTGGGGGGACCTGGGGGCTGACACCTCAGTTGACTTATTGGATATACACCGTAATGACCATACCAATAGTCACATATGCAGACTCCGTGTGGTGGACAAAAACCTGCTAACTTAACCTGGGTAAAATCCAAAGACTGGCTTGCCTAAGAATAACTGGAGCAATGCGTACGGCGCCTACAGCAGCAATAGAAACAATGCTGAACCTTCCACCCTTACATTTGGTAGTGAAATCGAAAGAAGGGAGGTTTACAGATCTAAAATTTAAGCCTCAATAGGCAAGAATGTGCAAGGACATGTTTCAATGCTAAGAGAGATGGCAGAACACCCCATACTTAGTATGAGGTCTAATAGAATAGCCAGAGCATATACCATCGAAAAAACCTACGGAATTAAAATTCCGACAAGGGAAGAATGGGAATGCAAAGCAGTCAAAATGAATAAACTTGTGTTCTACAGAGACGGCTCAACAGGCACAGGAGCCGGAATCATCGGGGACGGCAACTTGAGGCAAGGAGTAAGCTTCAGCCTCGGGAAGCACGCAACCGTCTTCCAAGCAGAAATTTACTCCATTCTAACTTGTGTGCAAATACAGTTAGATTAAGATTATCACAACCAAATAATCTTTGTAGTATCTGACAGTCAAGCAGCCCTTAATGCGCTGAACGCCTGTGAGGTGGAGTCCAGACTAGTAACGGACTGCATCCGCAGACTGAACGAGCTAGGGGGGAAAAATTTCGTCAACCTGGTATGTGTGCCAGCTCACCCCGACATACTAGGGAACGAGAAAGCGGACGGTCTGGCTAAAGAGGGCAGCAAACTAAGATCCATCGGACCAGAACCACAGCTTTTGGCATTCCTTATGAAATGACAAAGAGAGAAATACAGTCACTTCTAACGAAATGGCACATTAAACACTAGAGGGAGACGCCCGGAGAGGGCCACTCTAAAGTCCTACTGGAGAAACCCTCTGACAAAAAAACTCACTCCTCTACTCATTACGGCACTGATAACGGGCCAGCTTAAAAAGCACCTGTAATACGATGGGACTAGAAGAAGGCCCACTATGCAGAGAATGTGCAGAGGCACAGGAAACTCCAATTCATCTTCTGCTACACTGCGAGGCTTTCACATGAAGTCGTCACAGCATTCTCGGAAAGGCGAGGATGCTCGAAAGAGAATTGCCCAAACTATCAATAGAGGAAATTCTAGACTTTATCAAAAGCACAGAGCTCACATAAAGAATGAGTATATCCGAGGCGCACAATAGATTCAAGAGGTCGCGGTGAAAGGAACCACTAGGGGCAAGCCTCAGAGAAATAATAATAAATAATAATAAGAAGAGAGATACAGCCCTTGGAAGGTGACCCCTGAAGTGAGTTTTTATCCCAAACCATTAGAGATATTAATGTTGAAATTTAGCATAACTACCAACTTTTCGTGCTTAGCAGGACCACTTTAATAAGATTTTGAGATGCCAATTCAAAGTATAGGTTAAATCTGGAGGAAAGGTGCTAATAGTCGCCCTAACTTATTTGTTCGTAGGTTTCTTTTGTTTTTGACATGAAATTATTAAATTTCATACTTATTTACGGAGAAAAGGTAACCTTGTCAAACATCGATAGGTTCCGCCGTTTTCCATTAAAATTGCTTTAAAAATTTTTGGTAAGTAGATTTTTATGCATAAATATAAACTTTTGTAGCTACTGTTATTTTTGAAATGGAATAAAAGAACCAAAATTTTACCTAAGACGGCTGTTTATGCATAAAAATCAAATTTTAAAACATTTTTAAAGCAATTTACCAGTAAAACGGTGGGCCCTAAAGATTTTGGACAAGAGTACCTTTTTTCTACAAATGACAATGAAATTTAATAATTTCGTGTCAAAAACAAAAGAAACCTATGCACAAATAAGTTAGGGAGGTTATTTGCACCTCCTCTTCAGATTTAACTTACTCTGAGTTGACATCTCAAAATCTTATTAAGGTGTCCTTGTAAGGTGTGGTTTGAGAGATATTAAATAAAAACTCTCTTCGGGTTAGGCTGTATCTTCCTTAGGAGGCATCTTAGAGAAAAACTTTATTAAGCTTTATTAATTGACTTGCTCTTTATCCACTAAGCCGTTGGGTACACATTTTAGAATCACCTTGTATAGGGTAAATTGTAAATACATTTTGGCAGACGGTTTTAACTGCAGCCTTCGTGGCGGGTGACAGACGCCTTTGAAGTGCGAAGACCGAATTTTCTATTAATTTTTGCTCTTATACATATTTTACAATTACAATCACGAAAAAGAAACGTAATAGAAACGTAATTCCATTCAAAACCATTACTTAAAACGTGGGATTTTACAGCTGAAACGTATTAATAAGTTAAACCTTCACGTCAATATCGATTTCATCCCACTTCAATGACTTTTAAAGGTAAATTAATAATAGAAAACATTCATTAAACGAAGATTATCTTTTATTTAAATCAATTTAAATTACTAGGGTACAATTTGCGCAATTAAAACGAAATTTAAATTTAGCGCTAAATATGTGAGAAATCAGCAGGGTATTATCGACGTTTGGCGTCGAAAAATACGTCATACAAGTCGACCAATAAGAACGTGCCGTCGAAAATCGTACGTGTCGAGGAGTCTAACTGAAGGTGGACTCGCTACCGAAAAATCAATAACACAAATAATTAGAAACTTTTTTTATGGTTAACTAAATGGTATAGAGGGTAAAAAATAATTTTAGAACTACAATTACTAACTTATGCCAATTTAAATTTTCTTAAGTGAAGAACTCACGTAAAATATAAGGGTTGGTTCGCCTGAAAGTGTTTAGTCTTGATCAGTTTTTGGTATAGGAAAATTCGATTAGAATGAATCGGTGGAGTTTATAAAAATATGTGGTTTATAGTGAATTATTCGATCTTAGGATAATTGTAAATATTATCGTTACTAGTTTTAAATGTAGTGCCAATTTTTTCTTTTAAAAAAATATACGATGAGTGCGTGAAAAGATATTTTGATGTCAACTTAACCTATTTTTCTCCCTTTCAATTTTTAGTGCGGACTACAACTAAAAAAAGCCGCATCATATGTCTCGATTAAAAAATTAAGCAATTTAGAACTCGATTTTTAAAAATGATTACGTAGTAATGTGCTTTTTATTTGTTTTTTATTACATACGTCGTTTTCTTTTTAGAAGACTAATTTAGCACCCTAAAATTTTAAAAAATGTTATTTATAAATAATAAGGTAAGGCTTCTTTAAATATTTGAACAAATTCCTAATTTGTTTATTTTTTAACCGGATAACCGGGTCTTCTTCGCCCGTTTACCTTAAAATAATAATTTTATTTTACCTATTACATAAAAAATTTGGATCAATTGTGTGTTAATGTGGACGAACCCTATACTTTAATATTAATAAATTATAACATATCGTATAAGTATATAGGGTAACTCGAAATTTAAAAATAAAATAAAAAAATCAGGAAGGGAAAAACTCTAAAAAATCAAGTTCCAAGGTACTTCCTTACCTACTTGGGGGGTGTCATAATTAGTAAAAGAATTAACTACTTAATTATATTCTATTGTCTCTACTCGTCATGTCGCAAATTTAATTTTGATTGTATATCAAATATGAGTGCTACTAGGTTACTACGTGTAGGGGTAAAATACATATAAATTTACTATTTAACTACAATATTATTGATTTGCAAAGTAGTCTTATATTAAATTTGGTTATAGTATTTAAAAAATCGTTTTCTAATGCGGCTTTTTGAAAATTAGTTCATGCAATGAGTTAAATAAAAAACAATTAACATTAACACTAACTATTGATGTTGGCTCTCAAGTTTTTAGTGAATGCAACTAGAATGACGCTCGAATTTGGCCAGAAGATTGATATCTCCAATTTTAGTAAGTAAAAAAGGATTTTTTAAATTTAATTTATTGTAAAAGTTGCACCACTGTATTTACTACAAATAAATATTGAGAGAATACAGAAAAAAAGAAATTTCCGCACCCGCACTGTGCTTTAAATTTGAATCTTGTGTATGAGTTTTAATCTTGTCGGTGATTGGCTAAAAACTTTGGAGCTTACAAGTTACATTATAGTAATTATGAACTGTACCGATGGAGTGACTCGTCGAAAGTCAAATTTTGTAATTATACAGTAATCTCCTGCACAAAAGCTGATGAGATCCAATAAGATCGAGACAACTACGAGTAGGTATATCAGGGATGACGAGATGACGTGTACTTATTGTATATGCGCTTATAATTTTTATATTTTATATAAGTGCTCTATCGCACAATTCTGTATTATATTTTGTATTTAGTACACCGAGAACCATTTTTATCTTTCTGTGCTTTCTGTTACAAACTTCAAGTTTCCGTTTTGTGGCTTTCCAGACTATTACTTTTACCAAATCGCATTAGACGTTAAAAACTAGATCACATTTCAACATTTCCGATGTTTATCAACAAGTCGTACAGCTTTTTAGATTTGTAATTGTAAGTTTTCTTTCTATAACTTCTTTCAGTGTGAGGGATATAATCATGGCACTAGAAAATTTTCTAGTTTCATGAATATAATATCCTATAGACAGCGAAGGGTAGAGAGTTTGTAGGTGCTAAAGTTACTTGGTGACTTCCATTTTTGAGTGTCACATTTTTATTTTGAATTAATTATTAGTAGGTATAAACAAAGCTATTCGTAAAGAGGTTTTATTATAACATTTTAATTTATTTGATGTTTCTTATTTAAAAAAAATAAATCGTTTAACTTGTAACCCTGATCCCCCTCTTGCGTACGCCAGTGGGTTATTAACCGTTCGTAGCAAATTAACAGAACAAATAAAGAAATATTATATTGCCCACTCTGTATGATCGGCAGTGAAATACAGTTGATGCGACCCGTTAGTCAATAGCCTCCGTGGCGCAATGGTTAGCGCGTTCGGCTGTTAACCGAAAGGTTGGTGGTTCGAGCCCACCCGGGGGCGATTATTTTTTGTTTTTTAACTCTCCTACTTTTTTAAATTTAAAATACATAGTTCTAAACTTATGAAAATAAATTGAGTCAATTTTGAATGGCAATAATCTGATTTGAATTATTTTTCTTTATTACATTTTTTGATATTTACGTTTTCGTGAACTTGCCAAATATTTTTTTATTCGTGGACTTGAACGGACTTGAGCTACAAGATCGCGTATTTAGACGTACGACGTACCTATCGGAGGTAGTGGGCCTCTACTGGCTCTCTACAGTATGGTACTTATAGGAACCGATAAGGAACTAAACACTTTCCTAAAAGATGCAACGATGCAACATGCAACTTTAGTGTTGAATTAGAGCGAGTACTCCTGGAATATTTTGCTTTCCCGTATAGAACATGTAGGAGGTTGTGGTTGCAACTTGCACTAAAAGCTGGACCTAGACGTAGCATTTTGTTTCACGATTTGTTTGTACAAACAAGTTACACAAACATATCAGTATGTGTAGTGCCGTATTATGTTTGTACAAACATATTTCAGGAACTAAATTCGTTTGACTTGTTGTAACGTTTAGGAACTATAAACTTTTTATATTCGTTTTGTTTGTACAAACAAATCGTGAAACAAAATGCTACGTCTGGGTCCCGCTTTACTATTTGTTTTGAGACCAACGATAACCAAAAAAATATGTATCCATAATTTAAATCTTGCTATAAAATTATATTATGTGGCACGAGAGTTCTAAGGCGAGTAGAGGCTTTTATGAAAAGTGGATATTTTTGAAAAATCAAAAATGAAAATTTTTTTATTTTAAAACAAATAGGTACAAAATTCCTCTAGAAACAGATAAAAACTAATATGTTTTTATAGAGACAATTTTTTTTGAGCTATCAAAAATAAATTTTTATCCGTTGACATATGCATAAATAGGTATATGGTTCAAAGCGTTCACTTATTCTCCAATTGGAACGAAATTATTATTATTATTAAGACCTCATCAAAAATACATCAATATTAATAATTATACTATGTACACAGGGTATTCCTTAATGACATGTTAATATTTTAGGGTGTGATTCCTCAGGTCATATTATGAAGAAAAGTTTAAGTATATGAACATTTGTCCAGTGTCCACACTCCACAACCGCTTAACTTTTTTGCTACAGGGTGTTCAAGTTTTGATTTATGATCTCTGAAAGTACTTCAGATATTATAACCAATTTTGGTATGTGTTAATAGGATATAAAACCATATCTTTTTGGAAAAGTTATTTTATCAAAATCTTTATCAATTTATTTAACATGAATAATTAAATAACTAAATATTTGCTTTCTTAATTTACTGCCACCATATTACACGTCTGATCTCAGATTTTTTCATTTTTATAATACTGTTAAAGCTATGCCTTTTCGTCAAAAAATCAATATTAAAGGTTTTTCTTCGTAACTCCTTCTTGGGACACACTGTATAGCTACTAATGGCATTTCGTCAAAACGAAAAATCGCAAAGAAACTGTTTATTGGTAGATCAAAATTGCTACTGCCCGTATCTGCGATTTTCGAAACACCCTGTGTAGGCAGTAGACAAAAAACAATTCAAAAACACAATACAAATTGGAAAAATGCAAGAACAAAACTCACTGTTTTTAAATTATCGAATGGTCTTTCCAAACATTTATACTGTCGGATGATGAACGATGGACTTTTTTGCAATTATTGTGACCAATAATTTTAAAAATATATAGGTACACTCTGTACACATCTTAATTATTATCTTATTAATTGGAGTTTAATATTTGAACGTACGTTACTCTCAAAAATAAGTGATTTATGACTTTGCACATAAAAATATTGACAAATATAGTATAAATATTCAATAGTATAGCTAGACTTTTTGGTTATTTCCATTTATTTTGTGACAGAGTCAACTCGCCTCAACAAAGTTTATTTTAATGCGTATGTAACAGCTTTTTAGTTTTATTATTTTTAATTAATCGATGCGTTTTAGTCTTTTGTACTTTGCTTTAAAGTAATAGTAGTAATAATAATATTAAATTAATTGTGTAAATCCGAATTGTTTTGCCAGAGAGAGCATTGATAAGATAGAGAAAATGTCTGGTAATAATACTACTTATTAATAATTATTAATTTAATAGTGTTTTTATTAAGTTAATAAGTGTATATTGCAATTTGCTGATATTTATTGGAGTAGATAATATGGTACTGCAAAAGTTGACTAGCATATGTAAGTAATTTTCGCTCAGATTATTATGACGAGACTATTCCAAAAATTGTACCTGCGGTAGAGCAATTCAAACTCAAAATTTCTTTTGTGACTCTGGTTGTCAATTGTTACCATTTATTATTGTCCGTTTATCTCAAAACTAATAAAACAGGCTTTTTTTAATAATGATCAAAAAATGGAATAGGTAGGTACTTACAGTTTATGGGTGGCTTCTGTGGGGTATAGGTCAGAATCATAAAATTATTTCTTCCCAATTTATGCGGATCGAAAAAGTAAATTTTTAAACTACAAAGATTTAAATGGCTCCCCTAATCCCTTTACGATAAGCCACTGCACTAAAGTATACATATAGTCACGTAGTAGAGCATTAGTAAATATATTCCAAGCCACAAGCACATTTCTTGTAGGTATTTTTGCTGTAGATAGACAAAAACTGCCAAAAGTGCCCATTGTGTTCTCTTCTCCACTCGGGAAATTTTACTAGCATTGCATATTATATCATTCTACAGTTTTACACCCGGTATAAGTACTAATATCGTGTGCGATCAAAGTATGGCTAGAGCCTAATAAAGGACAAAATAACTATAAGCCAAGTAATGATGCCATCTCTTATTCTCTATATTCTAAAAACGGTTTCTGAACATCTTCGACACCCCTTTTACCTTCACACCCTTCACAGATATCACACACCCTCCAGTTTCTAATAAGTGGCGTGATTGAATTAGCATGCCGGACTCGTAAATATTTGAACATTCCTAAACCTTCTCGATAATAGTTTTATTTTGATGGTCTTTTATCAGTTTTTAAATACTCGGTTAATTCTGTCAACAATAACTTAATGTATGGGCTATTTTCGTTTATTTATTTGTCGAATAGTATGTAATTAACCTAATATGAAATCATTTTATACCGTTCCTCACGTATATAATTAGATAAAAAAGGCTCAAAGGTTGCTTGAATTAAATATGAATTTTTCTTTGTAGTTACTTCAACTTTTTTTAATTTCTAAAATTAAGTTAATTGACTTTTGTACTATGTTGCGGTAATGACAGGCATAATTAACCTTTTATAAAAGAAATGGGTTGTCTCAATACTCAATAATACTGACCAGGGGTGTTTGATCAGCTAAGGAGAACCTGGAGATGCAAATTGCGCAGAAAAACTTATAGGTGGTGGTTACTTTCAAGTTGTTGACTCTTTAATTATTAGCGCCAAGAAACAAAGTCAAAAAAATGTGCAGAATTTTGGGGAGTGGGTCATCCACCTACTCATTATATCCGTCGAAGCTAATAAGTGTAAAAAACAAACTACGAACGTATTTATTGGCGCTTATATGCTTTCTATTCTGACCCAAAAGAAAAATCGTGATTACAAATTTTACTCTAGATACTAACGGGACACCCACGTCTCCGGGTGAATGTACTTCTTACTTGGTCACTGTACCATTTGCCGATCTCTTCCTGAGCGTACTATCCCTTAAAATTACATTTATACTTTCAGGTAACTGACCTCCTTAAGAATAACGGGCTTATCCACCTCGCTCTTGCGACGATTAATAATATTATCATAAATAAACGTGATACGTAAACGTAACAAAGTCGTTTGCGAACCTTTCAGTTTAATTCTTATAGACTGTCATTTCTAACAATGCGGATGCATTTTGGCTCAGCAGAAAATATAATCGCGCAAAGAGCAAAGTGCAGATGGGGTCTTATTCTGAACAATTTTCTCAGTTTTTCCAAGTTTCGGTACATACGATTTTTACCCTTGCATCGTGTGGCCTATTTTTCTTAATTTTTATGCACCTACACACACTAAACGATCACTGGAAGAGGTATAATCGATTAATAATCTTTTTGTCTTCTAAAAATAACGCGATAAAGGTGAACAACCTCGTTATGGTGTAATTCTGTACTTAACAAAAAAAATAAGTGGGTCATGATTTTATTATTTTCTTTATTTCCGCATGGGCAACCTTGTGCCACAACGTACGAATTGTTTAGTCGTACTGTGTTGATGCGTTGAAATTAATAGGATGTACTCGTTAAACGTTTGTCTGTACTTGATACTAAAGTACCGTAATATCAATTGTGTAGTGGTACAGTATTATTTTTTTATCCTATGGTATTATATTACTACTAGTAATAATCCCCATTATTAACAAGCGGTCCAAAAAGCAAACGCATCTTAAGATGAAAACTATTAAAATTTGAACAATATCTAAGTCGCAGCTTTCTCCCAAATTCTTGAAATTAATGAGGAAGAACCGAAACTGTAGATGAACTTGATTAGATATGATTGGAGAGAAGTTTTACATATTACTGGTTGGATGCAATGATGCAAAATTTAACGAAAGACACAAAACTGGATGTCTTCGTACTAACACGGTACACTTGAGTTGGAGTCGATTTTTAAAACTTACGGTAATCTTTTGTTTCTCTTCCTATTTCTTTTTACCCCCTAACACAAACTGGACCACGTCGTAAAGTGTGAAAAGCGCCACGCCACGTTAGTGTGTAAATTTGAATTTTGAAACTGCAGATCTTAGAGTTGGAGTCCCTCAGGGGCACATTGTGGGCCCTTTTCGTTTTATTGCGTATTTAATGAATTTTCGTTAAGCTCAGACAATACGTCACTCGAGATTTTAACTGATTAAACTAATAATTTAATTTTAAAGATAGCGCGATAAAACATTGTAGATGAATTTTTTATCCATGTATGCACTTATTATATTATTGTTAGTGATGTTTTTCAAGGTTGTCTTATAACTTTCTGACTGACAAATAATTTCCTACAGATTTCTATTATATGGTTATCAAACTTCCTCCAGAAATAAAACTAGTACAAGTATTTTGTTACAAATAGGTCGAACATATAAGATGGCGCAGCTCTGTTGTTAGTGTATACATATATTTATTTTTTAAATTTACGTGTAATTTATTTTAATTGCTTGCTCTTGATGATGCGAACAACAGTAGTCGAGTGGTCTCAGTTTCGTAAATTCAAAACTAAAATTGTTTGCGGAAAATATATAAACTAGGCGAGATAATATAGATAAGTGATTTTTAACGCACAGGTAAAAGTGTTATTGAGTTATTGCATAATTATATTTGAAAATGGCATTTATTTGGCCCCTATTCCACCAACATAGTATTTGTAATGTAGAAATAACAGTATCAGGTTAGAGTTAAGGATTAAGCAGCTAACCGCTAGTTGTACTATTTTAACAGTTATCTCGATAACCTAACCAATTTATCAATGAATGAATGCGATCTTTTAGTTAACTACCCTAAAGTCAGAAATTAAAGGTGAAGATGAAAAGCTTAATCTTAAAGCAAATCGCGCTCTTGCGGTGTATACACGGATGGCGCCAACCCTCAGTGGTAAAGGAGTACCTACTTTATAAATATGGACTGTTTCTAGATATATTCCGAATTGACTTCTTGACTCTACCTATTGTATTTCGTTTGAAAACAGTCATAAGTTAAACTTACAAAGACCCTCATTTGTTCACAATTTTACCTCTTTTCTTGTACCTACCATCTAGAAATCTAGGCATCTGGGCACAAAATCCTTTATTGTTTTTTAAAATTTTACATGAAAGAATTAAGAAAATAGAAATTGTGAAGAAATGTATAAAGGGTAGCATTATGAGTTTAACTTATATGTAGATCTTTTCAAAATGGATTACAATGGTAGAGTCAAGAAGTTAATTCGAAATATCTAGAAATAGCCTATGCCTTGTAATTTACGATTATACAGGGTGTTTACGGTCTTTTCTGTAATATTTTAAGGGGTGATAGTACAGGTCAAAAGAAGTCGAAAAACCTTAAAACACCTTGGTAAAAATTTCTTCCTAAGCGAGATAATAATTCTTTTAGTTTTCACAATGAACGATTAGTTTGTTTAAAATCTAGTAATCTGCTGCACTGTCCACTTGATTGTTTTACTATTTACTAGTATTTCTACAAAAGATCTTCCAAATTATCACCACCTTGTTGTATACAACAACGGGCTCGGTGTTCCCACGGCTTCACATAGTTCTCAAGGCATAAGCCTTGTCGACGAATTTCCACCATTGCTGCTTGCACACGGTTTCAGAGATCCTGGATGCCGAAAAGTGTGGTGTTGTAAACCATGGTCTTCATATAACCCTACAAATAAAAGTCCAACGGTGTGAGGATACGGAAATCGAAGATACCGGAGACTTAACAAGTAGATACAATAACTAGATTTTTAAATCGTTTACTGTGAAAACTAAAAGAATTATTATCTCGCTTAGTAGAAAACTGTTACCAAGGTGTTTTAAGGTTTTTCGACTTCTTTTGACCCGTACTATCACCCCTTAAAATATTACAAAGAAGACCGTAAACACCCTATATAGTCTATCCACTTTAAGACTGTTAGAGCTGGCATTAAAAAATTTAATTGTGCAAGTGCTCAATCTTATTGACGGTATATCCCATTTTGCGACGAAAACAATCAGATCTGTTAGCTTTTTTAGTTTAAATGAGAAACATTGTGTGTGCATTCCCGACGATACGAGAACGGAATTGCAAGATATCAGTACCTATAAATAAGAACGAGGGAACGTTTAGGAAGTCTTATATTTTTTACCTAATCGGTACTTTGAGTATACCTATTGGAAATTGGTTAGATTTGCTTTATGAGAATTTTTCTTACAACTTTTTTCAGGGATTTTTTACTACCCCGAGTCAAAAACGAAAAAAAGCATAAAACTTTTGATATGGTCGAACGAACTCTTCGTTGATTAGCCTTTCTATTATTTTAATTATTATTTATATCCTGACCTTCTTCAGATCAGTAGTAGTAATTTAAAATTTATAGGCGACGATTATAATCAAATTATAAAAGAAAACGTTTAATGGACCAATTTTGGGCACGTAAAATAATAAATAAAGAGAAATTTGCAGAAAACACGTAATATTACATATTCATAAAATGCGCATCTAAAAGTTGTTTACCTACTTCCTGACTAATAGTGCAAACTAGATCGAGTAATAATTTACCTTTTTTATTAATTTTAGAAGAGACGCATAGATTACCAATACTAATTCATTAAAATATTAAATGTGCCGCTTTGCGTTAATTCAGGTGCGAACTGAAAGTGTGGTGGAGTTGACTGATATGGTCCACGAAAGAAAGATTCTTCCGAGTCACACTTAAACAGCTATTCGATCTAAGAAAAAGTTATCGAAATAAATAATACAAAAAAAGTTTTTATATAAAAAAAAATTGTATATATAAATGTTGAAATAAACACACAAACCGTTCGTTGTCCAAAACATTCGGCTCGTTAAATTCATGCAGAGAATCCGGAAGATTTACCGTAAATTTGCTCCAATTTTCCAAACCGCGGTTATTCTACTTAATCATTTCGTGAGCGCCAGTTCACATCAAAATAGAGATTATGATTGATGTTTTGTTGTGATTTAATATTCGTTTGTGAGGGTTTTTTTTGGACGAAGTAAAGAACATTCAAATCGTGGTAAAATGAAGGAAGAGCTCGTGTTGAGTGCTAAACATTACATTAAAAATCACAAACAACATAATAGTGAGAAATATAAGCCGAAAACTAATAAACGAACGAAACCCCAAAAGCCAAAATATAAAAGGAGATGGAGAAACTGTAAGTTTTTTTATTTTTCCTCAAATTTCCAGTTTAACGATTTAAATCGAATCGATACGGGGGAGAATTTTTTGACGCTTTTTCAGATTAGAATTTTGGGTACTTCAAAGTCGTAAAATTTATTAATTTGCATGTTACGAGCTTCAAAAAACGCGTAACTGTTAACTCAAAAAATATAACATTTTGTGGCTACTGTTTAAATAGTTCAACGAACTCTCGATACGTACGTTAAAAATTTCATGTTCAAGGTAATAAATATCAGCTGCTTTTATCAATTTATTTGAAAAAAAAAGTAATAGAAAGTAGGCAAGACATGACTGGTTAAACACGTATACAAGAATCTTTCTTTATTTCAACGATTTTTTTGTAATAGATGGTAATAGCCATTTTGCATCTCGACGTAGGTGCTAACATTAATCAAACGCTTTTTTGTAAAATTTTTTTAATAATTTTAAATTGTAACAAATTATTGCTCCTTCTCTTATTCACTTAGGATGCTCTTTAAATTTCTAATTTCTTCAACTTCAACCGTACTTTCCCAATTCATTATTATTCTGACTCCACATGAACAATGATGCGTTCTAACATACAGTGTTGGAATAAATATGGTAGAAAAGTCTATAGTGAGATGCGTGAGTTATGTTTAAAATGTTTTTTTAATTACCGGAAATCAATAACACCCATTGGAATTTTTGAAATGTTTTCGCGAGAGCGACTATGACAATTTTCAAAAAAATTGTTCATACCCATTGGTACACAATCATAAATATTCTTTATTTATTAAAAACTTGCTATATTCGGGGGGGGGGGTCGATGAAAAACGTAAAATATTTTTAGGTAATATACTTTTTAATTTTTTTAGATTTCTCCTAACACCATTCTTGATGACATTTTTTACTACCTTATATTTCTGTGAAAGAAGTATTTTTCCTGAAAATATTTTACCTTTGCCATTACACAGTTTATTAGCCCAGAAATTAATTTTTAAATAACCGTGGCTGACCCTCATCGTAATAATAATATAAGTTTTAGAAAAGTAAAGGATTTTTTATCAAAGTGCCTATCGTATACTACTCACTCAATTTAGAATCTAGACATCCTCTGTATATTAGCAAAATTTTCTACTCTTCATTCGAAGTTTTTTTCGCAGGGTTTTCATAAAATTAAATTTAGAACATATTAGCTCGTGTTGTGTTTTGACTTTTAAAGAAATTTGGCATATAAAAATTGCCGCTTGTCAAAATTTTTGTAACTTAAGCTCAAAAAATGGATAAATAAATTAAGAGAGTAATTAAACGAAAAATTACGATAACAGAGATAATGCAAACTACGTATGTATACGTATTACATAAATTGTTGTTATCAAAATATGAAATCTTGTATATTTTATGAGAGTTCCGGTATCAATAATAAACACAGAGGTTATGTTTTGATGTTTTCCATTCAGTTTTACGTAAACTGCGAACTACAAAGTGGATCCGATTACAACTAAATTACCATTTCTTTTAAACTTGTAAGTTGATTTTTGATTGCTTATTAAATACCTATTACATTTCAAATTATAAACGAGAAAATTCGTTCACTTTCAAATATTAGATGACGTGGATTTTGACGTGTCGATAGATACCGAAATTTTTTAACCGTGGCTTTGATAAGATTATTTTAAATGCCCGCCTCTCAAATTATCGAAACTCGCAATTAAAAGACTAGAGTGAGGGAGGGGGAGTTTTAATACCATTGCTTATAAGGAATCTTTTAAATTAGTTTTCAGAAAGTCCAATTTTACTTTTAGCGAGATTTAACGAGCCTAATAATGCCAACTTGTTTTTCAGCTAACCGTTGAACTAATCGGATAAAAATTGGTATACCAACCGTAAAAGCCTCTCGACAACATATTAAAAGTCCCGCAAATACCTCATGTATCCATTTTTCTCAGATTGATCTTAAATTAGTTCAAATTCTTACAGATACGTCCTACCAATCAACTATAGCTCATTATAGTTAAATACATCGTCACTTTTCCTACAATTTATTGAAATTTGCAACTACGAGATGATTTTTTGTATTTCAGCCAGTCATGGCGCTTCGTGCTATATTTAACATGAGCCATTGTTGACAGCAGGACTTTAAATATAGGTACATATTGTTAAGTTTCTCGAGGTCTCTTTAAACTTCAAAGGGTAAATTTTTGGCTGATTAAACTCAATAGAGAGCTTTTGTAAAAAAAAATTTGTAAAGAAGTGCTATTAATGGCACACCAAGGTCACCAAGAGAGTTCCCTATGATTTTAACTCTCATTTTTTTATTAACCCGCGATCTCAATTTAATTTATTCATAAAGCGCAGCTTTCAAAGGCCATGCATGTAGGGCTTTTGCGGTACTTCATCTTCTGAAACACTTAATTATAGTAAGGTTTCAAAATGACGCCCTTGTTTAGGATACATAACACTGTGACAATACTCCTCAGAAGTAGACGACTAAAAAATCGTCGACTGCTCGTTCTAAAATCTCGAGTTGAGACCTATAACATTTTGTTCTGCTCCTAAAGATATAGAAGTATCGGCTTCGATTAATTATTCCTGACTTAACCTTATATTAGTACTTAGTACATACATTTTGAATAATTACAATGAACATTCTTTGGGCGAACAAACACAAATTATAATATCCACATAATAACAAGGTAATCTAACTTGTTATGTTAAGCACAAGTTATAGTATTAGATAATCAAATGGTATTGCCATAAAAACGTGTAGGAAGTTATTTAATTTCATCCACTAATCCTGATCCATCATTCAAGAATTAAATAAGTAGACACTATTTTGTGATCCTGTGCTTTAACTAACGGAAATAGTAAGTACCTATATTGTGTTATAGGATGACATGATAATATTATTAGCTTCTCTATAAAAATTGTATTTCAATAATCAAAATGTTCGTCTCATATGTGACGACCGAAGGAATAATTATAATATTTACCTAATGTTGTGGGGGGGAGATATAAAATTTGGAGAAGTCGTCCCCCACTTTCAATTATTGTGGGCTTTAGCATCAGATTAGATTATTTTTTCTACTTATCCTTTTTTTTCTTCTCACCCCCACATCGCGAGGTTTCCAAAGGGCGTTAGTTACGGCACTGATTAGTGGCTAGTCCAAATATCGATATCTGGAAGTTATTTTATGAATAATACGCGAAGAAAGGCTTTACCTTTTTTAATTACACTTAAGACCTGCATTAGCAACCCCTTTGTGGGTGGTATCAAATTTTTAATCATAATAAATTATCTTTTAATTAAATTTTTGATTAGTAAAAGATTAGAACCTACATCATTCCACAGAAAACCGTGTCCCTTGTCCCTAAAGGGCGTATACGCGTAACCTTTTAAATCTTCCATAAGGTACTACTAAAAAATTAATTCTTTTTTTAAAATAAACTACGAAACTTTGGTAAAAAACTAAAATAACAAAAATGTAAATGTACGTAGTGATATAAATTTAGACAACCGAGATGCGTAGGTACCCAAAATACTTATAGAGAGCAAGGTCGCTTTGAGATCGGCTCCGCTAACTTTTACGAATATCCCATAGGGAGTGCAGTAGTGCTCATCTAGTAAATAATTATTTTTAAAAAGTTTTATTAAAGATGCCTTTTTTCGTTTAATTTACATAATTATAATTCCAATTAGATTATAACTAAACTTAAACTACCCCTCTATTGACACAAGTTTTCAAAACGAACACTGCAAGCTACCAAATTGTCTTGGTATTTCTCTATGTAAATATTAACCTAATAAATGCACGTGGTCGTGTATAAATATAAAAGTATAGCTAGATAATTGCCAAGTAAGTGTTCCTTTGTCGTGTATCGTCGAACTTATTTTTATTATTTGAAAAAGTAAATAAATAAAAAATGGTCGCTTTACGTTTAAATTTTGTTTTCAGTGGAGGAAATGGACCAGTATCTGCACTATATCGGGGGTGGTGCAGGTGCGTTAGCCCTAACTGGTGTGGCTGCTGCGTCTGCATTTTACCTAGCGAGTCGTCCATCTTCGCAACAACCACTTTTTCCTCTGGATGAACAATGCAAACTAGAACCGGTAAGAGAGCTACTATTTATTTAATATTCAAACGCGGTTCGACAACCCTTATTAATCGATTGAGACGTTGACTGAATGTAGAATGTTTGGACTTTTATACCGAAAATTTGGTACAAATTAGGGTAGGTCGTTTTCGGAGGCTTATCGTTCGCGTTGATCTGGACTTTGTTCTCGACGATCAACTACCAGAGATCAGCCATTAGAGTTCAACAAATATCGTTATCCCTTCTAATCTATGTTTTTAAATAATGTCTCGCACATCTGTGGCTGTAAAGTATATACTTCTAAAGTGTATACGTCCCGCGTTCCAGCATACATGCCAAATAAAATGCATAATCTGGCGCGTTAGTTTCATAGTGTTTGAAACAGACTATACATTTAAAAAACGTGGGTATATTTTCACATAATTTTATCGTCTATGAGAGTACGGCAATTTGGCCATTAATGTCTTTTTGAAGTGGGAAAGAGTTTATTTTACTTGTTAACACCACAATTAAAGTAACTAATTAGAGAATAATTTCACATTAGCTGCCACTCGTGTGACTACACTTCTTGAGACCTCATCAGGGCCGTCTTTACTATTGTGCACATGAAGATATTGGGGTCCCTATGACCAGCGCCGGATTTTGGCACCCTAGGCTATAATAATCTCAGCACCTTTTTTTTAAATTCGTGTTTGAGAAGGAAATAGAATTAAATAGCGTCGCAGGCGAAATTTTTTTATTGTTCAAGGTCAAACGGCTTAAAATGAAGTTTAGGAATTTTAGTAGCTATTGATAGTGTCTCCTCAAAAGAAGTTTCACAAAAACAAAGTAGGAAAATTAAATTACAATTTGTTGTAATTTATTTTTAAAATTTTATTTTCATTGGCAATTGGCGCCCCTAGACTACAGCCTCAGTAGCCTAATGGGTAATCCGGCGCTGCTTATAACCTTAACAGAGCACTATTTTGTTATAATAGGCATAGAAAGTGGATAAGCAAGGTTCTAGATTTATTTTTATTTTATTACAGTCACATTAAATTAATAGATATTCAGGCGTATTCTGTATCATAACCTCTAAGAATAGTGGCCAACTTTCACGTTAAAGTGACGTTCTATCTCGTTCTGTCACAGCTAAATAAAAAGGATAGAACGTCAGCTTAACGTAAAAGTTTCCCACTATTCTTAGAGGTGATGATACAGAATAGGCCTGAATATAATATAACCCACAAAAGTAACTCTTTTACCTACCATTCACAGGTAAAGGACTTTTATCCTTATCGTTTGATTTTTTCGACGTAAATATGTTTTTCGGTAACAAATATCGATTCTCGTTTTGTGATCTGGCGGGAACAAGGGGGCTCCTATCGATCGCGGGGCCCTGGGCACGTGCCCAGTGAGAAAGAGGGGCCTGGACCTCATCTATATATACTCTATACGCACTTCAAGAGAAGTAAACTTGTTTCAAGGTTCTCAAATTTCAAATCTACTATTAAATTAAAATTTGAACGATCTTGAAAATGAAAATCTGAGTTGAACCTTTCAAGGCTGGGCGTATGTTAGTCATAGTCATAAGTTATTCTTTATCGAAACCTAATCAGGTTGGAATTGTGGTTACTTTAACGATTTTCAAAATGTTTTTTTTTTGTTCGAGTTCACCGTCGTCATTTTGAAAAAGTATTATTAGTCTTTCTTTCTTCTTACGCAACTTTTAACAAATGTCAAGTTTGCATCTTTGGCAAATCTTCAGCTCTAATGATTGTTTAAAAAATTATAAACGTTGCGTTATTCATAAATTCGTCATTTAAAAATAAAACAATTATTTTTGTAATAATAAAAAAAATTTAAACTTTTGGAGGTTGCTGCGAATTTATGCTATGGCAAATTTCCAAATAGTTGAGCCTTCCAAGTGTTAATATGTTGTTCTCTTTACTTTAGTCACAAGTTAAAAATTTCTTACTTCATTGGTATTTATTTGTAGGTACATCAAATCATATAATGAACTTTAGTTTAAAATTAACTTGCTCTTTTATCTTGGAATTATAATTTTAGCTAATTGACATTTTAATTTCGCCGAAGTGCACGAGGTAAAGGGGGTTAATAAATTTATTTTTCTCGAACTCAATATTTTTTTTAATTTCTATTATTAATCAAATTAGTACCAAGTATCGATCAGATACTTTCTCATTACTTACTCGGTTTAATTCCAATGATAGCTTCAGCTAGAAAAGCAGAACGTAATTTATCTATTGGACAAGTTTCTGCTCTACTTCTCAAAAATTCTCCTTTTGTTTGAATTAATCTTAAACATAGGACATAAGACAGACATGTCGAAGTTAAAATGAGCGAATAGACAACACAATATGCAAAATTTCAATAAAACGTCTGAGGTCATTGAAGTTGAAGAGTGATGTGAATTTAATTTGGGAACTTTTAAAACTTAAAGGATGTCGCAAATACTATTTACTACAACTCCTTTTAATAGTAACCAATCAAAAATTCAGAACCAAAATAGTTTTTGATCTTCTCCAAGTCCAATGCGAGTATTGGACGAAAGTGGACATTTTTTTGAACTGGTACGTGTGTAGAGGTTTATTTGACAAGAGTCAATCGCGTATAACGGAAAAAAGTTTGAAGTAGAAATATTATCAAAAGTATTTGTGCAATAAAAAAATATTCGTCTCCTAGTGAACTATTACCAACCTCTAATAATATAAGTGGGATGGGATATTCTTGGGTCTGTTATCCTATAGGAACGTGATAGATACAGTTCAAGCTTCCAACTGTCTCATCGAAACATTACATTTTGGATTCCAAATCGAATTCAATTTATATCGAATTAAATTTGTGCGATCGAGGTGTTAGTTTGTTGTAAAATACGCGTTAGCTAATAAAAATTATTTAAGTTCGCGATTACATAAAGTGTATTTGAAAATAAGCCAAAAATTTTTAATAAGCTAATTAAGGTGTTGCACTATACTTCGATGTAAACAAGTGTGATGAGTTTCTCTATTTTGTTAGTTAAAGTGACAAAAATTTTGAAAACGTTCATTACGTTGTATGGAAGATTATAATTTTTTGTATTAAACAATGTGTTGTGACTGTTGTTGTGCTAAAGTACCACCTATTAGACTTCCAATCGATCGTAATAGGCAATCGGATACTTATAATTGGAAAGTAAGTTTGTGCTAGTTTGCTCGAGGAAATTCGAGTTCTTAAAACTCTTTTTTCAAGTTTTCGGAAGAACAGTCTTTGTTTCCGTTTTTTTTCAAAACGTTACCCTTATTCGAAAGAAATGCTAAGCTCGGTATTATTGTAAACCAGTCAAAAATAAACAACGTCCCATCGCCATGTGATAAAACACGAGTTTGGTGAAAATTTTAGAAATGAAATATTTCGCATCAAAGTTCACATCCTATTTTTGATTCTAATAACATTTAAAAAGTTACGAAAACATTTTATTTAAAACATTATACGGTTAATTTAATATATAATCTATTACATGTGCCAACTTTTTACTGTATTATAATCAATTTTAGTTGAATTTGCTTGAAGAAAAATGCATAAATGAAACGGCAGAATTGGAGAAACTCGGAACGTTTGAACCCAGAATCAGATACTGTTTATTTCTTCTCTCATCTTTAGTAACTCATGAATATCTAATCATCCTCACCCAGCTGTTTCGTTAAAATGCTGGTCCCCTTTCTTATTCAACTACGCCTACCTACCATCTTATTGTTTGCATTAGAAAAATGAACTTTCAGAATTTTTCTCACAATTCAAATGATTTGGAGAAGCTCTCGAAATCGTCGTAGTACCACTTAGCCTAGTTTGGGATGCAGCTCTAGAAAAGTTCCACCCTCAATCTAACGGTTTAAACGCCCCTTAATTCATTATTCTTGACGACTCCATGGAATTTCACAGCTGCAGTAAATATTTTGGCCACTCTTCCATTCAGATTAATCAAAACTGTATTAAAATTTTTAACTGGGTTCTTTCCAAATAACGACTCCTCAATATTATTACAATGTTGACTGAACGTTTGTAATTTTAATTGATATTGAAAAGTGAAGTAATTTTGCTGATAGATGTAGTACTCTATGTATTTACACAGATGTTAGTCGTAACATAAATAAACCAATAAATTCTAATTTATAGTTGCTACCTACTGAAATTTTCTCTCTAATCCTATCGTAGAAAATCTAACAGTTTAAAAATTTAAATGTCCAATAATAATAGCTCTTAAAAGTCACACGTCTCATTCCTAACTTAGTTTTTTGGAAGAAGAATTATTTGCTAGTGGCCGAATAACGCTCCATTTTAGATAACTCGTAAAACCGCTATAAAATTATTCGAGTTTTCCACGTTTGATAAAAATAGACCAACACCACCACGTCAGACAGCAAAACGTCAGCTGTTACGTTATTAATATTAAGTGTTTATCTTTCATTCATTTTTCTGAATGAACATAAAAAGCTAGTAGCGAAATTCCAACCGTTAGTTGAACTAATTTCATTCTCGTTCAAAGGGTCCCGAATTAATTCGAGTGTCGAGATTTTGCAAAGAAGCGCGGGAAGGGAGATTTGTCAAATGGTTATTCGAAGATACCAAAACACTCTACGACGGCTTTAGAAGAGGTGCCAAAGAATCAAGTACGTGTAGTAGCTATTCACGATTCGTTTAGTTGTAAAAGAAAAATTTGTATTCTTTAAGATAATGGTCCTTGTTTGGGATGGAGAGAATCGTACAGCAAGCCGTACCAATGGTTGAGTTACAATGAAACGCTTTTAAGAGCGAAGAATTTTGGATCGGGACTTATTTCTTTGGGACTTCCACCGGGTCCTAATACATTTATAGGAATTTACTCACAAAATTGTCCGGAATGGATTTTAACGGAACAAGCCGTTTATTGTTACAGTATGGTTTTAATACCCCTATACGACACTCTCGGACCCGATGCTTGTGGCCACATAATCCAACAAGGTACGTGTAAAATTTACGTAAATTCCTCCAGTTTGTATTTTTTTATTTCAGCCGAAATAAGCACAGTCGTCTGCGAAGACGACGTCAAATGCAACCTCCTACTAGACCGCTCACAAACTTGTTTAAAACGAATAATTTTGTTCCAAGACGTTAGGCCCGCAACTAGACAAAGGGCCAAAAATAAAGGAGTCGAAATATTGAAATTCCAAGATGTAGAGACTCTTGGTGCTAAGGTTAACCACGAAGAAATCGTAAGTTTTTGATTTTGAGTTTATAACGTTTCTTCTACTGTAATCATTGTAGCCACCCAAACCGTCAGACTTGTGTACAATTTGTTACACGAGTGGAACGACCGGTAACCCAAAAGGTGTTATGTTAACTCACGAAAATGTTATGGCATCCGTTGCTGCAGTTTTGATGCAACTCGGTGATCATCGACCTACCGTTAACGACGTTATGATTTCTTTCCTACCTTTAGCTCATATGTTGGAACGGTGCTGCGAGGTACTTAAACAATAATTATTCTTTGAAGGCTCGATACTAATGTTTACTTCTAGAACGGTTTGTACTTAGTTGGTGGTTCTGTAGGTTTTTTCTTGGGAGACATTAGAAGGTTATCCGACGACATGAAAGCTCTCCGTCCTACAGTAACACCTGCGGTACCTAGGCTTTTGAACAGGATTTACGATAAGGTGCATTCTGAAATTCAAGGCAGTTACTTAAAGAAAATGGTATTTAATATGGCAATAAGTGCTAAAGAAAGTGAAATTAAAAGGTAACTATTTTATTTCCATTATTGCGGGAGTTTCTTATCCAAATTTTCTTTTTAGGGGTGTCATACGAAGTAATAGCTTTTGGGACAAAATTGTGTTTAAGAAAGTTCAAGAAGGAATGGGTGGTAGGCTGAGGTTAATGCTAGTTGGCTCTGCGCCTTTGGCAGAAAACGTTTTGACGTTTATACGTTGTGCTTTAGGATGTCTAGTAAGTGTTTTTTCCCGTCAATACGTGTACGTGTAAATACCATTTTGTACAGGTAGTGGAAGGTTATGGCCAAACGGAGTGCGTTGCCCCAGTTACACTGACAGTTCAAGGAGATCACATACCTGGACACGTTGGACCACCGGTCGGTTGTTGTTGTATCAAATTAGTCGACGCACCAGAAATGGAATATTGGGCCAAAAATAATCAAGGCGAGGTGTGCGTCAAAGGTACGAATGTATTTCAGGGCTATTATAAAGATCCGGCTAAAACCGAAGAAACCATCGACGAACAAGGATGGCACCATACTGGGGATGTAGGACAATGGTGTCCCGTAAGTATATTCAAGCGCTCAAATAGGCAATTTTACTCAATTTCGAATTTTTCAGAATGGAACTTTAAAGATTATCGATAGGAAAAAGCACATTTTTAAATTATCTCAAGGAGAATATATAATTCCCGAAAAAATAGAAAATATTTACATACGGTCTCAATATATTTCTCAGGTTTTCATTCACGGAGAATCCCTCAAAGTAGGTTTTGCGCTATATCGTGTAGGATTAATTTATTAATTGTTTTTGTTTTAGTCGTGCATCATTGCTATCGTTGTGCCAGATGTGGATGTAATTAAATCTTGGGCTGTAGAAAATAACATACCGGGAACTTTAAGTGTCTTATGTATTCATCCAGAAATCAAGCAACTTATTTTAGACGATATGACAACCTGGGGTAAAGACGGTGGACTAAAATCTTTCGAACAAGTGAGTGCTTAGGCTTAGTGCTTGGGAATTGGCACTGCACTGCATAACATTGCCCATTGCCCATACTTATCTAATATTAAATGTTTTTAGGTGAAAGATATTTACTTGCATCCGGATCCATTTAGCGTTCAAAATGGTTTATTGACACCAACTTTGAAATCAAAACGACCGCAAATTAGATCGTATTTTACACCTCAATTGGAAGATATGTATCATAAATTAGATTAAGGTAGAAAAGAAAAAACTATTTAGTGTATAAAATTTAGAAAATTTCTGCAAGTAGTTTCGGAAGAATATCAGTATTTGATACTACTTGAGTTACTTTTGGGGTGAAAAAAGAACATTTTTATTAAAGTTTGATTTTCGCACACATTTGGCTATTTGTTACAATTGATCATAAAAAGATCTTGAAGTTGTCTCTTTGAGCATCGAGAAGAACTTCGGAGGGCTCTTACAAACTGAAAGTTTTAAAGGTATGCTGTGAAAAAAGGTATTTGGTATTTATTAGGGAAAATTTGCTTTTTCGGCATTCGTATCTTGGTGGAAGTGTAGTATTTAAAACTTTAAAAGGAACTCGCAAGCATTAAAATTTGTCAATTAAATTTATTAGAACTTGTCTTTCGAAATTATTCAAAATAACTTATTTTCATGGAATATCGATTTATTTGATTAAAGAACGATTATACAATTTAATTTGCAAGACTAGAACATGGTGTCACGAGAAAATCGCCAGTACTTAATCTACATTCGAGCAAGTGATAAAATTATGCTGCATTGTTTTTGTATACAGTATGTACTTATCCTATCTAATTCCTAATTATGCAAATTAGACAATTAGTGATGCGATCTAAACCGTAAAAGAGAGATTCAAATTGAGAATCGAATAGTTGAAGGAATTTTTAGGGAAAACTTTGATCATTTTTTGTAGTAAGTAGATACGTGCAAGTTGCAAGTGTTAAATTATTTGATGAATGCCTTCTTTGAAGAACAATACGATTAGGAATTTGATTATTAAACTTAATTACTATTGTGAAAGGTGACTACCTATTTTTACACTTATATTAATATTGTTTATATACCGTTCAAATATACCTAATGTTTTGTCTTAATTGTTTTAAAACACTATTATTGCTTTGGCATAATCTTTTTAATAATTTACCTACCGATTATTCGAGTCTCATTTTGAGAAGCTCACAATAAATGTAGCCTGTGATTGAAACGAAAAAACGCCTTTGTAGTTATTAATTGATATGCGTGTACGCTTTGCTTCCTAAACGAGTCTCGAAGCAATTCATTTATCGGGTAAATTATTTCCTTTATTATAATCTTACATAATCTTACAGTAAGTAGTTGGCACTTTTATCAAATTCGAAAATTTGTATTCAATAAGTTTAAGTAGGTATGTACATTTTTAAATTTTATTTTCAACGAAAACATGTTTACAGCACTTATTCAATAAAAATTGTTATGACATTATTTAAACCAATTTATTTGCTTCAATTTTTGACTTTTCAAGCTAAAGCTAAGAAAGCTCAAAAATTTATGTTGCAAATATCCACGTTTCATGATCCAAGAAGCAAAATAAAGATTTAAAAACAAATTCCGTCTATCCATGTGTAAGTGTAGGGTCCAGTTCCAGAAATATAATTGGTATAGAATTGAAAATTTGGATTTAAACGGACGACTTTTCAAAATTAAATTGATACTGTGCACTGTGGCCAGATTTTCATTTCTTTGATAATCTCTTGTGACTGTTGGCAGCCACTTCAAAAGTCGGCGAACCGTGTCTTTTTGCCATTTTGAAATTACTGCGACGAATTGTAAATAAATAATTGTTTTAACATTTGAGAACACAAGTTTATTTCTAATCGAAATAGGTACATAAGTTAAATATTATAGAACTACATAACAGAAAACATAAATTATTATTATTATTACACTAATCTTGTATCAATTTTTGAGCTTAAAACACTAATTATTTATTTATTAAAACCCATGTATAATCCTAAACAAATGGCAACAACGAAGCAAATACAAACAATAAAAAATACGACTTTATGTTGGATGGAACGCATTATCATAGAGTTAATAATTCTCGAAGAACGACTCAACTCTTCGTTTGTATCACGCAACTGCAAAAGGAAACTTATTATTTCCAAACTTTTTAATTCAACCTACCACTTACTCTTCCTCGACTCCTTTGAATAGTCTCTCTTTGATCACTTAAGTTTTGTAAAATTTGACTTCCTACTTCTTGTGTTTCTATAATAACACGATAACCTTCGTCTAATCTCTTACCGGTCCTTTCAATGGTTTCGGAATTATCTAATAAGCGCTGTTTCTGACTTTCATCAACCCTTAAATCTTCAAAATCGCCCCCAGAATCGTAACCTAGGGCTCCCTGTTTTATCGATCGTGTTTTAATATATTCTCTAGTCAGCCTTTTGAGTTCTGCACGATAACAATCCACCTTGGTTCCACACCTCTGTCTTTTTGACACCTCCACTTCTCGTACTTCCAATTCCATTTGTTCCAACTAAAAACCATACTCTCGCGCTACTTAATCCTGAATCGAAATTAAATCTTAGCACTCACCAATTCTTGAGCTTCTTTAACATTTTTTTCTATATTTGAAATAAGTTGGCGGCGATCTTCTATAATAAACAGAGAAAACTTAAAAAAACTGAAGATAACATACACCTGTACCTACTTGTTCCAGAATTACTTAATAAACTTATTTGGGAAGTGATATCGGCTGTTAAAACTGCATATTGTTGTTCGAAGTTCTCAAAAGTCGATACCATTGTTTTGGTTCACATTACTGTTATTTCGTAATATGGATAAAGATGACGCTGTTCGAAATGTGGTTTGGTGGATTTTGTGTTACGATGTTGGTGTTGGCAATAGAACTTATTCTTCCGTTTTTGTTTGACAAGCCAAGGTTAGTGATCAATGTGTGGAAAAATATTTATTTTTTAATCATCCGTTTAATTTTAAATGTATTTTCCATATAATTAGAGTAGTTACATATTATTTATTGTCCTACAATTTATTCTGCAGGTATTTTTTAACTTCTCTAATGTTGACGTTTTTTAGCCAAAATGGTGCAACGTTTGGTTTTCCGAAGAAGGTTATCTTACAACACGAACTCCAACAAGAGACGAATGTAAGTTGTATGCCTTTCTAAAATTTTGAACCTAAAAAGAGTAAAAACAAAGTACATAAACTTGTTAAAAACGTTGACTCGAAATAATTTTGAGGTTACTTTTATATGATGATAACTTGGCTAGAGTCCTGAACAATTGTTGATGAAACTCATTTCGTTCATTATTTGTCTGATTTTTCACATTTATACCTTATTATTTAATTGAACATTTACAATTTTACTTAACCGATTTCAATTTTTAGTGTTCGTACTCCCGGTGGACGTTTAGTGTATCAGTACCTTAAAAAACCTAAAACTGTACCGAAATGTGGACAATGTAAAGAAAAACTGAGGGGTATCGTACCTGCACGTTCTCACGAAAGATCGCGTATGTGTAGAAGAAAGAAGATGGTTAAACGTTCATATGGCGGCGTTTTATGCCATAGATGCGTAAAAGAAAAGATTGTTCGTGCTTTTCTTATAGAAGAACAAAAGATTGTTGTGAATGTTCTTAAGGCACAAAAGCCTAAAGTTGTTAAGAAATAAGCTGGACTCTAATAAATAATTAGTTTGTAAATTTGTTTTTGAATTAATTTGATTCAGAGCACGTGAACTTAATAAAACTTCTGAAAAAGTTATTTTTTGAATGCTGATGATTGTAATTTTTGGAAAGGAAAATCAGTTTTCTTTTTTAAAATAAGTGCAATGAAATTTATTAAGTAAAATCAAAACCGACTGCAATGTTTTATTATGTCTTGGGAATAGTTTTTAAAGGAACACCTACAGATGGTTTCCAAAATAATTTAATGATGAACTTCTAAATTGTGGTTTAAAAACGAAGCTAAGGAGACATTTATTTTGTTGGCCACCTACTCGAACATGATCTATATTAGTGCTGGCAAAAACCGAAAATTTTACACACCGAACATTCGGTTCACAAAAAAACTGAATAATTATTCGCTTCAAACTTCAAACCCGACTCGAAAACCGATTAGCAATTCGGTTCAAAAACCGCACTAAAATTGATTAGCAATTCGATTCAAAAACAGAGCCGTTTTATGTTGTAATACCTACGTACTACCTATCTACAGGAAGTATTGAATTTTGTGTTGGGTACAGGGATCTCACTTATTAGCGGAGATAGAGACTTGGTTAAATGGACAAAAACGATTCTCGAGTAATTCCTACACCGTACACCAAATCAAAAAATAAAATTTACCCCCTTCATAACGTTTCTGAAATATGGCGGAAAATAATGCCACGCGTAGAAAATTATTGAAAATCAAAAAGGTCACTTTCAGGAATGAAATACACCTGATAAACGTCTAGCCATCAGAATGTATAAAATTACGCATATTAGAAAACGGATGTCCAGATCGGCATATTAACCGTAAGACCCGAGTTTATTGAAAGTAGTGATTAAGTAATTTTTATAACAATTAAAAGTAGGGAATAGTTAGATAAAGGAGATAATATGGGGTCAGTTAGAAACTAGGTACTAAATCCAAGCGATCGGATTCGATTATCCGAATAACAAATACCTTTTAACTTCTAAACACATGGTTATCCGTTATTCGAATTGATTATCCGAATGGGTTACCCGTTATTCAAATCGATTCGATTTTTTAGTACTATTCGGTTAACCGAATAACGAATATCATAAAAACCGCGGTTATTTGTGAACCGACTATTCGGTTAACCGATTATTCGAATAGTGTTGCCAGCACTAATCTATATGCACCACTTCGTGACTCGGTGCATGAAGTTTTATGTTAGAACAAATCTGTCGTGTTAAAACGCGTGCTCATTTGTTCGAACTGCATTATTTTAAAAACTCAACCTTCACATTCTTCGAGTATTGGAATTGTTGTTCGTGCAATTATTACACGTTATTATTGGAAAAATTGGTTTTTATAACAAATAAAATTTTAAATTGAAAATGAATTTACAGGTTTCTGTAACGAAATGTCAAATAAATTGGTTACAAGATGGCCGCTAAGTGTGTGAAATGAGATTTATAAGAGCAAATCTTAAAATTTCCAAGAAGTGGTGTCTGGTATTTGTGTAGATTTTTGGTGTTGTAGTCTTGTGTATGTTATTTTAGTGTGTTAAAATGGCCGATTCGTTAGAATCGGTGGACAAAAATGTTATTTCAGCAAAACTACTATCTGCGTCGAGCTATATACAAACATGTAAGTAAAATCGATCATCTTATAGTTTAGGTTAATTGTCCTTGTTGGATTGGAATGCGTCACAAACATCTTGAATTTATTAGTTCCATTCAAGATGCAGTGTACCCCGTTCCCTGTTTATCCAGAATATATCCAACAACTTGGCGCCAAATACGAATTGTGTTAATTGTTTATTAATCGCAAATTGTTACTTTTATCTTCTTAATTGCTGTGTTAATCTTCTTTACGTGTGATTTATAAGAAAATTATACTCGGTTTAGTTTTTTAAAGTTTAAAGTAATTTAAACATCTGGTAAATTAACGATTAGAAGAAAAATAAAACAGATATATTATATTGCTTGTATATGCGGAACGGGGAAAGGGGAGCAAGGTCGTATAGAGCTTGTTTTGCGGTGTACTTCCCATGTAATTGACGTTATGCTTCGGTGAAAAAATTTTATTAATCATTACCAATTTAATTAAATTAAAGTATTTATGTAACATATTATTAGACCATTATAGAAATGACAATATTAGATTTTTTATACTGGATGTTTCGTTCGAATTCTTATTAAGTTACCAACTGTCTTTAATTACTTCATTTAAGGATTGGATTGAGATAAATACTTTCATCTCCATATAAGATTAACCTGATGACCGATAAATTTTTGTAATTTCAACTCGTTCTAGTTTCGTTTTTGCATAATTACTCAGATGCGATGTTCATTTGTTTATATTAAATACGTTCTTTTCATGTATAGATGAACCTGTTTTGCCAATTCGCTCGAGCTTTTAAAATCTTCAAATTTAAATCTTGACCCCTCGTTGGGTTAGGCGCTTGTCTAGAAGGCGCCAGCTTTTAGTGTCTGTGTTTTCAGGAAGTTATTCGAATACTTTTTATATCACGTGATTAGTTAAAAGAAATTCTGTTCTTTTTTAAATAACGAGAATTTATTGTTTGCAAATGATCGTTTAATTATTTGCTTTATAAAATATTTCGTTTATAATTTACATTTGAAGCTTGTGGTAACGATATATATATTTTTCCATATTAAATCCTACATACTATGAGTTTTCATGTAGAGGCTGCGGTAACGGTAATGAATCTTCCCAACACATTTTCAGCAAATGCCCACCTTTGAGTCACCGAGACAGTCTATCCTCCTCCTACCCTGGTTCCCCTTTTTCCGAACCAATTGATATAGAAAGGATCAGTCCAAGCAGGCTTGTACACTTGTAGTCTTCTTCGAGGAGACAGGACTGTGGAAGGACCCTTAACATGACCGGGATCCGGGATGTACAAATGACTCATGTCTAAGTGCAAGAGAATTTTCTAAGGGAGTCCCTGAGGAAAAGGAAAAAAATTATAGTGTTGGGTGCTCTTTTGGTGGTCTTGGTGATGGATCGGTTCCAGATAATTGAGTATCTATTTGTTTGGATAACAGTTCTCTTAAATGTTCTGGTCTTACGTGTTGAGTTCCGCCCAATTTACAAAGATAGTTCGATCTTCTCGAGACACCTTGAATTGTATAAGTAATTTGCTCTTTTTGAATTTTTCCTGTAGTAACTATCTTTTAAGTCCAAAGTTGCACTTTATGTCCTTTTGGGGGTCTTTTTGTATCTTCACCGACTTTAGTAGTAGGAAATCAGGGAATTCTGTTTTGTTTCGTGGGAAGAGTGCTACTGCTGGAGTTATTTCTCGTTGTGAAGTTTTTAGAGCTTGCAGATCGAATCTGCGTGTTGACTTTTTGTAGTGACAAGTCAAGGGTTTGAAGAGTTGTCGGAGTAACGAAGCCGTTGATCATAGAGCAGCACGATTAATGTCTGTGACAATGTGAAAGTTAATGGTAGATTGTGGTAGTGGCCAGATTTACATAGATACCCACCTTTCATTTTCGTATTAGTATTACCATCAACCTACTCATAAATATTAAAGAAATTATTATTTATATTTAAGCGCTGCATAATTTATTCGATACCGATAAAAAAACAGATGTAATAGTTAATAAATGAGATTAGTAGCTTGTGATAGCAAAAATAATTATAAATATTAAAGAAATATGTTCAACAAGTAGTGGCTGATTTATTAATAATTAGTACCCACAATTATATTTTTAATTAAGTATCGTTTAATGAGTTTATTATTATTTTTAATTATTTAAAAAGTAACATTAAGTTGATTTTTGAAGAGCATCTCGTTTTCAAATTTGAATACAACATGATGATTCATCGTGTGCTTCGAAATAACGAGTTTCGATGGGCCACAAAAGAAGAGCCACAATTAGAAAGAAAAGGGAATTGTGTCTGGAGCCGAAAGGCGTCAAAAATATAATTAATGTAACACCTTATAGTCGATGGTGTTTTAACCTCACCTACATGGACGTTTCTTTATACTCCGTTGCTTCGTATAAAGAGAGTTTTCTTCACGGTATACTATTGCCCACTGCAGTCTAACTCTTCAAAATTAAAACGAGAATTAATTAGCACTTAATTGTGTCTACTGATAACGGAAATGTGTTACTAATTGTTATTTCTAAAACACAATTTTTTAGTTTTTGAATTCTTCATACGTGGCCGCTTACTATAAGTAGGCCCATGGTATCTTTTTCTTTAGTATCTTATTTTTAATTTAAAATGTTACAAACTAATTTCTAAAGCCCTAATTTATAAGAAGTTGGATTTGATTCTTTAAGTTTTTTTAGTATGATTTAAATTTTGTCTCCTTAGGGGCCTTTACGGGTTTTTTTATTGCCAAAGAAAGGGTATTATTCGAGACAATACAATTTAAAATTTTAATTGTAAAATCTACCTATTTTTTTAAATTTATACAATATATTCGGAGAGGCTCAAATAGTGATAATCTGATAATGTTACTGTTTCGTCCCTTAAATTTTCTTATTTAATTTATGTATAATAGTAATGGACCCTGTATACCCTTTCGACGAGTTTTTCGAACATGTGGAAATTATATTGCTGTGGAAATTAGCCCTAGTAGTAGGCGAGGGCTACTTGCCTACGCTCGTGCCTACAGCTACAAAAGCGCGAGTGAAAGCGACCAAAAATTTATTCAGACTATTACGGGAAAAACGGCAGCAGTTCGGGAAAATAATTTTAATAACAGTTCGTAAATTTCAACAGTTTCGTTGTTTAAAAAAATATTAAAAATGATCGCTGCAATTTGCACCAGTGCAAATCGATCGGTCGAATTTAATCTCAGTTTTAATTTTCATTGGTTGAATAATTACCAATACTATAATTGCCGTTTTCAAATAGCGTTTCCATTTGGAAGAATGCTGATTGTTGTTCAAAAATAACGTATTAGATTATATTTTCGAACAATTGGCAACAAAACGGCGGTAAAGTTAAAACTTCGGACACGATGTTTTTGTATCTCAACCAAATCTAATTGTACGTTGGTAATTTATATAACCGCATAAATAATCTAGACGAATGATTTATTCCTTTTGTATATTTTGATCGTCATTTACTTTTGGATAGCTGTCACTTTAAACACCTTTGGGATGTTAAAAAAAGGCGCTTAATCTTGTGCTATGGGGCGCCATTGTTATGAATCTCGAATATAATATTCTTCCAACTTGTTATTCGTTAACCTACCTTGAACTTTTCTGATTTTAAGATTAGATCAGGATTCTAATTGCTTTTAAGGTTTCGGTAGGTGAGAAGCGTTTAAAGGCTCATGCCCTTCTCGTCTCTCGTCTTAATTTTTTTTATAATTGCAATTGCCAGTTATTAAATTTCTTCAAGAGGCAATTAAAAATATACCGGAACTAATTAAAGTAATTTGTTTTATTAAGTCCTTAAATATTTTTAAAAATGTTTAATTGGCGACGTTACGGATTTACCCGACTTATTAGTGGCGGCAAGTCAGAATCAATTAAATTAACAGATTACGTATAGTTTTAATCATCATTATACTACACGCCTATAATAGTGTGATAGAAAAAAGCAGTTTTTAGTGCCCCTCTCGGTAATAAAATTGGCGGGTTAATATTTTGTACTGAGATATTGGAGGTAGCAGACAAATTGACATCCTGTATAATGTAAATATACATTCATTTTATTTAAAATTACGCGAACGAGGTTTAACTTAAGACTGCCATAAAATTGTAATCTAAGCATTGATAGATAAGCTCAACTGGCGCCTAACTTTCAAAAAATTTAATGTTAGATTTAGAATAATCGAAATAATTAACAAGGAGTAGTAATTTATTTTGGAATGCTTGCACTTTGTTCTCAATCCTGAATTTCTAAAAAAACTTTGAAATGGGTCAGGGGGTTACTGATTTCAAGAGATCGAATGTTTCCCTTAGAATCGATTCTAATAGTATAATATGCATTATTTATAAAATTATCGATTCTCTATTATTGCCCAGAATCGATCACCGATTTTTAAATCGATTTTAAATCGAGCTTTTACAAGCTTTTTAGATTTTAGTTGGTTTTAGCAATCTAAATCGTATTATCGATTCTTCGATTTAAGTTTTTCGTGTTATAAATTGATATAAATTCTCTTCTAATCAACCATTGCTTTCTTAACAAACAAAATATATAGGTTTATAGGTACCAATAGTACCTACATTATTTATTTTCAAAATATGTATTGTCATATATGCAATATCTCAAGTGCATAGTTCCCCTGAGCCGTAGCTCCGTAGTACCGTAGAACCGTGGTCCTAATTTGCTGGTATGCTCCAAAACCTTTGTGGTTGTTTTTTAAAAGTTTTTTATGTCATATTAATTGTTCTGCCGGTTCGAGTAACAGTTAATTTTTGCCCATATTGTATATTAATGATATAAAATAAGTAGAATAATTATGTCCCGCTGTTTAAATGTTGTTTTAGTCTTTGAAAATGTGTACACCCACCTATTATTTGACCCGTTATGAAGCGTATCTGTGATTAGTGAGTTGTTCTTGCTATAATCACACGGCTTGTGCTCGCAAATACGTTTTTTCCTACTAATCGATTTCTTATCGCACTTATCTCGTCTTTAGATCTAGGTTAATTTGTAAGAATAGTACGAACAGAAGTGGCAGACGTGGAATGAGCTCCATCATTTATTAAGTTGCAAACTTTTGAAACCCAGCTGAGAAACGTGACCATAAAATTAGACTTAAGTTCAACTAAATGCCAAGGGGCAGTATTTTGTATCTATTGTTATAAAATTCAAACTTTGGATTCTAACTCAATTAACGTTAATTGAATTTTTAACTTTGCGAAAATTTTAATCGAAAAGGTAATTGTTAAATATTTTTTGCTCTCATTATTTTAAGGAAGTAAACCTCTACATCAAGGTTAATTTTGAAATTGCATATGTGGCTTTTTGTATTTTTTGAATCGTAATGATGATAAATTGATGTTTTAAATGACGAGGGGCTATAGTTCAAGTCTTTTTGTTTGCAAATTTCGTACAGAGGCTAAAGGTCGTCAAACTATTTTCTATTTAAATAATAATTATTTGTATTAAGTTTTTGAATGTGTATAGCGTATTATTTATCGACTTTCCTAACAACGCAAATTTGTTTATTAATTATTTTTGGTTTAAACCAGAAGAGTGTCCAATTTAAAATCCATTTTCGGTTTTAAAGTATAACCTTCCAGCAATTTCTGAGCAAATACTAATAATTATTCATATCGACGTGCAATCATACGTGATTGTCTGCATCTCTCGCCTGTAAACGTTATCACAACGCCCGAAGACTTGAATTTTAAATTGATCTCTGGTTATAAAATAATAAAAAATGATATGAAACAGAAAACAGGGTCTTTCTTTGGTGATTAGTGACCACCACGCGTAAAACAATTTTTTGTTCTGCCCTTTCTCTCGGGATACCAAATAGCAACTCCATGCCCAAAGTGTTTAAATTCTGGGACAATTTCGAGTAAACGATCGAAAGGAGATGCCTATCCCGTATACACTTTAGGTGTCGTATCAGACACCTAGTATAGTATTGATCAAAAATGCCTGAATAAGTTCGCTCTTTATATTGACACCGATTGACACGTAATTATTTTAATTAGCGAAGTAATTATCTTAAATTAGCACTAAATTTAATAACTGCTAAATTGTAGATATAAAATTAATTAATGGTGCGGCTAATTTTCTAACGATGTTTTGATTTAAACTAATATTAAGTACCACCCATTAATGAATTTTCTCAGGAAAGTAGAAAAACTCTTTAAAACGTCGCTCTTTATGGAACAATGACGTTTTATTATCTTTTCAAATAATAGATTATTATACCTACATCAATTATTTATCAATTTGTTTAAATTAAATTTGCATTCAAAATTAATTAATCAGAAAGGTGATTATTACATAACAAAATAAAACGATACATACAAAAGTAAGAAATATGTAATTAATTTACCTATATCGACCGAATTTGGCGCATAATTTAATTGGCGATCTTAAGGTTGCGATATGCTAGAGTGAGAAAGGTATATGCTCATTTTGAAAAGTAAGCTACTTTAGGAATAACGACGACTGTTATCAAATAGCTACATTAAAATTTATATAGTTAGGCGAATTTATTCCCAATTTCAGAAGGCCCCTGTCCTTATAATAGAAATATAAAAATTTAAAAGCGTTTTACTGGAGCGGTTGGTTCAGGTTCATTATGTTAATTATTCTAACTAAGTCTTAAAGTGAAGATAAATATATAGAGTACGATATGTATATCTCATAATTTTCATTTTTTATTTAAAAATGCCCCAACAGTGGGTAAATAAAAGCAAGCTATTTTCCTCACTTTCAGTAAGCCTTATCTCTATTAAATATCAACATTTCAGCAACAAAATTTAGCTTACATTGTAGCCCAATCTTTCTACTTTATTTTTTATCTACATAATTTTTTTGTAACTTCAATAGGTTTCGCTGCTCAACCGCTCCAGTAAAGCACTATTTACAAGATTTCTAACATGGGCAAAATCGCAACCTTAACATGATCTACTAATGTCAAATACACACAGGTGTTTTCTCCATTAATTTATTTAAAATTGGAAATATATACGAGTATCGAGTGTACTTATTTCACACACCATTAAATATTGAATATGCAGAAGTAATTTTTCAATCATTATTCTTTTTGCAATTTATATTATATTATACCCCATTATAATACGGGTAAAGCTGTAATTTGACATAGTAAATTATAATGTTTTATCATCATAAATTTGTAAACAAATTACGTATATTACAAGTCGTACTAACATCTAAATCGAAAATGTGTAATGTTTGATTAGCCAGGTGACAAATAAACGCACGCCTTGTACAGAAATATTGACAAAAGTAATTCCAAAATGAGTTAGTCATTTGTGGCTAATTGGAAAACTCAATAGATACAAGATGTTTGAAACTTACAAATTATATCGTGTATAGTCATTAGTCAGGTCAGAAATACAGTGTTTTGTACTGTCTACCTAATAATTTCTCACATTGCGATCTGGTAAACCGTAAGATGTGGATTTTATGAAGTTCTCGATTTTCGAAAATCTTTTAATAACCTCTAACGCTTAAGCACCGAAATATAAATTTGGTATGGTATTGGTGAAGATTTTCAGTACCGGGAGATACAGTATTGTTTCTCTTGTTGGCGTCGTCAGGAGGACAAAATAATTGCGAATACCTATGGTAATATAAACATTTTAACGTTTTTTCTAAAAATAATGACTACCTACTTCAAAAATGTGTTATTTTTATTTTTAAGAAATTGGGTTGATGAAAAACCTTTGATGAAAAAACAATTTCAGTTTTAACTAATACTCTAATTCGAATATAATTGAATACTTTACCGTTTGATCACAAAAATTATGAAATGAATCGAAATAAATAGAAAATATAATAGAAATAATAAATGGAGAACAATTTGGAGGGAAACGCACTTTTGTGCAACTCTGTCTCAAGATTAAAACTCACAAAGAAACTACGAGTTGGTGGAAACTTCCATTTTCCTTCTTGCTTTGGCTTTTGTATTTAAATATTTTTTGTGAACCCTTGCTTCAAAATGGAGACCGTACAAGCGATAAACAGGAAAAGGGACATCATATTGCGCCGGATGCAAATAATACATTAACTTCAATTGAAGTAGATAAGTACGATATGCATTTCTCACAATTATTTTAAAGAAAATTGGACGTTTAATTTCAATTTATATCCATTTACTAGAACTAGGTACTGGTTTTTAAACTGGCGCCACATTTTAAATTTCATTTATACAAGTCCGCCCTAATAAAATCTCATTATAATTTTTATCTCTTTTATTTTAATATTATTTATCGAAAGTTACTCTATTTTAAGATTGTTATTTTTATAAATAATATGTTGATTATTTTTATCTTTAGAAGCTATGACCTGAAAATAATTATTACTTTAATAGTAAACTAAGTAGCCCTATACCCTATAAGATTTGTTCAAATTTTAAATTTTAATGGGATGTGATATTTTTGTGAACTAAATTTTACAAGAAGAAATTTGGTTTCAAAATCCGTATAGATAATAATTCTCGAAGTTCTAAATTGTTAGTTTTTGAGTCGTATCGACTATCGACTGTGCCCAAACTTACGCTATTGCAACAACTGCGTAATATTTATTTGCAAGAGATATCATCATCTGCTTAAGATAATGCTGGATGCCTTGTTATCAATCTTTTATTTTTTCGTATAATGGTGTTTCCATTTCGGGGAGCTGGTTGGGCGCTATATCTATATACTGTGCAGTCCGAAGCTGAAAGTTTCTACTACGGCTAAGTGCAATTTTATGTTTTATCATTAATTAAATAGAATTTTTATGGTGTAACTGTTTTGAAAAAATAGACGATAAACTCTATCAAAATATATGCGCACTAATAAAAATTCATTTGTAGTTCGACCCTGTTCTCGTGAGGCAACGCGTGGTTGCCTACCTAAGCTCTGAAATTTTATTTTATTTAATTGTTTTTATTTTTATTTGCGTTTGTTTTTTTTATTATAAAAGAACATTTCTCTGTGATGTTTTTAAGTAATTTATTTGTAATTTGCATGCCTTTTCTACTTAAAGAATATAATATAATATTTGACGGCCGTTCGTCATAAGAAAAAAAAAATCAAAAGCTCAAGAATATTAATTAAATTTGTACTTCATTAATTTACAATTAAATAATTTCAGTTCTGATCTAAAGTAATTTATATGACTAAAGGTAGGTTTGCTTTTTCTGCTCATAGTGCTCATCATTATAACATTGGTGTATTGACGAAGTAATTTTTTTGAAGTTTGGCACTTCTTTAGAGACTTGTTGTGTGGATCTCTAATACCTGTTGTGATGCGTATATTTTATTCATTCTTCATTCAAGATCCTTCTGTGAGGTTTAACCGACCAACGACTAGAATGGTGCCAGCGAGTCGCAGCCCCTGGCTAAGAACTATAACCTGCTGCTGGTATCGATGATCCGATAGTAACTTTTCGAAATCTCATTTGATTATTCTGTTTCTATTCCAACCCTCGACAACTTTTATTAGTTGGAATTTTTCTTAACTCTATTGTATAATTGAGCGCAAAGTTAAAAACATACGTTTTGCGGATAAGGTCGATGAAATGAAAACTATGCCCATAAAAAAAGAAAAAGGTTTGAATGGTAACTACAAAATTGAAACTTTCACATAACCAAAAACGGAATCAATTTATGAGGTTTTTCCATATACGACGAAATCATCCAACATTAAAACTAATCACTATATTTGTTAATTTGCGGTTTTGTAATCGTTGTTTTTTGTTACTTACATCGTAAATGTTTTATTAATAAAAAGTTACGCGAATGTTCTACATTGAGTAACTAATTTTGTTGTAACACGTGCTCGTTCACTTATCACCAACTAACGTGAAGTTAATGAATAGTAATTATGCGAAATGGGGGGTTGTACTTGTAGTCGAAACTTGATTCGGTCTATTTAATGTCATTAGGTGTTTTGACAAACCTGTAATTTTGTTAAGCTTTTCTTACCTGACCTAAAACCTCAGAAATAATTAGGGCGAATGGCACTGATGTAGAAATAATTAGGTCGAGTAGCATTGATGAACGAATCTAGAAATTGTAATCGTGTTTATCAACAGTTTATGGGTGTCCTGTAACTTTTAGAGCCGCTAAGCTCGTTAAAATTTTTCCTCTGTGAACTGCGCTTTAAATTGGAACTTTCATCCCTTCAAAAGATATTTTACCATTTGTCGTTTAGATATACCACACGTTCGCTTCCGAGGGCACGTCACTCGACAGTTGTTGATCTGCACTCTGCACAAAGTGAGCCAACAAAATTATATTGATATTGATGTTTCTGTTGGATTAAGAAGACTTACGATATCAAAGAAACAGGAAGCGAACACCTGAAGACTGCGTTATTAATCTTCCGACTGAAATGTGCACTTTTTGGAGCAACAGTTGAAATTTGTCTCCCACTTCCTTAGTACACACTTAATTAAAGCTTACTACTCAAAATAAGATATATTTCTAGCCTTCTCTCGCATGTCATAATTTTAAATAGAACTAACTTTGTAGGGTTATCAACCCCACTCTTTTAAAATTTAACATTAATTTTTTTAAATTGATAACTCTTCCGATGTTACTAAATTTATGTCGTCGCTGCCGGAGGTAACTTCAGGAAATTGTACTTCTAGAAGTATTGTCTATTTCCAAGTTTTGGTGTGAATTAAAAACTAATGGTCACGTTGGCAGAATTTTTGTAGTTGGAATTGTACCGTTGATATATTTGTGGGCGTTTTACACGGAGAAGAAACAAATTTAAAAAAAATAGAAATGTTTATGTGATTCGCAAATAATATTTATGTATCATTTTTAGAACATATCCTAGTTTTATTTATTGTTTCAATGTGTGTCATTTATTTTTAAATCATTGTGGCGCGCTTTATAATTTCGGAGGAACTATACCTGCTAATTGCTTCCATTATTCCCAAATATTTCCAGGTTTCTCCTACTGACGCTACTTAAATTTTAATCGTTTGTTTGGTTTTCTTGTACTGGATTAGAGAGGCCGTATTTCTTCGATGAAAATTCTAGGGTCTCGTCTCACCTTCCATTACGCAGAAGATGCCAAATTTTTTGACTAAAATGAGAAAATCAGACGTGCTGGTTATTTCTCGCTGCATGTAAATTGGAAGAAAATAATTTGAACGAAATGCGAAGAAAAACGTTTTGTACATCATTGATCATTTTAGTTCTCTTCGAGTTGTGGCAGAGGGAAGAAGGGCGAGTGGTGTGTATGTGTAGGTATAAAAGTTGGGCATCTAGCAGCAGGTCAGGTTGCCTCGAGGCAAGGTTGGCATGATCCCCTGCTATCTTAACATGGTCTTTATGTTGCTACCCATCTTCCACATACACGCACCAAATTTCTTTTGAAATTAACATCGTCATCTATCATTAATAGATAACTATATACTATTAACATATTATGTAGTAACCCGTTATTAACTTTTTTGCATTTAAAATGTTTTGTCGATAATTATCGTTAATGGCACTCTTTATTTTTATTCAACTTTTTTAAACGAATCATGATGCATTTTCAAAATGGGCAGTTCTTAAATTTAAATTCGATTACTGCATATTTTATAACTTTCCCCCATTTTGGTAAAAACAACTAATTATTTTTGTCAAATTGTTATTGTTGTTACTTCATAAAACTTATTCGGGTCATAGCCGTACGTGTACAGTGTACAGTCAGAAGCTAAGCATCTGCCTCTGAAGATCCGAGGTGTTGAGGTCTAGAGAGTTGACTAGACCATCTCTAATTTTAGAAATTGTCCTGGCTTCCCGTCTACTTTTTGAATTGTCTCGTTTTTTCTGTAAAATTTTTGTGTATTTTTAAATTTTGTTTATGTGGATCGTAGACTAACCAATGCTCCTTGCTTCAATTTGAGGTCGGCTCGAACCGAGGGCTTAGCTATTCTTGGTGGGAAATCCTTGGGTAGTTTTCATATCATCAAGTATATGTACTAGGTATTAGGTATATCTATGGAGTGGAGACAGTTAACATCGACCTCTGTGGGTTTGTTAGGTTCAATTCTGCTGTTAGAGTCAGCAGAAATATGTAAATTTCGCCGATCTATGTGGTGGTTTTTTCAATTATCCATTTTTGAGTGATGTACTAATATTCGAAGTAAGGATGTCCAAAGTCAAAATCATCAGTAATTTTTCTCTTTCCCATCTTCAATCAACTCTGGTTTAATTTTGCCAAATATTCATAAAGCCCAAATACTTTGGATTATTTGATCCTGATTTCTCCAGTTGGGGTCAGTTATCACCCGACGATAGAGTACTTCGTTCTGTAAGGGTATATGTATGGTATTATTAAATTTTCACACATATACATATTCTAATAACTCGTTTTTATCATGTGTTCGTATTTTAAAAGCTTGCCTATCTCTGCATATACGAGGCTATATTGAAAAATTCTTAGCCTACTATAGAACCAAACAAAATTTCAATGTCAAAATATTTTATTACTCAACATATTCTCCTCTTAATTGGATACATTTATCACAGCGAACCTGCAACGTCGCTAGACCTTTCAAAAAAAATGTTTCTTCTTGCTCTGCAAACCAGACGTCCACAGTTTTTATTACCTCCTCGTTGGAAGAAAATTTACCACCTTTTAAACCTTTTTTTAGTTGAGGAAAGAGATGATAGTCGGACGGAGCCAAATCTGGATAATAAGGGGGGTGTTCTAGTAATTCAAGCCCTAAATTACGAATTTTTTTCATGGCAACATGAGATTAGTGTGCCAGGGGCGTTGTCCTGCAAAAACAAAACACCTTTGGATAGCTTTCCGCGTCTTTTCTCTTTAATTTTTTCCCGTAGAGTGGTCAGTAATGTCGAATAGTAATCTCCAGTTATTGTTCTACCCTTATCCAAAAAATCGATCATAATTACTCCATGGCAATCCCAAAAAACTGAAGCAAGAACTTTTCGATCGGTCATCATCTTCAATTGAAAATTTACCTCTTTTGAAGCTTGCAGTCCAATTTTTCACGATCGCATACGAAGGACATTGATCACCAAGGGTATTAACCATATCTTCGTAAATCTGCTTAACTCTTAACCCTTTTAAACACAGGTACTTGATGATGGCTCGATACTCCAATTTTTCGATTTTCACAATTTCGGTGGACATCTTTTTTCTTTTAATTTATTGCTTAACTCTGGTTTACTTTTTTGACGTCAAACTTTACACTGACACTTCTAATAAGTTATTGTTCGTTGCTATGGTAACGCAATATTTTTTTTGCATGGAACTGGTCTAGGCTAACTAGTTATCAATACATCCTCGTAAGTAAAAAAATTTTGATATTAAAGCCATTGACATTATGATCTCGTACATTTAAGTTTAATTTGTACTTATATTAATTAAGTAATTAATTAAATTACGTTATTTTGTATTAAAATAAAATTCAATTATCCGTCGATTTAATTTAAGAGAACTGCGGCGCCAATAATTTTTTTCCTAACCAATTTAATGGTCCATCTAAAAGTTATATGGTAGAGATGTGCGTTAACTCTTCTATATTCGTACAACAATTAAATCCAGCTTTAAATTTTAATTGACCTTATTAAATATTTAAAACGTCAAGACTTTTTTATTGATTACATTGTTAATGTTATTTAAATTTTTATAGTTGTAATAAATTTGTTTAACATTGTTGTTTTTTAACTGTTTACAACAAATTAAAAAAAAATTATATAAATTATTTTAAATGGGACATGGAGTACTTCTAGTTTAGTTTCGCCGATCGAGTTGATTGCAAATATTATGTAAATTGAAGGGGACGTTTGTCTTTTCCTCTTTTGGAATAGGGAAGAACATTTGTGCGCCACTGCATAACCGCGTATATTGTCGATTTAAAAAATTGTCAGGTTTTCTAACAGATGCATCCACCTACTCTAACACCCACGAAAAGCAATTAGTTTGACAAAATTTTACAAGAAATCTGGTAGTTTTAAATTAATAGATTTTTAACCATTTTCGTTTAAAAAAAACTTTAAATTATGTTAAACTTCGTACAATAAATAATCGTGAGCTATGTATTAATACTTCTTTTTCTTTTTTAGGTAAGTACCGATGACCCACGCTATTTCTCCAAATTTAAATTTCCGAATGATGGTAAAATGCAGGTGAGGAAAGAACTTTTTAACTTGTCGATTTGGATTGTATTCAAAAAATTTTGATCTCGTTGAAATGCTGTCGTCTATACAAGTTGAATACCAATTTTAGACGCCTGAATATGGTTACTCTTGAACCATGGTAGACATGGCGGTTTCCTTTCATGGGGTTTTTTATGTTCGAATGTGTGATACATTCTTCGTTTTGTTTTATTATACTTGTTAAATCTGATTAGGTGTAGAGTCGAAAAAAAAATTGAAGAGAATTTTGTTTATGTATGTTAGTGTTGTTTTTTTATCTTGCATCGAAACTAGAAGCGACGAATCCATGACAATTAATTAATTTTAGACACAATGTAGGAATATACGTGGGCGTTTTTTTTAAATGAGAAGGCTTCAATTTTAATCGCCAAAGTGTGGAATATTTTTATACATTTTTGGGTTCAAAAAAACAAGTGACTTCTTGGACCTCGCGACATTTCGTCAAAGTCCATGTTGGGTATAAACTCGAACAAATAATTTGTTTTGTGATGGTATTAACGGAAAAGCAATATGAAGATGCAAAATGAACCCTCTCCTGTAATGTTTACGTTTACCATCGATCTGCGCGACGGAAAATTAAAAGAGTATTCGTAATGCAAATTAGCAAACTTTTTGTAAGTGTAAAAATGTTGTTGCCGACAAACCTTTTGACCGCCCAGTCGCGACATATTACTAGCTAATAACGCAACACGCGTAGCTAATCTCGTTAACCGAAACGCTAAGCAGCATGGTCCAGAACGAAGCTTGGCGCATCGTCTCTCTTTTATACCGAAAGAGGTCGTTTACACCTTTTGAATCGGCTCAAATGTCTGCGTTTTGTTTTACTTACATTACCAGTCATACATAATTAGCTTTTTTGTTAAACACTTCTCTTAATATATGCCGTAACTATGGAAAGTTCTTCATTGCCCACCGAAATTGAATAACTCCCTTGTTGCTAATAAGTCTCAATCGGGGGCATTTTAACCCTGATAAATAATCACTTTTAAGTGATGTAGCCCATTCAAGAAAATTATCCCACATGGCCTACGGCCTCGTTGGTCACGCTTTTTCTTTCAGTGGGTTGCTCACCGCGCTAGTTCAGTAAATAACTATTACTGCTTCTACCCTTAAATTAATTTGAACCAGATTTGAAGTAAGATTGCAAAGAGGGGCGTATTTCTGTATTTGCACGTTTATGTAGTAGTTAGTTTGTTTCGGACATGATTTATTATTAAATTATGCGAAAATTAAATAATTTTTTTACATTGCAAAAAACGGAGATGGGAGTAACCGAATTTAACCCCCCATCCTTTACAAATTAAAATGAAAAATTATTACCATAAATTTTGGTAAGCCGAAAGAAATTGAATTATTCCGCGTTAGTAATGTTTTTTTGGTTGTGCAACAGCGCAACACAGTGTTATTATATACTCAATGGTTGTGCCTATTTCTAACCAATTTTTGTTAAAAGTGATGAAAAGTAAGCATGTGGTGATTTTTTTACAATTTGTTCCGCTCAAAAACGTGCCTAAAAGGCGTCACGGCAACTCTGGTCGATATCGAATAGCAAAGAATTTTCGCTCGAGTCGTTTTATATACAAAACCCTATGAGCTACGATTTTCAATAGACCGAAAAGACGTTCTCATATTTCCAAGTTGCAGGGTCACTGTTGCGCTCGATTCGTCGCAGAATTTTAATTAAAGTATCGATTCGAATTCAATTGAAGCGTGAATAATTTTGTTTCTTATTGTTCTTTGTATGTGGGCTCATTATCATAGTTTTGGATTTTTAGTACTTATTTTGATAATTGTGTCTGTGATGACCGGCAAAAATAAGTGATTTGGCACATCACTTCCGGCCGTCTATTAATTATTGGCTAGTACCACCAGTACAGATGCAAAGTGTACCCCAGCAACTCATTTTTAAGGGGTTTTAGGCTCTTGGATGTTAAGCAACTACCAGCGACCTCAGAACTCGTCGAAAATCTAACAATCACGATCTTCGCGATACATTCTGCTTTACCAACCCTTTGAAAAAATATATTTTTAAATTCATTTGTACGAAAATGAGCCTCTGGACATGCGTCGAATACTCCCTTACGATAAAATGGTACTACCGATGATACCTAGGGGTATCCTGCCAACGAAGCCACCGGATCACTATCAGAAGTTAGTAAACTAACGAAGTTTAACCGATAGTTTAGCCAACCAAAACATTGAAAAATTCAAATCGGTCCTTCTTGTTATTGCAAATAATCAATCGATATGGATGGGAGCAAAATATGACTCGTACAACTGATGGAGTTCATTGTAGTAGTTTTGTGCGGTTTTATTTTACTCTCATAAGTACCAAATTAGGAAACCCACAACAATTTCACTTACAGAACCTGTCGTCTATAAATCGAGATTTTAATATGGAATTGCCTGGAGGTTCTGTCCGCTTTAATCCGTCTGCTTTTTTTTCCTCATTCGAACACCATACGTGTCATTTTTTTAAACTTAATTCTCTTTTGTACATCTGATGATGAATGGAAAACAAAATTAGCTTCTTAATTTTCATTAGATTTCATTTCTACGAAGCAAAACTCGTTTATTTTCATTTAAATCACAAACTTTTGTGATTCACGCAGGGTAAATAATTATATTTTTTTGGATTTCTTTAAGATTAATAGACTTTATTTTGAGTCGAAATTAACTAATTAGCATTTGGATTACCGGGAAAAAATAACTTATTCAGGTGTTAATGTATTCATCATTAATGTAATTAGAAGATCAAGGTTGGGAAGTCATGGGCAGAGGGTTTTTAAATCGAAGCTGTATGGTTCGAAGACTGGTTTTATTGATGTTTTTTTTTCACATTTATAACGCCCATTTTGACAGTAATACTAAATGAAGGTGATTGGTATAAAAACTTAATATTAGATTAGGTGTTTTGTTATGTTAATTTAAAAAAATAAATTTAATAATTTATTATCCTCATTTTTCGTGGAACCAACTTGTATTTTTTTACCATTTTTTCCCTTACCAATAAAATAAATGTCATAATTTTATTTTATATTCGTCACGATGATATAACTGAAAAAGTAATTTTCTGCTTCATAACTTGTAAATTACCCTTGTGGTTTTAATTCCCATTCCGTAAGTCGTTAATGGTTTAATTTTTAGAACTGCGGTATAAATTTTGGTTTTGACACTTCAAGTTCTACCGTCTACCATCGGACTTAATTGACTCTTCTAAGGAGGGGGACAAATAAATGATCACTACCCCCTATATTTATCCTCGATGTACATTTACAGACAAATCTAAATTGTTAATAGCAAGATGGTGCTTTAAACATATTCTGCCCAACGGGGGCCATATCTTGCCAATCTAACTCCAAATTTACAGTGCACAAATTTACATAGCCTTTTGAAAATGATTTTAATTATAATTTCTTGAGTAGTTGTCAAAGTAGGTTTAGCAGTAGGCAGGTGTAGGTAGATTTTGTATAAAAATCTAACGCCCTCAAAAATAATTTCAAATTTTCTTTATAGCTATTTAATAATTTTAAACGGCGCTTTTTTACTTATCGCCCGTATTTCGAAATCTTTTGTATTGGGCTTTGCAGCTAATTTACATACAATAATATAACCACACGATGGTGGGCCGACACAACTCTTCACGCCCTTATTTCATCCTTTTTCAGACTTGAATTTATAATGAATGAATATATTGAATATCTTTTAAGATCGTACATAAATCCTCTTATACGCTTTTCGAGCGTGTCCAATCTTGGTTTCGCTTTGTTCGATTTTTGATTATTGGATACCCTTTTTTTAAAACTGGTCGAGTGGTTTCTTTTCTTTCTTTCGGAAAAAAGTTTCGTTTAAATTGTGGTTTATTAAAGCGAGCATTAAAATTTTTTTCCCTCTTGATTATAATCATCGACTTTTAGTCTATTATTACGAACGTTTATACTGAACACGCTACTGTATTGAATAGACATATTTCCGAGATGAAATTAACATTACATTTACATATTAAGTATTTGATGGAAGCTTTTGATTAAAAAATAACCGACTGTCAGATGATGTGTGAGGATCTTTCGAGTGGATTTACTACATTACGCTTTTTCATAAACCAACTCGGCTAATTTCATTCTTTCCTAACATGTTTGTTTGTTGGGCAGAGATGCCTATTACTATAGAAGAGGCAAAGGAAGAGATTTTAATACATATTATCCAAAATTGGAGAGCCGTCTCTTTGGTTTCTGTTTTTGAAAACTTTCAACAAAATGAACGTAATACACGCTGATAGTTGATCCTCCCACTAGACGAAAATAAAGAGAGCGGAGCAACCCCGCAAGAACTCTTATAGATAATTTTATAGGTCAATATTTATCCACATTAGGGGGTCTTTTTGTTAAATTAATAAAGAGAAATATTTGAAAGCGCAAGTGTGAAATTTCATCTGGGCAGTTGTTTATAGCCTGAGAAACTCACTAGATATCGATAAACCGTAAATGTTTGTCAACAAAGGCTTTACCAGGGTGAAAACGTATAAAATTACGTGTTCTAACAATTTACAAGATATCTAATTTCTTAAGTTGGCTTTTTTTGATATTATTTTTAACAAAAGACTACCCGAGTGTGACATTGTTAAAAGAGCTAAAAAGAAGAACTTGAAGTCTCGCCGAAACGAGCATCTCGAAAGTCAAATCTCTTCTTCTTGTTATTCCGATGTTATTTATACGAATCGTCTCTGCCACGATCTTGACGTGACAAAGGAAAAGTCGACTGAATTTCATTAAATTTAAATTGCGTCAAATTTAATGCCTCGCGTATTACAAAAAAGTCGTTCTCACCGCGAATGCTAGCTTATCCCAAAAAATCTTGACAAGAACAGATATTTGAGAATTGTTGTATTGTGCTTGTTTTTACAAAGCTCTCTTCAACTTCCTTTTTTTATTCTGAACACTTTTACAAAATGTTTTCTGAATTTGAAATTTGCCAATTTGAGTTAACACATTTAACGCGGACTTTTTGTGTTTCACTCATTTGCGTTTTTTATTTTTGCTGTTACGCTTATTTATTTATTATTTCGCAAAGAATGGCATAAAAATCGAGAGTGCTGTAACCTGTAACTACAAAACATTATATTTGTAATTTGCAAAAATTTTGAATTTATACGGGCATAAGTTGCGTTGCCCGTTGCGTTGGTTGCGCCAAACAACCTACAACAGTGGCCAGTAATTATTTCTTCGTCTGTACTTCGTTTCAACGTTAAAGTCTATCAAATTACAGTAGGTCTTTGAAATTATTTCATATGAAACATTTAAATTGTGTTCTAAAAATTTATTCCATTAAATCTGTGCCGCCCTGTATATGAATTTAGTCCACTAACTCTGTGCCGCCCTGTATATAACAGTGGCCAAATATAAAAATGAGCTTTACGTTGCATAAAAATACCTCGTGGTACGAAAAGTCCTGAGAATTCGTCTCACAATCCACCCAGTCATCATTCTTAGGAAGAATGTAGGGTAGGTATGATCACGTATGATGTTGATTGCTGACGCCATCGTGCTCTTCAGAGTATGCATGCATCGTTCTTCTCGCTATTTGTGAGCCATGCACATTGCACAGCTCTATTACAAATTGTAGAAACACAAGCTTTGAAGAGTTCTCTTGAAAAGTAATCCAATCGTGATTTAGGAATTTTCCAGAGTCTGAGTTCGATCGCTGCAGCTGCAAGAGCCGAGAATTCGTATATTGTTTATTTCGACACATTGCACTAATTAAGGTTTAAATCTAAACAGTGCCTAGTTTTGCCCCAGAGTATATTTTATAGCCAATCTTCTACCAATCTCTTTCATTTCTTTCGATATAACGCATAGCAGTTCTAGGACTTCCCAGTTCTCTACATCACGGTTGCTCCTGATATTGTAGTGCGTTGTTTCCACGTTCCTTACAAATTCATTTTTTAAATTTTATTTCAGATTACCATCTTTAGCATTTAAATATTTCTTAATTTATGCGCTTCAAGTTTCTATCGAGATAAATGCACTATTTTAATAAATATCATTTTTTATGTATAGGAACGGGATAACTTATTATAATAAATCGTGACTATAAACGAACACCACGATATTGTTATCTTAAAACACGTGTTTTTCTAAACCACATACCTACCTACCTCGTCGGAATTAATATAGGGAGCGTGGTACCTATGCACCGTGACCAGTTGTCCTCGGTTATGTAAAACATTTATGTAAATCTCGTTATGTTTATAGCATCGACCAAAATTTTTCCGCACCTGAAAACCTTTTCCTTACATCGTTTTTGACCGGTTAGAAGAGTTGACCATAATATCACCTCCTGAGACGATTTTTTAGTTAGTGGCTGTACGTGGGAGCGATGTATGAGTTTGTCGAACATGCAAAGACGACTTAAGTTGAGTCTATTTGTTAACGAGGATTAACCATCCTCCAGATTCCAGATGTTTGTTTCCACATTCCAAACGATCTCCATAAATGGCAATAAAAAATTCGTGTCAAAAGCTATAAACATCGTTTTAAAGTAAATATTAAAAGTATTATCATCTATCGTGCACATTATGGTATAATACATTAGCAAGTCTGATCGACGATCACGGTGTTGGGGGAGGGGTCAAATCACGGTAATCTACACGTGCCCACGTAGTCATTACATACTAGTGGGTCTTCAACCTACACTTCTTCACCTGACCATCTGGTCACTTTGTATATAAATAAATGCATATCCTGATTTGTAACCGATCATCTTTAATGACATATCCATTGCCTTATATATTCGCCAACTTACCTACATGCACTAAATCGCAATTAATTTGCCTTAAAGCGGTGGTAAAGCAAACATCTGGTTTTAACAATTATGGAAGTTGACGATAATTTTTCATTGTCCCTACTATGAAAATGCAAGTGCAATGTCTTTGAATAAAGTACACGTTGGAAGTGACAGGGACGATTCGAAGTCAACTTGTGAATAAATTCCATTCTTTTGTTCGTTAATGATATCTCGTTTATTGGCTGCGATAATGATTTGTAATTCGGACCAGAAGCTTTTCCAATTTCTACCAGCTAAAGTTTGGCCCATGGCACCCGCCTATACATATGGAACGCAAAAAATTAGTTTGTATTCGGTAATTTTCTTAGGTACAAGAGTGTTTGCATAATTTGTAAAAGCTATTGGGAAGGTAACTGTTTTTATTTTGAATTATGAATACTTTGTTTGTAATTTAAACTTTTTTTTCTTAATTTTTTCAATTTTTATCGTCTCCGAAACGAGTTTATTATAAATGGAAGATATCCACCTACGTCTCTTCAGGTCAAGGCAAATTTTGTTTGATATTAGTCTTCTTCATTTACAACTGTCAGAATAACATATGTTCCAATCAATTCCGTTTAGTGTTCTTTCTTCCAAATATATTTTTCACACCTACCCACACTTTGTCGTACTCTTTTAATTAAATCACCCACTATTTACATTTTATGATCGAAATTATTTTTTGGGAAGTTGGAAAAAAATGCAAATTGTTCCAGCAACTTTTGTAGGTTGTTGAATGATGGCTTATTGATGATGTGGCCACATGTCGTTTTGTTTTAATGGGCAAATTTGATTATAGGTAGGTAACTGGATTTTAGTATTGGAAATTAGTCGTAGGAGTTTTGAACTGTTCTTTAACTGTAGTTCCATAAATTTTACTTTATTTTGAAGTAGATTAAAAATTTTATTTTAGGTTTAAGATTTTGATGACAGTATTATTTAGAACTCAATAAAATTCTCGAATTGTCGACGGGGTTAATGTTAATAGCACACGCCTTAATAAACTTCCTTTACAATTAGTATTTGAACATTTAAAGTGATTCAAGTGATCAAAAGACTAAAAGTTACGAAAATGCCATAAATAGGAATCTTTTGATGGAGTGGAAAATTTTAAAATAATACAAGTGGGCATATAGAAATTTACTGGGCACTTTCTTCTTTTTATATAAAAATTAAGAGTGTTGTACCTATAAAATTACTAAAAATTGCATTGCAGAAATTGCGGACATAAGTATTTGTCGAACAACCTATAACGGCCAATAATTATTTCTTCGACTGTACCTAATTTATGCCACTGAGGTCTAAACGTCTAAATAGTGTTAAATGGCAGTGATGAGGCCGTGTAGTTTAGATTTTGTCATCACTACGACATTTGTTGTAGACCTAATGCGATTTTCTTCGTATTTTAATCTCGAGACTGAGCTTTGTGGGGACTCGTTCTTGTAGCTTATGTAGTTGTAAGTAGGCTATCGTAAGACCCTTCAGCATTTTGCTGACTTGACTATTATGGCTTCCGCTTGTACAGCGCTCAGAAGCAAATTGTTCCCCCGGAAAATATGCCAACTAAATTTAAAAACTTGGGGGGGTAAAACTTTTATCCAATCACGTCAAGAAAGTATGTACAGTCAGTGGTAGAAGGGGAGAAAGTTATTACACATTTCGAAACCGGTCACGCCTTCCCAGGGGCACAGTTTGCTTCTGTCAACAGTAAAGTATATAATATGTCGTGGAGTCATGTTTTTGCTTGTCGCTTGAAGGTGGCTGGTGGCTGAATATTTTTGCGCAGCAATGGACCTTTCTTCTTGGCTCTCATAACTCCATTCGCGGTTTTAGGCCTTTGTATTAGAACTTAGAACACTGCAAAACGCTACATATGCGCTTCGTGGCGAATATTATGTCCAGTAACTAGGGGTCTAGGGGTAAATAAGAGGCAAATCGAAGAAAAATATATATACGTTTTTTTCTCTTATCGTTCTTTACGTATTTTGGGATGCTGAATCTGAATTACTACTTTGCTCCCACGTAAAAGTGATAAGTTCTGAGAAAATTGTGAAAAACGCGCTTTTTCAGTTTTTCGCTTATAACTCGAAAACTACTTCTTCTAGAGTTTCTACTTCTTAAAAAAAGCATTTTTACACAAAAATTCTATAAGTACGTAAAATTTTCTATAAATTATATCGCTTAAGTTTTTTTCTTCAGACGAACAGTTTAGGCGCTAAAACGCTTTCAGAAGTTTAAAAAAATTTCAAAACCGGCTAAAAAGCTGTTTTTTAGTTTTTCGCATATATACTAACTCGGAAACTACGCACTCTCATTCTAGTGGTGAGCTCTATTTTTACAATATCTTTATTCAAAACAATTGAATTAGTTGATATTTAATTTTTTTAATTATCTACCATTTTAATGTGGATGTTTTAGAATTTTCGTCAAACCTAAACTGTTGTTTGCCTGGAAACATAATTTGTAGAACATGTTATGTAGTTTATTTTTGTATTGAAGTATTTTTCTCAAAAAGTGCCTAGTTTTCGAGTTAGGCAAAACCTGAAATAGCGATCTTACAGACGCAAAATATAAAAAAGAGCATTTTTTCAGTTTTTTGCAATTTTCTCAGAACGCGTCACTTTTACGTGGTGGAAAAGTTGAAATTTGGATTCAGCATCCCAAATTACATAAAAAATGATTGAAAAAAACTTCTATATTGTTTTTCATTCCATCAAACTACTATTTGGCTGGACTACATAGGCGGAGATACAGAAGGAGAAGAGATGGTAAGAAAAAGGTAACAGAAATTGGTATTAACTTAGGAAATTCCCAAAGAAACTAATGAAACTGGAAGTAAATAAGAAAGGAACAAGGAAGGACAGGAAGAGGGAAAGATTAAGAAGGTTGAAAATCTTTTGACAAAAATGAAAGTGGAAGAGGAAGAAACGAACTCTGGTGGAGTGCAAGAACGTATTATATCGAATTTCTTTTTTTTATCCTGCACGCAAACTTTTTTAGCATTAAGGCGCGTTAAGATTGCAATTAAAAAATATGTGGGTGTAAAAGCGTGATGTATTTGCTCAAAAGAGGGTTTCGTCACGATAATACAAGACACAAAGCATTTTAATAATTTGATTATTGATACTAAAAGTTTCCGAAAGTAGGCGCCATATAAATTAAGGAACGTTACATGTTTTACAAAATCAATATTTATCTGCGAATTTATGAATGAAATTTTAAAAATGCCTAAGGTTAGAGCAACGCGCTACGAGCTCGTTGAATATTAATTTTAGAAGTTGTAAATTGCAAATTGGAAAATTTCGTAAAGAATTAAGAAATCTTCAAGTTTTGCTATGACTTGATAAGTAATGATTGATCCACAATACTATTTGGATTTCAACCTAAGTAAAATGTTTCTAAAAGCCCACAGTGGGCAATTTCTACCTACTGTGTTTTAGCTTTCTTCATTCGTGCGTCGACCATCTTTCAAGATGGCGACTTTGAGAGAAATCTTTCCAGGAGCTCTTTGAATTGAAAAGGGGTAATTTCCTAAAAGAGAAGATAGCGACTAATTAAAGACGCCGTATTAATCTTTGGTGATTCGCGTACGCTTATTTTGAAACCGTCTGCGAATGCGACTACATCTCATGCACGGTTTGAGACGGCATGTGATACATCCTAAGTTTAGACACGGGTCACGCCTTGCATCACACGTTTTGACTTTGCTAAAAACTTGTAGCTCGAAGAAATTCTTTCGCTTTTACCACAAAGTTATGTCAACTGTGTTACGAGAGGCTCGAAACTTAACCAATTGTTTATTTTTGATTACTTATCTTGTTTTTATATCTTTGAATTTGTTAAACACCTTGTCAACGAGGTTGTAAAATACCACCACATTTATATGCACAATAAATAACTACTTTTTAATCTTATTTGGTGTGGATTTCAAGCGTTTTATATAGCCAATTGCGCCAAGATGATAACTGCCCATTATTTCTAAATTTTTATCGTTCGCTCGTTGCTCGAAACTGGAAGAGAACGTTTTTCATCCAACCTGCAAGGATGAAAATTTTAGTAATTTTCATTTTGTGTTTGGCGACTTTCGTTACTTAGGTACTTCTAATTGGCAGTAGCGTGGACTTTGGTGGAAAGATTACGACCCCACATATAGGTAGTTTTAATAGGGACGTGTGACACGTCCGGTCCAATTATTTTTAGCCGGCCGATGTATCACATACTATGTGTTGGTTTTATCTAAAATCGACTCGTTTAATTTTGTATCTCTTTGTGCTTGTTAGTGGGATGGAAAACTTGCCTCCTCATGTTATGCATTTATCTCGTTTTTTTTAATGTCCACCTAGTTGGTTTTCGTGTCTCTTTATGTTACCTTTTAAAACTTAAACGGCTTTGTTTTTATTTTTTTAAACTGACGCTTAATAAAAGGACGTAGCTATCAAAAATCTAAACGATTCGCCCATTTGAAAATTTTAATAATGAGATTATGAGTGATGACGAAACTCGTTCTAATTAAGAACTTGGGAAAAAGGTAAAACGATTAGAATCTAGGAAGAAAGAGCCATTTTGGAACAGAAAATTATACGATATGTAAATTGGGCGAGTATTTTTTATGCCGAGTACCAAGATTAATCACGATGATTCCACCTTATGAAGATCTAAAACGCCAAAAAAATTTAAATCTTCTAATTAGCTCTTTATTTAATTAAAAGCTAAGTTCGCCTCTCGACTCAGGTAATTGGAATTACATTATAATTTGATTTTGCAGCGTTTCGCCCTCGATGGGTATGGTGTGGAATCTTTATATTGAATACGTAATCTCATCGCGAAATAAAGTTGCACATCGTTATCTTGTCTAAACTTACCTTAACACAAGCTGCACTTATCTGGCGAGAAAATGTACGATCGTCTCACTTTTTCCATCCCACTAAATGAATTTAAGAATACTATCTTTCCTTTTTATCGGTGGCAATGCTAATTAGTCGAGTGCGTTGTAACTTTTATTAAAGGCTTTACCTGTTTATTTACGTGCATGAACACAAATTACTGATTGAATTAAAGCTAATAGTTTTAAGGCACGTACTTTCTTTTGTTTCGCTCAAGAGTTCATTACAAAATACTAATCGATTTGTTTCATATTTACCACCTTGGCGTATTAGTCGGTAATGTACGAAGCGTTAAATATTCTCGGATTTGTTGAAAATTAAAAATGTGCTACTGATATTTGCCGACAAATTAAGTTCACACTCGGGGGCACTTTATGAGAGAAGTCGGGGCAAAAAAATAAATTAAAATGGAAGATGGAAGGATCGAGGATGTTCAAAACACTTATAGATGTTTAAAAGTTTCGTATTCCTTTTGGATATTGGGGGGGGGGGTGTTTTATAAAGGTATTAATTTATTCATATCAATTTCTTATACTATAGGTATAGTAACTCTTAAGCATTGCCTTGCGCCTTGCGGTACCGTTCTTGTGTCGTCAGGAATTTGTATTTAAATTTAGAGTGTTTTGCTCAAACCGTTTGTTTAGAATGCCCTTCCTTAATTAATTACGTGTAATATAACAAGTAATTTGGGCTTACGGCCGAACTCCCAGCCGCTTTCGGCTGCTTACAATAGCGGAATAGCCAGGTGATGGTCTTGAAAAATAGGGTAAAATGTAAAAAGCAGTGTACCTAGTCATATAAAGGGTGCCCCGGAAAATCACCGACAACGCTTTACAGTGAGTTTCCAGGACCAAATTAAGATATTTGCCATTATACCTTAAAATGCACGACTAAAAAGTTATTAGTTCCAACACTAATTTTGCATTAATTGCTCAATGCGGCCCTCATTTTCTTGAATAGTAGTGAGGGTTGATGGTTAACTTCAACTTTGAGAGCCTATAACTTTATAGTGGCTCATGGTGCATAGTTTGGTCCTGGGTACTCACTGTTTTGTAGAGCGTTGTTGGAATTTTTCGGGATACTCTATATAGGTTCAGAATTAGTTCCAAAAATCGTCATACAACGTGATACTTTTGCGTAACGGAATTATTTTGCTTTCCCATCTAAAGGTGGTAACTCTCCTGCTCGTTGAAAGTTTTCCAAAAACCTTTTTAGTTACTCCCATTGAAAACCGCAAGGCCTCGATGATTTTGCACTTGAGTTGTAAACTTTTCTCACGTAAAACTTGAAACATATTTATGATACGATTATGTTTTCAAAAGTATGTTTACGAAGATAACTACTACATAATTCCTAAATTATGTATTTTTATTATAATGTAAACAAAAGCATTTAATTATTTAGATACATTATCTTAATTGTTACTAAACTAAATGTTTCTTCTTGTTGGAGATAATAATGTGTGTATGGGAGGTATATCGCTCCTCGTCGCGAGATGTAAAAATGCAAATTTTGTTTATCTCCAAACGTAAGTTTTCGTTAAACCGGTGGTATTTTAAAAGAAGGGTCGTTATTCACATTCTTTGCTCGTAATCTTAGTTGATTATAAAACGACGAACCAATATAGCCGTTTCATTCACACAATCCGTTTGTAAACATGAAACTTGTCACTTTGGCTTACGAGTAGGTGGTTTGGCACGCTGACCGCCAAATGTTTTTAACGCAGAAATTGGGGATCTTAATTGAATTTAAAGCTCTTTGCATATCATTGTTTTATTTTTGCTGTTGACAACCTTTTTTTCTACATTTTTATGTCTAAAAACTACTAATTTTATTTTTGGATGGCTTATACATAAATTAGAGCTACTAAATTTAGACAAGTTGACAATTTTTTCCCATGAGTTGTGCCTCATTTAGTGTTTAGTCGATTCGTAATCTGTTTTTCGTTTGTTCGCCCAACTTTGTGATGGTCTCAGTTTCGATCTATTCTACTCGAAGCGCCCAAAAACTACTAGTAATTTTTTCTTTCGGCTCGTAGTCTTGCTGATGGTGTTTCCATTAGCTTTTCTTATTAGTACGTGCTTCCTTCTCAACTCTCAACATACTTTTGAAACTTATTTCTCATGTTAGTCTGCCTGATGTACCACACACTTCTTTTTATCAGAATCTATATAGGTATAGGCAATAGTCTTTCTCGATTTCTACTCGCCGAATGGCAGGATTTTGCCATAATTTTGTGTAGATTGGAGAAACGTCTTTATTGGGCAGCCATGACCGCTTAATCAAATTAAACTAAGCTCCGCGTGCGTCCATTTTACATACGTTACAATTTTTTTCTTCAACAAATTAATTACATTACGCGATAAATAATCTTTTTGAATAATATTATGTTTTTTTGTTACCTTTGAATACATTTGAATTAAATCGCCATGTATAACATTATTTAATTCGTTATATTCTTAACAAACACGTAAATCTCCTTTTATTTTGGGAACTTTTCTCGAAGCAAAGCGTTAAAAGTCGTCTAACGAGTTATAATAATGAAGGAAAAATGGAGAACTATTTTTTTATTACTTCGAAGAGTACCTAGTGAGTTTTTTGGAATGTTAAAGAATTTTTCGTATCTGATAGGATCTCTTTTACATTATTGGATTTTGTGGGAAAAATATCGTCAAGTAGTCAAGATTAATATCCTTAAAAAACAAAAATAACGAGCCAAGACCCAATAGCGTTCCTGCCTTAGGAAACCACGGATGAATTCTCTCGCAAAGTGGAAAGCGAACCGATTTTTGCATTTGGTTGTCTTCAATATCGATTTATTTACTTAAAATGGGTTATTAGTAGCTATTTTGGTGATTCCTCACGAGTGAGTTTGGAAATAAACATTTCCATCCTGTCACACGTGCTAGTCGTCGACTTTAAAACTTGTAATGAAATCGTTATAACATTTCACCCACATTGAGATGTTCCTGCTGAGCAGTTATTAGTGACTACATATGTTTCATTGACGTTAACGATTAGTTTTAGCTAAAAATTACACCATTAATTGACTATACTTGACAATTATTAAAATAATGACATGTTCAGGCGACGTTTTTACGAGTCGCGTTTGGGACACCCCGAACACTTTGAAAGGCCGAATAGGGTTCGGTTATGAAATTATTAATTTGTCGCGATCCAAAGCTCTTAAAAACACTTTTCCTCAACTTAATTACGGCCCTATAAAACGCACTACACGCTTCTACTCTTGAGCGTCTCTTATTAATTATTCCGTATGAAATTCTTTTGCAACTTCTGACTTCTGGGTACTATTTGAAGATTATGGCAACAATCAATTTCGCTTTATTGTCATTATTTTCTTATTTGCGTTGAATATTAAGAGAACAGGAAATCCTGTTAAGAAACTAGTTAATAATTAATAATAAGTTTTTGATCACCGTCAGAAATTGTTTATGAGACAGATTTAATTTTATCTATATACTCGCTGGGCTAATAGCGTTTATATAATATAAATGTACATTTAACTAGCCATTCTCCTAAGCGATTATAATTAATATAATTGTTTAGGCGAGCTTTAGCTAATTTATTATAATTAGTAAAACGCGAAAAATCGGCGTTATAATCTTCGAGTTTTAATGTCTTTACTTTTCTGATTGAATTCTTTCAAATTAACCGAAATTGACTTTTATGTTTTTTTTAGTGTGTAGCTAGACGGTTTTTAATACGGAAATAGGCGAGCACGTTTAATAAGGAATAAGGATCGAGTTGGATTAAAGTACTTGGCTTTATGAGCTCAATAAGAAGTTTACAGGGGCGTTAAAACGAAAATTGCGGCGCCAATCGTATACTTTTTATTTTGTACACTTCTACTTAATCAATTCTCAAATAATGCTTCAAAATATTTTTTTACTGAGGACAGTCCACGGTCCTTCTTTCCTCAAATTTGCTTTTGCCTTATTGTCGATCGATTTTAGACGAGAGCGATCGGTAGTTGATATGATTAATTTCTAATTGAATCGGGGATAATTGCAATTCGTATAATTCTGATTGACAGCCCACATTTAGCTGTAACGCTGTAAACGAATTAAGTAAAGGGTAAATTTTATTAGCTTTAATTTGATAATAATTAATGGAACACCCTTTATTCAATTGAAGCACTTAAAATCAATTTGTAGCAGCGTGGATTTATTACCGTTCTATTATTGACCGGAAGCTCGCAATGAAGCCTACTATACGTATATAACAAATGGAGATATTAAATAAATTAACTAAAGAATTTATTCGTCCTTTTGAACATCGCAAGTTCTATTAGTGTGAACAATATGACTTTTGTTAAACATTGAAAGCAAAGTCGCACCTCTAACTTTTATGCATTAACTGCTAAACACTGCACTATAATATGGTAGAACAGGACCCAGCCACACATTTTTATCTTGATTCGTATTGCTCTCATTGCTCTTCTCGGCGTGTCTTTTATCCAACACTTTCTTGATTATTCTAACCTCTGTATAAGCATCTTTATGACTCTAGATTGTATTTCGTTGAGAAAAGCATATATAAACGATTTTTTATAAGGGGTGATAGTGTGACCCCATTGTTAATGCCTATTGAACATTTTAAAAGAAGACACAACAAAATTATAAAAGTAAGGTACTCTCTATTCTTCATTTCAGAAGTCGGTGGAGTAATAAATCAATCTACTTTGTCAAAATTTCTTTTATATACCTGCTCTTCATTGTTAAAATGCAGCTTAGTGCGGCAAGCGACAATACGGTTACACCTACCATTTGATTTATTACTCCACCGAATTTTGAAATGAAGAATAGTAGCTAAAATTGTAAGATTTTACCCATTGATTGATAGATAATCTATAGTTTTTAGTTTTTATAATTTAAATATGAAGAATCGAGGTAGTGTCACTTCCTTTCCAGGCAGTATTGTATATTTTTCTAATTTTTTGATTTTAATATTCAAAACTAATATCTTCTTTTTTTTCAGGTGAGTACCATAATATTTACCGCAATCATGGTGGGAAGTTACGAAGGTATAGTACCGACTTTTCTTTCCATTGCAGAGCGTCTATTATTGTTTAAAAAAATAAAGCGGACATTACCTAATTTTAGAATAATAAAATTTAATTGTCTCCAAACTCTTTAGCTTTTAAGCAATTTACTTAATCTTTGTTAAATTCAAGTAAACATTACAAATTTAAACTGTCGTAATAACGTCTGAGAATTTATTTTACAAGTTCTAATTATACCGTGATTTTAGTGGGATGTTTTATCTAATAAATATAATCTAAATTAGATTAAATTTCGTACGTATATCGAAGAAATTTATTTGGCAAAAATTTTGAATCAATTTTGACTACCGTTCATCATCGTAATCTGACAAGTAAAGCGCGATTAAACGTCTTTACGCACACAAATTGGCTGTGTTCCGCTATAATAAATTGGTACCTTAACCACGGCTCTTCGTTATTTACATTTTGGTTCAGCCTAACAATTTTGTGCGTTCATTTTTTATTTTAAATGCTCGTTTTCCCGTTTTAAGGTTAGAATTAGCTACAAAATGGTGGAAAACGATGTCGCGTTGCTCTCACTGTTCAGTAAGGAACTTTTGCCAAAACGCCTAGGACAGTTCACTTTATTTTTTAAATGGCGTTCATGATAACTGGTGGTTTTCGCGGAAGTGCAGCACCCCATTTTTTCGGGTTTGGGGAGACGATTCAGTAACCTATTCCATATTTAATGGATTCGGCTTTTACTATGTGCAAATCGAGATTGATTTTTGTATGAACTAAATTAGAATAGCCATTTGCACTAATTTTGTCAGTTTGGTTGCTGACAGCTGTTTCGATACACTGTATCATCTTCGAGTTTTTAACTGGCTGCGTAAGGGTTGCGTCCGGTATTTATATGTTCGAAGTAACGGTATTTTTCCTTATCTCGTGTTCCGTTAAGACTTTTATTATCGAGAATTGTTGAGATCAATCTGGTCGTTAATAATGTGTAGTTTCTATTGTTGTGTTTCATGATTTCTATGGTTTCTAGGTAATTTAGTTTGATTCCTTTAGTGGATATATGTAGAATCTTGGGTTTGTGAGTGAATGTGAGGTTGTGGTTAAAGATGTGTTCGGCATAGTTGGAGTTGGGTTTTCTGTGTCTGTAGCTTCTTGAGTGTTCTTTGAACCTTTGTTCAAAGGTTCTGCCGGTTTGTCCTATGTATACTGCATTGCAGTCGGGGCAGGAGAGTTTGTAAACTCCTGATTTTTTCATAGGGTCTTATTTTGGTTTTGGTGTTGGTTATAATAGAGCTGAGGGTGTCATCAGTTTTGAATGCTACTTTTTTGTTGCTGTTTTTGGTGATGAATTTGTTGAGTTTTTCGGATGGAAGTCCGATGTAAGTGAAAGCGGTGTATTCTTTTAGGGTATCATCGTGTGTCTGTTGTGCGTAGACCATAGCCAAAGTCTTTTTGTGGAGTTTTTTCTTGAGGATGTTGGTGATTATGTTAGGACTGTATGCATTATTTTTAGCTATTATGTATATTCGGTTTAGCTCTTTTTTGTAGTTTTTGTCCGTCATTGGGACGGAAAGTAGTCTGTGAATCATAGAGTGGAAAGCGACTAGTTTATGTGAGATGGGGTGTGTGGAGGTGTTGTGTATAGGCGTGTCTGTGTGGGTCGGTTTGTGGAAAATAGCAAAAGAGTGTTTATTAAGCTCTCTGGATATGGAGAGGTCTAGAAAGTTTAGGGTTTTGTTGTCCTCTTTTTCCATAGTGAAAGTGATGTTTTTGTGGAGTGTGTTGAGATATTGAAGGAAAGTATCTAATTGTCTGTTCGTGCCGTTCCAGCAGACTATTATGTTGTCGACGTATCTGTACCAGTAGCTAAAGTTTGATGTATGTTTGGAGTTGTGTATTTGTTTTTCTAAATGATTCATAAAGATTTCGGCCAAGAGAGGAGATAGAGGAGAGCCCATATATCCACATATCTCTTCCCTTATTATAAACGTACCTATTTATTACTTTGTTCAGTCCTAAATCGTCGAAAGTTTTTGAAAGAGCTCGTGATTGGAATAATCGAATAACTGGTTTGATGTGCAAATTACCAGACATAAGCTGGTTATGTGATGTCTTTATATCGTAAAGCATTTAAAAATTGTGAAAAAAAACAGCTCGTACATTTAATTTGTTTCTGAGCGTCTAGGAAGTCTAGTTGTTCGTCTTTAATCCATCTTAATATGTGATTTCATTTTGTTTAATCATTAAACACATCGGTGTTTCTGATAAAACTAATTATGCGAGAACACATAATTAATTACGGATGCCGTGAGGTACGCGTCAAACAGTCCGTCTACGAGTAATAACATTTTTACCGGAAAGTCTTAACGCCGAGTTGTTGGGACCTGACGATAGACGTTTAATATTGAGAAATCACTTTAGTTCGATCACTTCCTGGAGTTCTTAGACTCAATTCTTTCCATAGGTAGATTCTCACGATATGTGTTCTTATAATTATAATTTTCTCGAGTGTCTGAAAGACGTCTGGAGCAAATGAAAAAGTTAAATTAGTTTTATCTTTTTGCTTTCATTATTCGCTATTGCTAAATCATTAATATTTATTTCATTTTTTATGCCGTGTACACGTTACCTAGTCGCATCGGGAGAAAACAATTTTCAAGCTTCGGTTTATAATAATTAATACGGATGAGAAAAAATCGTGTGATCACTCGAAACACTTTTTTTATTAGAATTCGACCAGTAATGGTATATTTCGACAATTTTCTCAAATAATTCGGTGATAGATCTTTGTCTTCTCATTCGTACTTATTCATGCTGAAATCTGGATTGTGTACGAATGCATCAAGATTCCTCTTTCATGTACTTGGGCTTTCCTACTCATGAGCTTTTGGAAGGTATCCATTCTGTTCGCCGTCTGTATATTTCGATAAGTTTGGTGTCCTTCGGCTATCACTGTAGAGTTGAGATTTATTCGATAGTGAGTGGCTTTTTCACAGAATACTTTGGTGCTCGAGACTTATGACATCTAGGAAATTGTTCAATTTTTGGCCACTACATAAATTTTGTACAAATAAAATGGCAAACGTGTACGTAACTTTTTAAGATACTGCGAGTTGGAAATAAATTATGACAAGAGTTGTATAAAGTGTAGATAAAGGAAAAGTTGTCCATATTTATGGATGACAATTTCTCGATTCTCGAACCCTGTGATGTCTGTTGTGCTCTTTTGCCGTATAGTTTAACTTTATCGAAGAAAGATCCTGAAATAGGAACTCGCATTCGTGATTATTTTTCAATAGAATTTCTACTTAAAAAATAGTCTTGCGCAACAAGAAAGAAAATAAAAATGTTGCGCATCTTTTACAATAAATACCACCCACATTGGTAATTTTGCTTTTAATTTGTGATTCCTGGCACTCAAAAATGTTCGAGTCTATTGGTGAAGTTAATATTTATAGGCTTTACTCTACAAGCTAATGGAATATAAACGTAAAAAAGTCAAAAATTGTTTTGTTCTTTTTGAAATTATGCCGTTTTAATTAAATTTGTAGTTTCTCTGCATCGCGTGTACCCGTTTGGAGATTAAATGCAGCAGCGTCAATAAAATAAAGAAATGTTTCCACGCTTTTGAGCTTATTTCCATTTCTTTGCTCCTGGATGACTAGATAAGGAAGGTAGAAGTAGAACTTGTTTTAAATTCGAGTACAATCTCGACACAACAATGCTTATGATCTTCTTATGGTTCTACATTTTTAAATAAAATAAGTTAGTTTATGATCTTGTTATCGTATTCAAATTAAAGTTTCATTTTTATACTTAAACTTTGGTCACTCTGGTCTCCAAACGTGAGTTATTGGACTTTAATTTATGATTTTTGTCACAATTAGTCAGAGATGTCTCGAGTAGTTATTATTTTGGACAATTAGTTTGCCTATCCGTAGATAACAGTGATTAGGGAATATTTTGGCTAGTTCTGTTTGCGCAACAAATAACCATTATTGTTGTTGCGGGAAAAATTTCTGATTTTAATACTCGCTTTCATTTGAATCTTGCACATAAAAGCACCACTCGACTATCACCTTTGAAGCGTACTCGAGGCTCACTAGGATTAGATTTTGCTAATGAGAAAAGCTTAATTTGAAGATATAAATACTAGGAATATAAATATAACTGAAACTAAACGATATCGTTCCTACACGTGTTTGCACGATAATATCAAATGAGGTTTGTAAATAACATCGTTACCCAATCAATAAAAGCATTTTGCTTTCAAAGTCACATTAAATAGTACAGTACATGTTGAACACGAGAAAAAAATATCGCTTCGCTCCAATCGTCTACCATTTATCTTCTGAATTAGAATTGAACCGTATTATTACTAATCGATGGGTTTATCGACTAAAATTCTATGAAGAATTGTATTCGTCAATGAAATAGTATTTTTTATCCAACTCTCTCTTCTTTCTTCTATATTCGATAGGGTAAACTCTGCATACTATTTTTATCAACAGGAAGTCGGTGTAAGTGTAGCGCAATAATCTTCGTTCATTGATCAAAAAGTCGAACGAAGCGAGAATTATAAATAAACAAATCGTTCGTTTCATTTATTTTTATCAAGGTTAATGTAGAAATTCGAACTCGTATTGTATGCGATATTAGAAAAGTATGTAAATATTATCATTCTTTTGAGTTGAGAGTGCCAAAAATGTTATTGGTAAATAAAATTGAATTTGATCATACCTAAGATTACGATGTTTTTCTTTTAGTTGAACATCGTGAGGTCGATTTGTCTAGTCAGTGCGATATAAACATTACAAATACTTTCTCCGACATTGGCAAGAATGTTATCAGTGAGAAACAAATTAGTTTTATCGTAATACTCTTGCAGACAAGACGGGAATGCACTTACTTCGTTTCTAACACCCTGTATAAACTGTGCAAAATATTTCTGTTTCGATTTCCAGTTATAATCTGAAATTCGTCATAAAAGAATTTTCTTACATTTCTCTCTATAAAAGATGAGATTATTTTGAGTTCACTAAAAATGGTCGGTCAAACATTTTCACAGGTTTTACCATCACACACTGGCTCAATTCGAGACTTAAAATCAAGTCCATAGAGACCTTAGCCTTAGATTACCGTGGATTACCGGTATCTATGTCAAGACTTAAGAGGTCGTGATTATGCTGGTATAGTTCAGTGCGCGCATTATAGAAGATTCTTTGGACACTTATCACCTGCAGATACATAAGTCATCACGAGCTATCTTAAAAGTTAAAACAAGAGACTTCTATTATTGTGAGGACCTTTTAGATCAAACGTTAATTTTTAGGGAGGTATCCTGCTGACAAACTCCTAGAAAGCCTGCTTATTAGATTTCGGAATGGATGTCCATTTCGAAGCGGTATAGGTATAGGGTATAATACCTATACCGCTTCGAAATGGAAACCTCCTTGAATTAGTGCTGGTTTGTTTGTAATTTAGAAAATTTATTTTCCATGTGCTCAATGCAGGCACTAATATCGTAATTTTCTATATTATTGGCAGTATCGATCCATCCGCTCCTCCTGTATACAGGGACTACAGGGTGCCAATTTGAGAACTTCTCACCTCCAATATCTTCGCCTTAGTATAAAATATAGAAATTCCGCGAAACCCACCAATTTTCTTACTGATAAGGACTCTTTTATCGACTGTTTACGTTTTCCCTAAATCAACTCCCAAAGGAGGTAGACTTAATCCCTTAAATCCTAAACGGGAAGAGGGGTCGAGTGGCACCTTTTTTGAAAGCCCTTTCAATTGTCTTTACAACGATATACTGGTTTATGGCGTTGTGAATTTGAAAATTTCTCACCTCCAATATCTTGGCCTTAGTATAAAATATAGAAATTACGAGAGACCCATCAATTTTATTACAGAGTGGGACACTTTAATCGAGAGTTTGTTCTGTTCTCCTTAGATAGTCCTCCAAAGTGGGATAGGCTTAACCCCCTGAGTAGTTGAGTGACACCTTTTCTGAAAGACCCTTCAATTGCATTTGTCTCGCGGAATTTCAATATTTTATACACAGAGATAGGGGAACATTGAAGGTAGGAAGTTTTCAAATTGACACACGTATAATACGAGGATATATTGAAAAATTCTTAGCCCACTATAGAATCAAACAAAATTTCAATGTCAAAATATTTTATTACTCAACATATTCTCCTCTTAATTGGCTACATTTATTACAGCGAACCTGCAACGTCTCTAGACCTTTCAAAAAAAAATGTTTCTTCTTGCTCTGCAAACCAGACGTCCACAGCTTTTATTACCTCCTCGTTGGAAGAAAATTTACGACCTTTTAAACTTTTTTTCAGTTGAGGAAAGAGATGATAGTCGGACGGAGCCAAATCTGAAGAATAAGGGGGGTGTTCTAGTAATTCAAACCCTAAATCATGAATTTTTTGCACGGCAACATGAAATTTGTGTGCAGGGGCGTTGTCCTGCAAAAACAAAACACCTTTGGATAGCTTTCCGCGTCTTTTCTCTTTAATTTTTTCCTGTAGAGTGGTCAGTAATGTCGAATAGTAATCTCCAGTTATTGTTCTACCCTTATCCAAAAAATCAATCATGATTACTCCATGGCAATCCCAAAAAACTGAAGCAAGAACTTTTCCAGCAGATTTTTGGACACGAAACTTCTTAGGTTTTGGAGAACCAGAGTGTCGTCATTCCATCGATTGTTGCTTTGTTTCTGGATCGTAGAAATGTACCCAAGTCTCATCCATAGTAACAGTTCGGTTTAAAAAGTCTACATCGTTTTCAAATCGAGCACAGATCGAACGCGATGCTTCAACCCTTGCACGCTTTTGGTCAACATTCAAACATTTGGGGATCCATTTTGCAGAAATTTTTCTCATGTCCAAATTGACGTGAACTATATGATAAACGCGTTCGTATGAAATATTCAGTGCTTCAGATATCCGTTTTAGCCCAATTCGACGGTCTGATAAAATCATGTCATGAACTGCATCGATATTTTCGGGGACTGACGCAGAAACTGGCCTTCCCGATCGGTCATCATCTTCAATTGAAAATTTACCTCTTTTGAAGCTTTCAGTCCAATTTTTCACGGTCGCATACGAAGGACATTGATCACCAAGGGTATTAACCATATCTTCGTAAATCTGCTTACCTCTTAACCCTTTTAAATACAGGTACTTGATGATGGCTCGATACTCCAATTTTTCGATTTTCACAATTTCGGTGGACATCTTTTTTCTTTTAATTTATTGCTTAACTCTGGTTTACTTTTTTGACGTCAAACTTTACACTGACACTTCTAATAAGTTATTGTGCGTTGCTATGGTAATGCAATATTTTGTTTATGCATGGAACTGGAGGCTAACTAGATATCAATACATCCTCGTACGTGGTATTAGCGAGTTTTGTAGAAGTTTTTTTCAAATCGAGTGGAATACTGTGGCATTTTCTTTGATGGTAGAAAAATATTATATATGCCGTGTGTATTCATACATGGTGTAAAGTGTAAAGCACCAGATTGGTAATCCTGTCCCTGGCCGAACAAAAGTAGAGCGTGTTATTCTAATAAATTTGTAAAAGTGCAGTTCCGTCCCTTTTTCGTGTTAACAAAGGCGGTCACTAAACACCTGCCTTTTTAGTATTTCGTATATAATATCATATAGGAGGTATACGAGAAGGTTAAAAATCTTCCAAGTTCTTTGCGTCAAGTTACAAAAGCTTCGATGGTTGGGTGGAGCGAACACCTGTGCCTTTACCACTCACCATGTCCAAGAATAATATCCATTGTGCCTCATATAAGAATAGAATTTTGAAGCTTTTCAAACTAACAGGTCTTATAAACCTTGAACCATCTATTCAATCGCGGAACTTTTATTTTTCTTTTATTGTATCTCTGATTGGTGATTTCTTTTCATCCACGAAATCGACGTTTTTTTATTACCCATACTTAGAAATGAATTTGAATTCATTAGTTTGATTGGCACAGTACAAATGTTATTCGTCATGTTAGTTTGTTAGTTACCCCAAACCCCCACTCGAATCGATTGAAAAGCAAGACGTTACAATCAAAAGTTATAATACACCTCATCAACTATAGTAATACTTTTTTTTTAAAAACGACGTCTATACGCTTCGTTTGGTTTAATCAAGGATTTATTGTTGAGATAAATTTATTAAGGCAAATGCGGAGCTCATCTTTTAGTTTTATCAATTATTGGTACATTACTATTTCGACATGCCATGTTATTGATTTACCTATTTATTTAAATATCTTAACTATTCTGTGGAAGAATTTATCCGATTTTAGTAACTAGATATTGATTTACTCATTAGTACTCTTGTCTTTTTGTTATCTAATCTAATAACTAACATTACTAACATGGAAATTGTTTTTCCGCCCCTGAGGTGTGTTGGTATACCTTACATAAGTGCATTCTTTTGTTTAATGGATCGCGTTCACAGATGTAAATAATTGCAATCTCTTATTTGCGCATTGGTAATACGGTAATGCATACGTCAAATATGTACTTATGTACAATATGAAATACGCGAATAGTTTCGATTTCGTAATCGTTTCCATATTATCAGATATTGTTTTGCAGTTAAATTTGATTAGAAAATATATTTTACGCGAACGAATTTCTTGAAGAAAGTCTCGAAGGGAACTAATAACGAACTAAGAGACTAGCAATAATTCTATTTTGGTTTCCTTCATTGTTTCTAGAGAAAGTCGCTATTGTAATTGTAAGTCCCAATTGTCTGTTCCGCCTCCATCAACCGCCACTTTTCAGTAATTCCACCTACATAGGTGCAAGTAAAATAAGCTATTTACGTTACGCCATTCATAATTATGTAAATTAAACTCTTCTTGTGCAGAAGGTTATGTTGTCAGGTTGTTAATAAATTAATTCGTATTTACACATTTAAAAAAAACATTCATAAAGGTGCGTTCACTTTTATTTGCTAATTATAAAATTATCGAGTTACGCCTCAAAACCTTAAGAATTGCAATGTGGGAGGTCACATCCTGTGTTAAAATACTAACCAAATATTGATTTTAAGTCATGAAGATCAACATTTTCAACATTTTTGACAAATGTCCCTACCTAAATGTCTTTACTTGTTGATTTACGTTTATTGTAATTTTATGTGTAGGCACGGTTTTTTAACGATCAAAATTAATATGTATAGTGCCTAGTAGGCTCGAGGGTCGTCCGAAAATAAAATTTCGATCATTTTAATCGAGAGAAACACGACAAATGTAAATAACGTAATTTCTCCCAAAAGAAAAGTACTGATGGGAAATGCGAACTATAACGAAGGAAATTGGAGCTCAGGGAGCTCAGGTGAACACACTTCAACATTTTCCATAAAAATAAAAGAATCTTCTATATTTTACTATGTAAACATCGAAACAGCCTCAAGACAAGAGCCGAATAGGAAAATTATTGCCAAGTAGAACGTTATAGAGGGCGCTCTGTTGTATTTAATTTTTCGAGCGTTAAATTAATAATTGTTTTTCATTTATTGTTTATTTCTAAATTAGTCTTAAATGAACTTTATCAATCGACAATAAATACAATTATCGTAAAGGTTGTTTTAAGCGTATCTCTTAACAAATATCAATTTATTGCGGAAATTGAACGCAGTAATTTATAATTTAATTAATTGATTTATAATAGGGTAATAAAATCTTTTAAATTCGTCTCTTACGAGAGCAATTAATTAACAATCAAATCTCGCTCGATTTGATTACTATCTTTGTCGTTTAGTTACAACGAACTTGTGATCGCCTAATCATGAGAAACGGTTCTGAAATTAATATTTACAATTTTTATAATTAAATTATTTCGTCCTTGGATTGTTTTAATATATTTGCTTGTGTAGATAAGTTTTAATTACCTTCGAGATGCACTCGGCGCAAGTTTTGCCAAGTGTTAGTTGGTGCGATTATCCTAACACCTGTCCTGTGTGTGACTGTATGACGTGATTTCGTAACTTAAAAATTAATTGGTGATCTCGAGCATTGTCTTTAGAAACTTGGCAGGATTGAATTTATAAACTGAAGTCAATTCAGGAATATATTGGGTTACGTGGCGTCCCGATTTAATCCAAGTTGTAGACCAGGTCAAAACTAAAATAATATTATGGAATATCACTAGCACCTTCTAATTAGAGAGCAAACCTAGTTCGAGTTTATCTAAGTAATCCGTTCATATTGATTTAGTTTCAAGATACTCCAAAGCTATCTTGGGTGTGGATAGGAAAATAGGCGGTGGTTGAGCAAAGACCAGTGTTAGCAATTGAAAAAGTGGTGGCCCAAGGTCGAAAAAGTGCTGGAAAATTATTATAGGGAACGGAAAATTAGGACTGAACTGGTTTCAATTGGCAAACAAACGCGTTTTTGAATGCGGGAAAACAACATTAGGCAAACCGAATGTTTTCCCTTCTAATATTCACAGTTTGGTAATTAACAAGGTGCTTTTTTTCTCATTGAACCTTTTTAGAAATCGTTTATTTTCCATTTAAAATGCTTAAGGCGTAATTGACCTTTATATTTTAAACTTATTGTCGAGTGCCGTTCGTTGACAAGATTTCTAATTCTTCTACGAACAATTAAACCAGATTTTCTCTCAACTCTTGTATATTCAAGCTACTAATACATTTTGATCAACATTTTCTCAACATTTAGCGGTGATTTACTATAAACTAGACTTGTCTTTTATCGTTGTATTTCCATTTCTGGCGTTGTTAACAATTCCTTATGGTCTTCTATTAAAAAGTGAGATAATAAGGAAAACCTACGTGAGTTAGGTACTTGTTCAATTTTCAGTTACACAAATGGTAAATAATTAAAAGAATTACATTCTTATTCGCTCTAATGTCTTTCACAAAAATATAAGTTAACAATCCTATTTTTCTATACGCTACACGCTACAGGAACCAACTAGAGCACTAGAGGACTCTTTAGGATAAGTAACCTAGAAAAATTTGTGCGCTTCCATTGTACCTTCGCCTAGGTACCTTTCGAGGCAGAATTGTTCCCATTTTGTTATATGCAATTAACTTATTGGAAACTTCACCAGAATTGATCTAAAATTGGGGTCAGTAACATTGCCACAAGTGTCGATAAATATTTTCATGTAGCGTTTTACGCACGAATAACTCCAAGTGGCTGTTTAAAACATGGCTTTAGAATGTTTTTTCAAAAATTTTGTCGCCGAGGTAGTATTAAATTATAATAAATTATTTTTTTGTTATTTTTTGAAATCTTTGTATGGTTATTTATTCGTAAGGCTGACGAGTGCGTCGTCAGGTAGATAACCAACCTGCACCTTCGTGTAAGGGAATACGTGTTTTTGTAACAATTTACGTATTTATAGAAAACTCGATTCTATTGTTATTTGTTCGATATCAATTTTAAACGTAAGCTCAATTCGTATGTAACAGGTTGTCGATTCACAATGAAGAAAAAAATATTGTGAATCTCCTCGAGGCAAAATAGTGCAGAAAATAAAGAAATAGAAGAATCTCGAAGAACATGCGTATATTACACATAAATAGATAAAGCTAAGATAATATCCGGAGTCAAACCGGACTGTGTGTGAAAATGTACTTGGCTGCTTTTTAATTATTGTAATTTATAAGTTCATTTTTTGCGACGCTTACTTCAGACTTGCGACTTTATAAGCGCTACGTGAACACGTCCACTTTTATTTAGTTCCTAATTGGCGTGTAGTTTAAATGAAAAAAACACCCTGTATATTAGTAAGAATTTTCCCAAGACTACTACATATTTATATTAAATTATTCGTTGTACGAGCGGGAATTGCATTCTTTTTAAAAAAACGTCCTGTATATTTATTATTTGAAGATCCTCCATTTAGTGTTTCCTAAGTACTTTTATCTTTTATTAACACCTTTCGGTAAGTGGATACCACGTTAGTTTGTCAATCTTCGGTAGCAGATTTTCAAAATTACAACCCTAGTGAATTATACTTATTAGCCCTCAAAAGTCGAACTGTAAATTGATATCATTAGTTTTAACACGATATCTTTTTCCTTTACAACGTCACGTTCTTTTCTTCTTGTGAGACGATATCTGTTAAAGCGCTAAAGGTTTTATTACTTCCAGATGTGTTACTAAGGGATACTAAGGGTGGATTTAGCTCGAAAAATAAACAACCCTCGACTCACATTTACGGCTCTACATATAGGGCGTTCTTAGAAACCTTTATGAACGAACGCGCATCGTGTGTTTATATGGTTTAGGTTAAATTTTCCAACTTTAGTGCTCTGTTAAAGTAATCAATGTAAGTTCTTTGTGGGATAAAATTTAATTAGAGAAAGCGTTTAGTGGAATAATTGACGTAGGTACTAAAATGTTATTTTAGGGGATTTTTGTGTTTGTTCTAGGATTTAAGGGATCAGCTGGATGATCGAACGTGCTCGACGGTATTATTTCAACTTCCAAAAATAAATAAGTGGAGAGTTTATTTAAGTTAAATCACGATTTAACGATTCCTCGTTATTTTCCCATATTAAGATTTTTATTTTAAAAATGATATTTATTCCGTTCGTGTATTGTTCGAAACTTAACTCCATAACCGTAAGTGGAGTTAAAGTACATTTTCTACATATAAAACCAGAAGTGTCGGAACCACAAACTGTTCCATTTATAGTAGAACGAGTACATACCATGAGAATCGTCGTTGGATTGTGTTTCTTGATTAAAAGTGCCGAGAATTGCTATAATTCTTGACCTACCATAAAATCAACCCATATTTGAAAACCGACTACGATCTTGCGTTTAATTTGTTTAAGGTTCTCTCACGACCTTAAGACCGAACTTCACATAGATCAAACGCGTTGTATAGTTTTTATTACAAGTATAGATATGGAGATTCCTAGTTCTTCAACACTTATTCGATCTACATCTATAAATACGTCGTTATTAATTCAATATTGAAAGATAATATAATCCTCACTAATAAGCCACATACTATAGAAATGTATCTTGAGAAGTCTTAGAGAACCCTAAACCGTCTCCTATAATAAAAAACCTAAGAGACATAATTTTTAGGAAATGTAATGTACTTTATTTTTCTATAGAAACACTTTTCCCTAAAACTGCATTTTAAAAAATCTGTTTTGGGTCGATTTTCCATTTTTTGTCAAACTTTAACGCGCTCTAGCGCGTAAACCGTTTGTCTGAAGATAAAAACCTAAGATACATAATTTGTAAGAAATTTGTTGTAGTACTTTTATATAGAAACACATTTCTCAAAAAGGGCGTAGTTCTCAAGTTATAAGCGAAAAACTGAAAAAAGATCAAAAACCCATCTTCTCGAGCCTTGTCTAAGTTAAGACGATCGAGTTTTATTACTCATTTGCAATGTTCTTTCAACCTGCATTGTCAAAACTTTAGTAGGAATTGTTTTTTTAGTATAACTTATTTGCGCTCTTCCTCGCTACCAACTCAGGGACTGCTCGCTACAGACGTCTCACTCTATCGAGTCACCGCTTATGCGCTAAATTGAGATCAAATGAAACTCTTTAATAGCGTATGTCGGACATACGCTGCTGTCTGCTCAAATTCTGTTTAGGCAGAACGATTCTTTTCTCTTTTTTTAAATTATAATTTCATCTTGGAATAAGAACCATTAGCCGAATTTCGTCATTTGTCAAGTGCGACGAAAACAAATCAACCAAGCAACTTCTGTGCGGTGGGAGCCTAAGGAAATTTTATATCGCGCTGCCCTGCTGGTGTGAGATAAAAAAAGGTGCCATAATCACGTAATTATGCAGTAAGCTAAACCATTTGTTACAAAACGTTATTTGTTGTTCGGTTCGCAGTACACGTGTTTAATTACACGCCTTGGTTAATTTCAGTACGATGCTGAATGTTCGTAATCCGTAACGAGCAACTACCTTTACTCATTTCTTTAATAACACAACCTAAGCTTTTTTATTTTTTCAGGGTTGCATTTTTTAATACTTACCTAGCTGTAGTAGTCTGTAATGAAGTTATAATTCGTGTAGTTTGAATAACAACAGGCAACGGACGTCTCTGATGGATGTGTATTCAATGGCAATTTGATTGTGTAACTGCTAACTACAAAATGCTACCGCATCGTTAAGATCATTTTAAGCGAAAATGATTGTTTTTAAAGGAGTAATTGATTTTTAAATATTTTTTTGGTTTAGCTTTGAGCTAAATAGAACAAAAAGTTCGAGACCGGAAATTTAGGTGCTCCCCATCTGCGTGTGGCTTTGCATAATATCGAAGATGCCCCAAAGCTTCGTTAACGCGTATACCTATAATTACAATATTTCAATGTTTTACTTCAAAATAACCAATTTTTGTGCCTTTCGGTTATGTTTAAATGAAAAATATTTTATGCGATAGTTGTTGTCACAGGCTTTGCGATCGTAAGCTGTGACGATTCGTGCAAGAAATGAAGAATGCGTCGTGACAAAGAGAGGTTTAAAATTCCCTTTTTTCACGGAAACTCTCCTTTTTGCTATAGAAAGTTTTAGTTGGACCACTGACTTGATATTTCGTTAAACATGGTTAGACATAGTTTTTGTTAGACATATTGACGACAATAATATGTTTGAATGTTTTGTAGACTTTCTATACAACGGTTTGAGTTTTGATAGAAGTAGAACGTTTTTGTTGTTATCGTATCCCTCGAAATGTATTTCTGTCATTAGTGAGGAGCTGCGATGCCCTTTTCACGATATGGGTAGCATATATTACATTTAATACAGAGTGTTGTTTAATCGTAGGTCATACTGGCGGTTGGCGGTAGTCGAGACATATATCTTTCATCTCCAAGTTCGATTTTTATACGACGCTCCAGGCGTCTTCCGATACCGTGGGACATATAGGGTACTTAGATCTCCACTTTAACTAAAATCACATTAATTTTAAATTACCGCCGTCTTCGTTATACTAATCACGATGAAAATTAAAAAAACCGACTGTCTGCATATTTAATGATCTCCAACAGGAAGAGACTCTTTGCGTCGATTACCTATTACATAATATTGATAATGTAGCGATAGTCTTCAGCCAGTCTACCTGTCTGTAGTATGCAAACCACAACTCGTTAGATACAAAGTATGGACCTACAGTACGCAAGACTCATTCAACTTACCAGAAGTAATTCATACGTTTGTCCGGTTTCGTATAGGTACTTGGTAAAAACTCACTCATACTAGCCTAGCTATAGCTAGGCTGTCGATCAATATTTTCCCATCGAAACAAGAATCTTATGTAAATTAAGAAATTAATAGTTCTGTTTTTATTTTATTACAAATATAGTGAAAGTATTTCCCATACTAATTATGTGTCATTTGTAAGAATTTTTATTACGTTTTGTTTCAATCGGACAATCGATTAACATTGGTTTTATTATTTTCGCTTTGTTTAATTTTTCTTACGTTTATGGAAACGTAAATTTCCTTGAAACGAGGTTGTTGTGTAATACGAAAAAAGAGTCACATCCCTACAAAGTAAAACTATAAATTAAGTCCGTAGTTTGGAGCGATCGTATGTTGAAAAGACTTTATATAGAAGAATTGCAGTATATAACGTATGTCCGTGAGAAGATGGTATGGAGTTGAAAACTTTGTATACTTGTATGGAATTAAATTTATCGGATTTTTTAAAGTGGCCGATCTATGTGGACTGGAAATTTTAGTAGCCAACCTCGTGGATCGATCATTTTATGCTTAGGTACTTACTTAGGTACGAACTGTATATACTGTACAGGCTGCTTCAGGTTTATTGGCGGAAACAGTATCGTATTTTACCAACTTTAATTTAATAAAAACAAGTTCTTTTACATCACTAACATCAACCAATGCTTCGTTTTCGAGTTATAAGTTGTTGAAGCATCAATGTATCTTTTGCAACTCCAAATCAGTTCATTAGTTGATTTTGTTTAACCTCAGTTCTTCCTTCAAAAATTACTATTTTGATTGAGGTAGTATGCACTTTTCATTAAATATTCCCTAAAGTAGAAATCTTACGGGTTAAGATCTGGTGATCGATCATTTCTCCTTTTAGGGAAATTCTCTTATTATTACAACTTCAACATCCTGTATCTCACGAACAAAGCAATTTTGGGCACTAGTTTATATAAACTTCTTTCATTATATGAGTTGGTAGAATACGATACTGAAGTTTCCATCGATACCGAATCACCCGATGAGTCCCAAATTAAGTCGAATGTCATATTAGTTTGATCTCGGCGGTGTCATTTAATTTGCATCGGCTTCATCCTCTGTTGAGTAAGTCATTTCTGTTTTGTATCTAGTATTAGAATGATAAGAGCTGCATCGAAACAAAGACATCGTGTTACGGAGCAGTTTTTATTTAGAGCGATGTACAGTGTACAGCTTCCAAGTCCTTAGGTGTTAAAAATGACGAATAACTTATTTTCTTTTAAATTATTCAAATACTTTCGACTATTCCGTTATTGGAAGTTTAAGACACCACTGTTGAATTAAATAACCCCAACTTATACACACCATGATCAACCTTAATTAATCATAAGTGTAATTATCAGCGGGAGATTGTCATAATCAAAATATTTGTTAATTTGTTAGGGTTGACAGTTTTTAGTGCTTTCACGCGACATTCCTAACTCGAATTTTCTATTCATGTTTCAAAATGTATTAACATAATCAAGATTTTGCACGAAATTTGTTTAACTGAGAACAAATTTTTGTTCGGGTTGCCAATAAAAAGAAAAGTCGTAATTTATAAGCGCCTATATAATATTGAATTTTTAGAAGCGAACGATTAATAATTTTTACAACAATAACAAATACTATAAAGGTGCGAAGCCAACAAGGCAACCCGTAGCGGAAACAAATAAATTCCTCCATCTTGATTTATATTAATAAATTTTCGAAAATAAAATCCTTTACAATGGGTTTTGGGTTCTTATACTGGGATTAACATTTTTGTGTATAAATTCATATTTTTATTTTGCTTCGACGGAATGTCGGTCGGTATATACTCCTCCTGGTGTACTAAACTCCACGAGCTTTTGGCTATTTTTAGGAAATTTAATTCAGTTTTGTTGGTTTCGTGAATAAGTTAGTATATTTACATTGGTTAAAAATTTTTAATCAATCATTATGTTCATCGATTTTGTACGTATTCCGAAACCCCAATAACGTTAGTCTCTTTCAAATTGACGTATTTTTGATTGGATATCAACTAACGATGTCTCTTCCGCTTCCGACCCTATTGTTCCAAAATGGTCATTTTATATTAACGGTATAGCTTTGGTTATAAATTATTAAGAAGAGCGTTACCTATGCAGGGTGTTTGAATTACTTCTAGACAAAGATCCGTTGCACTACCTTTTACAAACTCTCTATTTTTGGAAATGCTTCAAAATAAACCGATATATTTACTTTAAAGTGTTTACTACTTCTAAATCTACTCTTTTTAGAGTTTTTATTTATAAACAAATTTTCATTGTTTCTAAATTTTCTATAGGAAAAATATCTTCGATCTGGAGTGGTTCGATTAGCTTAGTTTCAAGCATTTCCAAAAACTTCCACTAGAGTTTGTAAAAGATAGTAACGAATCTATATATGCTTTTATTTAAAACGGAAAAATACATGGTGCTCCATTTAAAAAACAAGCGTCTAGATCAATATCTTGAAAATGTGATGTTCAATAATTTTTTGGGGTTGGCCATCGTAATCAGCGGTAGAAGTTACGCTTCTTTGCCAATTTCGCCAACTTTGTATAGCTACAAAAATAAGAAAGTTAGCAATGATGCCGAACTGCCGAGTTTATTTAAAACACCCTGTATACCTATAAATATCGAATAATAATTTTTTTGTGTCAATATCGCTTTGCGTTGATTTTGACTTCAATGTGAATTATTGTTATTTAAGGGAAATTATTATTGGAACATTCCTCAAAAATCATTTGATTTAAAAAAATGATGTCTTTGTGCTGTCCGCCCAGTTTGTAGACATTAAATGAACAAGTAGGTACTTCTGGAGAGTCCTCCCCTCAGTCTCACCAGTCACCACCTTGTAAATGAGGTGGTTGAAATATCGCGATTAAAACATTCAATAATAAATTGGCCGTTCCTGGGCTTTCCTTCTACCTCTGTATCTCGAGACTCAATTTGATCCATATAGAGTGAGAGGACAGGGGGTATTTTACAAATATGGTGTTGGAAAAAATTGTGTTTTAAATCTTGGGGCATTAGAAACAATTTTTCCCGAACGCTGGATCGTTATTACACGTCTTCCTCGTGACGAAACTAATTTTATTTTTGATTTACGTTTATAACTATTAATTTTTTAACTTAAAGTATCGAGGCTCTAACAAAGTGTAATAAATAGTTATTGCTGATTAGCTCATTACAATGTATGGTCATGTTTGTGGGGTTGTTTTACGATTTTGGGTATTGTGAATACCTGTTTTATAACCCCCCAATGAAAATCAAATTTTTTTGTCGAAATTTGATTTCCAAATTATACCTCGTAGTGGGTACAATAACGACCATCTATACAAAAAGTTCCAATAAATAATCGAATTACCTTTAACCTGTGTCATAAAGCTGAATAAATTATGTCCAACTTGCATTTTTGGATACAATGGAAAAAAGAATAAAGAAACATCTGTGCATCCCACATCACACCTTACAAAGCTTTTGTCGTAAACGATTTTAGGCTTTAAGAAATGTACCCGATGGTTCAATACCATCAAAACCTGATCTTGTAACGACCAACACTTTTGTTAGTAGCAACCGTCTATCCAACTGAGAAAAACCATAACTTACGAAAGGTCTAAAGTTTTGATAGCCGATCCGAGCGTGAGTCCGCTCTCGGAATTTGATTAAGCTCTTTTGTTAATTTTTAATCTTAATTTTAAGGTTTAAAAATATTTTCGAGTCTTGTTTATTAATAAATTATCTAAGACTCGATCTCGAGGCTCATTTTTGACGATTAGTTAAGTTCGGTACAAGATACTTAAATTTTTGTACGTAACCGAAATTGGATCGGTCGAAATTTAAATGTGTGGAAAACACTCCCTTAACCCCCATAAATCTCAAATTTTGCCTAAAACGTCTATTTAAAATCGGGGGCTTATTATCTTATTAATTATACGGGCCGGATCTACGCTCCGACACCTTAAATTGTCGAATTTTGTAAAGGCGCGTTTGCGATTACGCGAGTACAAAACTATTTTCCGATTCTTTTTAATGAAGAAGAAGAAGAAATATCTCGACAATCTTTCACGGTTCGGGCTGCGCACCCCACAGCATCCTCCGGAGTATAACAATAGTCCGGCATTCCCCACCATAGGTTGGCATAACTCGACGCTGCTGGATCGCTAGTTTTTTCACAGCCAGTTTATAACGACCTGTAATCTGTGGGTAGACTTCAGTTCCGTAGTCGACGTAGTGGCGTTACGTTATGCTTTGTTGAGGTGTATACGGCAATGTGTTCAATACGCCCACAAGTATCGTTTTCGTTTCTGAATATTCATCGTGCCATTGACTGTGGTTAGCGGTTCTAAAGTTAATTTGGGACTTACTTTTTATAAGTTTAGAAATGTGAACTCGAGAGAGACTTTTTTTAAATATTTAACTTTTACGAGTCTGTGATAATTTATTATTATTTGTAGTGATATAGTACAAATTAGATGTACGAAAGACTTATTAGTTAAGGAGTTTCAGTGTTTTTGTGTGATATCTCGAAAGAAAATTAGAAAAACCTCAATATGCCTAAGAGGAAAAATAAGAATATGCGTGCCAAAAAGCAAAATGGTATGTTATTCAGATTATCTTTACATATTTAAAGAAAACAGATAATCCGGGTTTCCTCCCTGTTACGTTCTGAAAGTAAAATTTGTTTTTGCCACTTTCGATTGCTTTCAGTTTTCAGTTACGGAATTATTTCAATCGGGAACGTTTCTCCTCCGTGCGGCAATTAGAACACTGTAGGGGGATTCGAAATTATATTCAGCTGACTTATTGATCGGCATCGCCCCGGAGTTCTTGCCTCGACTTTATTCACCATTGTCTGCTCGCGAGATTAACATTTTTGGCGCTTTTATACAATAAAAAAGTTGAAATCGGAAATTTAGGTTTGCTTTAAATTCATAACCTGTCGTTCTTTAAAACTGACCCAAAATGGAACATTTTAAGGATCGAATAGTTTCGGGTGTTTACAAGCAGGTGTGCAGATTATCGACAAAATCTAATATCCAGTTTTAAACTTGATGCAGATCTGTAAGAAAAGTACAGCAGTTCCTGAAAATTGGTTTACAGGAAAACTGATCTTATGTACAGTTGGTTTCTTTTGAGAGGACATTTGTGGCTCAAAATGGCGCCTGAAAACTAATCTGCCTACTAATCTTACTAGACAAAATCTTAAAAAAACAAAATCGAGCACTTTCGGGGAAAACTTGAAACTATCAGTTGTCAGTAATCTCTTGTTTGTTATTAGTTGCTTCGAGAAAAGCCGCATTTTCACCGTTTGTACTATGTGAGCTAATTGAAAAAATGGATCTATCAAAAAAATGTCTTGTGGGAAAACAAACTGTTTTGAAAAACAAAAAGCACTCTACAATATTTATTTAGGGCGAAACTTTTATACGAACCCCTATCATTTTATCCCTCGCGTAACTGTGCTTTATTGAGCTTTTAATTTTTCGACTCCCGGCTAACGCTACTCAAATGAAACTCAAAATATAAAAAATGGACTTTTACGAGACACTTTTTATAGAACTACAAGATCGCTCAAGATAACGTCAATTTTGTTTTAAATTATTGATATACAGAGTAATAAAATTTAAGCACCATTGTAAAATTAATCTTAAAATACGAGGATGCGTTTTCTCACGAGTTCTATTACTTAAATGTAAAGGTTAATACGTTTACAGCTCTATTAAAATAAGAACGTTTAATTTAGGGACGTTTTGATTGCACTTGTAAAAACGCTCGCGCACGAGCGTTTTCGAAGCCACTAACGTCGTAAACAATTAATAGTGCACGCACTTGAAGAAAAATAAATAATACCGACGTATTAATTGATGAAAACAAATTAATCTGTCTACTTGAGTCGTTTTAAAAATTTCCTATAGGATTACACTATCGGTTGTTGTAAAATTGGAAAATAAACTATAAATTGCTCATCTTGAAATTTTCCTTATCTTATCGTCGTATTAGAAAAGTTTGTATCGTACTGACTTAATGTTATTTTTGTTTGTTTATCCTTAGTAGGGAAGACTATAAATAAATATTAGATAACAAACTTTGTGAAACGATTACAAAACTTTTTACTCAGACTTGCTGGCTGTCGATTAAAAATTGATCGGGGCCCAAACTTGGGGCATCAAAAATAAGAATTTAACTTCGATCGATTTTTTCTCCCCCTTGTATCTTTGATAGTGAGATCTATTAAGTAGTATTATAAAATCCTATGTTTTGGTTTTAGTCGTTATAGTTTGGTCAATGGTCTCGATTCAGACAGCCTTGTCTTTTCCTTATAAGAAATGCAGCGAGTTTAGTAGTTAGGTCAGTTTGTTTCAACTTGATTTGCGGGTATTGGAAGCAAGAGTTTAATTAGTATGTCGTATAGTTACCATAAATCATCTAGTAAATTGCTTTTCTTACTCTACTTATGTACTTTATTCGTTTCACTACGCCATTCTAAATTGAACGCCGATTATTTAACAAGTGTATTACGCTTAATATAATTAATTTTAAGCCGTGTCAGATTAGGGTAATGATTGACCAATTTTTTTTGAGTTTCTTCCAGTCCGTACCATGATTTGTGATACGTATAACAAATACAAACCCACCTTAGGTAGGGTATACCTATCAAAATCGAGTACCGCGGCGTAGTTCGCGCGTGAAAATGATCATAGTGCTGCTCAGGAGATGATAATCGTTTAACAGGTTGTGGTTAAATTAATTATCTCTAAAAGACTCTTCAATTAGAAATACACGAGTATTATATGTTTTTCGATAACCAAACTTGTACTTCTATACACGAACCGCCAAGTTCTGCGATGACAAATTTGATATGAAAAATTATAAAACTTTTCCTCGCAGTTGTTTTGATATGAGTCGGTGCCCGGTTTAACTAACCCTCATATCTCTGGCATCTATCTCTACCGTGTCTTGTGGTTCTGAATTTTTGATGCTGCCGTCTCGCATACCTGGCGCCTTAAAAACACGTACACACATCTTCAGCTTAATATAAAAAAAACCAGAACTATATATTTTGTTATTCTCATTATAATTGCTTGGTGTTGTGTGTGTGTCGCATTTAAACTGCCTTTTTGACTTTCGACGTGAATATAGGAAAATTTGTTATTTTAAACGTCCATTTTATGAATGAAAAATAATTGGATATTCGAACCCTCGAGAAGACTAACAAATGTTGTCGACTTTTCCGTTTCCTACCCTTACTTGTTATTTCAGCTTTTGTGGGTGTGTAAGGGTCGTGAATAAAAAATTGCCGAGGATCCCCCCAGAATGTCGAGATGACTTGTTCGTAGAGTTACGAACGCCCTTCCCAAACCTTTTTAAAACTCAAAATTTCGGTCGTGTCGCCGAACTAACCGTCGGTTTTTTATATCTCATCTCTACAGAGTGTTATTTTGTTTACCCTTCTTAATTTGACCCCGTATTTATAGTAATCTATACTAAATTCCCTCTGTGGAAGCTCTAATCGTCGCTTAATCGTTCTGTTTTAATACCACTTTATTTTCATATTACATTTGGCATCATGTAAATACAGGGTAATTAGGTTTTTTATGGCTTGTCCAATAATGTTTAATAAATTAAGACACATTAGAGAAATAAGATGAGAACATTGATCGCTTTGCAATAAATTTTAACAACTCCCAACTCGTTTTAATGAGAATCGAATAGTCGTTACGCTAACGTAATTACGATGTAATTTAGGAAGTGCCGGTATTAGGATGTTTAATATCTGTCTTATATTGAATCGTAAAATTGAATCTATCGTGAAAATGTATCGGAAGATATGATTTGCGTCAGGTATTTAAGTCGACTCGATTTTCCCACACTATTTGCACTTGTAATGAGATAGTTCAAGGCTCGGGATGACTCGATGCTAAAACGCATTTAATAAATTAGTTATTAAGTAAAATGGAAAGTCGTTCGAATGATCTAGTTGTGAGGCGGAAGTTGCGTAAGCGATTCTTCGTGATGCGTAAAAATTGACAGTTTTGTGATCCAACTGGCAGTTTGTGATATCCATTTTTGATTTTAAGTAAGAAAAGTCGTAACTAGCTCGTGGCTCTAAAAGCTGTTTAATGGTGGGCCAAATTATAGTGTGCACACCTTTTGAACACATAAATTAAGATTCTTTAATATTAGATTTAAATTTTCGATACGAAGCATCGAATGAATAATCACCTCGAGGTGTAATAAGGTTTTACGGTACTCGAATCCACTCGCCTACAAAGCCTCAGTTGTTGTTTTTTCAAAAAAGTTGATTTATTTCGGTCTCGTTGCCTGGGGCGCATTGGAAGTAAATTTCAGTTTGGGATTTGGGGCTTATTGAGCTACGGATGAATTGCCACCTGTGAGATCCTTAAATTGATAATTCTCTTTCATTTGAGCTAAACTAGCCCTATATTCTTTGCGTTTTGTAGAGCCATCTTCTTCATAATACAAAAATTCGGGAACTGAAAAACAAATTTAAATCTTCGGCTTTCTTACGGAGAACTCAGCGGTGAAGTAGGTACTAAAATTGGAATTTCGTCACCTATATATAGAAAAAGTGGTGTTGGAGTTTTTAAATAATCGCTACCGATGGCAATTTTTGTAATCTTCATTGCCCACTTATTCGTTGATACCATTTTTCGGTTTAACTCCTATTTTGGACGATAGATATTTGTGTAGAGATTAGAGAGGCTCGTATAAGTAAATGGAAGTGCTTTTCGACTTTTTATTTGGTGAGTTGAATGCAAAGTACCGATAATGGGTCTAAAGTTGGCTTTAATACTTTTCCTTCGCTGTCCCATCACAACGTTTTCCACAAACGGTTCTACCGTGCCTGCCAATTGCGAGTTTTCTCCATTTTTTAAAGACCGTTCCTCATCGATTGCCTCAACTTGGTGTGGAAGTTGCAAAATCTTTATTGGTTTTGTTGTGTTATAAAAGTTTCGAGATCTTTAAGAAGTATAATTTGTAATTCAAATTTTCGCCTTAACCAATTTTACTGATTTATACGAAACGAGTCACGTTTTTTTGATTTATTCTCACTGTATCTCGACATTTTATCAAAAATACTGTCAAAAAGCTCTTTCGACTAATCAATATTTGAATGAGTTGAAAATAATTATTGGTTCTCGATTGAACTATAAAAAACAACTTTTTTTTTTACTTTTCCAATAATTAAAGAAATTATGTGATTCTCTTTTTTTAATTTGACAACTACAAATAAATTCGAGTTCCGTTTTAATTAACAAGTAGAGAATTTTTTCAATTAAATTTTATAGCAGTTTTAAATTCTTTTAGTTTTTGAATTTAAATGCGCAGGTGGATTCGTCATTAATTTAAATTACGGTTCATTTTTCTCAAATTTTGGGAAATTAAAATCTCTCGATTGCTCCTAATTAACGTCGAAAGAATTAATAGGTGTTAGGGTGTTGGCATCTCTTTTGATTAATATCGTGGGTTTTCATTTCGTTGTATACATTTTTAAGAATGCCTAATAGACATTTATAGTAGAGATCCAAGATGCGCATTTTTTCCTTTTTGTCGCAAAAGACACTAAATTCAAAAATAACCTACATTTTACAAAAGATAGGTTAGCACAGAATGCGCTCCCAAAATTTCACTAAAATTGGCAAATGCTTTTCGTAAGTAAGTTGTAAGTAAGTAAGTTTTGTAGATATTACTTTAAAATTATTTAAAAAAACACTCGTTTTCTTCCACGCTTTGGTTTTCTTGCGAAATCGCATTTTCCAGCATACCTAACGACATTAGTAAATTGAAAAGCGGACAAGAAAAAAGTAAATAGAGAAAACGCGTTGTGTTCCAATAATTATTTTTGACATCTACAAATAAAACATGTCTGGATCGTAGATTGGAACGAATGTAATTGAATTCGTTTTGTTGTGAATTGTTAACGTATTAGAACGTAGTAAAAACGTCTAACCCAATGTTTAAATTAATATAAAATAGATCAATTAATGGGAAATTAAATCGACAATTAACGTCGGAATGATTTAATATTTTTCGAATCGTCGCACCCACAATAAAAACAACCAGTAGAGGGATATGATTAGTAATAACTATGTACGAGTATGCAAATTATTGGAAAAATCGGTGCAGTGCAGCTGTGAGCACAGGTGTGTTGGAAACTTTAAAAATTCGCGTAACATCCTGAATCATTTTGCACTTTTGACTCTGATTCGATATTAGAATATCTCGTCGACTCGCGATGATAGTTAACGGTGTTCGACGATAGGTTCGTACGTTTGGATGCTACTAGTTGGAGTAGGAAAAAATGGCACACGAGATGAAAATTTTCTATTAATAGAATAGCAAATATCACAGGTGCTTTTGATTATTTTGGTTTCGTGGTGCAGATGCGTGGTTATGTCATCTTTTTACTACAGACGCAGACGGTCAAACTCAGAAATAGATTAAGAGCATCTTCAATTGCCGAGTCTTCTTCGTTAGAGATAATATTTTCGAATTTTGTATTATTTTTAGTCTCGTCTGCCAATTTGTATGAATTAGTCTTCCCTACCACGTGAACTAGAAAGTTTTTTTTTATTTCAAAAAAATGATTTTTCTTCGAGACGACGATTGCGACAAATTTTGTTTTGGTAACCTCGCGTTGTTCGATTCGTTTGGCTTGGACTTTTATTATTTGTACGTGTCTCATTAAAATAGACACCGACTATTTTTGAAATTTGTTAAATAGTGCAAAACGCGTGAGAAATGATAAAACTCGCCTTTGAGTCTTAAAATAACAGGAAAATGTATAATTTTCCACGCTACATTTACTCGTAAGTTTCGAAAGCTCGTTTGTTCTTGTTGTATTTGTGTTAATTAGACGACTTACCTAAGGTTTTACCTTTGAAGATGATTTTTACGTGCAAATTCGAAACCCACACGAAAAGTGCTCCCATACGTCAAAATGAGCCGTGCCAAAATCTTAATCAAGCGCATTTATGACGAAATTATTGAGCAATTATATGCCGTAACGACTTAACCGATACCAATTATTCTGGTAGAAGTAGTAATTCTTTTTTTTCTCGGGATACGAGTGTTGATAAATGGCTAAAAAATTTGGCAGAGAATTGTCGGACATAAATTTTGTTACGAAATCGAATCTCGATGTACAATTTGTAATTCTCAAATTTTAAGTAAGAAATCATTTGCTTTTGAGTTTTGCAGCTGGCCAACGGAGAATTGCGTTTTTAAAAAACTCAAATCATCGTTTAGATTTAAATGCACAAAATGGAAGATTCCATTTTGTCTTTCGGCACTAGGTAATTTTTAAAAAATCCCCTTTTCACAAGACGCAGTGAAAAGCTGCAACAAACCTATCCAGCAAACGTTCTTTGGGAAGTTTCTACTTTAGAAGGATAAGTTTTGTTTATTTTCCTACAAAAATAGATGAGGTAGCCCGCTCTTAAACTTGGAAAAAAATTTCTGCTCGTTTTCTTTGATGTCTTCGACATCTATATATATAGGAAAGTTCCTTTTTGGTTGAGATTTTTTCAATTCCCAGACGCAAAGAGCGATATCATCGATGGTTAAATGAAAATGATTTTATTTGCTCCTTCCAAAAATATCAATTAAATTGAAAGTCCGTATTTATTAATAACTCAAACTAGTAAAAGCAGTTTGTTGTAGTAGTAATGTTATGAATGAAGGAGTTTGAAGTTGGGCTAGCGTTTAGAAACGCGGATCAATAATGTCGAAACATAAAAAAATTGTTTCGGCCACACCTATTTACTACCGGCTCATTTTGGATGTGAAAAAAGGTGCATTAATTAAGTATCCGTAATTTTTTATATAATTTGCTTAATTTTAATTCAAAACTTGTTTTAGCAAATTCATTTAAAAAAATCTCGTATCGGAAATGACAATTAATGGCATAGAATTATCAATGGACGAAAGAATATTGTAATAACTGATCTGTCGGCAACAGTTATTCCTTATCAAAGTTGAATTTTTGAGTTTATTTGTATAATTCTAAACCAACGGCTTTGAACTTTGATTTAGCAATTCTCTAAACTCTCGAATTTTTCATTTCTTTTTCCAAAAGCCGCGTTGCCGGATCGAAGTATTAATCGAAGAGTCGCGGATGGGGTTCTATGGGTCCTTAAACGAGTTTTTCGCTCTAACCGTAATTTAAATTAGCGTAAATGAAATTCAAATTACTTAAATACTGTTACAAAATTAGAATTGAGAAGTGAAATTGGTTTAGGAAAGATAATGATGTAGTAGCAGATAAAAATTTTTTTTGTATTCGCACGCTAATTTATTTACATTTAAATTTCAAAATTAACTAAGAAGAATGTCCTTTTAATGGAAATTAAATTGAAATTGTGGCACCCATTTCTTCATACTCAATTCCGACCACTTGAGATCGGCTCAAATTACTGATCCCTTTTCGTGTTTACGACTGCGCCATAATTCTGCAACTTCAACGACTCGCATTTGTAGCCAAAAACGTATATTTTTAGTTTCTAACAGTTGTTACGTATAAAAACAAGGTACTTATCTGGTATCTGGTAGCATTGTTTTACGAATTTAACCTAATTTATCGTTTCGTGTGGTCAATGGTATTATTAGGAGGACTCCTTCCTTTACTAAAAATCGATTCTTGTACACTTCCAATCCACGCTTCCTTACTTTTAGCCCCTTAGCGTGTTTGACTAATGGCATCTCTTTAACTTTCTCGTTAATCAATTTTTGTGCCTCCCTCTCTCTTTCCAATTCCAATACGTTCACCATTCAAGAAAAGAAAATTCCTCATTGGTTACGTCGATGGTTGTTGAACTTGTGGTATTATCGCCCGTTGTAAAATAACAAACGATAATACTAATGAAGCTTATAATGACTGCAAATTCCTTTTACGATTAGTTCCAAATCTACCATTGTTTACTGGGTACAAATAGTGCATTTCCTAATCGAAGAATATTAAAAAATTGATTACTTTATAGCCGATTACCATTAAAGATTAAAAACCTCGCAACAGAAGATTAACCGGTTTATTTCAAAATTAGAGTGTGTCGTTCGTTTTCTTTATCGAACTAGGAACTTTTTAGTATATTTTACTACGACACCGGCGTGTTTTGCTTTTTGCCATTTTATAAACGGTAAGCTAGCCCAAGGTTTCTGCTTTGATAGTGGGTGTCTGTTATGGGATTGGTTTTCGCGGCCTCTCGATATGTACCCGGACGCTGACGAGATTAATTTTATTACTGTGCACGTGTTCAATTTATTTAAATGTTTTACGTGTACGTGATACGAAAATATAGCAATTTTATTGACTGAATTACGACGTTATGACCCAAATTAGGCATGCCCACTGTCCTTTTGATTAAATTATGATTGCAGTGTAAAGGGCTTACGTCGCTGGGCTCTGTTTAAGCTCTACAAATAGCAAAACACTAAAAAGACATATTGCACTTATTTTAACAAAACTCGGAACCGACAACTCCAGTTGGGATTGCATTAGGTCCTGGCATTTCCTTACAAAATTTTTGGATTTTTTATGTAGACAATTATTGTTCAAATTCTCGATGTAACAGTTGCTTCGATTTTTTTTCGAACTCTTCACTAAGGCCATTCTCAAAAAAGCGCGAAGAAGTGCTCAAGTTAAATTACGTTGTAACTTCATTTAAAATTTAAATCTGACAACAACCAATCACAAACCATACCTTAAAAAGTAATTTATTTTGAACTGTTTATAAATCAATTTTCTATGTAAATTCTATGTATAATTTCAAAAATTAGTAATGGCATAATAAATTAGTTTCGTCTCTGAACTTAAAAAATGGCCGAACGAGTGCTCTAAAGACTCGAAACGAACGACTTAAAAAAATTAAAATGGCTATGAACAATACCTTTAATTCAAAATGGTATATCTGTTTTTACTCAAATTGGATGAGAGTTTCTCAAATTTTCCTTTTATTCATTTCGTCCTTTTCTCTGATCCCTGGACTTGCAATTGGTGGAAGAAGGGACACTCGCATAAGTGGCCTTAATAAAATTGAAGAGTTTAAAAGGACAGGAGGGTCATCGAAGAAGCTTCTCAAAAGAAAGCGGGGGTTCCCCTGATAATCCGAATACTATTTTTTTTTAATAATTTATAATAAGAAGGGGATATTAATGCAAATTAGTTTATAACATTCGTCCATTCATAAGTTTCTAAATAATTACCATGAAAATTTGTTAAACGCCCACAAAATTGCATACAGTTTCTAATTTCAATTACATCAGTTTCACTTTTGCATTAAGTAGCGATTAATAACAATTATTTATACGTAGGAGGTTGTAAGAAGTAAAAAATATTTCGCTTATTTCTGGTGGGCAATGTATATCTTTTGTTATGCAACCTATATTTCTGTGTACTCGAAGGGAGCGGTTTTAAAAGTACACCCGTTAATTGAGCTATGTACGTACGTATTATGTTGGTGTAGAAACAATACCTGTACCGAATGTGAATTATTGTTTGCATATCCGTATTAACAATTTGACGCGATAGGAGTGTCGCGCGAAACAAAAATTGTTAAGAAAAAAATTGTCTGCCCCCATCTTCGTTCGCACAAAGCAACGTTAGATTTTACAGCTAATTTCCTGGTTTAACTGGTACGATTTTAACGATTTCTTTAACTAATTTTAATAATTAGTAGTTTTTTTTGTTTTGTTCAAATTATGATTTTGTTGCAGTGAGAAGATGTTATTGCGAAGGCCACTGTCCCAACGATATGATCAACGGGACGTGCGAAATAAAACAAGGTGGTTCGTGTTTTACGGCGGTGGAAGAAATTTGGGATCCAGATACGAGATCTCGGGAGTACGACGTTACCTACGGATGTCTACCTGAAGATGAACGAGGCCTTATGCAGGTAAATATCGTTCAGAACCACTTTTCTTTGTCGAGTTAATGTGGCGCGAAATTAATTTCTTTTTTAAATTTAGATTTCTTAGATGTGAGAGGCGATTAATGAATTTTGATTCTTTCGTAACTCATTTCTTTTTTAAATTATTGTTAGCTACGCTTACGAAGATTTATGTGCTTTTCTAGGATTAAATTTCTGTCTTTTGGTCGGTGTGGTAGCGGCTGGTTTTTAAAGTTCAATTAAAGTCTTTGTTGTGTCCGGCGTGTTTTAATGTATGACTAGACTTCCAAGAGGATTTTAAAATAAATCCGCAATCCACCACCGACAGAATTATACCCTCATATATAACGAGCGGAGGTTTGGAAGGTCGACGAAACATTGATAGATGTACATCACAAAAAACTATAAAAGACATATCGCGTCTCAGGAGCAATATCCGCGAGAGAATGTTTCGGAGTTAATTAAAATCATGCCCCAAATTGGCAAAAGCCCAACCGGCCACTTCGCAGGAAAATGGAGCTAAAACGTTTCGTAGTCCTTCAGAAACCGCCGAGGAGTTTTCTAGTAGCGAATGTGGACGTGGGTCCAAAAACGCGACAAATATCTAGCAAGTGTGACAAACGGCTCAATACCGCTGTAGGTGAAAATTTTTGGGTTGTCTAACTCGTGTGCTGAAACTACATCAATACCTATCAACAAATTAATAATTGGGCCAATCGATGACTTTATTTTGCAAATGGAATTAGGTTTTAATATGGAACAACGTGGCGTATAAAAATGTCTTAGTGAATGGGTGATGAATATCTGTTAATGTCGAGCGAATGTCTAGTGAATGAATGGTGAACAAATGTGGCAATGGCTAGTAAATGTCTGCTAATGTCTGGCAAATCAATGTCTAGCGAGTATTGCAAATGCTCCTCCAATTTTACTAGACTCTTAGCTAAGATTAGAAAGATTATCTTAAGTCTGTTTAAATGACCTCAAGTTCTGATCAGTTTTATTTGTTACAGTGTAAGGGATACTTGGTACCACATCTGCGAGGACAATCGATAGAATGTTGCGATGGTTACGACCAGTGCAACAAAGATCTAAAACCGCGTATAGAAGAAAGAACCACGACACCTTCGCCGTCGATCTTAGATCAAGGAGACAGCGTACCGTACATCGTCCTATTAGCATCAGTAACAGTTTGCATTACCGTCTTCCTACTTATAATCGCCTGTGTTTACTTGAGATACCGACGAAAAGAAACTCAAAGAAAGCAACAATATTTTATTAAACGTTTTCCCGATAGATATCCAAATGTAGAAATGCTTCCAAACGGAACTTTGGCTAATTTTATCGAACAATCCAGCGGATCCGGTTCGGGTTTGCCGCTTTTAGTACAAAGAACCATCGCCAAACAAATCCAAATGGTTCATTCCATCGGTAAGGGAAGGTACGGTGAAGTTTGGCTGGCGAGGTGGCGTGGCGAACGTGTCGCTGTAAAAGTATTTTTCACGACCGAGGAGCAATCGTGGTTTAGAGAAACCGAAATTTACCAAACAGTCTTGATGAGACACGAAAACATCTTGGGATTCGTAGCCGCCGACATCAAAGGAACAGGTTCTTGGACGCAAATGTTACTCATCACGGATTATCACGAAAATGGTTCTCTGTACGATTATTTGCAAAACCAAGTTTTAAATCCTTCCTCTCTCTTGCTTATGGCTTCGAGTATAGCTGGCGGTTTGTCGCATTTACATACGGAAATATTTGGAACACGCGGAAAACCGGCAATAGCTCATCGCGATATTAAAAGCAAAAACATCTTGGTGAAGAGAAATGGAGAGTGTTGCATTGCAGATTTTGGCTTATCGGTTAAATATTTAAGCGACACTAACGAAATCGACGTTCCTCCAAACGAAAGAAGCGGTACAAAGAGATACATGTCGCCCGAAGGCTTGGATAAAACTATTAATATTAATAGTTTCGAAGCTCATAAGATGGCCGATATTTACTCCTTAGGGTTGGTGTATTGGGAGATCTCTAGACGTTGTGTGACCGGAGATAAAATTGTATCGGCCGACGATTATGCACTGCCTTACTACGATTGTGTCGGTAGTGATCCGAGTTTTGACGATATGTTACAAGTTGTATGTGTTAAGAAAATTAGACCTCAGATACCCTTGCGGTGGGAATCGGATGAGATCTTGCAGACTATGGGGAAAGTTATGCAAGAGTGTTGGCATAGCAATCCCGCAGTTAGATTAACTTCGCTTCGAGTTAAGAAAACTTTGTCGAAATTAAATACGGATATAAGTATAAAAATTATATAGTCTTTATTGATAGTTTTGTTTAGTTATTAATAAATTGTCAAAACTGCAAAAAATTGATGTGATGTAGTATAAGGTGGAAGGACGATATTCTGTGAGATTCGAGCAACGTCGTGATATGTGCAACGCTCACAGGCTACCAGGGCACTCGTTCCTGAAGAGAATTCTTAGAGATCGACGACAACAAGGCGCCCCTGGCTTCGAATGGCAAAGTGACAACGCTCCAGTCCTACACTTGGAATAAATTCGATCGAGAGTATTAAAAGGGTCGAGTTTTTTTATTTTTAACATTTTTCCTGCAAAAATTTTATTTTTTATTTACAGTTGTTGTACCTAATAATGAAATTAATGTACAAGGCTGGGATTTACAATAATGTTCTGTATATAAAAACAAATTAAGTTAAGTTTTGTAAATATTGTAAAATTAGAGTAAGGTTCGAACAAGAAATAGTACCTAAAACATAACACGATGAGATGCCTAAATTTGCCATTTTTATTTAAGTTTCATTCGTTAGTTGCCATTTTTCAATTAATTTGTAGTGCCATTTTGTACGAACGTAATTTATGCATCTTGCGTTTGTCATTTTACTAGTTGTTTTTGATGCTCGAACGACAATCTCTTTTTAAATCTTCACCTTTTAATTTGTTGCGCGAGTAAATCACCTGTTATGTAATCACAAAAATTTTATCATCAGTTTGTTAGTATTTGGCTCAATTTTATCGTTGTTTTTGATGCACATATGAGACTTAACGCACATAAAAGTTTTATTTTAAACGAAAAATTTGAAGTCTGTGGACCAATTGATTTTTTTAAGAAAGAAATAATTGTTTTCAGTTTTAATTTATCTGTTGTATTTATAAAATATAATAAGTAGGCCGTGTGACTCAAAAAAATGTGCATTTATGTGGATATTGTTATTCGACAGTTTTCAATTGATCGTATTAATGTTGGTTATTGAATGAAAGCTGCATTAGATATTGCAAGACTGATATTTTGAATGTTGTAGGTATGTTTTTCTGTAAAAAGTATACAATGTGTAAAAAATAAATAATTAGATTATTTTTGTTCTTTTCGTAACAAAACTACAACTTAATTCTGCACCCATAACTAGGGATCCTAAGATCCTATTGAATAAGGTGAAAGAGTTGGGCCGTGTTTCTGATTTATTTTGAATCCTTAAACCATGAAGTACCTGTTTTTATTGATATTTTATTTTTAACTCTTGTATAGTTTAATCAGTGAAATTGTCTAAAGATAGATGGACACACCTATTGGCATAAATTTGTAGTTAGTGACTTGACTATCAAACTACAGCCGCTCAAATTCAATTGAAATATAAGTACGACACGACCGGGTGCGCATTAGTAGTGAGTTATTCTCACCAAACTAGTACTGTGCCTGTTTCCCATCTGCACACTGCAGCATCATATATTTCAGTTGAATCCGAGCGCCTTGTACTATACTTTATAATATTTATGAGTTTTCTTTCTTAAAAAATACAATCTGAAGACTGAAGAGGATACTAATTCGAACGATACTGCTTTATTTAAATAGATTCTTTTAAACCACGGATATGGTTTTTGGGACTTATAGCTTATAATATACTTCAAATGTAGTATGTCGACTACAATTAATTATTGAGAATGCATCGTGCATCTCTCGATTTTAAATTTTGCGCAAATTTTGAAGTTATCAAATAAATACCTGTATAATCGGCCGTTAGTTGGAAGGTGTGATAAAAGGTGGCGTTGGGGTGCCTTTCTGTCTGTGTTATTGATCAGGATCGCAGCGTCATTTACAGTTTGTTCGCCATTGAATGTATGTTAAAAAGTAGATTTGCGGCCAAAGTTTCTTAAATAATCAATTTAAGTGAGTTTCTGCTAATTACGGACGAGATTTGGTAAGTTTTTTTAAATATTATTCTTAGCCAAGAGGAATTTCGATGTTCGATATCTAAAAAACGTTACGATAATTTAAAACGATATTACGCCGTGTTCTAAATCCACCTCTTGGTAGCGATCATTAATATGCAAATTACGTTATTTCGATTTAAAAAATGAAGTATAAATGTTCTAAAATGGAGACCCAGTCTCCTCCGAATGACGCCTAGTTGCCACGAGTCGGCCTTGTCACAGCGAGACAAGTTTATCGTTTAGTGTTGCCGGAAACACGAAACAATAAATAAATTAAATAGGCACGGCTTTAAAAATAAATTTTCATCTTTTATCGATAAAATTTTCGTTGGATTCCAATCACCCGTCGTGGCGTATCGAGAAGTTTTTATTGTTTAATGTAAACGGCAACACTGCTATCTCGTTTGATCGACGTGCCCGGCTTTTGGTTTAAAAATTGATTATGCGAATTTCAGGCTTTAGCAATGCCGGGTTTTAGCAGTGCGGGTACGTTCAAAATATTTATCGGGAACGTCGCCGAAAAATCGACCGTCAATGATATCAAACCCTTGTTCGAGAAATACGGAAAAGTTGTGGAATGCGACGTCGTCAAGAATTACGGTTTTGTACATATGGAGAGCGAAACGGAAGGACGCGAAGCGATACAAAATTTAAACGGATCGATGGTAAACGGGCAGCCCATCAAATGCGAAGCTGCAAAGAGTAGAAAAGCTCCCACTACTCCCACCACGAAGATATTCGTGGGTAACTTGACGGAAAACACGAAAGCTCCTCAAGTACGCGAATTATTCAAAAAGTTCGGTGCCGTTGTGGAATGCGATATCGTACGGAATTATGGGTTCGTTCATCTAGATACGTCGGGCGATGTGAACGATTCTATCAAAGAGCTGAACGGAACTCTGGTGGATGGGCAGCCCATGAAGGTTCAATTATCCACTAGTCGCGTGCGTCAAAGACCGGGAATGGGCGACCCTGAACAGTGTTATCGCTGCGGACGTGGTGGACACTGGTCTAAGGAATGTCCTAAAGGCATGGGACCGGACCGATTCCGCGACCGCATGTTCGGACGCGATCCTTATCCGCCGCCGCCACCTCCACCGTTTCTGCGCGACCGAATGATGGGCCGCTTTGGGGTACGGGCAGTATACTATAATATACTATATTGTTTTTCACTTGTTTGCCTTCACCCATCATCCTCTTTTGCACTAATCCTCCGATCAAAATTTTAAGGCGAAATTATCCAACAAGACAGTGTGTGGGTTATTTCGTATGTTTTGATGTAGAACGATACAACATACCCTCCAAAGGTCTTTTATGGCAGATTTATCACAATCACGACCATTTAAAAGACGAGACGTCGGGATTATTTTGCGAAATTAATATGTTTTGTCGCTCTAGGATGGTTATGACAGTTACTACGACAGACGTTACGATGATACTCGCGATTTGTACGAACGCAGATATTCGGGTCTACCGTCACGTAGCGAGATGGGATTACGCGGAGGTCGCGACTTCTTGCCGCCTCCTCTTCCACCCAGGCGTGAACCGTTGCCGCCAATGCCGTCCATCGGTCTGCGGGGACCTCCATCTAGCAGCGGTAGTTTGAGAGAGTCCGGTTTTGGTCGTAGTAGCAGCGATTACGGAATATTCAGTCGTAGATCTCCACCACCTTCGAGCGGTATGCAAGGATCGAGAGTGAGAAGTATGTACGAAGATTTCAGTCGAGATTCCTTCGATGATAGAAGGTTTGTTTTAGTCTTTTTTTAAAAATTGTTTTTATCTTAACCGTTATTTTCACAGGCCCGGCTTAAGAGGACCGTCTCCGTCGAGAAGATACGCTCCTTATTAATTTAAAAAATGTATTACGCGATGAAGGGAATTTGTATTTTGATGTACTATAAGTTGTATCAGTTTTAAATTTCTTGATTTTACAACAATGTGTTGTATATTTTTTTGTAATTTAGATTATGTATGTTTAATATTTTACCTATTATGTAACTCAAGTAAAACCAATTCTAACAGTCCTTATTATAGTATTTAATAATCCTGTCCTCTATTTATTAATCAGTTTTTTTCTCTAAAGGAATAGAACTCTAAATTTTAAATTGCCACAATGAAAGGGGCTTTGTGTAAGAAATTAATGTGCCACTGTTTTGGGACATTTTTTGTGTTAAATTGGGTGGTTAAGAAGTAGTCTACTACTAGTATTTTCTTATATGCCTTTTACTTGTGAGCTGTTTAAAGAATGCAATAATATACTAATTATAAATAAATATTTTAGTAAAAACAGTTTTTGACTCTACCGGTCATGAATTTTATGGGGTATAGTCTTAAACTCTGCTTTACATTTTTGTCGACGAAACGTAAACTATTTTATTTTTTTATACAAGAAAGGTCACATCTTGACCGGTTTTTGCAGAAGTAGTGTTGACTAGATCACCAATAGATCCTACTTGGTAATTCGCTCCAGAGCAAAAATTAATTTTTTAACAAGGTACAAAATAAAGTTTTTGATGGTGGAACCATCGCTGTCCTAGAGCGCCGCTTCCCGTCTCTATTTTTCTTATCAGATTGTCAAATTTCATCCTCGTAACCCTAATGGTTTAGAATTTGGAACAAGACATTGAAAACTAAATGAAGACAGAATAAAATCAATTGTAGAAATTTTGCAACATGTTTTTGAATCGCCCTGTATAAGGATGGGGAAAGAACGGCAACTTTTACTTGAAAGACTGGGGAAGAGATGAGGATTAATATTTTCAGTAATTTCATCCAATAAGGAAAGGTTTTTGAAAAAAAACTAGGCTCTTGAGGACGTTTTATTTAGCCACCTGAAACCGGACCTTACAACCAAATGGGTTGTTGGTCCTGCCCTATTAACGTCGAAATTTCGAGAGATTTATTTTTGTTTATAAACTATTTATTAGTTAAGAAAAATTGCAGTCACCTGCCTTTCAAAAAGTTCAAACAAAATTACGTTTGAAGATGAAAAGGGGCGTATATGACTCCGCGGTAGTTCTAACGTTTCGATTTTTCAACTATTCGTCAAAAATTGTATTTCAACTTTCTTCTAAATATTCCATTGCATTCTAAAATGTAAGGATTAGTTGACCAATTACTTTTCAATCGCACCATCGAAGAAATTTTAGATCCGCCCCTGAAAAAAAAAATTTATAATTTTGTGGCGAGTTAAAAAAAAGTAAATTTAATTAAAGAGTCGAATTAATTGCAAATTGACTTAAAAATATTAGTTCAGACTAATTTTTATTACAATATTTATTGTCCTTTTAGAGCGTTAATATTTATAGAAAATTTGACGGTTAGTAGGGGTAACGAGATTAAATTATGGGACGCCTATGCATTAAACGCGTATCTAAAAACATTCGATCACTCACGAGGGGCCGAGAGGCGAGGTGTGCGCGCGCCTCCTTTGGCCATTTTGTCAAATATTAACCTTTTGTTGTGATGTGTCTATTGCGATGAATTATGTTGATGTAAAATTAATTAAGGTGAACAGTTAAGCTAAAGAATCGTTTGTAAATAACGCGTAGGTTAAAGTGTCGATAAAATAGTTTTGTTTTAATGTCGGCAATGGTCGATAGAACGTGGATATTTTATGTTTATAGAGTACGTTAACTGCCGCCGGACGACAACCGTTGCTCCCTTACTCGAAGCTGTCATACCTTAAACCTTACGTCATTTCTCGATTGTCACGTAAGTTTTTCCTTTGTTAATATTATTGTTACAATTGTAGAAAGTACCAGATTGTTGTTATTGGTCGTTTTATGTGTGAGAAGCCAAGGCGAGCGTTGGAAAAGAGCTTTAAATATTGCTAGTTTTTATGGTCGCCCAAGATGGCTAACGACGAGGATCTGTTGTGGCTTCGTGCGACTCGAAAGCGCGCGATTTCATGATTAAGCGGGAGTTTCCGTGTTTTATTTGTATTTTAATATTCAAACACTAGTTTTACGACCACTTACATACATGTTTGTCTAGTTTCGTACTTAACTCGACGAGTTACGGGTAAATTTTAACGAGCCGGTGACGAAGACATCCTTCCGCGAAATTTTTAAAATAACCTTTTAATTAAATTCGGCCACGCACCAGGTGTCAATTTTGTGTTTGATTACAGTAAGCGGCATGTGTGAACCAGAGGACGTATCGCAAGCGGTTTGGACGCGCTGGATTTTGGAAGCAATTAGAAAAATCCGTTCACAAAAACAGCGACCCAGTGTCGAACGAATTTGCCACGCAATTCGACAACACCATAATTATCACGAAGATGTTGTTTCGGAACACTTGGAGACTGCGGTTAAAGATGGCACGGTCCTTAAAGTTTTCAATAAAGGTCAGAGTTCCTACAAGGATCCCATGGGATTACAAAGTCGTACTCTTGTTATCGAAAAAGGTGGTGATATTACTAAAGTTATTGCAAAAGCCGTGCGCGAATTGGGACAACGCGATGGTTCTACTATTAAATCCATCGAAAAATACGTTCGGCAGTCGCATACTGTCGTGGAAGGTGGAGAGACCGATTTGAAAACTGCGCTTCGGATGGCCGCTAAAAGGGCAGTTTCTAGAGGATTGATAACGCAAGATGGCAAGACCTTCAAGTACAACTACAGTCACAGTCCGACTGCAAAAAGAAGAGAAACTTGTAATACTCCGAAACGTGCACCACTAAGTTCCGATGAATCGCTACCAAAGGTAAGTTAAAGAAATTTCTATAGTTATAAACGGAAACTTTAAAATTAGCAGTTATCGAGAGGGCTTAGGAATGTTTATGGCAGATTTTAATTCATCACCCATCACATTCTAAATTTACCGAGCTTTCTCGTTAGAAACACACGGTATTAAAACATCTGTTTCGTTCACAACCATTTGTTACTCATAGGGGTCAATTAAATACTTCAATTAAAATTTAAAAAATTAGGAAAAGCTGTAGTATACAGGAAGGAGTATGTACGAGTTACCTACAAGTACAAGAGTTATAACTAAATGTATCTTGGGTATTTTAGAACTAATTTTGAAGTTAAATTTGAATAAAGAGACTCGACGATTAACAGAATTTAGAGTAAAGCTTTTTCATTAATGGTGGTTGGGGTTGCTCTTGGAGCTAATTATAAACTGGGTTTTAGTATTTCCACCTTTCTTTGCGAGTCGCTTTAAATACAAAAAAATTTGTTCCCCCAACTATACACTGCTTTGAAAGATAAACTGTCGAAGTATCCATGTATCGTTCTTAAATGCTTTGTCAATTTGTTTGGGGTTTACGACTTTGGCTTACCACTATATTTGTGACTGTGTTTACTATCAAAAATTATGTTTTTACATTATTAACTCTAGAACCACATGGTGAACGAACTCGACATGTATCATACCATGCGTTTTTGGGCTCAATTAATCGGCAAAATAAATGTTTTTTGTTTTAAACATAAAGTTAACTATTAATTTGAAGATAATTGCTCAATCTAAGCTATAAAGAAACATTTAAAGAAAGTCAATTCATGAAAATCAAGTTCTAGGGTTAAGAATGAAAAAAAAGATGTTTTTGGCGATTTTTCCGAGAAGAAACGCGCTTTAAGAGGTCAGAGGTCTTCCTTTGCATTTTAGGGCTACAATGCTGATAATTTTGTAGCCCTATAATGCAAAGGGGGATTTTATGACTCATTGACAACTCCAAGAGCAACTGCTACAAATCTGGATACTTCAGTTTTTAGTGATACTTAGTAAGAATGGTAGTTCGTTAAATTTGCTGGTCAATTGTATATCGAATTTTTTACCCTGCAGTGGTTTCCCTACATTTTAATTTTACAGCTAATAGCTGTTGGGGCACTTGGAGTCGAAGTCGTAAAACCTAAATAATAATTGCCAAACTATACTTATTTGATTCATCGATACTCTGTACTACAAGTCAAATTACTTAGAAGTTGGCAGGTTGTCGAGTTTTGAATTTTAACACAGTGGAGTTATTATAACAATTGTAAAAGAAACCCTCGCAATTATCCCATAAAAAATTGTAACAAAAAAATATCAGAAGCAAACTAAAAACATGTGGTTTGATTTCACGAGATGCTTTCACGTTTGCGTCTTCTAACGACTTGTTTAAACATGTTGGCAACTTGAGAATCAACTTCAATCAGAAGGGGACAAAAAGTAGCAGTTGCTGATATTCTATTGACTATACATTATCACAACTCCCGAGGACTTGAACGTTGAATTGATCGCTTCTAAGATAAGTGTGAGTCGAGTTTGATTTTTGAATTTGGTCCTAAGACGTGTTAGCAGCTCGAAATTTGGTTATTAAAACAATTGACCGGTGAAGTCTTGGTCTTAACATATTTTGACCCGCATCAATGTTCGTTTACTTTGCGGTTGTCATTTAAATTTATTTGTAGTTCTACGAGTTGCGAGCACATCTAAACAAGTCAAAATCTTTTGTTGGAATGGGGTAGTTTTCGACTTATCCTTTTGTAATTTGTAACACGTTTCAAGTGAATAATTTGGACGGAATTCTCGCTTGCTCTTGGTGGAAACGAGTTTAAATTTGAATTTAAAATTAGATTATAATTAAAACCACTTTAATTAATTGAAAACAACACTCTGTTAAGTTCCGTTTAATTTTATTGCATCAAGATGCAACTTGATAATTGTTTCGACTTATCACGCTGTACAAAAATAATTTGGGCATGGGGTATACTACAAATTAACTAGTTGCACAAAATTACATTAATTTGTGAAGTTCCTCATTGTTTCTCCTATTTAAAAACCGACAAACTTCTTAAATTAAGGAAGAGGCGTCTAATAGAAACGAAATTGGTACATTTCTGTAAGCCGATCCAAAAGAGCAACTACACGAGGTTTTTTAACGAGAGCCAAAGTATTCAGGAGAAATTGTTGGGTGTATGATTCGAAACAATTGAATCGGCCTTTTTATAAATTCAGTTGGTTTTTATATTAAAAAAATATTTGTAATGAAAGTAAAAGTTGCAAGAAGTTGTCGGTACAGGTAATTTACCTCATGTTGTATTTGCTTCTTAATTATATTAATTTTTTGTTCAATTACAAATAATGCATTTGCCTGAGGCTCTTACAAGTTACAAGTAGTAGTCGACTTTCACACTTTAGCACTTCTTTTAATGGAATAAATTGCTTTTGTTCACGAAGCTATCGTTAAATTATCTTACCTTTTTAAATTAATTTTTTACAAATTTATATTTTGTAATCGATCGTTAAAATAGTAGGTACTCGATTCTTTTTCGATTTTAATATTTATGGTCTATTCATTCCTTAATTTAATATTTATAGACTAGTTTCTATTTTCGTAAAAGAGTGTTTTTACACGTAGCCCATCGTTCTAGTTTAAATCTGAACCATCTCGAAAGTAATTGCTCTTTTATAGACTTATCTAATGTGTCACAAGTTAATGTAAATATAAATCCTTTTGGCGAGTTTGAAGTGTTTACATTCGATTTCGGCTTCGACCTGGTTTAGGCAACCAATAATTATTGAAATTGAAAGTTTTTTATTTTTATAATCTGCCCATTGTTACCACAAGTCTTGAATATTAAAAAAAAGTTTCTAGAAGTAAATTTAGAAGTTTTATAGTAATCCAATGCAATATAAAGTAGAAGCTCTTTTTCTGTAACTTTGGTCGTAGTCGGTAACAACTCGTCACTCCAAGTTTAGGTCATAATTCAGAAATTTTAGTGCTTGACACTGTTTTTTACATCTTAATTAAGAAGCGATCTTTTGCAAATAAACGAAAATGGGTAAATCGAATTTTCCAACTCCCATTTCGAAGAATAGAAATTATAACCGTGTCGTTTTCCCTTCGGCATGGAAGTGAACTGTAAGCTCGTTGGATGTATTGCAATTAGTAATTTGGTTAGAAAAGTTTGGAGCCTCGACTCAATTGAAATTTACCAATCAAACAACGCGTACTGCGTATTTTTGTGGGACCAACTCACTGAGCTAAGTGTCATTTGTTTCAGTTTTTAAATGGTAAATAATTAGGTCGTTACTACAACTGTTTTTAGACTATTGCCACCTTTCTCCCCCAAGTCACAAATTGATATCCTCTTGTTTTTAAATTATTAAAATTGATCGATAAAAAAATAACTAATAACAATTATTGCAGGTATATAAAGTTAAAATGCATTTGATAGTTACATATTGCAAGAAAGTTTAGAGAAAGTACTCGTAGGAATTTATTGTATTTATGATTTTATCGATTGGCATTCAATTAACTTTTGAATTAAATATCACAAATTGAGAAAATAATACTACGTAACCTGCGTTTGATATTTATTATTTATAAAAATAAATTTAATGATAATTCTGGAAAGTTACTTTGAAAATTTTCTATTATTGTTCATCAGGGACAAAGGACACACCTCTCGTTCTTCGTATGCGAGAGTTTCAATAAATATTTGACACATTTTTTGTTTAATTAAGAGTATATTGTTTATGATATCCATTTAAACCTTCAAAAACTCCGTAATGCTAACGATGTATACTGAAAACATTTTGGGGAGATTCTGGTGACTTTGGTTAACCTGGGGGTGACGGTGGTTAACATAAGTTCAGGCATTATACCGAGTTTCGTATAGTACGTTTTTGCTTTTATTTGTTTACTAGTTCAGTCTTATAGTATTTTTGGGTCATCTCCATTCCAAACTAATCTCTTGTTTAGGTCCTGTGGTTACAACATATTAATTTAGTCTCTCGCACATCACGATTCGAATTATGATACGTAAGGAGAGTTTTTTGCCCAGCTCTTTTTGGCGTGTAATGTGAAATTAGCCACCTTGGAATGGCCATTATACGGTTGTTTTTCGCTCCTCTATAAACGCTGCAAATTGGGCGAAGCGCTATTCACTGTACTGACTCGACCTATCAATTTTAGCCCAAAATTAAGTTTTCGCTTATTTGTCTTTTCCAAATAAATACGCATGTGCGTGTTCACTTATTGATGTTTCCGTGAGATTTCAATCATTCTCTTTTAATTGATTCCATTAAATTTTCACTCCGATACTAATTTGTCTACAAATAAAGGGTTTTGCGTCAAATATTACACTTTTTATGTATAAAAAGGAAAAACGACTGTAAGCTTCTGTAGGACTCGCACTAATTGGGCTTTTCTTTTTCAGTGAAAATGCAGGACACTCGAATTTTTAATTAATTTACTGAAAAGGAATTTCTCTCCTTTGTTTATTGTTTTAATTTGTCTAAAAAATGAAAACAATGTCTGCATATTGATTGAGTTTATTACAACATTACATCACTTCAATTAGTACCTCTTATTAATTTTGAAAAGCGATTTTAAATGTTGAAACTTTCACTTTTCGATGAAAAAAAGTGACTGGTCGATTCCTAATAATTGAATGAGTTATTCCGATTCGATATCATATTTAATGATAGCTACGAAAAATCGATTTTATTAAAAATAGGAAAGACTTGACTGCGTAACATATTTGATTCTGCATGAATAATTCTAAACTATTCTAATATTTTCCGGTTGTTTTAATTTAATATACAAATCACACGTGTTATTGATTATAATAAGCTCGGATAAAAATTGTACCTTAATTGAGCCTCTCTTTACATTACAAACTGGTGTTAAAAATAACAACGGACAACTACCCTAGAATTTCAGAAATCGATGAAGGAATAAAGCATCTTTATAGTGAGGATAATGAGGACGAGAGGCGTGACAAATTGTTTTAAGTCCCAAAGCAATTACCTGTCATAACATTTTTATCGTCGCTTTTCCTTCTTCGCCCACCGCCTGGTTTTTAAAAATTGAAGAAAACCCCCCAAAAAGGGAGAAGTGGAAATAAGTTCGCCAACAACAGTCATTCAAACCACTCCATGAGACTCGAACATTTGAAGCTCCATTTTCGTGTTTCTCGTGGCGCATGACCCATAAGAGCTGATGTATGCTCTACATTCCGATGTTCACTTCTCCAAACGAACAGATTTTGAGAGAACGCATGGTACAATAGCAGTTAGCACAAAGAGACTAAAAGGGATAGCTGTGGGTCTTCGTACATTCTTAACCAGCTCTATTATGGAAATTTCTTCTGTTGATATTTCAATCCAAACTGTGCTACCTCACCACCTACTTAACTTACTGCAGTTGAGTAGAACTATAAAACTGATTTATACCTACATACGATTTAAAACCAACGTGTGTATCATAAAAAGCAAAATTATAACTCTTATAATAGTCTTTCAACACCTGACTTACAACATCATATCCGGTTGTTGTTTATTTAAATATCCGGTTGGTTGATTTTATAAGTTTATAAGTTTCAGGTTAGGGTAGAAGGGTTCTAGTTTTTATTTATTATTTTAGTAACTTTGAAAAGGTTACCGGTACGTAGGTAAGTTCTTTCTTAAATAAACTGAGTGAATCTTATTAACAAAAGAGTGAGTTGCTGACCTTCTGTTTTACGGATCGACGAATTGCTTCTACCCGTATATTACCTTCTTTGAGTTCTTAACAAATTATGCCAAATTATTTATGCAAACGTTAAATGTATCAAGGACAAAACCGGTCGTCGAGTTCAGGGATGGACATGGATACTCATTTTTTTCTTACTTCATGTCGGGTGTCGATCTAATTATTGTCTTATTGTAAAAATTAATTCTCAAACTGTTTGAAATAATTCCACATTTCTATGTCTTTGTGCTTTGGAGAATTAAGAGGACAAAATTTTGACTTTTAAGTTAGTCCATTAAATTTGGTAGGTGGGTTTTCGCTTGTCTTACATGTCTCCTCGAAAAAATAATGAAAAATCGTTTGTTTCTATATTTTGCTAAGAGGAGGCAATTTTGGCACTCGTTTAATGTTAAAACTGCCGTTTAGGAAGATTAATGGTGTTGTTTAGAGTTGAACCCACCGTCGTTTCTCTTTTAATGTTAACCAATCATTAGTTTTGGGTGGAGTTTATAACCACGTGCTTTGGATAGAAAATAGCCATCAACAGCGTTTTTAATAGTCTACATTTTCATTTATTTGTTTTTAAATTAATTGGACGAATTTAATAAAGGATGTCCTTTTATCAGAGGGCATTTTATAGGATTTTGTACTGGAAGGCTCTTTGACACTCTTCGATTTACTTCTAAAAGGAACAAATAATGATAAAAGCGCACGTATACTCAATTTCAGACTTTTACGGAATTACTTGGAGGCTTTAGCTACGAGGAGTAGGTTAATACGGATCTCAAAAGCACTTACTACATTTGTTCAAAATTTTACTTCGTTAAGAAAGAACATTCCGGGTTAATAAAGGAATTAAAACCTTCCAACTTTCGTCCAGCTAAAGTCTCAAAGTTATTTGGAATAACTTGAAATAACGAGTAATATGTTGCATTTTGGGATATGATATCGCGTTTTCACTACGAGTTAGCTGTATAACGGAGTTTTCTCTAACTCAAAGATAAGGGTACCTAATACCGCATTCTGTATAATGATTGTCACAACTCGTGACTATTGGCCACATGTTTGAGTCTTCCGGGTTATTTCTCTTCTTTAATCGACCTCTGCTTCACCTTCCGTAATAATGAAGATTGACCAAAAGGTAGCATCATATGGGAAGCAAAGGCCAGATAGGATCCTTATCCTATCTAAGAGAGACGAGGGCTAAGTGCTCCAAAATTTACCTCTCCTTGTATAATACAAAGTCAATCTTTGGTGTAATTAAAAATAAAATTTGTTTCTCGGATTCAGAGAGATTTCTGCAATAATAATTTTTAGATTACTTGGTAAAGACTTATAAAAAGCGTTTAATTATTATGGTAACTGAGGGAAATAATGACTATTTTTGTCGTCTGACGCTCTTATAACCCGAGTGTAAATTCAAACATTTCGTTACTTTTATTATCGAGCAAATTCTGGTGCTTCTAAACATAGCATTTTTTAAGGAACAAAACAGATGTTTATTTATACTAAAAAAATTGCCAAAATTAACCCAACATTTGGCAAGTCTAATTTGGAACGTAATTTAAATTTTTTGATGTTTTTTTTCAGACACCAGCGGCACTTCCCATCTGCATGGAATGTTTAGGGACCGAAGCAAAAAATAAGCACGGCGCTTTTGAAAAGTTAAGTTTGTGCAACGATTGTGGATCGTGCGTTCACATTAGTTGCACTAAATCCGGTCCCGAATTAGGTCTATATGTAGCAAAAGGAAACAAGTGGTATTGCGAAGACTGCAGAACTTGCGAGTCTTGTGGTAAAAATAAATAAATTTGGTTTAGAAATTAAGACTAACTTTGTTTTGTTTAGGGAATACGAACGTGTCGACGTGTTTACTTTGTTGCTGCAACTGCGATAGAATTTATCACATGGGATGTTTGGATCCACCTTCAGAACGTAAACCAAAATGTCCATGGAGATGTCGGCATTGTTCGACGCATCACGATAATAACAAAAGTAAAAAATCGGAGTTAGGTAGTGGTGTACGTAAGAAGATCGATAAAGTACGCGAGAAGAGTAAAGAGAAAAATAAAAAGTGAGTTTTTTCGCCCTTGGAGAGCGTTTTAGTTTGTAAAATTTACATCAAACCATGTACTTAAAAGTCCAGTAGGCCATTGTGGCTAAGTTTAAAGTCATATGTTGAATTATCAATGTTTTATCAAAGGGCATACTGTGTCGGAGAGTATTTTTAAGTTTATACGATAATCGCAAGATGCTAATTCATCTAAACGCATTACCGGTGCTTTTCGCTTATAACATTGCAAGTTCGAGTTGGTAGTGTACACCACTCATCTAAAAAAATTCGCCCTATTGCAAAAGGTGCAGTAAATATCTATTAATCCGTGAGGTGTAAGTAAGCAATAATCAAACGTGTAAAAAAATTTGTGGCTAACATTTTTTTTTACGAAATTGCGTTGCTCTTAAGGCCCCAAAATAAAAGAAGAATCTTGGTACTGTTTTATCTGTGAAACGGTTCAAGTTTTAGATATTATGCATATGTGGTTTACTTGCTCTAGGTGCGTGCCCAAAGAATGCGTTAGCCTCTCTAAGAAAGACAATAAGGAGCGGTTTTTATGTCGGGATTGTTCGTCATACGTGTTTCAGCGTTGTTATCGAATTTGATTGAATTTATATTTTAGTAACATTTTAGGTTTAAGAAGTTTATACTTTGTGCGTTCTGTATCAAATATCAAATTTATAATATGCATATTTGTACTTATTTCAATGTTGTGGCCTTATTATGAACACCCTGTTTCTAATAAAGCTAGTACCTGTGGCCTCAATGTTTTTTGCATAACATCTGTATAAGTAATTCCAAAAAATATGATTCCTAAAACCCCCAGTAATAAATTATACCACCTTGGGAATCGTTCGGTCATCAAATCTTTGAGTAAGGAATTATTAAACCCTTAATGTTGTCTTATTTGGTACAGGTACCTTAATTAGAATTTAATTTGGTAATTTTTGTTTCAGATTAACAAAAGATTTGCCACCGGTAGTCACTACACCTACATCTTCGAAAGGTGCTCGAAAAGCAACTGGACCACCAGTTGACAGTGACTGCAGTGAACATGATGGTACGCCAATCCCTACCGATTCTAATGTCCATTCACCCATTCAAACCAATCCTATCATTGACCGGCTAGAAAAGTCAGATAGAATGTCTAAGGAAAAACAAAAATTTTTTAGACTTTCGGCTTTTAACGCCGATAAAAAACGCGATAAAAAATGTATCAAAGTTGAAATAACGGAAGAAAACGAAGATAAGAAATGTTTGGAGAAAAAAGTTCTAGGTAAGAATGTTCAAAGAATAACACAAAATCGAATATGTAAAAACATTAAAAGTAAAGACGAGTTAACAAACTCGATTACCGAATCGACCGGTATTACAAAAGTCAAACAGAGCAAACCCAAAAATAAAAAAAGTAGTCGAACTGAAAAATGCGACTTAAATGATTCGAAGAAAGTTAAAAAATCTAAACAAAAGCCTAGTGTTTCTAGTAGTAGCGATGACGAGGATATCACTAGTTCTGAGTCGGAATCAGATTCCTCGCAGCTCTCCGAAACGTCTAGTTTAAGTATAAAACGTTCCAACATGATTTTTGGCTCTTGTTTGGAAACTAAAACGTTCGGAACCGTAGCTGGAATAACCACCAACAATTCGGACGACGTTTGGGGCTTTGCGGCCGCCGCGGCGGAAGCAAAACTAAAAGAAAACTCGATAAAAACCGAACAAGTAGAAACTAATAGTAACGACCATTTTAAATTCGAAGAAAAAGGAAGAGCGGGAATCGGACAGTTAAAGAATTTGTACGACGGCCTTTCTCATCTCTTTGCAACTCCCACATTAAACCGTTCACGATCCGGTACCTCGCCTAATTACAATTTGAGTAGGAGAAAGAAAGCGAGCGAACAAAACACAGAAGTAAAAGAAAAACCCAAAGAGGTGAAAGAAAAAATTAAAGTCGAAGAGACTGTCGTAATAAAAGACGTTCTAAACGAAACATCCATCCCTAAAATCCCAAATCCTCTCAAAGTCCTCGAATTAAAAGACGAACCCGTACAAATGACACCCTCTAACTTAGTCAAAACGGCTGTTAATTCTAAACGACACGAATTAGAAAGAAGGAAGTTTCTTAAGAACGAAGCCGGATTGGGTGCGGTGGGTTTAAATCAAAAGTCTATGATCGGGGACGTTCGTACGAAAAAGCGCAATCTTATTGCCGAGGCCACACAAACTAGCCATCAGTTGTCGGTGCTGTCGAATTCCAACAATCAGACGGGTAAGATCCGACTTCCAACCATCACAAAAATACATTCATTCCTTTTCCATCTATATGTCCCTTATATTAGTCTGAAATATAAGGCGATGAAGAAAGAATTTGAACATTTTTACTTATATTTCAGGCAGTTTAATATTAATTTTATGGAAGTGGAGACTATTAATTGCTTTTCCCATTCCTCCGTTCCTTCTGCATGCTTTTTGATATGATTACCTCGCTCACGTTTTGATTATTGCCTCATTCTTTTTCTTTTATTTAATTAAAGGTGAGTACGAACGATTTTGAACTTTTGATTCGTTTTGATTCTTCGCAGAGAACGAAAACTGGTCTAACAAGTGGCTCATTAATGCCAATTTTTATCCGGTCTCCTCGAGGCTTAACTTGAAATTTGTCTTTGTTAATTACTTCGTACTAAGATTGAGTTTAAAAATTTGTTTGATGTAACATAAGTGAAAGGATGAGGATAATTAAATTTTATTTTGCACCTTTAACGATTTTACTTGTCTGATTGGCTGGTCTTGAAGAATTTTAATGCTTTAACGTATTTTAAAGTGTACTAAAATCACTAAAAAGACGTAACATTGTTTTTCAATTATGTGCATGCTTTTTTTAGTTTGTCTTTAACACCGCAGGATTTTTATGGTACTTAATTTGCACTGAGGACATTTTTAAGAATTGGTAAAGTACGCAAGGGTTAGTTTTACTTTCGTTGCAGTGATGCAAGTGGAGTTTGGAAATTTCACGATTATAAATGTAATAACGGGCCATCTTAAGGAGACCCCTATATTTAGAGGAGATCGCACAAATCAATGTCCTTCGAAGATGCAAAGATATTTTACTTCATAGTAAAAACAAAGTTTATAAGTGGTAGTACTGTTCACGGTAAAAGTTGGGCGTTTTAAAATTTTTTTAAAGAGTCGAAGTTGTAAGATTAGGGGGAATAATGAGTAGTTCGTTTCTTTTTGGTATATTTGTCGAGGAAGAGCCAAACTTTCAATTTCTCTCCTTATCTCACAACTTGGATGGTCATGGAGAAAAAATTGAAATTCTTTTTTTCACACCTGTACGATGAGCCTTAATTAACTCTTGTGTACTTGAGTGTAAAAAATGTAAAATATTCGCTCAGAACTGACTATAAAAACACAAATTGTTTCAGGCACTTTGGCAACCACCTCGCTACCGCCCGGAGTTACCCAAAAAGACGTGGAAGATTTCCGTCAGACTAGAGAACGAGCAAATCCAATTCCATCCTTACCTACGCCTCTCACTAATACGCCATCAAATTCGGACAGTTTGAATGGCGTCTTTGCTTCACCTTCCCAAATGATGGCAGCTCAAGCTCGATGTCCTGCGGCTATCGAATTTGGAATGTACGACATCCAAACTTGGTACTCTAGCCCGTTTCCTCAAGAATACGCTCGTCTACCGAAATTATTCTTGTGCGAGTTTTGTTTAAAATATACGAAAAGTAAAGCGGTACTCGAGAGGCATCAAGATAAGTGTACGTGGCGGCATCCGCCGGGAACCGAAATTTATAGATGCGGAGAGTTGTCGATGTTTGAAGTGGACGGAAATGTGAATAAAATTTACTGTCAAAATTTGTGTTTGTTGGCTAAACTGTTTTTGGACCACAAAACGTTATATTATGACGTAGAGCCGTTTTTATTTTATGTTTTAACTAAAAATGATAAGAAGGGTTGCCATTTGGTTGGATATTTTTCCAAAGAGAAACATTGCCAGCAGAAGTACAATGTTTCCTGTATTATGACTATGCCCAATTACCAAAGACAAGGATTTGGAAGATTTTTAATTGACTTCAGTAAGTTTTATTAGATTATAGTTTTACTTTTAGATTTAAAAAATATTCAGTACTCTAGCAGCCGGGAGCAGAACCCGATTTTGACTTTCAAAGTTTTTTAATAGACTATTTTGTTTTGGTGTGTATTCGAGAACACGACTTTGGTATCTTTGGGCAACATACATGCTTAAAATTATAGCTTATCAGCCACCAGTAGCTTACTCCAAAAGTTATTTGAGTGTTCCAAAAACTCAGAATATGTACATTCTTTCGACTTTGCTGCAGTTGTAAATAAAAAGATATACACTATCAAGATGGTGCTCCAACTGCCAACTTCAGCTTAGATGAAAAGACTCAAAGTTTTAAGTTTTCGAGAAACTTTTAAGTGGCAAAAGACTTATCTACTACAGATAAGAATGTGTAGTTTTTAAACAATGTCTTAACATATATCTGAGCAGTAAAACACGTCCCTAATTAAATAAGACCTTAACTGCAGCCTTTCTAGGGTAAAAAAAAGATACTAAGTACTTGTAAAATTAATAAAAAATTGGTTGATCAGAATTACGTTTTCACTATAACAAAAACGCCATCTAGAATTGTGCGAGTTGCCCAAAGGTATCAAAGCCGTACTTGCAATTTCTTGAATTCACACACACCTTACATGAAATATCGGCAGTAAAAGATACTTATGTCAAAACTGGGTTGGGTGAAATCTCAATTTGGCTGCCTTATTACAAATTGTCGATGCTCTTGTAACTTTTTGTTAGATAATTTTTTCTTTTTAACAGGTTATTTGTTATCGAAAGAAGAAGGTCAACCGGGAACGCCCGAAAAACCTCTTTCTGACTTAGGCAGAGTTTCCTATCATGCCTACTGGAAATCGGTCGCACTGGAATACCTGCATAAACATAGGGACGAAAAAATTTGTTTAACTGCCATAAGTAAAGAGACTGGAATGTATTGCCACGACATAGCCGTAGCTTTGCACTTACTTAACTTCATTAAACCGACCCCTAAGGATATTCTCAAAGCATCTTTATGTATCGACTGGAAAATGGTGGACGAGCATGCGGAGCGAGTGTCAAAATCCAAAACTAGAATTCCCATCGATTCCGAGTGTCTTCGTTGGACTCCACTGTTAAATACGATAGTAAATCCATTTAGAGAAGACAAATCCGATTGCGAAAAAGATGCGTCTTTAAACGAGACTACAGATGTACCGAGCGCAGTTCCAGAAACGATTATACTCGAAGCGCAAGAAGGCGTAAAACTTAAAAAGGGGCGCAAACGTAAAAATCCGGCTACGCCTAAAACACCAAAGACTCCTAAAACCGTTAATAAACCGAATATTGTAGAAGAAACACCTGCAACTCCGGAAGAAATGGAAGTTACCTCTTCGGGGCGCAAAAGGACACGTCCTAGTAAATTTAACGAAACTACGTACGCAGATATCAAACAAAAGTCTCACAACACGTCGGAAATTGGAAAAAGAAAACGAAAAGAGTCTATGACAAGTGACAAAGATTTGGAAGTCGAAAAGAAGAAAGTTAAAAGTGAAGCAGCTGCTAAAATTAAAACCAAGGATGCTGAATTAGTACCAAAGCAAGAGGAATTGGAAGAAACGCCTAATGCGCGGGGAAGGCGGACTCAAAATCTAGAAAACTCTGGCGAAAGATGGTCCCAAAGACGCGCCAAACGAAAATTAGAAATAACTAGAAATAAAATCGAAGAAAAGGAAAAAGAAGTAGAACCTGTTGTGGAAAATGAAGTTGTCGAAGTGAAACCTGTGATGGTCGAAACAGTTTTAGAAACCCCTCTTTTACAAGTAGAAAAAGTCAAACCTTTGCGAACCGTGAAAAGAAAACGCGGTAGAGGTAAAGGACGTATGAAACGTGCTTTTGACGCTAAAAAACAGTTAACCTTACCCGAACTTATGAAGAATAGATTAAGGCAAGGAAGCGAAAGCGAATCTCTATTATCGGAAAAGTCGGACGACGATAGTTGTATGCCTTCCCCGATACGTAGTTTGGAATCTAAGCCTGATTCTATAGATTCTAAACAAGATGACATCCTATCTATAAGAAAACGAAGTAGTAAAATTTCTAACGAAGAGGATTCGTCGGCAGAGGCAGACGACGAAATGGAAAATGACGAGCGGGACTACAAATCTACGAAAGAACGTAAGAGTTTGTCACCTCTCACAAAGTATAAACTCAACGCAACCACTCTGAATAATTCTAAAGGAGAAGCTGCTAAAATTGCTCCTCCAGATTTACAAAAGTTAGAGAAGGAGATTGTTAAGGAAGATTTAAAAATACCTGAAGTTTTACTTACGCCGATCATTACCGAACATATGGTTAATGGAGAAGTTCAAGAAAAAGACGACGTCGTTAAAGTTCTAGAGAAAGAAGAAAGTTTAGTCAAACAGCCTTCTCCAGCTTGCTCCACATCTTCAGAGTCCGAGACCGAAATTGACGGACAAAAGATCAAAATAATTTCTCAGAAAGAAGCTTTAGAAATATCTAAGCAGTCAATCGCTACAAATAGTATCCTCAAAGTAGAAGATAAATCTTTAGAAAAAACGGAAATTAAACCGATAGAACCTAAACCAATAGAAACTAAACCGATAGAAACCAAAGTAACCGAAATCTTGAGCGAAAAAGTTTTAGAGAAGGAAGGAAAAAGTGAAAAAATAGAAGTCGCTAAACCTTCGGTAGAAGAGAACGATAAGGTTCAGGAACATAAAATCAACGTTCCTAAAGTACCAGAGTGCAACGTCTCTTTAGAAGATAGACCTAAGTTACCGGTGATACAAAGCAAACCTGAAGTAATTCTAAAAACTGAAGAACGTTTGATTGCTAGTGTTCCCGAAGTGAAGAAAGACAACTTAAAACCTAAAGTAGAAGAAGTCAAACCGAGAGAAGAAAAAATTAAACCCGAACCTAAAATACGGCCCGAACCCGTTATTCCTAAAGAAGAACCAAAAATGCAATTAAAACAAGAAATAAGTGCGCCTAAAATTGAAACAAAACACAAAGTAGACATACCAGATGTGAGATACCAAAAACCTCCAGAAGAAAAACAGTTTGAAGCTAAGAAAGTTTGTCTCATGGAGAACCCGGAAAATTTATTGGCCAAAGCCGAATATTCTATGACTAATCCAAATTACCACATGGCCCAAGCTCAATACAATCAATGGCAGTGGGATAGATTTGCTTGGGAAAAAGGAATTTATTTTGATCACACGAAGCGCGATTACTCGGCTTATCCTATGCCACTTCATATACCGCCCTTGGAAGTCTTACCGAAACAACATACGGAGAAAGAAAAAATTCCCATAAAATCCCATCGCCACGAAAGCAAACAGAGTAGTTCCAAGCTTAAAGAAAGCAAAGAGAAAATATCGCCCAAAAAAGGTGAAAAGTTGCCTACTAAAACTAAGAGTAGCGGCGAGGAAAATCACATAAGACACGACGCTTATTGCAACATGAACACTGGAAGGTCTCAAAATGATAAAAATATTTGTTTATCTAATAAGCCCATTAATGGTAATTCAAACGAAGTTCACGAAAAGCCCAAAACAAAATTGTGCGAAAACGAACATGGAGATATTACAAATAATCCGGGAAATCACGGTCATTCGACCAACTCCGGTACCGTGAAACATACTCCACCTACACCTTCGGCACCGGACATCCCTTCGATGGGTGTCTACACGCCTGATTCCACGACCAATTCGGTTCACAGTTTACATTACGGACAGTGTGACTTGGACGTGAGTCAGTTAGGTTTGGAATCGCCGACCTCTATTTCGAGCGACATGGCTTCACAAAATTCCGTGGAATCGACTCGATCGCCTTCAGTTTTAGCTTCGCACAATCAAAACCAACAACCAACCTACGATTGTTCCGTACAACACAACTTGCACCAGAATATTAATCAAGTACAGCAAAATATAGCCGTGTCTGCTCCGAGTCCACAACTTGCTCAGCAACAACAACAACAGCAGCAGCAACAACAACAACAACAACAGATTCCGATGCCTACCGCAAGCCAACATCAGAGTACCTCTAGTAAACGACAGATTCAGCAACAAAGAAATAGATCTAATACGCCTTCTAGCAAACAACACTCTAATATTCGTTCTACACCGCCGAGTTCCCAACACGGGGCCGTTCAACAAAGACAACAGCAAAGAGCGACGCCGCCTTCACTACCGACTCATTTGCACATGCAAATTAGTCCTACGCCAAATCAACAGCAAGTCCAACATAACGCTATGCAACAACAACAACAACAATTGCAAGCTCATTTACAGCACCACGCAATTCATCAAGGATACGGCCATCCCCATCAACTGGGCGCTTCGCCTATGCATCATAATCCACATCATACCCATCACCACCCGGTTATAAGTCAGGGCAATTATTTACCGGTTCCTCAAATGGCAGTTTCTTCCCAAGCCTTTTCGGCTCAAGGAGCCAGTACTTACGTAAGCGTTCCCGCCATGACGACTGTAATACAACATCGTATGAGTGCTCAACAAGGTGGCAGCCTCGGCAGTTTAAGCGCACACCAGAAATTAGGACCTTCTCCGGCTTGTGCCGTAACTTCGGCCGGGAACTTTTATATTCAATCCAACCCTCACCCTCACTCTCACACGCCCGGACCCGTACCGACACCGTCTCCAATACCGGTGGCGGTTTCTGCCCTTCAAGTCAACGCGCCTCAAAATCAATCCGGTAACTCTAGTTGCAGTTTAGCAAAATTACAACAATTAACGAATGGTTTGGAAATGATTCCTCCCGGTTCTTGCAATACGATGACTCCTCCGCCCACAGCTATGACTCTAACGCCACCTCCCACTCATCATCCTCACGGGAACATGACTCCACCGCCGTCTCATCAAATGTTACAAAATCAATCGGTACGTAATCTACCTACGCCGCCTTCGGCCATACCGGCAAACCTTCAACAACAAGTGCTAGGTTACCACAAATATTACCAAACCAACATGAACGTTAATCAGTTAGGAGGGACCGTCACGCCTCCGATCGCACAAAATTTAGGTCGCTCTAGCAGGAATTCTACAAACGTCGCCGTTCAACACATGCAATCGTCTTCGAGTCGGGTCAGTCCTAACGTCACGTTGAATCCTAATCTTATGGCGCAGTATAACACTTTAAACGGTTATCGAATGGCCGCTCAACAAGCTCCCAGTGCGGTAGCCGGATATATAACTAACACGGCAGCCGGCTTCATAAATAATCCCGCTCAAATACCCATGCAAATGATGAATATGACCCAAACGCAGTATCAAGATCCGGCTGCCATGCAACGTGCGGCACAGCAAAACACCATGTACACGACTTACGGATACATCAACGGCAGTCTAATGCAACCGCTTAATGGAACGATGAGACGTTAATAACATATGTGATATCGATATTTAAGAAATTCACAAATAGGCTGTGTTTGCTGTGTCCGGTGAAACTAATAGACGGATTAAAAGAGAATAAGAAACTGTGATTTGAACCAATTATTAGTGAAGGTTAGTTTGGGGTGTTAATTTATTTTGTGATTGTTTTTTATAGACCCAGTTTTAATTTTAAGTCGGTTTTTAGTAATCGTATGACCACATCACGTTTTATCATTTTATGGCGGTAGAAATGGGATCGATTAACCTTTTGTTTTTCTTTATTTATAAAAATTTTTTACAATAGAACTTGGTGGATTTCTACCAAATATTTTTTAAGCGAGTCTGGAAATAAACCAATTCTGGCGATTTGAGTACTTTTGATGTCAAATGTACTCAAAACTAGCTTTATATAATCATCTTTTAGTTTGAGTTTTTATTTTTTTTGCACGAGTGATGTGAAATTTGTTAAGTCCTAAAGTTTCTGACCATTAAGTTCAATAAGTTTACGCAATAACAATTCGATTTAGAGTAAGAGTGCAGTAAGCGACGCTTTTATTAATATTAAAGTTATCGGAGGGTAGTTACTTAAGATATAAGTTTTGTACTCCAATGAGTTTGGGACGAATGAAACGTTTGCCTTTTTGTAAACGGTTTGTACGTCAAAGAGGGTATTGAAATGATTTACGGCTTATTGGAAATATGAAATACTGTATTAATTTATCCTTTTAATGTAAAGTATTTATTTAAATTTTTTATATTGTAATATAATGTGAATATGTAAATGAAAAATGTTTGAGTTTCATATACTTGTAAAAATGTGTTTTTGTTAATTTTTTCAAAGTTAAAACTTTGTGTATAAAAAAGTCACCTTTTTAGATGCCTATAAGAATATTATTACTTGCTAATTGATAATGTACAGATTGTTAAGTGTTTGATGTTTTTATCACATAAAATATTTTAAGATTTGTATAGCACTGTGATTAGAATATATTGTTAGTTTCTTTATTAATTTCTGGTACGGATGAATTGTTTCCGTGCAATAATAAAAATCTCATTTGTATTACAACATATACTATTAAAGACGTTAGTTTTTCTTTTTTTATTAGTGTCTTTATTAAATAAGACCCATGAATTGAAATAGTGCGGCTAAAAATAACTACGTACTGTACGATTCACCAAAAATGGTTCAATGTTAGTGCAGTTCAATTATTGACGTTTCACTCTTACAGCAAATTTTTTGTACTAAGTTCGCGTGTTTGCCCCTAATGTGCCTTATCCAAAAATGCTCCTCTAGAATTGGATTAAGCCGCGATTGGCATCCTAGATTCTGGAGACTGTTTCAAAGTTAACCCTCCTAACTGGTAGGGAATGCAGAAACGTTCGAGCTGCAAGACTTAATTACCACTTTAATTAATGCGTTGTTAATTGTTACAGAAAATTATTCAAGGGCAAGAATAACAAAAATTGGAGATAGAAATAGAAAAATTGTTTGTAGTTTTTTAGGATAAATAAAGGCCAATTTTAATTTGTGTTAAATCCACATAACACGTTAAATCTGGTACATGATCATAATGAAATTAGATGGACGCGCGACGTCCACACCTCTGTGAGCAGTCAGTGGCTGCGGCCACGAAACGAGACGCGTTAACGAAATCGGTTTCATATAAACACATGGAACAGGTGCTCGACTGCCAGACATCCAGACAACGCAACTGTGACGCAACCATCTAACGAAGAACGAACTAATACTTTTATTTTCGTAGTTCCAGCGCCACATGGGCTCATTGGCTGCAAAATTGTGAGGTTAGTTTTGAAACGATTATTTTTCTCGTTTATGAACCGTACTCCGTACATTTAACTAAAAACGGCAGTTAGTCCTAAAATTTTGAACTGTTGGTTCATTCAGTTTTTGGTACTTTGTAAATCTATATCAGAGATAGCTCGGAATTATCTGTGATCTTACTATAGTCGGCGCCAGATTAACTTGGGTATGACTCACTGCAGTATGTACTAAGAAATACCACTTAAAATTATTTTTTAGTACATGCTCCCTAAAATGGTAATTTTGTAAACAAATTTTAGTCCGCAAAATGTCACTTTATTGGACCGAAGCTCATAATGGTAACTTAGCAACACTTTAAAGGACTGAATTTGATTTTTGGTCAAGAATCCGTAATAGACCGGGAGATAGACAGAATATACAGATTTTGGGCCACGATTTTATGCAGTTATGCCTTTCAGGGGACAGTATTCTACGTGTATCCTGATGATACTATAAATCAAAAAATCATCTTGTGTTCTACATGTTAAAAAATGATTATGCTTTTGCTCCAAAAGATAAACAATACTTGGGTATGCGCAATCGGTATGCCATCTTGGCGTAGGCACGTTTACAACAAGAACTTGTGTATACTTATCAGTAGCATCCTGTTTAAAAACGCGGAAATCCTTCTTATTCAAATACAAATTCACGTGACTATGCTAGCCCGCTGGGCCCACCCTAACGGTTTACCGATGGTTTTCCGAAGAATTTTTATTTTAAATTTCATTACCAAACACATGGGACACGGCAGCCTTTTTTGATTTATAATATTATAGTCATCAGGATACACGTAGAATGCTGTCCTCGGAAAGGCGCACTGCATAAAATCTTGGTCCAAAATATTTCACTATCTCCCGGACTATAACGTTATTAACAAAATACAGATTTACGGAACGTCACCCAACGCTTTTATTACCGATAGTTTTTAATTTTTTGTTTGTAAACAAAATGTGACAGTTTCCATGACCGAGGTTTTATTATTTTGTTTGTTATGCACAAGGCACCTATCCGAATTTTATTTATATCGACTATTTGAAAATTTCATAATAAATTGTTACTTTGGTAAAGATTTTAGGGAGCTTGTACTAAAAAATTTTGTATGTAATACGTCCGCAAAACGCTTTACCAGACTCATCTATTTTACGGACTCGGCTGGCGCCTCGTCCGTAAAACTCGATTCGTCCGCTAAAGCTTTGTTTTGCGGACTTGTTACATAAAATACTATTGTCTTTGTCTACGTACATAGTAAAGTGAAATAGATGAAAACAAGTATGTCTGCTCTAGTTAATATAGGAACCAGATAAGAACGTATGTCGTAGTGTTTTTGTTCATTTGACGTTTCAGGTTTCACGCGTTTTTTGAGGTTATATTCCTATATTTTATAATAAATCAGTTTTCTTTTAACTACAAGATTTTTCTACGTTATTAAGAAATAAGTAAACAACAATTTTATAATAAAGAAACATTCTTTATTATAAATAATATAAAAAGTAAAAAGAAAATTGTTTGTCGTTCAAAATTCCCGGCGATTATAGCGCTCTATACGGTCAAATCTCGAATTATTAGGTCTGTTCTAATATCAGAAATACGTTCACTAGGATTGTTGCATACGCTTTATATAAATGAGTCATACCCAAGTTAATCTGGTGTAATGGTGTAGTTGAGTAGTTGTTGTTTTTAGCAGTGTAGAGTGTAGATTGTGGATACGCTTGCTCCAGAACTTGTTTGCTAAAAAAGTACACAGTATAGTTGCTACTTCAGAACAGAAATTTGAAGTACTCCAGGATATTCCAGAACTAGAATGTACTTTTGAGTTCTATATTTTGTTGTAAGAAAACTATTTCTTTGAAATGTGGAAATTTCTTTTAATTTTGTGTATTCTAGCATCCTAGCAGTGTCGATAGGAGGAAGTACTAGCCAAAGTTTCACCTGCCATCTTAGAAGAACATAGAATGGACTGCATCAAGAATTTTTTTGCGAAGTTTTAAAGTTTACTTTCTAAGCATGCACTCGAAAACTATAAAATTAGACAATCTAACATGTCGTGATCGAAAGATATAAATATTGGAAAATTTATAGAACACAACTCTATTTTTGGATTGGACACTCCGCACCTACAATCAAGGGTGCAGCTTTGGAACGTTAACTGTTTTTGATCGTAGAAGGAACGTACACTTCAGACTTTCGTTCCACCGTGATAATCTGCAGCAGCTTCAAAACCTACAGTTTGGAGCGTCCGTGTAAATGCATCTAACGGAAAATGCTTTTCAAGAGGGAAATCGAATTTTTGACTTATTTTGATATACTTTGGTCATATAGGTATACTTATTTGTAACATCGGAACGAACTTGTATACAAAAATTCAACTTTGTAGGAATTATTCTGACAAAAAATCTTTATTTGCAACGAAGAATATAAAAAATAGCAAGTATAGAAGTGAAGAGTGACCGTTAAGTATGACTAAGTGCTATGCATACTATATGAAGTCTTTTTAACTGTGCAACGACAATGTGGATTCATTCGTAGGATTACTTGAGAGAACGTAGAACTTGTATTGACTTTAAAAAAATTAGGAATTCGATAGATAAATAACAAGGTAATTGTAAAAAGATGCAAGATAGGTAACCATTTAAATAAATGGAATCAAACAAAGGTTGATAGTAGGTCTATTTAGTGGTTCTTTCTTACTAAATAGTAGTAAGAAAATCTCTAATTTTAGACAGAGGCATGGAGAATATCCCAACAAGCTACCTGAAGATAACAACTAATAATTATTATGATTGAAACACGCCTACGCAAATACAGATATTGAAAATGTTTTGCAAGATAGTTTCGTTAAAATAGGATGTTAAAGGGGTAAATATAATCCTGAATATAATCTTAAATTTTTTAAATCTGAAAATGTTCAAAAGTTAAATTTTAGCAATTTATCGAAGATTTACTTTAATTTATGGCTGACTCTTGTTTGATTCTAAAGTAAGGTGATCACTTAAGTTCATTTTAAATCATGTAAACTTATTTTATTTAACATTAATGTTTTATTTTACTCTTGGGTGTAGGCATCCCGTTTTTCAGCAGTGCATGAGATTGCCTATATTTTAGGCGCAGTTAATCAATTTTTCTTTTGTATTATAATATTTTATACTTTTCTTGTTTTAGAAATTAGAATTCTGAAAGGTGCAACTATCTAGATATTGCTGTCCAGCTACGACTGAAATTGGTGATGATTGACGAAGATTTTGGAAACAAATGGTTGTGGCTAATCGTTTACTTTAATTATTTGCCGTCAATAATTTAGTCCGGTCAATTTAGACATTCGAAGGTACATAAAGTCCCAACAAGCTGAAAATCAGTAAAATTGTTCAAAAAATAATTATAAATAAAATTTAAAAGTTCCCCGTCATTCCCGTGTGTGGAAAAAATTTTATTTGAGGTTAAAGGTAAAAAAATTGAGTTTTTCGCGATTTTCAGCAAACGGTAAGTTTTAGCAACAAAGTACTTCTGACAAAAATTGTAGATCATAAAATTATCTATAAGAAATGTATTAAAGCTTTTTTTCTTACAAGCCACCGTTTCTGAGATATAACGATTCAAAAAGTTGTATATATATATATAACAACTCTAGAGATGTATACAAGGTGTTGCATGACGTCTTGTACAAACTTAAGGGGCATTTTTGTGAGGTCAAAATAAGTCGATTTAAATAACTTACCCTATATATCAAAATGGTTCCTAAGCCCGTGGGGGTGCTTCAAAGTTGAAAAAAATTTTTTCTTTTACTTTAATACCTCAAAAATGCTTAGTTTGATTTTGATCAAATTTGGTATGTGGGGTCATGTTAAAAGCTTAGTGTACGAAGTACAAATAAATACTCGAGCTCAACTGCAGCAGCGTATTATTGAAGCATGTCAGCAAATAAGGGATAACGGGCTTTTGGTATATAGGGCAAGTTGGTAAAATCGACTTATTTTGACCTCAGAAAAATGCCCCTTAAGTTTGTACAGTACGTCATGCAACACCCTGTATACGTGGCGTACTCATGCATATTATGATGGATACAACTTTTACAACTTTTTGAATCGTTATATCTCAGAAACGGTGGCTTGTAGGAAAAAAGTATTAATACAATTCTTATAGATAATTTTATGATCTACAATTTTTGTCTGAAGTACTTTTTTGATAAAACTTACCGTTTTGCTGAAAATCGCAAAAAACTCATTTTTTTACCTTTAACCTCAAATAAAATTTTTTCCACACGGGAATGACGGGGACTTTTAAATTTTATTTATAATTATGTTTTGAACAATTTTACTGATTTTCAGCTTGTTGGGACTTTATGCACCACTTCTCTCATTTTTTAGTCTAGATTGACCGGACTAATTGAAAATGGTAAGAAAATTGATTTAAAAAAGTAATGTATTTTAATTGCGATTTTCAGATTACGTTTGCAACAACGTATGCCCCAAATGTAGAAATGCTTACTTGAAATTTTTCCGATTCGTTAACGAGTATAGGAAAAGCTAGCGTGAAACTTAACAATGGGACAAAGGATAATGTGCAGTATAAAAAGTAGAGGTTATTTGGAATATGGCAAGATTTCTGTTTGAAGATTGCATTACGTTTACACCGAATTCTGTTTTTTGTGTATTTAAAATAAGAACAAATGTTTATTACTAGGTGTCTAACTGTCTAGTGCTGAAAGAATAGATGAATCAGAGGTGAGCTTTAGCGGCAGTGGCCAAAGCCATGTGATTTTTTTTTTTTTTTTTTTAATATCTTGAAAACTATGGGTTCGAGCTGAAACGTGATCATATTCAAACTTAAGCTGATAAAATTTACCACAAAATTGAATATATTCTTTTTGGTATTCCCAAAGTTTACAGGGTTATTTTTTCCAAAACCACGTTAGCGTCGTATAGTAACTGTTTGCTTACAAAGTATTAATGCAAGAATTTCTCTCGATATGAACATAGTAATGCTGTTCATTATGGAGGATTGAACGACCTTTCTCATCGCAGAAATAATACCTTTGCAAGTGAAATGCATTTAGTCTTGCAAATACGGAAGGTTATAGCCTAGGCTATAGGTTTACGATATTCCACGTCAAAAATGCATTTCCCCAACCTTAATTTTTTGGCCCAAAAAAATCGTAAGGGGTTAACCTTACGATTTTTTTCAGTGAAAATTCAAGTATGAAATTTTGTAATTTAGTCTTGCAAATCCGGAATGTTGTAGCCTAGGGTATAGCCTTACGATATTCCACGTCAAAAATGCAATTCTACAACCTTCATTTTTTGTCCCAAAAAATCGTAAGGGGTTAACCTTACGATTTATTCGACTACGATTTCAAGTTTAAACTTTTGCAATTTAGTCTTGCAAATACGGGAGGTTATAGCTTAGGGTATAGCCTTACGATATTCCACGTTAAAAATGCATTTCCGCAACCTTAATTTTTTGGCTCAAAAAAATCGTAAGGGGTTAACCTTACGATTTTTTCCAGTGAAAATTCAAGTATGAAATTTTGCAATTTAGTCTTGCAAATCCGGAATGTTGTAGCCTAGGCTATAGGTTTACGATATTCCACGTCAAAACTGCAATTCTATAACCTTCATTTTTTGGCCCAAAAAAATCGTAAGGGGTTAACCTTACGATTTTTTCCAGTGAAAATTCAAGTATGAAATTTTGCAATTTAGTCTTGCAAATCCGGAATGTTGTAGCCTAGGGTATAGCCTCACGATATTCCACGTCAAAAATGCATTTCCCCAACCTAAATTTTTTGGCCCAAAAATATCGTAAGGGGTTAACCTTACGATTTTTTTCAGTGAAAATTCAAGTATGAAATTTTGCAATTTAGTCTTGCAAATCCGGAATGTTGTAGCCTAGGGTATAGCCTTACGACCTTAAATCGTAAGGGGTTAACCTTACGATTTTTTCCAGTGAAAATTCAAGTATGAACTTTTGCAATTTAGTCTTGCAAATCCGGAATGTTGTAGCCTAGGCTATAGGTTTACGATATTCCACGTCAAAAATGCAATTCTATAACCTTCATTTTTTGGCCCAAAATTATCGTAAGGGGTTAACCTTACGATTTTTTTCAGTGAAAATTCAAGTATGAAATTTTGCAATTTAGTCTTGCAAATACGGAAGGTTATAGCCTAGGGTGTAGCCTTACGATATTCCACGTCAAAAATGCAATTCTACAACCTTAATTTTTTGTCCCAAAAAATCGTAAGGGGTTAACCTTACGATTTATTCGACTACGATTTCAAGTTTAAACTTTTGCAATTTAGTCTTGCAAATACGGGAGGTTATAGCTTAGGGTATAGCCTCACGATATTCCACGTTAAAAATGCATTTCCGCAACCTTAATTTTTTGGCCCAAAAAAATCGTAAGGGGTTAACCTTACGATTTTTTCCAGTGAAAATTCAAGTATGAAATTTTGCAATTTAGTCTTGCAAATACGGAAGGTTATAGCCTAGGCTATAGGTTTACGATATTCCACGTTAAAAATGCATTTCCGCAACCTTAATTTTTTGGCTCAAAAAAATCGTAAGGGGTTAACCTTACGATTTATTCGACTACGATTTCAAGTTTAAACTTTTGCAATTTAGTCTTGCAAATACGGAAGGTTATAGCCTAGGCTATAGGTTTACGATATTCCACGTTAAAAATGCATTTCCGCAACCTTAATTTTTTGGCTCAAAAAAATCGTAAGGGGTTAACCTTACGATTTATTCGACTACGATTTCAAGTTTAAACTTTTGCAATTTAGTCTTGCAAATACGGAAGGTTATAGCCTAGGCTATAGGTTTACGATATTCCACGTTAAAAATGCATTTCCGCAACCTTAATTTTTTGGCTCAAAAAAATCGTAAGGGGTTAACCTTACGATTTATTCGACTACGATTTCAAGTTTAAACTTTTGCAATTTAGTCTTGCAAATACGGAAGGTTATAGCCTAGGCTATAGGTTTACGATATTCCACGTTAAAAATGCATTTCCGCAACCTTAATTTTTTGGCCCAAAAAAATCGTAAGGGGTTAACCTTACGATTTATTCGACTACGATTTCAAGTTTAAACTTTTGCAATTTAGTCTTGCAAATACGGAAGGTTATAGCCTAGGCTATAGGTTTACGATATTCCACGTTAAAAATGCATTTCCGCAACCTTAATTTTTTGGCTCAAAAAAATCGTAAGGGGTTAACCTTACGATTTTTTCCAGTGAAAATTCAAGTATGAAATTTTGCAATTTAGTCTTGCAAATACGGAAGGTTATAGCCTAGGGTATAGCCTTACGATATTCCACGTCAAAAATGCACTTCTACAACCTTCATTTTTTGTCCCAAAAAATCGTAAGGGGTTAACCTTACGATTTTTTCCAGTGAAAATTCAAGTATAAAATTTTGCAATTTAGTCTTGCAAATACGGAAGGTTATAGCCTAGGCTATAGGTTTACGATATTCCACGTCAAAAATGCAATTCTATAACCTTCGTTTTTTGGTCCAAAATTATCGTAAGGGGTTAACCTTACGATTTTTTCCAGTGAAAATTCAAGTATGAAATTTTGCAATTTAGTCTTGCAAATACGGAAGGTTATAGCCTAGGGTATAGCCTTACGATATTCCACGTCAAAAATGCACTTCTACAACCTTCATTTTTTGTCCCAAAAAATCGTAAGGGGTTAACCTTACGATTTTTTCCAGTGAAAATTCAAGTATAAAATTTTGCAATTTAGTCTTGCAAATACGGAAGGTTATAGCCTAGGCTATAGGTTTACGATATTCCACGTTAAAAATGCATTTCCGCAACCTTAATTTTTTGGCTCAAAAAAATCGTAAGGGGTTAACCTTACGATTTTTTCCAGTGAAAATTCAAGTATGAAATTTTGCAATTTAGTCTTGCAAATACGGAAGGTTATAGCCTAGGGTATAGCCTTACGATATTCCACGTCAAAAATGCACTTCTACAACCTTCATTTTTTGGCCCAAAAAATCGTAAGGGGTTAACCTTACGATTTTTTCCAGTGAAAATTCAAGTATAAAATTTTGCAATTTAGTCTTGCAAATACGGAAGGTTATAGCCTAGGCTATAGGTTTACGATATTCCACGTCAAAAATGCAATTCTATAACCTTCGTTTTTTGGTCCAAAATTATCGTAAGGGGTTAACCTTACGATTTTTTCCAGTGAAAATTCAAGTATGAAATTTTGCAATTTAGTCTTGCAAATCCGGAATGTTGTAGCCTAGGGTATAGCCTTACGATATTCCACGTCAAAAATGCACTTCTACAACCTTCATTTTTTGTCCCAAAAAATCGTAAGGGGTTAACCTTACGATTTATTCGACTACGATTTCAAGTTTAAACTTTTGCAATTTAGTCTTGCAAATACGGGAGGTTATAGCTTAGGGTATAGCCTCACGATATTCCACGTTAAAAATGCATTTCCGCAACCTTAATTTTTTGGCCCAAAAAAATCGTAAGGGGTTAACCTTACGATTTTTTCCAGTGAAAATTCAAGTATAAAATTTTGCAATTTAGTCTTGCAAATACGGAAGGTTATAGCCTAGGCTATAGGTTTACGATATTCCACGTTAAAAATGCATTTCCGCAACCTTAATTTTTTGGCTCAAAAAAATCGTAAGGGGTTAACCTTACGATTTTTTCCAGTGAAAATTCAAGTATGAAATTTTGCAATTTAGTCTTGCAAATACGGAAGGTTATAGCCTAGGGTATAGCCTTACGATATTCCACGTCAAAAATGCACTTCTACAACCTTCATTTTTTGGCCCAAAAAATCGTAAGGGGTTAACCTTACGATTTTTTCCAGTGAAAATTCAAGTATAAAATTTTGCAATTTAGTCTTGCAAATACGGAAGGTTATAGCCTAGGCTATAGGTTTACGATATTCCACGTCAAAAATGCAATTCTATAACCTTCGTTTTTTGGTCCAAAATTATCGTAAGGGGTTAACCTTACGATTTTTTCCAGTGAAAATTCAAGTATGAAATTTTGCAATTTAGTCTTGCAAATCCGGAATGTTGTAGCCTAGGGTATAGCCTTACGATATTCCACGTCAAAAATGCACTTCTACAACCTTCATTTTTTGTCCCAAAAAATCGTAAGGGGTTAACCTTACGATTTATTCGACTACGATTTCAAGTTTAAACTTTTGCAATTTAGTCTTGCAAATACGGGAGGTTATAGCTTAGGGTATAGCCTCACGATATTCCACGTTAAAAATGCATTTCCGCAACCTTAATTTTTTGGCCCAAAAAAATCGTAAGGGGTTAACCTTACGATTTTTTCCAGTGAAAATTCAAGTATGAAATTTTGCAATTTAGTCTTGCAAATACGGAAGGTTATAGCCTAGGGTATAGCCTTACGATATTCCACGTCAAAAATGCACTTCTACAACCTTCATTTTTTGTCCCAAAAAATCGTAAGGGGTTAACCTTACGATTTATTCGACTACGATTTCAAGTTTAAACTTTTGCAATTTAGTCTTGCAAATACGGGAGGTTATAGCTTAGGGTATAGCCTCACGATATTCCACGTTAAAAATGCATTTCCGCAACCTTAATTTTTTGGCCCAAAAAAATCGTAAGGGGTTAACCTTACGATTTTTTCCAGTGAAAATTCAAGTATGAAATTTTGCAATTTAGTCTTGCAAATCCGGAATGTTGTAGCCTAGGGTATAGCCTTACGATATTCCACGTCAAAAATGCACTTCTACAACCTTCATTTTTTGTCCCAAAAAATCGTAAGGGGTTAACCTTACGATTTATTCGACTACGATTTCAAGTTTAAACTTTTGCAATTTAGTCTTGCAAATACGGGAGGTTATAGCTTAGGGTATAGCCTCACGATATTCCACGTTAAAAATGCATTTCCGCAACCTTAATTTTTTGGCCCAAAAAAATCGTAAGGGGTTAACCTTACGATTTTTTCCAGTGAAAATTCAAGTATGAAATTTTGCAATTTAGTCTTGCAAATACGGAAGGTTATAGCCTAGGCTATAGGTTTACGATATTCCACGTCAAAAATGCAATTCTATAACCTTCGTTTTTTGGTCCAAAATTATCGTAAGGGGTTAACCTTACGATTTTTTCCAGTGAAAATTCAAGTATGAAATTTTGCAATTTAGTCTTGCAAATCCGGAATGTTGTAGCCTAGGGTATAGCCTTACGTTATTCCACGTCAAAAATGCACTTCTACAACCTTCATTTTTTGTCCCAAAAAATCGTTAGGGGTTAACCTTACGATTTATTCGACTACGATTTCAAGTTTAAACTTTTGCAATTTAGTCTTGCAAATACGGGAGGTTATAGTTTAGGGTATAGCCTCACGATATTCCACGTTAAAAATGCATTTCCGCAACCTTAATTTTTTGGCCCAAAAAAATCGTAAGGGGTTAACCTTACGATTTTTTCCAGTGAAAATTCAAGTATGAAATTTTGCAATTTAGTCTTGCAAATACGGAAGGTTATAGCCTAGGGTATAGCCTTACGATATTCCACGTCAAAAATGCACTTCTACAACCTTCATTTTTTGTCCCAAAAATCGTAAGGGGTTAACCTTACGATTTTTTCCAGTGAAAATTCAAGTATAAAATTTTGCAATTTAGTCTTGCAAATACGGAAGGTTATAGCCTAGGCTATAGGTTTACGATATTCCACGTTAAAAATGCATTTCCGCAACCTTAATTTTTTGGCTCAAAAAAATCGTAAGGGGTTAACCTTACGATTTTTTCCAGTGAAAATTCAAGTATGAAATTTTGCAATTTAGTCTTGCAAATACGGAAGGTTATAGCCTAGGGTATAGCCTTACGATATTCCACGTCAAAAATGCACTTCTACAACCTTCATTTTTTGTCCCAAAAAATCGTAAGGGGTTAACCTTACGATTTTTTCCAGTGAAAATTCAAGTATAAAATTTTGCAATTTAGTCTTGCAAATACGGAAGGTTATAGCCTAGGCTATAGGTTTACGATATTCCACGTCAAAAATGCAATTCTATAACCTTCGTTTTTTGGTCCAAAATTATCGTAAGGGGTTAACCTTACGATTTTTTCCAGTGAAAATTCAAGTATGAAATTTTGCAATTTAGTCTTGCAAATCCGGAATGTTGTAGCCTAGGGTATAGCCTTACGATATTCCACGTCAAAAATGCACTTCTACAACCTTCATTTTTTGTCCCAAAAAATCGTAAGGGGTTAACCTTACGATTTATTCGACTACGATTTCAAGTTTAAACTTTTGCAATTTAGTCTTGCAAATACGGGAGGTTATAGCTTAGGGTATAGCCTCACGATATTCCACGTTAAAAATGCATTTCCGCAACCTTAATTTTTTGGCCCAAAAAAATCGTAAGGGGTTAACCTTACGATTTTTTCCAGTGAAAATTCAAGTATGAAATTTTGCAATTTAGTCTTGCAAATACGGAAGGTTATAGCCTAGGGTATAGCCTTACGATATTCCACGTCAAAAATGCACTTCTACAACCTTCATTTTTTGTCCCAAAAAATCGTAAGGGGTTAACCTTACGATTTTTTCCAGTGAAAATTCAAGTATAAAATTTTGCAATTTAGTCTTGCAAATACGGAAGGTTATAGCCTAGGCTATAGGTTTACGATATTCCACGTTAAAAATGCATTTCCGCAACCTTAATTTTTTGGCTCAAAAAAATCGTAAGGGGTTAACCTTACGATTTTTTCCAGTGAAAATTCAAGTATGAAATTTTGCAATTTAGTCTTGCAAATACGGAAGGTTATAGCCTAGGGTATAGCCTTACGATATTCCACGTCAAAAATGCACTTCTACAACCTTCATTTTTTGGCCCAAAAAATCGTAAGGGGTTAACCTTACGATTTTTTCCAGTGAAAATTCAAGTATAAAATTTTGCAATTTAGTCTTGCAAATACGGAAGGTTATAGCCTAGGCTATAGGTTTACGATATTCCACGTCAAAAATGCAATTCTATAACCTTCGTTTTTTGGTCCAAAATTATCGTAAGGGGTTAACCTTACGATTTTTTCCAGTGAAAATTCAAGTATGAAATTTTGCAATTTAGTCTTGCAAATCCGGAATGTTGTAGCCTAGGGTATAGCCTTACGATATTCCACGTCAAAAATGCACTTCTACAACCTTCATTTTTTGTCCCAAAAAATCGTAAGGGGTTAACCTTACGATTTATTCGACTACGATTTCAAGTTTAAACTTTTGCAATTTAGTCTTGCAAATACGGGAGGTTATAGCTTAGGGTATAGCCTCACGATATTCCACGTTAAAAATGCATTTCCGCAACCTTAATTTTTTGGCCCAAAAAAATCGTAAGGGGTTAACCTTACGATTTTTTCCAGTGAAAATTCAAGTATGAAATTTTGCAATTTAGTCTTGCAAATCCGGAATGTTGTAGCCTAGGGTATAGCCTCACGATATTCCACGTCAAAAATGCATTTCCCCAACCTAAATTTTTTGGCCCAAAAATATCGTAAGGGGTTAACCTTACGATTTTTTTCAGTGAAAATTCAAGTATGAAATTTTGCAATTTAGTCTTGCAAATCCGGAATGTTGTAGCCTAGGGTATAGCCTTACGACCTTAAATCGTAAGGGGTTAACCTTACGATTTTTTCCAGTGAAAATTCAAGTATGAACTTTTGCAATTTAGTCTTGCAAATCCGGAATGTTGTAGCCTAGGCTATAGGTTTACGATATTCCACGTCAAAAATGCAATTCTATAACCTTCATTTTTTGGCCCAAAATTATCGTAAGGGGTTAACCTTACGATTTTTTTCAGTGAAAATTCAAGTATGAAATTTTGCAATTTAGTCTTGCAAATACGGAAGGTTATAGCCTAGGGTGTAGCCTTACGATATTCCACGTCAAAAATGCAATTCTACAACCTTAATTTTTTGTCCCAAAAAATCGTAAGGGGTTAACCTTACGATTTATTCGACTACGATTTCAAGTTTAAACTTTTGCAATTTAGTCTTGCAAATACGGGAGGTTATAGCTTAGGGTATAGCCTCACGATATTCCACGTTAAAAATGCATTTCCGCAACCTTAATTTTTTGGCCCAAAAAAATCGTAAGGGGTTAACCTTACGATTTTTTCCAGTGAAAATTCAAGTATGAAATTTTGCAATTTAGTCTTGCAAATACGGAAGGTTATAGCCTAGGCTATAGGTTTACGATATTCCACGTTAAAAATGCATTTCCGCAACCTTAATTTTTTGGCTCAAAAAAATCGTAAGGGGTTAACCTTACGATTTATTCGACTACGATTTCAAGTTTAAACTTTTGCAATTTAGTCTTGCAAATACGGAAGGTTATAGCCTAGGCTATAGGTTTACGATATTCCACGTTAAAAATGCATTTCCGCAACCTTAATTTTTTGGCTCAAAAAAATCGTAAGGGGTTAACCTTACGATTTATTCGACTACGATTTCAAGTTTAAACTTTTGCAATTTAGTCTTGCAAATACGGAAGGTTATAGCCTAGGCTATAGGTTTACGATATTCCACGTTAAAAATGCATTTCCGCAACCTTAATTTTTTGGCTCAAAAAAATCGTAAGGGGTTAACCTTACGATTTATTCGACTACGATTTCAAGTTTAAACTTTTGCAATTTAGTCTTGCAAATACGGAAGGTTATAGCCTAGGCTATAGGTTTACGATATTCCACGTTAAAAATGCATTTCCGCAACCTTAATTTTTTGGCCCAAAAAAATCGTAAGGGGTTAACCTTACGATTTATTCGACTACGATTTCAAGTTTAAACTTTTGCAATTTAGTCTTGCAAATACGGAAGGTTATAGCCTAGGCTATAGGTTTACGATATTCCACGTTAAAAATGCATTTCCGCAACCTTAATTTTTTGGCTCAAAAAAATCGTAAGGGGTTAACCTTACGATTTTTTCCAGTGAAAATTCAAGTATGAAATTTTGCAATTTAGTCTTGCAAATACGGAAGGTTATAGCCTAGGGTATAGCCTTACGATATTCCACGTCAAAAATGCACTTCTACAACCTTCATTTTTTGTCCCAAAAAATCGTAAGGGGTTAACCTTACGATTTTTTCCAGTGAAAATTCAAGTATAAAATTTTGCAATTTAGTCTTGCAAATACGGAAGGTTATAGCCTAGGCTATAGGTTTACGATATTCCACGTCAAAAATGCAATTCTATAACCTTCGTTTTTTGGTCCAAAATTATCGTAAGGGGTTAACCTTACGATTTTTTCCAGTGAAAATTCAAGTATGAAATTTTGCAATTTAGTCTTGCAAATACGGAAGGTTATAGCCTAGGGTATAGCCTTACGATATTCCACGTCAAAAATGCACTTCTACAACCTTCATTTTTTGTCCCAAAAAATCGTAAGGGGTTAACCTTACGATTTATTCGACTACGATTTCAAGTTTAAACTTTTGCAATTTAGTCTTGCAAATACGGGAGGTTATAGCTTAGGGTATAGCCTCACGATATTCCACGTTAAAAATGCATTTCCGCAACCTTAATTTTTTGGCCCAAAAAAATCGTAAGGGGTTAACCTTTCGATTTTTTCCAGTGAAAATTCAAGTATGAAATTTTGCAATTTAGTCTTGCAAATACGGAAGGTTATAGCCTAGGGTATAGCCTTACGATATTCCACGTCAAAAATGCACTTCTACAACCTTCATTTTTTGTCCCAAAAAATCGTAAGGGGTTAACCTTACGATTTTTTCCAGTGAAAATTCAAGTATAAAATTTTGCAATTTAGTCTTGCAAATACGGAAGGTTATAGCCTAGGCTATAGGTTTACGATATTCCACGTTAAAAATGCATTTCCGCAACCTTAATTTTTTGGCTCAAAAAAATCGTAAGGGGTTAACCTTACGATTTTTTCCAGTGAAAATTCAAGTATGAAATTTTGCAATTTAGTCTTGCAAATACGGAAGGTTATAGCCTAGGGTATAGCCTTACGATATTCCACGTCAAAAATGCACTTCTACAACCTTCATTTTTTGGCCCAAAAAATCGTAAGGGGTTAACCTTACGATTTTTTCCAGTGAAAATTCAAGTATAAAATTTTGCAATTTAGTCTTGCAAATACGGAAGGTTATAGCCTAGGCTATAGGTTTACGATATTCCACGTCAAAAATGCAATTCTATAACCTTCGTTTTTTGGTCCAAAATTATCGTAAGGGGTTAACCTTACGATTTTTTCCAGTGAAAATTCAAGTATGAAATTTTGCAATTTAGTCTTGCAAATCCGGAATGTTGTAGCCTAGGGTATAGCCTTACGATATTCCACGTCAAAAATGCACTTCTACAACCTTCATTTTTTGTCCCAAAAAATCGTAAGGGGTTAACCTTACGATTTATTCGACTACGATTTCAAGTTTAAACTTTTGCAATTTAGTCTTGCAAATACGGGAGGTTATAGCTTAGGGTATAGCCTCACGATATTCCACGTTAAAAATGCATTTCCGCAACCTTAATTTTTTGGCCCAAAAAAATCGTAAGGGGTTAACCTTACGATTTTTTCCAGTGAAAATTCAAGTATGAAATTTTGCAATTTAGTCTTGCAAATACGGAAGGTTATAGCCTAGGGTATAGCCTTACGATATTCCACGTCAAAAATGCACTTCTACAACCTTCATTTTTTGTCCCAAAAAATCGTAAGGGGTTAACCTTACGATTTTTTCCAGTGAAAATTCAAGTATAAAATTTTGCAATTTAGTCTTGCAAATACGGAAGGTTATAGCCTAGGCTATAGGTTTACGATATTCCACGTCAAAAATGCAATTCTATAACCTTCGTTTTTTGGTCCAAAATTATCGTAAGGGGTTAACCTTACGATTTTTTCCAGTGAAAATTTAAGTATGAAATTTTGCAATTTAGTCTTGCAAATCCGGAATGTTGTAGCCTAGGGTATAGCCTTACGTTATTCCACGTCAAAAATGCACTTCTACAACCTTCATTTTTTGTCCCAAAAAATCGTTAGGGGTTAACCTTACGATTTATTCGACTACGATTTCAAGTTTAAACTTTTGCAATTTAGTCTTGCAAATACGGGAGGTTATAGTTTAGGGTATAGCCTCACGATATTCCACGTTAAAAATGCATTTCCGCAACCTTAATTTTTTGGCCCAAAAAAATCGTAAGGGGTTAACCTTACGATTTTTTCCAGTGAAAATTCAAGTATGAAATTTTGCAATTTAGTCTTGCAAATACGGAAGGTTATAGCCTAGGGTATAGCCTTACGATATTCCACGTCAAAAATGCACTTCTACAACCTTCATTTTTTGTCCCAAAAATCGTAAGGGGTTAACCTTACGATTTTTTCCAGTGAAAATTCAAGTATAAAATTTTGCAATTTAGTCTTGCAAATACGGAAGGTTATAGCCTAGGCTATAGGTTTACGATATTCCACGTTAAAAATGCATTTCCGCAACCTTAATTTTTTGGCTCAAAAAAATCGTAAGGGGTTAACCTTACGATTTTTTCCAGTGAAAATTCAAGTATGAAATTTTGCAATTTAGTCTTGCAAATACGGAAGGTTATAGCCTAGGGTATAGCCTTACGATATTCCACGTCAAAAATGCACTTCTACAACCTTCATTTTTTGTCCCAAAAAATCGTAAGGGGTTAACCTTACGATTTTTTCCAGTGAAAATTCAAGTATAAAATTTTGCAATTTAGTCTTGCAAATACGGAAGGTTATAGCCTAGGCTATAGGTTTACGATATTCCACGTCAAAAATGCAATTCTATAACCTTCGTTTTTTGGTCCAAAATTATCGTAAGGGGTTAACCTTACGATTTTTTCCAGTGAAAATTCAAGTATGAAATTTTGCAATTTAGTCTTGCAAATCCGGAATGTTGTAGCCTAGGGTATAGCCTTACGATATTCCACGTCAAAAATGCACTTCTACAACCTTCATTTTTTGTCCCAAAAAATCGTAAGGGGTTAACCTTACGATTTATTCGACTACGATTTCAAGTTTAAACTTTTGCAATTTAGTCTTGCAAATACGGGAGGTTATAGCTTAGGGTATAGCCTCACGATATTCCACGTTAAAAATGCATTTCCGCAACCTTAATTTTTTGGCCCAAAAAAATCGTAAGGGGTTAACCTTACGATTTTTTCCAGTGAAAATTCAAGTATGAAATTTTGCAATTTAGTCTTGCAAATACGGAAGGTTATAGCCTAGGGTATAGCCTTACGATATTCCACGTCAAAAATGCACTTCTACAACCTTCATTTTTTGTCCCAAAAAATCGTAAGGGGTTAACCTTACGATTTTTTCCAGTGAAAATTCAAGTATAAAATTTTGCAATTTAGTCTTGCAAATACGGAAGGTTATAGCCTAGGCTATAGGTTTACGATATTCCACGTTAAAAATGCATTTCCGCAACCTTAATTTTTTGGCTCAAAAAAATCGTAAGGGGTTAACCTTACGATTTTTTCCAGTGAAAATTCAAGTATGAAATTTTGCAATTTAGTCTTGCAAATACGGAAGGTTATAGCCTAGGGTATAGCCTTACGATATTCCACGTCAAAAATGCACTTCTACAACCTTCATTTTTTGGCCCAAAAAATCGTAAGGGGTTAACCTTACGATTTTTTCCAGTGAAAATTCAAGTATAAAATTTTGCAATTTAGTCTTGCAAATACGGAAGGTTATAGCCTAGGCTATAGGTTTACGATATTCCACGTCAAAAATGCAATTCTATAACCTTCGTTTTTTGGTCCAAAATTATCGTAAGGGGTTAACCTTACGATTTTTTCCAGTGAAAATTCAAGTATGAAATTTTGCAATTTAGTCTTGCAAATCCGGAATGTTGTAGCCTAGGGTATAGCCTTACGATATTCCACGTCAAAAATGCACTTCTACAACCTTCATTTTTTGTCCCAAAAAATCGTAAGGGGTTAACCTTACGATTTATTCGACTACGATTTCAAGTTTAAACTTTTGCAATTTAGTCTTGCAAATACGGGAGGTTATAGCTTAGGGTATAGCCTCACGATATTCCACGTTAAAAATGCATTTCCGCAACCTTAATTTTTTGGCCCAAAAAAATCGTAAGGGGTTAACCTTACGATTTTTTCCAGTGAAAATTCAAGTATGAAATTTTGCAATTTAGTCTTGCAAATACGGAAGGTTATAGCCTAGGGTATAGCCTTACGATATTCCACGTCAAAAATGCACTTCTACAACCTTCATTTTTTGTCCCAAAAAATCGTAAGGGGTTAACCTTACGATTTTTTCCAGTGAAAATTCAAGTATAAAATTTTGCAATTTAGTCTTGCAAATACGGAAGGTTATAGCCTAGGCTATAGGTTTACGATATTCCACGTCAAAAATGCAATTCTATAACCTTCGTTTTTTGGTCCAAAATTATCGTAAGGGGTTAACCTTACGATTTTTTCCAGTGAAAATTCAAGTATGAAATTTTGCAATTTAGTCTTGCAAATCCGGAATGTTGTAGCCTAGGGTATAGCCTTACGTTATTCCACGTCAAAAATGCACTTCTACAACCTTCATTTTTTGTCCCAAAAAATCGTTAGGGGTTAACCTTACGATTTATTCGACTACGATTTCAAGTTTAAACTTTTGCAATTTAGTCTTGCAAATACGGGAGGTTATAGTTTAGGGTATAGCCTCACGATATTCCACGTTAAAAATGCATTTCCGCAACCTTAATTTTTTGGCCCAAAAAAATCGTAAGGGGTTAACCTTACGATTTTTTCCAGTGAAAATTCAAGTATGAAATTTTGCAATTTAGTCTTGCAAATACGGAAGGTTATAGCCTAGGGTATAGCCTTACGATATTCCACGTCAAAAATGCACTTCTACAACCTTCATTTTTTGTCCCAAAAATCGTAAGGGGTTAACCTTACGATTTTTTCCAGTGAAAATTCAAGTATAAAATTTTGCAATTTAGTCTTGCAAATACGGAAGGTTATAGCCTAGGCTATAGGTTTACGATATTCCACGTTAAAAATGCATTTCCGCAACCTTAATTTTTTGGCTCAAAAAAATCGTAAGGGGTTAACCTTACGATTTTTTCCAGTGAAAATTCAAGTATGAAATTTTGCAATTTAGTCTTGCAAATACGGAAGGTTATAGCCTAGGGTATAGCCTTACGATATTCCACGTCAAAAATGCACTTCTACAACCTTCATTTTTTGTCCCAAAAAATCGTAAGGGGTTAACCTTACGATTTTTTCCAGTGAAAATTCAAGTATAAAATTTTGCAATTTAGTCTTGCAAATACGGAAGGTTATAGCCTAGGCTATAGGTTTACGATATTCCACGTCAAAAATGCAATTCTATAACCTTCGTTTTTTGGTCCAAAATTATCGTAAGGGGTTAACCTTACGATTTTTTCCAGTGAAAATTCAAGTATGAAATTTTGCAATTTAGTCTTGCAAATACGGAAGGTTATAGCCTAGGGTATAGCCTTACGATATTCCACGTCAAAAATGCACTTCTACAACCTTCATTTTTTGTCCCAAAAAATCGTAAGGGGTTAACCTTACGATTTTTTCCAGTGAAAATTCAAGTATAAAATTTTGCAATTTAGTCTTGCAAATACGGAAGGTTATAGCCTAGGCTATAGGTTTACGATATTCCACGTTAAAAATGCATTTCCGCAACCTTAATTTTTTGGCTCAAAAAAATCGTAAGGGGTTAACCTTACGATTTTTTCCAGTGAAAATTCAAGTATGAAATTTTGCAATTTAGTCTTGCAAATACGGAAGGTTATAGCCTAGGGTATAGCCTTACGATATTCCACGTCAAAAATGCACTTCTACAACCTTCATTTTTTGGCCCAAAAAATCGTAAGGGGTTAACCTTACGATTTTTTCCAGTGAAAATTCAAGTATAAAATTTTGCAATTTAGTCTTGCAAATACGGAAGGTTATAGCCTAGGCTATAGGTTTACGATATTCCACGTCAAAAATGCAATTCTATAACCTTCGTTTTTTGGTCCAAAATTATCGTAAGGGGTTAACCTTACGATTTTTTCCAGTGAAAATTCAAGTATGAAATTTTGCAATTTAGTCTTGCAAATCCGGAATGTTGTAGCCTAGGGTATAGCCTTACGATATTCCACGTCAAAAATGCACTTCTACAACCTTCATTTTTTGTCCCAAAAAATCGTAAGGGGTTAACCTTACGATTTATTCGACTACGATTTCAAGTTTAAACTTTTGCAATTTAGTCTTGCAAATACGGGAGGTTATAGCTTAGGGTATAGCCTCACGATATTCCACGTTAAAAATGCATTTCCGCAACCTTAATTTTTTGGCCCAAAAAAATCGTAAGGGGTTAACCTTTCGATTTTTTCCAGTGAAAATTCAAGTATGAAATTTTGCAATTTAGTCTTGCAAATACGGAAGGTTATAGCCTAGGGTATAGCCTTACGATATTCCACGTCAAAAATGCACTTCTACAACCTTCATTTTTTGTCCCAAAAAATCGTAAGGGGTTAACCTTACGATTTTTTCCAGTGAAAATTCAAGTATAAAATTTTGCAATTTAGTCTTGCAAATACGGAAGGTTATAGCCTAGGCTATAGGTTTACGATATTCCACGTTAAAAATGCATTTCCGCAACCTTAATTTTTTGGCTCAAAAAAATCGTAAGGGGTTAACCTTACGATTTTTTCCAGTGAAAATTCAAGTATGAAATTTTGCAATTTAGTCTTGCAAATACGGAAGGTTATAGCCTAGGGTATAGCCTTACGATATTCCACGTCAAAAATGCACTTCTACAACCTTCATTTTTTGGCCCAAAAAATCGTAAGGGGTTAACCTTACGATTTTTTCCAGTGAAAATTCAAGTATAAAATTTTGCAATTTAGTCTTGCAAATACGGAAGGTTATAGCCTAGGCTATAGGTTTACGATATTCCACGTCAAAAATGCAATTCTATAACCTTCGTTTTTTGGTCCAAAATTATCGTAAGGGGTTAACCTTACGATTTTTTCCAGTGAAAATTCAAGTATGAAATTTTGCAATTTAGTCTTGCAAATCCGGAATGTTGTAGCCTAGGGTATAGCCTTACGATATTCCACGTCAAAAATGCACTTCTACAACCTTCATTTTTTGTCCCAAAAAATCGTAAGGGGTTAACCTTACGATTTATTCGACTACGATTTCAAGTTTAAACTTTTGCAATTTAGTCTTGCAAATACGGGAGGTTATAGCTTAGGGTATAGCCTCACGATATTCCACGTTAAAAATGCATTTCCGCAACCTTAATTTTTTGGCCCAAAAAAATCGTAAGGGGTTAACCTTACGATTTTTTCCAGTGAAAATTCAAGTATGAAATTTTGCAATTTAGTCTTGCAAATACGGAAGGTTATAGCCTAGGGTATAGCCTTACGATATTCCACGTCAAAAATGCACTTCTACAACCTTCATTTTTTGTCCCAAAAAATCGTAAGGGGTTAACCTTACGATTTTTTCCAGTGAAAATTCAAGTATAAAATTTTGCAATTTAGTCTTGCAAATACGGAAGGTTATAGCCTAGGCTATAGGTTTACGATATTCCACGTCAAAAATGCAATTCTATAACCTTCGTTTTTTGGTCCAAAATTATCGTAAGGGGTTAACCTTACGATTTTTTCCAGTGAAAATTCAAGTATGAAATTTTGCAATTTAGTCTTGCAAATCCGGAATGTTGTAGCCTAGGGTATAGCCTTACGTTATTCCACGTCAAAAATGCACTTCTACAACCTTCATTTTTTGTCCCAAAAAATCGTTAGGGGTTAACCTTACGATTTATTCGACTACGATTTCAAGTTTAAACTTTTGCAATTTAGTCTTGCAAATACGGGAGGTTATAGTTTAGGGTATAGCCTCACGATATTCCACGTTAAAAATGCATTTCCGCAACCTTAATTTTTTGGCCCAAAAAAATCGTAAGGGGTTAACCTTACGATTTTTTCCAGTGAAAATTCAAGTATGAAATTTTGCAATTTAGTCTTGCAAATACGGAAGGTTATAGCCTAGGGTATAGCCTTACGATATTCCACGTCAAAAATGCACTTCTACAACCTTCATTTTTTGTCCCAAAAATCGTAAGGGGTTAACCTTACGATTTTTTCCAGTGAAAATTCAAGTATAAAATTTTGCAATTTAGTCTTGCAAATACGGAAGGTTATAGCCTAGGCTATAGGTTTACGATATTCCACGTTAAAAATGCATTTCCGCAACCTTAATTTTTTGGCTCAAAAAAATCGTAAGGGGTTAACCTTACGATTTTTTCCAGTGAAAATTCAAGTATGAAATTTTGCAATTTAGTCTTGCAAATACGGAAGGTTATAGCCTAGGGTATAGCCTTACGATATTCCACGTCAAAAATGCACTTCTACAACCTTCATTTTTTGTCCCAAAAAATCGTAAGGGGTTAACCTTACGATTTTTTCCAGTGAAAATTCAAGTATAAAATTTTGCAATTTAGTCTTGCAAATACGGAAGGTTATAGCCTAGGCTATAGGTTTACGATATTCCACGTCAAAAATGCAATTCTATAACCTTCGTTTTTTGGTCCAAAATTATCGTAAGGGGTTAACCTTACGATTTTTTCCAGTGAAAATTCAAGTATGAAATTTTGCAATTTAGTCTTGCAAATACGGAAGGTTATAGCCTAGGGTATAGCCTTACGATATTCCACGTCAAAAATGCACTTCTACAACCTTCATTTTTTGTCCCAAAAAATCGTAAGGGGTTAACCTTACGATTTTTTCCAGTGAAAATTCAAGTATAAAATTTTGCAATTTAGTCTTGCAAATACGGAAGGTTATAGCCTAGGCTATAGGTTTACGATATTCCACGTTAAAAATGCATTTCCGCAACCTTAATTTTTTGGCTCAAAAAAATCGTAAGGGGTTAACCTTACGATTTTTTCCAGTGAAAATTCAAGTATGAAATTTTGCAATTTAGTCCTGCAAATACGGAAGGTTATAGCCTAGGGTATAGCCTTACGATATTCCACGTCAAAAATGCACTTCTACAACCTTCATTTTTTGGCCCAAAAAATCGTAAGGGGTTAACCTTACGATTTTTTCCAGTGAAAATTCAAGTATAAAATTTTGCAATTTAGTCTTGCAAATACGGAAGGTTATAGCCTAGGCTATAGGTTTACGATATTCCACGTCAAAAATGCAATTCTATAACCTTCGTTTTTTGGTCCAAAATTATCGTAAGGGGTTAACCTTACGATTTTTTCCAGTGAAAATTCAAGTATGAAATTTTGCAATTTAGTCTTGCAAATACGGAAGGTTATAGCCTAGGGTATAGCCTTACGATATTCCACGTCAAAAATGCACTTCTACAACCTTCATTTTTTGTCCCAAAAAATCGTAAGGGGTTAACCTTACGATTTTTTCCAGTGAAAATTCAAGTATAAAATTTTGCAATTTAGTCTTGCAAATACGGAAGGTTATAGCCTAGGCTATAGGTTTACGATATTCCACGTTAAAAATGCATTTCCGCAACCTTAATTTTTTGGCTCAAAAAAATCGTAAGGGGTTAACCTTACGATTTTTTCCAGTGAAAATTCAAGTATGAAATTTTGCAATTTAGTCTTGCAAATACGGAAGGTTATAGCCTAGGGTATAGCCTTACGATATTCCACGTCAAAAATGCACTTCTACAACCTTCATTTTTTGTCCCAAAAAATCGTAAGGGGTTAACCTTACGATTTTTTCCAGTGAAAATTCAAGTATAAAATTTTGCAATTTAGTCTTGCAAATACGGAAGGTTATAGCCTAGGCTATAGGTTTACGATATTCCACGTTAAAAATGCATTTCCGCAACCTTAATTTTTTGGCTCAAAAAAATCGTAAGGGGTTAACCTTACGATTTTTTCTAGTGAAAATTCAAGTATGAAATTTTGCAATTTAGTCTTGCAAATACGGAAGGTTATAGCCTAGGGTATAGCCTTACGATATTCCACGTCAAAAATGCACTTCTACAACCTTCATTTTTTGGCCCAAAAAATCGTAAGGGGTTAACCTTACGATTTTTTCCAGTGAAAATTCAAGTATAAAATTTTGCAATTTAGTCTTGCAAATACGGAAGGTTATAGCCTAGGCTATAGGTTTACGATATTCCACGTCAAAAATGCAATTCTATAACCTTCGTTTTTTGGTCCAAAATTATCGTAAGGGGTTAACCTTACGATTTTTTCCAGTGAAAATTCAAGTATGAAATTTTGCAATTTAGTCTTGCAAATCCGGAATGTTGTAGCCTAGGGTATAGCCTTACGATATTCCACGTCAAAAATGCACTTCTACAACCTTCATTTTTTGTCCCAAAAAATCGTAAGGGGTTAACCTTACGATTTATTCGACTACGATTTCAAGTTTAAACTTTTGCAATTTAGTCTTGCAAATACGGGAGGTTATAGCTTAGGGTATAGCCTCACGATATTCCACGTTAAAAATGCATTTCCGCAACCTTAATTTTTTGGCCCAAAAAAATCGTAAGGGGTTAACCTTACGATTTTTTCCAGTGAAAATTCAAGTATGAAATTTTGCAATTTAGTCTTGCAAATACGGAAGGTTATAGCCTAGGGTATAGCCTTACGATATTCCACGTCAAAAATGCACTTCTACAACCTTCATTTTTTGTCCCAAAAAATCGTAAGGGGTTAACCTTACGATTTTTTCCAGTGAAAATTCAAGTATAAAATTTTGCAATTTAGTCTTGCAAATACGGAAGGTTATAGCCTAGGCTATAGGTTTACGATATTCCACGTCAAAAATGCAATTCTATAACCTTCGTTTTTTGGTCCAAAATTATCGTAAGGGGTTAACCTTACGATTTTTTCCAGTGAAAATTCAAGTATGAAATTTTGCAATTTAGTCTTGCAAATCCGGAATGTTGTAGCCTAGGGTATAGCCTTACGTTATTCCACGTCAAAAATGCACTTCTACAACCTTCATTTTTTGTCCCAAAAAATCGTTAGGGGTTAACCTTACGATTTATTCGACTACGATTTCAAGTTTAAACTTTTGCAATTTAGTCTTGCAAATACGGGAGGTTATAGTTTAGGGTATAGCCTCACGATATTCCACGTTAAAAATGCATTTCCGCAACCTTAATTTTTTGGCCCAAAAAAATCGTAAGGGGTTAACCTTACGATTTTTTCCAGTGAAAATTCAAGTATGAAATTTTGCAATTTAGTCTTGCAAATACGGAAGGTTATAGCCTAGGGTATAGCCTTACGATATTCCACGTCAAAAATGCACTTCTACAACCTTCATTTTTTGTCCCAAAAATCGTAAGGGGTTAACCTTACGATTTTTTCCAGTGAAAATTCAAGTATAAAATTTTGCAATTTAGTCTTGCAAATACGGAAGGTTATAGCCTAGGCTATAGGTTTACGATATTCCACGTTAAAAATGCATTTCCGCAACCTTAATTTTTTGGCTCAAAAAAATCGTAAGGGGTTAACCTTACGATTTTTTCCAGTGAAAATTCAAGTATGAAATTTTGCAATTTAGTCTTGCAAATACGGAAGGTTATAGCCTAGGGTATAGCCTTACGATATTCCACGTCAAAAATGCACTTCTACAACCTTCATTTTTTGTCCCAAAAAATCGTAAGGGGTTAACCTTACGATTTTTTCCAGTGAAAATTCAAGTATAAAATTTTGCAATTTAGTCTTGCAAATACGGAAGGTTATAGCCTAGGCTATAGGTTTACGATATTCCACGTCAAAAATGCAATTCTATAACCTTCGTTTTTTGGTCCAAAATTATCGTAAGGGGTTAACCTTACGATTTTTTCCAGTGAAAATTCAAGTATGAAATTTTGCAATTTAGTCTTGCAAATACGGAAGGTTATAGCCTAGGGTATAGCCTTACGATATTCCACGTCAAAAATGCACTTCTACAACCTTCATTTTTTGGCCCAAAAAATCGTAAGGGGTTAACCTTACGATTTTTTCCAGTGAAAATTCAAGTATAAAATTTTGCAATTTAGTCTTGCAAATACGGAAGGTTATAGCCTAGGCTATAGGTTTACGATATTCCACGTCAAAAATGCAATTCTATAACCTTCGTTTTTTGGTCCAAAATTATCGTAAGGGGTTAACCTTACGATTTTTTCCAGTGAAAATTCAAGTATGAAATTTTGCAATTTAGTCTTGCAAATCCGGAATGTTGTAGCCTAGGGTATAGCCTTACGATATTCCACGTCAAAAATGCACTTCTACAACCTTCATTTTTTGTCCCAAAAAATCGTAAGGGGTTAACCTTACGATTTATTCGACTACGATTTCAAGTTTAAACTTTTGCAATTTAGTCTTGCAAATACGGGAGGTTATAGCTTAGGGTATAGCCTCACGATATTCCACGTTAAAAATGCATTTCCGCAACCTTAATTTTTTGGCCCAAAAAAATCGTAAGGGGTTAACCTTTCGATTTTTTCCAGTGAAAATTCAAGTATGAAATTTTGCAATTTAGTCTTGCAAATACGGAAGGTTATAGCCTAGGGTATAGCCTTACGATATTCCACGTCAAAAATGCACTTCTACAACCTTCATTTTTTGTCCCAAAAAATCGTAAGGGGTTAACCTTACGATTTTTTCCAGTGAAAATTCAAGTATAAAATTTTGCAATTTAGTCTTGCAAATACGGAAGGTTATAGCCTAGGCTATAGGTTTACGATATTCCACGTTAAAAATGCATTTCCGCAACCTTAATTTTTTGGCTCAAAAAAATCGTAAGGGGTTAACCTTACGATTTTTTCCAGTGAAAATTCAAGTATGAAATTTTGCAATTTAGTCTTGCAAATACGGAAGGTTATAGCCTAGGGTATAGCCTTACGATATTCCACGTCAAAAATGCACTTCTACAACCTTCATTTTTTGGCCCAAAAAATCGTAAGGGGTTAACCTTACGATTTTTTCCAGTGAAAATTCAAGTATAAAATTTTGCAATTTAGTCTTGCAAATACGGAAGGTTATAGCCTAGGCTATAGGTTTACGATATTCCACGTCAAAAATGCAATTCTATAACCTTCGTTTTTTGGTCCAAAATTATCGTAAGGGGTTAACCTTACGATTTTTTCCAGTGAAAATTCAAGTATGAAATTTTGCAATTTAGTCTTGCAAATCCGGAATGTTGTAGCCTAGGGTATAGCCTTACGATATTCCACGTCAAAAATGCACTTCTACAACCTTCATTTTTTGTCCCAAAAAATCGTAAGGGGTTAACCTTACGATTTATTCGACTACGATTTCAAGTTTAAACTTTTGCAATTTAGTCTTGCAAATACGGGAGGTTATAGCTTAGGGTATAGCCTCACGATATTCCACGTTAAAAATGCATTTCCGCAACCTTAATTTTTTGGCCCAAAAAAATCGTAAGGGGTTAACCTTACGATTTTTTCCAGTGAAAATTCAAGTATGAAATTTTGCAATTTAGTCTTGCAAATACGGAAGGTTATAGCCTAGGGTATAGCCTTACGATATTCCACGTCAAAAATGCACTTCTACAACCTTCATTTTTTGTCCCAAAAAATCGTAAGGGGTTAACCTTACGATTTTTTCCAGTGAAAATTCAAGTATAAAATTTTGCAATTTAGTCTTGCAAATACGGAAGGTTATAGCCTAGGCTATAGGTTTACGATATTCCACGTCAAAAATGCAATTCTATAACCTTCGTTTTTTGGTCCAAAATTATCGTAAGGGGTTAACCTTACGATTTTTTCCAGTGAAAATTCAAGTATGAAATTTTGCAATTTAGTCTTGCAAATCCGGAATGTTGTAGCCTAGGGTATAGCCTTACGTTATTCCACGTCAAAAATGCACTTCTACAACCTTCATTTTTTGTCCCAAAAAATCGTTAGGGGTTAACCTTACGATTTATTCGACTACGATTTCAAGTTTAAACTTTTGCAATTTAGTCTTGCAAATACGGGAGGTTATAGTTTAGGGTATAGCCTCACGATATTCCACGTTAAAAATGCATTTCCGCAACCTTAATTTTTTGGCCCAAAAAAATCGTAAGGGGTTAACCTTACGATTTTTTCCAGTGAAAATTCAAGTATGAAATTTTGCAATTTAGTCTTGCAAATACGGAAGGTTATAGCCTAGGGTATAGCCTTACGATATTCCACGTCAAAAATGCACTTCTACAACCTTCATTTTTTGTCCCAAAAATCGTAAGGGGTTAACCTTACGATTTTTTCCAGTGAAAATTCAAGTATAAAATTTTGCAATTTAGTCTTGCAAATACGGAAGGTTATAGCCTAGGCTATAGGTTTACGATATTCCACGTTAAAAATGCATTTCCGCAACCTTAATTTTTTGGCTCAAAAAAATCGTAAGGGGTTAACCTTACGATTTTTTCCAGTGAAAATTCAAGTATGAAATTTTGCAATTTAGTCTTGCAAATACGGAAGGTTATAGCCTAGGGTATAGCCTTACGATATTCCACGTCAAAAATGCACTTCTACAACCTTCATTTTTTGTCCCAAAAAATCGTAAGGGGTTAACCTTACGATTTTTTCCAGTGAAAATTCAAGTATAAAATTTTGCAATTTAGTCTTGCAAATACGGAAGGTTATAGCCTAGGCTATAGGTTTACGATATTCCACGTCAAAAATGCAATTCTATAACCTTCGTTTTTTGGTCCAAAATTATCGTAAGGGGTTAACCTTACGATTTTTTCCAGTGAAAATTCAAGTATGAAATTTTGCAATTTAGTCTTGCAAATACGGAAGGTTATAGCCTAGGGTATAGCCTTACGATATTCCACGTCAAAAATGCACTTCTACAACCTTCATTTTTTGTCCCAAAAAATCGTAAGGGGTTAACCTTACGATTTTTTCCAGTGAAAATTCAAGTATAAAATTTTGCAATTTAGTCTTGCAAATACGGAAGGTTATAGCCTAGGCTATAGGTTTACGATATTCCACGTTAAAAATGCATTTCCGCAACCTTAATTTTTTGGCTCAAAAAAATCGTAAGGGGTTAACCTTACGATTTTTTCCAGTGAAAATTCAAGTATGAAATTTTGCAATTTAGTCCTGCAAATACGGAAGGTTATAGCCTAGGGTATAGCCTTACGATATTCCACGTCAAAAATGCACTTCTACAACCTTCATTTTTTGGCCCAAAAAATCGTAAGGGGTTAACCTTACGATTTTTTCCAGTGAAAATTCAAGTATAAAATTTTGCAATTTAGTCTTGCAAATACGGAAGGTTATAGCCTAGGCTATAGGTTTACGATATTCCACGTCAAAAATGCAATTCTATAACCTTCGTTTTTTGGTCCAAAATTATCGTAAGGGGTTAACCTTACGATTTTTTCCAGTGAAAATTCAAGTATGAAATTTTGCAATTTAGTCTTGCAAATACGGAAGGTTATAGCCTAGGGTATAGCCTTACGATATTCCACGTCAAAAATGCACTTCTACAACCTTCATTTTTTGTCCCAAAAAATCGTAAGGGGTTAACCTTACGATTTTTTCCAGTGAAAATTCAAGTATAAAATTTTGCAATTTAGTCTTGCAAATACGGAAGGTTATAGCCTAGGCTATAGGTTTACGATATTCCACGTTAAAAATGCATTTCCGCAACCTTAATTTTTTGGCTCAAAAAAATCGTAAGGGGTTAACCTTACGATTTTTTCCAGTGAAAATTCAAGTATGAAATTTTGCAATTTAGTCTTGCAAATACGGAAGGTTATAGCCTAGGGTATAGCCTTACGATATTCCACGTCAAAAATGCACTTCTACAACCTTCATTTTTTGTCCCAAAAAATCGTAAGGGGTTAACCTTACGATTTTTTCCAGTGAAAATTCAAGTATAAAATTTTGCAATTTAGTCTTGCAAATACGGAAGGTTATAGCCTAGGCTATAGGTTTACGATATTCCACGTTAAAAATGCATTTCCGCAACCTTAATTTTTTGGCTCAAAAAAATCGTAAGGGGTTAACCTTACGATTTTTTCTAGTGAAAATTCAAGTATGAAATTTTGCAATTTAGTCTTGCAAATACGGAAGGTTATAGCCTAGGGTATAGCCTTACGATATTCCACGTCAAAAATGCACTTCTACAACCTTCATTTTTTGGCCCAAAAAATCGTAAGGGGTTAACCTTACGATTTTTTCCAGTGAAAATTCAAGTATAAAATTTTGCAATTTAGTCTTGCAAATACGGAAGGTTATAGCCTAGGCTATAGGTTTACGATATTCCACGTCAAAAATGCAATTCTATAACCTTCGTTTTTTGGTCCAAAATTATCGTAAGGGGTTAACCTTACGATTTTTTCCAGTGAAAATTCAAGTATGAAATTTTGCAATTTAGTCTTGCAAATCCGGAATGTTGTAGCCTAGGGTATAGCCTTACGATATTCCACGTCAAAAATGCACTTCTACAACCTTCATTTTTTGTCCCAAAAAATCGTAAGGGGTTAACCTTACGATTTATTCGACTACGATTTCAAGTTTAAACTTTTGCAATTTAGTCTTGCAAATACGGGAGGTTATAGCTTAGGGTATAGCCTCACGATATTCCACGTTAAAAATGCATTTCCGCAACCTTAATTTTTTGGCCCAAAAAAATCGTAAGGGGTTAACCTTACGATTTTTTCCAGTGAAAATTCAAGTATGAAATTTTGCAATTTAGTCTTGCAAATACGGAAGGTTATAGCCTAGGGTATAGCCTTACGATATTCCACGTCAAAAATGCACTTCTACAACCTTCATTTTTTGTCCCAAAAAATCGTAAGGGGTTAACCTTACGATTTTTTCCAGTGAAAATTCAAGTATAAAATTTTGCAATTTAGTCTTGCAAATACGGAAGGTTATAGCCTAGGCTATAGGTTTACGATATTCCACGTCAAAAATGCAATTCTATAACCTTCGTTTTTTGGTCCAAAATTATCGTAAGGGGTTAACCTTACGATTTTTTCCAGTGAAAATTCAAGTATGAAATTTTGCAATTTAGTCTTGCAAATCCGGAATGTTGTAGCCTAGGGTATAGCCTTACGTTATTCCACGTCAAAAATGCACTTCTACAACCTTCATTTTTTGTCCCAAAAAATCGTTAGGGGTTAACCTTACGATTTATTCGACTACGATTTCAAGTTTAAACTTTTGCAATTTAGTCTTGCAAATACGGGAGGTTATAGTTTAGGGTATAGCCTCACGATATTCCACGTTAAAAATGCATTTCCGCAACCTTAATTTTTTGGCCCAAAAAAATCGTAAGGGGTTAACCTTACGATTTTTTCCAGTGAAAATTCAAGTATGAAATTTTGCAATTTAGTCTTGCAAATACGGAAGGTTATAGCCTAGGGTATAGCCTTACGATATTCCACGTCAAAAATGCACTTCTACAACCTTCATTTTTTGTCCCAAAAATCGTAAGGGGTTAACCTTACGATTTTTTCCAGTGAAAATTCAAGTATAAAATTTTGCAATTTAGTCTTGCAAATACGGAAGGTTATAGCCTAGGCTATAGGTTTACGATATTCCACGTTAAAAATGCATTTCCGCAACCTTAATTTTTTGGCTCAAAAAAATCGTAAGGGGTTAACCTTACGATTTTTTCCAGTGAAAATTCAAGTATGAAATTTTGCAATTTAGTCTTGCAAATACGGAAGGTTATAGCCTAGGGTATAGCCTTACGATATTCCACGTCAAAAATGCACTTCTACAACCTTCATTTTTTGTCCCAAAAAATCGTAAGGGGTTAACCTTACGATTTTTTCCAGTGAAAATTCAAGTATAAAATTTTGCAATTTAGTCTTGCAAATACGGAAGGTTATAGCCTAGGCTATAGGTTTACGATATTCCACGTCAAAAATGCAATTCTATAACCTTCGTTTTTTGGTCCAAAATTATCGTAAGGGGTTAACCTTACGATTTTTTCCAGTGAAAATTCAAGTATGAAATTTTGCAATTTAGTCTTGCAAATACGGAAGGTTATAGCCTAGGGTATAGCCTTACGATATTCCACGTCAAAAATGCACTTCTACAACCTTCATTTTTTGTCCCAAAAAATCGTAAGGGGTTAACCTTACGATTTTTTCCAGTGAAAATTCAAGTATAAAATTTTGCAATTTAGTCTTGCAAATACGGAAGGTTATAGCCTAGGCTATAGGTTTACGATATTCCACGTTAAAAATGCATTTCCGCAACCTTAATTTTTTGGCTCAAAAAAATCGTAAGGGGTTAACCTTACGATTTTTTCCAGTGAAAATTCAAGTATGAAATTTTGCAATTTAGTCATGCAAATACGGAAGGTTATAGCCTAGGGTATAGCCTTACGATATTCCACGTCAAAAATGCACTTCTACAACCTTCATTTTTTGGCCCAAAAAATCGTAAGGGGTTAACCTTACGATTTTTTCCAGTGAAAATTCAAGTATAAAATTTTGCAATTTAGTCTTGCAAATACGGAAGGTTATAGCCTAGGCTATAGGTTTACGATATTCCACGTCAAAAATGCAATTCTATAACCTTCGTTTTTTGGTCCAAAATTATCGTAAGGGGTTAACCTTACGATTTTTTCCAGTGAAAATTCAAGTATGAAATTTTGCAATATAGTCTTTCAAATCCGGAATGTTGTAGCCTAGGGTATAGCCGTACGATATTCCACGTCAAAAATGCACTTCTACAACCTTCATTTTTTGTCCCAAAAAATCGTAAGGGGTTAAACCTTACGATTTTTTCCAGTGAAAATTCAAGTATAAAATTTTGCAATTTAGTCTTGCAAATACGGAAGGTTATAGCCTAGGCTATAGGTTTACGATATTCCACGTCAAAAATGCAATTCTATAACCTTCGTTTTTTGGCCCAAAATTATCGTAAGGGGTTAACCTTACGATTTTTTCCAGTGAAAATTCAAGTATGAAATTTTGCAATTTAGTCTTGCAAATCCGGAATGTTGTAGCCTAGGGTATAGCCGTACGATATTCCACGTCAAAAATGCACTTCTACAACCTTCATTTTTTGTCCCAAAAAATCGTAAGGGGTTAACCTTACGATTTATTCGACTACGATTTCAAGTTTAAACTTTTGCAATTTAGTCTTGCAAATACGGGAGGTTATAGCTTAGGGTATAGCCTTACGATATTCCACGTTAAAAATGCATTTCCGCAACCTTAATTTTTTGGCCCAAAAAAATCGTAAGGGGTTAACCTTACGATTTTTTCCAGTGAAAATTCAAGTATGAAATTTTGCAATTTAGTCTTGCAAATCCGGAATGTTGTAGCCTAGGGTATAGCCTTACGATATTCTACGTCAAAAATGCACTTCTACAACCTTCATTTTTTGTCCCAAAAAATCGTAAGGGGTTAACTTACGATTTTTTCCAGTGAAAATTCAAGTATAAAATTTTGCAATTTAGTCTTGCAAATACGGAAGGTTATAGCCTAGGCTATAGGTTTACGATATTCCACGTCAAAAATGCAATTCTATAACCTTCGTTTTTTGGCCCAAAATTATCGTAAGGGGTTAACCTTACGATTTTTTCCAGTGAAAATTCAAGTATGAAATTTTGCAATTTAGTCTTGCAAATCCGGAATGTTGTAGCCTAGGGTATAGCCTTACGATATTCCACGTCAAAAATGCACTTCTACAACCTTCATTTTTTGTCCCAAAAAATCGTAAGGGGTTAACCTTACGATTTATTCGACTACGATTTCAAGTTTAAACTTTTGCAATTTAGTCTTGCAAATACGGGAGGTTATAGCTTAGGGTATAGCCTCACGATATTCCACGTTAAAAATGCATTTCCGCAACCTTAATTTTTTGGCCCAAAAAAATCGTAAGGGGTTAACCTTACGATTTTTTCCAGTGAAAATTCAAGTATAAAATTTTGCAATTTAGTCTTGCAAATACGGAAGGTTATAGCCTAGGGTATAGCCTTACGATATTCCACGTCAAAAATGCACTTCTACAACCTTCATTTTTTGTCCCAAAAATCGTAAGGGGTTAACCTTACGATTTATTCGACTACGATTTCAAGTTTAATCTTTTGCAATTTAGTCTTGCAAATACGGAAGGTTATAGCCTAGGCTATAGGTTTACGATATTCCACGTCAAAAATGCAATTCTATAACCTTCGTTTTTTGGCCCAAAATTATCGTAAGGGGTTAACCTTACGATTTTTTCCAGTGAAAATTCAAGTATGAAATTTTGCAATTTAGTCTTGCAAATCCGGAATGTTGTAGCCTAGGGTATAGCCTTACGATATTCCACGTCAAAAATGCACTTCTACAACCTTCATTTTTTGTCCCAAAAAATCGTAAGGGGTTAACCTTACGATTTATTCGACTACGATTTCAAGTTTAAACTTTTGCAATTTAGTCTTGCAAATACGGGAGGTTATAGCTTAGGGTATAGCCTCACGATATTCCACGTTAAAAATGCATTTCCGCAACCTTAATTTTTTGGCCCAAAAAAATCGTAAGGGGTTAACCTTACGATTTTTTCCAGTGAAAATTCAAGTATGAAATTTTGCAATTTAGTCTTGCAAATACGGAAGGTTATAGCCTAGGGTATAGCCTTACGATATTCCACGTCAAAAATGCACTTCTACAACCTTCATTTTTTGTCCCAAAAATCGTAAGGGGTTAACCTTACGATTTATTCGACTACGATTTCAAGTTTAAACTTTTGCAATTTAGTCTTGCAAATACGGAAGGTTATAGCCTAGGCTATAGGTTTACGATATTCCACGTCAAAAATGCAATTCTATAACCTTCGTTTTTTGGCCCAAAATTATCGTAAGGGGTTAACCTTACGATTTTTTCCAGTGAAAATTCAAGTATGAAATTTTGCAATTTAGTCTTGCAAATCCGGAATGTTGTAGCCTAGGGTATAGCCTTACGATATTCCACGTCAAAAATGCACTTCTACAACCTTCATTTTTTGTCCCAAAAATCGTAAGGGGTTAACCTTACGATTTATTCGACTACGATTTCAAGTTTAATCTTTTGCAATTTAGTCTTGCAAATACGGAAGGTTATAGCCTAGGCTATAGGTTTACGATATTCCACGTCAAAAATGCAATTCTATAACCTTCGTTTTTTGGCCCAAAATTATCGTAAGGGGTTAACCTTACGATTTTTTCCAGTGAAAATTCAAGTATGAAATTTTGCAATTTAGTCTTGCAAATCCGGAATGTTGTAGCCTAGGGTATAGCCTTACGATATTCCACGTCAAAAATGCACTTCTACAACCTTCATTTTTTGTCCCAAAAATCGTAAGGGGTTAACCTTACGATTTATTCGACTACGATTTCAAGTTTAATCTTTTGCAATTTAGTCTTGCAAATACGGAAGGTTATAGCCTAGGCTATAGGTTTACGATATTCCACGTCAAAAATGCAATTCTATAACCTTCGTTTTTTGGCCCAAAATTATCGTAAGGGGTTAACCTTACGATTTTTTCCAGTGAAAATTTAAGTATGAAATTTTGCAATTTAGTCTTGCAAATCCGGAATGTTGTAGCCTAGGGTATAGCCTTACGATATTCCACGTCAAAAATGCACTTCTACAACCTTCATTTTTTGTCCCAAAAAATCGTAAGGGGTTAACCTTACGATTTATTCGACTACGATTTCAAGTTTATACTTTTGCAATTTAGTCTTGCAAATACGGGAGGTTATAGCTTAGGGTATAGCCTTACGATATTCCACGTTAAAAATGCATTTCCGCAACCTTAATTTTTTGGCCCAAAAAAATCGTAAGGGGTTAACCTTACGATTTTTTCCAGTGAAAATTCAAGTATGAAATTTTGCAATTTAGTCTTGCAAATACGGAAGGTTATAGCCTAGGGTATAGCCTTACGATATTCCACGTCAAAAATGCACTTCTACAACCTTCATTTTTTGTCCCAAAAAATCGTAAGGGGTTAACCTTACGATTTATTCGACTACGATTTCAAGTTTAAACTTTTGCAATTTAGTCTTGCAAATACGGGAGGTTATAGCTTAGGGTATAGCCTTACGATATTCCACGTTAAAAATGCATTTCCGCAACCTTAATTTTTTGGCCCAAAAAAATCGTAAGGGGTCAACCTTACGATTTTTTCCAGTGAAAATTCAAGTATGAAATTTTGCAATTCAGTCTTGCAAATCCGGAATGTTGTAGCCTAGGCTATAGGTTTACGATATTCCACGTCAAAAATGCAATTCTATAACCTTCGTTTTTTGGCCCAAAATTATCGTAAGGGGTTAACCTTACGATTTTTTCCAGTGAAAATTCAAGTATGAAATTTTGCAATTTAGTCTTGCAAATCCGGAATGTTGTAGCCTAGGGTATAGCCGTACGATATTCCACGTCAAAAATGCATTTCCCCAACCTAAATTTTTTTGCCCAAAAAAATCGTAAGGGGTTAACCTTACGATTTTTTTCAGTGAAAATTCAAGTATGAAATTTTGCAATTTAGTCTTGCTAATCCGGAATGTTGTAGCCTAGGGTATAGCCTTACGACCTTAAATCGTAAGGGGTTAACCTTACGATTTTTTCCAGTGAAAATTCAAGTATGAACTTTTGCAATTTAGTCTTGCAAATCCGGAATGTTGTAGCCTAGGCTATAGGTTTACGATATTCCACGTCAAAAATGCAATTCTATAACCTTCATTTTTTGGCCCAAAATTATCGTAAGGGGTTAACCTTACGATTTTTTCCAGTGAAAATTCAAGTATAAAATTTTGCAATTTAGTCTTGCAAATACGGAAGGTTATAGCCTAGGCTATAGGTTTACGATATTCCACGTCAAAAATGCAATTCTATAACCTTCGTTTTTTGGTCCAAAATTATCGTAAGGGGTTAACCTTACGATTTTTTCCAGTGAAAATTCAAGTATGAAATTTTGCAATTTAGTCTTGCAAATCCGGAATGTTGTAGCCTAGGGTATAGCCTTACGATATTCCACGTCAAAAATGCTTTTCTACAACCTTCATTTTTTGTCCCAAAAAATCGTAAGGGGTTAACCTTACGATTTATTCGACTACGATTTCAAGTTTAAACTTTTGCAATTTAGTCTTGCAAATACGGGAGGTTATAGCTTAGGGTATAGCTTTACGATATTCCACGTTAAAAATGCATTTCCGCAACCTTAATTTTTTGGCCCAAAAAAATCGTAAGGGGTTAACCTTACGATTTTTTCCAGTGAAAATTCAAGTATGAAATTTTGCAATTTAGTCTTGCAAATCCGGAATGTTGTAGCCTAGGGTATAGCCTTACGATATTCCACGTCAAAAATGCACTTCTACAACCTTCATTTTTTGTCCCAAAAAATCGTAAGGGGTTAACCTTACGATTTTTTCCAGTGAAAATTCAAGTATAAAATTTTGCAATTTAGTCTTGCAAATACGGAAGGTTATAGCCTAGGCTATAGGTTTACGATATTCCACGTCAAAAATGCAATTCTATAACCTTCGTTTTTTGGCCCAAAATTATCGTAAGGGGTTAACCTTACGATTTTTTCCAGTGAAAATTCAAGTATGAAATTTTGCAATTTAGTCTTGCAAATCCGGAATGTTGTAGCCTAGGGTATAGCCTTACGATATTCCACGTCAAAAATGCACTTCTACAACCTTCATTTTTTGTCCCAAAAATCGTAAGGGGTTAACCTTACGATTTATTCGACTACGATTTCAAGTTTAATCTTTTGCAATTTAGTCTTGCAAATACGGAAGGTTATAGCCTAGGCTATAGGTTTACGATATTCCACGTCAAAAATGCAATTCTATAACCTTCGTTTTTTGGCCCAAAATTATCGTAAGGGGTTAACCTTACGATTTTTTCCAGTGAAAATTTAAGTATGAAATTTTGCAATTTAGTCTTGCAAATCCGGAATGTTGTAGCCTAGGGTATAGCCTTACGATATTCCACGTCAAAAATGCACTTCTACAACCTTCATTTTTTGTCCCAAAAAATCGTAAGGGGTTAACCTTACGATTTATTCGACTACGATTTCAAGTTTAAACTTTTGCAATTTAGTCTTGCAAATACGGAAGGTTATAGCCTAGGCTATAGGTTTACGATATTCCACGTCAAAAATGCAATTCTATAACCTTCGTTTTTTGGTCCAAAATTATCGTAAGGGGTTAACCTTACGATTCTTTCCAGTGAAAATTCAAGTATGAAATTTTGCAATTTAGTCTTGCAAATCCGGAATGTTGTAGCCTAGGGTATAGCCGTACGATATTCCACGTTAAAAATGCATTTCCGCAACCTTAATTTTTTGGCCCAAAAAAATCGTAAGGGGTCAACCTTACGATTTTTTCCAGTGAAAATTCAAGTATGAAATTTTGCAATTCAGTCTTGCAAATCCGGAATGTTGTAGCCTAGGCTATAGGTTTACGATATTCCACGTCAAAAATGCAATTCTATAACCTTCGTTTTTTGGCCCAAAATTATCGTAAGGGGTTAACCTTACGATTTTTTCCAGTGAAAATTCAAGTATGAAATTTTGCAATTTAGTCTTGCAAATCCGGAATGTTGTAGCCTAGGGTATAGCCGTACGATATTCCACGTCAAAAATGCATTTCCCCAACCTAAATTTTTTTGCCCAAAAAAATCGTAAGGGGTTAACCTTACGATTTTTTTCAGTGAAAATTCAAGTATGAAATTTTGCAATTTAGTCTTGCTAATCCGGAATGTTGTAGCCTAGGGTATAGCCTTACGACCTTAAATCGTAAGGGGTTAACCTTACGATTTTTTCCAGTGAAAATTCAAGTATGAACTTTTGCAATTTAGTCTTGCAAATCCGGAATGTTGTAGCCTAGGCTATAGGTTTACGATATTCCACGTCAAAAATGCAATTCTATAACCTTCATTTTTTGGCCCAAAATTATCGTAAGGGGTTAACCTTACGATTTTTTCCAGTGAAAATTCAAGTATAAAATTTTGCAATTTAGTCTTGCAAATACGGAAGGTTATAGCCTAGGCTATAGGTTTACGATATTCCACGTAAAAAATGCAATTCTATAACCTTCGTTTTTTGGTCCAAAATTATCGTAAGGGGTTAACCTTACGATTTTTTCCAGTGAAAATTCAAGTATGAAATTTTGCAATTTAGTCTTGCAAATCCGGAATGTTGTAGCCTAGGGTATAGCCTTACGATATTCCACGTCAAAAATGCTTTTCTACAACCTTCATTTTTTGTCCCAAAAAATCGTAAGGGGTTAACCTTACGATTTATTCGACTACGATTTCAAGTTTAAACTTTTGCAATTTAGTCTTGCAAATACGGGAGGTTATAGCTTAGGGTATAGCCTTACGATATTCCACGTTAAAAATGCATTTCCGCAACCTTAATTTTTTGGCCCAAAAAAATCGTAAGGGGTTAACCTTACGATTTTTTCCAGTGAAAATTCAAGTATGAAATTTTGCAATTTAGTCTTGCAAATCCGGAATGTTGTAGCCTAGGGTATAGCCTTACGATATTCCACGTCAAAAATGCACTTCTACAACCTTCATTTTTTGTCCCAAAAAATCGTAAGGGGTTAACCTTACGATTTTTTCCAGTGAAAATTCAAGTATAAAATTTTGCAATTTAGTCTTGCAAATACGGAAGGTTATAGCCTAGGCTATAGGTTTACGATATTTCACGTCAAAAATGCAATTCTATAACCTTCGTTTTTTGGCCCAAAATTATCGTAAGGGGTTAACCTTACGATTTATTCGACTACGATTTCAAGTTTAAACTTTTGCAATTTAGTCTTGCAAATACGGGACGTTATAGCTTAGGGTATAGCCTTACGATATTCCACGTTAAAAATGCATTTCCGCAACCTTAATTTTTTGGCCCAAAAAAATCGTAAGGGGTTAACCTTACGATTTTTTCCAGTGAAAATTCAAGTATGAAATTTTGCAATTTAGTCTTGCAAATACGGAAGGTTATAGCCTAGGGTATAGCCTTACGATATTCCACGTCAAAAATGCACTTCTACAACCTTCATTTTTTGTCCCAAAAAATCGTAAGGGGTTAACCTTACGATTTATTCGACTACGATTTCAAGTTTAAACTTTTGCAATTTAGTCTTGCAAATACGGAAGGTTATAGCCTAGGCTATAGGTTTACGATATTCCACGTCAAAAATACAATTCTATAACCTTCGTTTTTTGGCCCAAAATTATCGTAAGGGGTTAACCTTACGATTTTTTCCAGTGAAAATTCAAGTATGAAATTTTGCAATTTAGTCTTGCAAATCCGGAATGTTGTAGCCTAGGGTATAGCCTTACGATATTCCACGTCAAAAATGCACTTCTACAACATAAGGGGTTAACCTTACGATTTTTTCCAGTGAAAATTCAAGTATGAAATTTTGCAATTTAGTCTTGCAAATACGGAAGGTTATAGCCTAGGGTATAGCCTTACGATATTCCACGTCAAAAATGCACTTCTACAACCTTCATTTTTTGTCCCAAAAAATCGTAAGGGGTTAACCTTACGATTTATTCGACTACGATTTCAAGTTTAAACTTTTGCAATTTAGTCTTGCAAATACGGAAGGTTATAGCCTAGGCTATAGGTTTACGATATTCCACGTCAAAAATGCAATTCTATAACCTTCGTTTTTTGGCCCAAAATTATCGTAAGGGGTTAACCTTACGATTTTTTCCAGTGAAAATTCAAGTATGAAATTTTGCAATTTAGTCTTGCAAATCCGGAATGTTGTAGCCTAGGGTATAGCCTTACGATATTCCACGTCAAAAATGCACTTCTACAACCTTCATTTTTTGTCCCAAAAAATCGTAAGGGGTTAACCTTACGATTTTTTCCAGTGAAAATTCAAGTATAAAATTTTGCAATTTAGTCTTGCAAATACGGAAGGTTATAGCCTAGGCTATAGGTTTACGATATTCCACGTCAAAAATGCAATTCTATAACCTTCGTTTTTTGACCCAAAATTGTCGTAAGGGGTTAACCTTACGATTTTTTCCAGTGAAAATTCAAGTATGAAATTTTGCAATTTAGTCTTGCAAATCCGGAATGTTGTAGCCTAGGGTATAGCCTTACGATATTCCACGTCAAAAATGCACTTCTACAACCTTCATTTTTTGTCCCAAAAAATCGTAAGGGGTTAACCTTACGATTTATTCGACTACGATTTCAAGTTTAAACTTTTGCAATTTAGTCTTGCAAATACGGGAGGTTATAGCTTAGGGTATAGCCTTACGATATTCCACGTTAAAAATGCATTTCCGCAACCTTAATTTTTTGGCCCAAAAAAATCGTAAGGGGTTAACCTTACGATTTTTTCCAGTGAAAATTCAAGTATGAAATTTTGCAATTTAGTCTTGCAAATACGGAGGTTATAGCCTAGGGTATAGCCTTACGATATTCCACGTCAAAAATGCACTTCTACAACCTTCATTTTTTGTCCCAAAAAATCGTAAGGGGTTAACCTTACGATTTATTCGACTACGATTTCAAGTTTAAACTTTTGCAATTTAGTCTTGCAAATACGGGAGATTATAGCTTAGGGTATAGCCTTACGATATTCCACGTTAAAAATGCATTTTCGCAACCTTAATTTTTTGGCCCAAAAAAATCGTAAGGGGTCAACCTTACGATTTTTTCCAGTGAAAATTCAAGTATGAAATTTTGCAATTCAGTCTTGCAAATCCGGAATGTTGTAGCCTAGGCTATAGGTTTACGATATTCCACGTCAAAACTGCAATTCTATAACCTTCATTTTTTGGCCCAAAAAAATCGTAAGGGGTTAACCTTACGATTTTTTCCAGTGAAAATTCAAGTATGAAATTTTGCAATTTAGTCTTGCAAATCCGGAATGTTGTAGCCTAGGGTATAGCCGTACGATATTCCACGTCAAAAATGCATTTCCCCAACCTAAATTTTTTGGCCCAAAAAAATCGTAAGGGGTTAACCTTACGATTTTTTTCAGTGAAAATTCAAGTATGAAATTTTGCAATTTAGTCTTGCAAATACGGAAGGTTATAGCCTAGGGTGTAGCCTTACGATATTCCACGTCAAAAATGCAATTCTACAACCTTAATTTTTTTACCCAAAAAAATCGTAAGGGGTTGCCCTTACGTTTTTTTCCGTTGAAAATTCAAGTATAAAATTTTGCAATTTAGTCTTGCAAATACGGAATGTTGTAGCCTAGGGTATAGCCGTACGATATTCCACGTCAAAAATGCACTTCTACAACCTTCATTTTTTGTCCCAAAAAATCGTAAGGGGTTAACCTTACGATTTATTCGACTACGATTTCAAGTTTAAACTTTTGCAATTTAGTCTTGCAAATACGGGAGGTTATAGCTTAGGGTATAGCCTTACGATATTCCACGTTAAAAATGCATTTCCGCAACCTTAATTTTTTGGCCCAAAAAAATCGTAAGGGGTTAACCTTACGATTTTTTCAAGTGAAAATTCAAGTATGAAATTTTGCAATTTAGTCTTGCAAATCCGGAATGTTGTAGCCTAGGGTATAGCCTTACGATATTCCACGTCCAAAATGCACTTCTACAACCTTCATTTTTTGTCCCAAAAAATCGTAAGGGGTTAACCTTACGATTTATTCGACTACGATTTCAAGTTTAAACTTTTGCAATTTAGTCTTGCAAATACGGAAGGTTATAGCCTAGGCTATAGGTTTACGATATTCCACGTCAAAAATGCAATTCTATAACCTTCGTTTTTTGGTCCAAAATTATCGTAAGGGGTTAACCTTACGATTCTTTCCAGTGAAAATTCAAGTATGAAATTTTGCAATTTAGTCTTGCAAATCCGGAATGTTGTAGCCTAGGGTATAGCCGTACGATATTCCACGTCAAAAATGCACTTCTACAACCTTCATTTTTTGTCCCAAAAAATCGTAAGGGGTTAACCTTACGATTTTTTCCAGTGAAAATTCAAGTATAAAATTTTGCAATTTAGTCTTGCAAATACGGAAGGTTATAGCCTAGGCTATAGGTTTACGATATTCCACGTCAAAAATGCAATTCTATAACCTTCGTTTTTTGGCCCAAAATTATCGTAAGGGGTTAACCTTACGATTTTTTCCAGTGAAAATTCAAGTATGAAATTTTGCAATTTAGTCTTGCAAATCCGGAATGTTGTAGCCTAGGGTATAGCCTTACGATATTCCACGTCAAAAATGCACTTCTACAACCTTCATTTTTTGTCCCAAAAAATCGTAAGGGGTTAACCTTACGATTTATTCGACTACGATTTCAAGTTTAAACTTTTGCAATTTAGTCTTGCAAATACGGGACGTTATAGCTTAGGGTGTAGCCTTACGATATTCCACGTTAAAAATGCATTTCCGCAACCTTAATTTTTTGGCCCAAAAAAATCGTAAGGGGTTAACCTTACGATTTTTTCCAGTGAAAATTCAAGTATGAAATTTTGCAATTTAGTCTTGCAAATACGGAAGGTTATAGCCTAGGGTATAGCCTTACGATATTCCACGTCAAAAATGCACTTCTACAACCTTCATTTTTTGTCCCAAAAAATCGTAAGGGGTTAACCTTACGATTTATTCGACTACGATTTCAAGTTTAAACTTTTGCAATTTAGTCTTGCAAATACGGAAGGTTATAGCCTAGGCTATAGGTTTACGATATTTCACGTCAAAAATACAATTCTATAACCTTCGTTTTTTGGCCCAAAATTATCGTAAGGGGTTAACCTTACGATTTTTTCCAGTGAAAATTCAAGTATGAAATTTTGCAATTTAGTCTTGCAAATCCGGAATGTTGTAGCCTAGGGTATAGCCTTACGATATTCCACGTCAAAAATGCACTTCTACAACATAAGGGGTTAACCTTACGATTTTTTCCAGTGAAAATTCAAGTATGAAATTTTGCAATTTAGTCTTGCAAATACGGAAGGTTATAGCCTAGGGTATAGCCTTACGATATTCCACGTCAAAAATGCACTTCTACAACCTTCATTTTTTGTCCCAAAAAATCGTAAGGGGTTAACCTTACGATTTATTCGACTACGATTTCAAGTTTAAACTTTTGCAATTTAGTCTTGCAAATACGGAAGGTTATAGCCTAGGCTATAGGTTTACGATATTCCACGTCAAAAATGCAATTCTATAACCTTCGTTTTTTGGCCCAAAATTATCGTAAGGGGTTAACCTTACGATTTTTTCCAGTGAAAATTCAAGTATGAAATTTTGCAATTTAGTCTTGCAAATCCGGAATGTTGTAGCCTAGGGTATAGCCTTACGATATTCCACGTCAAAAATGCACTTCTACAACCTTCATTTTTTGTCCCAAAAAATCGTAAGGGGTTAACCTTACGATTTATTCGACTACGATTTCAAGTTTAAACTTTTGCAATTTAGTCTTGCAAATACGGGAGGTTATAGCTTAGGGTATAGCCTTACGATATTCCACGTTAAAAATGCATTTCCGCAACCTTAATTTTTTGGCCCAAAAAAATCGTAAGGGGTTAACCTTACGATTTTTTCCAGTGAAAATTCAAGTATGAAATTTTGCAATTTAGTCTTGCAAATACGGAAGGTTATAGCCTAGGGTATAGCCTTACGATATTCCACGTCAAAAATGCACTTCTACAACCTTCATTTTTTGTCCCAAAAAATCGTAAGGGGTTAACCTTACGATTTATTCGACTACGATTTCAAGTTTAAACTTTTGCAATTTAGTCTTGCAAATACGGGAGATTATAGCTTAGGGTATAGCCTTACGATATTCCACGTTAAAAATGCATTTTCGCAACCTTAATTTTTTGGCCCAAAAAAATCGTAAGGGGTCAACCTTACGATTTTTTCCAGTGAAAATTCAAGTATGAAATTTTGCAATTCAGTCTTGCAAATCCGGAATGTTGTAGCCTAGGCTATAGGTTTACGATATTCCACGTCAAAACTGCAATTCTATAACCTTCATTTTTTGGCCCAAAAAAATCGTAAGGGGTTAACCTTACGATTTTTTCCAGTGAAAATTCAAGTATGAAATTTTGCAATTTAGTCTTGCAAATCCGGAATGTTGTAGCCTAGGGTATAGCCGTACGATATTCCACGTCAAAAATGCATTTCCCCAACCTAAATTTTTTGGCCCAAAAAAATCGTAAGGGGTTAACCTTACGATTTTTTTCAGTGAAAATTCAAGTATGAAATTTTGCAATTTAGTCTTGCAAATACGGAAGGTTATAGCCTAGGGTGTAGCCTTACGATATTCCACGTCAAAAATGCAATTCTACAACCTTAATTTTTTTACCCAAAAAAATCGTAAGGGGTTGCCCTTACGTTTTTTTCCGTTGAAAATTCAAGTATAAAATTTTGCAATTTAGTCTTGCAAATCCGGAATGTTGTAGCCTAGGGTATAGCCGTACGATATTCCACGTCAAAAATGCACTTCTACAACCTTCATTTTTTGTCCCAAAAAATCGTAAGGGGTTAACCTTACGATTTATTCGACTACGATTTCAAGTTTAAACTTTTGCAATTTAGTCTTGCAAATACGGGAGGTTATAGCTTAGGGTATAGCCTTACGATATTCCACGTTAAAAATGCATTTCCGCAACCTTAATTTTTTGGCCCAAAAAAATCGTAAGGGGTTAACCTTACGATTTTTTCAAGTGAAAATTCAAGTATGAAATTTTGCAATTTAGTCTTGCAAATCCGGAATGTTGTAGCCTAGGGTATAGCCTTACGATATTCCACGTCCAAAATGCACTTCTACAACCTTCATTTTTTGTCCCAAAAAATCGTAAGGGGTTAACCTTACGATTTATTCGACTACGATTTCAAGTTTTAACTTTTGCAATTTAGTCTTGCAAATACGGAAGGTTATAGCCTAGGCTATAGGTTTACGATATTCCACGTCAAAAATGCAATTCTATAACCTTCGTTTTTTGGTCCAAAATTATCGTAAGGGGTTAACCTTACGATTCTTTCCAGTGAAAATTCAAGTATGAAATTTTGCAATTTAGTCTTGCAAATCCGGAATGTTGTAGCCTAGGGTATAGCCGTACGATATTCCACGTCAAAAATGCACTTCTACAACCTTCATTTTTTGTCCCAAAAAATCGTAAGGGGTTAACCTTACGATTTTTTCCAGTGAAAATTCAAGTATAAAATTTTGCAATTTAGTCTTGCAAATACGGAAGGTTATAGCCTAGGCTATAGGTTTACGATATTCCACGTCAAAAATGCAATTCTATAACCTTCGTTTTTTGGCCCAAAATTATCGTAAGGGGTTAACCTTACGATTTTTTCCAGTGAAAATTCAAGTATGAAATTTTGCAATTTAGTCTTGCAAATCCGGAATGTTGTAGCCTAGGGTATAGCCTTACGATATTCCACGTCAAAAATGCACTTCTACAACCTTCATTTTTTGTCCCAAAAAATCGTAAGGGGTTAACCTTACGATTTATTCGACTACGATTTCAAGTTTAAACTTTTGCAATTTAGTCTTGCAAATACGGGAGGTTATAGCTTAGGGTATAGCCTTACGATATTCCACGTTAAAAATGCATTTCCGCAACCTTAATTTTTTGGCCCAAAAAAATCGTAAGGGGTTAACCTTACGATTTTTTCAAGTGAAAATTCAAGTATGAAATTTTGCAATTTAGTCTTGCAAATCCGGAATGTTGTAGCCTAGGGTATAGCCTTACGATATTTCACGTCAAAAATGCACTTCTACAACCTTCATTTTTTGTCCCAAAAAATCGTAAGGGGTTAACCTTACGATTTTTTCCAGTGAAAATTCAAGTATAAAATTTTGCAATTTAGTCTTGCAAATACGGAAGGTTATAGCCTAGGCTATAGGTTTACGATATTCCACGTCAAAAATGCAATTCTATAACCTTCGTTTTTTGGCCCAAAGTTATCGTAAGGGGTTAACCTTACGATTTTTTCCAGTGAAAATTCAAGTATGAAATTTTGCAATTTAGTCTTGCAAATCCGGAATGTTGTAGCCTAGGGTATAGCCTTACGATATTTCACGTCAAAAATGCACTTCTACAACCTTCATTTTTTGTCCCAAAAAATCGTAAGGGGTTAACCTTACGATTTATTCGACTACGATTTCAAGTTTAAACTTTTGCAATTTAGTCTTGCAAATACGGGAGGTTATAGCTTAGGGTATAGCCTTACGATATTCCACGTTAAAAATGCATTTCCGCAACCTTAATTTTTTGGCCCAAAAAAATCGTAAGGGGTTAACCTTACGATTTTTTCCAGTGAAAATTCAAGTATGAAATTTTGCAATTTAGTCTTGCAAATACGGAAGGTTATAGCCTAGGGTATAGCCTTACGATATTCCACGTCAAAAATGCACTTCTACAACCTTCATTTTTTGTCCCAAAAAATCGTAAGGGGTTAACCTTACGATTTATTCGACTACGATTTCAAGTTTAAACTTTTGCAATTTAGTCTTGCAAATACGGGAGGTTATAGCTTAGGGTATAGCCTTACGATATTCCACGTTAAAAATGCATTTTCGCAACCTTAATTTTTTGGCCCAAAAAAATCGTAAGGGGTCAACCTTACGATTTTTTCCAGTGAAAATTCAAGTATGAAATTTTGCAATTCAGTCTTGCAAATCCGGAATGTTGTAGCCTAGGCTATAGGTTTACGATATTCCACGTCAAAACTGCAATTCTATAACCTTCATTTTTTGGCCCAAAAAAATCGTAAGGGGTTAACCTTACGATTTTTTCCAGTGAAAATTCAAGTATGAAATTTTGCAATTTAGTCTTGCAAATCCGGAATGTTGTAGCCTAGGGTATAGCCGTACGATATTCCACGTCAAAAATGCATTTCCCCAACCTAAATTTTTTGGCCCAAAAAAATCGTAAGGGGTTAACCTTACGATTTTTTTCAGTGAAAATTCAAGTATGAAATTTTGCAATTTAGTCTTGCAAATACGGAAGGTTATAGCCTAGGGTGTAGCCTTACGATATTCCACGTCAAAAATGCAATTCTACAACCTTAATTTTTTTACCCAAAATTATCGTAAGGGGTTGCCCTTACGTTTTTTTCCGTTGAAAATTCAAGTATAAAATTTTGCAATTTAGTCTTGCAAATACGGAATGTTGTAGCCTAGGGTATAGCCGTACGATATTCCACGTCAAAAATGCACTTCTACAACCTTCATTTTTTGTCCCAAAAAATCGTAAGGGGTTAACCTTACGATTTATTCGACTACGATTTCAAGTTTAAACTTTTGCAATTTAGTCTTGCAAATACGGGAGGTTATAGCTTAGGGTATAGCCTTACGATATTCCACGTTAAAAATGCATTTCCGCAACCTTAATTTTTTGGCCCAAAAAAATCGTAAGGGGTTAACCTTACGATTTTTTCAAGTGAAAATTCAAGTATGAAATTTTGCAATTTAGTCTTGCAAATCCGGAATGTTGTAGCCTAGGGTATAGCCTTACGATATTCCACGTCAAAAATGCACTTCTACAACCTTCATTTTTTGTCCCAAAAAATCGTAAGGGGTTAACCTTACGATTTATTCGACTACGATTTCAAGTTTAAACTTTTGCAATTTAGTCTTGCAAATACGGAAGGTTATAGCCTAGGCTATAGGTTTACGATATTCCACGTCAAAAATGCAATTCTATAACCTTCGTTTTTTGGTCCAAAATTATCGTAAGGGGTCAACCTTACGATTCTTTCCAGTGAAAATTCAAGTATGAAATTTTGCAATTTAGTCTTGCAAATCCGGAATGTTGTAGCCTAGGGTATAGCCGTACGATATTCCACGTCAAAAATGCACTTCTACAACCTTCATTTTTTGTCCCAAAAAATCGTAAGGGGTTAACCTTACGATTTTTTCCAGTGAAAATTCAAGTATAAAATTTTGCAATTTAGTCTTGCAAATACGGAAGGTTATAGCCTAGGCTATAGGTTTACGATATTCCACGTCAAAAATGCAATTCTATAACCTTCGTTTTTTGGCCCAAAATTATCGTAAGGGGTTAACCTTACGATTTTTTCCAGTGAAAATTCAAGTATGAAATTTTGCAATTTAGTCTTGCAAATCCGGAATGTTGTAGCCTAGGGTATAGCCTTACGATATTCCACGTCAAAAATGCACTTCTACAACCTTCATTTTTTGTCCCAAAAAATCGTAAGGGGTTAACCTTACGATTTATTCGACTACGATTTCAAGTTTAAACTTTTGCAATTTAGTCTTGCAAATACGGGAGGTTATAGCTTAGGGTATAGCCTTACGATATTCCACGTTAAAAATGCATTTCCGCAACCTTAATTTTTTGGCCCAAAAAAATCGTAAGGGGTTAACCTTACGATTTTTTCAAGTGAAAATTCAAGTATGAAATTTTGCAATTTAGTCTTGCAAATCCGGAATGTTGTAGCCTAGGGTATAGCCTTACGATATTCCACGTCAAAAATGCACTTCTACAACCTTCATTTTTTGTCCCAAAAAATCGTAAGGGGTTAACCTTACCATTTTTTCCAGTGAAAATTCAAGTATGAAATTTTGCAATTAAGTCTTGCAAATCCGGAATGTTGTAGCCTAGGGTATAGCCTTACGATATTTCACGTCAAAAATGCACTTCTACAACCTTCATTTTTTGTCCCAAAAAATCGTAAGGGGTTAACCTTACGATTTATTCGACTACGATTTCAAGTTTAAACTTTTGCAATTTAGTCTTGCAAATACGGGAGGTTATAGCTTAGGGTATAGCCTTACGATATTCCACGTTAAAAATGCATTTCCGCAACCTTAATTTTTTGGCCCAAAAAAATCGTAAGGGGTTAACCTTACGATTTTTTCAAGTGAAAATTCAAGTATGAAATTTTGCAATTTAGTCTTGCAAATCCGGAATGTTGTAGCCTAGGGTATAGCCTTACGATATTCCACGTCAAAAATGCACTTCTACAACCTTCATTTTTTGTCCCAAAAAATCGTAAAGGGTTAACCTTACCATTTTTTCCAGTGAAAATTCAAGTATGAAATTTTGCAATTTAGTCTTGCAAATCCGGAATGTTGTAGCCTAGGGTATAGCCTTACGATATTCCACGTCAAAAATGCACTTCTACAACCTTCATTTTTTGTCCCAAAAAATCGTAAGGGGTTAACCTTACCATTTTTTCCAGTGAAAATTCAAGTATGAAATTTTGCAATTTAGTCTTGCAAATCCGGAATGTTGTAGCCTAGGGTATAGCCATACGATATTCCACGTCAAAAATGCACTTCTACAACCTTCATTTTTTGTCCCAAAAAATCGTAAGGGGTTAACCTTACCATTTTTTCCAGTGAAAATTCAAGTATGAAATTTTGCAATTTAGTCTTGCAAATCCGGAATGTTGTAGCCTAGGGTATAGCCTTACGATATTCCACGTCAAAAATGCACTTCTACAACCTTCATTTTTTGTCCCAAAAAATCGTAAGGGGTTAACCTTACGATTTATTCGACTACGATTTCAAGTTTAAACTTTTGCAATTTAGTCTTGCAAATCCGGAATGTTGTACCCTAGGGTATAGCCTTACGATATTCCACGTCAAAAATGCACTTCTACAACCTTCATTTTTTGTCCCAAAAAATCGTAAGGGGTTAACCTTACCATTTTTTCCAGTGAAAATTCAAGTATGAAATTTTGCAATTTAGTCTTGCAAATCCGGAATGTTGTAGCCTAGGGTATAGCCTTACGATATTCCACGTCAAAAATGCACTTCTACAACCTTCATTTTTTGTCCCAAATAATCGTAAGGGGTTAACCTTACGATTTTTTCCAGTGAAAATTCAAGTATAAAATTTTGCAATTTAGTCTTGCAAATACGGAAGGTTATAGCCTAGGCTATAGGTTTACGATATTCCACGTCAAAAATGCAATTCTATAACCTTCGTTTTTTGGCCCAAAATTATCGTAAGGGGTTAACCTTACGATTTTTTCCAGTGAAAATTCAAGTATGAAATTTTGCAATTTAGTCTTGCAAATCCGGAATGTTGTAGCCTAGGGTATAGCCTTACGATATTCCACGTCAAAAATGCAATTCTACAACCTTCATTTTTTTACCCAAAAAAATCGTAAGGGGTTAACCTTACGATTTTTTCCGTTGAAAATTCAAGTATAAAATTTTGCAATTTAGTCTTGCAAATACGGAAGGTTATAGCCTAGGCTATAGGTTTACGATATTCCACGTCAAAAATGCAATTCTATAACCTTTATATTTTGGCCCAAAATTATCGTAAGGGGTTAACCTTACGATTTTTTCCAGTGAAAATTCAAGTATGAAATTTTGCAATTTAGTCTTGCAAATACGGAAGGTTATAGCCTAGGGTATAGCCTTACGATATTCCACGTCAAAAATGCAATTCTACAACCTTCATTTTTTGTCCCAAAAAATCGTAAGGGGTTAACCTTACGATTTTATCCAGTGAAAATTCAAGTATAAAATTTTGCAATTTAGTCTTGGAAGGTTATAGCCTAGGCTATAGGTTTACGATATTCCACGTCAAAAATGCAATTCTATAACCTTCATTTTTTGGCCCAAAATTATCGTAAGGGGTTAACCTTACGATTTTTTCCAGTGAACATTCAAGTATGAAATTTTGCAATTTAGTCTTGCAAATCCGGAATGTTGTAGCCTAGGGTATAGCCTTACGATATTCCACGTCAAAAATGCAATTCTACAACCTTCATTTTTTTACCCAAAAAAATCGTAAGGGGTTAACCTTACGATTTTTTCCGTTGAAAATTCAAGTATAAAATTTTGCAATTTAGTCTTGCAAATACGGAAGGTTATAGCCTAGGCTATAGGTTTACGATATTCCACGTCAAAAATGCAATTCTATAACCTTTATATTTTGGCCCAAAATTATCGTAAGGGGTTAACCTTACGATTTTTTCCAGTGAAAATTCAAGTATGAAATTTTGCAATTTAGTCTTGCAAATACGGAAGGTTATAGCCTAGGGTATAGCCTTACGATATTCCACGTCAAAAATGCAATTCTACAACCTTCATTTTTTGTCCCAAAAAATCGTAAGGGGTTAACCTTACGATTTTTTCCAGTGAAAATTCAAGTATAAAATTTTGCAATTTAGTCTTTGAAGGTTATAGCCTAGGCTATAGGTTTACGATATTCCACGTCAAAAATGCAATTCTATAACCTTCATTTTTTGGTCCAAAATTATCGTAAGGGGTTAACCTTACGATTTTTTCCAGTGAAAATTCAAGTATGAAATTTTGCAATTAAGTCTTGCAAATCCGGAATGTTGTAGCCTAGGGTATAGCCTAACGATATTCCACGTCAAAAATGCAATTCTACAACCTTCATTTTTTGGCCCAAAAAATCGTAAGGGGTTAACCTTACGATTTTTTCCAGTGAAAATTCAAGTACAAAATTTAGCAATTTAGTCTTGCAAATACGGAAGGTTATAGCCTAGGGTATAGCCTTACGGTATTCCACGTCAAAAATGCAATTCTACAACCTTAATTTTTCTACCCAAAAAAATCGTAAGGGGTTAACCTTACGATTTTTTCCAGTGAAAATTGAAATCTAAAATTTTTCAATTAATTCTTTTAAATAGGAAAGGTTATAACCCATGCTATATCCTTACGTTATTCCACGTTAAAAATGCATTTCCCCAACCTTAATTTTTTGTCCCAAAAAAATCGTAAGGGGTTAACTTTACGGTTTTTTTCAGTGAAAATTCAAGTATAAAATTTTGCAATTTAGTCTTGCAAGTACGGAAGGTTATAGCCTAGGCTATAGGTTTACGATATTCCACGTCAAAAATGCAATTCTATAACCTTCGTTTTTTGGCCCAAAATTATCGTAAGGGGTTAACCTTACGATTTTTTCCAGTGAAAATTCAAGTATGAAATTTTGCAATTTAGTCTTGCAAATCCGGAATGTTGTAGCCTAGGGTATAGCCTTACGATATTCCACGTCAAAAATGCAATTCTACAACCTTCATTTTTTTACCCAAAAAAATCGTAAGGGGTTAACCTTACGATTTTTTCCGTTGAAAATTCAAGTATAAAATTTTGCAATTTAGTCTTGCAAATACGGAAGGTTATAGCCTAGGCTATAGGTTTACGATATTCCACGTCAAAAATGCAATTCTATAACCTTTATATTTTGGCCCAAAATTATCGTAAGGGGTTAACCTTACGATTTTTTCCAGTGAAAATTCAAGTATGAAATTTTGCAATTTAGTCTTGCAAATACGGAAGGTTATAGCCTAGGGTATAGCCTTACGATATTCCACGTCAAAAATGCAATTCTACAACCTTCATTTTTTGTCCCAAAAAATCGTAAGGGGTTAACCTTACGATTTTATCCAGTGAAAATTCAAGTATAAAATTTTGCAATTTAGTCTTGGAAGGTTATAGCCTAGGCTATAGGTTTACGATATTCCACGTCAAAAATGCAATTCTATAACCTTCATTTTTTGGCCCAAAATTATCGTAAGGGGTTAACCTTACGATTTTTTCCAGTGAACATTCAAGTATGAAATTTTGCAATTTAGTCTTGCAAATCCGGAATGTTGTAGCCTAGGGTATAGCCTTACGATATTCCACGTCAAAAATGCAATTCTACAACCTTCATTTTTTTACCCAAAAAAATCGTAAGGGGTTAACCTTACGATTTTTTCCAGTGAACATTCAAGTATGAAATTTTGCAATTTAGTCTTGCAAATCCGGAATGTTGTAGCCTAGGGTATAGCCTTACGATATTCCACGTCAAAAATGCAATTCTACAACCTTCATTTTTTGTCCCAAAAAATCGTAAGGGGTTAACCTTACGATTTTTTCCAGTGAAAATTCAAGTATAAAATTTTGCAATTTAGTCTTTGAAGGTTATAGCCTAGGCTATAGGTTTACGATATTCCACGTCAAAAATGCAATTCTATAACCTTCATTTTTTGGTCCAAAATTATCGTAAGGGGTTAACCTTACGATTTTTTCCAGTGAAAATTCAAGTATGAAATTTTGCAATTAAGTCTTGCAAATCCGGAATGTTGTAGCCTAGGGTATAGCCTAACGATATTCCACGTCAAAAATGCAATTCTACAACCTTCATTTTTTGGCCCAAAAAATCGTAAGGGGTTAACCTTACGATTTTTTCCAGTGAAAATTCAAGTACAAAATTTAGCAATTTAGTCTTGCAAATACGGAAGGTTATAGCCTAGGGTATAGCCTTACGGTATTCCACGTCAAAAATGCAATTCTACAACCTTAATTTTTCTACCCAAAAAAATCGTAAGGGGTTAACCTTACGATTTTTTCCAGTGAAAATTGAAATCTAAAATTTTTCAATTAATTCTTTTAAATAGGAAAGGTTATAACCCATGCTATATCCTTACGTTATTCCACGTTAAAAATGCATTTCCCCAACCTTAATTTTTTGTCCCAAAAAAATCGTAAGGGGTTAACTTTACGGTTTTTTCCAGTGAAAATTCAAGTATAAAATTTTGCAATTTAGTCTTGCAAGTACGGAAGGTTATAGCCTAGGCTATAGGTTTACGATATTCCACGTCAAAAATGCAATTCTATAACCTTCATTTTTTGGCCCAAAATTATCGTAAGGGGTTAACCTTACGATTTTTTCCAGTGAAAATTCAAGTATGAAATTTTGCAATTTAGTCTTGCAAATACGGAAGGTTATAGCCTAAGGTATAGCCTTACGATATTCCACGTCAAAAATGCACTTCTACAACCTTCATTTTTTGTCCCAAAAAATCGTAAGGGGTTAACCTTACGATTTATTCGACTACGATTTCAAGTTTAAACTTTTGCAATTTAGTCTTGCAAATACGGAAGGTTATAGCCTAGGGTATAGGTTTACGATATTCCACGTCAAAAATGCATTTCCCCAACCTTAATTTTTTGTCCCAAAAAAATCGTAAGGGGTTAACTTTACGGTTTTTTCCAGTGAAAATTCAAGTATAAAATTTTGCAATTTAGTCTTGCAAGTACGGAAGGTTATAGCCTAGGCTATAGGTTTACGATATTCCACGTCAAAAATGCAATTCTATAACCTTCATTTTTTGGCCCAAAATTATCGTAAGGGGTTAACCTTACGATTTTTTCCAGTGAAAATTCAAGTATGAAATTTTGCAATTTAGTCTTGCAAATACGGAAGGTTATAGCCTAAGGTATAGCCTTACGATATTCCACGTCAAAAATGCACTTCTACAACCTTCATTTTTTGTCCCAAAAAATCGTAAGGGGTTAACCTTACGATTTATTCGACTACGATTTCAAGTTTAAACTTTTGCAATTTAGTCTTGCAAATACGGGAGGTTATAGCTTAGGGTATAGCCTTACGATATTCCACGTTAAAAATGCATTTCCGCAACCTTAATTTTTGGGCCCAAAAAAATCGTAAGGGGTTAACCTTACGATTTTTTCCAGTGAAAATTCAAGTATGAAATTTTGCAATTTAGTCTTGCAAATACGGAAGGTTATAGCCTAGGGTATAGCCTTACGATATTCCACGTCAAAAATGCAATTCTACAACCTTCATTTTTTGGCCCAAAAAATCGTAAGGGGTTAACCTTACGATTTTTTCCAGTGAAAATTCAAGTATGAAATTTTGCAATTTAGTCTTGCAAATACGGAAGGTATTACCTAAGGTATAGCCTTACGATATTCCACGTCAAAAATGCACTTCTACAACCTTCATTTTTTGTCCCAAAAAATCGTAAGGGGTTAACCTTACGATTTATTCGACTACGATTTCAAGTTTAAACTTTTGCAATTTAGTCTTGCAAATACGGGAGGTTATAGCTTAGGGTATAGCCTTACGATATTCCACGTTAAAAATGCATTTCCGCAACCTTAATTTTAGGGCCCAAAAAAATCGTAAGGGGTTAACCTTACGATTTTTTCCAGTGAAAATTCAAGTATGAAATTTTGCAATTTAGTCTTGCAAATACGGAAGGTTATAGCCTAAGGTATAGCCTTACGATATTCCACGTCAAAAATGCAATTCTACAACCTTCATTTTTTGTCCCAAAAAATCGTAAGGGGTTAACCTTACGATTTATTCGACTACGATTTCAAGTTTAAACTTTTGCAATTTAGTCTTGCAAATACGGGAGGTTATAGCTTAGGGTATAGCCTTACGATATTCCACGTTAAAAATGCATTTCCGCAACCTTAATTTTTGGGCCCAAAAAAATCGTAAGGGGTTAACCTTACGATTTTTTCCAGTGAAAATTCAAGTATGAAATTTTGCAATTTAGTCTTGCAAATACGGAAGGTTATAGCCTAGGGTATAGCCTTACGATATTCCACGTCAAAAATGCAATTCTACAACCTTCATTTTTTGTCCCAAAAAATCGTAAGGGGTTAACCTTACGATTTTTTCCAGTGAAAATTCAAGTATAAAATTTTGCAATTTAGTCTTGGAAGGTTATAGCCTAGGCTATAGGTTTACGATATTCCACGTCAAAAATGCAATTCTACAACCTTCATTTTTTGGCCCAAAAAATCGTAAGGGGTTAACCTTACGATTTTTTCCAGTGAAAATTCAAGTATAGAATTTTGCAATTTAGTCTTGCAAATACGGAAGGTTATAGCCTAGGCTATAGGTTTACGATATTCCACGTCAAAAATGAAATTCTATAACCTTCATTTTTTGGTCCAAAATTATCGTAAGGGGTTAACCTTACGATTTTTTCCAGTGAAAATTCAAGTATGAAATTTTGCAATTTAGTCTTGCAAATCCGGAATGTTGTAGCCTAGGGTATAGCCGTACGATATTCCATTTTAAAAATGCATTTCCCCAACCTAAATTTTTTGGCCCAAAAAAATCGTAAGGGGTTAACTTTACGATTTTTTCCAGTGAAAATTCAAGTATGAAATTTTGCAATTTAGTCTTGCAAATCCGGAATGTTGTAGCCTAGGGTATAGCCTTACGACCTTAAATCGTAAGGGGTTAACTTTACGATTTTTTCCAGTGAAAATTCAAGTATGAAATTTTGCAATTTAGTCTTGCAAATCCGGAATGTTGTAGCCTAGGCTATAGGTTTACGATATTCCACGTCAAAAATGCAATTCTATAACCTTCATTTTTTGGCCCAAAATTATCGTAAGGGGTTAACCTTACGATTTTTTCCAGTGAAAATTCAAGTATGAAATTTTGCAATTTAGTCTTGCAAATCCGGAATGTTGTAGCCTAGGGTATAGCCGTACGATATTCCACGTCAAAAATGCACTTCTACAACCTTCATTTTTTGTCCCAAAAAATCGTAAGGGGTTAACCTTACGATTTTTTCCAGTGAAAATTCAAGTATAGAATTTTGCAATTTAGTCTTGCAAATACGGAAGGTTATAGCCTAGGCTATAGGTTTACGATATTCCACGTCAAAAATGCAATTCTATAACCTTCATTTTTTGGCCCAAAATTATCGTAAGGGGTTAACCTTACGATTTTTTCCAGTGAAAATTCAAGTATGAAATTTTGCAATTTAGTCTTGCAAATCCGGAATGTTGTAGCCTAGGGTATAGCCTTACGATATTCCACGTCAAAAATGCACTTCTACAACCTTCATTTTTTGTCCCAAAAAATCGTAAGGGGTTAACCTTACGATTTATTCGACTACGATTTCAAGTTTAAACTTTTGCAATTTAGTCTTGCAAATACGGGAGGTTATAGCTTAGGGTATAGCCTTACCATATTCCACGTTTAAAATGCATTTCCGCAACCTTAATTTTTTGGCCCAAAAAAGTCGTAAGGGGTTAACCTTACGATTTTTTCCAGTGAAAATTCAAGTATAAAATTTTGCAATTTAGTCTTGGAAGGTTATAGCCTAGGGTATAGCCTTACGATATTCCACGTCAAAAATGCAATTCTACAACCTTCATTTTTTGTCCCAAAAAATCGTAAGGGGTTAACCTTACGATTTTTGCCAGTGAAAATTCAAGTATAAAATTTTGCAATTTAGTCTTGGAAGGTTATAGCCTAGGCTATAGGTTTACGATATTCCACGTCAAAAATGCAATTCTATAACCTTCATTTTTTGGCCCAAAATTATCGTAAGGGGTTAACCTTACGATTTTTTCCAGTGAAAATTCAAGTATGAAATTTTGCAATTTAGTCTTGCAAATCCGGAATGTTGTAGCCTAGGGTATAGCCTTACGACCTTAAATCGTAAGGGGTTAACCTTACGATTTTTTCCAGTCAAAATTCGAGTATGAAATTTTGCAATTTAGTCTTGCAAATCCGGAATGTTGTAGCCTAGGCTATAGGTTTACGATATTCCACGTCAAAAATGCAATTCTATAACCTTCATTTTTTGGCCCAAAAAAATCGTAAGGGGTTAACCTTACGATTTTTTTCAGTGAAAATTCAAGTATGAAATTTTGCAATTTAGTCTTGCAAATCCGGAATGTTGTAGCCTAGGGTATAGCCTTACGACCTTAAATCGTAAGGGGTTAACCTTACGATTTTTCCCAGTGAAAATTCAAGTATGAAATTTTGCAATTTAGTCTTGCAAATCCGGAATGTTGTAGCCTAGGCTATAGGTTTACGATATTCCACGTCAAAAATGCAATTCTATAACCTTCATTTTTTGGCCCAAAATTATCGTAAGGGGTTAACCTTACGATTTTTTCCAGTGAAAATTCAAGTATGAAATTTTGCAGTTTAGTCTTGCAAATCCGGAATGTTGTAGCCTAGGGTATAGCCTTACGATATTCCACGTCAAAAATGCACTTCTACAACCTTCATTTTTTGTCCCAAAAAATCGTAAGGGGTTAACCTTACGATTTATTCGACTACGATTTCAAGTTTAAACTTTTGCAATTTAGTCTTGCAAATACGGGAGGTTATAGCTTAGGGTATAGCCTTACCATATTCCACGTTAAAAATGCATTTCCGCAACCTTAATTTTTTGGCTCAAAAAAATCGTAAGGGGTTAACCTTACGATTTTTTCCAGTGAAAATTCAAGTATAAAATTTTGCAATTTGGTCTTGGAAGGTTATAGCCTAGGGTATAGCCTTACGATATTCCACGTCAAAAATGCAATTCTACAACCTTCATTTTTTGTCCCAAAAAATCGTAAGGGGTTAACCTTACGATTTCTTCCAGTGAAAATTCAAGTATAAAATTTTGCAATTTAGTCTTGGAAGGTTATAGCCTAGGCTATAGGTTTACGATATTCCACGTCAAAAATGCAATTCTATAACCTTCATTTTTTGGCCCAAAATTATCGTAAGGGGTTAACCTTACGATTTTTTCCAGTGAACATTCAAGTATGAAATTTTGCAATTTAGTCTTGCAAATCCGGAATGTTGTAGCCTAGGGTATAGCCTTACGATATTCCACGTTAAAAATGCATTTCCGCAACCTTAATTTTTGGGCCCAAAAAAATCGTAAGGGGTTAACCTTACGATTTTTTCCAGTGAAAATTCAAGTATGAAATTTTGCAATTTAGTCTTGCAAATACGGAAGGTTATAGCCTAGGGTATAGCCTTACGATATTCCACGTCAAAAATGCAATTCTACAACCTTAATTTTTTTACCCAAAAAAATCGTAAGGGGTACGTAACGATTTTTTCCAGTGAAAATTCAAGTATAAAATTTTGCAATTCAGTCTTGCAAATACGGAAGGTTATAGCCTAGGCTATAGGTTTACGATATTCCACGTCAAAAATGCAATTCTATAACCTTCATTTTTTGGCCCAAAATTATCGTAAGGGGTTAACCTTACGATTTTTTCCAGTGAACATTCAAGTATGAAATTTTGCAATTTAGTCTTGCAAATCCGGAATGTTGTAGCCTAGGGTATAGCCTTACGATATTCCACGTTAAAAATGCATTTCCGCAACCTTAATTTTTGGGCCCAAAAAAATCGTAAGGGGTTAACCTTACGATTTTTTCCAGTGAAAATTCAAGTACAAAATTTAGCAATTTAGTCTTGCAAATACGGAAGGTTATAGCCTAGGGTATAGCCTTACGATATTCCACGTCAAAAATGCAATTCTACAACCTTAATTTTTTTACCCAAAAAAATCGTAAGGGGTACGTAACGATTTTTTCCAGTGAAAATTCAAGTATAAAATTTTGCAATTCAGTCTTGCAAATACGGAAGGTTATAGCCTAGGCTATAGGTTTACGATATTCCACGTCAAAAATGCTATTCTATAACCTTCATTTTTTGGCCCAAAATTATCGTAAGGGGTTAACCTTACGATTTTTTCCAGTGAAAATTCAAGTATGAAATTTTGCAATTTAGTCTTGCAAATCCGGAATGTTGTAGTCTAGGGTATAGCCCTACGATATTCCACGTCAAAAATGCATTTCCCCAACCTAAATTTTTTGGCCCAAAAAAATCGTAAGGGGTTAACTTTACGATTTTTTCCAGTGCAAATTCAAGTATGAAATTTTGCAATTTAGTCTTGCAAAACCGGAATGTTGTAGCCTAGGGTATAGCCTTACGATATTCCACGACAAAAATGCATTTGCCCAACCTTAATTTTTTGGCCCAAAAAAATCGTAAAACCTTACGATTTTTTCCAGTGAAAATTCAAGTATAGAATTTTGCAATTTAGTCTTGCAAATACGGAAGGTTATAGCCTAGGCTATAGGTTTACGATATTCCACGTCAAAAATGCAATTCTATAACCTTCATTTTTTGGCCCAAAATTATCGTAAGGGGTTAACCTTACGATTTTTTCCAGTGAAAATTCAAGTATGAAATTTTGCAATTTAGTCTTGCAAATCCGGAATGTTGTAGCCTAGGGTATAGCCTTACGATATTCCACGTCAAAAATGCACTTCTACAACCTTCATTTTTTGTCCCAAAAAATCGTAAGGGGTTAACCTTACGATTTATTCGACTACGATTTCAAGTTTAAAATTTTGCAATTTAGTCTTGGAAGGTTATAGCCTAGGGTATAGCCTTACGATATTCCACGTCAAAAATGCAATTCTACAACCTTCATTTTTTGTCCCAAAAAATCGTAAGGGGTTAACCTTACGATTTTTTCCAGTGAAAATTCAAGTATAAAATTTTGCAATTTAGTCTTGGAAGGTTATAGCCTAGGCTATAGGTTTACGATATTCCACGTCAAAAATGCAATTCTACAACCTTCATTTTTTTACTCAAAAAAATCGTAAGGGGTTAACCTTACGATTTTTTCCAGTGAAAATTCAAGTATAAAATTTTGCAATTTAGTCTATCAAATACGGAAGGTTATAGCCTAGGCTATAGGTTTACGATATTCCACGTCAAAAATGCAATTCTATAACCTTCATTTTTTGGCCCAAAATTATCGTAAGGGGTTAACCTTACGATTTTTTCCAGTGAAAATTCAAGTATGAAATTTTGCAATTTAGTCTTGCAAATCCGGAATGTTGTAGCCTAGGGTATAGCCTTACGATATTCCACGTCAAAAATGCACTTCTACAACCTTCATTTTTTGTCCCAAAAAATCGTAAGGGGTTAACCTTACGATTTATTCGACTACGATTTCAAGTTTAAAATTTAGCAATTTAGTCTTGGAAGGTTATAGCCTAGGGTATAGCCTTACGATATTCCACGTCAAAAATGCAATTCTACAACCTTCATTTTTTGTCCCAAAAAATCGTAAGGGGTTAACCTTACGATTTTTTCCAGTGAAAATTCAAGTATAAAATTTTGCAATTTAGTCTTGGAAGGTTATAGCCTAGGCTATAGGTTTACGATATTCCACGTCAAAAATGCAATTCTACAACCTTCATTTTTTTACCCAAAAAAATCGTAAGGGGTTAACCTTACGATTTTTTCCAGTGAAAATTCAAGTATAAAATTTTGCAATTTAGTCTATCAAATACGGAAGGTTATAGCCTAGGCTATAGGTTTACGATATTCCACGTCAAAAATGCAATTCTACAACCTTCATTTTTTTACCCAAAAAAATCGTAAGGGGTTAACCTTACGATTTTTTCCAGTGAAAATTCAAGTATAAAATTTTGCAATTTAGTCTTGCAAATACGGAAGGTTATAGCCTAGGCTATAGGTTTACGATATTCCACGTCAAAAATGCAATTCTATAACCTTCATTTTTTGGCCCAAAATTATCGTAAGGGGTTAACCTTACGATTTTTTCCAGTGAAAATTCGAGTATGAAATTTTGCAATTTAGTCTTGCAAATCCGGAAATATAGCCTTACGATATTCCACGTCAAAAATGCACTTCTACAACCTTCATTTTTTGTCCCAAAAAATCGTAAGGGGTTAACCTTACGATTTATTCGACTACGATTTCAAGTTTAAAATTTTGCAATTTAGTCTTGGAAGGTTATAGCCTAGGGTATAGCCTTACGATATTCCACGTCAAAAATGCAATTCTACAACCTTCATTTTTTGTCCCAAAAAATCGTAAGGGGTTAACCTTACGATTTTTTCCAGTGAAAATTCAAGTATAAAATTTTGCAATTTAGTCTTGGAAGGTTATAGCCTAGGCTATAGGTTTACGATATTCCACGTCAAAAATGCAATTCTACAACCTTCATTTTTTTACCCAAAAAAATCGTAAGGGGTTAACCTTACGATTTTTTCCAGTGAAAATTCAAGTATAAAATTTTGCAATTTAGTCTTGCAAATACGGAAGGTTATAGCCTAGGCTATAGGTTTACGATATTCCACGTCAAAAATGCAATTCTATAACCTTCATTTTTTGGCCCAAAATTATCGTAAGGGGTTAATCTTACGATTTTTTCCAGTGAAAATTCAAGTATGAAATTTTGCAATTTAGTCTTGCAAATCCGGAATGTTGTAGCCTAGGGTATAGCCTTACGATATTCCACGTCAAAAATGCACTTCTACAACCTTCATTTTTTGTCCCAAAAAATCGTAAGGGGTTAACCTTACGATTTATTCGACTACGATTTCAAGTTTAAAATTTTGCAATTTAGTCTTGGAAGGTTATAGCCTAGGGTATAGCCTTACGATATTCCACGTCAAAAATGCAATTCTACAACCTTCATTTTTTGTCCCAAAAAATCGTAAGGGGTTAACCTTACGATTTTTTCCAGTGAAAATTCAAGTATAAAATTTTGCAATTTAGTCTTGGAAGGTTATAGCCTAGGCTATAGGTTTACGATATTCCACGTCAAAAATGCAATTCTACAACCTTCATTTTTTTACCCAAAAAAATCGTAAGGGGTTAACCTTACGATTTTTTCCAGTGAAAATTCAAGTATAAAATTTTGCAATTTAGTCTTGCAAATACGGAAGGTTATAGCCTAGGCTATAGGTTTACGATATTCCACGTCAAAAATGCAATTCTATAACCTTCATTTTTTGGCCCAAAATTATCGTAAGGGGTTAACCTTACGATTTTTTCCAGTGAAAATTCGAGTATGAAATTCTGCAATTTAGTCTTGCAAATCCGGAATGTTGTAGCCTAGGCTATAGGTTTACGATATTCCACGTCAAAAATGCAATTCTATAACCTTCATTTTTTGGCCCAAAAAAATCGTAAGGGGTTAACCTTACGATTTTTTTCAGTGAAAATTCAAGTATGAAATTTTGCAATTTAGTCTTGCAAATCCGGAATGTTGTAGCCTAGGGTATAGCCTTACGATATTCCACGTTAAAAATGCATTTCCGCAACCTTAATTTTTGGGCCCAAAAAAATCGTAAGGGGTTAACCTTACGATTTTTTCCAGTGAAAATTCAAGTATGAAATTTTGCAATTTAGTCTTGCAAATACGGAAGGTTATAGCCTAGGGTATAGCCTTACGATATTCCACGTCAAAAATGCAATTCTACAACCTTAATTTTTTTACCCAAAAAAATCGTAAGGGGTACGTAACGATTTTTTCCAGTGAAAATTCAAGTATAAAATTTTGCAATTCAGTCTTGCAAATACGGAAGGTTATAGCCTAGGCTATAGGTTTACGATATTCCACGTCAAAAATGCAATTCTATAACCTTCATTTTTTGGCCCAAAATTATCGTAAGGGGTTAACCTTACGATTTTTTCCAGTGAACATTCAAGTATGAAATTTTGCAATTTAGTCTTGCAAATCCGGAATGTTGTAGCCTAGGGTATAGCCTTACGATATTCCACGTTAAAAATGCATTTCCGCAACCTTAATTTTTGGGCCCAAAAAAATCGTAAGGGGTTAACCTTACGATTTTTTCCAGTGAAAATTCAAGTACAAAATTTAGCAATTTAGTCTTGCAAATACGGAAGGTTATAGCCTAGGGTATAGCCTTACGATATTCCACGTCAAAAATGCAATTCTACAACCTTAATTTTTTTACCCAAAAAAATCGTAAGGGGTACGTAACGATTTTTTCCAGTGAAAATTCAAGTATAAAATTTTGCAATTCAGTCTTGCAAATACGGAAGGTTATAGCCTAGGCTATAGGTTTACGATATTCCACGTCAAAAATGCTATTCTATAACCTTCATTTTTTGGCCCAAAATTATCGTAAGGGGTTAACCTTACGATTTTTTCCAGTGAAAATTCAAGTATGAAATTTTGCAATTTAGTCTTGCAAATCCGGAATGTTGTAGTCTAGGGTATAGCCCTACGATATTCCACGTCAAAAATGCATTTCCCCAACCTAAATTTTTTGGCCCAAAAAAATCGTAAGGGGTTAACTTTACGATTTTTTCCAGTGCAAATTCAAGTATGAAATTTTGCAATTTAGTCTTGCAAAACCGGAATGTTGTAGCCTAGGGTATAGCCTTACGATATTCCACGACAAAAATGCATTTGCCCAACCTTAATTTTTTGGCCCAAAAAAATCGTAAAACCTTACGATTTTTTCCAGTGAAAATTCAAGTATAGAATTTTGCAATTTAGTCTTGCAAATACGGAAGGTTATAGCCTAGGCTATAGGTTTACGATATTCCACGTCAAAAATGCAATTCTATAACCTTCATTTTTTGGCCCAAACTTATCGTAAGGGGTTAACCTTACGATTTTTTCCAGTGAAAATTCAAGTATGAAATTTTGCAATTTAGTCTTGCAAATCCGGAATGTTGTAGCCTAGGGTATAGCCTTACGATATTCCACGTCAAAAATGCACTTCTACAACCTTCATTTTTTGTCCCAAAAAATCGTAAGGGGTTAACCTTACGATTTATTCGACTACGATTTCAAGTTTAAAATTTTGCAATTTAGTCTTGGAAGGTTATAGCCTAGGGTATAGCCTTACGATATTCCACGTCAAAAATGCAATTCTACAACCTTCATTTTTTGTCCCAAAAAATCGTAAGGGGTTAACCTTACGATTTTTTCCAGTGAAAATTCAAGTATAAAATTTTGCAATTTAGTCTTGGAAGGTTATAGCCTAGGGTATAGCCTTACGATATTCCACGTCAAAAATGCAATTCTACAACCTTCATTTTTTGTCCCAAAAAATCGTAAGGGGTTAACCTTACGATTTTTTCCAGTGAAAATTCAAGTATAAAATTTTGCAATTTAGTCTTGCAAATACGGAAGGTTATAGCCTAGGCTATAGGTTTACGATATTCCACGTCAAAAACGCAATTCTATAACCTTCATTTTTTGGCCCAAAATTATCGTAAGGGGTTAACCTTACGATTTTTTCCAGTGAAAATTCAAGTATGAAATTTTGCAATTTAGTCTTGCAAATCCGGAATGTTGTAGCCTAGGGTATAGCCTTACGATATTCCACGTCAAAAATGCACTTCTACAACCTTCATTTTTTGTCCCAAAAAATCGTAAGGGGTTAACCTTACGATTTATTCGACTACGATTTCAAGTTTAAAATTTTGCAATTTAGTCTTGGAAGGTTATAGCCTAGGGTATAGCCTTACGATATTCCACGTCAAAAATGCAATTCTACAACCTTCATTTTTTGTCCCAAAAAATCGTAAGGGGTTAACCTTACGATTTTTTCCAGTGAAAATTCAAGTATAAAATTTTGCAATTTAGTCTTGGAAGGTTATAGCCTAGGCTATAGGTTTACGATATTCCACGTCAAAAATGCAATTCTACAACCTTCATTTTTTTACCCAAAAAAATCGTAAGGGGTTAACCTTACGATTTTTTCCAGTGAAAATTCAAGTATAAAATTTTGCAATTTAGTCTATCAAATACGGAAGGTTATAGCCTAGGCTATAGGTTTACGATATTCCACGTCAAAAATGCAATTCTACAACCTTCATTTTTTTACCCAAAAAAATCGTAAGGGGTTAACCTTACGATTTTTTCCAGTGAAAATTCAAGTATAAAATTTTGCAATTTAGTCTTGCAAATACGGAAGGTTATAGCCTAGGCTATAGGTTTACGATATTCCACGTCAAAAATGCAATTCTATAACCTTCATTTTTTGGCCCAAAATTATCGTAAGGGGTTAACCTTACGATTTTTTCCAGTGAAAATTCAAGTATAAAATTTTGCAATTTAGTCTTGCAAATACGGAAGGTTATAGCCTAGGCTATAGGTTTACGATATTCCACGTCAAAAATGCAATTCTATAACCTTCATTTTTTGGCCCAAAATTATCGTAAGGGGTTAACCTTACGATTTTTTCCAGTGAAAATTCGAGTATGAAATTTTGCAATTTAGTCTTGCAAATCCGGAATGTTGTAGCCTAGGCTATAGGTTTACGATATTCCACGTCAAAAATGCAATTCTATAACCTTCATTTTTTGGCCCAAAAAAATCGTAAGGGGTTAACCTTACGATTTTTTTCAGTGAAAATTCAAGTATGAAATTTTGCAATTTAGTCTTGCAAATCCGGAATGTTGTAGCCTAGGGTATAGCCTTACGATATTCCACGTCAAAAATGCATTTCCCCAACCTTAATTTTTTGGCCCAAAAAAATCGTAAGGGGTTAACCTTACGATTTTTTCCAGTGAAAATTCAAGTATGAAATTTTGCAATTTAGTCTTGCAAAACCGGAATGTTGTAGCCTAGGGTATAGCCTTACGATATTCCACGTCAAAAATGCATTTCCCCAACCTTAATTTTTTGGCCCAAAAAAATCGTAAGGGGTTAACTTTACGATTTTTTCCAGTGCAAATTCAAGTATGAAATTTTGCAATTTAGTCTTGCAAAACCGGAATGTTGTAGCCTAGGGTATAGCCTTACGATATTCCACGACAAAAATGCATTTGCCCAACCTTAATTTTTTGGCCCAAAAAAATCGTAAAACCTTACGATTTTTTCCAGTGAAAATTCAAGTATAGAATTTTGCAATTTAGTCTTGCAAATACGGAAGGTTATAGCCTAGGCTATAGGTTTACGATATTCCACGTCAAAAATGCAATTCTATAACCTTCATTTTTTGGCCCAAAATTATCGTAAGGGGTTAACCTTACGATTTTTTCCAGTGAAAATTCAAGTATGAAATTTTGCAATTTAGTCTTGCAAATCCGGAATGTTGTAGCCTAGGGTATAGCCTTACGATATTCCACGTCAAAAATGCACTTCTACAACCTTCATTTTTTGTCCCAAAAAATCGTAAGGGGTTAACCTTACGATTTATTCGACTACGATTTCAAGTTTAAAATTTTGCAATTTAGTCTTGGAAGGTTATAGCCTAGGGTATAGCCTTACGATATTCCACGTCAAAAATGCAATTCTACAACCTTCATTTTTTGTCCCAAAAAATCGTAAGGGGTTAACCTTACGATTTTTTCCAGTGAAAATTCAAGTATAAAATTTTGCAATTTAGTCTTGGAAGGTTATAGCCTAGGCTATAGGTTTACGATATTCCACGTCAAAAATGCAATTCTACAACCTTCATTTTTTTACCCAAAAAAATCGTAAGGGGTTAACCTTACGATTTTTTCCAGTGAAAATTCAAGTATAAAATTTTGCAATTTAGTCTATCAAATACGGAAGGTTATAGCCTAGGCTATAGGTTTACGATATTCCACGTCAAAAATGCAATTCTATAACCTTCATTTTTTGGCCCAAAATTATCGTAAGGGGTTAACCTTACGATTTTTTCCAGTGAAAATTCAAGTATGAAATTTTGCAATTTAGTCTTGCAAATCCGGAATGTTGTAGCCTAGGGTATAGCCTTACGATATTCCACGTCAAAAATGCACTTCTACAACCTTCATTTTTTGTCCCAAAAAATCGTAAGGGGTTAACCTTACGATTTATTCGACTACGATTTCAAGTTTAAAATTTTGCAATTTAGTCTTGGAAGGTTATAGCCTAGGGTATAGCCTTACGATATTCCACGTCAAAAATGCAATTCTACAACCTTCATTTTTTGTCCCAAAAAATCGTAAGGGGTTAACCTTACGATTTTTTCCAGTGAAAATTCAAGTATAAAATTTTGCAATTTAGTCTTGGAAGGTTATAGCCTAGGCTATAGGTTTACGATATTCCACGTCAAAAATGCAATTCTACAACCTTCATTTTTTTACCCAAAAAAATCGTAAGGGGTTAACCTTACGATTTTTTCCAGTGAAAATTCAAGTATAAAATTTTGCAATTTAGTCTATCAAATACGGAAGGTTATAGCCTAGGCTATAGGTTTACGATATTCCACGTCAAAAATGCAATTCTACAACCTTCATTTTTTTACCCAAAAAAATCGTAAGGGGTTAACCTTACGATTTTTTCCAGTGAAAATTCAAGTATAAAATTTTGCAATTTAGTCTTGCAAATACGGAAGGTTATAGCCTAGGCTATAGGTTTACGATATTCCACGTCAAAAATGCAATTCTATAACCTTCATTTTTTGGCCCAAAATTATCGTAAGGGGTTAACCTTACGATTTTTTCCAGTGAAAATTCAAGTATAAAATTTTGCAATTTAGTCTTGCAAATACGGAAGGTTATAGCCTAGGCTATAGGTTTACGATATTCCACGTCAAAAATGCAATTCTATAACCTTCATTTTTTGGCCCAAAATTATCGTAAGGGGTTAACCTTACGATTTTTCCCAGTGAAAATTCAAGTATGAAATTTTGCAATTTAGTCTTGCAAATCCGGAATGTTGTAGCCTAGGGTATAGCCTTACGATATTCCACGTCAAAAATGCAATTCTACAACCTTCATTTTTTTACCCAAAAAAATCGTAAGGGGTTAACCTTACGATTTTTTCCAGTGAAAATTCAAGTATAAAATTTTGCAATTTAGTCTTGCAAATACGGAAGGTTATAGCCTAGGCTATAGGTTTACGATATTCCACGTCAAAAATGCAATTCTATAACCTTCGTTTTTTGGCCCAAAATTATCGTAAGGGGTTAACCTTACGATTTTTCCCAGTGAAAATTCAAGTATGAAATTTTGCAATTTAGTCTTGCAAATCCGGAATGTTGTAGCCTAGGCTATAGGTTTACGATATTCCACGTCAAAAATGCAATTCTATAACCTTCATTTTTTGGCCCAAAAAAATCGTAAGGGGTTAACCTTACGATTTTTTTCAGTGAAAATTCAAGTATGAAATTTTGCAATTTAGTCTTGCAAATCCGGAATGTTGTAGCCTAGGGTATAGCCTTACGACCTTAAATCGTAAGGGGTTAACCTTACGATTTTTCCCAGTGAAAATTCAAGTATGAAATTTTGCAATTTAGTCTTGCAAATCCGGAATGTTGTAGCCTAGGCTATAGGTTTACGATATTCCACGTCAAAAATGCAATTCTATAACCTTCATTTTTTGGCCCAAAATTATCGTAAGGGGTTAACCTTACGATTTTTCCCAGTGAAAATTCAAGTATGAAATTTTGCAATTTAGTCTTGCAAATCCGGAATGTTGTAGCCTAGGGTATAGCCTTACGATATTCCACGTCAAAAATGCAATTCTACAACCTTCATTTTTTTACCCAAAAAAATCGTAAGGGGTTAACCTTACGATTTTTTCCAGTGAAAATTCAAGTATAAAATTTTGCAATTTAGTCTTGCAAATACGGAAGGTTATAGCCTAGGCTATAGGTTTACGATATTCCACGTCAAAAATGCAATTCTATAACCTTCGTTTTTTGGCCCAAAATTATCGTAAGGGGTTAACCTTACGATTTTTCCCAGTGAAAATTCAAGTATGAAATTTTGCAATTTAGTCTTGCAAATCCGGAATGTTGTAGCCTAGGCTATAGGTTTACGATATTCCACGTCAAAAATGCAATTCTATAACCTTCATTTTTTGGCCCAAAAAAATCGTAAGGGGTTAACCTTACGATTTTTTTCAGTGAAAATTCAAGTATGAAATTTTGCAATTTAGTCTTGCAAATCCGGAATGTTGTAGCCTAGGGTATAGCCTTACGACCTTAAATCGTAAGGGGTTAACCTTACGATTTTTCCCAGTGAAAATTCAAGTATGAAATTTTGCAATTTAGTCTTGCAAATCCGGAATGTTGTAGCCTAGGCTATAGGTTTACGATATTCCACGTCAAAAATGCAATTCTATAACCTTCATTTTTTGGCCCAAAATTATCGTAAGGGGTTAACCTTACGATTTTTCCCAGTGAAAATTCAAGTATGAAATTTTGCAATTTAGTCTTGCAAATCCGGAATGTTGTAGCCTAGGGTATAGCCTTACGATATTCCACGTCAAAAATGCAATTCTACAACCTTCATTTTTTGGCCCAAAATTATCGTAAGGGGTTAACCTTACGATTTTTCCCAGTGAAAATTCAAGTATGAAATTTTGCAATTTAGTCTTGCAAATCCGGAATGTTGTAGCCTAGGCTATAGGTTTACGATATTCCACGTCAAAAATGCAATTCTATAACCTTCATTTTTTGGCCCAAAATTATCGTAAGGGGTTAACCTTACGATTTTTCCCAGTGAAAATTCAAGTATGAAATTTTGCAATTTAGTCTTGCAAATCCGGAATGTTGTAGCCTAGGGTATAGCCTTACGATATTCCACGTCAAAAATGCAATTCTACAACCTTCATTTTTTTACCCAAAAAAATCGTAAGGGGTTAACCTTACGATTTTTTTCAGTGAAAATTCAAGTATGAAATTTTGCAATTTAGTCTTGCAAATACGGAAGGTTATAGCCTAGGGTATAGCCTTACGATATTCCACGTCAAAAATGCAATTCTACAACCTTAATTTTTTTACCCAAAAAAATCATAAGGGGTTAACCTTACGATTTTTTCCGTTGAAAATTCAAGTATAAAATTTTGCAATTTAGTCTTGCAAATACGGAAGGTTATAGCCTAGGCTATAGGTTTACGATATTCCACGTCAAAAATGCAATTCTATAACCTTTATTTTTTGGCCCAAAATTATCGTAAGGGGTTAACCTTACGATTTTTTCCAGTGAAAATTCAAGTATGAAATTTTGCAATTTAGTCTTGCAAATCCGGAATGTTGTAGCCTAGGGTATAGCCGTACGATATTCCACGTCAAAAATGCACTTCTACAACCTTCATTTTTTGTCCCAAAAAATCGTAAGGGGTTAACCTTACGATTTTTTCCAGTGAAAATTCAAGTATAAAATTTTGCAATTTAGTCTTGCAAATACGGAAGGTTATAGCCTAGGCTATAGGTTTACGATATTCCACGTCAAAAATGCAATTCTATAACCTTCGTTTTTTGGCCCAAAATTATCGTAAGGGGTTAACCTTACGATTTTTTCCAGTGAAAATTCAAGTATGAAATTTTGCAATTTAGTCTTGCAAATCCGGAATGTTGTAGCCTAGGGTATAGCCTTACGATATTCCACGTCAAAAATGCACTTCTACAACCTTCATTTTTTGTCCCAAAAAATCGTAAGGGGTTAACCTTACGATTTTTTCCAGTGAAAATTCAAGTATGAACTTTTGCAATTTAGTCTTGCAAATCCGGAATGTTGTAGCCTAGGCTATAGGTTTACGATATTCCACGTCAAAAATGCAATTCTATAACCTTCATTTTTTGGCCCAAAATTATCGTAAGGGGTTAACCTTACGATTTTTTCCAGTGAAAATTCAAGTATGAAATTTTGCAATTTAGTCTTGCAAAACCGGAATGTTGTAGCTTAGGGTATAGCCTTACGATATTCCACGTCAAAAATGCATTTCCCCAACCTTAATTTTTTGGCCCAAAAAAATCGTAAGGGGTTAACCTTACGATTTTTTCCAGTGAAAATTCAAGTATGAAATTTTGCAATTTAGTCTTGCAAATCCGGAATGTTGTAGCCTAGGGTATAGCCTTACGACCTTAAATCGTAAGGGGTTAACCTTACGATTTTTTCCAGTCAAAATTCGAGTATGAAATTTTGCAATTTAGTCTTGCAAATCCGGAATGTTGTAGCCTAGGCTATAGGTTTACGATATTCCACGTCAAAAATGCAATTCTATAACCTTCATTTTTTGGCCCAAAAAAATCGTAAGGGGTTAACCTTACGATTTTTTTCAGTGAAAATTCAAGTATGAAATTTTGCAATTTAGTCTTGCAAATCCGGAATGTTGTAGCCTAGGGTATAGCCTTACGACCTTAAATCGTAAGGGGTTAACCTTACGATTTTTCCCAGTGAAAATTCAAGTATGAAATTTTGCAATTTAGTCTTGCAAATCCGGAATGTTGTAGCCTAGGCTATAGGTTTACGATATTCCACGTCAAAAATGCAATTCTATAACCTTCATTTTTTGGCCCAAAATTATCGTAAGGGGTTAACCTTACGATTTTTTCCAGTGAAAATTCAAGTATGAAATTTTGCAGTTTAGTCTTGCAAATCCGGAATGTTGTAGCCTAGGGTATAGCCTTACGATATTCCACGTCAAAAATGCACTTCTACAACCTTCATTTTTTGTCCCAAAAAATCGTAAGGGGTTAACCTTACGATTTATTCGACTACGATTTCAAGTTTAAACTTTTGCAATTTAGTCTTGCAAATACGGGAGGTTATAGCTTAGGGTATAGCCTTACCATATTCCACGTTAAAAATGCATTTCCGCAACCTTAATTTTTTGGCTCAAAAAAATCGTAAGGGGTTAACCTTACGATTTTTTCCAGTGAAAATTCAAGTATAAAATTTTGCAATTTGGTCTTGGAAGGTTATAGCCTAGGGTATAGCCTTACGATATTCCACGTCAAAAATGCAATTCTACAACCTTCATTTTTTGTCCCAAAAAATCGTAAGGGGTTAACCTTACGATTTCTTCCAGTGAAAATTCAAGTATAAAATTTTGCAATTTAGTCTTGGAAGGTTATAGCCTAGGCTATAGGTTTACGATATTCCACGTCAAAAATGCAATTCTATAACCTTCATTTTTTGGCCCAAAATTATCGTAAGGGGTTAACCTTACGATTTTTTCCAGTGAACATTCAAGTATGAAATTTTGCAATTTAGTCTTGCAAATCCGGAATGTTGTAGCCTAGGGTATAGCCTTACGATATTCCACGTTAAAAATGCATTTCCGCAACCTTAATTTTTGGGCCCAAAAAAATCGTAAGGGGTTAACCTTACGATTTTTTCCAGTGAAAATTCAAGTATGAAATTTTGCAATTTAGTCTTGCAAATACGGAAGGTTATAGCCTAGGGTATAGCCTTACGATATTCCACGTCAAAAATGCAATTCTACAACCTTAATTTTTTTACCCAAAAAAATCGTAAGGGGTACGTAACGATTTTTTCCAGTGAAAATTCAAGTATAAAATTTTGCAATTCAGTCTTGCAAATACGGAAGGTTATAGCCTAGGCTATAGGTTTACGATATTCCACGTCAAAAATGCAATTCTATAACCTTCATTTTTTGGCCCAAAATTATCGTAAGGGGTTAACCTTACGATTTTTTCCAGTGAACATTCAAGTATGAAATTTTGCAATTTAGTCTTGCAAATCCGGAATGTTGTAGCCTAGGGTATAGCCTTACGATATTCCACGTTAAAAATGCATTTCCGCAACCTTAATTTTTGGGCCCAAAAAAATCGTAAGGGGTTAACCTTACGATTTTTTCCAGTGAAAATTCAAGTACAAAATTTAGCAATTTAGTCTTGCAAATACGGAAGGTTATAGCCTAGGGTATAGCCTTACGATATTCCACGTCAAAAATGCAATTCTACAACCTTAATTTTTTTACCCAAAAAAATCGTAAGGGGTACGTAACGATTTTTTCCAGTGAAAATTCAAGTATAAAATTTTGCAATTCAGTCTTGCAAATACGGAAGGTTATAGCCTAGGCTATAGGTTTACGATATTCCACGTCAAAAATGCTATTCTATAACCTTCATTTTTTGGCCCAAAATTATCGTAAGGGGTTAACCTTACGATTTTTTCCAGTGAAAATTCAAGTATGAAATTTTGCAATTTAGTCTTGCAAATCCGGAATGTTGTAGTCTAGGGTATAGCCCTACGATATTCCACGTCAAAAATGCATTTCCCCAACCTAAATTTTTTGGCCCAAAAAAATCGTAAGGGGTTAACTTTACGATTTTTTCCAGTGCAAATTCAAGTATGAAATTTTGCAATTTAGTCTTGCAAAACCGGAATGTTGTAGCCTAGGGTATAGCCTTACGATATTCCACGACAAAAATGCATTTGCCCAACCTTAATTTTTTGGCCCAAAAAAATCGTAAAACCTTACGATTTTTTCCAGTGAAAATTCAAGTATAGAATTTTGCAATTTAGTCTTGCAAATACGGAAGGTTATAGCCTAGGCTATAGGTTTACGATATTCCACGTCAAAAATGCAATTCTATAACCTTCATTTTTTGGCCCAAAATTATCGTAAGGGGTTAACCTTACGATTTTTTCCAGTGAAAATTCAAGTATGAAATTTTGCAATTTAGTCTTGCAAATCCGGAATGTTGTAGCCTAGGGTATAGCCTTACGATATTCCACGTCAAAAATGCACTTCTACAACCTTCATTTTTTGTCCCAAAAAATCGTAAGGGGTTAACCTTACGATTTATTCGACTACGATTTCAAGTTTAAAATTTTGCAATTTAGTCTTGGAAGGTTATAGCCTAGGGTATAGCCTTACGATATTCCACGTCAAAAATGCAATTCTACAACCTTCATTTTTTGTCCCAAAAAATCGTAAGGGGTTAACCTTACGATTTTTTCCAGTGAAAATTCAAGTATAAAATTTTGCAATTTAGTCTTGGAAGGTTATAGCCTAGGCTATAGGTTTACGATATTCCACGTCAAAAATGCAATTCTACAACCTTCATTTTTTTACTCAAAAAAATCGTAAGGGGTTAACCTTACGATTTTTTCCAGTGAAAATTCAAGTATAAAATTTTGCAATTTAGTCTATCAAATACGGAAGGTTATAGCCTAGGCTATAGGTTTACGATATTCCACGTCAAAAATGCAATTCTATAACCTTCATTTTTTGGCCCAAAATTATCGTAAGGGGTTAACCTTACGATTTTTTCCAGTGAAAATTCAAGTATGAAATTTTGCAATTTAGTCTTGCAAATCCGGAATGTTGTAGCCTAGGGTATAGCCTTACGATATTCCACGTCAAAAATGCACTTCTACAACCTTCATTTTTTGTCCCAAAAAATCGTAAGGGGTTAACCTTACGATTTATTCGACTACGATTTCAAGTTTAAAATTTAGCAATTTAGTCTTGGAAGGTTATAGCCTAGGGTATAGCCTTACGATATTCCACGTCAAAAATGCAATTCTACAACCTTCATTTTTTGTCCCAAAAAATCGTAAGGGGTTAACCTTACGATTTTTTCCAGTGAAAATTCAAGTATAAAATTTTGCAATTTAGTCTTGGAAGGTTATAGCCTAGGCTATAGGTTTACGATATTCCACGTCAAAAATGCAATTCTACAACCTTCATTTTTTTACCCAAAAAAATCGTAAGGGGTTAACCTTACGATTTTTTCCAGTGAAAATTCAAGTATAAAATTTTGCAATTTAGTCTATCAAATACGGAAGGTTATAGCCTAGGCTATAGGTTTACGATATTCCACGTCAAAAATGCAATTCTACAACCTTCATTTTTTTACCCAAAAAAATCGTAAGGGGTTAACCTTACGATTTTTTCCAGTGAAAATTCAAGTATAAAATTTTGCAATTTAGTCTTGCAAATACGGAAGGTTATAGCCTAGGCTATAGGTTTACGATATTCCACGTCAAAAATGCAATTCTATAACCTTCATTTTTTGGCCCAAAATTATCGTAAGGGGTTAACCTTACGATTTTTTCCAGTGAAAATTCGAGTATGAAATTTTGCAATTTAGTCTTGCAAATCCGGAAATATAGCCTTACGATATTCCACGTCAAAAATGCACTTCTACAACCTTCATTTTTTGTCCCAAAAAATCGTAAGGGGTTAACCTTACGATTTATTCGACTACGATTTCAAGTTTAAAATTTTGCAATTTAGTCTTGGAAGGTTATAGCCTAGGGTATAGCCTTACGATATTCCACGTCAAAAATGCAATTCTACAACCTTCATTTTTTGTCCCAAAAAATCGTAAGGGGTTAACCTTACGATTTTTTCCAGTGAAAATTCAAGTATAAAATTTTGCAATTTAGTCTTGGAAGGTTATAGCCTAGGCTATAGGTTTACGATATTCCACGTCAAAAATGCAATTCTACAACCTTCATTTTTTTACCCAAAAAAATCGTAAGGGGTTAACCTTACGATTTTTTCCAGTGAAAATTCAAGTATAAAATTTTGCAATTTAGTCTTGCAAATACGGAAGGTTATAGCCTAGGCTATAGGTTTACGATATTCCACGTCAAAAATGCAATTCTATAACCTTCATTTTTTGGCCCAAAATTATCGTAAGGGGTTAATCTTACGATTTTTTCCAGTGAAAATTCAAGTATGAAATTTTGCAATTTAGTCTTGCAAATCCGGAATGTTGTAGCCTAGGGTATAGCCTTACGATATTCCACGTCAAAAATGCACTTCTACAACCTTCATTTTTTGTCCCAAAAAATCGTAAGGGGTTAACCTTACGATTTATTCGACTACGATTTCAAGTTTAAAATTTTGCAATTTAGTCTTGGAAGGTTATAGCCTAGGGTATAGCCTTACGATATTCCACGTCAAAAATGCAATTCTACAACCTTCATTTTTTGTCCCAAAAAATCGTAAGGGGTTAACCTTACGATTTTTTCCAGTGAAAATTCAAGTATAAAATTTTGCAATTTAGTCTTGGAAGGTTATAGCCTAGGCTATAGGTTTACGATATTCCACGTCAAAAATGCAATTCTACAACCTTCATTTTTTTACCCAAAAAAATCGTAAGGGGTTAACCTTACGATTTTTTCCAGTGAAAATTCAAGTATAAAATTTTGCAATTTAGTCTTGCAAATACGGAAGGTTATAGCCTAGGCTATAGGTTTACGATATTCCACGTCAAAAATGCAATTCTATAACCTTCATTTTTTGGCCCAAAATTATCGTAAGGGGTTAACCTTACGATTTTTTCCAGTGAAAATTCGAGTATGAAATTCTGCAATTTAGTCTTGCAAATCCGGAATGTTGTAGCCTAGGCTATAGGTTTACGATATTCCACGTCAAAAATGCAATTCTATAACCTTCATTTTTTGGCCCAAAAAAATCGTAAGGGGTTAACCTTACGATTTTTTTCAGTGAAAATTCAAGTATGAAATTTTGCAATTTAGTCTTGCAAATCCGGAATGTTGTAGCCTAGGGTATAGCCTTACGATATTCCACGTTAAAAATGCATTTCCGCAACCTTAATTTTTGGGCCCAAAAAAATCGTAAGGGGTTAACCTTACGATTTTTTCCAGTGAAAATTCAAGTATGAAATTTTGCAATTTAGTCTTGCAAATACGGAAGGTTATAGCCTAGGGTATAGCCTTACGATATTCCACGTCAAAAATGCAATTCTACAACCTTAATTTTTTTACCCAAAAAAATCGTAAGGGGTACGTAACGATTTTTTCCAGTGAAAATTCAAGTATAAAATTTTGCAATTCAGTCTTGCAAATACGGAAGGTTATAGCCTAGGCTATAGGTTTACGATATTCCACGTCAAAAATGCAATTCTATAACCTTCATTTTTTGGCCCAAAATTATCGTAAGGGGTTAACCTTACGATTTTTTCCAGTGAACATTCAAGTATGAAATTTTGCAATTTAGTCTTGCAAATCCGGAATGTTGTAGCCTAGGGTATAGCCTTACGATATTCCACGTTAAAAATGCATTTCCGCAACCTTAATTTTTGGGCCCAAAAAAATCGTAAGGGGTTAACCTTACGATTTTTTCCAGTGAAAATTCAAGTACAAAATTTAGCAATTTAGTCTTGCAAATACGGAAGGTTATAGCCTAGGGTATAGCCTTACGATATTCCACGTCAAAAATGCAATTCTACAACCTTAATTTTTTTACCCAAAAAAATCGTAAGGGGTACGTAACGATTTTTTCCAGTGAAAATTCAAGTATAAAATTTTGCAATTCAGTCTTGCAAATACGGAAGGTTATAGCCTAGGCTATAGGTTTACGATATTCCACGTCAAAAATGCTATTCTATAACCTTCATTTTTTGGCCCAAAATTATCGTAAGGGGTTAACCTTACGATTTTTTCCAGTGAAAATTCAAGTATGAAATTTTGCAATTTAGTCTTGCAAATCCGGAATGTTGTAGTCTAGGGTATAGCCCTACGATATTCCACGTCAAAAATGCATTTCCCCAACCTAAATTTTTTGGCCCAAAAAAATCGTAAGGGGTTAACTTTACGATTTTTTCCAGTGCAAATTCAAGTATGAAATTTTGCAATTTAGTCTTGCAAAACCGGAATGTTGTAGCCTAGGGTATAGCCTTACGATATTCCACGACAAAAATGCATTTGCCCAACCTTAATTTTTTGGCCCAAAAAAATCGTAAAACCTTACGATTTTTTCCAGTGAAAATTCAAGTATAGAATTTTGCAATTTAGTCTTGCAAATACGGAAGGTTATAGCCTAGGCTATAGGTTTACGATATTCCACGTCAAAAATGCAATTCTATAACCTTCATTTTTTGGCCCAAACTTATCGTAAGGGGTTAACCTTACGATTTTTTCCAGTGAAAATTCAAGTATGAAATTTTGCAATTTAGTCTTGCAAATCCGGAATGTTGTAGCCTAGGGTATAGCCTTACGATATTCCACGTCAAAAATGCACTTCTACAACCTTCATTTTTTGTCCCAAAAAATCGTAAGGGGTTAACCTTACGATTTATTCGACTACGATTTCAAGTTTAAAATTTTGCAATTTAGTCTTGGAAGGTTATAGCCTAGGGTATAGCCTTACGATATTCCACGTCAAAAATGCAATTCTACAACCTTCATTTTTTGTCCCAAAAAATCGTAAGGGGTTAACCTTACGATTTTTTCCAGTGAAAATTCAAGTATAAAATTTTGCAATTTAGTCTTGGAAGGTTATAGCCTAGGGTATAGCCTTACGATATTCCACGTCAAAAATGCAATTCTACAACCTTCATTTTTTGTCCCAAAAAATCGTAAGGGGTTAACCTTACGATTTTTTCCAGTGAAAATTCAAGTATAAAATTTTGCAATTTAGTCTTGCAAATACGGAAGGTTATAGCCTAGGCTATAGGTTTACGATATTCCACGTCAAAAATGCAATTCTATAACCTTCATTTTTTGGCCCAAAATTATCGTAAGGGGTTAACCTTACGATTTTTTCCAGTGAAAATTCAAGTATGAAATTTTGCAATTTAGTCTTGCAAATCCGGAATGTTGTAGCCTAGGGTATAGCCTTACGATATTCCACGTCAAAAATGCACTTCTACAACCTTCATTTTTTGTCCCAAAAAATCGTAAGGGGTTAACCTTACGATTTATTCGACTACGATTTCAAGTTTAAAATTTTGCAATTTAGTCTTGGAAGGTTATAGCCTAGGGTATAGCCTTACGATATTCCACGTCAAAAATGCAATTCTACAACCTTCATTTTTTGTCCCAAAAAATCGTAAGGGGTTAACCTTACGATTTTTTCCAGTGAAAATTCAAGTATAAAATTTTGCAATTTAGTCTTGGAAGGTTATAGCCTAGGCTATAGGTTTACGATATTCCACGTCAAAAATGCAATTCTACAACCTTCATTTTTTTACCCAAAAAAATCGTAAGGGGTTAACCTTACGATTTTTTCCAGTGAAAATTCAAGTATAAAATTTTGCAATTTAGTCTATCAAATACGGAAGGTTATAGCCTAGGCTATAGGTTTACGATATTCCACGTCAAAAATGCAATTCTACAACCTTCATTTTTTTACCCAAAAAAATCGTAAGGGGTTAACCTTACGATTTTTTCCAGTGAAAATTCAAGTATAAAATTTTGCAATTTAGTCTTGCAAATACGGAAGGTTATAGCCTAGGCTATAGGTTTACGATATTCCACGTCAAAAATGCAATTCTATAACCTTCATTTTTTGGCCCAAAATTATCGTAAGGGGTTAACCTTACGATTTTTTCCAGTGAAAATTCAAGTATAAAATTTTGCAATTTAGTCTTGCAAATACGGAAGGTTATAGCCTAGGCTATAGGTTTACGATATTCCACGTCAAAAATGCAATTCTATAACCTTCATTTTTTGGCCCAAAATTATCGTAAGGGGTTAACCTTACGATTTTTTCCAGTGAAAATTCGAGTATGAAATTTTGCAATTTAGTCTTGCAAATCCGGAATGTTGTAGCCTAGGCTATAGGTTTACGATATTCCACGTCAAAAATGCAATTCTATAACCTTCATTTTTTGGCCCAAAAAAATCGTAAGGGGTTAACCTTACGATTTTTTTCAGTGAAAATTCAAGTATGAAATTTTGCAATTTAGTCTTGCAAATCCGGAATGTTGTAGCCTAGGGTATAGCCTTACGATATTCCACGTCAAAAATGCATTTCCCCAACCTTAATTTTTTGGCCCAAAAAAATCGTAAGGGGTTAACCTTACGATTTTTTCCAGTGAAAATTCAAGTATGAAATTTTGCAATTTAGTCTTGCAAAACCGGAATGTTGTAGCCTAGGGTATAGCCTTACGATATTCCACGTCAAAAATGCATTTCCCCAACCTTAATTTTTTGGCCCAAAAAAATCGTAAGGGGTTAACTTTACGATTTTTTCCAGTGCAAATTCAAGTATGAAATTTTGCAATTTAGTCTTGCAAAACCGGAATGTTGTAGCCTAGGGTATAGCCTTACGATATTCCACGACAAAAATGCATTTGCCCAACCTTAATTTTTTGGCCCAAAAAAATCGTAAAACCTTACGATTTTTTCCAGTGAAAATTCAAGTATAGAATTTTGCAATTTAGTCTTGCAAATACGGAAGGTTATAGCCTAGGCTATAGGTTTACGATATTCCACGTCAAAAATGCAATTCTATAACCTTCATTTTTTGGCCCAAAATTATCGTAAGGGGTTAACCTTACGATTTTTTCCAGTGAAAATTCAAGTATGAAATTTTGCAATTTAGTCTTGCAAATCCGGAATGTTGTAGCCTAGGGTATAGCCTTACGATATTCCACGTCAAAAATGCACTTCTACAACCTTCATTTTTTGTCCCAAAAAATCGTAAGGGGTTAACCTTACGATTTATTCGACTACGATTTCAAGTTTAAAATTTTGCAATTTAGTCTTGGAAGGTTATAGCCTAGGGTATAGCCTTACGATATTCCACGTCAAAAATGCAATTCTACAACCTTCATTTTTTGTCCCAAAAAATCGTAAGGGGTTAACCTTACGATTTTTTCCAGTGAAAATTCAAGTATAAAATTTTGCAATTTAGTCTTGGAAGGTTATAGCCTAGGCTATAGGTTTACGATATTCCACGTCAAAAATGCAATTCTACAACCTTCATTTTTTTACCCAAAAAAATCGTAAGGGGTTAACCTTACGATTTTTTCCAGTGAAAATTCAAGTATAAAATTTTGCAATTTAGTCTATCAAATACGGAAGGTTATAGCCTAGGCTATAGGTTTACGATATTCCACGTCAAAAATGCAATTCTATAACCTTCATTTTTTGGCCCAAAATTATCGTAAGGGGTTAACCTTACGATTTTTTCCAGTGAAAATTCAAGTATGAAATTTTGCAATTTAGTCTTGCAAATCCGGAATGTTGTAGCCTAGGGTATAGCCTTACGATATTCCACGTCAAAAATGCACTTCTACAACCTTCATTTTTTGTCCCAAAAAATCGTAAGGGGTTAACCTTACGATTTATTCGACTACGATTTCAAGTTTAAAATTTTGCAATTTAGTCTTGGAAGGTTATAGCCTAGGGTATAGCCTTACGATATTCCACGTCAAAAATGCAATTCTACAACCTTCATTTTTTGTCCCAAAAAATCGTAAGGGGTTAACCTTACGATTTTTTCCAGTGAAAATTCAAGTATAAAATTTTGCAATTTAGTCTTGGAAGGTTATAGCCTAGGCTATAGGTTTACGATATTCCACGTCAAAAATGCAATTCTACAACCTTCATTTTTTTACCCAAAAAAATCGTAAGGGGTTAACCTTACGATTTTTTCCAGTGAAAATTCAAGTATAAAATTTTGCAATTTAGTCTATCAAATACGGAAGGTTATAGCCTAGGCTATAGGTTTACGATATTCCACGTCAAAAATGCAATTCTACAACCTTCATTTTTTTACCCAAAAAAATCGTAAGGGGTTAACCTTACGATTTTTTCCAGTGAAAATTCAAGTATAAAATTTTGCAATTTAGTCTTGCAAATACGGAAGGTTATAGCCTAGGCTATAGGTTTACGATATTCCACGTCAAAAATGCAATTCTATAACCTTCATTTTTTGGCCCAAAATTATCGTAAGGGGTTAACCTTACGATTTTTTCCAGTGAAAATTCAAGTATAAAATTTTGCAATTTAGTCTTGCAAATACGGAAGGTTATAGCCTAGGCTATAGGTTTACGATATTCCACGTCAAAAATGCAATTCTATAACCTTCATTTTTTGGCCCAAAATTATCGTAAGGGGTTAACCTTACGATTTTTCCCAGTGAAAATTCAAGTATGAAATTTTGCAATTTAGTCTTGCAAATCCGGAATGTTGTAGCCTAGGGTATAGCCTTACGATATTCCACGTCAAAAATGCAATTCTACAACCTTCATTTTTTTACCCAAAAAAATCGTAAGGGGTTAACCTTACGATTTTTTCCAGTGAAAATTCAAGTATAAAATTTTGCAATTTAGTCTTGCAAATACGGAAGGTTATAGCCTAGGCTATAGGTTTACGATATTCCACGTCAAAAATGCAATTCTATAACCTTCGTTTTTTGGCCCAAAATTATCGTAAGGGGTTAACCTTACGATTTTTCCCAGTGAAAATTCAAGTATGAAATTTTGCAATTTAGTCTTGCAAATCCGGAATGTTGTAGCCTAGGCTATAGGTTTACGATATTCCACGTCAAAAATGCAATTCTATAACCTTCATTTTTTGGCCCAAAAAAATCGTAAGGGGTTAACCTTACGATTTTTTTCAGTGAAAATTCAAGTATGAAATTTTGCAATTTAGTCTTGCAAATCCGGAATGTTGTAGCCTAGGGTATAGCCTTACGACCTTAAATCGTAAGGGGTTAACCTTACGATTTTTCCCAGTGAAAATTCAAGTATGAAATTTTGCAATTTAGTCTTGCAAATCCGGAATGTTGTAGCCTAGGCTATAGGTTTACGATATTCCACGTCAAAAATGCAATTCTATAACCTTCATTTTTTGGCCCAAAATTATCGTAAGGGGTTAACCTTACGATTTTTCCCAGTGAAAATTCAAGTATGAAATTTTGCAATTTAGTCTTGCAAATCCGGAATGTTGTAGCCTAGGGTATAGCCTTACGATATTCCACGTCAAAAATGCAATTCTACAACCTTCATTTTTTTACCCAAAAAAATCGTAAGGGGTTAACCTTACGATTTTTTCCAGTGAAAATTCAAGTATAAAATTTTGCAATTTAGTCTTGCAAATACGGAAGGTTATAGCCTAGGCTATAGGTTTACGATATTCCACGTCAAAAATGCAATTCTATAACCTTCGTTTTTTGGCCCAAAATTATCGTAAGGGGTTAACCTTACGATTTTTCCCAGTGAAAATTCAAGTATGAAATTTTGCAATTTAGTCTTGCAAATCCGGAATGTTGTAGCCTAGGCTATAGGTTTACGATATTCCACGTCAAAAATGCAATTCTATAACCTTCATTTTTTGGCCCAAAAAAATCGTAAGGGGTTAACCTTACGATTTTTTTCAGTGAAAATTCAAGTATGAAATTTTGCAATTTAGTCTTGCAAATCCGGAATGTTGTAGCCTAGGGTATAGCCTTACGACCTTAAATCGTAAGGGGTTAACCTTACGATTTTTCCCAGTGAAAATTCAAGTATGAAATTTTGCAATTTAGTCTTGCAAATCCGGAATGTTGTAGCCTAGGCTATAGGTTTACGATATTCCACGTCAAAAATGCAATTCTATAACCTTCATTTTTTGGCCCAAAATTATCGTAAGGGGTTAACCTTACGATTTTTCCCAGTGAAAATTCAAGTATGAAATTTTGCAATTTAGTCTTGCAAATCCGGAATGTTGTAGCCTAGGGTATAGCCTTACGATATTCCACGTCAAAAATGCAATTCTACAACCTTCATTTTTTGGCCCAAAATTATCGTAAGGGGTTAACCTTACGATTTTTCCCAGTGAAAATTCAAGTATGAAATTTTGCAATTTAGTCTTGCAAATCCGGAATGTTGTAGCCTAGGCTATAGGTTTACGATATTCCACGTCAAAAATGCAATTCTATAACCTTCATTTTTTGGCCCAAAATTATCGTAAGGGGTTAACCTTACGATTTTTCCCAGTGAAAATTCAAGTATGAAATTTTGCAATTTAGTCTTGCAAATCCGGAATGTTGTAGCCTAGGGTATAGCCTTACGATATTCCACGTCAAAAATGCAATTCTACAACCTTCATTTTTTTACCCAAAAAAATCGTAAGGGGTTAACCTTACGATTTTTTTCAGTGAAAATTCAAGTATGAAATTTTGCAATTTAGTCTTGCAAATACGGAAGGTTATAGCCTAGGGTATAGCCTTACGATATTCCACGTCAAAAATGCAATTCTACAACCTTAATTTTTTTACCCAAAAAAATCATAAGGGGTTAACCTTACGATTTTTTCCGTTGAAAATTCAAGTATAAAATTTTGCAATTTAGTCTTGCAAATACGGAAGGTTATAGCCTAGGCTATAGGTTTACGATATTCCACGTCAAAAATGCAATTCTATAACCTTTATTTTTTGGCCCAAAATTATCGTAAGGGGTTAACCTTACGATTTTTTCCAGTGAAAATTCAAGTATGAAATTTTGCAATTTAGTCTTGCAAATCCGGAATGTTGTAGCCTAGGGTATAGCCGTACGATATTCCACGTCAAAAATGCACTTCTACAACCTTCATTTTTTGTCCCAAAAAATCGTAAGGGGTTAACCTTACGATTTTTTCCAGTGAAAATTCAAGTATAAAATTTTGCAATTTAGTCTTGCAAATACGGAAGGTTATAGCCTAGGCTATAGGTTTACGATATTCCACGTCAAAAATGCAATTCTATAACCTTCGTTTTTTGGCCCAAAATTATCGTAAGGGGTTAACCTTACGATTTTTTCCAGTGAAAATTCAAGTATGAAATTTTGCAATTTAGTCTTGCAAATCCGGAATGTTGTAGCCTAGGGTATAGCCTTACGATATTCCACGTCAAAAATGCACTTCTACAACCTTCATTTTTTGTCCCAAAAAATCGTAAGGGGTTAACCTTACGATTTTTTCCAGTGAAAATTCAAGTATGAACTTTTGCAATTTAGTCTTGCAAATCCGGAATGTTGTAGCCTAGGCTATAGGTTTACGATATTCCACGTCAAAAATGCAATTCTATAACCTTCATTTTTTGGCCCAAAATTATCGTAAGGGGTTAACCTTACGATTTTTTCCAGTGAAAATTCAAGTATGAAATTTTGCAATTTAGTCTTGCAAAACCGGAATGTTGTAGCTTAGGGTATAGCCTTACGATATTCCACGTCAAAAATGCATTTCCCCAACCTTAATTTTTTGGCCCAAAAAAATCGTAAGGGGTTAACCTTACGATTTTTTCCAGTGAAAATTCAAGTATGAAATTTTGCAATTTAGTCTTGCAAATACAGAAGGTTATAGCCTAAGGTATAGCCTTACGATATTCCACGTCAAAAATGCACTTCTACAACCTACATTTTTTGTCCCAAAAAATCGTAAGGGGTTAACCTTACGATTTATTCGACTACGATTTCAAGTTTAAACTTTTGCAATTTAGTCTTGCAAATACGGGAGGTTATAGCCTAGGCTATAGGTTTACGATATTCCACGTCAAAAATGCACTTCTACAACCTTCATTTTTTGTCCCAAAAAATCGTAAGGGGTTAACCTTACGATTTTTTCCAGTGAAAATTCAAGTATGAAATTTTGCAATTTAGTCTTGCAAATCCGGAATGTTGTAGCCTAGGCTATAGGTTTACGATATTCCACGTCAAAAATGCACTTCTACAACCTACATTTTTTGTCCCAAAAAATCGTAAGGGGTTAACCTTACGATTTATTCGACTACGATTTCAAGTTTAAACTTTTGCAATTTAGTCTTGCAAATCCGGAATGTTGTAGCCTAGGCTATAGGTTTACGATATTCCACGTCAAAAATGCAATTCTATAACCTTCATTTTTTGGCCCAAAATTATCGTAAGGGGTTAACCTTACGATTTTTTCCAGTGAAAATTCAAGTATGAAATTTTGCAATTTAGTCTTGCAAAACCGGAATGTTGTAGCCTAGGGTATAGCCTTACGATATTCCACGTCAAAAATGCATTTCCCCAACCTTAATTTTTTGGCCCAAAAAAATCGTAAGGGGTTAACCTTACGATTTTTTCCAGTGAAAATTCAAGTATGAAATTTTGCAATTTAGTCTTGCAAATCCGGAATGTTGTAGCCTAGGGTATAGCCTTACGATATTCCACGTCAAAAATGCATTTCCCCAACCTTAATTTTTTGGCCCAAAAAATCGTAAGGGGTTGACCTTACGATTTTTTCCAGTGAAAATTCAAGTATGAAATTTTGCAATTTAGTCTTGCAAAACCGGAATGTTGTAGCCTAGGGTATAGCCTTACGATATTCCACGTCAAAAATGCATTTCCCCAACCTTAATTTTTTGGCCCAAAAAAATCGTAAGGGGTTAACCTTACGATTTTTTCCAGTGAAAATTCAAGTATGAAATTTTGCAATTTAGTCTTGCAAATCCGGAATGTTGTAGCCTAGGGTATAGCCTTACGATATTCCACGTCAAAAATGCATTTCCCCAACCTTAATTTTTTGGCCCAAAAAAATCGTAAGGGGTTAACCTTACGATTTTTTCCAGTGAAAATTCAAGTATGAAATTTTGCAATTTAGTCTTGCAAAACCGGAATGTTGTAGCCTAGGGTATAGCCTTACGATATTCCACGTCAAAAATGCATTTCCCCAACCTTAATTTTTTGGCCCAAAAAAATCGTAAGGGGTTAACCTTACGATTTTTTCCAGTGAAAATTCAAGTATGAAATTTTGCAATTTAGTCTTGCAAATCCGGAATGTTGTAGCCTAGGCTATAGGTTTACGATATTCCACGTCAAAAATGCAATTCTATAACCTTCATTTTTTGGCCCAAAATTATCGTAAGGGGTTAACCTTACGATTTTTTCCAGTGAAAATTCAAGTATGAAATTTTGCAATTTAGTCTTGCAAAACCGGAATGTTGTAGCCTAGGGTATAGCCTTACGATATTCCACGTCAAAAATGCATTTCCCCAACCTTAATTTTTTGGCCCAAAAAAATCGTAAGGGGTTAACCTTACGATTTTTTCCAGTGAAAATTCAAGTATGAAATTTTGCAATTTAGTCTTGCAAATCCGGAATGTTGTAGCCTAGGCTATAGGTTTACGATATTCCACGTCAAAAATGCAATTCTATAACCTTCATTTTTTGGCCCAAAATTATCGTAAGGGGTTAACCTTACGATTTTTTCCAGTGAAAATTCAAGTATGAAATTTTGCAATTTAGTCTTGCAAAACCGGAATGTTGTAGCCTAGGGTATAGCCTTACGATATTCCACGTCAAAAATGCATTTCCCCAACCTTAATTTTTTGGCCCAAAAAAATCGTAAGGGGTTAACCTTACGATTTTTTCCAGTGAAAATTCAAGTATGAAATTTTGCAATTTAGTCTTGCAAATCCGGAATGTTGTAGCCTAGGCTATAGGTTTACGATATTCCACGTCAAAAATGCAATTCTATAACCTTCATTTTTTGGCCCAAAATTATCGTAAGGGGTTAACCTTACGATTTTTTCCAGTGAAAATTCAAGTATGAAATTTTGCAATTTAGTCTTGCAAATCCGGAATGTTGTAGCCTAGGCTATAGGTTTACGATATTCCACGTCAAAAATGCAATTCTATAACCTTCATTTTTTGGCCCAAAATTATCGTAAGGGGTTAACCTTACGATTTTTTCCAGTGAAAATTCAAGTATGAAATTTTGCAATTTAGTCTTGCAAATCCGGAATGTTGTAGCCTAGGCTATAGGTTTACGATATTCCACGTCAAAAATGCAATTCTATAACCTTCATTTTTTGGCCCAAAATTATCGTAAGGGGTTAACCTTACGATTTTTTCCAGTGAAAATTCAAGTATGAAATTTTGCAATTTAGTCTTGCAAATCCGGAATGTTGTAGCCTAGGCTATAGGTTTACGATATTCCACGTCAAAAATGCAATTCTATAACCTTCATTTTTTGGCCCAAAATTATCGTAAGGGGTTAACCTTACGATTTTTTCCAGTGAAAATTCAAGTATGAAATTTTGCAATTTAGTCTTGCAAATCCGGAATGTTGTAGCCTAGGCTATAGGTTTACGATATTCCACGTCAAAAATGCAATTCTATAACCTTCATTTTTTGGCCCAAAATTATCGTAAGGGGTTAACCTTACGATTTTTTCCAGTGAAAATTCAAGTATGAAATTTTGCAATTTAGTCTTGCAAATCCGGAATGTTGTAGCCTAGGCTATAGGTTTACGATATTCCACGTCAAAAATGCAATTCTATAACCTTCATTTTTTGGCCCAAAATTATCGTAAGGGGTTAACCTTACGATTTTTTCCAGTGAAAATTCAAGTATGAAATTTTGCAATTTAGTCTTGCAAAACCGGAATGTTGTAGCCTAGGGTATAGCCTTACGATATTCCACGTCAAAAATGCATTTCCCCAACCTTAATTTTTTGGCCCAAAAAAATCGTAAGGGGTTAACCTTACGATTTTTTCCAGTGAAAATTCAAGTATGAAATTTTGCAATTTAGTCTTGCAAATCCGGAATGTTGTAGCCTAGGCTATAGGTTTACGATATTCCACGTCAAAAATGCATTTCCCCAACCTTAATTTTTTGGCCCAAAAAAATCGTAAGGGGTTAACCTTACGATTTTTTCCAGTGAAAATTCAAGTATGAAATTTTGCAATTTAGTCTTGCAAATCCGGAATGTTGTAGCCTAGGCTATAGGTTTACGATATTCCACGTCAAAAATGCAATTCTATAACCTTCATTTTTTGGCCCAAAATTATCGTAAGGGGTTAACCTTACGATTTTTTCCAGTGAAAATTCAAGTATGAAATTTTGCAATTTAGTCTTGCAAAACCGGAATGTTGTAGCCTAGGGTATAGCCTTACGATATTCCACGTCAAAAATGCATTTCCCCAACCTTAATTTTTTGGCCCAAAAAAATCGTAAGGGGTTAACCTTACGATTTTTTCCAGTGAAAATTCAAGTATGAAATTTTGCAATTTAGTCTTGCAAATCCGGAATGTTGTAGCCTAGGCTATAGGTTTACGATATTCCACGTCAAAAATGCAATTCTATAACCTTCATTTTTTGGCCCAAAATTATCGTAAGGGGTTAACCTTACGATTTTTTCCAGTGAAAATTCAAGTATGAAATTTTGCAATTTAGTCTTGCAAATACGGAAGGTTATAGCCTAGGCTATAGGTTTACGATATTCCACGTCAAAAATGCAATTCTATAACCTTTATTTTTTGGCCCAAAATTATCGTAAGGGGTTAACCTTACGATTTTTTCCAGTGAAAATTCAAGTATGAAATTTTGCAATTTAGTCTTGCAAATACGGAAGGTTATAGCCTAGGCTATAGGTTTACGATATTCCACGTCAAAAATGCAATTCTATAACCTTTATTTTTTGGCCCAAAATTATCGTAAGGGGTTAACCTTACGATTTTTTCCAGTGAAAATTCAAGTATGAAATTTTGCAATTTAGTCTTGCAAATACGGAAGGTTATAGCCTAGGCTATAGGTTTACGATATTCCACGTCAAAAATGCAATTCTATAACCTTTATTTTTTGGCCCAAAATTATCGTAAGGGGTTAACCTTACGATTTTTTCCAGTGAAAATTCAAGTATGAAATTTTGCAATTTAGTCTTGCAAATACGGAAGGTTATAGCCTAGGCTATAGGTTTACGATATTCCACGTCAAAAATGCAATTCTATAACCTTTATTTTTTGGCCCAAAATTATCGTAAGGGGTTAACCTTACGATTTTTTTCCAGTGAAAATTCAAGTATGAAATTTTGCAATTTAGTCTTGCAAATCCGGAATGTTGTAGCCTAGGGTATAGCCGTACGATATTCCACGTCAAAAATGCATTTCCCCAAGCTAAATTTTTTGGCCCAAAAAAATCGTAAGGGGTTAACCTTACGATTTTTTCCAGTGAAAATTCAAGTATGAAATTTTGCAATTTAGTCTTGCAAAACCGGAATGTTGTAGCCTAGGGTATAGCCGTACGATATTCCACGTCAAAAATGCATTTCCCCAACCTAAATTTTTTGGCCCAAAAAAATCGTAAGGGGTTAACCTTACGATTTTTTCCAGTGAAAATTCAAGTATAAAATTTTGCAATTTAGTCTTGCAAATACGGAAGGTTATAGCCTAGGCTCTAGGTTTACGATATTCCTCGTCAAAAATGCAATTCTACAACCTTCATTTTTTGTCCCAAAAAATCGTAAGGGGATAACGTGAACACAAAGGCTTTGTCCCCGACATTTTGTTTGCGACGAGCTTCTGACACGTCGTATAAGTATGTGATCGGCGTTAGTTTACAATGTTTTAGTTTTTCATTGAAATTTTAGTAAATTTACCTTGTAAACTTTATTTATAGTGTTTTCTTCACCGAAATACACGTTTACCTCTCAATTAAAAAGAGGTCTCCTCCTCAAGTCACAAACCTGAAACCTCGATAAAATAGTCCAACTGTAAAAAGCAAACAATTTTGTAACAGTCAACTAGAGGGGGAGGTAAAAATATTACTTAAGTTTGTCATGTCATCTAGGCAATTCTCGCTTTCTTATGTGTTTTTCATTTTAACTTCGTTTGTAATCATTTCTCACATGATTTCTCATCGTTTACTAATATTTTGTGACTTTGTTTTATCTACTAACGACTGCAAGGCCTCATTATAAGTTGGAATACTATTGGAAAATCCTTGACAGTTCATATTGGACCTTTGAACAAATGTAACGTTTTTATCGTGTATGGGATTGCACAAGTTTGATATGCCGTGAGAAGCTATACAACTATTTGGATATTACTGTCATGCTACGACTGAAACTTGTGAGGATTGATGATGAATGAAGATTTTGGAAATGGTTAGAAAAGTTATTTAGAAAAATGTATTTTAATTGCGATTTTTAGATTATGTTTCCAACAACAAACTGTAGTCTCTTATGTTCTAAATATGTATAGGAATGTTTACTTGAAATTTTCCTAATTCGTTAAAGAGCATTGGTAAGCTGGTTTTGAACATAACAATGCGGTTTGGAACATAACAATAGAACAAGATTTCTGTTTGAAGATTCTTAGAAGATATTTATTTACTATTTTCATTACGTTAACCGAATTCTGATTTTTGTGTATTAAAAATAAGCACAAATGTTTATTATTAAGTGTCTAGCTGTCTAGTGGTTAATATCCTAAAAGATCTGGTTAATCAGAGGTGAGCTTTACCGGCAGTGGCCTAAGACATGGCACTTTTTTGTTTTTTGTTAATATCTCTAAAACTATGGATTCGAGCTGAAACGTGATTATACATATACTAAATTAAAGCTGATAAAATTTGCCACAAGTTTGAATGGATGCTTGTTTTTAGTAATACTTAAAAAATATGCGTATATTCAATTTTGTAGCTAATTTTATCAGCTTTAATTTTGTATGTATTAACGTTTCAGCTCCAACCCAGAGTTCCGGGATAGTTTTTAAAAATCAATTATTTATTCGTACCTACCACAGTATTAATTAACTCGGCATTCTTGTTTGGAAGGTGTTTGGCGCTTCTTAAGACGCTGTTATTTCTCTCTTCCGAGGAAAATTTATTTTTGTCTTATAATTTATAATTATTATTGTATGTATGTAAATTACGTTGGAAAAATAAACGATAGCAAGCAATAATTTCTTTTATTATAAGCTACCCTATTTACAAGCAAAGTCCTCGTTTTCGGACTAGATAGTTGGAAAGCAAAAGAGTGATAGGGTTTTGGAAATAAATTCTTTATTAAAAAGATACTTTTTGAACAAAAAAAATTTCAAATCATATAAGCGATAACGTCTCGTTTCGTAACATAATGGCAATGCTTTTAAAATTTTTTTAAATAAATGTTTCTCTTTAATTATTTCGTTAATAATATCGACCTTCTGCTCTCCTATTACCCAGCCCGAAAATTGTAAAATTTGAAAAAATCTTTTAAAAATTGATTTTTTAAAACCCGGAATTAGGCAATTTTGAGAGTGCGATTGTTTAGCCCTACTAGCAGCAAATGTTCTTGTATAATTTAGGCGCTCCTGCTCCTCCAGTTTAGAAGATATTCGACTTTTAAATTATTTTTAATGTTTTATATATCTTGAAATTTTATGCTTTATGTCGAATATCTTCTAAACTAGAGGAGCAGGAGCGCCCAAATTATATAAGAATATTTGCTGCTAGTAGGGCTAAACAATCGTGCTCTCAAAATTGCGTAATTCCTAATTTTTAAAAAATCCATTTTTAAAAATTTTTTTCAAATTTTACAATTTTCGGGCTAAGTAGTAGGAGAGCAGAAGGGCCATAAGGTGGTCGAAACAAATTTTTAATTAAAATACCAATACGTTTGAATATTAAAACGCTTACTTTTTAAGCGATAACGCCTCGTTGCGTAACATAATAGCACGAGCATTTAAATAAATATTTCTCTCCAATTTATTTCGTTTATCTTATCCACCTTCTGCTCTCCTACTACCTAGCCCGAAAATTGTAAAATTTGAAAGAATCTTTTAAAAATTGATTTTTTAAAACCCGGAATTAGGCAATTTTGAGGGTGCGATTGTTTAGCCCTACTAACAGCAAATGTTCTTGTATAATTTGGGCGCTCCTGCTCCTCCAGTTTAGAAGATACTCGACTTTTAAATTATTTTTAATGTTTTATATATCTTGAAATTTTATGCTTTATGTCGAATATCTTCTAAACTAGAGGAGCAGGAGCGCCCAAATTATACAAGAATATTTGCTGCTAGTAGGGCTAAACAATCGCGCCCTCAAAATTGCGTAATTCCGACTTTTAAAAAATCCATTTTTAAAAATCTCTTTCAAATTTTACAATTTTCGGGCTAGGTAGTAGGAGAGCAGAAGGGCCATAAGGTGGTCGAAACAAATTTTAAATTAAAATACCAATACGTTTGAATATTAAAACGCTTACTTTTTAAGCTTTAACGCCTCGTTGCGTAACATAATAGCACGAGCATTTAAATAACGATTTCTCTCCAATTTATTTCGTTTACCTTATCTACCTTCTGCTCTCTTACTACCTAGCCAGAAAATTGTAAAATTTAAAAGAATCTTTTAAAAATTGATTTTTTAAAACCCGGAATTAGGCAATTTTGAAGGTGCGATTGTTTAGCCCTACTAGCAGCAAATGTTCTTATATAATTTAGGCGCTCCTGCTCCTCCAGTTTAGAAGATATTCGGCTTTTAAATTATTTTTAATGTTTTATATATCTTGAAATTTTATGCTTTATGTCGAAAATCTTCTAAACTAGAGGAGCAGGAGCGCCCAAATTATACAAGAATATTTGCTGCTAGTAGGGCTAAACAATCGTGCTCTCAAAATTGCGTAATTCCGACTTTTAAAAAATCCATTTTTAAAAATCTCATTCAAATTTTACAATTTTCGGGCTAGGTAGTAGGAGAGCAGAAGGGCCATAAGGTGGTCGAAACAAATTTTAAATTAAAATACCAATACGTTTGAATATTAAAACGCTTACTTTTTAAGCTTTAACGCCCGTTGCGTAACATAATAGCACGAGCATTTAAATAAATATTTCTCTCCAATTTATTTCGTTTACCTTATCTACCTTCTGCTCTCCTACTACCTAGCCCGAAAATTGTAAAATTTGAAAGAATCTTTTAAAAATTGATTTTTTAAAACCCGGAATTAGGCAATTTTGAGAGTGCGATTGTTTAGCCCTACTAGCAGCAAATGTTCTTGTATAATTTAGGCGCTCCTGCTCCTCCAGTTTAGAAGATATTCGACTTTTAAATTATTTTTAATGTTTTATATATCTTGAAATTTTATGCTTTATGTCGAATATCTTCTAAACTAGAGGAGCAGGAGCGCCCAAATTATACAAGAATATTTGCTGCTAGTAGGGCTAAACAATCGCGCTTTCAAAATTGCGTAATTCCGACTTTTAAAAAATCCATTTTTAAAAATCTCTTTCAAATTTTACAATTTTCGGGCTAGGTAGTAGGAGAGCAGAAGGGCCATAAGGTGGTCGAAACAAATTTTAAATTAAAATACCAATACGTTTGAATATTAAAACGCTTACTTTTTAAGCGATAACGCCTCGTTGCGTAACATAATAGCACGAGCATTTAAATAAATATTTCGCTCCAATTTATTTCGTTTACCTTATCCACCTTCTGCTTTCCTACTACCTAGCCCGAAAATTGTAAAATTTGAAAGAATCTTTTAAAAATCGATTTTTTAAAACCCGGAATTAGGCAATTTTGAGAGTGCGAATGTTTAGCCCTACTAGCAGCAAATGTTCTTGTATAATTTGGGCGCTCCTACTCCTCCAGTTTAGAAGATATTCGACATTTAAATTATTTTTAATGTTTTATATATCTTGAAATTTTATGCTTTATGTCGAATATCTTCTAAACTAGAGGAGCAGGAGCGTCCAAATTATACAAGAATATTTGCTGCTAGTAGGGCTAAACAATCGCGCCCTCAAAATTGCGTAATTCCTAATTTTTAAAAAATCCATTTTTAAAAATTTTTTTCAAATTTTACAATTTTCGGGCTAAGTAGTAGGAGAGCAGAAGGGCCATAAGGTGGTCGAAACAAATTTTTAATTAAAATACCAATACGTTTGAATATTAAAACGCTTACTTTTTAAGCGATAACGCCTCGTTGCGTAACATAATAGCACGAGCATTTAAATAAATATTTCTCTCCAATTTATTTCGTTTATCTTATCCACCTTCTGCTCTCCTACTACCTAGCCCGAAAATTGTAAAATTTGAAAGAATCTTTTAAAAATTGATTTTTTAAAACCCGGAATTAGGCAATTTTGAGGGTGCGATTGTTTAGCCCTACTAACAGCAAATGTTCTTGTATAATTTGGGCGCTCCTGCTCCTCCAGTTTAGAAGATACTCGACTTTTAAATTATTTTTAATGTTTTATATATCTTGAAATTTTATGCTTTATGTCGAATATCTTCTAAACTAGAGGAGCAGGAGCGTCCAAATTATACAAGAATATTTGCTGCTAGTAGGGCTAAACAATCGTGCTCTCAAAATTGCGTAATTCCTAATTTTTAAAAAATCCATTTTTAAAAATTTTTTTCAAATTTTACAATTTTCGGGCTAAGTAGTAGGAGAGCAGAAGGGCCATAAGGTGGTCGAAACAAATTTTTAATTAAAATACCAATACGTTTGAATATTAAAACGCTTACTTTTTAAGCGATAACGCCTCGTTGCGTAACATAATAGCACGAGCATTTAAATAAATATTTCTCTCCAATTTATTTCGTTTATCTTATCCACCTTCTGCTCTCCTACTACCTAGCCCGAAAATTGTAAAATTTGAAAGAATCTTTTAAAAATTGATTTTTTAAAACCCGGAATTAGGCAATTTTGAGGGTGCGATTGTTTAGCCCTACTAACAGCAAATGTTCTTGTATAATTTGGGCGCTCCTGCTCCTCCAGTTTAGAAGATACTCGACTTTTAAATTATTTTTAATGTTTTATATATCTTGAAATTTTATGCTTTATGTCGAATATCTTCTAAACTAGAGGAGCAGGAGCGCCCAAATTATACAAGAATATTTGCTGCTAGTAGGGCTAAACAATCGCGCCCTCAAAATTGCGTAATTCCGACTTTTAAAAAATCCATTTTTAAAAATCTCTTTCAAATTTTACAATTTTCGGGCTAGGTAGTAGGAGAGCAGAAGGGCCATAAGGTGGTCGAAACAAATTTTAAATTAAAATACCAATACGTTTGAATATTAAAACGCTTACTTTTTAAGCTTTAACGCCTCGTTGCGTAACATAATAGCACGAGCATTTAAATAACGATTTCTCTCCAATTTATTTCGTTTACCTTATCTACCTTCTGCTCTCTTACTACCTAGCCAGAAAATTGTAAAATTTAAAAGAATCTTTTAAAAATTGATTTTTTAAAACCCGGAATTAGGCAATTTTGAAGGTGCGATTGTTTAGCCCTACTAGCAGCAAATGTTCTTATATAATTTAGGCGCTCCTGCTCCTCCAGTTTAGAAGATATTCGGCTTTTAAATTATTTTTAATGTTTTATATATCTTGAAATTTTATGCTTTATGTCGAAAATCTTCTAAACTAGAGGAGCAGGAGCGCCCAAATTATACAAGAATATTTGCTGCTAGTAGGGCTAAACAATCGTGCTCTCAAAATTGCGTAATTCCGACTTTTAAAAAATCCATTTTTAAAAATCTCATTCAAATTTTACAATTTTCGGGCTAGGTAGTAGGAGAGCAGAAGGGCCATAAGGTGGTCGAAACAAATTTTAAATTAAAATACCAATACGTTTGAATATTAAAACGCTTACTTTTTAAGCGATAACGCCTCGTTGCGTAACATAATAGCACGAGCATTTAAATAAATATTTCGCTCCAATTTATTTCGTTTACCTTATCCACCTTCTGCTTTCCTACTACCTAGCCCGAAAATTGTAAAATTTGAAAGAATCTTTTAAAAATCGATTTTTTAAAACCCGGAATTAGGCAATTTTGAGAGTGCGAATGTTTAGCCCTACTAGCAGCAAATGTTCTTGTATAATTTGGGCGCTCCTACTCCTCCAGTTTAGAAGATATTCGACATTTAAATTATTTTTAATGTTTTATATATCTTGAAATTTTATGCTTTATGTCGAATATCTTCTAAACTAGAGGAGCAGGAGCGTCCAAATTATACAAGAATATTTGCTGCTAGTAGGGCTAAACAATCGCGCCCTCAAAATTGCGTAATTCCAACTTTTAAAAAATCCATTTTTAAAAATCTCTTTCAAATTTTACAATTTTCGGGCTAGGTAGTAGGAGAGCAGAAGGGCCATAAGGTGGTCGAAACAAATTTTAAATTAAAATACCAATACGTTTGAATATTAAAACGCTTACTTTTTAAGCTTTAACGCCTCGTTGCGTAACACAATAGCACGAGCATTTAAATAAATATTTCTCTCCAATTTATTTCGTTTACCTTATCTACCTTCTGCTCTCCTACTACCTAGCCCGAAAATTGTAAAATTTGAAAGAATCTTTTAAAAATTGATTTTTTAAAACCCGGAATTAGGCAATTTTGAGGGTGCGATTGTTTAGCCCTAGTAACAGCAAATGTTCTTGTATAATTTGGGCGCTCCTGCTCCTCCAGTTTAGAAGATATTCGACTTTTAAATTATTTTTAATGTTTTATATATCTTGAAATTTTATGCTTTATGTCGAATATCTTCTAAACTAGAGGAGCAGGAGCGCCCAAATTATACAAGAATATTTGCTGCTAGTAGGGCTAAACAATCGCGCCCTCAAAATAGCGTAATTCCGACTTTTAAAAAATCCATTTTTAAAAATCTCTTTCAAATTTTACAATTTTCGGGCTAGGTAGTAGGAGAGCAGAAGGGCCATAAGGTGGTCGAAACAAATTTTAAATTAAAATACCAATACGTTTGAATATTAAAACGCTTACTTTTTAAGCGATAACGCCTCGTTGCGTAACATAATAGCACGAGCATTTAAATAAATATTTCTCTCCAATTTATTTCGTTTACCTTATCTACCTTCTGCTCTCCTACTACCTAGCCCGAAAATTGTAAAATTTGAAAGAATCTTTTTAAAAATTGATTTTTTAAAACCCGGAATTAGGCAATTTTGAGGGTGCGATTGTTTAGCCCTACTAGCAGCAAATGTTCTTGTATAATTTAGGCGCTCCTGCTCCTCCAGTTTAGAAGATATTCGACTTTTAAATTATTTTTAAAGTTTTATATATCTTGAAATTTTATGCTTTACGTCGAATATCTTCTAAACTAGAGGAGCAGGAGCGCCCAAATTATACAAGAATATTTGCTGCTAGTAGGGCTAAACAATCGCGCCCTCAAAATTGCGTAATTCCGACTTTTAAAAAATCCATTTTTAAAAATCTCTTTCAAATTTTACAATTTTTGGGCTAGGTAGTAGGAGAGCAGAAGGGCCATAAGGTGGTCGAAACAAATTTTAAATTAAAATACCAATACGTTTGAATATTAAAACGCTTACTTTTTAAGCTTTAACGCTTCGTTGCGTAACATAATAGCACGAGCATTTAAATAAATATTTCTTTCCAATTTATTTCGTTTACCTTATCTACCTTCTGCTCTCCTACTACCTAGCCCGAAAATTGTAAAATTTGAAAGAATCTTTTAAAAATTGATTTTTTAAAACCCGGAATTAGGCAATTTTGAGGGTGCGATTGTTTAGCCCTACTAGCAGCAAATGTTCTTGTATAATTTGGGCGCTCCTGCTCCTCCAGTTTAGAAGATATTCGACTTTTAAATTATTTTTAATGTTTTATATATCTTGAAATTTTATGCTTTATGTCGAAAATCTTCTAAACTAGAGGAGCAGGAGCGCCCAAATTATACAAGAATATTTGCTGCTAGTAGGGCTAAACAATCGTGCTCTCAAAATTGCGTAATTCCGACTTTTAAAAAATCCATTTTTAAAAATCTCATTCAAATTTTACAATTTTCGGGCTAGGTAGTAGGAGAGCAGAAGGGCCATAAGGTGGTCGATACAAATTTTAAATTAAAATACCAATACGTTTGAATATTAAAACGCTTACTTTTTAAGCTTTAACGCTTCGTTGCGTAACATAATAGCACGAGCATTTAAATAAATATTTCTCTCCAATTTATTTCGTTTACCTTATCTACCTTCTGCTCTCCTACTACCTAGCCCGAAAATTGTAAAATTTGAAAGAATCTTTTAAAAATTGATTTTTTAAAACCCGGAATTAGGCAATTTTGAGAGTGCGATTGTTTAGCCCTACTAGCAGCAAATGTTCTTGTATAATTTAGGCGCTCCTGCTCCTCCAGTTTAGAAGATATTCGACTTTTAAATTATTTTTAATGTTTTATATATCTTGAAATTTTATGCTTTATGTCGAATATCTTCTAAACTAGAGGAGCAGGAGCGCCCAAATTATATAAGAATATTTGCTGCTAGTAGGGCTAAACAATCGTGCTCTCAAAATTGCGTAATTCCGACTTTTAAAAAATCCATTTTTAAAAATTTTTTTCAAATTTTACAATTTTCGGGCTAAGTAGTAGGAGAGCAGAAGGGCCATAAGGTGGTCGAAACAAATTTTTAAATAAAATACCAATACGTTTGAATATTAAAACGCTTACTTTTTAAGCGATAACGCCTCGTTGCGTAACATAATAGCACGAGCATTTAAATAAATATTTCTCTTCAATTTATTTCGTTTACCTTATCCACCTTCTGCTCTCCTACTACCTAGCCCGAAAATTGTAAAATTTGAAAGAATCTTTTAAAAATTGATTTTTTAAAACCCGGAATTAGGCAATTTTGAGGGTGCGATTGTTTAGCCCTACTAACAGCAAATGTTCTTGTATAATTTGGGCGCTCCTGCTCCTCCAGTTTAGAAGATACTCGACTTTTAAATTATTTTTAATGTTTTATATATCTTGAAATTTTATGCTTTATGTCGAATATCTTCTAAACTAGAGGAGCAGGAGCGCCCAAATTATACAAGAATATTTGCTGCTAGTAGGGCTAAACAATCGCGCTTTCAAAATTGCGTAATTCCGACTTTTAAAAAATCCATTTTTAAAAATCTTTTTCAAATTTTACAATTTTCGGTCTAGGTAGTAGGAGAGCAGAAGGGCCATAAGGTGGTCGAAACAAATTTTAAATTAAAATACCAATACGTTTGAATATTAAAACGCTTACTTTTTAAGCGATAACGCCTCGTTGCGTAACATAATAGCACGAGCATTTAAATAAATATTTCGCTCCAATTTATTTCGTTTACTTTATCCACCTTCTGCTTTCCTACTACCAAGCCCGAAAATTGTAAAATTTGAAAGAATCTTTTAAAAATCGATTTTTTAAAACCCGGAATTAGGCAATTTTGAGGGTGCGATTGTTTAGCCCTACTAGCAGCAAATGTTCTTGTATAATTTAGGCGCTCCTGCTCCTCCAGTTTAGAAGATATTCGACTTTTAAATTATTTTTAATGTTTTATATATCTTGAAATTTTATGCTTTACGTCGAATATCTTCTAAACTAGAGGAGCAGGAGCGCCCAAATTATACAAGAATATTTGCTGCTAGTAGGGCTAAACAATCGCGCCCTCAAAATTGCGTAATTCCGACTTTTAAAAAATCCATTTTTAAAAATCTCTTTCAAATTTTACAATTTTCGGGCTAGGTAGTAGGAGAGCAGAAGGGCCATAAGGTGGTCGAAACAAATTTTAAATTAAAATACCAATACGTTTGAATATTAAAACGCTTACTTTTTAAGCGATAACGCCTCGTTGCGTAACATAATAGCACGAGCATTTAAATAAATATTTCTCTCCAATTTATTTCGTTTACCTTATCTACCTTCTGCTCTCCTACTACCTAGCCCGAAAATTGTAAAATTTGAAAGAATCTTTTAAAAATTGATTTTTTAAAACCCGGAATTAGGCAATTTTGAGGGTGCGATTGTTTAGCCCTACTAGCAGCAAATGTTCTTGTATAATTTAGGCGCTCCTGCTTCTCCAGTTTAGAAGATATTCGACTTTTAAATTATTTTTAATGTTTTATATATCTTGAAATTTTATGCTTTACGTCGAATATCTTCTAAACTAGAGGAGCAGGAGCGCCCAAATTATACAAGAATATTTGCTGCTAGTAGGGCTAAACAATCGCGCCCTCAAAATTGCGTAATTCCGACTTTTAAAAAATCCATTTTTAAAAATCTCTTTCAAATTTTACAATTTTCGGGCTAGGTAGTAGGAGAGCAGAAAGGCCATAAGGTGGTCGAAACAAATTTTAAATTAAAATACCAATACGTTTGAATATTAAAACGCTTACTTTTTAAGCGATAACGCCTCGTTGCGTAACATAATAGCACGAGCATTTAAATAAATATTTCTCTCCAATTTATTTCGTTTACCTTATCTACCTTCTGCTCTCCTACTACCTAGCCCGAAAATTGTAAAATTTGAAAGAATCTTTTTAAAAATTGATTTTTTAAAACCCGGAATTAGGCAATTTTGAGGGTGCGATTGTTTAGCCCTACTAGCAGCAAATGTTCTTGTATAATTTAGGCGCTCCTGCTCCTCCAGTTTAGAAGATATTCGACTTTTAAATTATTTTTAATGTTTTATATATCTTGAAATTTTATGCTTTACGTCGAATATCTTCTAAACTAGAGGAGCAGGAGCGCCCAAATTATACAAGAATATTTGCTGCTAGTAGGGCTAAACAATCGCGCCCTCAAAATTGCGTAATTCCGACTTTTAAAAAATCCATTTTTAAAAATCTCTTTCAAATTTTACAATTTTCGGGCTAGGTAATAGGAGAGCAGAAGGGCCATAAGGTGGTCGAAACAAATTTTAAATTAAAATACCAATACGTTTGAATATTAAAACGCTTACTTTTTAAGCTTTAACGCTTCGTTGCGTAACATAATAGCACGAGCATTTAAATAAATATTTCTCTCCAATTTATTTCGTTTACCTTATCTACCTTCTGCTCTCCTACTACATAGCCCGAAAATTGTAAAATTTGAAAGAATCTTTTAAAAATTGATTTTTTAAAACCCGGAATTAGGCAATTTTGAGAGTGCGATTGTTTAGCCCTACTAGCAGCAAATGTTCTTGTATAATTTGGGCGCTCCTGCTCCTCCAGTTTAGAAGATATTCGACTTTTAAATTATTTTTAATGTTTTATATATCTTGAAATTTAATGCTTTATGTCGAATATCTTCTAAACTAGAGGAGCAGGAGCGCCCAAATTATATAAGAATATTTGCTGCTAGTAGGGCTAAACAATCGTGCTCTCAAAATTGCGTAATTCCGACTTTTAAAAAATCCATTTTTAAAAATTTTTTTCAAATTTTACAATTTTCGGGCTAAGTAGTAGGAGAGCAGAAGGGCCATAAGGTGGTCGAAACAAATTTTAAATTAAAATACCAATACGTTTGAATATTAAAACGCTTACTTTTTAAGCTTTAACGCTTCGTTGCGTAACATAATAGCACGAGCATTTAAATAAATATTTCTCTCCAATTTATTTCGTTTACCTTATCCACCTTCTGCTCTCCTACTACCTAGCCCGAAAATTGTAAAATTTGAAAGAATCTTTTAAAAATTGATTTTTTAAAACCCGGAATTAGGCAATTTTGAGGGTGCGATTGTTTAGCCCTACTAACAGCAAATGTTCTTGTATAATTTGGGCGCTCCTGCTCCTCCAGTTTAGAAGATATTCGACTTTTAAATTATTTTTAATGTTTTATAAAGCTTGAAATTTTATGCTTTATGTCGAATATCTTCTAAACTAGAGGAGCAGGAGCGCCCAAATTATACAAGAATATTTGCTGCTAGTAGGGCTAAACAATCGCGCTCTCAAAATTGCGTAATTCCGACTTTTAAAAAATCCATTTTTAAAATTCTCTTTCAAATTTTACAATTTTCGGGCTAGGTAGTAGGAGAGCAGAAGGGCCATAAGGTGGTCGAAACAAATTTTAAATTAAAATACCAATACGTTTGAATATTAAAACGCTTACTTTTTAAGCTTTAACGCTTCGTTGCGTAACATAATAGCACGAGCATTTAAATAAATATTTCTCTCCAATTTATTTCGTTTACCTTATCCACCTTCTGCTCTCCTACTACCTAGCCCGAAAATTGTAAAATTTGAAAGAATCTTTTAAAAATTGATTTTTTAAAACCCGGAATTAGGCAATTTTGAGGGTGCGATTGTTTAGCCCTACTAACAGCAAATGTTCTTGTATAATTTGGGCGCTCCTGCTCCTCCAGTTTAGAAGATATTCGACTTTTAAATTATTTTTAGGGTTTTATAAAGCTTGAAATTTTATGCTTTATGTCGAATATCTTCTAAACTAGAGGAGCAGGAGCGCCCAAATTATACAAGAATATTTGCTGCTAGTAGGGCTAAACAATCGCGCTCTCAAAATTGCGTAATTCCGACTTTTAAAAAATCCATTTTTAAAATTCTCTTTCAAATTTTACAATTTTCGGGCTAGGTAGTAGGAGAGCAGAAGGGCCATAAGGTGGTCGAAACAAATTTTAAATTAAAATACCAATACGTTTGAATATTAAAACGCTTACTTTTTAAGCTTTAACGCTTCGTTGCGTAACATAATAGCACGAGCATTTAAATAAATATTTCTCTCCAATTTATTTCGTTTACCTTATCCACCTTCTGCTTTCCTACTACCTAGCCCGAAAATTGTAAAATTTGAAAGAATCTTTTAAAAATTGATTTTTTAAAACCCGGAATTAGGCAATTTTGAGGGTGCGATTGTTTAGCCCTACTAACAGCAAATGTTCTTGTATAATTTGGGCGCTCCTACTCCTCCAGTTTAGAAGATATTCGACTTTTAAATTATTTTTAATGTTTTATATATCTTGAAATTTTATGCTTTACGTCGAATATCTTCTAAACTAGAGGAGCAGGAGCGCCCAAATTATACAAGAATATTTGCTGCTAGTAGGGCTAAACAATCGCGCTCTCAAAATTGCGTAATTCCGACTTTTAAAAAATCCATTTTTAAAATTCTCTTTCAAATTTTACAATTTTCGGACTAGGTAGTAGGAGAGCAGAAGGGCCATAAGGTGGTCGAAACAAATTTTAAATTAAAATACCAATACGTTTGAATATTAAAACGCTTACTTTTTAAGCGATAACGCCTCGTTGCGTAACATAATAGCACGAGCATTTAAATAAATATTTCTCTCCAATTTATTTCGTTTACCTTATCCACCTTCTGCTCTCCTACTACCTAGCCCGAAAATTGTAAAATTTGAAAGAATCTTTTAAAAATTGATTTTTCAAAACCCAGAATTAGGCAATTTTGAGGGTGCGATTGTTTAGCCTTACTAGCAGCAAATGTTCTTGTATAATTTGGGCGCTCCTGCTCCTCTAGTTTAGTAGATATTCGACTTTTAAATTATTTTTAATGTTTTATAAATCTTGAAATTTTATGCTTTATGTCGAATATCTTCTAAACTGGAGGAGCAGGAGCGCCTAAATTATATAAGAACATTTGCTGCTAGTAGGGCTAAACAATCGCGCCCTCAAAATTGCGTAATTCCGACTTTTAAAAAATCCATTTTTAAAAATCTCTTTCAAATTTTACAATTTTCGGGCTAGGTAGTAGGAGAGCAGAAGGGCCATAAGGTGGTCGAAACAAATTTTAAATTAAAATACCAATACGTTTGAATATTAAAACGCTTACTTTTTAAGCTTTAACGCTTCGTTGCGTAACATAATAGCACGAGCATTTAAATAAATATTTCTCTCCAATTTATTTCGTTTACCTTATCTACCTTCTGCTCTCCTACTACATAGCCCGAAAATTGTAAAATTTGAAAGAATCTTTTAAAAATTGATTTTTTAAAACCCGGAATTAGGCAATTTTGAGAGTGCGATTGTTTAGCCCTACTAGCAGCAAATGTTCTTGTATAATTTGGGCGCTCCTGCTCCTCCAGTTTAGAAGATATTCGACTTTTAAATTATTTTTAATGTTTTATATATCTTGAAATTTAATGCTTTATGTCGAATATCTTCTAAACTAGAGGAGCAGGAGCGCCCAAATTATATAAGAATATTTGCTGCTAGTAGGGCTAAACAATCGTGCTCTCAAAATTGCGTAATTCCGACTTTTAAAAAATCCATTTTTAAAAATTTTTTTCAAATTTTACAATTTTCGGGCTAAGTAGTAGGAGAGCAGAAGGGCCATAAGGTGGTCGAAACAAATTTTAAATTAAAATACCAATACGTTTGAATATTAAAACGCTTACTTTTTAAGCTTTAACGCTTCGTTGCGTAACATAATAGCACGAGCATTTAAATAAATATTTCTCTCCAATTTATTTCGTTTACCTTATCCACCTTCTGCTCTCCTACTACCTAGCCCGAAAATTGTAAAATTTGAAAGAATCTTTTAAAAATTGATTTTTTAAAACCCGGAATTAGGCAATTTTGAGGGTGCGATTGTTTAGCCCTACTAACAGCAAATGTTCTTGTATAATTTGGGCGCTCCTGCTCCTCCAGTTTAGAAGATATTCGACTTTTAAATTATTTTTAATGTTTTATAAAGCTTGAAATTTTATGCTTTATGTCGAATATCTTCTAAACTAGAGGAGCAGGAGCGCCCAAATTATACAAGAATATTTGCTGCTAGTAGGGCTAAACAATCGCGCTCTCAAAATTGCGTAATTCCGACTTTTAAAAAATCCATTTTTAAAATTCTCTTTCAAATTTTACAATTTTCGGGCTAGGTAGTAGGAGAGCAGAAGGGCCATAAGGTGGTCGAAACAAATTTTAAATTAAAATACCAATACGTTTGAATATTAAAACGCTTACTTTTTAAGCTTTAACGCTTCGTTGCGTAACATAATAGCACGAGCATTTAAATAAATATTTCTCTCCAATTTATTTCGTTTACCTTATCCACCTTCTGCTCTCCTACTACCTAGCCCGAAAATTGTAAAATTTGAAAGAATCTTTCAAAAATTGATTTTTTAAAACCCGGAATTAGGCAATTTTGAGGGTGCGATTGTTTAGCCCTACTAACAGCAAATGTTCTTGTATAATTTGGGCGCTCCTGCTCCTCCAGTTTAGAAGATATTCGACTTTTAAATTATTTTTAGGGTTTTATAAAGCTTGAAATTTTATGCTTTATGTCGAATATCTTCTAAACTAGAGGAGCAGGAGCGCCCAAATTATACAAGAATATTTGCTGCTAGTAGGGCTAAACAATCGCGCTCTCAAAATTGCGTAATTCCGACTTTTAAAAAATCCATTTTTAAAATTCTCTTTCAAATTTTACAATTTTCGGGCTAGGTAGTAGGAGAGCAGAAGGGCCATAAGGTGGTCGAAACAAATTTTAAATTAAAATACCAATACGTTTGAATATGAAAACGCTTACTTTTTAAGCTTTAACGCTTCGTTGCGTAACATAATAGCACGAGCATTTAAATAAATATTTCTCTCCAATTTATTTCGTTTACCTTATCCACCTTCTGCTTTCCTACTACCTAGCCCGAAAATTGTAAAATTTGAAAGAATCTTTTAAAAATTGATTTTTTAAAACCCGGAATTAGGCAATTTTGAGGGTGCGATTGTTTAGCCCTACTAACAGCAAATGTTCTTGTATAATTTGGGCGCTCCTACTCCTCCAGTTTAGAAGATATTCGACTTTTAAATTATTTTTAATGTTTTATATATCTTGAAATTTTATGCTTTACGTCGAATATCTTCTAAACTAGAGGAGCAGGAGCGCCCAAATTATACAAGAATATTTGCTGCTAGTAGGGCTAAACAATCGCGCTCTCAAAATTGCGTAATTCCGACTTTTAAAAAATCCATTTTTAAAATTCTCTTTCAAATTTTACAATTTTCGGACTAGGTAGTAGGAGAGCAGAAGGGCCATAAGGTGGTCGAAACAAATTTTAAATTAAAATACCAATACGTTTGAATATTAAAACGCTTACTTTTTAAGCGATAACGCCTCGTTGCGTAACATAATAGCACGAGCATTTAAATAAATATTTCTCTCCAATTTATTTCGTTTACCTTATCCACCTTCTGCTCTCCTACTACCTAGCCCGAAAATTGTAAAATTTGAAAGAATCTTTTAAAAATTGATTTTTCAAAACCCAGAATTAGGCAATTTTGAGGGTGCGATTGTTTAGCCTTACTAGCAGCAAATGTTCTTGTATAATTTGGGCGCTCCTGCTCCTCTAGTTTAGTAGATATTCGACTTTTAAATTATTTTTAATGTTTTATAAATCTTGAAATTTTATGCTTTATGTCGAATATCTTCTAAACTGGAGGAGCAGGAGCGCCTAAATTATATAAGAACATTTGCTGCTAGTAGGGCTAAACAATCGCACCCTCAAAATTGGCTAATTCCGGGTTTTAAAAAATCAATTTTTAAAAGATTCTTTTAAATTTTACAATTTTCGGACTAGGTAGTAGGAGAGCAGAAGGTCGATAAGGTAAACGAAATAAATTAGAGAGAAATATTTATTTAAAAGAATTTTAAAAGCATTGCCATTATTTTATGAAACGAGGCGTTATATAATTTGAAAATTTTTTTGATCAAAAAGTATCTTCTTAATTAAAAATTTATTTCCAAAACCCTATCACCCTTTTGCTTTTCAACTATCTAGTTCGAAAACGAGGACTTTGCTTGTAAATAGGGTAGCTTGTAATAAAAGAAATTATTGCTTGCTATCGTTTATTTTTCCAACGTAATTTACATACATACAATAATAATTATAAATTATAAGACAAAAATAAATTTAAAAATAAATTTTCCTCGGAAGAGAGAAATAACAGCGTCTTAAGAAGCGCCAAACACCTTCCAAACAAGAATGCCGAGTTAATTAATACTGTGGTAGGTACGAATAAATAATTGATTTTTAAAAACTTAATTTCCCACATTAATATTCGACCAAATGATCCAAAAGTCGCTAAAGATATTCAGAACAATGCCTCTAACAACTTTAAAGAAAAAAAAATTCAAACAGTTGAAGTTGATTTTTCACACGAGCAAAGCTAAAATTTTCTCTTCGAAGCTGATTTGAAGTGGAGATTACAAAATTTCCGAATGGCAAAACTCGGCCTTATATAAACTTTTGGTGGTCATGTGACCATCCCACTCTATAAATTTCTGTTAGTTTAAAATTTATAATGTAGTGGGAGAGTAACAAGTGTTGCCTATGTATTAGTAGGCGTAAAAAGTTGGAGTTTTAACAAATTTAAGATATTTACATTATTTCAACCTAGAAAGTGGTCAATATAGAAGGAAAAATACATAATACTTTTAACTAATTAATAAACCAATTATAAATTATAAATAATAATTATAAATTTTAATACATAAACATATAAACAATGCTGCAACTACTGATTTATAATTTATAATTAATAGTAAAACAAGAAAACAGCTTTAACAAGAAGCAATTTAACAAATTTACAAACTCTTTAATACACTGGACTAAACGAGCTCAGTTAGACTCTTTAGGTGTCTTTAGAAGCACAAAATCTATAAATAATTTATTATCAATTACTATTTACTAATTTCATTTTTCATGAGCAAAACGTATCATTCACAAATTGAAAAGAGAAACATTGAAACTAAAACTGTTACCACAGTAATTAACAATATTCATTTTAATAATAACTAAATCTAGTTTATCAGAAGAGGAGTAGTTCAAGAGTAAATTATAATTATAATATGTTGCAAATCAACCCCAACATCCACACACATGTGAACAAAACTTTAAAGGAGAAAATTTGTTTTTCTTTATTCATCATCAATCATCACAAGTTTCAGTCGTAGCATGACAGTAATATCCAAATAGTTGTATAGCTTCTTACGCCTTTCGGAATTCTAATTTCTAAAACAAGAAAAGTATGAAATACGATCATACCAAAGAGAAAAAAGTTTAAATGCACCTAACATATAGGTAATTCCACGTTCGGGGTGAAAGACGGGTTGCCTGCACTTAGGCGTAAAACTAATATCCAACTTCTACATTAAAAATACTTTTTCTTGATTTAAAATCAACTAATATGAATTAATTAATATTTACCCCTTTAAATACAAGTTGTCTCCTATTTTAAACTAAACCATCTTGTAAAGCATATATACAATATTTTGTGTAGAGATATTTCAATCACGTAGGTAGGTTGAGATATTCTCAATTCTTCTGTCTAAAATTAGAGATTTCTTACTACTAAATAAATGGATTAAAGGGTTGCTTTTCTTAGCTTGTTTTACAATGACATTGTTATTTTTCTTTTCAATTCATAAATAATTTTTTTAAGAAGTCGAGTATAAGCTCGAAGTTCTCTCCGGTAATTCTACAAATGAAACCACATTGTCATAGCACAGTTAAACAAACTTCATATGCATAGCATTAAGTCATACTTAATAGGTAATCTTCATATAGTTGCTATTTTTTATATTCTTCGTTGCAACATAAGAAGTTCTGTCAAATAAGAGTTTTATCATAGAGTAAACAAGAGTAAGCTGAAAGTCAGCATACTATAAATTTAGTTACCACGTGCTGTTGTGCTGACTCTCAACATACAGTTTAGAAGATTGTAGGTCTTTGAATGTCAATATACTCAGCATAATTGACCGCTTACTTTAAGCAGCTTTGTTCGCTAAACGCAACTATTGTTTTCTTCTCTCATTTCGATTATTACTCGGGATTAGTAGCATACTAAGCAATAATGCTGGCACATTTTATTTTTTTCTTAACATCACGAAAACTTTAAACACACGATTTCATTTTAGGTTAGAGTTTCTAAGTCCACAACTTCTTTCTATCCCTAGACACAAGATGTAATTCTAATTATATCTCGATAGGGTGAACAATCTCCACCACTTTAGTACTAGCAAACAAGACCAAATGACTGCTAGTTGTAAACATGGCCTATGACATTGTTATTTACCTTTCGAATTCGTAAACAATATTTTTTAAGAAGTCAAATACAAGCTCTAAGTTCTCTCCAGTAATCCTAGGAATGAAACCACATTGCCGTAGCACTTCGTATGCTTATCATTTAGTCATCCTAATGAGCACTCTTCATATAGTTGCTATTTGTTAGATTCTTCGTTATAACATAAAAGGTTTTGTCAAATATTCCTACAAGACTGGACTTCGATACTTACAAATAAGTACATATATGACCAAAGTAGGTAGTACACTTATTAAGACCCTCAAAAATAGTAAATAATTTCCCTCTCGAAAGGCATTTTCCATTTGGTGTACTTACATACAGGGACGCCCCAAACTGTCGGTTCTGACTGCAGAGTGTAAAGGTTGAACAAAAGTTTGGAGTGTGTGCTCCCACTAGAATAAAAAACAGTACACGTTCCAAATCAATCAAATATTTATATAAGGTACATGAACAAGTAAAATAATCGAATCAAACCTAACCTCACCTCACAATGTTTACTAATGTTCCGTGATTCTCATAAAAATTAATTTATATTATTTAGTTATTTAGCATTGGGGCTATCGTCATGAGCACATGTGGCGCGAGTGGAATGTCCCTAAGCGTTGCAGGGCCATCTATTAGAAACTGAATCAACTATAACTGCTCAAAATAATTACAGGTATTTAATCTTATTAACTTAGTTGCTTCAGTTCCTAGTAGATGGTGCTGCAAGTTTATAAATTTGAAATTCAAATTACGTTTGAAACTTTTAACCTAGTTGCCACCAGCATTTCTTCCTATTAAGAAAATCGACTAATACGGCTAAAGAAAACCCTAAAAATTGCGAAATCAATGTACAAATTTATTGCTAATACACTAAAGGTGTAACTGTATCGCACAAGAAGTACCGCAGACATGTTTATCTAGTCGTAAACGTCGCTTCGAAAGGAAGAATAATTATGCAGAATAGGTGGAGCTCGAGGAACAGTACCAAGATGCTGAAGGTTGGTTTACGAATATTAGCTTTTCCGTGTAATCAATTCGGTAGACAAAAACCGAGAGACGCAAATCAAACTTGCACTTTCGTCTAAAGGAAAAATGTCAAATTTGACATGTTTGAAGAAATTAGCTTTACGGTTCTAATGCTCCTACCTACCTACATAATTTTTAAATAAAAAAATTATTAATTTTTGTTTTTTTAGAGAAGACACGATATTACTTACAGCGTTGTAAGCGTCTTCAAAGCGAAAATACGGCGTTATAATTGTTGTGGTACAAATAAATAATTGATTTTTAAAAACTTAATTTCCCACATTAATATTCGACCAAATAATCCAAAAGTCGGTAAAGATGTTCAGAACAATCCCACTAACAACTTCCAAGAAAAAAAAATTCAAAAAGTTGAAGTTGATTTCTCACACGAGGAAGCTGAAAATTTCTTCAAGGAGCAAGATTTGAAGTAGAGATAAAGATCTAGATTAATGCCGAAACTCGGCCTTATATAAACTTTTGAAGTTTGTTCCTATCTCCAATTTTTGTTATTCTTGCTCTTGAATAATTTTCTGAACTGAACTTCTCGTTGATGAAAAGTATTTTCCCCAAATTTAACTACAGTCGGGTCCGGTTATAACGAGCTATGCTTATAGCGAGATCTCGGTTTTAGCGAGTAATTTCTCATGGCACAAAAAATTCGCCATTTAACTCAATACATTTTGAGCTCTGATACAACGAGCTCGGACATAACGAGCAGATCTGTTATAACGAGCATTTTTCCTTTGCCAAACACGGTCAAACTGCGGAATAGCATCACTTATAACGAGCAATTTCTAATACTTGAAAAACGTTCTTAACTTGTGCAATTTCTTTCATTGTGGAAGATTTGATAATTTATTGGACGGTTAGCTTCTAAAATAAAGCACGATAATGATAACAAACTTATTGTAGCTTGTCGTGTAACTCCTCGTAAGCTATTTTAAACGTATATATCACATACATTCGTCATTGGTCATTGTTTCTTGTTGCTTAGTGTTACTCTACCCTAATCAAGTCTAAACACAGTAGATAATAATTAATAAATCCTTTATAACCAAGATCTTTTACAACGAGCGCTCGGATATAACGAACACATTTTGTTGGCACTAGCGTGCTCGTTATAACCGGACCCGACTGTATATTTAGTAGCTGGTTCATAAAAACTCACTTCAAATCAATTTTATTCAACAATGTAAAAAATGTAAGTACAGCTTCAAAAGAAATGATCTAAATATATATTTTCGGTGTTCTAAACGTCAATTATTCCTACACAATTGAACTGTCACGCATTAAAAATTGGTTTACCTTCGAAAGTACATCCAGATCTCTGTACAATTTGTGACGCAGTCCATATACCACATTTTATACTCACATCGTAAGGACGATTCTGTACAAGCTGAGCCAAAAATCCCCCGGCAAATGCATCTCCGGCACCGTTAGTATCGACTAACTTGTCTTCAGATATAACAGATACAGGAAACTCGGTTATTTTGTTATCATTCGCTAAAATAACAGGGTTGTGACCCGTGGTTATGATGCACACTCGTTTATGGTTTTCGTTTTGTTTAGGCAATTGACAAATTTTAAGGGCGATTTCCTTTAGGTCTTCGGTTTCAAAGTTCTGTTCTCTGGCAAACGTTAGTGCCTCCTGTAAGATTTGAAGGTTTTATAAACGATAACACGACGATTAAACTTACGTCTTCGTTTCCAATTAAAATATCGATGTAAGGCATCAATTCCATTAGAGGCTCTTTATAAAATTGAGAAATAAATGGCGCACTCAAATTCATAATGAATAAGCGATCGTGGGCTAAGGCATGTTTAGCAATTTCTAGTGCCGAAGGTGGACTTACGGTTAAAAAGAAGCCCTAAAAAGTCATAAGTTAATCCAGGCAGTGGGTTCAAAGATTATATCTAGGCAGTTTCAAGTTTTGTATAATGAACAAAGATTTCTCGATAAAAATGTATTTTTGAAAGTAAACAATTGCTTCATTTAGTTCCACCACATACTTGAATGTTTACGTAATGTGGTCAAGGTCAACAGATAATTGTAACTTACCGAAATGTAATAGAATTGAGCATTGTCGATTAGCTTTTTATTTTCATTTTTTTGCAAATGATCCGTTGTAAAATGATTCGCAGCTCCTAAGTTTGCACACAACGATCTATTTTTACCAGTTATAAGGACGGCACACGTTCCGGTGGGTTGAGAATCGATATATTGGTATTGAACTTTAACACCGTCCAGTTGAGCACTTTCTGCTAAAATTTTTGAATATTTATCTTCACCAACGGCTCCAAAAAATGTCGTAACGCGTGGTTTTTGCAAAATCCATTGAGCAACGCGTAGGGTGTTTTGCACACTACCACCGGCGATTAAATCGGCATCAAATTTTTCGATTAATTCCGAACATAAAGGCTTGTGAATTTCGGCGGCCAAAATAGCATTATCCGGTTTCATTTCGTACTTTTGAAGAATATCCTGAGTTACACTTGCAGAAACGTCCAGTAAAGGATTTCCTATGCCTAATAACAGTCCTTCCCTAAAAGTATTGCTAAAAGTTAAGACAAATTAATTAAGTAATCGATATTTACAATACCTTAAGCTATTCTCCATTGTACTTTAGCGAGTAGTTCGTATAATAACAATTAAAATTATGTAACGAAATCAATTTTTAAAATTTTATTCCGTGCATGTAAAGATTAACCTTACAACTTACAAATGATTTAAAAAATAAAACTAACGGGACACGGGACAAACCTAAACGAAAATTTGGTTTAAATCCCCACTATTGGTTGTAAACTTTGCTAGTGGTATAGAATTACCAACCATCCACAAAGTATTTACACAGTCCGGTATGGTCTAGTGGCTAGGATACCTGGCTTTCACCCAGGAGGCTCGGGTTCGATTCCCGGTACCGGAAATTTTTTTTCAAAGCAATTAATTAGGAACAATTTTAATTTAAATAAAAAGAACGTTAATTTATTGATACACATACTTTAGGAAAGCGGATTCAAACTTTTGATTTTGATTATTGCAGACTTCCACAGTTGTGGTAGGTTCGACTTCCGTCTGCAAAACGCCATCTCGATCGACGACGGCTTCCATAACTACGGTATGAACGTCTTGCTCCTGTTCACCGACATACTCTAAATACTCAGTTTTATCATCACCACCTTCTTGGTCGTCGTCGAGACTCAAAATCGAAAAATGCCTAGCATCGATTAAAACATCGTCGGCGTCGCCATTATATCTGTAGAATCCCCAAATCCAAAGTTGATTTTCCATACACTTAATATAGCCCAATACTTTAGAAAAGAAATTATTAATTTCTATTTTTGGGTGATCTTCGATAAATTGCCACGCTCTCAAGACGTTCTTCTTTTGATAGCTACTCAAATCGCGACCGAAAGACTTTTTATCGGGATTAGAATACGTCGTTCTGAGAAAGTTCTCTAGTTCAATAATTTTTTCCACCACGTGTACTACAGTTACGTGAGTCTTTTGCAATTTGCCTTTGGATAATAAGAGAAAATCGCGAAACTTTTTAAAAGGCGCAATGACATTTTCGTTGATTCTATTTTCGAGTTTATGTACACAAAAGAGTTCGGGCGTAACATTTAACATCCAGGTAACTCGAACGTGATCGAATATCGGTCGAGCTAAATCCGATATTCCTAGATTTTTGGCTTCGACTTCGATGCTATTTAAACCGTCGAGTATCGTATTAACCGGTAATAATGGTAACATTAGCAGCATGTGATAAATGTTTCTAAAGTACGAATTGGTTTCGAGATCTTTTGATAAATTAAGAGAACACACTTGTTTGTACAAGTTTTGTGTGTAGTAAAAGACAGAACCACCGATGTTGCAATCGACGTAGGTTTCGGCTAAAGCATAATATAAATTTGCTTCATAATCCGTTATAATTTCTTGGGGGCGTAAGGTCGGTGCCAAGTTGTCGTAAAGCAGTTGGAAAACTTTTCTAAATATGCGTTGAGTCTTTTTGTTAATGAGAGTGTAAAGAATTGGATAATACTATAACAAAAAATAAGAAAGTATTTTAAAAATCGCTCCTTCGGAAACAAAAGAATTATATCAATCAGGGAAAAATGACTGTTAGTCCAATTTTGGTACAGACGCTACAGATTTCGATGATCTCTAACTGCTATTTTCAAGTGTAATGACTTAGTATTTACACCCTGTATAACCGTATACCAATATTCGGCCATAGTCATCACACCGGTTTGAAATGAGTGGGGTAAAACACTTACACTATCATCTATCCACACCAACACCGTAACAAGTTGAAACTCGAAGTCTTCATTTGTGTCGATTTTAAACGATGCATCAACATACATGATGGAACTCTTGGAAACTCGCTTAATTACGTCGATATTTCCAAACAAAATCGCCATACTACCCTCGTCTTCGATACGAATCCTTTCTTGATAGAACTGTCTATAATTATGAGTAAAGTGTAATTTTTCAAAAGTGTCGAACTCGATACTATAAAAGAAATCTTCGAAAGAAGTAATGGGTTTCATTTTGTGCGTCAACTGATGTCGACAAATTTCATTAATTACGTTTCTTAAAGGTACCACTTGCTTGATGGACGTATCTCTAAAAAACTTACTTTAAATCTTATAACAATTAAATAACTTATACCTTACTGTTTACAAGCATCTTCGTAAATAGTACGTATGTTGAGGCTCTTATCGGTTTGCATTCGCTTTCTCATCACACATAAAAACATTTCCTTAATTTTTGCTTGTTCGCTGGGTGGCAAGTGATTGTGAGGTACGGTAACTTCAATAGTCGATTCGAATTCACCGTCGCTAACAGCCTTTTGTAAAGCGTGCGCCGGACACGAAGCCACAGTGCAACGTAAATGTCTCACGTTTGATTTTAATAGTCCGAACTCAAATACATAATTGTTGGCTTCTAAAAACAAACTATCGTAAACACCCGAACGGTGCTTAGAATCATATTTTCCTAAATCGGACTGATATTTTTCGACAGGTTTTATTTTGACGTCTTTTGGTATTTTTATTAAAGCTTGAGCAGCCAAATTTGCCAGGTCTGAAGAACGTGAGGCGATGACGACTCTTCTTGTCATTGTCTCCCTTCTCTTACTTTCCTTACCGCCTTCTTCTAAAGCTTTAAGAACGTCTTCTATGCTAACCGCATCAGTTGCGGTCGAAGTATTTTTTGAATCCGCATCTTCTCCGTGTATTTCTTCCATATTCTTCTCAATTTCGTCTAAATCGTGTACGCGAGGTCTCTTAATTTCCGTTTTGGTAACTGCATCGTCCTCGGTAACATCTTGAATGCCTTTATCGTTTTCGAAAACAACTTCGAAGTTCGATGCAATGTCTACATTCGAATCGTTAGGATCATAAGGTTCGTCGTGTATTTCTAACGATTTAATTAGTGCTAACATATATTTGTTTGCTTCTAATTTTGAAGTTTTCAATTTTTTAACCGATGTCTCTATGTCCTCTTTTTGTGGAAGCTTCCGTTTTCGTGTTTCATTTAGTTCTGTAGAAGGTAACAAGTTGTAAGACTCTATGCACTTTTTTCTAAACTTGTAAATGGTATTCAACGTCTCCGAACACGCTTTACATAATTTTTGGGGAAAAGTACCCCCAAATACGTCAATTGGATACGCACAGAGCATAAACACGGAACCATAAGTAACTTCATCTTCAATATAGTCGTACACAGACGTGGTTAAATTTTCGGTCGCCGTACATGCACCGCACATACTATCAAACTTAAGTTCTGAAAGCTCGCCTATTAGTTTTATAAAACGATTACAAATATTGTTACCTTACCTGTCTCCTTCTTTTCGTCACTATCTGTGAGCTCGCAAATTTCTTCTGTCGATTTGACATTTTCGACTTTGTTAGGAGTTGAATTTATTGGAACGGCACCTCTTTTAACTCTATTTGTAACTTTTTTGACTAAAATGTTAACGATACACAAAAATTTAAGAGACTCAGATAGAAAACTTACCACCAAAAATAATTTCTTTGATATCAGATTGATCGAAATGTGAACAACAAATAAAGCTGTTGGCGTCGGGTTCTCTATCTATAATATTTAAACTTTCCAACCACTTTTGTTTAGTTTTTCCATCTCTTGGAAATGGTACGCCGGTCGTACCTTGGCATTCCGGTAGAAAACAGAAATTATTCATAGTTTAAGAAAAAACGAAGTTTGGTTAAATAAGTTTTGTAACTAATGGTAATTATTTACCAAATTCCAAATAAGCTAATTTACGTTTAACGATTCTTAATCTATTTCAATAATTTAATGTGTTTTGAGCTCGATACGATGATTTTAACGTCCGCTTTTAGAAATAATGCGAAATAGCTTTGCTAAAAACACAAACAACAGTTAATAACTAAAATGGCAGTAACAGTAGATCAAATGACTCGACAGCGCAGTAGTGCCAGTCGAACTTGAGCGCGCGAAATTTGAAATATGACGCTTTGATAAAATACGCAATTGTAAATTATGAACATTTTAAAAGGTTTTAAGTCACTTCTTACACACGGATGCAATAAAAATAGAAAGATGAGCAGCAATATTAAATTTTCGCGAAAAAAGATAAGAATGTATCAATATCACTACGATTTTATGAATTTGAATACCGAAAATTTGAATGTGAGACCACTATAAAAGAGAATGACAATATTTGGAACGACGTTTGAGAAATTTGGGCAAAAATTAATTTACTTATAAACTCGACAATTCAAATTAGGGTGATCCCAACGAAAGAAAAACCGACCACCTGATTACAGTTCAAGTTGTGCAGTAGATTCGTCTTACAGTTGCTTTAGCAACGAGCTTAATGCCGTGGAGTGATTAGTGTGGATTGGAGTGACCTTTTCTTTAGTTGGGACTACTCTAGTAACTATTAACACAGTAGATAGCTTAATTATAGGTTCATATGTCAATGACATAAATTAATGTATTTGGAATAGTATTTTGTATTTTAAATACATCGAAGTGTTATGCCTAGGTCCGAGGTAGACTACACATGTCGAGATTTGCGAGGAATTTATAATAAAAAAAGTACAACATAATAAATTAATCCATATATTATGACACATGAAATTCAGAAATATATTTTAGAAATTATCTGTGTATATTTGTAATATACCTATTAATAACTAAATATTTAGGCAACACACACAAACTTATCTATTTCTTATATATTATACAAGTTCAACAGTATTTCTACATATTTTGAGATCACAAAATATATATTTAATAACAAATTTAACAATTTTTTCGAATTACTCCTTTTTGCAAGAAAAATGATTAATTTTAAAAATATTGCTTTGAACTTGAAATGGCAGTTTCGATTTTGAAAATTGTTTTCTTCCTCTCTCGACTAATTTATTTGGTATAATACAAGTTATAATGCCCCACACAATTTGAGATCTAAACCAAATAAATCGGTCACATTTCTTGCAAAAATTTGAAGAAATATTATTTAGTGTCGCGTATTAATTTTTGTTTTGAAAAATAGGAATCATTTAAGCTGCCCGATGGGTAAAATCATAGAGTTCTACTCGACTTACGTTACAGAATGTCTTTTGGCATAAAATCTGAGTTATTTTATGTTTAAACGAAATGGTAATAATAAGTCCGAAGTATTAAATACGACAGAAATGTTATCACTTATTTATACTAAAAAACATCTACAAAATTTAACGAAAATAAGTTCTACTTTCTTAAATTTCTTTTTTAAAGTACGTCAAAAAATATTAATATTGAAGAACGAAGAACGTAATTAAAAATTATATAAATATTTAATAAAACAAGAAAAATTATTATAACAATAATTAAAGTAACTCGTATAAATATGTTTTTTAAAATTGGTTTTTAAATTTAATTTTTGGCAAGACAATAGAATATCTGTACAATACTTAATAAAATTTGACTTTTTAGATATAATTCTTTTTAAATATTCTTTATAAATGCATTCTTAATATATTTACAAAAATTTTTGGACACCCTATATAAGAAATGATTGTTTTTATTATTCCTGAGTTCATTTTAAGGATTTTCTCTTTTTAGAAAAGGTCGCTTTACGATCAGTTAATATAATAATTTGAACACATCGAGTAAATCCAAACGTATCTTTCGAATGCTCACAATTTAAGCGACCAACATAAAGTCCTAAGACACAATACCGACTGGCTCAGTGGAGCGAACAAATTGAATAAGTCTTCATTTGAACAACATCGAAAATATAACATTTAAAAGCTGCATTTAACTAACCCGCACACATTTTTAAATTGTTTAAAACCATACAGGGTGCTCCAGGAAAGCCATGGAAGGTGGAAGGAAAAGGTCAAATTAGACACAAATTGGGGGAAATTTTCTATCAGAAAATTATGATGTGGTTGAGAAGTCGATAGATGGATGCAAGAAAAAAGTTTTTACGTCGTCTAGTTTTACTGGAACAACCTGTACATTTCAACTAATTTTAAAATATGGGCAGTTTAGTTTTCTACCTTATTTTTAATATTCTTTGTGCTGTCTGCAGAATATCTAAAATACGACAAACTTTTAGAAGTACATTTGAACCAGATTCGTTTATACCCAAAAATACCACTCTGTAAGTTGCACGCCTTCCAAGAAGTTGGGGTTTAAATTTAAATCAAAACCTATACTACAGTATATGGAAAATCTAATATTGTATTAGGGAACCGATGTATCTCTTTGTAGAAATCACACAACCAGAACTTTCTGAGAAGTAAAAGCGACTTATTTTCAAAAAGTTTTAAATGCGTTTTATTCATTGTGTGCCAAACTTTAATGTGCATTAGCAATTTTTGTCCCTTGCCAGTTTTCTCTAAAACAAGCGACTTTTGAGTTTGTTTGTCGAATTATACACCATATCAAATGGAGATCATATTCGGTAATTTCTGCTCTTAAATATTACGAGCTTTTATTTCCAATAAAATTATTGTCTATTGTTTGTAAATTATTGAATTCGTGGCATCTTATTTGTCTTAATTCTTAATGAAATTACCTACGAAATAAAATATGTACATATTTTCACCTACACTCCAAAACTACTGGTTTTAGCAAAACTTTACAAAAGACAAAAATTGTTAATAGTACGCATGCTCAAATTTCCTAAATAGAAGTAATTGAAAGTTTGCGAGACAAAGCAATTATGATAACTAAGAGTTATTTCAATTCCCTTAGTTTGGGTTCTAGTTGTGGGATTTTCTTTCGTATCTTTCATATAGCCACTTTTCGTGAGCCGTTTGTCAAATAGTATATAATCGGTCTTATAAATTCGAATAGATATTAATGGGCGACTCCGTATACAAAAGGAGTCTAATTTGAGAATAACCGATTCGTAATTACTTTTGGAAAAGTACTTAATTTTTGTATGTGATATATAATCTAAAGGGAGAAAATCGTATAAAAATTTTAGATAAAAACGTTATTTTTTATAAAAAAGAATTAAAAATGCATTTACTTATTTCCGAGAGAAATAGAAAAAAACTAAAAAATCTTTCTTTTTTTCGTAAAACAGGCACTCGCGAATCATTCATACAAATATTAAAAATTATATATAATATAATCTATATATATTATTTATATTATCAGGGTTATGTTTTAACTATCATATAATATACCGAGTGCTACGTGCCGAGCACCAGTTTTGTACTTTACAATTGATAAAAAATATTAATCTTATAACAATTTGAAAAATATAAATTAAAAACAAACAACAAGAACAATTTTGAGAAATAATCTTAACAATTTTAAAACATACAACAAGCTCGAAATGTACAAAAAGCGCGCTTTAAGTAGAAACAAAAATATTTTTCTCGTATCAATAATATAAATTCGAATCGTAGTGCGTTTTTCTTTTGTTTAAACTATTTACTACTAAATAGCGAGAGTTTTACATTATTTACAATTGTCGTTTAATAAAAAGTTCGAAAATGGCGGTAAATTCGGTAATATGGCGACTAAAAAACTAAAATCACTCAGGCGCATTTGGTGTTATTGCTTTTTGTTCTAAATTTTCGGTATTTATAATAACGCTCGTTTGTTTTTCCTCATTTTCCGCCTCATTACTTATAACTGTAATGGAAGAACTATTTATTTCACATTTAATCGGCACATCGTTTGATTCGTGTTCGTTACTATCGGGCGATGGTAATTTCGGACAGTCTCCGTTAAGTTTTGGACTTACATCGGGTATCGTGGATTCTTCTACTTTAAGTAACTGTTTTTCTAATTGAGAAATTTTTAATTCTAATTCCGATATTTTATTGTCCTTATGCCGACATTCTTCGATACTATTTTCGTGCTCTTTGGCAATATTTTTAAATAAATCTAAAATTCTAGTTTTAGCTTCTTCGTCGATACCTTTTAAAGCTTCTTCTATTTTATACAAATCAGTCTGTTTGTCTGACGTTTCTGAGGCACTATCGTCGGTATCCGTCGATAATTCGATTTCGGAGTTATACCTACTCAAATTTCCGGTACTTTGAACGACGGACACTGTCGAATCTATCACACTTTGTTGTTCGGGAGATCTTTTAACGACGACGCACTTCACTCGGTTCGTTTCGATTTCTAATTGTTTTTCGTGTTTTATCACCGTCGACTCTTTCAAGATCGGCGATACCGGCCGTTCCCTCGGATATTCTTCTTTTATTTGTACGTCTTTAAAATTATTCGGTTCGCTAGGTTTACAGTAGCGATACTTTTTTGGCGTCGGAGGTGCTAGGGCCACGTTGGGTTGGTAACTTTGTTCGAAACGCTTAGAATCCGATAACGATACCACTCGTTCCGGATGTTGGAGAACTGGCGGATCCGAGTATCGATTTATTCCTAATCTCGCTTTTGTTTCTTTAAGATTATGAGACGGGAATGGTTTAAATGCCGATAAATGGTGTCGGTTCGTTTGTATATCGTGTAAATACTGAAGGTAGATCGGATCTAGAGCGGCCGCAGCGTATAACTGTTGCATGTTGAACGGTAAGTGGCCAAATTCTTCCAATTTGTTCTTCTTCAACGGAGTGTCCAGCCTTTCCGATTTTATCATATCGATATCGTGAAGAATCTGAAACAATCGAAAGTTATTAGTTTATTATTAGACATCGTTTAAATACAACAATACACAATAAGCGGCGACGACTTACATAATACGTCTGCGGCTGCATAATCGCACAAACAAAAGTGACTACTAAATGCGTCAACGCTTTGTGTAATTAACCATAATTCTTCGAATTCTATCAATTCTCATATTGTGTAAATGTTTACATAAATTACGTACCTAGAGTCTAGTATAATTTTATTTACATTCCGTCTATAAAAGTACACTCTCGATAAACAATTAAACCAAATCGTTATACTCCCGTATCTAAATACGTTCTATTCATTCAGAATTTGGGTTTTGCTTATGAATAAGGAAAACAAACCAACAAATGTGGCCACTTATGTGACCCACTTAAATAAAATCGATTTGTTGATATTGAGAAAAAAACTGAGCCAACCTAAAAGCAACAACAACGTAATGTTAATCCCGTTAAAATAACAATCTATATTATTTTATTATAATTTGTTGTACATTAACTATGTATTTTGCACTACGATAAAGTACAACAATTTTAACGATGCAGGATGAAAGAGCATTGCAAATGAGTAATAAAACTGACAGTCTGCCGCTCCTAAATAGCAGCATAACTTGGGGGTAGCTCGAAAAATGTGTTTTAATTGTTTTCCAGTTTTTCGCTAGTAACTTCAAAACTACACACATTTGAGAAAAGTGCTTCTATATAAAAGTAAACTACATCAAACTTCCTACAAATTATACCCGGTAGGTTTTCTTATCAAGCAAATAGGTTAGGCGCTAGATGGCGTAAAGTTTAACAAAAATTCCAAAATTGGCCAAAAAATGTTTTTTTTGATTATCGGTGATAACTCGAAAATTACGCACTTTTAGAGAGAAGTGTTTCTATACAAAATTAAAGTACCTCAAATTTCCTACGAAACTTGGCTGAAGAAATGGAGGATAAAGGCAAACCAGGAAAAATCAGTGCACGTCACCTACACTCTTCGCAAAAGCACCTGCCCACCAGTTAAGTTAAACAACAAAGTCATACCACAAGCTGCAACTGCCAAATACCTAGGGCTCCACCTGGACCGACGAATGAACTGGAGGCACCACATATGGACCAAAAGAAAACAACTGGGACTCAAACTCAGAAGTCTCTACTGGTTACTAAATAAAAGCTCTCAACTATCTCTTGAAAACAAAGTACTAGTTTATAACTCGATACTAAAACCGGTATGGACTTACGGTGTACAGCTGTGGGGATCAGCGTCTAACTCGAACGTGCAAATCATTGAAAGGTTCCAGTCAAAAGTGCTACGCATGATAGTGGGTGCGCCCTGGTTTGTGACGAACCAAATAATCTCAAGTGATCTAAAAATTCCCTCAGTGAAAGAAACTATTTCAAACTATTGTGAAACATACGGTGCAAGACTAAAATGTCATCCTAACGACTTAGCTAAAAAGCTTTCAGAAAAGCGAACAAACACTAGGCTTAAAAGATTTAAGTAATAATCATAAAACTATATGACGTATAGGTTTTTCTTGTAGAGGTGTAGACCACTGGGTTTCCACCTACACGTTTCGCTTAGTATTGTACTAAATTTTTTATTTTGTATTGTACATATATAAGATTTACTTATTACTTCTAATAGAGGCAGATTGTAAATAACCATGGAGTAAATAAAAAAAAAAAAAAAAAAAATTTCCTACAAATTATATCGGATAGGTTTTCTCATCAGGGAAATAGGTTAGGCGCTAGATGGTGTTAAAATTTGACAAAGCTTCCAAAATCGGTCAAAAAACTGTTCTCTTGTTTATCGCTTATAACTCAAAAATTAAGCCCTTTTAGAGAAAAGTGTATCTACACAAAATTAAAGTACCTCAAATTTCCTACAAATTACTTCTCTTCGATTTTGTTGTTCAAGTGAACAGTTTAGGTGCTAGAGCGCGTTGAAGTATAGCACCTCGAGAAGGGTGGGCTTTTGGGAGTCAAACTAAACAATGAGGCACACGAAAAGTTTAGATAGCAAAAAGTTTGGAGACCAAGCGGGGTGCGCTCATAGTCAAAAAAAAAAGAAAATAGAATGATCTAGATCCAGCAGACCGCATAGTAGTTATGGGGTGAAATCGTGAAATATAGACGTTAAGACTATAATTTCTAATTTTCAAAATAGTACTATTTTGGCTTACGCAATATATTAATCGGCCTATTCAATTACTTTTAATGAGGAGTATCTATTTCTTTTCGACAAATACATATTTATTCAAATGGCGAAGTATAAACCTGTCCATTACAACAAAAACGACCAATAAAATGGAAATTGTTACTTTTGACGACTACGTAATTTTAATAAATTAATTTTATAATGCAAATTAAACATCCGACTCGATAATAATAATAAATGTAAAATTAGCAATTATTACGAAAATGGTAAGTAATATATAATTGATGAACATTAGTATGTGATAATGAACTTTGGCCAAGTTAATAATAGTTTTTGACCAAATTAGAAATTAGTTTCATTAGCAAAATTACTTCGAAACTGATCATTAAATTTTCCTACCCTAATAAACAATAAGGTAATACCTATACCTACGTATAAAATATACGTCTAGAAGTCTTCATTCTTTCGCATTTCGTTACAAATTCCACGTTAATTTCTAAGAAAGTTTACATAATTGATTTCGATCGGGGAGGCACGACTTGGAAGAAGAAAAAATGCGTACTTATTGACAGGAGTCTCAATTGATAAGAATGTTATCGTGTTATTGAATTTATGACGTAAAAAATGGAAATAATTTTAACGTTCAATTATTCAAAGTAACGTAACATCGCATCTCCGTATTACTTCTGCAAGATACCCAACCGTGTATTTGTAAAATGATGCTGGTTCTCGATATACATAGTAGTGGTCGTAATCATGATCGCTTTAATGTAATTCAGTCAAGACGCGAACTTATATTTATGCAACTTCTTTCGAAATTTACTGCGGGACTCAGATAGCCATCTCGATGACACAAATGACGATCACTAAATGATTTTCTGCCTCGCAGCCTCGCTTCGAGAGCAGTTGTAAAGGCAAAGTCATAGGGTGCCGACGTAGAGGTTGTCGATACGTGTATCGTGGACTAGCGCAAAAATCAACCCTACTAGGAGGGTTATTAAGCTCTCCATCGAGCTCATCTGGCAGAATACTTTTATCGGCGATTTTTCAACAATACCTAGCGAGTTTTCTAATCCGGGCGTCTGTTTGGGAAAGCGTGCATCTGTTTTTTTAGTTTTGCGATTTTTAAGGAAGAAGTCTCGGTATTTGGAATTTGAGATTCTTGCAATGTAGATAAGTTGACGCCCATCGGTGTTAAATATGAACATTAGTTACTTCCTTCGCATTCGGTATTCAAATTTAGTCCCTTTAAAAATTCAGTGATTGCACACGTACGAGTGTGAATAATTCTAATTTCTGTATTTTGAATAATAAATAACAATTGATTTATGTCGAGTAGTTGTAATTCCTGACATTTTCGGATGAATTATTGATAAAACCTAGTCGACCTACGAACGAACGTACAGATCAATGTTCAATTTATTTAAAAATAAAATAAAATTTCGGGCAAAATAGAAATTTTAAGCGAAAATGCGTGAAATTTTATCTCGCTATATTTGCCATTTTTGGGGTTACATTCAAACTTTTATGAAGAATAAAAAACGTCGAAAATCGTCGAGACAGCAATATTTCTACTAAATAGAGTCGAATTATAAAAAATGCCTACCGAGAAAACGTTAAAAGATAAGTGAATTTTCTCTCGACGTTCTCTCTTCTTTTAGGCAAACGGCCAAGTTTACAAAACTTTCATTATTAACGGACAAACGCACTCGAGATAATCACAAAGGGAATAGAGAAAAATGATGTCTATTTAGTGTCAACGCTACCCTCTTTTATAAGTACTTACGAATGTTAAAAATACGGGCGCAAATAAAGCCCTTCGGCACACCCAAGCCGAATATTTGTTAACTCGATTTTGATACTTAATCCCCCGATAGAAAGAAAAAACACCCCAAAATCGCCAACCTTTATTTACACCAACTTCACACAATTGATACTTGAAAATAATCGCCAGTTTTCGTGAGCATTTAAAACGTTATTCGAGAGCTTTCACGAGGGGTGAAATTCAAAATATGATACCTTCGGCATTGTATATTTTTTTACCTTAGTCCTAGAGATTAACAACTGAAAATCTTCACCTTTACAAGGGCGAAATAATAAATCGACGCCTTAAACGCGCCTCGATACGACCACTCGTTAATTTTTATGTACGCGCAAACCGACGACGATAATAAAATTAAGCGAACCATTTAAATTCGAGGATTGTATATGTCGTATGTTTAAGTCTAGGTGATGAATTCAAACTCCTGGCAGTAAATTCTATAAACCTTTTTCATTGCTAGCAAGATATGCCATAAAACTCGGCGGAATAAAACTCGGCATAGCTGTGAATAGGCCCCTTTTCATTATTACTTCTCTCATTGAAGTTGCTTTGAATACTTCGTCTTCCCCTGTCAGAAATCCCCAGGAATTCTTTTAAATTGAAGAAGAATCCTCGTACGTCTTTTAAAAGAGAATTTTTTCTCCCTCGACCCGACAAAAAAATAAAACGACGCCCAAGTTTTTCTACATCGCCAAAGCTACGGAATAATAATAATAGAGTTGACGGCTCTTGTTTTAAAAATTAATTAAGAGAAATACGCACAAAGAAAGTGAAAAGCGAATTCTGCAAATGCTAACTCAAGTGTGAACTTAAATTTTCAGATTAACTCCGCATCCTGCAGAACTTTATCCGAGAGATCCTCGCAGAAATTCCACGTTTTTCCTTTCGCCTTGTTTATTCTTCCACTAATTAAAACGCGTAGGAAAAACTCTTTTAAAACTAAGGTTAGTTAAGTGCGGATTTTTGTAAAAATAATTACGCGTAAAATCTAGAATCGGGTGCATTTTACGCTCGTAATCGGAGAACCCTTTTATAACCCCGGTTGGTTGAATCGAAGTAGGCCTACCACAATGATAGAACTAGTGTTCTTCGGTTTCTGAGTTGGCAGCTTGATGAATTACATAAGGGTGTCACACCCCAGATAGGGAAAACGAAGGGTCCGTCTTTCTTTTGCTCCCTTTACTTTCCATCCCGCAGATTGCCGTGCGGCGCGAGATTGATTTAATGCAGTCGTATGTTGACCTATTTTTAAATTAAATGTAAATTTCTTTAGCGTCTCAATTAGAAAAATTATTTTGCAAAAAATAAAGTGTCGAGTTGCGAGTTCGTTAAAAACATGTTGTCACTAAAATGTTTTTGTAATGCTTATCGACAGCGTTTCTCGTTACACGTCAATGCAAATTGGAAGACGAAAATAAATTCAAAATTATTAGTGTAAATTCGGTGCGAAAAGAAATGCATTATTCGGGAACAGTTCAATGGACCAAGCGCGTCAAAAATAAATTTAACATTAGTGATACGGTGATACCCTTACCTTACCTTAGATACCAGAAATGTAGTATCTAATATATCGTATGTATAGCATGGAACTATAAAATTTTATAGTGCCATGATCTGTACACATCTAAATTAAATCTCGACATATCCGACTTCTTGGTTGTGCTCCAATCGAAGTCGAAGAAAATGTCTCAACAACAGAAGGAGATTGATGTTGTTTTCCATTATTCAACGGTTAACCCTATATTTTTTGAATCTCGATCAACTAAGAGGGTTTCTCGTGACAGTTTTTACGAAATGGAAAAAGTTCGATTTTGTTTATTCTGCGTGTATATTGTGCATGAAAAAATAATAATTTCAATTGCTTTTTTGACAACCACGTACCAAAGTATGTGATTGATTATTCGCAAGTGACTCAGAAAGTTTTCGGACAAGTTTCTACCCCCTACGATATACCACAATTATTGTAGGTAAGGCAATGACTACGGATTTTTTTAAATTTTGATTGGTGTTTGCACTTGCACGAACGAGATAAGACTTCTAATAATCAAACAAATACGTATTGCCGGATTACCTGCCCCATACTGAAAAATTAAGGAATAATAATTAATACCGAAACCAAAGTATTTTTAGTCCGAACAAGGGTTAGTTATGTTTATTTATTAGCTCCTACTTTAGCAATGACAATCTGATATTCCAAAAATCCAAGAATGATTCGTAAGTTCTCAAAATTTAGCTATGGGGAGTCCGTATCATTTTATGAATCGATAGACGCAAATTGTAATCGATGAGATTTCACTATTTATGTCCGAAGATTAGCAGACCCCTCCCTCACTCTGGAAGCATTAACGAGATCGCTTCCAAAAGAAAACACACTAATCAATGTGCGTTTAGGAAAAATCACCGTAGAACTGCAAGATTTTAGTTTTACTTTTTCGTTGACTTCGTTTACTTTGAAAAAGTAATACGATCGAAAAAAATATTTGTTTTAAATTTAATAATCTCGACATTTCGGGTTCTCCTGCATCCAAAACGCTAAAAAACTCTTAGAAAATGTCTGTCTATGTGTATGTAACGCCGCCAATTAAAAACTACTGAAGCGATTTTGCTGAAATTTGGTTTTGGCCACTTTAACAGAATTTCAGTGACAAAATATGCTTTTAAACGAAATCAATACAGGGTTGCCCAAAATAAAGGAGTTATTTTGGATTTTGGCCGCATTTCAGAAAATATTCGACCACGATATTTAAATTCGGCTATAAGTTAGTACACATCGGCCCTATTTAAGAAAATACCTTCAGAAGTTTTTAAATTCAAAATGGCGGCCAGCATAACGATGGGCCCATTTTCAAGTTTTCTTATTATAACTTTTGAGATAATTATTATTATTAAAATATAAAAACAGAAATATATAGACAAAATATAGGGCTTTAGTTTCGCTAGAGTCGAATTTTTAATTAATTTCAAAATTGACTACTTTTTAAGAACCAAAGTTGACTAAAATTTTAAAACGGATTATATTTTGATATGTTGTAGATATCGTAGTTCTTAGTTACCCACCGTTGTTTGGTTCATTTGCTATGACCAGATTCGGAGTTATGATTTTTCAAAGGTCAAAATTTAAAAAATTTTTAATTTTTTTGTAATGAAAATTTTAATTACAAGTTATTATATTACTTTATTCCATAAATTACTATCATTTACAATTTTGGATTAACAAACACTTCCGGTTAAACCGGAAATTAGCTAAGCAAAAGGAGTTTTTGAAAACATCCTGTGTATTTTATGATATATTAAAATATCGAAAGATTAACTGTCCAATGATACCAAACATGCTAAACTTTAACTTCCGGTTTAACAGAAAATGGAGTTAGTTTTTCGATTTTAAATACAAGACCCTGTATATTTTAAGTGGTTTGGAATGGTTGTAAAATTGCCTATTTAGTGATATCAAACATTTATTGTTTATACTTCCGCTTCAACCGGAAATGAGTTTAGCTTCCTATTTCAAATAAAAACGCCCCGTATAATTTTAGTTTTTGAAACCAAGGAGAGCTTCTAAGCATACGATTGTTAAGTATGGTAGTTTCGTTCTGTAACGTTCTTTTTAGCTTTTTAACTTTAAAAGAGGTTACAATAGTGAATAGAGGCCTCCCATAGAAAAGTTAAGTACCTGTGTACCTGTAAGGTGTAAATCTGGGTAACCCTTTTAAAAGCAATGACAATATTTTGAGTATTTTTAAAAATCTACCTGTCATATTGTCATTGCTTTTAAAAGGGTTACCCAGATTTACACCTTACAGGTACACAGGTACTTAACTTTTCTATGGGAGGCCTCTATTCACTATTGTAACCTCTTTTAAAGTTAAAAAGCTAAAAAGAACGTTACAGAACGAAACTACTATACTATCTCTGCTATCTTCCGAAAAAGTCCTGCTATGGCCACATCGGTCGTTTTTAGTCTTGCACCTTGATAGCCGAACATCGGTATACGCTACGCGGCGGAGTCCATTTGGAAAATGGTCGCCATGACGAAATTATTTTGCTAAACGTAAACGAAATTCGTCCCCAGATACGAATGTTGGTAAAAAGCAAAAAGTGAGTTTTTCGTTTTATTCATAAACTTCCATTGTATCAAAAATAATACGTCAAATAGAATGTAAAATATAAATAATACATCAAATATTTGACAGTAAAAAAACAATAAAAAATGTCCACAAAGCTCAATTTTTTAATGGATTCAAAGTTGTTTATCAATTTGGTATGACATTTTAACAAAACAACCCACCCACGTAGTTGTTACTGATTTTACTCGAAAAGACAAAGGGATGATACCTACGCGCAGGCCTACACTCCGTTATCGCAGTGCGGTGTCCGGCTAGCCGGAACCCAGACGGGGAATCCGACGTCTCTAACACCCCGACACTTACCCCTTCGATCCCCACGCGCTCGTCGCCCTACGCATTACTCTCCCTCTAGTATAACAACCCCTTTCGTTTCCCTATCCCGCGTTCAACCTAAAAACGAATTCGGGGCAAACACGCGCTTTCGACGCTTTTAACCCGCCGCCGCTATATACCGTACCCTATTACGATTCGTGCGGGATAGGCGAGGTTATAAAATATTTTTGCCGTCTATCCTTGTGCAAGAATTCGATAATTCTTATAATCGATTGTCCCTTCGATTATAAAATGCGCGGTCGTATACAAGTCTTTCGTAAGTAAAACTCAAATGGAAGGAAGATTAACATCCGCGATGTATAGGTAGTCTCTATTTACAGTTATTTTATTGCAGCTACTTGTTGAACAGTTTTATCTCGAGATATTTCCACGATATTGTCAACAGATAATATAGTATCAACATAAATGTTTGTTCGATGCCGTTAATAATGCCATAAATTGTTTAAAGCTGTGCTTAAATCGATATTAAAGAGTCGATAGCGATTGTTTTATTTATTTATGTAGTTAATGCATCCCCATAAACCTATTAAACCGCAAATTACTGCAACCTTCGGATTTGTTTGTAATTTTTATTAATTAGGGGGAAAATTTAATGTCTCGAAATGCCGACGCATACCTTAATTGCGTCAGAGCCCAGGCAGTAGGCCAGACCTAGCGAGAGACAGAGACCGGATCGATTCTTCCGACTAGGGTTGGGGATGAAGCATAAAGGGTATTTGGGACACGGAGAGGGGAGGAAAATTGCCGAGAGAAAGACGCCTCTAGGCGCGATCCATTCATGCTGCGAGATAACAGCTCGAGAACTGAAAGTTGCTTCCAACGCGTTTCCTCATTTAACGAATTAAGAATTAAGAGCATGTATTTATATGCGAAAAAAAAAAAGGATTACACGAACTAACTACTCGTCGTATATGTGTGCATCTATCTATACGTAAACAACAATAATCGTTAATATTCAGTTTATAGTTGGGAAACTTAACGGTATTCCTTAACAATGACTATAGTTTTTGATCGAAACACGCTCTACATGCAAAATTACGCTACCGCTTTTTGTAAGTTAACAAAGAGCCTATCGCCTATCGGCCTTCGTTAGCGAACGTAAAAGACGGACAAAACCGCAAGAGTAACAAAACAAAGAAAAAACCACAATCATAATAATCAACAGGCAGCTGAGCCAGTGCACTAGGTTGACCTTGCGTCCTATGGTGCAGCTACTAGTGGTTTTCTTCTACATTGCAGTAATTATTTCTAGCATGACGAAACGCAGTCTGCTATGCATGTGTTAACATCCTGTACTTCTCTCTATCTAACAGATACCAACTAAACCCGTCGAATAAAGACGCAGCATAATACCATATACCCAACACCCGAGCTCATCTTCGATATGAAATAATTATAAAGCGACGTGATCTTCACGATCGCTAATCTTTAGCCGACGACGACGTTCGACACCTGACGAGAAATACCAACTCGTCTTAACGAAGAATTAAAATTAATTTAGACTTAATCTGTAGTGATGTAATAATCTTAAACTTCCATGTCGATTCGTTTGTTCCGATGTATCGAATAGAATCGAAAATATATAATAAAAGCAGGTTTATGGTGGAAAAACTCCATGACTTTGAAGTCACTTTAAAGGTCGAAAAACAAAAAAAGGACTTCAAGTAGCCGATAGAAGACACGAGAGTAAACAAATCGACCATTTTGCTTAAAAAACGCTTTGAAGGAAGAGGCGTAGAAGGTCTGGGCAACTCGACATACATATTCCAAAACCGAAAACCTCATAAGTGACTCCCTGTCGACACAAGACAACAGCCCCGGAAAAGCTATTTTCGAAAAAGGTTTACAGGTGGAGACTTCTTCTCTTAGAAGTCAAGAATGAACCCCAAAAAGATTGGCTGATCGTGGGTTAAAGCCCTTGGAGCTGCCACACACGACAGAGAGTCGGTGACCGTCAAAATGGTGAATGCTCAATAGAGATTCTTATGTAACACCGCACACAACCGACAGAAATGACGGGCCTAGAATCTGTACTGAGCATTGTAACCAACTATTTTGACGGTCACCGACTGTCTGTCGTGTGCGGTAGCTCTTAATTCCATTAACCAGTTTCATTATGGAAGAATGGGAAGAATACTAACGGCGTCATTTTTATTTTCTGTTGATAACTAATACCATCATTTGATCATTTCGAGGAAAAAAGTCTACTAATAAATCAGAAAATTTCGGAAGATCCTCCTCTTTTTAATTAGTGGAGGAGGGTCCGTGTAAAATCGCTTTGGAAGAAAAAAAATAATGAAAAAGCGCATCCAATAGAAAAAAAATTAATAATAAAACACACCTAAACACCCATAAAAATAACAAGTTGAAAAGACTTGAGAAAAATTGAATGTTCGGTACGTAAATTTTACGAGTGGAAATAAATTTCGTGCCCAAGAGTTTTTGGTCTTAACCAAGCTGAAAATTCGTTTAACAAACAAATTACATCAGATAAAAAAATTGCACCATCTCAATTTAGCCTTTTTTTATGGGTGACCATAAAGTTAGGAAGGAGCACAATAATTTTCTATTAGAATTTGTCAAAGCGTCGTAAGTTTTGCAGCTTTTCATCTGACACGCTTTGTAAGCGACGAGGAGGCCAGTTTATGGTAACATAAAAAAATTTATAATGTCAAAATGGCGGATATTTAATTGCCGAAGCGTTAAAATGTTACACATTGGAAGATATAAAATCCAAGATTAGCGAACTATATCGTAAATTACGTAACAATGTAATTTTGATAGTTTTGGAAGTACTTTATCACGACGACATCTAACGATCCGACATCCCCTTTTTGGGACGTCTAACAAACTAGAAACATTTCGTATAATACTTGGCAGTTTGTGGAGATAAAATATTTTACAGGTTAACCGACGACTGTCGGCGAGGAGCTAGTGGGTGTAAGTAATTGTGAAAAATACGAAAACTGCGCCTAACGAGTAACGAGACACCTACCTCTTATGCACCAACTCATTGATGTCATCTCCTAAATTGCAGATTTACAAATTGTTACAAATTGCATACATTTTTCATTATACACGTATCGTCGTTACGACTCTACGTAGGTCACACGAAATCTAACGGCTAATTACAAAATAAAATATGAATAAGCAATTTTAAAAATTAAACAAATCATTATGTGTCTAATATCGCCGTGGGGGCACATATAACCTTGACTTCCTCAAGTTAATCATCTACAATTTTCATTTATTAGACGCCCCGTCCTCAATTATTAATCGGGAATAAGTTCGGTCCACTATTTTATATCATAGAACTGATTTAAACCACATTTTAAGGTTTTCTGTTTCTGTATCGTCGAAAAGGTTACTAACCTAAGCATTGCATTTCAAAAATGCCGTTCGACACTCGGCACGATTAAGTGTACTCACATTTGCGGATATCTTCCAGATAAACAGAATTTAATATGATGGACTTCTAAGATATTAATCCAATGGTAATGATCACTATTAATGGTCGAGTTTTTAGTTTTAAATAATTAACACGGTCATAGGAAGCTACAACTGACAAGAGGCAGCGAGCACTTTTAGTGCAAATTTTTTAACGATGCAGGTTGAGAAATGAGGAATAAAACCGACCGTCTGCCACTCCCAAGTGGCACCACCGACATCGGAGTGATTTCGCTTATAACTCGAAAACTACGCACTTTATGAGAAACGTGCTTCTATATGAATATAAACTACGTTAATTTTCCTACAAATTATATCTGAAAGGTTTTTCCCCAAGCCGAACGGTTTAGGAGCTAAAGCCCGTTAAAGTTTGACAAAAATACCAAATCGGTCAAAAAAACTCTCTTGTTTAATTTATCGCTTATAACTCGAAAACTAAGCACTTTAGGCGAAAAGTGCTTCTATATGAATATAAACTACGTCAAATTTCCTACAAATTATATCTGCCAGGTTTTTCCCTAAGACAAGCGATTTAGGAGCTAGAGCGCGTTAAAGTTTGACAAAAATTCCAAAATCAGCCAAAAAACTTTCTTTAAGTTTCTCGCTTATAACTCAAAAACTACGCACTTTATGAGAAAAGTGCTTCTATATGAATATAAACTACGTCAACTTCCTTACAGATTATATCTTGAAGGTTTATCCCTAAGATGGACGGTTTAGGTGCAAAATCACGTTAAAGTTTGACAAAAATTCCAAAATCGACAAAAAACTTTTTTTAAGTTTCTCGCTTATAACTCGAAAACTACGCACTTTATTAGAAAAGTGCTTCTATATGAATATGAACTATGTCAAATTTCCTACAAATTATATCTGCAACGTTTTTCCCTAATAAGGGTGGTTTAGGCGCTAGAGCGTGTTAAAGTTTGATAATAATTTCAAAATTTAATAAACCCTTTTTTTGGTTTATCGCTTATAACTCGAAACTCGCATTTCTAGAGAAAAGCGTTGTGATACAAAAATAAAGTAAATTCAATTTCCTACAAATTTATCATCTTAGATTTTTGTCGTTAAACGAACAGTTCCGGACATTGGAAAGTATAGCGCCTCTAGAAGGGTGGATTTTGGTTATAAAAAAATTGCAGCTATTAACAACACAGTCTCACATATTCAGTTAGCGTAGAATCGAGTACCAGACTTTGCCACCTGCTTTGTGTATATCGAGATTGACACTAATTGTAAGATCAAAAACCTTAAAATATGCAGACGATCACATCTATTAAACAGAATTAACAAACTTAAATGTTATGACCACTTAATGAAGAAGACTGAAGGCCTTCATACAGATCACTATTTATAGAAATTGAAATGTTTGAAAGATTGATATAGCAAATAGCAACACCACAGTATCGCCAATAGAAAATGGTGCTCTGCTTCCTGACAAAACTTTGTCATATCTAAGATTCAAATTTCAGGAGCTTAATCAACAACTTTCAACTTGTGGCTACAATGGTGAGCGCCACGGGTAATTTCGGTGAGCCCTAAAATATTAAAAAAACATATAAGTACTATATCCTCTTCTTGAATATTCTTCAATTTGGGTAGCAGCGAATCGAAAAGAACCGAAGTGATTTTTTCCATTATATTAATCGTGAACTATAAATTTCAGAGCGTCTGGTAGGCACCGAAATAAAGTTTGCTTACAAAATTAAGATTAGAAATTAATAGAATGCATAAAAGCAATCACTCCGGAGACTAAACATTCGATCTAAAATTAGCAAAGAAAAAAGGAGGTCCTTGCATTCTCCCGGTCGAGAATTAAATCGGTCGATCGTCGATTAATTTCCCGTATTTTAAACAGCGAGAAAAGAAAAAGTTTTGGGTGCGTTTTTAACGATGTGAAATGAATCCATATTTGCACAGATGTTTAAACTCATACGTATTATATGGGGAACCCAAACAAAGACTTCTACGTCCAATTCAATAATGAACTCGAATTGAATCCCTTTCATAAATCCACACCTCCCCAAGTCTTGAAAAGGTTAAACGTTTTTATCTCGCGAAATATTTTTATGTATAACCCTTTTGCATGAGAGTGGCATCAAGTAATACAAGTTCAAAATTCGTTATACATAAAATTATTTTGTTAAGTTGCGGTAGTAAAATCACTTGTAAAATACGACTAATAATTAATCTTTCCTTTTTATTACACATTTACTATGCAAACGTGGCTCGATTTGTCAACATCAAATGGACTCAAAAAATTAGTTACGGCTATTAAGTTCACCCTTTGGGCTCTAAATTTCTTCCCCGAACATTAATTTTGCTAATAACAACCGGATTTGTGTCATTTGTGTGACGGGTTGTGTCGAGGGGTTTTAGAAATGCCGACGACACCTTAAATTTGCATGAAAGATCATGTTGATGTTTAAGAACAAACGTGTTGTTAAAGATACACATTTTTGGAGCAAGCATTTTTTGGGGAGGCTCGTTGCCGTCCAAATTGTTTCCGAGTAGGAAATTTAAAACTTTTTAAAGAATGTTTTGCCAGCAGCTTTTTTAACTAAGCATGTGGTCGAAGCACAAAAGAATCCGGGACTTAGAACAAGAGGAATATATTTTTAAAAGGAAGAATTGAATTCTTGATTCTTTACAAGCATTGGGACAAATGTTCGAGATGAATGACGCATAAAAAAGAAATATAAAGAGATCGGATCGCTTTAAAAAGAAGTAGAACAAAAGGACAATTTCAAAGGCATGTGGTTTTCTATACTTAAATGCATATAGAGTACTTTTTTATGCCTTACGTAACCAAACTAAGATCGCTCCATTACGAAAGATAACAAAAAAAAAAGATGAATCTAATGATAATTTGAAAAGACTGGAAAAAATCGAGCAACCAAAGAATAATGATACAAGAGAAGAGATTTATTAATACGCAAAAAACGCTTCGCTTAATCTCGAGAGTTTTTTTAAACAAATGTCAAATTAATTTTCTAGAAGTATTTTATAATTAACAAAAACAGAAGTCGTTCCTTAAAAATTTATAGCCGAAATATTATATTTCAAAGTGTTTTTACCCGAAATGAATGTCATTTTATGTAATCAAATTTCACGGATCAATTTTTCCCAATTTGCCGACAGTTATGGAAATTTCACAATTTGAATATATTTCAAATTGTTATTTTGATTATTTTCGTGCTCGCGGAATTCAATTTTGCAGTTTTTGTTAAAAAATATTATTTAATAAAAAAAAAATGGAAGATTGCGTGTCGCGCGTACATTAAAAATTCCTTCCAGGACATTAAAAGTGCAAATTTTACATCAGATAATCTCAGAATGTCTCTCGAGACAGTCGCGCAATGTTAAAACGACTTCGACCATTACTTTTCCTTATTGTTAAATGTTTTAGCAGAAACAAACCGTCACACTTCCTCGACTCGCTTTGGAAATTGAAGTTATTCCACATCAAACTCAAAAACATCAAATTCGGGAAATCTGTAAAACGCGTCTTTACCGTTTATCACTAATTTATTACTTTCTTGCTCTTGTTACTAACTTGTGTAGTAAACCCTATAATAGATTGTCCATTACATCTAACGACTTTACGACAACGATTTAATAGTCGATTAGAAATATCGTGGAAAGCTCTATAAACATTTAGTCGATAAAAAATTTTTTTAAGTATTTTGAGTGCTTTGTAGTTCAATGTTCAAATATTTGGCCATTAATTTTTAAACCGTCCCCGCGAAATAAAATACATGACAAAGGGTTTTGAATCAAAATAAATGTTACGTTATGGTACGGAAAAAATAAGCAGCGAAAAGCCTGCACATGTCATACTTTCGCTATCCTTAGAAATTTATCTGCAAAATACAGTCAAAAAGTAGCCAAAATAAATGGCTGCAAGAATTAACAACATTTGGAAGAACTCGATAACTTAAATCTCCAATTTAATCCGTAACTAAATACAGATTAATCTGCCCTTCCCAACAAGTTCCAGTGCGTTTAGCGGTACGCGGTACGGTTTGTTATAAATGCAAATAATCATCTCAAAAGTAACACAATACAGAGCTGTTGGTAAACAATATTTTTAAAAATATAACAAACACGCACAGGACCGGAAATTCATTTCCTACACCAACTTCAATTTCATTGTGGATGCAAAAAAGAACGTAATAAAATATGATTTGAATTTTTAAGAGACAAAAATTTTTAAAGAAGATCCAATACTTAAAATGCAGTTCACGAAATTGTTGTCGTTTTCGAGGGATCTTAAGGAATTAAAGACAATTAAATTAAAAATCAATCTGCAGAGCGCGTTGACAAAATCAAATTTTCAAATCTTTTCCCAAATGCAAAATACGAATCCATTAATTGGCTCATCTATTTAAATTAGATTTCTGCGAAAAAATTCAAAATTTAATTTCGATTTTGTCAAAAAATTTTGCTTCTATCGTTACGATTAAAATGATTATTTCCGAATTACTAATCTTCGGTTAATTAATAATAATAAAATATTCTGCCCACACATATATGGCTAAGATTTTTTATTTCCTGATATTTTTTATTGCGCTTTGTTATAAACTGTAAATTTAAATTATTCAAGAAGCCGATTCAATTTTCCCTAAAGGCAATAAAACCAAGTTAATTGGTATTCAATTCAATTACAAACAAGTAAAATAAAGTTTTAATGGTAGAAAATCGTCAATTAAAATGCGAGTCATATATGTGCATCTAACACCAGCTATGACTTACAAGTCGTGTATCGGCAAAATCAAAGAAATATTTAGAATGTTACTATTCCACCGACATTCTTGGGAAAAGTAAATTGTAAACGTTTTTTTCACTTATAAGAGAAAATAATCAAGGAGCTCACCTGAATCTTTTTGCATTTTTTCTTAAATAGTAACAAAGAGTTTAAGCCCACCTGAAACGAAAAGAAAACAATTTAGTAAGTAATTGAAAAATATTTCAAGTAGTCAAACTTTTTGTATTAGAAGAAGGGGAAGGGAAATAAGGGTGACATAATTGCATATTAGGTGGTTTGGCGATATTTTCGACTCGATCCAGCAGAGTGTGGGAGTTATTCATAGCCCGAAAATAAGTCAGAAACCTACTGAAAAGATACCTTTTGCTAAGAAAGAAGCATGCAAATGTGAGCTTTAGTGCCAAATCCGGCCTAAACCGAAAAGTTAACATTAAATTTAACAAAAATATATTTCGGTAGGTAAATAAATTTGCAATTCTGGTGGTTTCATAAAACCCTCAGTTATCACGGTAGTCGTAAGTATCAGAAATCAATATCCATGTCAGGCTGTATAAAGACGCGTATCCTTTCGTAATACGAAGTTTGCTGATTTCCGATTCTATACTACTGAAAGCAAAAGTTGCGTTTCTAAATATAGAACCAAGATATTCTATTCGGGATACACCCTAACTTTCGACAACTTCAAAAACTATATTTTTTCAAAAACACTCAAGTAATTAAAAGAAACATTTAATTAAAACAGTCTGTTATTTTAAAAGCACAATTGGAAGCTTCTTCCAATTAAACGTTTACGGTATAACCAAAACACTTCATAATATTACATTATTATCTATAATAACAATAATGTCGAGTGTCCAATGTTTTTAGACATTGGACACTCGACTTCCTCCATCCAAGGCATGCATTTGCATATTATTTAGCAACAGTTGCAAGTTTAACTCTAAAAAAGTTCGAAGACTCATATGATGTGATCGTCCATTCCCATTATTCAACTAACTTTCCTTTTGAAAGAATGTACCTACTCTAGGAAAAATTACCAACTATAGCTTCACCCTCGCCATCGTGCCGAACTCACCACACCAAAACCCCGTGTAAAGTGGAAAGAAAGCCGATAGTTCCCTAAAAAGGTTAAAATTAAATTCGACAACGTTATCGTTTATTGTCCGACAAACCAAGACACTAATGCCTGAAAACGTGGCACCACATCGACCCTCTACAACATTTTCCTCCCTTAATACTACTAAAATACGATGACGTATTTTAGTGGCGTCTAGTCAGTAAATTTTCTATTATACAAACGTTATCGAACAAGCTCAACGAGTCAACAAGATAAAATCAATTACACCTTATTGATTGAGTGTAATCGTCGAACTAAATTCCTAAATAAACTAATTATAATTAACACAAAAGCGAAAATGTCACGTAGTAACACGTAGCAATTTTCAACCCCTTCAGAAAAGGTAACAAATCAATTTATCCCACAAGACACGCTAAACTTTAAAATTTAATTTAACGAAGGTTCGGATATTGTGCCCGCAAAGGACGGACGGAATAAATTAATAAAAGGACTATAAATAAATAAATGCGCCGATATTAACAATTTATTTGCTTCCGAGGCTTAAAAGAAATATCAATTAAGAGCGAAATGATCGTTTCGAGAGGGTTGTAAATCTCTAATATTGGAGATTTAAGTTCATAACGAGTAACGGAATTGAATAGGACGTCGTTAGTCCTTCTCGCACCTGCTGCTGCACTTTTGATCGTCGAACGATATGTTTGAATAAGACGTCGTTCTATATTTGTTAAGATATAGAAATTTGTTTACTCGAAAAGACGGGAAAAGATGGAAGAGAATCTCGCCGGGGAATCGAAAGTAATATTAGGTCTTACGGAAGAATCCTCTTTAAAACCCAACATAATTAGGGCGTCTTGTTTATTTTTTCCCAGCAAATTGATATCCCGGCGATTTTCAGATTGTGTCTTAATTTATTAAATCACTAATGTCGATTTTGCTAATCTAGTAAATTGACATAATTAGCGGCATATGTTGATAAAGTTCTCAAGAGTGAAAGGGGTCGAAGGTTGCCACAGCGCCTGGCGCGCCAGGGGATGGCCCGATTGACGAGAAGGGGCAAGACGCGGCCCTATACAGCGTCTGTGCAGCAGTTCTCAAAATTGTCGATAAATAAAAAATTGTTAATTAACCCCTAACAAATTTTTAGGGTTAGATACGTTTACTACGCTTTAAGGAAATAAGCGACATTAGTAAAAAAAAATTATTTTCCGTCGTAGAAAAAAAGGCAAATTTACGGAATCGGTATACATCGCCGCTGGAAACTTTCTTTCGGCTTTTGGGAATAAAAAAAAAAGAAATCGGTAAATTTTAGGGGCTCATAATTACGTTCCGAAATGAAAGCCCTAAAGCCGGCAAGTAAATTTAACGACCCTCGTCGACGAAGCTCCCGGGGTTTAAAATTACGTGGAATATCGTATATTTAATTATTTAGACAAATTAAACTAATTAAGTCGAAATATTAAAAAGCGAAATTAGAAAATGTTTCGAGTACTGCTGGACGGCGCGACCACGACTATTGATTTGACGCAGACGACGCCGTGTACCGACGGCCGACGCGTAGCTGCCGCGCCACCCCCTCATGACACACCACGATGTCCTACCAGTTCACACTTCACTTGTTATGCAGCCCAGTTTGTTCCCAATTCGGTAAGGGCAACTTTTACCAACCCCCCTTAGGTCATTATGTCCACGCAAGGGTAACTTTGCGTAAACAAAAAATTATTAAAGGATAAATTAGAAGCTATCCAGGATTTACTTGAGCGTAAACTTGACCTTTCTATTACACAAAATTTTCCACTTTAACTGGAAAAAAAAATGTTTCCTCAAAATACCATCAAATACAAGAAACTCCCAACAGCAGATTAATCCGAGCAGATTTCGAGGGTCGGTATTAATAAATTTAATTTCCACGCTGTTCTAGTCAGTTCGGCTAATGGCAGATGGAAAAACAAAAGCCGCTTAAATCTACTTCTATTACACGCAAATTTAAGGTAGAATCTTTTTTAGGGCTAACACCACGATCTAAACTAAAAAAACATTTAATATCTACGGCAGAAGTTTATAATTTTTACATTTAATTCGTTGCAAAAGGACGTATAGGTAACGCCACCGTTTAACGACTGACGGAAGGGCCGATATATTATAATCGGGTTAGAAGTCGGATCATTAATTTGACGTAAGTCGGTTTCGAATCAAAAATCCAATAGTAAACTATCCGAGTACTATTTCTACTTCGTACTAAACGATATCTCAACGTGAACAAATTGCATATCGATTTGTAATAAATTGTCTTCTGAATGACAGAAGAATGGCAACTTTACTAGAACAAATCCCTAATACGAAAAGCCCACCGAAGCGACCAATCTGATATGAAGGCTTTTCAAATGGTCTCGAAATTTTTATGTTTCCAAAATGATAGGGTCGGTTTTTTTATGCCGATAAGCGTTTTTATACTTTTTGATGTTGTTATTTGCGTCAAAAGTTATTTTTAGTAACTGCCACTTGCAGAAAGTCCTTCTCAAATAAAAAAAATGTAATCAAAAGTTAAAATCGCTTTTATTAAAAGACAGAAGAGAGAGAGAAAGAGAGAGAGTACTTGCCGAAACCAACCAACTTGCGTCTCATTAAAAACGCCAAGAAAAGATACGCGATCGATGGTACGAAGAATAAAAATGGCGAGTGTAAAAATATAAAAGGAGTTAATGCTATAAATTTGCGGCGCAAGCAAAACACATTTGTCATAAAGGTATGTATACGGAGTTATATACCTGGTGTTTATAAGAAAGCGGAGTTCAACAGCCTTCTAAGACCGCGAATAACACGAGTTGAACCGTCTACAAGAAGTCTACTTGAGAATCTACCTGTTCCGTGTAGGAGGCGTACTGACAAGAAGAAGTAATAATGTAGCACTTGGACCGAATAACTCGCCAGGTTTCCTCGTAAATTTCCAAAGATAAGCGCTCGGATGGAAATCTGACGAACATTTCGAAAACGTCGTTTTTAACGAAAATTCGGATACAATTTTTAATTAATCGATTCGGGTACACGAGTACATCCTAAAAAATATTCTTTTTAAGTAAATATTTATGAACTTACATTGAAAAATTTTGTCGAAAAAGAAAATGCACGTATAAAAGTTTTCCAATTTGTCTGTCTAGCAGTGCGTAATTTTGCTTGCTTCATTTTGTTTACGACTCTTTACGCGCTTTCTTTTAAAATGTACTGCTGCCTTTTAAAAGCGTCAGTATCTTTTCGTTCATTTCGGGTAGTTGCCGAAGCAATTCGCCAAATAGGTAAGGGTAAATGAAGCCGATATAACAAAGAAGCAAACTTTTTTTTTGACGAAAACGCCCCGAATACTGCTGGGGTGGTAACGTTCGCTAAATTGAAATAGCGCAAGTGAAGAATGAATGAATCGAGTTGTCGACGTCTGCCTAAATTGTCGCCCAAAGGGATCGAGACGAATAATAAGGAAATCGTGTAAATCTAAAAAAAAATTGTTTCGATCGATGGGTAGGAGATTAACAATTTCGAACTGATTTTTCGCTGGGGTTTAGATACAAATTTTTTACAAGCCCGAGGTTACGAGACGTACGTACGATAAATTTCTAATAAGAATTCCGAAATAAATTAAAAAACGTATCTATAAAAATGTTTCTGGGATTAAAATAAATTCGGAAATAAATAAAATACTAAAGCAACTAATAAAAATCCAAAAACCTGTATCGTTCGTTTATTTTATATTTCGGCCAGTTAGAATTCGTGTAAAAACGATAAAATAAGTTTAAAAATTTTTATATTATTCAATAAAACATAACATACCGAACAAATAAAAATAAAACCAAAAATTCTCGACAAATTTATTCGACTTACGTAATGAAGGCTCCCAAAATAAATCCAAGTCGAATAGTTAAAGTTAATAGCTAAAGTTTGGGCGATTTTGATTTTGAATCTCTGATAGCTCATCGTGAAATCGGGGAATGTAATTTGGTATAGTTTCTTTTACTTCTGCCTCAAGTTGTTTATGGAATTTCATACACTCGAGTAAATTATTCAACTTCACCCAAGCTCGGAAAATTTCGAGATTCGAGACAAAATCGAGAACGTCTACGGAAATTTTTTGTAACGCGACAATTTCCACTAACCTCCATGTCACGAAGTCATGACAGAGAATGATAAAAACATTAGAAAAGAAATGTGATACAAATAATACAAATTTAAAAGACTACGTTGTTAGGATAAAAGAAAATCAATTTTTCTCCAAGTTGCAATAGTAATCAGAAGATGCTTCGTTCAGCATCCTGCTCGAAAGGATCACCATCAATTTTCTGCAAATTTACTTTTTCAAAGCATAATAAGAATAATTACAACATTTTTATTTTTGTGCCGATGGCAAGCAAAGACTTCCCACAAGGCTCGAAATCTTGTTGAAGTAGAAGGCCATTCCTTCTAATATTCTCCGTGCATGCACTTTTTTATATTTAAATGTCACCTTCTAGAGAAACAATATACACAATACTTAAAACCTACATGTCTCAATTAATTCGCTTATCTCGCATTAATAAAAAGAGACCCGTTTATTATTTTACCACGCACTCCAACCATTTGATACGCTCGAAAGCTCATCTATCGCCTTGACTAAAGAAAAAAGAAAGGTTACACTGTCTGGATATGAGAGCCAACATGTATCAAATTATGTAATAACCGCAAATACGATTAAATAAATATTATCGTAAGCGCTAGAATATTTAATTTTACCGATATTGGCACATGTGGGAAGTATGGAGTTGTATTCCAAAATTTCCCTTGTTAGTGGCTGTGTAATAGAAGTTTATCAAGTCGTTATCGGGTTATTATCTATGCAAAAAGCACTTTATTCCCTAATATAACATTAATTTCGTTTGCGATATTTCACATAGCAATTTTATAACTTTAACAGGTAGCACTCGAAGGAGCCTTTCGGGTTTTTGCGGCAAAAAATGAAAAACCAAATGCGAAATGGAGCGCTGCTCCGAAAGAGTCGAGTCTTGCCCAAAATATCCTACAACTGCCCACTACAAATAAGAGTTTTCATGGACGTAAAAGCAATAAAACGCAAATTGTGATGGAAAGGGGGAGGAAAACATTAACAACATATTATTACACCTTATTAAAACAAAAACTACGGGGATTCCGATTCCCGTAATTTTTGAACTAACTACCAACTGGTGTGTAATTTATAATAAATTTTTAAACAGAAAAGGGGTGCAATGTCACAACTAGTAAACCCTATTATTAAAGAGAATAATATTACCCGTACGAACTTTAAATTTGCATATAAATAAAGGTGTACCGACGATTATTAGTGTATTATTTTTGGGTTTGGCTCGGAGTTAGCAATGAAAATCGGTGTATCGAGGGGTGACTTCTTTTTAAATCGATTTTATTAATACCAAAAGGTCCAAATTGATAACACGTTTTAAAATTAAATTAAAATCGTATATAGGTAATAATTTATGTTGATATTCGAAACGCACACGCGTATGGAAATTATGTGTAATAATAATATGTTTGGTATGTAACAATGATACATCGTCGAATTTCAAACCGCTTATTAGTCAATCTTCCAACATAATCTAAATAATTATAATAACGATACCACGAATGTACCAATTTCATCGAGATGGAAAATAATACAATCGTGAAACTTTGAGATTTTTTAAAACAAAGTAGTACCTTACCATCAATTAAGTATATACCTCTTTTTTTAATTTTAATTGTTGTTTTATTAACATTCCGTTATTTTGGAAAAAGTTAAATTTAAATTATACTCAAAGACCGCTACTAATTAATTAAAAATAAATCGCGGCAATTTGTTAACTCGCACTTAAAAAATACAAAATTAACATAAAAGCGCCTAAACGCGGAAATATATTAGTACTGTAGTACGTTAGAAGAAATTGATTCCTCTTTATACACAAAAGAAACTTAGTAATAACAGCACATAATTTAAAAAGATATTTAGATAAATTTTAATACGTAGCTTGAACAAATTTAACGAATTGTTGTCTATTTAGCGTATAAAATAATAAACACAAATTATTAACCCCGTTCCAATTAACTAACAAAATATAATTCGCTAACAGATTTAGAGCAAAATTAAGAAGTTTTAGGAATTTAAAAAAACGCCAAAGGCTGCGCGAGTTAATTTGTTTGTAAATTATTAAAAAATGAAAAATATCGCGTGTAAAAAATTTTCTCTGAAAACCAAACTTTGAGAAATAAGGAGACAAAAGTGATTAATGTTCGGGGAGCGAAGCTTTCAAAATGATGAAAAACTCAAATCAAGCTGAAAATTGTTAAAAATTCGCTTAAATGAGAAGAAAATATTTTTAAAATTTACAAATAGAGATGTTAAGGTGGTCATTTCAAAATTTTGAGGGTTCACAAAAATGTAGTGGTTAACTAACTGTAGAGTAATAATAGAACTTTATCAAGTGGAAAAAGCGGTGAACAATAAACATAAAGATGCGAATAATATGTAAATTGGTTTCCACAGAAAGAACTAAGTACAACAGGCATTTTTAACCAAGAACCATCGCCTAAAATAAAAAGATGCGACTACTTGAAGATGTACACACAGATAAGTTCTGTATACAGTCGGGCTCGGTTATAACGAGCTATGCTTATAACGAGATCTCGGTTTTAGCGAGTAATTTCTCATGGCACGAAAAATTCCCCATTTAACTTAATACATTTTGAGCTCTGATATAACGAGCTCGGACATAACGAGCAGATCTGTTATAACGAGCATATTTTCGTCGTCAATCTGTCCAATTACTACACTTATAATAACGCAGTGTTATTATATACTCAATGCTTATAATGAGCAATTTTTAACACGTGAAAAACATTTTCAAATGCTGCGATTGCAATAAAGGTTTGATTATTCATCAGCCGCTTAGCTTCGATTTATAAGTCGTAATAGTGTTGTGATAACAAACTTCTTGTAACTCGTAGCGATTTTAAATGTGTGTAGTGTGTATATTTCAGTCATCATCGTTTCTTCTTGTGTTGATGTTATTCGTACGTGCTCTTACTTTAAGTTTTAATCATGCATAAAAAAACAAAAATTCGCTTACTTTGGACGAAAAACTGAAAATTATAAGCCAAATTTCCAGTGGCGTATCCAATGCCAATGTTTGTAAAAAATACAATTTATCTAGTTCAACTATTTCCACAATTTGGAAAAACAGGGATAAAATCAGAGGCACTTTGAATTCAAACATTTGTAAATTTAAACGAGTTCGAAGACCAGCCAAAAGTGAAGTTGCTCGAGCTTGTTTTCTTGAGTTTTGAATTGTTTTTTGAATTTTTTTAGGTTTTTTTAATTTTGTATGACTTCGCTTTATGTTAAAATATTATGAAATAAATTTATATGTACCTAACACGTACATACCTATATTTATGTTTATTGTTCCTACCTATTACATGTAACTACAAAACAGTTAAGAGTTACATAAATAATAAGTTGCTAAAGAGTACGTTCGTTATAACTAGCCTCGTCAAAACACGGTTTTAGCGAGCGATCGGATATAGCGAGCATTTTTGGGCACTAGCGTGCTCGTTATAACCGAGCCCGACTGTATTTTCGTCCGTTTCCACTGGCTAAATTTCAATACTGTTTCAAAAGTCCATTATCTAAAGGTGATGGTATTTTAATCTGTCAGAGAAGACGTGTGTTGTTGCGGAAAAAGAAAAATGTGAAACGTCTAATACATTAGAAGATCGAGAAATTTTCGTTTAAAACTACAATTTGGTCTATGACAAAATTCACCGCTCAAACCGTTTTTCAGTTATACATAAAGTGTTTCCAGACAGACGGGGATAAATCTCTAGTTTCTAGTCTCGAAATCGATATTTCTTGCATTAAAATATTTCACAACGCACATTTCAGCAAGGAATTTTTATTCGATATCGTAGTTTTTCGTCTTTGTATTACGGAAAAGCAATAAACGGTTACCTTATGTACTCGTATGCAGCATGCAGATTAGTACCGAGTGTCTCAATCACTACACGTCTACACTGGCGATATATAGAAAACAGAAACTTCGCACATTCAAATTACTGGCTACTGTGTTATTGGATGCACTAGCAATTTTAGCATTTCACGCCATAAGGCCCATAGGTGTAGGTCTGCCACTCTCTAAGCGGCAGCGATAACTTGGTGGTGGTTGGAAAATGTGGATTTTTGCACTTGTTTCGGTTTTTGCTTATAACTTGAAAAATACGCACTTTACGAGAAAAGTGCGTTTATATGAATATAAACTACATCAAATTACCTACAAATTATATCTTAGGTTTTATTCTCAGACGTGCGGTTTTGATGCTAGTAGAGCGCGTTAAAGTTTGACAAAAATTCCAAAATCGGTCAAAAAACGGTTTTTTGGTTTTTCGTTTATAGCTCAAAAACTACGCATTTTATGAGAAAAGTTTTTCAATATGAATATAAACTTATAAACTACATCAAATTTCCTACAAATTGTATTTCTTAGGTTTCTTTCTCATACGAACGGTATAGCCGCTAGAGCGCGTGAAAGTTTAACAAAAATTCTAAAATTGGTAAAAAAAAACGATTTTTGGTTTTTCGCTTGTAATTGGAAAACTACGCACTTTATAAGAAGTGCTTCAATATGAATATAAACTACATCAAATCACCTACAAATTCTATCTTTTAGATTTTTTCTCAGACGTGCGGTTTTGATGCTAGAGCGTGTTAAAGTAAGACAAAAATTCCAAAATCGGTCAAAAAACGGTTTTTTGGTTTTTCGCTTATAGTTCAAAAACTACGCATTTTATGAGAAAAGTTTTTCAATATGAATATAAACTACATCAAATTTCCTACAAATTGTATTTCTTAGGTTTCTTTCTCATGCGAACGGTTTAGCCGCTAGAGCGCGTGAAAGTTTAACAAAAATTCTAAAATTGGTAAAAAAAACGATTTTTGGTTTTTCGCTTATAATTGGAAAACTACGCACTTTATAAGAAGTGCTTCAATATGAATATAAACTACATCAAATTACCTACAAATTCTATCTTTTAGATTTTTTTCTCAGACGTGCGGTTTTGATGCTAGAGCGTGAAAGACAAAAATTCCAAAATCGGTCAAAAAACGGTTTTTTGGTTTTTCGCTTATAGTTCAAAAACTACGCATTTTATGAGAAAAGTTTGTCAATATGAATATAAACTACATCAAATTTCCTACAAATTGTATTTCTTAGGTTTCTTTCTCATGCGAACGGTTTAGCCGCTAGAGCGCGTGAAAGTTTAACAAAAATTCTAAAATTGGTAAAAAAAACGATTTTTGGTTTTTCGCTTATAATTGGAAAACTACGCACTTTATAAGAAGTGCTTCAATATGAATATAAACTACATCAAATTACCTACAAATTCTATCTTTTAGATTTTTTTCTCAGACGTGCGGTTTTGATGCTAGAGCGTGAAAGACAAAAATTCCAAAATCGGTCAAAAAACGGTTTTTTGGTTTTTCGCTTATAGTTCAAAAACTACGCATTTTATGAGAAAAGTTTGTCAATATGAATATAAACTACATCAAATTTCCTACAAATTGTATTTCTTAGGTTTCTTTCTCATGCGAACGGTTTAGCCGCTAGAGCGCGTGAAAGTTTAACAAAAATTCTAAAATTGGTAAAAAAAACGATTTTTGGTTTTTCGCTTATAATTGGAAAACTACGCACTTTATAAGAAGTGCTTCAATATGAATATAAACTACATCAAATTTCCTACAAATTGTATTTCTTAGGTTTTTTCTCATACAAACGGTTTAGCCGCTAGAGCGCGTGAAAGTTTAAGAAAAATTTTAAAATTGGTCAAAAAAAACTGTTTTTTGGTTTTTCGCCTATAACACGAAAACTACGCACTTCTAGAAAAAATGTGCGTACACTAAAATAAAGCCCATTCAATTTTCTAGCAATTATGTTTCCTATAATTTTTTTGTCGAACGAACAGTTGAGGTGCTAGAGGGCAGTGAAGTACAGCGCCTCAAAATGGGTATATTGTGGAAAGTGCAGCCTTCATGGAAGAAGGCTGCAAGGTTTTGAAGTCCGAAAACCGAATTTTCATCAGCGAGAGAACTAGAAAGTCATAATGTCTCACAAGCAATATATGATATTACAGTATTACTTTAAAAAAATCACAAATTTTGTCAATTTCCTAAATACTTCTTTTTATCAAATAATATCGGAAGCCACTTAAGAACTTTTTTGATACGCATATAATAAGTTCCTCAATATAACCCAAGACTTTCCCAGAAAAAGCACTCTTGACATTTTAAAAGAAGTTAATTTAATAAAAGTTACACATTTTTTAAAGATTTTCAGCTCCCATATACAAAAAAAATCCCCTGGAGAATGAAGCCTAGGTTATCATTTCGTTTTGACCTAAATCTTTTTAACAATACGAATTAAATTTAACTTTTAGGGGAAAAAATCACAACGAAGTCCTCATTTGTTGTACGTCGGAGTTTTATATTTTTTTGTTATAAAAATTTTCTTGTGTAGGTGTATATTTACAAGTCATTACGAGATAGGTCTACTTGCTACTACATAATCGGGATCTACGTAAACGTAACTATCGCTCTTCTACAAAAATTGATTACAAGAAACCATTTTAGAAATGGAATTCGCAATTTACTTACGAGTATAAAAAGTCTTATGGCAGTTTAGTACAAGTAAAGTGCAATAAAAATTTCTACTAAAAGCTTGCAATTTCGAGTCGTTAGCTTTTAGTATAGTTTAAACAAAAACACGCTTGAAATTTTCGGTTTTATTGGTTATTAAATTGTAACAGTTTTCAAAAGTGTTTTTGCACACCTTTTACACTTAATTAAAATTTAGTTTTTTTAAATTCAAAAAATCGTATATCTTTTAATGGTTTTTTTAATGTTTGCGTGCGGTTATGTAAAAATATTAAAATCTCATTAATTTTTTAGCGATTAAAATGAAATTGAAAACATATGAGACAAACATAAATTTTGCGTTCTTTTAGCTATACGAACAAAAACTAGCAATTAAAAAATCAATAAGAATTAATTGCATTTCCCCATTAAGTAAGAACGCGTAAGCAGAAAAATACTAAAATAACTTTAATTAAGTGAAGTTTGCCGAAGAAAATTCTTCGCCTCGCGAAAGAAAAATGTGACCACAAAATTCAAAAAATGTGCAAACTCGGGATTAAAAACATAATTTTAAAACTTTTTAGATTTCTATCCCAAATCCAACATAATTTACAAAGTTTGCCACTAAAATCAACAAAAACTCATTAAATTAAGCAACAACGTAAACGATGTCGTAAATATAAAAAAACTGTTGTGCCCACGCGTACCAACAAGGTCCAAAAGAAAATCCTTAGTCAAATTCATTTTTATCTCGTCATAAATCCCTGTTATAAAAGAACATGTTTTATACGTTAAAAAGGTAAAACCTGGTTGCAAATTGCAAATTAATTCAGTGGCTGACCAAAAGAAGGCCTCGGCATTGTATAGATACGTAAGTTGCAGGTGCACACATTTTCGATATTCTACACGTCTTCACAAAAGAAGACGCTATTGGATACATCAAGTGGAAAAGAAAGACGACGTTAAAATAGTTTATTATAGGGGAAATTGAATGAATGCGAACGTGTTAGTGTTTATGGACAAAACAACTTCCTGCTTTTCGTTTGGTTATCTTTTCGGTATGTTAGTTCAACTCGTGACCCCCATTTTACTATGATCCTCTTACTGGGATTGCCTATTAATTATTACGGATTAATTTAATTACGACGGACCTCTTTAAGCGATGTTTCTGGCCTTCCATTTAAATGTTTAAATTATATCACACTTGCGAGGCGCAAATTTTCGTCCAACAGAAGAAAAATAACTGGACACTGGCCAACAACGCGTTACCTATGAGAAATATTTTCCAGTCCAAGTCGTCGTCTTTGTTGGGAGTGTATACTACTAATCAAAAGCTATTTGGTGCAACTCTCCAAATGATTAGCATTGATTTCCTGGAAGCCATTCCCCATCAGAAATGTGGAGATTTTTTCTTTCCATCAAAGCCAGCAAAAATTCTTGAAGGTTATAGGGGCGAAACTTCACAAACATGAAGTTCGAAGAAGGAAAAGTATAAAATTGTGTCAATTTCGAAGTCGGGAACGTAAAAGTTTCAAAACTTCGTCGATTTGCGTATCAGAGTTTCTTGGACGAGACATCAAAATAAAAGAAATATTTTATCGTAACTCTCATTAACCCCTTTATATTTATAATTTAGAACTGACCCCAAGACAAAAAGCCACATAAGAATTGCTCACGCAATTTAAAAAAAAACGAGACTAATGAGCCTCGAAAGCAAATTTCTAATTGCTTCCCAACTACCCATTATGAAAGAAAAATGTCTGACCTTAACCAAACAATATTTTTTTCGCATACAAAGCTAATGTCGCGTGAAAAGTATTATAAATCGCGAGTTCTTTCGAGTATAGTAGTACGGTAGTACGTACTTTATACATGTTATTCGATTAATTTAGATTTAAAAAGTGCAGTTCTGGTTGAAACGAGAGTTAATAATTATTATCAGAGTCAAATCGGCTAATCAAATAACTAATTTTATTTAAAAAAAATAGAAGAAACAGTTGCGAAGCTTTTGAGGTAAGCCATGGACCTCTCAGAAATGACCTTGAACCTTGCCAAACGAGTCTCTTGGACGACATAGTAGACGCACATCTCTAGACGACTTGATCCAAAACCACGCCATAAATGAGTAGGAAGATCTTCTATAACGGATTTTATGAAGAAACTACGCCTTGGGTTACTTACATACACACATACCATAGATAACTTTAATGTCACGAACTTTTGACAACAAAAATGGCAATTATTTTGTTGTCCTCGAAAGAAAAACTTTAATGGAAATCGAAGTAAAGGCACTCTTGATGATTAGCTTCGAAAAGTTCCAAACTCGAACCGCAATATTTGACGTTAGTTTACTACCAACTTTTTTGAAGTCGCTTCTCCAGAAAATAGTAAAACCAAAATAATATAAATAACAACCTCAACTCGAAGTTTTAAAATATTCTGAATGGGTTTTAAAGGGTTAATGAACCAAATACAATAGATAAACAAGTAAAGCGCGTGGGTGTATAAGAGAATTCGCAAAGTAATTTTGGCCACAACGGTCGGAATTTGGATTGAGAAGTTGTTTTTAGATTTCGCCCATTACAATCATTCACAAACTCTTTTCCCTGCTTCTTTAGATGACGGATTTTTGGAAGAAAACCATAAAAAATGTATGTTAATAATGGCAAGAGGGGAAAATGTAACGGTGTTGTAACCGTAAAGATATAAGTGTCGCATAGATGTGGGTGGTGTCGACGAATAACCACACGCGTGGGGTGGAATCGATGCCTCGATATTTATTTGTTTTTGTTTCAAAATATACGATGCCCTTTCAAAATATAAGGCACTATCACACTATCCACTAAAAGACTAACCTAACGATCCAAGTGACGTTTTTATTATCGACCTTATTATTTATTACTATTTATAACGTATAATTACGCTATCGCCATAATTTTAGCTGTTTGGAGGTCTAAAATCTGAATACATATTTAATTTTTCTTCTCTCTAATCATTAACTTGTAGAAAGAAGAAGTCACGAAGAAATCACACAACATGAACGCTTCAACACACCGTTTCTTCACCAAATTTTTCCTCAACTAACAGGGTGTTGTAGAAAGTGAAGACTATTATTGTTCTGCGCTCTCCAAATTGACGGTTTTACAAAAAAGCTATAGACTACGGCGTGAAAGACGTGAAAAGCTTCTTCTGGAGTTGCTCTTCCTCGTTCTTCGGTTAAAAACGTTTTACTGTGGTAATGAAGACGAATCTGAAAGACTTCAGTAGATGCACCCAATCTAAACACAGCGCCAATGAATTCTGCACAGAATTTCTCGCTCTATACATAGTATTTCGTGAAGAATGAAATTTTTGTCAGAGTTCTCGAAATTTTCCAAATTTAAATGATAAACATCCAATTCGAAAAATTCTAATGTAGAGATGATTGAAGCTTCTCCGCACTTACTACGTGAAAAACAAATGAGTAACACAATTCTTAGATCACACCAGTAGGAAATTCTTTGGCACGTTTAAAAAATCGATACATTTTAGTTAATGAAGATACTTCTCGAATAATTATAGTATCAAAGTTTTGGCAGCAAACTTAAAATTTTGATGTGCTTTTCTAAGAAGCAACATCAATAAATTGGCATAAGTTTAGAATTACGAATTGAGGAATTTAAAAATTTATAATTTCCTCCATCAAGTTCAAGGAAGAAATTCTCAACATACATTAAAGATGAATCTTCAATTAAAATTTTCGTTTTAATAGCATTTGCGAGAATCGAACGATTTCAAATTGACCAACATAATTTTTCGTGTGGAGTCTACGAACTCATTTCTAAATGATGCAAATGCGTGCATAGATAGAAAGAAGGTTGTGCCTCTCAAATGATGATGTTTAAAGATGTCTGTAGCCAGAGGCAAACATGGCGCCTGCATATTTTTAGTTTATTTACGTTTATTTCATTGGGCAAGCTAAAAGGAACCGTTCTCAAATCATTTTTAATATCTAGCAAGTATGTTATTCTTTTGTTTAATCGACTCGACATAATTACGATTACTTAATTACATTTTCTATATATCTGCGTGAGGATAAAAACGATTCTTCGGTTTTGATGCGGTTTTATTTACTTTCTTGGGTAATTCTACGCACGCGAAGACTTCATTTTTAAATATTCATAATGCGCTTTTGAATTTGTAATACACTTTTAACTAAAAAATTGAAACTTCATATAAATTTTTTTTTATTTGCGTGTATGCGCCATCGCTTCTAATTCTAATTAAATTAAAATTATTTTTTCTACTTTTAGTAATTTTTCCACTTCTTTTATTACTCCGAGACCTTTCTAATGATCGGCAACGCTAACGCTAATCTAATTTAAAACGATTGATGTTAACCATTAAACAATAAAAAGCACATTTTGTAACGAGAAATTTAGAAATAAACGCAGCAATATTATGGTCCTTCGAGCTGGATTTGTAAAACGTTAAATTATGCTGGTATTATTTTAGTTCATAAATCTCAGTTATAATTGTTGTTTCGAGGTTATCTTGGTTCATGCTTTTCGAGAGGATCCACACTACAAAATTATAAAGCATTACTTTGTCTATTTTTTGCATGGCGCTATTGAAATAAACTAACAGTTCGTGTAATAATTGCACGCACCGTTTGTTTACAACTGCAAAAAACAATTTCTCAGGTGTGAATACTAATTTCGACGCCCTTGTGCGCTTATTACGCCTACCGACGAATTTTTTATCATTTAAATGGGCGTCGTAAGTCTTCGAAGAATGCTCGAAATAAATTGGTCGGATTATTTACTAGGTAGATACAATTAGTTTTGATATTTATTCATAAGCTTAGCTGCTGTATGTATACCTATACATTTGTGTTCACATAATAAAGCCCGAAATCTTTATTTGGTTGAAATACTGGGTCAAAATGTTACTTTCTTACAGTAATTTGGCACGTGACTTCATGTACCGACTCGACTGTTGCTATCAATAATAATTATTGTTGATAAATTTGTATTGATGACCCACAAAAATTCACGTTTTGGGTTTGTTAATAAAGGTTAGTCCGAATAATAATTTCATATATATATAGTAATTTATTTTTTGTCCGTGCGGTTATTGTTTTGTCTTCGTGATAAAATTCGAGATTCAGTAAATTGCAATGTTTATACATAAATAGATAAATAAAAAGCTAATTTTGTGTACTTGAAAGTAAGGCCAAACGTTGTGTAATAAATCAGAAACATTTCAAAAATTAATTCTCTAATAGATAGATACGAGCGGCTAAGAGCGTTCGGACTCTGGTCCGTGGGTTGTTGGTTCGAATCAGGCTGGGACCTGGACAATTTTCTGTGTAAAATGTCTTGGTCTGGTGGTTCGGAACTCGGAGCCCACCAAAAACTACAGGTCTCGTCTGTAACCGTAGAGTGGGCGGAAATAAAAAAAATCCTCACAATATGTGCTCCAAAACTCTCCAACTAAATATTTCGATCCTTTGAATCCCAAAAATAGTTGTGACGCGATACTAACGCAAAAATGGCCACCTACGAGTCACCAAATTTATATTTTTCGAAAACCAGACCAGAAAAGTTTTTCAAATAACAAAAACGAGTGGGAAGAACTCCAGGAAAGTTTGGCTTATTGAACGATACAAAAGTGCCATTAGCTTGGAGAAGCATAATAAGCACGATGAATCAAAAAATGTCGGCAAAATTCGACCATATCGACAAGTTTCTACTGCCATAAACACTTTAGGTACTCATTAGGCTATTATTATTCATCCCCCTACACAAAAAAACACTAGCAGAAGATGAAGAGGATGGGAACGTACAATTCCTCGAGTATGATACTTATGCACAGGAAGGGGTCGAAAGCCTCCCAGCTCCCAGCAAATCAATACCATCGAAAATACTTGAAAAACAAAAAGTAATGAAAGGAAATGAGTGGATATAAGTGAACATGAACCTTCCGATTTCTTGAACCAGTACTAATTTCCTTTGTAACTCGAAAGAAAAAAGCAATTGGAAATTTTTTTTTAATTTTCCCTCGGTACATTTTACGGTACAGCGCAGTGAAGAAGTACAAAGCTTCGAATTTATTTTTTAAAATGTAATTACTAAAGCTCGTTAGTACGCGTGTAATTAATTTGGTTAATACCTCGTAATACAATGTAGAGATAAGTTATAGAGGAGTCCAACCTTGCTATTCGACTGGATACGGCTTATGGCAAACATCCAAAACTGTTTTTGGCACACTAAATTAGGTACCTTTTAAAAACTTTCAACATAAAAATATTATTTACAGTTAAATATATTTTAATAAATGTAAATAAACGAAGCAAAAAAATTTTTAGTTTAGTAAACAGTTTAGGAACGAAATTAATTCAAAGTATAGTTGGAAACAAAGGCGGATTTTGTAGTAGCTCAAACCATCTCGGGAGAATAATAAAAGGTGAAATTCGTTACAAGTCCGCGGCTTAACTTGGACCATATATTTAACATAGTTATAATATTTTAAACAAGGTGGCTATCAAGACCTAACTCGTTATAAAACAATAAATGTTTACTCAACTAAATTAAACGAAGTTGCGCACATTTCGACATTGAAGGGTCTGCCAAAAGTCGACGTTACGAGACCGTTTGGTGCCTATAATTTATAATAACGCAAAAACATTAGTTTAAAAGAGCATTCCACAATGACCATCCGGCCCGAAGGACCACGCACAAACGATCGCCTCTTTTTTTATATTTTGAAAATAAAGTGACAGAGTTGAAACTGTTCACGCCTGTTAAAATCGGAAAGTGTGACGAAATCTCATATTAAAATGAGTTGATTGCACTTGAATTCGCTCTAAAAAATTGAAATGGCATGCACAAAACAATTATTCGAGTGTTTACAATGTTTTGTTTCGTTTATTATGTACTATAATAGGCACAAAAATACGCGAAAGATATTTATATAGATATACAAGTGTTACACGTGTTTGCTAATGAAAACGATACGCAAGTAGTGTCACTGGACGTAACAAAAAGAGCTTCTATTTTAATCGTCAAAATTACCTATGATGCACGAGATTATATTTAAAATATGTAGAGTTTGACAACAAAAAAGTTGCACTTAATTAAGTAGGAGAGAACCCCAAAGGTCTCTTTGTTCTAGAACACAATAGACAATAAGTTTGGCTTCGTCCGAACATCAATTTGATAACTTTTAATCTAGATGAAATACGCTTTACGCTCGTTTTTTTCCAAAAGCGCGTTGTTAGGCAAAACTACATCAACATACAAATGACTCTTTATACATATCAACAATGAAAAGAAACTTAATTTTTAACCAAGTACATAAACCTCGACTCTCGCAGCGAGTCTTTCAATTTTATGAATTTTTAAAAATGATACCTCCGGATAAAAAAAACATTTCCTTTTTTACTCTCGCATTTTTTGCAGTCGATGCTTTGATTACATATTCAAGAAAAACGTGAAGAATTAAAGATTAGAGAATTCATGAATTCCAAATTAGAACAACAATGCTCGCGTATTTTAATTTGTTTTGTGTGGATGCCATCCATGGCATTTCATTGTTTTCTAATAACCTTAAAAAACAACAGAGGCGTAACATTTGTAAGGATGCAGACAAAGGCCAGAAAATCACACCGATAGAGGGCCAGACGACGCGCGTAACATTTACATTTATTACGAATTTTAACAACGGTTTTTCATAGGCAAGGCGAACTTTTTGAAGGTTTCTCGAAATAAAGTCCAGAAATAAATTTCGATGCACCGCGAGTCGTCGAAATACGAAATACCTTCGTCTTATAAGTTATAAGCGCAAAACAGCGCAAAGACACGACTTAAATGAATAGGTACCGTAGATTGAATCTAAAACTCTAAATTACAGGGTTAAGCGCTGCTAATTTAACGTGTCTCGCATATCAAGATTATTAAAAGCCCATCAGTGATTACAAAAAAATAAAATTTACAGTTTCTGCATATTTTTAGCAACGTCCAGCTAGGCGAGAATTACGTAATAAACAATAAAATTACTTCCACGAAAATTTTAAATAATAATTGACTTAAATGAGGTGAAATCGACGTCCGTGCAGACGACCGTGACATGGCAGATGCGTACAGTTTTATTAATTAACACGCTGTTAAAAGAATTTTCGCAGACATTAACAGTCTATTAATAAATTTCGACGTTTTTTTAAAGTGTCCACTTCACGAAAACGGCTATTTAACAAACAAAAACAGGTGTAATACCCCCGCGAAGTGACCGATCGGGTTCGTTACGCCACTGACTAAAACGCGAATTTAATCGTCCACCTAGCTGTTGGAAGTTTTTGAGTAAATTCTAACATAAAAGCCCTCGAGAAGCGAGCAGATATTTTCCAAAATATCTATATTCGTGACACGACGCCTCATAAGTAAATTGGTAAATTCGTTCAATGGTTTTCGATTTAAATTGCACGTGATACAACTAAAAATTACCAATACGTCCCATTAAGAACGATCAATTTTGTGTTAGAAAAAATTTAAAATGGTTCAGATCTTAAGTGGAACTACCTGCGTAATTTTTTAATAGAAAAATAAATTATCCCATACCTTCTCCTCGAGCTACACAGCTTAACCCACTATCTATATTTATCTAAATCGATAAGTGGCTACGCAGACATAGAACAGACTCATTGGCATGACAACGTTAATATCGTCATGTTAATAACTAATTCATATTCGATAAATTAGACATAAAAATATGCATGTCGTAAAAGTTTGTGCATGCATAGCTAATTACTATATTTAATTGCTGTACTTTACATACCAGTTTTATTAAAATTATGTTTTCAACACAAAGTAGACTTAATTACGCATAAAAATTTTTACATCTAAAATTGTTATAATTACTTTGTTTTTTTTAAACTTGACTGAAAAGACTAATTACACCTCGAGGGTAGTACTATTAATTGCCGGGCGAATTTTAATTTTTCTTGGTACGATTTTGAATTACTTCCTGAAATTATTCGTCTCTATCACCCACGAAAATTGAAAAGATCGAAAATTCACGACCAATGTTTGAAAAGCCTTAATGTTTTATTAGATATTTTCGATGCGCCTTTCGACGCTTTGAAAAATATACCACATTTTCCATTTTGGTCAATAATAGCTTTCCGTGCTCTTCCTACGCAAAAATCAATGTTATACTTCGCCAAAGAAGAATTTAAACAAATGTTTTTTCGATTAAAAATAATGAAAAGAGAAAAGAAAATTGCAGAGTACAGAATATACAGGGTGGCTCAAATTTTAGGTCTTGTCATAGCTGAATGATACCCAATTGTGCCAAAATAATTAAAGATGACTCGGTAAAAATAAAAAAGTTTAAAAAATGTCTGAAACTTTTTGGACTGTAAGCTTAGGCTCAGAAGTCCTACCTTCAAAATTCTATTTTTAACACATTACTGGGCATAAAAAGAAAAGTTTTACAAATATAACGTACAAAATTCCATAAACAAATTTCAAAACCTCTAAGAAAACGACATCAATTTCTTATTTAATCAATTAACTGCCGGATTAATAAGCTTTTGTCAGAAGAATCAATTTGTTTGAACATTTCCAGACGTGCAGAACGAAAAAAGTACTATTTTTCAAAAAAAGACCACCCAAAGTGGTAAAAAACCTATGTTCCGCATTTATCCCTGTTAATTCCGTAACGGCTAGTTCTATGACAAAACTTCATGGGAGTAATGCAAGTACACAAAATTTGCAAAAAAAGACCCGATGACAAATTTTTATAAATGCAATAATAAGGGACTTATTGAAGAAATTTCGTCACTTCATTTTCGAATTGTTTGGGCGTATACACAGGATGTCTCAAATCTTGACTCTCTATCTTTTCAATGGAATTTTGGTGAGATTAGGTATTTGAATTATTGTTTTATTGAAACTCAATTTTTAATTCTAAGAAATACCAATAGAAGAGCCACTGCTGCTGCCGAGAGACTGTATATTTTTTGAATACACAACACAACATGATCATATGATCACTGATCGCCCCCTTGAATCTCCCAGAATTCTTCAAGATTTTGACTTGCTCGAACACATAAATATAAGCCTTTTCCCAGCTCCTTGTTCACACTTAGAAGTTTTGTCTACTGCTTCACGACCAATCGAACGACTTGCAGTTTAATGCACACATTCGGGAAGTTAAATATTTTTGAAACCGATTTGAATTCTTCTGCTATAACAAGGAAACCGCACAACTTTAGCGGAGAAACCATAAAAGTCGACGATAAGCCACATAGAAGCCGAAAAGGTGCATTTTCACGACATGACCATAATTTAAAACATTTCCAAATTAATACTGAAAATAAAATTTCAATATTGGCTCAAACACTCTCAATCAAAATAGTGGAAGAACGTAAGTTGTGGAGGATTTTTAAAAATTACTTTAAATTTACAAATCACAAATCCCATCTAAGCCAATCTAAAAAGAAATTAATAAAATTACTAGGAGTCCATCTAAACTTCGATGGAAATAAATACTACACCAGATATACAGAGTGTTCCTGAAAAGTCTGTACAACGCTCTACCACATATTCCTGAGACCAAAATAGGACGATTAAACCCAACTTCCCTCTATCCAAAAGTGCTTCGCAAGGGCGTTTGGACGCCAAAGATCTTAAAAACATTTCAATTTTTTTTAATAACAAATAGCTTTTTTCATTGCGGAAGTTGTAAAAAGTTGATCATCAAGGTGCAAAAACCTTATATTTTTTGACCTCTTGATAGAGTTCGCTATCTGCCGTAGTTTAGGCGGAAAACCATAATTTTGATTTGTAGGTCAACCCCCCAAAATTGGTTTCAGACTATTATTTTGAAAGGGGTGCATCGGGAGCCAAAAATACATCAGTATGAAAAAAATAAATCAGAATAGTATCTACCTGTAGGTATGGAATGTGTGGAAGGTATTTATCGAGTAGTTAAAAAAATATAAGGTCCTTTGCACCCGGATGACCAATTTTCTACCACTTATATACAACGGCACACGTGACAAAACATGTCAAAAAACGCATTTTTTCAGTACAAATTCACATTGCCAATTTCACCCTAATCCCTAAAAGCGATCTTTTGTTATTTAAAAAAATAACAAAAGATCTTCGGTGCCCGATAAGGCCTTAATGAAGCACTTTTGGATAGAAGTAAGTTGGGTTTAATAGCCTTATTTTGGTCTCCGGAATATGTGGTAGAGCGTTTTACAGACCTTTCGGGGACATCCTGTATACACGATGATAATTCTCAAGTCTCGAGTATATACCTCTAGGTAAGGTAAATGAAATGAAAATCGATGGTTATTGAGGAAAAGGAGTCCAAATGTGGGTTAATATTATATAGAATTGAATTATCGACAGTCTAATTTAAGAACAGAACAGACCCTTTAATTTACGACTGAGCACAGTAAGAAAATTGAGAACATTATGTAATTTTTGAAAAAATAACAGGCTTTGAAATTTTCCCCGATTGAATTTTGTTCAAATTTCACGCTAATGAAAGTAAATTCAAAAGGACTTATTTGTAATTTAAAAAAGAAAGAAAATTACAAGCTACGACATTTATGATAGAAAATGTAAATTTTAATCTTCTTAAATGCCAGAAACTTGAAACGAAACTAATTCGAATTTCTTTTGTTTGGGTGATGAAAATTTTACGATCAGTTTTACTATTATTAACTTTATGCTCTCCTCCACCATTCTACTTTTATGACTAAAACCAAAGTTCAAAAAATCTATAATGGTTTTTTAAGTCGGCTTTAGACAGTTTTTATATATTTCATCCTATAATCTGTACTTCATAAGTTACGTCATCCCCAAAAATTTTAAATTCCCACAAGCTCGCAGGAGATATATCACATGGAAAGTCGATATATCGCATAGAAAGTCCATTAAACACCATAATGGTGTCGTACACCAGCTATTATCGAATGTTTTTTTTAAAGGTGCATATCTGTACAAATTCGAAACATGAGAGGAAAATCATGATCCCGACACAGTTATGAATCGCTTTCAATATCTAAAGCTCCAAAAAATAATTTATTCCGTCCAGAAAACATCGGCAAGAGGAGCTGCACAATTTTGCGAGACGACCACCATAACATTAACGAAAATCCTAAAATAAACGTCACGCCGTGGGTCCCGATAATTTTAACGATGTTCCAAATACAAAATTACAAAAATTAACAAAAAAAATATAATGTGAAAGTTATTTTAATACCTAACCAAAATACATCAAAAGAAATGTTATTGTCCGTAAAATTGTCTTGCAAAATTTCCATTTTTACATCGCGCAACATTTAGTTTTGCTTTAAACTACGAATATTTTGGAAATGGAAGTGTCATTAACATTCTAAAAATCTCGAGTCGGGGTAAAAAAGAAAATAGCAGCTTAGGCTGTTATGGCAAATCTCTTATAAATGAAAAAAATGTATTTTTGAGTGTAGCTTCGCTACACCGGGCCACTCTACGATGAAAACCATCATGTAATATTCATCACGCATCAAAACGTGCTTCGAAGGGCAAAAGCCCATTTAAAAACCCATAAAGAAGTAACTAACAATTACTTAACGCGATGGTTAGGCAGATGCGTTCGAGGTTGACACACGCAAAGCAAATCAAGATCGAAAATCGAACAACAAAATTCACTATTTTGGTTTGTTTAGCCCGCACCTGAAACTATGAGCGAGGGCAACTATTTGAGTCTTTTTCGTGGCAAAATAAAATAATTGAAATTAGAGGGATGCGCTAGAGAAGTTTTTTCAAGAGTTGTCTCGTAGACAGTTGCGTCAGTCGAGTAATCGATAAGTCACAAAAAGAAAATCCATACTTGAATTTGCACATATTGTATAATACACACGCCACACTCCTGTAATCACACATTCGTACATCCTTAAATAAACAGCATTACAAACCTCTCAACAAACCAGCATAAGCTCGTTAATGAACTTTTACCTCGACCAAAAACTTCAAGCATAAGCTCGCAAGTTATGAAACAGTTTCAGCAGCTTTTACAAACCTCACAGTAAATTGTTATTAAATATTATAAGCCTCTCTTGTATAAATACAACTTAGCAAATTTCGTACATTAACTTAATTTAAAATACGCCCCCCAGGTACCGATAATTTAATTAAAATAATTTCGTTGCTCGATTTTCTAACAAAAAGCAAAAAACGAAACTTTTATATTTAAAAATTTAAATTATTTTCAAACACGCACATCGTAAACTTAAATTGAGAGATTTGAAAATGCGTTCGGAATTAGAACCGAAACTCGATTATTATTATTTTGCCGACTCCTAACGCAATAATAGTTAATGCAGATTTGCTGCTGTAGAATTAATTAAAAATCTGCAGTACGTTTTTATACTTTTATACATGCGCTACTGTAGAGGAACTTCAATATGCTGGATAGGCGTACTTTTAATTATTTTCTGCTCACAATAGACACTCAGGTATCCCCTTTTCGTTGCTTTGAACGTCAAACAATTAGTATGCATGTGGAAAATTTTAAAAGAAAACTGTTGGAGTTAGAAATCTTGTCAGCAAGGCTTTTCCGTAGTATAAAGAAGGTGGTATCAACTTTCAATTTATTACACCTAATTATTTATAATATACATACATCATACACAAACAATATTTATATGTGCCCTCTCCAACCCCAGGTTGCGAAAACACAATTATTAATGAAAACAGTGTAATCAAATATATGTATAACACACTGCTTATTTTAAACCAATAATTTTTCTAAAATAAATGTGCAAGAGTATAATTTGGGTCAGGAATTTTTATTTTAGCAACTTAAAATTATCTGTTGAATAAGTTATAAATTTTAGAACTTTAGTTGGTTAATAAAACGCCCTGTACACTGTACAACTTATTCCAACAATTGCTCAAAAAATAGTAGTAGTGTGCTTATTTCTAAGAAAATCGTATTACTACAAGATTGATATCTGATATTATATCAGATACCCAATAACGCAAAAATGGTACTGGCTACTATGTTTGTGGAGAAGATGGCAACAAAAGCAGCCGTTCGACTGCGGGATGGGGACTATGGCCCATCAAATATGGAATTTATGAACACGCCAAAACCCTCGAGAAGTGCTCCAAGAAACTACCTCTCTTGGAGTTGGATGCACGCCGTATCTCCCCAAAATACACATTCAACAGAGACTTTCAAACACTAATGAATCCGACTGAGCATCAAAGCATAACTATCTTTACCAATTGATTTAAAAATCAAAAGGGATCTGGAGTAGATGTGCAGTCACCTGAGCTTGCCCTCGAAAGCATCCGCTGGGAGAATATGCCTCAGTTTTTTCAAACTGAACTTATCCTAGACAGAAAAATCCTTAACAAGAAAATATTGATGTCGACGAAAAGTACAACTGTCTTCCAAGCATAGCAAGGTAACTTCTAACCTCCTGTTGGGAGTGTATAGAGCTGCTGAATCAGATATCGAACGACAATGTTCTCATGCCCTGTTGGGTTAAAGGACGTCAAGAAAATAAAAGTAATGAGAAAGCAGGCGAGAAGGGCGAGAAAGACTCGAACTCCTGAAGAATAACACCAATCAATTAGACCGAAAGATGAACAAGCAACGCAAGCTGTCGTCGGAGCAAAAGAGCTATACCGACTCCTTCTAAAAAACTTGCAAAATATTGTCTATAGCCATCTCCACACATTGGGTTTAGTAGATAATCCTATAAGCACCACCCCATCCCGTCAGAATTCATGAGTCAATCCTACAAGTAAGATGGTGGGAGCCTAAGTGCAGGGAGCTAGTTTGTGAAGAAATTCAAGTCCTTAGCCAATTAATTGAGCAAAATAACCGATTCGCTTGCATAAACGATTGTTTGTATCGTATTTATGTTATCAGTTACCACGAAGCTTGATGAGGAATTAAATTCTTAATTTGATGCTGGTTACGCAAGAAAAAATGTTTAATACACAGGTTGATAGTTATACGAGACCCTTAAAATTAAAATATAAACGACGGGTTCGAGTTTCAACTAGATAATCAGAATCAATAAAATCAAGGATAACTTGATATATTTTTGAAGTCTCAATTTTCATGAATCAGCTCATTAAAATTTTAAACATTTTGTTCTTTATTGTCAAACTTTTGTTATTATCAATAACATAAATAAACGATCGACACATGCTGTGCTTAATAAAGAAAATATAATCTTCAAGTTGTGGAAACGATGAAGTACAAAGTTTACAAAAAATTACTATCTTTTATCGATCGAAATAAAAAAAAAAGAAAACTCGACAAGCATAAAATGTCAAAAATCTTATTTCTGCTTCATGTTGCATTGTGCAAAAGTCTGTCTATTCGACGCAATTTAAGTGCATTCCTTCAAAACAATGTACGCAATAAATTTCCTTGTCCAAGTTATTTCTCAAGAGAAATAGACGAGATGTTACAACACTTTGTTGGATACAATTTTTTTCTTATTGACCACACCGCAATTTTAATAGTTTCGATTCAAAAAAATATTAAAAAATAAAATTGGGAGTACGAATTTGTATTGGTACAAGTACAAACGTACTACAAAGATTAATTTTGGAAGACAAACACATGCAATAATTTTTCATCGAGGCAACTTAAATGTTGTTTTCACTTATTGAAGATAAGAAGTATTAAAAAAATTATCACCAATTACGCATTTAATAAATACTATTTTTATAAATTTATATCAATTGAATACAGATTAGTTTTGTTCCATTTTTTTCATTAAGAAAATTGATTTTGGAGTGCAGCACCGGTTTGTCGAGCTAGTAACAAAAAACAACTTCGTAGCTGACCGTGAGCCCGTGAGTCAAAACGTCGGAAAGCACATTTAAGTCTAGCCCATGATAACTTATAATGAGGGCAACATCCTACATTAAAAAATAAAAGTATAGCAACACCTACAATTATAGAATTAAGAAAAGGGGTATATAGTATATAGGGGCCACTTAGGTGCAAATTTGAGTCTACTTCGTAAATAAATTTTAAAAATTGGAATCGAACAAAAAATAAAAAAAGAATTTCTTTCAATTAAAAATTTAATGAATGTGAATTAAATTCGTTTATTACTCGTGTGCCAAATACTCCCTCCAGTTTTCGGGTTGTACGTTGTACGATTAGTGAAACTGAAAACAATCCTTTCTTTCGTCCATATAAAAATATCTTATGGTTCGAAGAAGCGATAAATAACGAAATTGATATACAAATTAAAATTTAAAGAGACAAAATAATTAAAACAAACCAGAAATAAAGCGCTTTTTTAAATAAAGACCAAACATAACATGATAAAAGATTCGTATCGTTCGAAAGGTCACCGAGCGCAAAAATGATAACTCATAATAAATTATTATCATTTGGACTCGTTTTCAATATCTTTTTTGTAAATAACGAGAGAAAAACATTGTTCGAAATTAAGAAGCTTCAAAAGTTAGGGGTAAACATTTATTTAGTTAATTGCGAAGAAATCGATAATTTACTCAAATTAATGAAAATAGACGGTCATATACAAACGTACGTTCTCGTACGGGAGAATATCAAATTACAATAACGAGTCCCTTACTAATCAATACGAAATACGTAGTAGTATATATGTAATATACTACATTATTTAAAACGGGTATATTTACTTTTAATATCTTAATTACTGCACTTTCTTCCATATTTTTATTAGTATTTGGAGGTTAAGAAGAATAGTAAATTTAAAAACTCGTCAGTAATTACAAATGCGTCGAGAGTCGTAAAAAGACAGTCGACTTATTAGCTCAAACAAATTAAAACATAAACGTTACAACAATAATTGCGTAGACGTTAAAATTTGCAATATTTTTATTGTTAAACGCACTGTTGCAAAACGAAAACCTTTTCTCATAAACTAAGTTTAATTGCAAAAGAAATCTTCCGTTGGCCTTGCGAAAAAATAATTTCTAGATTGAACTCAATATGGAAATATTAATGTGAAAAACAGTTACGTCCAGGAAGGTTCGCACGAGGGGAAACTCGAAAAAACTACAGAAAGGAAGAGTAGGCTCCTGTGGTGCCCCCTACGACATCGAGTATAATAGGAGAAGTGAAATCAATGAAAAATTACAACATGTATAATTGCGATATTTCAAGAAACAGATCTTTTTAGGATTTTCAACTGACATTTGATACTAAATATTTCATGGTTCGCTTACAAATCTCTTTTTGTCTGTTATCAAATTTTAAACCGATAATGGAATATTTGGTATCAAGCTACATATAAGTAAATAATTAATTTAATTTCTCAACGCTTCGGGCCTCCCACAGTATTAATACTCGGTTATAAATTAGTACACATCGGCCCTAATTAAAAAAATATTATTTCAAATTTTTAAATGCAAAATGGCGGCCAGTGTAACGATCGGCCCATTTTCTAGTTTTTTTGTTATAACTTTGGAAATAAAAATTATTTTAAAAATATAAAAACATGAATATACAGTAATGTCCGCTTATAACGAACTTCAAAGGACCAATAAAATCAGATCGTTATATCCAAGGTTCGTTATACATGATAAATTAATAAAAACACAGTTGTAGTAAATTATAATTTTAACTACTACATACTAATATGCAATTGTAACGCAAAACTCATTTTGATTAATAAAAATATGAGTTTTAACACTGCAAAAGCTTTCAGTTTCTTGGCCAACATTTTGTTCTTTATTTTGATTTTGTAAAATCAATATCGTGATCTTTTTCAGCGTGAAATTTTCTGTAAATTGATACCACGCACGATATTTTATATATATTTTTTTAATTTCTCAAGATCGGCGCCCAAAAACGGCATTTCGCACAATTTGATTTTTCTAGATTTTTAGTATGTCAGAGAGATATCAACAACGAACAAAAAAATTCACACCATGTCTCTGTGGGAATTAGTTCCACCTATCAGCTATTTTTTGGGTATAGTATACAGGCTGTATCAAATTTCGTGTTAAGTACAGGGATCTCGCTTATTAGCGTAGATAGAGAGATGGTTAAATGGACAAAAACGATCCCCGAGTTATGCCTACACTTAATCAAAAAACAAAATTTACCCCCTCCATAACGTTTCTGAAATATGGCGGAAAATAACGAAATTTGCATTTTTAATTTTTGGCTCTAAAATCGTTATTTGTAAAAATTTTTAAAAACTGAAAAGACTTTCTCAAAGGAACTTTTTCTGTTCTTTTAGACAATGTCAACGAATTTTTGTTATCATTATTACTTTACTGTATATTGATACCAACTTTTGTTTTTCATATAGAAGCCATTTAAAAAAATTATGTCATCGGATAGAGAAAAAAATGCTGATTTCAAAAATGTATAACATGTCCATAAACTAACCACAAATAATAAATTCAAAATTAAAATAATAGGATATTTTATTTAAAACTGAATTTTAATTTATAAATAGCAATATCCGTGAAAAACAATTGAATCTGTTTTATAAAAAACAATTTATATGTGCTTCATTTGTTTTTCTGCAAATGTTTATTGAAATTTACCTATAATTATTTGAGTTATTTTTGGTGATTTTTTTATAAAAAATTTTATAGACATATTATACATTTTTGAAATCAGCATTTTTTTCTCTATCCGATGACATAAAATTTTTAAATGGCTCTCATATGAAAAACAAAAGTTGGTATCAATATACAGTAAAGTAATAATGATAACGAAAATTCGTGGATATCGTCTGAAAGAACAGAAAAAGTTTCTTTGAGAAAGTCTTTTCAGTTTTTAAAAATTTATACAAATAACGATTTTAGAGCCAAAAATTAAAAATGCAAATTTCTTTATTTTCCGCCATATTTCAGAAACGTTATGGAGGGGGTAAATTTTGTTTTTTGATTTAGTGTAGGCATAACTCGAGGATCGTTTTTGTCCATTTAACCATCTCTCTATCTACGCTAATAAGCGAGATCCCTTTACTTAACACGAAATTTGATACAGCCTGTATAGTACTATCTACTGCACTATCACAGGAAAGGACCGAGATCTTTCATTTGGTACACACCCGGTATATATGAACTGTGAAAACTGGGCGATCATCCCGGTTATCTACCACGTATCTAGCAAACACCAAAGTACTATTGGTAACGCACTAAGAAATAGGACGAAATGTTAATTATCTAAATTAAAGTTTAATTATTATAATTATGTAATAAATTAACGCGTTGCTACCAATGGCGGGTTAAAATCTGATCGAGAAAGGTAAAACCCACCTCCGAGTTAATTGCTATTGTACAATTGTGCTATTGTACATCCCTTCAATTATCCTACAGTGCTCGAGCCGACTGTCTATTTTCTGTGCAAAATTAGACCTAAATTATTTTAATTTAATTTGCATTATTTTTGTGGAGCCCTTAAGTTTCAAGCCTTATATTATAAGGGTGTTTACGTGAGACGCGAGCACAAAAAATATTTAAAAATTGTTTCACAACTTTAAGCTTGGCAAGTTATAAAAAGTATACAACGAAAATTTGATAAGCAAGCACCATAAAAATCTTCGTTTCGCGCTTAGTCATTAGAGAAACTTAAAGAGCTCAAGTTGGCAACGATAAGGAAGTTCGTGTTGCACAATATTTAATAAAAATTATGTATCAATCCTAATGAACTTGTTTTTATTGATTAAACATCAATACACAATAAATACACGGCATTAGCAAAAAACGCAAATTGTATTAATATAATTGGAATATTTATTATCGCGTAATTACGGCCAATAATTACTTTTAATTTGCCACCATCAATACACTCGTAAAGCACCAAGGCAAAATCTTGTTTATTTTAGCAGCGAACAACTCGAATAAATATTGTAGTATTTGTAATAAACACAAACACAATATTGACCCAAAATAAAACCCATACGCACGCCTATGTATGTTGTGTGGATTATTTAATTCTTTGTAGACCCCTCGTCCTTCGTTTAATGCAACGCAAAACTTCACAACTACGAGTCCATTGTTTTAAAATAATACAGGTCCAACAATAGCTCCTTGGGGCACACCTTTAAAGCGTTTTGTTTGCTTTTCTTTTCAAACTATATCACAATGGTAGGTTTGTAAGTACTTAGCAACCCTTCGACCGCCCGTCTAATAATGATAAATTTATAATGAACATTTAAAAGTTATGGGTCCGCGCGTTCGGTAATTTACAAAAAAAATGTAACGCGCTAGTGTTACACCTGTGTATTTATGTTTGGCAGAGATTTTTGTTAATTTTTAAATTGACGAATTTTCTTAGAAGTCGATTTGTCCGTTGGCAATAGTAGTGGTTTAAAATTCTAAAATTATAACGAGAAGAAGACTCACCTGTTTTCTTTTCATGTTGCTAATATTGGTGTCTAAAATCGAAGGAGCAAATGGCACTTTTCCATTATATTGATCCTTCATGACGTCTAGATATTTAGTGAGACGTTCGTGATCGATTTGATCCTTGGAGATGTGAAGATAAGAACGCCAATTATTAGAGTTAAAACCCCAATGAACCGTTCTATTTTCCAAGTCTCTGTGCACATGACACACAAATTGTTGCGGGGTGAATGCACCATTACATTCTAGACATTCTATGCACCTCGCGTCCTTACTCGTAAATAAATCGGGAACACAAATGCCCTTGCACTTTCCGAAACACTTGTGGTAAACCGAAAACGAAAGTGTCCCTTTCGGGGGTCGTATAAAGGGAAACACCTGACAATGTAAAAGGGCGCTGCAGAGTCTTTCGGCGTCGGTTTTTTTAATTAATCCACAACTGGGCGCACTACTGGGCAAAATTCCCTGACTTTTTAAAACGTTCAATTGTTCCGGCGTACAGCGAGAACAATAAATTTGTAGTCGATCGCATTGTTGATTGATTTGCATGAGTGTAAAGTCTCGTAACACGGAATTTAAAACTTGAGGCAAGCACAAACGTTTTTCACCACCAACTAAAAAACAAGAAATAGTTTCACCTTCGAGAGTAGTCTCGGTGCGTTCGCTACAACTTGTATCGGCAGTCGTTAAAATTGGAAGCTGCTGGATTGGCAAAGGTGCGGGTTGGACAAATTCCTCTTCTTTTAGATCGGGCGATTCGGATTTGGTGGCCACTAAAGATAACCCTCCCGGCCCTTGTAGGCTCTTCGTAGCACTATGTTGGTAATTTTTTAAGACACTTTTTAAATGAGGTGTTACTTCCATCATATTTTTAACCGTGGAACGCCGTAACCTTCACGCTAACTTAACACGAATCGCCGCTAAAATCGACATTTTAAATTCGCCAACTCGAAACTAACTGCCATAACATTCATTTAAAAATTCCTATACCGCTTCGAACTATTCGCACGACCTCACCACACGTCTACCGAAACATGTCTGCCAGCAACCGGCGATCGTCTGGTTCTACTAGTAGCGGTTTGCGCAAACTCGATTCTCGCACGACGAGATGCACATTTTATAGCAATTGTTTTTCATTAACAGGGCCCTTAAAAACAAAAGACAATCGTCTCGGAGTTAAAATTTAAAATTAAAAACCCTTCTAAATTAAAAATAAACACGAGCACGTCACAACAACAATCGCTAATAACTAAAATTTACGTTCGCGAATATTCAGTCATGGCCACAGACTGTGTGGAAAGTCTAGCCTTACTCCCTTCACGTCGCTACTCTTCTACTGTCGGTGGGTCATGTGACCGACCTTCCCGTCAAAATAGCCGTCATGGCATGAGACTCGGTGCGAGAGAGAGACTATATATTTATCTTTGTCTTCGACGCCGTGTTGGTGATTGCACGTGCATTGCTCTCAAACAAATAAACGCCAACCCTTCCTTATGCACCGCTATGTCTACTATTATCTACGACCGTATTACACCGCGCCATACCGCGCTTTTACATTCGAATAATCTCCCTCCAATCTATTTGCTATTTCAAAATTGCAAAATTTACAAATAATTTTAAAAATTCAAAATATTTAATTGCCGCGAGGCCGATCAAACTGATCAAACGTATCTTCGTACATTCAAATGCTTTTTCACATTTCTGGCGTTTCTAGGTTTAGCGTTTACTTTGAAAATAATTAAATGCCGAAAACTGGAACCTGTTACCTGTTACAATCGAGCAAAATGTGGGTGGTTTCAAGCAGTGGTGTACGAAGATTGATTATTAAAAATGATGGCGCTATAGTTTTAAAGTTGTGATTGAAAAAAGTTATAATCTTATAACATGACACTACCATATTATATCAATTTGGCTATTGTTACAGCAGATTAAAATATTCGAAAATTAATTTCGACTGTTTTCTTCTAGACGCGCTTTTCTTCTTGGTTCTACTCTATGCATAAAGAAGTAAATTTTTTATTTGGTCTTGCATAATTTGATCGATCTTCCGAAATGACTTTTTGACTCTACCTTACTGTAATCCGTTCGAAGAGAGCCATAAATTAAACTTACAAAGCCACCTTACAGAATTGTTTAAAATTTTCTTCGTCGGGGTAAAGTTTTGAAAAAATGTATAAGGTGGCTTGTAAATTTAATTTATGAGTCAAGAAGTCATTTCAGAAGATCGTGAAAAGATCTATATCTAATAAATTTCCATACAATAAATGTGTTAGGTAAGTTGCCTGTATAACTATCACGGCAAGTATTATTCCAGTAGTACCGTCTATTCCATACTGTCCCCAAATGACTTTGTGACTTTAGTTATACGAGGAGCAGGCGAATACATAAAGCAATTTTTTTAGGGCTCAAAATCCTTTGAAATTTAAGATTTCCCGTTTGAGCGAAATTATTAAGAATCTTGGTTATTTTATTTATGGCCCTTTTTAATCGCGCCATGCTGTAGCTAAAGCCACAAAGTCATTTCGGAATGATATGGCGCCAAATTTGAATTTATTGGTTAACGTTTAGCATTGAGTAAAAAGAACACTTTTAGTTTCCTTCTTGCTACTGAACTTGATAAAATGTTTGATGAACATGCGCGCGGATTTATCTTATCAGTTTTTTAAATGTACATTTAACTATGATTTAACTAAAATAGCTCTGTAGGTATAATATTAAATATTATTGTCGATATGTCGATAATTTAATTTATATGTGAAAGTCGAAACCCATAAGCAGGGATACGTTTTTGTCACTTTGACAGCTGATAAAAGTTTGTTTATCGTCGGTAATCAGATAAAATGTTATTTCCCTTGGTACACGTGTTGATAACAACAACAAATCGAGTTTAATCATTTTACTAATAATTAACAAGGTCGTATAAGCGTATATCGAAGAAAAGCTTATAATAACACTAAAAATACCGAACCTCCAAAGCCCGTATAACTATAACTACATTCGTATATTCGTAATTAATTGATCTTATAATACAAGGGATGGTATACATTGTACAATCTACAATGTGTATTTTGCTGTAGGCTGTTGTGTGGTCCTCTGTGAGTTGGGCTTACTTTACCAAACAGCAAGATATTTTCTCCAATAATTTTGTTAATCACCCCTAATATAGAGGTACCTATTAATTTTTAACGTACTATTATCTTCGACGTTTATTGCTGGCAACATAAATGAAGTACATATTGGTATTTTATAAACAAATAAGTAAAATAGTTGAAGCGTATACGAAATACCGAAATAACTAAAGAAATTGTTTTAAATTATTTACTTATTAAATTAAAATAAGCCAAACGTAAAGAGAGCCAATCGCGAAAATTCGTGAAACTACGATAGAAAACAAGAATTTCGGAAAAGGAAATATAAGTAGTCGACGCCATTGCTTCAGCTTCAGCATTTTGTTGCAAATTTTTTACAATGTGAATGAGCTATTAATTGCCGTAAATTTCCTCCTACTTTATAACATTATAACGTTAATACACAGGGGTGGACTCCACCGATTTTTATTTCTATCAAATCAGTTGTGCCAACGATGCAAAGTGCAAAAAAAGCCACAAATAAAAGTAAATGATTGGCCACTTAGTGGCTCCTCTAACGCTAGTAGTGTACGTCATTAAAAAGTAAACCATAACAACCTACAAGCCCTTGAGCTCTCAAAATAAAAATTTGAAAATTGACTTTCACTTGTTAGGAGTATAAAAATTTTGAACTTGCAAATTGTGATTTTACGTGATATTTTCTTACACAAACACCTGTTTTTTGTAAACAAAGTTATAATTTGTCATGTCACCCAATAATACCTTTTGTGGCGTCAATAACGCCCTGTCAAAAGTTTTCCATATTTTATCACCTGCCTTTTTATATTACATTGTAAATAAAAATTATAACTTCCTATAATAATACATCAAAAATATCATCGTACCTTATATGAAAAATGTATGGGACCAGGAACCAGTATATTAATTGGTTTATATCTACAATGTACTAGTAATTAGTAATTAACATTTTAATATTACATAGCTACATATTTCTGTTTTCGCTATTTTACTATTTTATTTTGTATTCTTGCAAAATATATAAATAGTGTCAATTAGAATATGACGATAATACAAACAGGAAAAAATATTTACCTCTCATTAACCTTGTAGGTCAAACTAGAAGTATTTTAAACAATTTTGATTACACTCGATACACTTCCAACAAAGTGAAGAAAAAGAAAAGAATGCGTGCTGGAGAGTCAGCTAAAAGCTATGCGCTAGATCTAGTTTAAATTGTCCATATTTACAAAAAAAAATCGTATAGCTGAGAGAAGCTAAATAAAAATTGTGTCTGGTGTGCAGTCTTTTCGGGGCTATGCTCTTACTAAAAAAATGAGTAGTTCCAATAATTTTATATTCGATTGCACACTTTTTGCCCCAGATATCCGCAACTGTCTAAGCACCTAAGCAGTCTTTTCAGAGAAGTGGATGAGGTTTACAAAAACGCCGCACACCGATGTAAAGAAATGGATAGATAATTTCAATATTTTTATAAATGAATAGCAAACTTTCGCCTTTGATATCATGATATCATGATATACGAGAACGATTATTACTTTTTAGGTACCCCGTACCCAAAGTTCCCGTACCCACGTGTCCATTCAAACTGCAAGACTTCTTTTGTGTGCGAAAGAGGGCGGATGTCAAAATATTGATTATCATCATTTAATTATTTTTATTTAATTTCGAATTGTAATAAATTATTGTTTAAATACTTATAAATAAATGCATATTCATGTACTCTGTATACCATTACCGTTGCCTAGCTATATATAAAAAAATCAATTCACAACCTTAAAAAAGTGTTGAGCGTACAAATTAAATAATCGAACAACAAGTCGAAAAAAAGTGAAAGTTAAAATTTACGTCAAATTAATCATCAATGTTAAGTCGCCTAATTAATTAAAAAACAGATTGCTGGGAGGTTCATTAAAAATTTGTATTTAATACAAGAGATTGCGTTAAAATTGATTTCTTTCACAAAACTAACTTATGCAGATAGTATTACGGTATTACCTCAAGGTTAATTTAAAATGCAAGTTTTTGGCATGCGGATACGAAATTCGTGTGGGTAAAATTTATCGAGTAAATCAAAATAATTTCTGGCTCCAAAAATTACCTATACTAAATCAATTAAAACTTTTTGCTTTTGAGTTCGAATTCCAAGGAGAGCCTTTATGTGCAAATGACTTTAATAAAACAAAATAGTATTAAAAATTGCAAATTAGTAATATAATACGTGCAAACTTAGCAGCTTTTCGTTATTTTTTAAACGAATTTCTTAATTTTCCCATATATGATATGTATACTGTTACTGTTTGATGCCCCCCTCCCATCACCCATAATTATTTGGGCTTTTCTATAATATGGAGAAATACTAAAAATATAAATGTAGTATGTGAGAATCTAGTAATAAGAAGTTTAATTTAAAAAAATTAATAATTAATGATTGTCAACTTAAATATAAATAATAAACCAATCAGTTTTTGTATGAGGCGCCCGCCAAAATGTCGCGATATGTTTAACCCATATAATTATGGCTTATTGCCAAAACATGCCGAGCATTTTTATATAAATTTAAAATATGGCGAAAAATTTATGTTCGTATTACAGTGGTGAAACAAAAATAAAGTAAATGAGAGATTAATTAAATAAATTAAAATAGCCAAAATTCCGTTTGGAAAATTAAAATAACTAGGAAAATAAAAATACTGAAGAAACAAATTAGAAATTTATCGAAGTAAACTATCTTTTCAACCCCTAGACCTAAAAGACTCTAGGTCCTAGGTGACAGTAGCCCCGAAACTCTTTTCCGGTGTCAGTTTCCCGAAAAAAGCTACGTTTTAAAAAATATAGTAATTATGGTTATTATTTAGGTATACGCAACGCCAAATCCTAAAATTAAATATGTACTATTAGGTAGACCGAATTTTTAAACTAAAAATCACGAAATGAAGCACTTGTGGATATATTTTGGGACATCGCCTATAAAAGTCGAGAAAGAAAAAGCGAGAAACTGCAATTTTTGTGTAAGTATTTGAAGAATGTGTACTTACTGAATTACTAAACATGCCATCATTTATAGAGAAGGGATGTCTTGGCCATTTTTGCTGACCCCGGAATATTATGATGAGCACTGTGCTAACACTGAACAGTAAACTATAACTAATTGTATTCATAAGTTTTGGTTTGAATTAAATTCTCAAAATATTACGAAAAAAGAAAAAAAATAACACAATAAACTAAAAGTGTGGCACTTGTAGTAACCTCATTTTTTTGGGAGAAAAATTGTTACAAAATCTAAAAAATTTGGTTATTAATTATTTAAGTGCCCATTATTATAGTAAGAAGGTAAGAACAGTTTTTTGATTATCCATTTGATATCATCTTACCTTGAATTTATCAGACTTAATTATACGACTTGTCTATTTATAACTTTTCAATAGGCCATTTATTTATTTAGTCTGACAAGTACATAACATTAATATCAAGTGTTTTCTAATTTTCAAATAAATTTTATAAGCTGCATTGTTATAGATATTATGTTGGCGTTAGATACGCCATTATAAACAATTTATGCGATTTTTGTTTCGTAATTGTTAATTGTTAATTTTGTTAAGTACATACCTATACACAATCTTATATACTTTGCGAATCCACGTATAATTTAAAAAACAAAATTAAAACACCTAAACAATTAAAGCCCACTTACAACAATTACAAATTGGCTAATAAATAATTGTAAATACAAAATTGGCCTAATGGTGTAGTACCTACTTGTAACAATTATTTGTGCTATATGTTTGCTACCTGCTCTAACTACAAATTGAAAATCCAAAAGGTATTAATTCGGAAAAGTTTGAAAATAAAAGAATAAAACAGTACATTTTCAAATTAACTACATTAATTTAAATTTAATTTTAATAAAATTTTTATTATTCTGGCATATATGCAGATTTTGAGATATATGTGTGTATTTCGAGGTCTAGAATGTACCTACACTACATTAAGCAAACGTAAGAAATAATAAATAACTAAGATTTATGACACCACCAGCACCAGCAGGTTCTTTTCTTGCAAATTATATAATTTAAAAAAAAAGGATATAACAATAAACAATGTATCATTATTAATTTAAGTGATAATTATTTTGATATTTCAGCATTTAATGTTTAATCGCCTTATATATTTTAATTGGATGACCAGATCCTAATTAAATTAAGCACACTTTTGCAGTCATTGAAAATTTTGTTGGCCTCCTCATTATAACGTACTGTAAAAGCAAATTTTATTTCTACGGAGCTATGGTGTAATAATTAATATTTCAACATCCTATATTAAAGGCAAGTGAATAAGATGTACTTCAGAGCAAACCCTTAATTTTCTTATACACTTCTGTTATGGAAGAAAACATTTTTTTAAATAGAACAAACAGAATGAATAGAAGATAAATGCCCATTCGGCCACTAAAAGCAATTTTTGCAAAGGAACTTCTCATGTAAGACCGTTCGATGATAATATATATTTGGGTGCAATGCAGTGGACTTTTTGCTAAAAATGACGAGAGATCAAAGATGAAGACGAACATCTAAGAAGTGGCCGGGCAAAGGTTACGCCAATTATCATCCGATGAAGGAAATAGCGAATATTATCCTAAAAACAGCAGCGAAAGTAATTTTGTCAAATGATAAAAATATAGAAGTCAAAAAAGCCAACGATGCTTATTACTTCTTATGGAGTGGTTGGAATGATTGATAATTGGTATGCGGTACTCGATACAATTGTTTTAAAATTTGTCGAGTTAACCATAATGCTAAGAGCCTAAGAGTTCTTTTAGATTTTTGTAAATTATAAAAAATTCTTTTCGTAATCGACTTTTAAAACAATTGCAAATAAAAGACCATTTCACTTATGATGTAATAATGTTTACTCACAATACACATTATTTTAATTATGTACAAAATTTACAGTAATATATAGACATCACAATGTTCCCTATATTATCATTTGTAACGTGTCCTATCCTAATTTTTACTTACATTCTAAATACACTGTACAGAACATTTCATAACTAAAGAAAGCTTAAAGTAACAAACTAAACCTGTATTCACATATATATTACATGGTAAATTTAAAAAATGATTGATTTCTTTATATGCTACATATTTATATAATATATTATCATGTCTATATGCTCTTATTTATATACCATATTTGCCAACTAATGGGTAACGTTAATTTACCATTTTTTTACAACTTACCATCTTGAAGTAACACTAAAGACAAAATCGATTTGAGTAATTTCACATTTTTATCACCCAGAAAAAATAAAACTTAAAAATGAAAAAGAAATGAAAAACACTCAAAATCAAAAATGTAAAATTACTCTCTAAAAATAAAAAAGAAAACGTTTAAAAAGTCAACAAAGATTAAGAACTACGTTGCAACTCCAAGATTCCTAAAATGAAAATTTCTAGAACTATATCTTGAACATTTAAAACGTACTAGCGCAAAAAGCAAATACATTTTAAATATCGCATTTCGCTCCCAAGCTACTTACTTCCAAATAAATAGCTTCGAAGCAAATTAAATTTCTAAAGAACTAATTTCAATCATGAGATCTCTTAAATAGGTAGGTAGTGTGTACTTTTTGTTTATAATTTATACCGGAGTTGTTCACAAACTTACGTAAACACCTACCGTTCAAGTAAATTTGTCAACAACTTCCTAGTTTTATTATATAATATTTATAATAGTTTAACGTTAACTACTTTTGTCAAGAAATCACAGTGAAATTTTTAAATATTTAAGTAATTTTGTTACATTTTTTCGTATTTCGAGAAACGACAAGATCAAGGGTATTTTTTTAGCGCCGAGTCGAGTGCATCAACTCTTACAAACTCGTAGAGTAAGATAATTAAAAGCATTCACGTTCGAGAATTCAAGATTTCGATTCACGGGTAGATTTGAAATTTTTATTAAACATCCGTTTTGTTTGGCGTGCTATCACACGGTGGTAATGACGATTAGTAGATGTGCAATATCTGATACTCTTTCTAATAAATTCGGTGCAATCCTTCGTAAATTTTCATTGACAAAGTCGCAGGATGGGAATATATGTACCACGTATGCGGGCTGTAAAAAAAGCAATTTAGAATCTCGTTATTATTGTAAAATCTTTTACGTACCGGTTGAGTCGTTCCGGGTGCTGCTACATTAACTATCCCAGCCGCCTGCTTTTGTTGAAGGTAAGTGATAAAGCCCGAAGTTAAATTAGTCGATTGTTTTAACACGTCCATGTGGTCGTGTCCACACGGCAATGCCAGTAGCATGCAATGTTCATTTTCCATCTGAAATAAACGCGACATTTAATAAATAATTAGACAGCTAATAAAATGCGAACGTACCTGCATCTTACGAGCAACACCTTCGACTTGAGGTGGTTCCAGTCTCATTCTCTGGAATATTCTCAGTGGTGGCGTCGAACCGTCTGTATTCTTCGGTAAACTACACTTCGCCACCTGATCGTTTCCAGATACAAAATACATCTGTACTGCCGCTTGGTCATTCTTCAGAGCCAACAAACCTTGCCACATGCACGGGTATTGCTGTAAAACAAATATTTAATTAACTCCCTCGTGCACAAAATTTCGACGACTTACTTTCAATAACATGAGTAAACTTTCCGCTTGAGGCGGTACTTGACTGGCATGCGGCGGTGTTGCAGCTTGTAAACCTCTTTGACTAGCTGGTGCTTCCGCTCCGATGTGCCTCGCTACGGCTCCCATTAAATTTCCTGCAGCTCCCAAGCCGGCACCCAGAGTAAATGCATGATTAGGTATAGGTCTATCCACAAGATGGTTTGGAATCGATCTCTCGGGTACTCCCAGGTTACTTGTGTGAGCCGAAACAACAGCAGAATGGCCACTTAGTGGCCTATCTGGTGGCATGTGGTTACTTAACGGTCTCTCGGGCGGAATGTGGTTACTCAAAGATCTATCGGGCGGCATGTGGTTACTCAAAGGCCTATCGGGCGGCATGTGGTTGCTCAGAGGTCTTTCGGGCGGTAAATGGTTACTGAGTGGTCTATCCGGAGGAAGATGATTGCTTAAAGGTCTGTCGGGCGTCCCTAAAGAAGCCACGTGACCTAGAGCTCTTTCTCCGTACGAACCATGACTAGGCATCGGCCTATGTGCCGGTGGTGGCTCCGCCGCTTGGTCGAAATAACGCCCAGGATGATAGTGTTGTAATCGCGAATTGTGCATGTTGTAAACTTGAGCGACTTGAGGCGAGTCCGTCGATCGATCGTGAGGAGATTGTAAACTGTGAGGTACTGAAAGCGGCCGGCCGGTGAGCGCTAGCCCGACGGAACCGGGTCGACGCAATTCGACAGGCGCTTCTTCGCCCTCTTGACCGTCTACTGTTTTTTCGGGATTGTTCGATATTAATGGAGATCTAAAATCGATGTATTCGATAGAGATTTATTCAGATTCAACATCAACTAACTCACCTTGGTAAATGATAAGGTTGGCGTAAGTACTGTTGATACATCACATGCTGAGGATGCAAATAATGAGCAGGAAGTATATCGTGTGGCGTTCGCAACTTGACGGATCCGGGTGGAAAATGCGCCAACGCTTCTCCCTAAAATACAAATATAAACTCTATCAATAAAGATACAATAAATTAAGATATTGTACAAACACAAGTATATAATCCGTACACGCGTATGTCGAAAACGGAAAAAGCAAAGAACATTCTATCTACACTAACTAATTAACGATTTGTATATTAATAAAATATTTTTTGACTTTTCTCATTTTTGTCGATTAAGTCCATAACAAAATCTAATAATGTGGAACACACAAATCAATTAAAAAGATCACCTGTGGCGAAGGAGAATGTTGGTGAGCCGGTGGGGGGCTCCTACTTCGATTATAAATACTCCTGTCTCCGTGCTGCATGTTAGTAATAAATAAATTGTTAATAGTTCGTTAAGAGAAATGGAAAAATCCACCTACCATATTAGCTTCGTATCCAGGAAGAGGCAATCCGGTTTGTAACATATTTCTCCCGGGTTGTCCTTGCGGAGAAGAAGTAGGATGCGGTACCATGACACAATTGGGCATAGACACTTCGGATTTTGGCGGTTCCATGCTACCTTTTGCACCAGAGCTCGGCACCGAAGCCGATCCTTGCATCGATCTCGGATTCGGACCCACCACCGATTGTTGGTTGTGATGAGCCGGTTTTAAAGGTGGACTAGCAACGGCGCCAGTTAAAATTTGAGACGAAGGATGTAAGCCGTGCGTTTTTATGAGTTGCCCTTTATTGGATGGTAATTGTTTTGCGTGTGCAACTTGTGTGTTGATTATTTGAGGGCCACTTTGCATTACAAAATGTGGTTTTAAAACGTTCGTAGGAATTGGCTTAATTTGTGGAATATGCTGCGATTTAGTAGGTTGCTTAACATGAGCGAAATTGTGATTAGGAGACGGCGGTGACATCTTCGTGCCGGGCAATACTGGCAGTGCCTTCGATAAACTAGGTTGTGAATTTGGCTTTGGAGATAAATGTGTCGGAGGTAAATTAGGGGAAGAAACGTTTATGTTAAGATGCTGATTTATAGGAATGTTCGATTTCATGACTAAAGTTGGTTGTGTAATTGGTGGCGGAACCGTCACCAATTTTTGAGGTTGTTGAGATACGACTACTCTTGCAGCTTGCGAAGATAAGACGTGAGCTTTGAGAGACTGTAATTTTTGTTGTTGTAAAACGAGAGGAGGATTTGGTGCGGCAGATGGTGCCTCGACGGAAACAGGTGGAATCTGCGCCTGTACAGGCTGAGGTTTGTTCGAAGCATTGGCTAACTTGGCGTTAGGATTTCCAGTTCCCCCGATAGGAATGTAACGACCTTCTTCGCACTCTCGCATCGGCATTAAAAGACCGGTAACAGGATCGATCAGCGTTTGAGGCTCTTGACTCATATCTCCCTTAAGACGTCGCAAAACGGCCGCTTTCAATCCTTGGGGAGGCTTCTCTTTAGACGCCACTGGATTTTCGACGACCACTTTGTCACTAACAATTTCTTTTGGCACATTTGCACTTTCGACTTCCGGTCGATGAACTATTTCGTCAGTTTTGACAGACTTTTCCTCCGAAGAATCGTCCGTCGTTTCAGAACTACGACGGTCTTTCTTTCTACTGCCTCCTCGTGTTGTCTTTGGCGTCAATTCGGTAGGTGCTTTGGCTGCGTTCTGCCGAGTCGATCTTCTCAATTGATTCTGCTGATTTTGAACTGCGGCACTTGCCGATCTGGTAAGTATTGGCATATTACGTACGACATCTTCGATGGTGTCGTCGACCGTATTTTTAGAACCGTCCCGTTCTTGCAAACGTCGCGATTTACGCGTATTTGTCGGTGATATAAATTCTTCTTTGTTTTCGGCTTTCGGCGAAATGGCCTCTTTAGGGACTTCTTTAGTAGTCGCTGCTGGATTACCATTATTTGGATTTGGCACCGGCGATTTGATGGTTAAAATTAAGCGAGGTCTATCTTTGTTAGAATTAGTATCATCGGCGTCGTCACGAAACTCGTACACGTCTGCACAATCGGATTCCGGTTTTGGTAATTTACGTTCGTTTCTAGGACGCCCACCACGACCACCTCGTTTTGTGGGGATTGTAGCACTTTCCTTAACTTTAGCGTGACGAGTTTGTACGCCACTACGTATAACACCACCGCGTCCTTTACGACCACGATTTCTGCCACCGCGGCGACCACCACGGTTATTCACTTCCGTATCGTCTAAATGGTCGTCTTCTTGTGCACTCTCCGTTTCTTTATCTTTGTCGTTATCTGCATTTTCATCGAGTTTTTCTATGGGTTTTGCTCGAGTTTCAGACGCTTCCCGTAGTGGTTCGGTCGACTTCATTTCACTATCGTACCATTCGTCTTTACCAATTTCGCTGCTACGATCGGATAGCTCGTCTGCCGAACAAAGCGCGTCGACTTTTCTTATAACAGAATCGATGTTGACTTCTTTGGCTGACCAATAATCGCTATCTTCTTTTGAGTCCAAACCGTCGTCTTTGGTAATGAGATCGGCACTTAACCTTTCTTTACAGATGTCGGACTCGATACTTTCAGATTCGCCTTTATCCTCTTCTACGATTTTCTTAATAACCGAAGTAGTTTCAGTAGTATCGAACTCAACTTTGACCACTTTTGTCTCTTCTTCAAGTTCTACTTTCGGTTTTTCTTCTGCCGGTTCGACCTTTTCGTTCTTTAGGAATACGTCGAGTTCTTCTGTTGCTTTTATAACTGCTAACTCCGGTTTGGTCACTTCCGGAAGAGGCGACAATTCCACTTTAGGAGTAGTAACTTCGTGTTTTTCGGTAATTATACTTGGAGGTTCCTGCTTTATTTCAGTAGCAGGAATCAACACCGGTTTGGTGTATGAAGCAACGACGGGTTTACTATCAATATCAGCGATCGGCACAGGTTTAGTATATGAAGCAGCGACAATAGGTTTACTCGTCGATTGGATAATAGACGGCAACGGCAATAAAGTACTCAATTTTGGCGTTTCTTGTATTACGGGCATAAATGATTTATTCGTATCTGGCATAGAAACATTGGGATGTTTGATATCGGAAATTACCGAATGTACAGAATGATGAATCTGAGATGGTAAAGAGTAAGGAAATAAAGTTGGAACGATTTTAGAATAGTCTGCCGTAACCTTAGGAACTTCTGTAGAACTTTCCTTCGGTAAAGACGAATTTGAGTAAGTCGGTTGTGGCAATCTATAACTTACGGCCGGGATGTGCTTGACGACCGATTGAGGCGCCAATCCTCTTTGCAGTTGTACGTTTTCCATAATCATACGAGGTGATTGTGACGTTAGTAAATATGGTGACGAAGAATAAGTCGCTCTCGATTTATCTGGATTTTCAACTATGCGATTTGCATCGTTAGTTTGGGCAACTTTTGGTTGGGGTAAAGCGGTCGTAGTAGCTTGAAAGGGCTTCGACATCATGATCGGTGTTATTGGTAAGCGGTTGAAAGAAACGTTTGGTGTAGAAACTTTAGGTGGCTCCATAGTCGGTTTTGAAATTGGTACGGCGTTCGAAGGTTTAGAAAGAGATGTGTTGTTGAACTTCATGTGTACGGGTAGACTGTACGATTGAGAGACGAGAGGTTTGATATTTTGAACGACAGAAGCTGTAGTTTGCATCGGAGTGGTTAATTCTATATTGGGTTTGTTTTGTTGACTAAACGGCTTTAGAGCAATGTGTTCGGAAACCTTAACGATCGGTATCGTACAGCTCTTTATATGAGGCGTCGTATTAAGTGGTTTCGGTGTAGGCGAAATAACGGATTTCATTATTCCCATAGTTGGAGGCGGGCAAGTATCGATTTTCAGTTCTGGCATGCTTTCAACTTTGGGTAATTCAACTGGCTTCTCCGACCAAGGTTGTGTAACGGCGGGTTTAAGCACGACAACTTCGGTGGTCTTTTTAACTTCGAGAACCGGCGGTTTGATCGGCGTTAGTGATGGTGGGCTACTCAAATTGGTAGCTTTAATAACAACGGTTTTCGTTCGATCTTCGGGTCGGTAATAGCTCGGTATGTCGGGTGTTTTAGGAGGTTGAGAGAGATCGATCGTATCGGACGTTCTCGGAGACTGATCGAAACGAAGATTGACATCTTCCGGTTCGTCCGAATCCGTGTCAATTTGAAGTTCGTGCTCACTTTGTGGAGTATCGGGTTTAATATCCAAATCTCCCGAATTGAGACTTTGAACTGCTTGACGCATTTCTTCCAAATCTTCGACTATGTTAACTTCGGGCACGTTTGTTTCTTGCTCGTTAGGAGCCACGCTGGGTGGTTCGTCGTCGTAACAACTAGCATATTCATTTTCGCCAAAACTTTCACCTAAAAGAGCCGCGACGGCATCTTCGGTCTCTTCTTGAGAAATGACGACTCTCGGTTTATCCTCGTTCGATTCCAATTTCACAGGTTTTAATTCATCTTCTTTAGTTTCTTCGGTTATCTCGCTCTTCACAATTTCAAATTCGGAAATGGATTTAATTGCGGTTTCGTGAACTTTTTCGTCAATTTCTGTACCAAATCCGGGAATAAGCGTGTCGCGTTTCTTTTCCTTCGTAGGCGTCTTAGAAATCGAATTGATTATCGGTTCTTGAGACTCACTCTTAGGCGAGCTCGGTAAATCTGCGAGATTAGGTAAGCTGGGACTGTGAACTGCGATCTTCTCGACTTCCTCCTCGACTTTAACGACTGGAAGCAAATCGAGTTCCTTTTTGATTTCTGGAGACTTCACTTTATTCTTATCGTGGTGGTGATGATGATGTTTATGTTTTTCTTCTTTGCTTTTCTTGCGTTTCTTTTTCTTTTCTTTGTTTTCTTTTCGCTCTTGTTCGACCTTGATTTCTTGCGTCTCTTCGATTTCGGTGAATCTAAAAACGTCGTCGCATCTGTCGTCCACTTCGCTTTTAATACTAGCGACGATCTCTTCTATAGCGTCGTTACTGTCACCTTTAATGTTAGCTTCAAGTTGTTTTCCTAAATCGGCATAATCGACGCTATTCTCGTTGAATTCTTCCTCGCGTATTCGCTTTTCTTTTTCACGGCGTTTCTTTTCTTTCCGTTTTTTGTGCTCTTCTTTTAGGCGCTCTTTTTCCTCAGATTTTCGAATTTCTTTTTCGATGTGGACGACACTATCGGAGTCGCTTACAAAGTTATCCAGTTTATCGTTCGTAAAATCGCTCAAAAAGCTATTTTTACCGAGATCGTTTCTATCTTGTTCTTTTGAACCAGTTTCGGAATCGTCCGAAAACGATCCAAATATATTTTCCATTTTTCCATCCCGTTTGACCTCCACTTTATTATTTTCGGACTTTATTTTCTTAGACTTCCTCGATTTGTCTTTTTGCTCTTCTTTGTTTTTGTCTCTCCGCTTTTCTTTTTTACCGTGTTGTTTCTTCTTTTCTACATTTTTTGACCTTTCACTTTCGTCTTTGATCGGTTCGGTGGTGGAATCTATTTTGAGATCGTCTTCACTAGTTAGAGAATGTTTTTGACGCTTTTGTTTCTTTTTGTGTTTCTTACGTAATTCGTTCTTTTGTTTTTTCATTTCGTGATTATCGTCCGCCGAAGACACATCCCCAAACATACGTTCGCTATCGAAGTTTTCTTCGGCTTTAATTTCGGGCACCGGCGATTCGCCAAATATTTGGGTACTCAACTCTTCGCTGGTAAATTCTTGTTTATTTCTCTTTTCTTTCTTTACATATTTCTCTTCCTCTTTTAATCTTTTGTGACACTTTTCTTCGATGCTAGTAAATGCGGAATCGAGTTCGTTATCAGAAAATATCTCGTTTTTAACTTTCTGCAGTTTCTTGAATTCATCGTCAGAGGATTCGCTGTCGACTCTGTACTTCCAATACTTCCTCCTTCTAAATACTCCGAAAGGACTCTCGTCGTCCGAACTTTCCATGTCAGAAGATTTGGTATACATATCTCGCTTCTTTCCTTCTTTGTCACCAATTCCGAGCTCGTCTTCGTCGGAGCTCATTATTAGCATTTTAGTGCCACGACGACTCTTTCCTCCAGTGTCACTTTTATTGGAACCACCCTCGTGTCTTTCGTGATCGGAATCGGAGTCTTCGTCGCACGACGTCGACCTCTTCTTCTCTTCCCGTTTCGCTCTGCTCTGTTTGAGTTGATTAAATTTAGCTTTCAATTTTTCTTGGCGTTTTTCTTCTTCCTGTTTTTGCATATTTTTACAACTTCTAGCTTTAACTTTGTCGTACATCGAAATGTAAGCGGGCTCGTCGTCGACGATGTCAAAAATCGAGTGAGGTTGCTTTTTAGGTCCGTCAGAATCCGTCGCGGCGTCAGAACTATTGTGAGTCGTTTTTCTAATTCGTTCTTTTTTAGGAAACTTACGTTCGTCCAGTTTCGTCGACTGAGAATTTTCGTCGCGACTTTTAGATTCTATAGACGGCCTCTTTTCTTTCTTTTTGTCGTCGCTCTTCTTAAAATCGGCACCTTTACGATCGTCGTTTTCTAAAATTTCTTGTTTACGCTTCTCTTTTGCCTCTTTTCTTTGACGTTGCAATTTTTCAGAATCTTCGGTCGATTGTAGGTCCAGTCTCGCTAAAAACTCCTTATCCATGGTCAAATCTCTAACGGATGGCTTCGAATCCACAGATTCCTTTTCTTTACTCCTTTCTTTACTTTTTTGCTTCTCTAATTTTTGTTTGTGTCTATGTTTGTCGTCCTTATCTCGGTCTCTGTCTTTCCGCCGTTCATCGTTCGTGTCTTTAACGTTGTTCACTTTTTCTTGCCTCATTTTATCTTCGATTATTTTGACGATGTTATTTTTATGCTTGTTTTTAGTTTTATCGTCTAATTTGGAATCTTTCGACTCTCGCCGTTCGGACAATTTTCGATGCTCTTGGTTCAGTTTTATTTTTTTAATTTCAGACGACATGTCCATAGAATCTTGACAACTCGATCGCCTCTTAGATCCGACGCTTGCAGGAAGACTATTATTTCTTTCTTTTCTACGATTTGGATCAGTTTTTGTCCTCTCCAAATCTATGGAAAAGTGACGACTCTCTATGCTCGGTTTGTTATTTTCTTTGATTTCATTTGCGATGTTTGCAAGCTTCTCGTGCAGATTATTTTCCCTATTTTCTTTAGAGTTTTCTTTACGTTTATCGTCGCGATCGTAATGCTTCGATTTTTCCTCTTTTTTGAGGTCGTTAAACCTATCTCGACCTTCGTGACCAAGTTTACCGTCGTGATTATTTCTGAACAAGTCGTGAGTGTCTCGCGACTTGCCATCTTTCTTGTCTATTCGATTCGAGTCGAAATTTTCTTTATGTTTCGATTCGCCGTGAGTTTCTCTGTGTCTGTTATGTTCTTCTTTACGCTTTTCGTGATTTTCTTCCCTTTTTCTTTCTTTTTCGACTCTCTCTTGCTCCTCCCGCTCACGTTTTACCGTTTCGTCTCGTTCTCGTTTCTCTCGTTCTTCTTTATCGCGCTTTTCTCTCTCTTCCCGCTCCCATTTTTCTTTTTCCTCTCGTTCACGTTTTTCGCGTTCTTCTCGTTCGTGTTTGTCGCGATCTTCACGTTCACGACGCTCTCTTTCTTCCCTCTCGCGCCTCTCCTTTTCGTCTCGCTCCCGTCTCTCTTTTTCCTCGCGTTCGCGTCTCTCTCTTTCTTCTTTTTCTTTCCTTTCTTTTTCGACCTTCTCTTGTTCCTCACGTTCCTTCCTCTCTCTTTCTTCTCTTTCTAACCGTTGTTTTTCCTTTTGTGCACGTTCTTCGTTTTCCGATTCTTTTTCTAACCGCACCTTTTCTATTCGATCGATTTCTAACCGTTCACTGTCTATCCTTTCATTACAATCTACACTCTTCTCTTTCTCTTCTATTCTCTTTTGATTCATATTAGTATCACAATTGTCACTTTTTTTATCACACAATTCACTTTTACGACCACTATTTTCACTATTTCGTCTATTTTTAATCTCGTTACGAGGAGATCCGTTACTGCTAGTCGAATCCCTCCTACTAATTTTATCACTATTTTTGTCCCGAACACTTTTTAGTTTTGTATTCGCGTCCACAGAATTTAAGTTAGTACTTAGAACGGCGTCACTACAATTTACAGGAATGCTAACACCAATTTTATTAGGATCGTTAAGTTTAACTTGCGCACTATTAGTTCCAATCCGATTAATAACTTTCGAAGGTAATTTACTATCGCTCGATGACGGCGTCGGAGCACTCGGTTTCGGCCTATTGTCCAATTGGTTATTCCTAGTTGTCAGACTCGGAGGAGGAGGTGGCGTCGGAAGCGGCGATAGAGATGGCGTCGTCGGCGTGCCGACTGCTTGGAGTGGTGGATGACTTGGAAATGGATATTGTAAACTTTTTGCCGTTGCTATATTAGACCCTGAAAAGAGCAAATGAGAAATTCGTTTCTACACATTCACGTTGTTTTACATACCTGAAGATCTCGGCGATAGCATCGTTGGTGTTTTTGGTAATGGCGAATTTGTCGTCGGGATCGCCTTTAAAACGGGCGGTGCCGAAAGAGGAGCCGTCGATGGAATAACCGCAGTAGGAGTCGGTGGTGCTTTAGGAAACACGCCAAAATCAAATTTTCCACCGACGTTTTCTAATCTTTTCGAATCTTCGTCAAAAACGGAAGGTTTAGCTAAGACCGATTTGACTATATCGGACGGTTGTAGTTCTTTGAGATCCAAGTCCAAAAGTTTGTAGCTAAACCTAAATCGTTCCGACGCGGTGGCATCTAATTTCGCTAATGCTTCACTGGAGGCGGCACTCACGGCTCTGGAACCCGACCACTTTTCGTATTTTTCGTCCAAAGATTTAATACGTTCGTCTAAAGAGGGACTAGGTGGTGTGGCGTCGCTATCGCTCGAATTCGAGCTTAACGAGGGTGGTCTCGGAGGAGGCGACGCTGGAGGAGGTACGTGTGCTAGACTAGGGGCAACGTGGTTGGATATTCTCGGACTAGTAGCTGCCGGTGGCGGACTAGCTAAGACGTTATCTTTTTGACCTTTAATACCGGCTACGGATACGCTTCCTTTGCCCATAAGTTGGGCCGCAAACCGTGGAAGAGGAAGGCTAAGCGGACCTTCGCGTTCTCGAGGTATTCTTCTAGGCTCGGTCGGAAAATTTTCGGGTCTTTCGTCGCACAAAGGCGTGCCCGGCCTAGAACTACCGATGCTTTCCGAACCAGAAAATTCGTGGTGTTGCAGTCTCGAGCTGCTATCGCTTCCGGCAGTCTTGCGTCGTTTACAAACGGTGTGTGGCAAATACGCACTATTATTATCACGAACGTTATGTTTATTATCGACGGAAGGTCGTCTGGAATGATGCTTTAAACTCGTATCCGACGTTCGTCGAACTTCCATAACCTTTCTATGCTCACGATTTGCTTCTATAACGACGTCGCTGGCGACGGGACCTTCTATTAAATCTAATCTTAAGCGCTTTTTCGAACAGGCCACTTCGTCGCCCGAACTCGTATAATCTTCTAGCTGTTCGAGCAGATGAAATCGCTCTTTCTGAAGATTGCGTATGTCGGGAGGAGCAAATGCTATAGTTAGATGATCGTTGTTATGTGGCGGAATTCTGGATTCGCCCGCCTCGACGTGAGATGGACTTTCGCGATTGTACGTAGCATACTCGTGTTCGTAGCCTTCTTCGTGCGAAGCTGCACTCCCTTGGCTATATTCGTCGTAACTACGATACCTGCGTTCCGTAAACTCCGTATTTGGATCGTAAAACTCGTTAAAACGCGCTAGTCTAGAACGCGAACCACTTCCTCTAGGGGTAGCCGATCCCGGTGTACTAGGAGAGTGTACCGTCGATGTCGTGTTGCACTGACTAGCTCCGACGCTCGATCTACTACTATAAGAAGCCGTACGAGGTCTCGTCGACGGCGTCTCGTACCTCGTAAATCTCGGCGTGGCCGGAACGGCCGCTGCCTCGAAAGTTCTCGTCGCGGGATTTCTTTCGTCGAAAGTTGTTCTATCGGCGGGATGTCCTTGTTTTTCTAAATGTTCGTAAAACGCCTCTTGACACTCGCGACTAGCAAAATCGACTTGCATCTTACGCCCACGCATATTAACACCCCGCATTTTTAAAACTGCCGCTTGAGCGTTCACAACTTGTTCGTAAAATATTAACCCTTGTCCTTTATCGCGGTCAATTATAACTTGCGTTATGGGTCCGAACGAATCAAACTGAAGAGTCAGGTACTTTTCGTTTACACTATCTACTACACCGTCCACCCACACACAATCGGTCGGCATAGATTTGCCGAATCCTAGTTTAATACGGTTATTACCTAAGTGTTCGCCATCCATCGCACGAATGGCTTTCACCACACTAATAATGTCCGAGTACTGGCAAAATGCGTACGAACTCACAGCCCCTTGTTTTTTAATGTCAATTTCTATAATTTCCCCGAACTGGTCGAAGTGTTTCCTGAGATCAGAAGCGGTAACGTCTTTTTCTAAGTTACCGATAAATAATGTGCGCGTAGCTTTCGGATGAAATTCGTCTATTTCGGCTTCATACGGTCGTAATTCGTTGTCGTCCACGTCGTATCCCTGATAAGAAGCGACCTCGATCTTGCATCCGAAGAAGAGTTTATCGTAGCTCACCTCCAACGCCTTATCTACGTCTTCCGGCTTCTTAAAGCAAACTATCGCATGCCTCTCGGAGCCCTGACCTACTATTTTCACCCACGTCACTTTCCCGTGTTTTTTGTACTCGTGAAAAAGGCCGTCTTTTAGAGACGTGTCAGAAGAGCGTAATGGAAGGTTTCGAACACAAATAGCTAGAGGTCGTCTATCGTCCGAATGGACCACAGGCTGATGGGAAGCGTTTGCCGACGCCGCTATTCTTCGAGACTTTGGAGAACCCGTCGAACTCGATGCTTGAGAGGTCGTACTACTCGACGAACTACTACTACTTTGCGATCTCGACCTAGTAGGCGATGTACTAGAATTACTACCTGATGGAGATACCGATCTACTTCCAGATTGCGATTTTGTTTTCTTTTTTGTACTTTGGGAATCTGACGATCTTCTATCATTACTAGTATCTGTAGGCGTCGTTCCGTACCCTGTTTCGGCGTTGTATGTTCTCGTCGAATCGTAAGACCACGCAGCATTTAGCGGTCGATGCCTATCGATTACATTATTGTATGGACCGTTTCTGTAATTTCTATCTCTATTACGACCTCGATTATCGTGATAGTTTACCCGACGAATATATTCTCCTTCTGCTACGCGACTATTATTTCTATCGTAAAACCTTTCGTTAAAGTTCCCGTGTTCATCTGGAGTTCTAAAAAAGAAAAACAAATATTAGAGTTAGTAGGCACAACAAGAAGGACGAAGCTTTCTCAATAGTAGGTATACGCAAAAAGGCATTTTTCAATATTTACTACGTATTTACCGAACTGAATAGTCAAGTCAAATTACTTTCCAATTCCCGATCGAAGTTTGGCAATCGGAAATTCGTTAAACAAATTTTTAAATGTATGGCATTGCATAACTGCTAATGATACCCAAAGTACTGTTGTACCTTGCACATTAGTCCTTAGTATCAGAATCTAATTGCGGACGTAAAAATTTAATCGCCGATTTTCACAATAACGTTATATTGTGTCTCATACCTTGAACATGCCCCGATCTATGTAAACAATTCATATAAGGACACCCAATAGTATAATAATTATCGATAGGTTAAATTACGTAAATATACAGGGTGAATTATTAAGATAGGAATATCGGTTAAATGGGGAAAGTAGTGCGGTTTTTTAAATAATTATTATTATAAATTATGTGAGGCCACTTCTTAAAGTTCTTATTGACTTACGCCACCAGCAGAAAGGTTACAAAAGTGAATAGATGCCTCCCTTAGAGAAGTCAAGTAGGTAGGTAATTGTTGAAATCTGGTTAGACCTTTTAAGGATTTTAGCCGCTAATTTACGAAATCTAAATCCGCTATGGGACCGCTTTTATACAAGAAAACATAATGGGGGATCCTACAGCAAATATTACCTGCCTGGCGCCCCCAGATGTTGTCTTTTCAAATACAACCACATTTTATATTTAAATACAAGTTTTGCTTAAATAACTTAAATTTGGTTCAGACCAGAGCTTTCAATGCAGGTCTACGCAGATTTCAACAATTACCTACCTACTTGACTTCTTTCTCTAAGGGAGGCCTCTATTCACTATTGTAACCTCTCTATGGGTGGCCGTAAGTTAAAAAGAACTTTACAAAACGGTCTGACTATACTTCCTTAGTGCTTTTATGAATTTTTGGTGCCACGTTTAATTTTTTATATAGGTACAGTCATAGAAAAATGTGTTGGGCACTAGTATAAGTGGCAACTTTCTTCTTTTTATGTACGTTTTAGCAGAAAGTGATGTTAACTAAAAACATTCTCAAAAATTGCGAACTTGTGGAAATAAGCAAATAAGCATCCGCCAAACAATCTATAGTGGCCAATAATTATTCCCTCGACTGTACATAAATAGCCTTACTATACTAAATATTTGGAACTTCTAAAAACTATTATGTATTCTAAGTTTTCAAACTTGATAATAAGCGAGACTCCCATAGTAAAAATGAAACCTAATTCACCCTGTAGACTCTCCTATTTCGACTATTCATTCCGGTAGCGATGCGACTTTCAATCGTCATTTTCATGATTTAATTAACGTGCCGAGGTAACTATTTTCCGTCACAAGGAATTATATAACCAGTTTTCACGATAAACCAATGAACATAATTAATGATAGCAAAACAAATTAAAAGACTAAATTACTCGTTCAGAGTCAAAATTGAAATAGCGACTAGTTCGGTGCTTCATCCATGTGACTAATTGGTCGTTGTGTAATACGTCGATAATATTGTAGAAATAGCTCGGAGGGTTCGCGTGGTAAAATTGAAGAGGTCATACGTATAAAGGCCCTCGTGTTGTTGTATCGTGTAACAAATAAGGTAAAAGTCGCACCTTGCACAAACGCCCATCCCTCTAAGAAATATCAACGTCGCCATTAATACTTAAAAAAATATGTTTTCAAGGTGTATAGTGTGGAGAGATGAAAACGTAGGTAACATACGAGGTCGTAAAAGAATTAATCTTTTATTTAAATGAGCACCATTATGTTTTGAAAGTATTTCGCTGCGAATATTCCAATAGCTTTAATGGTATTCAGATATAATCGCAATGTGACAATGAAAAGCCCGACAGTTATGTAACGGTTTTAAAATTTGTATGCATATAAAAAAAAACAAAATGAACAACTAAGAATATGTCGTTTGCATTAGGTACTGTTAAAATAAACAACGCAATTAAAAAATTAAGTTTACCCATGAGCGTTTGCCGTAAAACGGGTGCTACCAGGAGAGGTAGAGTATGTAGAGTTCGTATTCTGCGGTGAAGCAGCGGACGGAATGGCAGCAGGTTCGTAGTACTCCGTGGTCAGAGTTCTTTCATCAATTTTGTGTTCCGCGGTGTGCGCTTTTGACGCGCTTTTGATGTCCATAAATGCCACCGTGCACGCCGTCGAGTTCTCGCCCGTCTCTTCCTTGACGCTCCGTGGCAACAACTTGACACTTTGCACGCGGCCATATCTGTAAATAAAAGAAAATACAATGAGCGGCAGAAGAACAATAACATATTGAGGAAGCGGCACATCGGGGTAGCATCAATAAGATACTTCCCACCTCAAATATCTTCGCCCTAATAGTGTAAAATATTGAAATTTCGCGAAACACTTTTGTGGTTAAGGCACTTTTTTGGAAAACCCCTTCAGTTCTATTTACAACGATTTCAATATTTTATACCAAGTCCAAAATATTGGAGGTGTAACATTTTCAAATTGACACCTTTTATAGATAGTCCAATACTACCCAATATTTTTCTAAAACCAAAACTCATACGAACAACGCATCAAATTTCCAGAACCAATTTTAACTTGAAGTGGACTCGATGGTGTCGACTTCGATTAAATAAATAACTCTGTTGTGCTGCCGTACGCCTAGTTCTCTTGATTCGAATCATAATTGACCGACTCATATCGATTAGTAAGAGCAGTTAGCAGTGAAGAATCGGGTATTATACCGACTACATAGAAAATAAAAGATATTAGGCACTTCATAACTAAGATCGATCTCCTATCCCCGAGGATCGGGAAGAAAAATATTTCTAAAAAAACGAACGTTAACGGGAACAAGTAAGTAATAATAATAGAATTTAATTTTGCGGTTACGGAAGAAAATACTTATTTCGATAAAATCGTAAACTCTGGAGCAATTCTCTTCTTGCAAAACGAGACCGTAAAGAGTAACTGTATTTTAAAAGAACCATAAAACAGATAGAGGCATTTATTTTTATTGAAACATAAAAATGTTGGATGAAAAGAAAAAAAACAAAAAAAGAAAAACAAACTATTATGTGACCACATAATAAGAAGGGGGGCGGAGAGGGGTAAACCTTGCACTGTAATCAATTATTTGGATAAGGAAAACGACTTTGTATAATTTTGAAATAATCAAACACGTAAGTCGAATAATAATGGAGGTAGAAATTAATGGTGGGTTTGTTTGGAGAATAGTAGGGAAATTTTCGTGCGCATGCCTAAGACTGGGGTATAAAAGACCAATTCCATTAAATTTCGTCCTCATTTCGACCGCAAACGTCTATAATGGAGTACGAATTATACGACGCCATATATTTTTTACATAAATTTTAGACCAGTGAAGTGTCTTTTTTGTGACTACGTCTGCGTAAAAAACTCACTGATTTGTAGGCCTCAGAAAAATTAACAGACTAATAGTAATTTGTACGTTTTTAGTACGTAGGGTGTGGCGTTTTTAAGAGCACAACATATTTGTGTAATTAAGATAAAAAGGTTGATAAAAATTTTTGATTAAAAGGGATATAGAAATATAAAATCGATACGTTTTATGTGCGTGTTACGCAAAAAAGAACATTTGTGCTGAAAAAGAAAAATATATCAGCCACTCGAAAATGGATTAAACAGGGATAAAAATGTATACAGTAAGTTTTAAAAGATTAAAATTATTGTTACTAACGAACAATCTGCTGGATTAACTCAAAAACCCAAACCAAGAACTCTACGAACGCATTGCGTCAGATCGATTTTGCTGAGCTGTCGGTCCTTTTAGTACGACATTCGAGCTACCAGAGCAGTCGTTTCCCCTCCTAACGCCCCCCACCCTTCCCCCAAGGCAGCGACGTTGCTACACAGACGCACGCTCTGGCTTTCCAATGCTACCATTGTTTCGTACAATCGCACAAATGGATAACATGACCCGATACTTGGCAACACGAGGAAGTTATTTTTGGTCCGCTGCGTATATTATAGGACAGTGAGTGGAAAGGTGTACCATGTTGTCGATTTTTTAGACCACGCAGACAGTTTGCTCGACTACCTTTTTTCCCCTCTCTAAAAGTTTTTAGTATAATTGTCGATGATGAAAAGGCAATTTTTGATGTGTCGTTACGCTTCGAATCCATTATCTCGCCATAAACTAAAAACGCCAACATTTTAAACTTTTAACTCCGCTTTTACGAACGGTACATTTATATAAATAAAACTTGCAACGTGGCAACGCAAAAAGTGTTACGTAAACTGCCCCCTCGAAATTCCGCGATATTTATTTTTGCGATTTCTCGTTTTTTCCAGTTCCATTTAAAGTGTTCGAGTCGTACGCGTATCAAAACTCGCCTCCAAAGTCTATCAAAATTTACTTCCACGAAAACAAGACTCCTATTATTACTACATCGTATAACTGGGTATTCCACTTGAACGGGTCAAGCGAAGGTTTAGACGAGAATTTGTAATTTCGCGATATAAAAAATTTCAATAGTTGACTGGTTGAGTGCACGACGTTGCCACTTCTTCGAATGACGTCACGAACGCGTTGATTTATAACACCCAACAATAATAAATAACTTATCCAAACTTCTATTAGAGATGGGCATGGGCGCCACCCATTTTTTAGTAATTAGACATAATCGGACCATTTTCGGGAGGGGAAATATTTAGAGAAATGCGAGTGGAACCACCAAAAGAAGACGGGAAAACGAAGTCGCGCAAATGGGAAAATTATGCGTCTCGAACGGAAAATACGCATTTTAGTTTTGAAAAAAATTGCGAAATAATTAAAATCGATTTTAGTCATCTTTTACAAGAGTGGGGGTCGTGGGTGGAGATGTTTTCAAGTAGCAGCTGGCAAACAACAACTGATCAATAAATATCAAAACGATAAGCATTTTGGAGTCGAAAAACAAAACCACGAATCCCCGATTAAATTTTATTTCGCGATTGATACGAGGAGAGAGCCTACTTTCGAATAATTGTGTTAAGAACTAAAAATGTTGTCGGAGAAGAGAAATTGAGCAAAATGTGGCGCGTTAAGAAATTTCCGTCAAATCAATGAAGAAATTACGAACGCAAGAGTTTCGTAATTAACCAAAAAAAGGGATGTGTTTTGCTTACTTGCAAATTATTTTTTTAATGCACCACTAATCGACCTGGAGATTGACTAATTGCCGCTGTACGAGTGTGTGTAACTAAAACAAAATGTAAAAGCGGCGTTCCTTCCAGTTTCTTGCAAAAACCCGGGATAAAAGCTTTTTCGAAGACATAAATTTAAAACGGGATGCATTGTTAAGTGGTGTAGAAATAATAAATCAAGTTGGTTATGCAACAAAACAGACGAAACTAGGTCACAAAAGTAACAAATTTCTCAAAAGGGCCAATTTACATAAGAGAAAATAATTTTTGTGATTTTGACTGATCGATATAATTTCATAAACGACAATAGAAATAAAATTGAACTCCATTTAAAATTTAAAACTTTTTCGAATGACGCCAAATCGAGTAATTGTATTCAAAAATATTCAAAATCTATTTCCTGGTCTCATCAAAAACTGTTTAAATGACAAGGTCGTAAATGAATAAATAAATTTTAATAATAATTAGTAAAAATTCAAAATTTTAAGATTAATTTCAAGGCTCGCTCGATTGGGCAAGCAGACTCTTGGCGTGTACGACACTTGATATTTTTCGTGTCGCTCCCACCTCTAACCGTTCAAATAATTAATGTTGAGTCATCAGTATTTACTACCAATATAAAAAAGGTACTAGTTAACGCTTTAATTATTTATCTGTACCTACGTGTCCGTTCGAGGCACTTAAAAAGATAAGAGAAAAATAACACTTGATGGAAGAAAATAGCGTACAATTTTCGAGACATCTGCGATCTAAAATTAGTCCGTAAAGTAACTCGTAAAGAAAAAATAATTAAAAAGGTTGCCAATTACTAAAAAGTAACTGGTATTACTATTTTAGTACCTACTAGTACTTTCATGCCCGTGTGGAAGTGGATTTAGTTAAAACTTTTTTACTAATTAAGAACACGTTTAAATTCTAAAAGTGGAAGTTTGCAAAAAAGAAAATCGAATTTAATGTGTACCACAAACCCGGCCCTAAAAGCACTTTTAAATTCTGTAGGATTGTAATGCGGTAGAAAGTTCAATTGGCTCCTCCAGGACTGTGCTAAATATTTATAATATTAATATAGTGCCAGCCGCATCACAGTCGCCTTAAAAACGTCCTTTATAACGAATTCTGCTTTAAATAGGATGGTATCATGTATCATATTATATCTGAATGAAATACCAAAATTGTTCGTAACACGGGAATTTCTTCAAAACGTTAGAAACTTGCAGGGATACGTCAAGTTAGTTGAAATCGACCTCTCGGCTATAAAGAGGTGCGTATAGTAGATTCATAAATAGGTGGAAGTACCTATTACTCTAAAAAGCACTTTCAAAAGGTTCACTGCGTTAGCCAAAAAATCGACTTCCAATTATTTATAAATCTACTATACATAATAGTTTTCACAGAGAATCAGAGAAGCAAATATGAGAAGAAAAAAACGCGAAAACCCCACAACATTGAAAATTTGTTGTACTATACTTAAAGAACGATATACGGTCTCGCTGTTGCATTCATAGACTTATAGCCTATTAAGAGGAGTTTACGACATGGTTAATTGTCATCAGTAAGAAAAAATACAATTAAATAAAAAAACATCTGCTAGTTACAGCAATATAATATTAATATCAACAAAATTTTGTGCCAAATATTAGAGAAAATAAACAAGTCCTCAACCTTAGGATATATTCAAACTGTATTCTATTAAAAAAACTTGGCACGCACTCCTTTTACCTTTTACCAAAGCCCCCCAAAACAAATAAAAATTGACTTTTTGTGAGTATCTCAAGTAGAAGAGAACTGAGATTATAAATAGGAAGAGTTCGTGTGTTAGTTTTTGTAAATTTCTAAATGTTCTAAATAAAATTAACCATAGACTATCGAGTATTGTCTATTAGAAACTATTCAAGTCGACTAGTGAAATATAACTTGTTAATCCGGATGTTATAATAGCCATACTAGGGCTGGGCGATATTTAAAAAATCGATATATCTGAATATCGATATATATTTTTAAAATATCGTTATTCGATATATCCTTATAAATATCGATACTTATATCGAATAAAATATCGAGCTCTGTTGTAACCAACCATCAATTTAATTTCTCAAATTTTTCTGATTTGGGCAATGGAAGTTTGATCGGATCATAAATTACTAATACAGTTTGTACTAGTTTCAGTTGTTTAGTCCACTATTATGGCCCAGAAGGTTTAAGGTGGCGATTTTGCCCATGTAATAAATGCTGCCAATAGTGTTATTCTGGAGCGCTTGAGCTATTGAAGTTACAAAAAAATTATGCAGACAAAAAATAAAGTAGAAAGATTGAGCTACAATGTAAGCTAAATTTTGTTGCTGAAATGTTGATATTAAATAGAGATAATGCTTACTGAAAGTTAGGATAATTGTTCGCTTTTAGATACCCACTTTTGGCCCATTTTTAAATAAAAAATGAAAATTCTGAGATATACATATCGTACTAATTATATTTATCTTCACTTTAAGACTTAGTTTTGAAGAATAATTAACATAATGAAACTGAACCAACCGCTCCAGTAAAACGTTTTTGAATTTTTATATTTCTATTATAAGGACAGGGGCCTTCTGAATTGGGAATAAATTTGCCTAACTATATAAATTTTAATGTAGCTACTTGATAACAGTCGTTATTCTTAAAGCTGCTTACTTTTCAAAATGAGCATATACCTTTCTCACTCTAGCATATCGCCACCTTAAAAACCAATGACGTAGACATGAGAAATGTTGGGCACTTTAGTACAGTGTTTTACTATATCAAAGCTACCTATATGCAAAAATCCAGCTTTAGGCGAATTATTTCTAGGTAAAAACCTAATATCGATAGATTGGAATATCGATATTTTTTTTAAATATCGTTATTCGATAAGTATATCGAATAAAATTCCTAGCCGTAAGCCATACTGTTTTTGAGTATTTATTTGAGAACAAGAAGGAGAGGTATTTCTGATAAAGAAGAGCGTCGCGTCTACGCTCTACATTATCTGCGCACACAACTTTGCGACTTACACCAAATACTGCAACTGTTATACTGTGACCGAGTTCAGTACAAAGATGGAGTAGAAGACTCTTCTCTATTTGAAATACCTCTGCAATTGTTGGGAAGGTGCGTTTAGAAAGGCACGATACATTAAAAGAAACTTTTAGCCATTCCTAAAATTTAGAAGATGTTCTTTTTATGACTTCTGCTAAAAGAATTTAACGAAGAAGTTAGTCACAACCACAGAAACATTTATTGGGAACCAGTAAGTGGCATAAAAATCGAGACTGCTGTTACTATAAAAGATTTGTAATTCGTATAAATTTCATTACAGAAATGGCAGACATAAAAATTCACCAAAAAATTTATAGTGGCCAATAATTATTTCTTCGGCTGCACTTGTAAACCTCCGTGTATCATTTGTGTATAAAGTATATATACGAAATTTCCACTCGTGCCTGGGCACTAATAATTTTTTCCCGTTTTCACTCATGGTTTTGTTGCTTCAGGCAATTAGTCATTGTCTACCTACCACTATCTACTAAATAAATGGAATTTGTCGTCTCGAATTACCGATATAGCCAATTACAAACGGTTATCCAGAATAATCGACAATTCTGTCCACTGCCGGCAGACCTCCCTTTAAATTTATTTTTTGATGTTTTTAGACATATTCCATGTACTGCACACTATTTCTGGAGCGCCTTTTGTCGTCTTTAATATTAAAGTTACGTATAACATATTAAATTAAATGTCTGCCTCTTTATATTATTAAGTTGATAGTCTCTAATGCGATTTAGAATTTGCGTGTCGATTAAGTTTAATTAAAATAGCTATAAATAAGCTTAGTAGAAACCTTTCTAGTGCCATTTATATATATAGGAGAAGTTATACCATCCAAGAAGATATTTCAATTTACGAATTTACGTTTCACAATCAATAATAAAGCTGATTTACTTATTATAGACAAATTTAAAGTAAAATTTTATTCGAGAACAAAAAGGAAGAGTAGTTACGAGTTCGTTTAAGGACTTTCATTGAATTTTGTTTTAAATTGTCTTCCAAAGGAAGACTCGCAAAATTGACTTTAGAGTTGGATAATTAGAGTAGTATAGAGAAGAGAAAAATTGGACAATTTAAAATGTAGCTTGGTTGCGAAAGAGCTTAAATACGGAATAAATTAAGCTCTCGCGGAGTTTATAAAATTTCAATGTGGCAATCTGATGTACCTAATAAAGTGCAAAAAAATGCGAAGCAACCGTTAATTATAAGAACTTATAGTAGTTATCACTCGAGGCCCCGTGTTATTTGCATGTCCGAGAAGTACTAAGCTACTAAGTAGTTAATAAGAACTGTTACTTTGTAAACGAGCGCTTTTTATTTAAAAATAGTTAATTAAACTTCAAATATTGCAATTTCGTGTTAATAGCAAAAACTGGATTAAAATGTGATTTTTTATACTCGAAGATGGTTTCAAACTGACGCGAAACGTCCCCCTTTTGTCGAGACTACACAAAGGGGTCAAATTATTTAAATTACAATTACCAACAATTTTATTCTTTGTTCTTCACGATGAATTGGTAACTTGGTGTACCCGGTGAAACAAGATAAAAATTTACACAGTTGCCACGTCTAAAACAGGAAACGAATAAATTGGGCAGATGTAAGCAGTCAAACGTGAAACAAAAAACAAAACGATTTGTTTTTAATTTGAATACTTCTCGTTTCAACAATTTCCGCGATTCAACGCCTTCTTCTCGCTTTTTTCCTCATTACAATTAATAATTATTTGCGCGCTAAATTATAGCGAAACATTTTCAAATTATCTTCTCGTATTATCTTTGACTCGAGAAGATGGACAAGGTGATCCACAATTATGATTATTATAAAAGTTGTTTTAGCGAGTGGGTTCGCTTTTGAAAATATATATATTTTGTCACGTATTTGTGGTTCGTGAGTAAACCGAAATTCACAATTGGGACGCCTTTTTATTTTTAGAAAAAGTTAAATTACATTTCGTACATCGGAGAAAGTTGTATGATCTTCATTTATTGCTTAATTTACAGACTTCCTTCATTTTAATATAACAAAAACGTAATTTAAATTACAATTACGTAAGATCCGAAGGATGGGTATTGCGAGCGAGAAGGCAACACTCGAAACACACGGGCAAGGCCCTAAATTTGAGTTCATTATAGTCCGGCGTACAACAAAATGGAAGCTATAATTAAACCATAAGATTGACACGAAGAGACGAACAAAAACCTGCTGTTCGAAAAATAACTTTTAATAGAAATCGAGTCACGTCTTTACCGATTTATTTTTAATTTAAATATGGGCCTATCCTCCCCGGTTAGCCTTGGGGTAAAACATACCTGAGTTGTAAAAATTAACGTGCGTAAATTTAAAAAACGTCGATCAAATGGAAATGTTCTAAAAAGCATCTTAAACAGCGCCTCTATACTTTTTTCAAAACGCAGTCGTTAGCACTTAGCAGCGTACCGACCTTTCAAGGGGCCGGTATGTTACGGTTGATATTGTTATATTAGATATCATTGTTTTGTAAGTTGATTTTCACATGGAGAGTGTATACGTATAAGATCTGCATAAAAGCAAACAATTTTTATTAAAAAAACAATGCAATCATTTAAAGATAATGAGACTGTAAAAAGACAACAGTCCATAAAGTCATCGTCAAACCTTTAACCTACAAGTTACGATAACTATTTATTTTTAATAAGGCTTCCGCCCTTATCTTTTCTGATTCGCATCTTTGAAAAACGATAAAAATGATCTCGCGAGGTTAAAAAAAATAAATTACTAGAGTTAGGTTTTTGACCCGTTGTCATTTTTTTGCTTCTCGATTTTTAAGAACGTAGCACCTGTTTAGTTCATTAAAAGTGATTAAGTGTAACATATTTGACATTTACTTTTATATGGAGTGAGGGGCTATTTCGAAATAGTTGTAATTTAATTATAGATTCAAATTTTAGTAACCAAAAAAAGCCACGTAATAATACCAACGAGTATTTTATATAATTATAGTTGTATACACACACATACAGGAAGCTCGAAAGTGAAGAATAGCCGTAACCGATAATTTGATTTTAGCCTTTGGCTTGTCTGAGCCTATTAATAATTTACGTACGTAATCAATACACCCAACGAACTATGAACGAAAAAGGAGATTCGACCAACAGCCTCTTATGCAACGGGGGCAGGGCGCCTTTCCGATTCCACCTGCATCACTTGAAGATTTTTGAAAGGAGGATCATCGTAACAGACAGACGGGAAGTGAAACTATTATTCATCATAACGTAGGTCTAAGGTCGTGAACTTTTAAAGTTGCGCCTATTTGAAAAAACTGACTTTTAAATATGCGAAGTTCCAGCGAATAATTAATTTTCAAAACAGTTATGGCTCAGAATTTAAAAAAATTATTATCCCATGGTATAGGTTCTAACCTAAGTGCTACTATTTTTATTTTTCATTTGTTCTGTTTGTTTTTTCATAACAATCAGAGTAAACTTGTAAATATTTATAGAATAACAGTAAAAAACACTTCAATCAATAATAATATACTCTATGCTATGATAATACCCATCTCAAAACAACTTTAGATTTAGGTAGGTAATTACTATAACAAAAAACAATTGTTTGCCAATTTTCCATGGTTTCCACGAAAGTGTAGATTTCTGACTTTAGGGGTTATTTTTAAAACGTAGTGGTGAAGAGCCTTCTAATAAGAGACGTAGACATGATCAATTTTTCAAACCCAAAGTAACGATTATGTAAAATATTAACTTAAGCCCTTATACCAGTCTTTCTGCAATTCAATATTTGCTAATATCTTGCGGTTCCGTTCGCGTGTCGTCAGAAAACCATACACCAAATTTCAAATGTGTTTTCAAACCTATTGCGAGTGTATAGTTCTTACATAAATAAATAAAAAATACAATGTGTGTCGTTTCTCAGCTATGTATCTATTATTTTCTACTTCAACAAACTGAAATTTAAAAAAATAATTTTTAAGGGTAGTAGATATCAGATTTGAGCCTGTCTAATCTCGAAAATGAATTTGTCTGTTCGACTCTAACTAACGAAGGGTTTGAGCAAAACACTTGAATTTGGGAAAGTAGGCACATGTGGATTCATGACGACACGAGAACAGAACCGCAAGGCATTAATTCTTAAATCTATTTACTTCAAATTTTAATCGTATAATACTTCAACTTATATTGTTTTATAACATTAGCACATCGCGATCAAAACTAATTGCAATACGAAATATCTTGTTGCATCCACGGAAGGAACGGTATGTGAATAAAACTTCACACGAATCGGAAATCGGCATATAAATAATAAAAAATATATAAGAGTGTGTGCAGTGAGAACCTGAGAACCCGCGAAGTGAGAAACATTGTAGAGGGGAGTTATAAATATTTAAGTAATATCAACTTCAGGTAATTGAGCTGCAATAAACAACCTTTGAAGTTTGGTTAACATCAATTAAATTTTGTAACTTTACAAAAACTACACACTCCCAGTTCACTAACACACCGTCACAGGTTTTCGAACTCATCTCACACATAAAAAAAAGTTTAATTACAACAATCCAATTTCCATCACGATTATAACAAGTGAAAATTATTGCTCGTGTTATTGACAGATGTAATTTGAACATCGAGAAAGAACCTCGAGCTTCTTCTATTTATTTCACGATTTCTACGAACTTCCATTTGAATGAGTAATTTATTTATCGAAACTTACCTATATAGTAGTAGGTATAAAGCACTTGTTATACATTATTAAATATTAAAAGGCATTAAGAATTCAAAATTATTACGCCTTCGCCTCCAATCGATGTTGATAAATCGAATTTATTCAGTTAAGAACGGTCATTATTTTAAAAGTCAATACTCAATTCTGTCCTTGGATTGCCAACAAACTTGAACACACCACACCTGAAGAACAGTGTTTTTGTGAATAATTTGAACAAACAACTCGTGTTTTGTAACAAAATAGAATCAACGTCATTTCTCGAATTAATAATGGAAATTCATCCACCAAACAATAGCCATTCTCGGACCGAGTTAATCGATTACCAAAGATAGGGTTATTCATGAGGGTTCTTTTACGACTAGATAAGATAGCGAATGTTTTTGGGTTTTCTTCAATAGTACAATTAGATTATAACAGCAGTCCCCAAACCTCAAAACAGCAATAAAACGATTTTTTGTGAGAAGCAAAATTGCTTTGGGGAGGCCACAACCTGTTGGTATCCCCCAGTAAGTTAGGCTTAACAACTTTGGCAAATAAACCGCCATAAATATTAAAATCAGATTTGAGTGGTGAAAAAAAGATGTTCTCATTCGATAGTATACACACACACACGCTAAAATTATTTGGAGAGGGATGTACAAATAAATTCCCAACTGTGACTCCAATTAATCCTTCGTTCGCACTTGTAAGTAGTGCCTGGCTCTGTGAATCAGTGATTCGATAGGCATCAAAAGTTTAAATAATTCAATGTTTGGAATATTCCAATATTACTTGAATTATTCGAATTTTACGAATTTTTGTTTTCGCAACTCAAAACCAAAAAGCGTTTTAACCTTTTCAACCTATTTATTTTAAGTAAGAGGGTTGGTGTTCCTTTTAGATCCTCTAGGGAATAAAATTAATCGAAAAAACACCAAGCTCATCTCAATTTGATTTAAGCAGTTTGCACTTTGGCATTTTTATGCCTTTTAAGGGTAGTAGGTAACGTGAATTACATCAAAGGATGTTAACTTCCTCCTAGTAGATTTGACATTAGGACGAAATGGAAAGAAGGTGGATAAGGGTTTGGTTTAGCTGAAACGGTTCGAGGATAATTTATTTCCAATCAAAACAAAATTCAGCCTTATACCAGGGAAGAGGTAAAGTTACGATGATTTTCTTAGTTCATATTTTATCAGCTATTGAACTATGGTCGTCATTTTTCCCATGCTCCATTCAATATTTATCCCTAAAGTAATGAATGATACCGGTGCCATGACTTGGCTGTAGTACTTTATCAGAAACAAGTAATTAATACCACTTAATGCCAATTAGTGTTAGTTAATAGACGCGCCAAAATGAGTAACTAATAAAAACAATCATTATTTATGATTTTGACACAATTTTATAAATTGACCAAATTAACAATCTTTTATAATTTTATTACCGAACAAAAAAATAATTTCAAATTATGCAAATCGAACATGCAGATCTCTATATGGCACTCAAGGTGGCCCAAAAAAATAATTTCCGCGACTAATATGTATAGAGTAGTTTTTAATCGACATGGGATGGTTATTGTCTGTTCAGTTAGGAGTTAGAGGCATTATTAATATTGAAATGACATTGAATTTTCATGTATAGCACATATCACTTACTCGGCAATAGGATATTGAGCTGATCGATTATAATAATTTATAATTTATAAAATTAAAAATATGAAAGAGTTCACAACAAAGATGAATTCATTCCAAACGAAGCTCAAAACGGAATCATTTAAATTTTTAAGAAGTTTTTAAATTGCCCCCCCCCAACATTAACCCTTACAAACTTCTAAATATAAAAAGTAAACCATTTTTTGTTCCATAGAATAATTAATTACTAACTATTGACGATCGTCTCTACCTATTCTGTCATCATCAAGTTTTAAACTAATTTGAAATTTAAAGAGGATGGGACATACAAAATGTTACATCAAGTGGTCACATTATTGAATGTTACTCTATTTCCTTAGTTTATAGATACCTAAGAACATAAGCCCTCTGTTCCTCCAAAATCTTCCCAGCATCAGAGTTCTTGCCAAAAAGCCCTGGAATTTTACAATTACAATGTAAGATATACTAGTTTTTCGCGGCTTTTGCGTTGGGGAATTAGAAAACTCATTGAAGAATAATTGATCCCTCCTTTCACAATTACTTTTTTATGTTGTACCGCTGCACCGACACAGAACAAATTCCCCTACACCCCCACAGAGTAGTTTTTTTAAAAGTGAGAGTTATATTTCAGAAAAACGCCCGTATGCCTCGATATAAGTCGTCTATTAACACAACATCGCAATAAGGTAATTTGGAATATTTTCTATTTCTTTCCGTGTCCCTCAAAACAAACGAAGTAGACAAATTAAAAATCGAAAAACATTACCCGCTGGCCAAATTCGTACAACTAATAATTTAGTGCGAAGAGCTAGAGAGGAAAAAGCAAGTTTGTAAGTCTTTTCAACTTACGACTTATAAACTCAAACATCACACGGTATTCAAAAAGTTTCAGTTAACAGTGTAGTAACACACAGGCGGGAAGGTAAGGAGGGAAAGTCGTGAGATTTCGTACGTGACCGATGATGAATTTCCCCTCCTAGTCATAAAATGCGGGTGGCTGATCGATATTACAGTGTTGCCGTTTTCTTTACTTTTATAATACGGCGTTGTCGGAATTAAGAGTTGCCTGGTTGAGTTACAGTTTGACCGGGATATGGAAAAGCAGGGGCTACTTCAGTTCTAGGTTGAATAGTACGGTGAGAATTTCGAGAAAGCGGCACACGTATAAACACACAAATTTGCTTTTATTAACTTTAAAGTTTAGGAAATAAATTTAGTCATTATTGTTAGGAAAGAATTCGAACCTTTAATGATATACGAACTTTGGAACTATAAATATTAAAATTGATCTCGATATATGGCGAAAATGATATCTGTAATTGCTGCACCTACGTGGTAGTTATGAACTTGAGAAAACTATAATCAGCAACAATACAATAGATAATGTTTTATGCATGATCGCTTAATGATTACTTAACTGTAATTGATACGACTAGACATTAAGAACGTAATTAAGCCACGAGTTTTCGGAAAATTTCAGATACAATTTTCGAGTTTCAGATATTTTGAATACGACGCTCTAGTAAAAACACAAAACTCGAAAATAAATTATCTCTCTTCCTCTTCGAGATTCGTAGCTCAAAAAAGTTTGCGGGCTTCAAATTTAAATTGAATTTCCCTCCTCCTTCTAAACCCGCACGCACTTATTTACTAGAATACGGTTTAATCTCGTTATTTGGGTTTTAATTAAACGCGAATATAAAAAACTAGAGCGTATGTAGTAAATAATTCGACCATCTACTTCAGTCATTTCTCAAGTTTCTTAACCCATGCCATTTCAAAACGCGCCCAAGGCAACGACAGGTTGCCAAAACTGGAAATGTTACAAAACATTTTGAATACTTTTGTTACAAACCCAAATAATTTATTTATGTATAAATTGATCGAAGAAAAAATAATTGTTGGAATCACAATTTTTGAAACAAAAGATGAGAAAATTTACGACTTAATGGTCTGGAAACAAAATTTTAAAATATAAGCAAGCACGTACAAACGTACATGGATCGTTACCTTACATACCATAGTACTAACCAACTATAATTAATTCTTTTCGAGTATTTTCTCGAAAAAATATAAAAAATGCATATGAAGGTTTAACAGACAATGGAATTATTCCAACTACCGCAATATTAAACAGACCATGAAAGGAAGAAAGGGTTTGTACGAACCAGGACTAGAAATGCACCTTACACAAGGAACAAAGAGGAAACATGATCCGTTTCTTATAAAACTCAAGTACCTTGACCAAAAAAAAACTTTTATCTTTAAATTTGATCAAATAATAAGCCCAGAATTTAAATATAAATACAATGAAAATTTATAATCTTTGTGAACTTAAAAATAATTGGAATGATTCATCGAAATAATTGTTTTAATTTTTAAACGATCTCCAATCAAGAAAAATATATGGTACGTAAGTACAGTCTAATTAACATAGATGGGTAACGTAGAAGCTCAATACGAACGACCTTAAAAAATAAGCAAACAAATTTACGCCCCCTTATTAAGACTACATTCTCACAGACCGATTTTTATCAAAATTTTGCGGTTCCGTTACCGCGTCGCCACGAATTTATATAGTACGTACTAACAGAGGTATTTTTCTACATTATCATTTTTTGGGCATATCGAAAGAAATCCGAAACAGTTGTTACTTCGAGATTATCTTAATAAATGATAGTCAATTAGGAAGGATTTTAAAAAAATCAGCAGTGACTTTCAAACTACGAAAAGATAAAACTTCAATCCCCCCCAGTTAGTACCATTAAATAATTTTTTTAAATATTACATTGGCATTTTTATAAAAGCCAACTAGCCTTCTGGTAACACCCTGTATATATTATCCGGGTTTATCCACCTTCAACTAGGTTGATGAAATAAAAGCGTGTACCAATAAATTCTCTCCCACGTTTCGATCAAATACAGTAATTCTATTTTTATTAGAAAAAAAAATGGAGTGAAAGTGCAAGGGTGTAGTACAACTCGAACATAACAACCCTCCATAAAAATTGACTGCACCAAAACATCGTATAGTAGGAAAATCAATTAAACTGTTGACATTAGCATAGGTCGGCTATTATATTTAAAAAAAATGAAATGCTTTTAGTCATGGGAAAAACCGATCCCCAAAATAACCCCGTTATAATGTACTATTCATATGCGTTATTTATTTCATTTCAATATAAATTGTTTACTTCGCAAACGGTGGAGATATGTGTAGGTAATACACGGTAATCCTACGAGGAAAGTTAATAGCAATGAACAGGTAAAACCTACTCAAAGCTGTTCTATTTACTGCACAAATAATGAGAGACTTTTACAAGGTATTAACTGCATTTTACAACTAACTATAAAATGATATATTAACGGAATTTAATGAATGACGAAATTTAAAAAAGTCAAAGTGAATGTTTTTAATACCGACTGCGCCATAATTCGCTCGAGAAATAAATTAGATACGTTTTCACAAAGGAACTGTTCGATGCTTATACCAACTCATTATAGCTATAGCATCTCGAGGATTTAGTAACTCTTTTCCAAGTTGTAAGACACGCAAAAATTCAATTTAGGCCAATTTACCCTGTTGTCTGGATGTTTTTACACATACACAAAAGGCGAAGCATTAGCAATCTATATCAATTTACCCTTTTTACCTTAGTTTTTTTTTACAATTGCCATTAGTCTGGCTCGTGTTAAGTGCGACTCGGGTATTATATTAAGAAAAGTGCTGGAAAAAATTATATGAAAGCTACGCCTACAGTTGAAGGAACAAGACGTATTGTAAACAAGTTAGTCCTAAAAACCCAACAAAACAAAAGAAAGTGACCTACATGCAAACTAAATAAAATGTGGTTGAATTAATAAATATTTAATAGCGATACACCTTGTGCACATGCACAAAATTATTTGTCATATAAAAGGATCTGAAAACGTAACAAATTAAATTTAATAATAGGTGTAGTTGAAGGAGAAATTAGCCACCCAATTGAACGTTGTGAGGGGTTCGAAAGAAAGCGTTTCTGAAGAGAGAAAATTTTGATTCGTGAAACTAATTGTGGTAGTATAGAAATCTGAAAGGAAAGAATTGAAAATATTGTTCTGGAGAAATTACTTTAAAACGTCCAAAATATATAAATCATTCTTATCGACACCAACAGAGATATAAACAAAAACGTTAAAAGCAAACCGATAATTAAATGTCACTAACGTTTTATCATGTACAACAACACAAATTAATTATTAACGAATTTATCACAAACACTTTGACAGTTTTGTTTATGATGGATTTTGAGGTATTTGTTGGAAATTGTGACGTTCGATACAAGTATAATTAAATAAACAAAGAGAGGCAAAGTTCGAAATAATAAGATAAACGATGATAACCGAAAAGGCGCTGAAAATCAGCAGCGGTGAAAACACAATTTTCGTCATCGGCGAATTTGTTGCTGCACCTCTACACTCTACAACAGATTAGGGGCAAAAAATAGGTTGAAATTGAAAAAGGAACGAATAGCAATTAGGCACACCACTGTAGGGTATTTTAGGACCCCAAACGTAAAAAACGGGAGCCCTGGGGGATGGATAGCGTAGTTCGCTCAAAAATAATACCCCACGTACTACCACCTCAGGAAAATGGAACTCCTGCTTCGCAGAATCGATGTATTGAAGTTAAAGGAGCGAAGTAAATCAAAATCATATTCTTCCTGATGACGTCCTCCAAGTTCGAGACATACAGTACAAATTTATTTCAATTTAGAATGACCAAAATTACAATTCGTAACTTTTTACAAACATCCTTCGGTATAATCAATGAGTACAGACAGGTGCATGGTAAAACAGCACACAGCACCTATTATAGTCTGGCAACGCTGCATTAACGTTATAAATATCGACTTAAAACGATAGTGTAGGGTGTAGGGGAAGAGACCACACAGAAAGATGTTATCTATTACAAGTTGGACAGTCGAATCTAACGGATAGAATTCCATTTAAAATGTAAGAAAATTCATCCAATTCGCCCTTCTCCCATTTACATTAACGGCGATGAAGAAAAGCTCGCTCAGTTCATTCAAGAAGTTGTAAAAGTTGAAAATTCTGATAAGTTTAAAACCTTCGCGAAGGAAAATTTAAAGTAAGTTAAGGGCGTATTTTTTTAGCCTCAAAGTTTATTAAAATATCGAAGAACCTGCAGCGTAATTAAGTAGTAGGTCACGTTTAACCCTTAGCTGCAGACATGGAGTTTAGTTACATTAGAACAGACATGCAGTCAAAGTGACTCCGTTGCAATTTAATGTGTTTCCCACACTTACAGCCAAAAATATTCTACTTTTTACGGTTTGTCGATAAAGACTGAACCAGGAGAAAGATAATTTATTAAAAAAATTTTATCAAAACAAAAGCATAAACATGAAAATTGAATACAAAGATAAAGACGTTCTAAAAGTAAGTAAAAATTTAGAGATGACATTTAAAATTTTTTTTGCTTTTTTCTTTATTATGGCCCTAAAACTTGGGCCGATGACAAATTTCGAGTACAAAAATCGTTGAGCAAGCAGAAAAATGCAACTAGTAATTTATTATTATTTTATAAATACACAATAATATAAATAAACGTGACTCCAGAACGCGGCGGAAACAGTTTGAAATCTTCTCTACGAAATCTTCTCAACGAACACAAAAACCACATTAAAAATACTTTGATAATATAGATAAAGGTTCAACTTAAAGGTATCCAAAGGCTAATACAGATAGGGCAAAAAGAAACCCTGTTTTAAATACTACTAAAGTGAAAAACCGAGTCAATTTGCTCCATGTCTGCAGCTAAGGATTAAATCTTAAATTCAAATACCTTTGGAAAATTCTCAGTGTATCCAAACAAAACCACAACAACAGTGAGCGACATTTTTTTTTCGGTAGTCATGTAACTAGGGCAAAATTGTCCTAAATTTGGTAGCGCCTAGCATTAAATACAGTAGATTCGCGATATAATGACCTACACCAATATACTGAACAGCTCGGTTTAATGAACAAAATATATTTGACATTGGCCACTCTTAAATAGTGAACAAGTGTGAACAAGCGTTCACTATTTAGAGTTGGCAATGAGCAATGAATAAGTTGGAATAATGACATTCTTGAAGAAAATGATGAAACTGAAGATGCATCCAGGTTCTGAAAACCTGTACGTAAAGATGTCAAATGAAGATCGTTTTAGTTGCAATGACCAATGACACTTTCTAAATAGGGAACAGTTCGATATAGCGAATCGCTCTGTTTTTTTTTCGTTCACTATATCGCGAGTCTACTTTAATGGACTGTATTTTAAAAGGAAATAAGTCGTATAAACACGTGAAAAGCACCGATGGACTAATCATAAAAACAATCGATTTAAGAACCTTAAAATATTCAAAATTTCAACGAACGCTCCCTCATTCATGGCAAAGCCACATTTTTAGGCAAATAATTCGCTCAGCAATTCAGTTTCGTGTGCGAGAACAGCTAACGCATACCAAAACAGTCCTCTTCAAGTCTCAAGGCCAAAATGTGCAACGGAAGATAATATATTTACCATACAGACTACAGACTGATACATCAATAGGCCAATTTATTAGCTTTTCAAATGGGCAGTAATCAAAATTAAATTATGTGACAAGCAGACCCTTATACAGTTTATTCCCCTCACAACTAATAGCGACAAAGTCCAGGGGATCGATATGTACATGCGAATAGTCAAAACACAAGTAGAGATTGAAATCGAAAGTAAAAGTCCAGCTGCGGTCAAGTTAGGGGTGCTTGTTTGTGTATGTTTGATGATAATTCAAAATACGCTATAATAGTAGAACATTAGTCACTGTTACATCAGAACTGTGGATAAAATCGACCCTTCTCACAAAAGTCGCAAATATTAAGAATTTGAACACCTACGAGAGTATTCTCCCTATACGACTTAAAAAGGATGGAAAATATATTTGGGAAAACTTATTTTTAGCCAATTATCTTTTATGGCGCATTCGCATTGGAACGAGCACGTAATTGCACGATTATATAACTGCAGATATAAAATTTGATCCAAAATACGTTGGTTTTATCTTAGGTACTCGTATAAAAGTATGACAACGTCCTTCCTTGACCTTTAATTACTAACAAATTACCATTAAATTGATGTAAACATGAAGTATATAACTATCGTAAAATGTTGAGATTTTTTCGAACAAACAATAACTATTATAACAGCACATATATATTTTTTATAATTCGTAATAATATTGCAATTAAAATCACGTGAGCATGAATCATATTTCAAATATGTATATTTCATTCGTTCCACGGGAGTACACCGCAATTATTACCAACAGCATACTTCAATAATGAATTTTTATGTAATATTAAATGAGGAAATTAAATTTAAAAAAAAAATTTAAATTTACCCCGTTCGTTCGGATGGTTAAATCGCGAGAAGTAAAAAAAATATTTTTTAACAAGGAATAGGTTTAGAAATTTTCCACTCGGATCACTTTGAAATATTCAGAAATATTGACCCCATTTCCCCATTTTCCTATAAAATTATTCATAATAGAAAGTTTTGTGTGTGCATCCCTTAAATATAAAAGAGAGTGAGGGGATGTTCGAGAGTGTGGGCGCCAAAGTTCCAAGAGTTATTCCGAGCCGGGTTGTCAGATCGAAGTTGGAAAATGCGCAGTTGTGCTGGTTATGTTTTAGGGGGCGATGCGTGCAATATCATTCATAAGCCGCAAAAACGAATTGCAAAATTGTTGTCTATCTAAATATTTATACCGGCCAAGTTTTGTTCGAAACTTTACAATTTCAACCTTTAAAATTGTCGATAAAGTTCTTAACAGTTCTCGCTTGATTATAACGACGTTTCAAAATTGCACGTCAGCTGTATGCCGAGTTGAATAAATTTTGATCTCGAGGGCTTAAATTAAACTGAAGGTTATACAAACTTGTGATGAGTTGAATAGTTAGGATTTTGCAGAATTATTCAAGCAGAAACATGCCTGGGATGCACCGACGGTAGCTTAAGCGAATAAATCTATAATTTCGACTGATGATTTATTTAAAAAAGCGACAAAAAGTATAGAAAATTGTAGGCAACGATCTCGGAAAAAGAAAACTTAAAATCACATAGCACGGGAGGCAGCAAGCACTTTCACAAAAAAACCGAAAAAGTGCAAAATTTGAAACGATGCAAGCTGAAAGAAAATTGCAAATGAGTAATAAAACCGACAGTCTGCCATTCCTAAGTGGTAGTATTAACTTGTGGGTGGTTCGAGAAGGACGAGCTTTTGCTCTTTTTCGGTTTTTAGCTTATAACTCGAACTTTATGAGAACAGTGCTTCTCCACGAATATAAACGACATCCAATTACCCCACCCTTATCGAGGCGCTATACTTCAACGCGCTCTAGCTTCTAAACTGTTCGTCTGACGAAAAAAATCTTAGAGATATAATATCTAGAAAATTAAATGTACTTTATTTTTGAATATAACCACTCTTCTCTAAAAGTGGGTAATTTTTGAGTTATAAGCAAAACACACAAAAAAATAGTTTCTGTCGAATTTTGTTATGTTTGTCAAACTTTAACGCGCTCTAGCGCCCAAACCGGTGGTCTGAGGAGAAAATCCGAAGAAATATAATTTGTAAGAAATTTGATGTACTTCACTTTTATGAGGACGCACTTTTCTCAAAAAGTGTGTAATTATGAAGTTATAAGCGAACAACCGAAAAAAGAGGGAAAACCCGCCTTTCTGGTGGTTGACGACTTAGAGTCTCTTTGCAGCTTACTAAGCGATTAATTTATGTTGATAGAAGCTCTAAACAGGCACTGGTCTAAACGTCACTTTAGAAAGGCTTGTCGACCAACTGTAAACATGAGCAATACTTAAAAAGGCGACCTCTTGTGGTACTACTTCATCTCATCAAATTGGTAAGCAACAAAGTACTATTAAAAAATGTAAATTTGGCAGATAAAATAATACCCCGTGTTTAATTGTTCCCGATAAAAGTTTACTGCGAGAAACTTTGTATATGATTTTCTTAATTACCAGTAAAAGTTTAGTGTTTTTGCCTTGTAGTGATCGACTAATCTTACAATTTAGATACAATCTACAACTAAAAATTTTTAATTAATTGTTTAAAACATTTGTTTCCACTTCCTCACTTCCTGGGTGTGCTTAAGTGATGAATCTAGTATATACGAACGAGCAACGAAGATATTAAATTTAACAGTCAGTAAGTACCTACTACTTCTACACGACTACCATGATGATATGATCCAGATGGTGGTCTCGCAAACTTGCTCGTCTGTCAAGAAGGTACTGGCCCGCTCTGACTTTCGACTAAGACCACCAAATGTGTCATTATGGGTTATGTCGACATTTTTTCGAAATCAAAGTAAATAGAACGCCAAAACCGGCACGGCAATTCTGTTCCTAAACGGGGCACGAGAGAGCACACAATGGAAGATTACGAACAAGCAAACAATAGAAACTTGATTCCAGAATTTTTACCCAAATTTGTATTTCGGCCCCTAAAAACGTCAGGCCGTGGTAACGCATTAAACACGTCTTCGACTTCTGAAGTAGGCAATAATCATAAACCTCGAAACAACGGCGAATTAATAGGACGAGATCCGAGTGATAAGGAAGGCAATCAAATCGTCTAAAGATTTTTTGTGCGAAGTGCAATTAATTAAACTTTACTGCGGTATCGTAAAAACATAAAACCACCACAGTAATTCTTAATAATACAAGATTTATGCCAATTTTTGCAAACTTAATTTACAAGCGTTAATTAAAATCATCCATGTAACCCACATTGAGGCGTGTACACTGTACACGTGTATATAAATGTATTAGATGCATGTTGAGCAATAATTTAGAAATTGCCATTTGGAAACGCTTTGGGCACGTTTCTACTCGATCACGTTAATCGATTAAACGGGCAATCGGTATTTCCATTTGCAGGTTGGTGCCATTAAAAATTTAATTCGACCTTACGAGAAAACAAAAAATGTCATTTTACCAAATTTAGAAATCATGCACAATAGGTAGGAAAAAGTCCTCTTGTTTACAAGAGAAGCGCGACCGTAATCAGTCATGCACGAAGAGCACAAAATGGAGTAAGGTTAGTTGCCATTTTACAAAGTTCTAAACGAATAACTTAGAACGTTGCATGCTTCTTGATCTCTCAACGTCGTCTTAATTCACAGGCGAATAATCAAATTGAACATAACGAACGCATAAGTTGGCCGAAAAATTTATGAGAAAAGTACTAAATTACACCGAATAATTAGCATTTTAATGGCACGTTATTACAACAACTTGCCATTTCCTACTTATCAAACACCTTACGTGTGGGAGGTGCAGCCTTCGAGTTAAAAAATAAATAAATATTTATTACATTTTAGATCCAAGTTCGTTCCTATCCAAACTAATCTAAAAGTTGATCTAACTTTGAGTTATGCGACAACAAGGTTGAAAGATCAAAAATTTAGCGACGACCAAAAAAATTTACCCTTGGATGAACTTGATGGTCATTTTTCGAGGCGAATCGCTGGCTCGCTTCTTCATGCCAATTTTCTTTCATGAGCTGCATAACTCTTAAATCGTCAATTAGTCTTACCTAAAAAGAAATGGTAAAAATTAAAGTGGCAATTTAAAAGTGCGCAGCGAATAAGGGGGTTTTATAGGAAAAGAGTTTGGAATCAAAAGAAAAAAAATAATGGGTCAATTGAAATTAGAAGGCTGCAGTAAATAATACACATTAATGGAGATAATTAATTATTGCCGCTATTAACAAACTAAGAGTACCGTTTACAAGCACGTGATCTTCAACTTCAAGGAAAAAGGTATACAATATATTATGGCGAGCGAGCAAGCTATAGCTATCGCTATCGCCAGTACATAATTATTGATCATTTCATTTGATAGACGTTTTTAGTTCGATTTACGATTTTGTGCATACGTATAGGGTAGGTACGCAGTTTTTAAAATCATGACAAAATGATTCATATTAATGATGTTTCGGCATCATAGCTACAGGTAAATAGTCCAGTCAACGAAAGCCAAAAATGGCCTTCACCGCCAAAAAATCCAATAGTTTTGAAACTACCCATTTCTAGGTGTCTACTTTCTACTGATGGCTATCCTGAAAGTCCTGATTAATCAAATCAGAGATGAGCTTTAGCGGCAGTGGCCGAAAACATGTCACTTTTTTGGGGTTTTTCGTTAATATCTCGAAAACTGTAGGTTGGAGCTAAAACGAAATTATATACAAAATTAAAGCTGATAAAATTTGCTACAAGATCAAATGTATGCATGTTTTTTGTATTCCTAAAGATTACAGAGTTATAGGACTTTGAAAAAGGGGGTTCTTTGCGCTAAGGTGGTTTGGAAAAAAACATAAATTTTCAACACCCTATAACTCGGTAAACTTTAGGAATACAAAAAACATGCATACATTTGATCTTGTAGCAAATTTTATCAGCTTTAATTTGGTATATAATTTCGTTTCAGCTCCAACCTATAGTTTTCGAGATATTAACGAAAACCCAAAAAAGTGACACCATATCTTCACTGCCGCTAAAGCTCATTTCTAGATATTCATAACTAAAGGTGCCTATAGACTGGCGAAAAACTCGCGCAATTTATTGTCTGACAGCAGTGTCGCAAGTTCTAATGAATAGACTCGCAGTGCTATTTACATTAGTGACACTGCTGTCGGACAGCAAATCGCGCGAGTTTTCTCGCCAGTCTATCGGCACCTTAAACGAGTGTGGAGTTACAAAACTATTGGATTTTTTGAAGTTGAAACCCTTAGTTGGGACTGGACTATTACCCCTGTAGAAAACTAGTTCTGAAATTTTTGTATTGTTGCATTTCCTACCCTACACCGCCTACAGTATTTATAGTGGTACCGCTTCGTTTTGGAGCTGGTGATTTACGCCACCCACAGAGAAGTTCAATAGAATCAATACAAGAACAGAATATAATGAAATTATTCTTTATTGTATCTCTCTGCTGATGGTGAAGTCACCAGCTCCAAAACGGAGCGGTACAGGTACATTACGAAGAGCATCATCAGAAAAAACGTTCTCGAATTTCCCAAATCGGCGACATGTTTTTTGAGCTAGATAAAGTGTGTTCTAAAAATAACTGAAAGTTCACGTTTCTACTCTTTAACTTAACACAGTTCGAAGTCGACACTACAGGTGCCATAGAAAAGGTACGTCTGTGTTTGTTAAATTCTAAACCAAAAGCTTAAAATTTATTTTAATATTTATAGCAACTTCAGTGTCGAAAGTCAAAAAGTGCATCAATTAAAAGCAAAATCATAGTATAATTTTTTGTAAGCAACTATTACAGCGACTTATACGTAATGTCAAGTGAATTTGATACGCCCATTGATTGCCCAGTCCAGAAGCGAGTAATTTTTCGGCGGCGTAGCGCACAGTGTTGGAAGCTAATCTACACGGCGTAGACTAGCTTCTAGTCACTAGAAAAAGTGTCAGTTCACAACACATAATATATTAACCCCATTTCATATACGACGATTTAAAAAGACATTCTAGTACATCGAGTATATAAATAATTCAATTTTTTGTGTCTTTAATGAAGAAGTAGACGGAATATTATCTTAATTAAGATTTTAATGAGACAGTCTTGGCTATAATTTATCGTGGCATCTCTTAAAAGTTTGTTAATAATAGGATCTTTATAACTTCAACATCAACTGATACTGTTATTAGTAGTGGGAGTAACAAAAGAGCTTTATAAAAAATGCATGCCTCTTGCAAAAAGAAAAGAAAGAAAAAAACAATAAAAAAGTGGAATTTAGTTGAATACATAAAAAGTTACTTCTTTTGTTTTTATTTAAAAACTTTAAGACGTTCACTCATAGAACAATTGATATATGAACTATTCGAAAAAACAAAAGATGAAGCATTTGCTTTATTCTTAACACCAAGACACCATGTCACATGTTGATGTGTACATGGGCAACAAAAAAACATAGTATCCAGACGGCTGTAAAAAAATTAAGAAAACAGTCGCAAAATAGGGGGTCGCAAAATATTGTAGGGTCCATTTCGATAGCTCCGTATTGTTTCAAAATAGACGAAATTCGCTCTAGTATTTTTAATCGTTAGATCAAATCTATTTTTTTAATAAATTGACGTCAAGTACTCATAAATACGGCACGTGAGTCTCATAAAAACTAAATTGTTGTTAAATAATACGTATAAAACGTTATCTGTTGAGCCTATTTTATCTTGTGGCGTTTTGGAAGAATTATGGTAACCAATCATATCGGGCCTGGATTAAAGTCATAATTTTGTAAAAATGCCAATAAATATATTTTCGATGGGATTAAAAAAAGAAATAAGTAAAATAATAAATATTTTCTTTATCGGAAAATACGATCTGCGTTTAAGAATTGAAATATACGAAATTATAAGCGCCATAATTTAAACAAAATACAGTTATTCAAGTTCGACTTGCATAAATTGACAAAGTGTCCTTCATAAAATGAGATATGTGTACTTTCACATCCCGAGTTTCAGCTTTCGTAGAATGACAAAATAAAATTTTAACACGGCACATAGGTGCATACCGAAAGAACTGCAATGCAAATACTATAATACTATACATATTTCAAATAACTTTTTCCTACTAGTTTGTTCCACCTGCTCTTATTCATTGCTAAAGATAAATATAACGTTACAGCTTAGTTTTACCTTTTACAGGTGACTAAACTCTCGAGAGAAACGTATCGTACGGATAGGATACCAAGGGCTTTTACCACCTACAGATAAAACTTTCAAATCTTTAGTTTGTTGCACTATCATAATAACCTTGTTCGAATATAAGTTTCATTTATTATTATAAATAATTAAATAAATTGTGAACTTGAAAAGGAGACGTTTGTGTTGAAAATAATACTCGACTTATCAGATAACCTCAACGTTTTAGTTAAAAGTGATAAGCCAAACTCGCAGATAAGGAAATCAAAATTATTGTTATTTCCATTATAATTCATTATTTATAAAAGAATGTTAATAGATAAGTTGGGTGATTACGCGACTTTAGTGGAATTGTTAATAACAACAACAGTGGTGGAGTTCACAAAGGGTCCTCTACATCTAAAATTTTTTTTTAGCAAATTTTGATTGATTTTTAAATGATCTAGTTATGGGAGGGGGCCTCGTTATTATGTTGTTTTAAAGTTCGGTTAACCAGGCGCCCTCGTTTGTTTCTACAGGGCGATGAATTGAACTGCAACTCGTATGATGTTCTCGCGTATAAATTGCAAAATGACGGATCAAATATGGCTAACCTAACAACCTTTAGTAGCTATTTGTGTTTTGTACCGGCTGCCACTTTTTAACGCAAAATGGTAAATTAAATTTTACCAAATAATCGAAATAGTGAAACTGTGGGCAAAGACCACAAAGCTTCCAAAGTGTTTTTATGTTGCTTAGATACTTTTTTAAATTTTGTTTTCTCTCCCTATTAACAACGATCACAATACGCACTATTTCAACCCACCCAAATAATGTCACGCCTCGAATTAGATCCGCGATTCGTGTTCATCCAAAATAATGTTCTTGAAGTTTGCGGGACGGTATTATAAAATTTACAAATTAGTTACTTATAAATCAAATTCTACTATTTTGTGCACACTTGTAAAGATCCAAGTCAGGTAGTACTTCGAAGTCCACCATCGTTATAACATTTATAATTCTTAATTCATAGTACAGTGCCCACCAACAAGTCTGCACCACATAAGAACTACCTAAAGAGCCAAAACATGAAAGCAATGTAGAATTTGGATAGAAAAAGCTAGCAAAATTAAATCCACGTTTATTAGTTTGTCCGCCCATCCGTTGCCAACTTTCACGGCTCCAACTATCTGAGCTAGAGTGCTGAAATTCGTAACGATTGTATCAGCTTGGATAGTGGAGCCAGTCGGTCACGTAATATACTGGTGTTGAAGCCTAGACATTTATTTGTTCAGGATAGGATATCTATTTGACTTGTTTTTCCCTTTTTCAAATACCCCAATTAATTTTTTCTGTGCGATTTTAAATTTCTTAAATCTTTTCCTTCGAAGATTCATAAATACCCCCCAAAAAACAGAACTTTTTGAGCCCAATTTCGTACATGGAATAAATTTTGCCTATTCCAATAAATATCGACATTTTTGACGATTGTAAAAAATTCAAAAGAACTATCACGAACGTGACAAATACTTTCGATTATTTTCTCCTTTTTCAAGCACCACTTAACGTCTAAAACACCATTTTTGAAAAATCCAGTGCCTACAGGACAGATTTCCCGTGTGGTGCAGACTTTTCGGCAGACACTAACCCATATAGTTGTGCAAAAAGATTTACAATCAACCAAATTACCTACTTACCGTCCGCCATATTGGATCCTCCATTTGAAATCTGAAATTTTAATGTCAGTTACGTAATCAGCGACCATTAACACGCAGAATTTTGAGGTTACAATTAACAAGTCAAGTAATTCCAACATAAAGTAGCACGATAAGTGTGCAACACCCTGTAGATAACAAACTATAACATTTAGAGCGCATGCCAATGATATCTTTTCATTAACATCCCACAAACTGCCTAACAATTAAAAGTGGGAAATTAGCTGGAGAAGGTAGGAAGAAAGAAGTAATAACAAGAAACCTTACCGGGTGTGGGGCAAATTTTGAAAAACCCGCTGTATGTACAAGAAAAACTTTTTTTTAATTTAGAAAGACGCGGAACTAGTTCACATGTTCACAACACAAACTAATAGGCAACTAAAAATTTTGCTAAAAATTATTATCACGAATTTGCATTGTTGTCACGTCGATTAAAAGTTGAATGTTTTGCAGATAAAAACTAGGGCGAGTAAAAATGTGACTAAAACCAAAACAAAAGTAGGTAGGTATATAAGACGATTTACAATAAAATGTTTTTTTTACCTATCACCAAACCACCTAATACCAAGGCCAAATTAATGTATCACGGATTATTTCCTTATGAAATGATGTCATCTTTAGTTTTTTTTTGTTTCGTATATCGACCATTTTTAAATTGTACACGGTAGGAAACACGAAGGGACGTAAAAATGTTTTTTTTTTACTTGAAAAAGTTCACAACTATTTAAAAATGTATTAAACAAACTTAAATAATCAATCAAGTGTAAACATGTGCGTTATGGTAGAGAAAAAGTAATAAACGTAAAATAAACAAAATATATTTTGTTCGTATATTTACGATAATAAAAAAAGATAGAAAATTAAAATACACATTCTCGATATGATGATGTGTTGGCCAGAAACAGCAATACAATCGGCGAGGATGAGTTTAGAGGAACAATGACGTCACGTGACCCAACACAGCTGCTTACATAACTGCAACGTTGCTTTTCTATCAGACATGGTGCCAGCTCTAACTTATATGGTAGTTCAACTTATAAAATAGCTTTCGGCTATTAAAGAGATGAAATTTGCTAGTTGAACTTTGCTAACATTTCTAGTTGGGACTTTGATCTATTTATTAATATATTTCAACTCGGCGCGAATCTTTTTTAAAAACATCGCATTTAATTCGACAAACCTTTCCGTTCTCACGTAAAAAAAAGAACATACACAGAAACAAATGTGGTTTAACTCCCAAGGTTTTTAGGCAATTTTTTTTGTCTCCCCAATATTTGAATTAATTTCCTCCTTTCAACTAACGCAAATTTTTAAATTTCTTCAAAGCGGAAATTTCTTTTCCAAAACTAACCCCGACCCACCTTCGCTAAATTAACATTCTATAAATATTATCGAAGCTAATTTGCTATCTCCATTCGAATTTCAATAGAATATGCGCTACTCGGCTACGAATTTATTTGGTGCATGGGGCGCAAGACGAAGTGGAAGTTTGAGACGTGCCCATCTCATGGTTGTTTTTAGAAATTACATTTAGAGCGTGTCGGTGTCGAATTACTAGCACTCCCAAACTATTTTCAAAACGAATGCTACTAAGGGTTCGACTCAAACTAGAAAACAACCACTCAGGAAGGACTTTTGCACTACACAGCAACGACAAATCTTGTTTAGCGTATAAACGCGAGTTATGAAACTTGCAATGTCACAAACATACTCGCAATAATTAATGACTTTAAACAAGATCCAATACTATTGTAAATTAATACTTGAGAAAATGCGACTATACCCGACATATGAGACCCAGTAACGCCGAAAAGACCATCTCGAGGGCGTTACAGAACACAAATTATTTTGAAATTATTGCATATTTCTCCAACATTCTAACAAAACGCATTTCGATTCCCATGCTGCTGATCAAACGATCAAAGAGCTCCAGTTTTTATTGAGCCATAATCCCATAACGTAAAATAAGGGTGTAAAATCAAGTTTCTATCCCTTTGCGAGAGACACGGTCATAAAACTTCACACTCTAAATCGAAATTAACAAAATCAACTCTGCGAAGGTTTCCTTTTTCTCCTATAAATCAATTTTACACGCATGCGACAACCCCCATTGCTACAGTACCAAAAAACCATAAATAACCAGAGTCAATTTAATTTAAACCCAGATGGTTCGATCCTTCTCAAGTAACATACCGAGAAAATTACCTGCCAAACCTTTGTGATTCCTAAAGTAGGATAAATAAACTTCTAAAGGTTGGCCCAGGTAAAATTTGATTTCTTTAGAAATAAAGAAACTCGAAGGTAGTACCTGCTCGATGAAAAAAAAAATTTGTTCAAGTAAGAAAACCTGTTGTTATCAAAAATTTGAAAGATTTTGGAATCTCGAAGTTTTGCCTCCTCATCTACTGAACTTGCGCTGTTAGAAAGGCAGGAAGAAAATGTGAATTTGGCCTAAAACGTAATTGAAAATTTCTTCAATGGTATTAATAAACGTACTCGATGATCAACACTTATTACTTTAATAACTGTATTTTAATTTTTTAGTCGTGAATATCTAATTTTAAATTTACGGATAATTATTTTACGACACGCAATGTAGGCAACTAAAAATTATTTTTTGGAATTTTTTTTATATTTAACAGTACTACACTTTTTCAATTGTAAACAAGAAGTGATCATTTCGTGATGTAATAAATACGCAATTCCAACAAGTATCGAAAAATACGTTACACTTTACTAAAATGAAGAGAGAAAGGAAGCAAAGCTTGTATTTGACATGAAAGACCGTCTGTGGGGGTTTTTGTTAAAAAAAACGAAAAAATCTAAAATGATTTATCACTTGCCTCAGCAGCGTTCCGCACAAATTCAAAAAAAATGTATTTTAAGATTTAAGACTCCATTTCCATATTGTATACGACTTCTTTTCGAGCTTTAAAACTGTTTCACTGTTTCAAAAGTACAAATATAGAAAATGGAATATAAACACAGCATTGTTCTTCAAAAGTTGGATGTAACAAAAGTTTCCTGCTGTGGGTAATTATAGTTGAATCGATATAGAAGCAACGGTGGCAAAATCCCACTTTAAACCAAGGTAAATTAGTTAAAACTCTTTCCCTAAACCAGTAGTTATTAACAGTTTCGAAACAATATAAAAGCCCAATTAACTCTAAAGCAAAAGTTTACAAGAGCTTTAAATTGTACTTTAATTATTTTTCTTAAACTAACCACCCACATCTACCAGCAGAACTTTCGTAACAGTTAATTATATTAAAACAGTGGTGTGGCCATAGCTTTCGGGGAAAATCAATAACGGTCTCCTATTGCTTTCCCGCGCAAATAACTTTTTTGCAAAATCGAACAAAGTGGGAATTTCGAACGACACGAGAACGAAGCCTAAGGTATCGGTACAAATCATACGATACGAACGAAAGAAAACTATTCAATCAACTTCTGCTTAAATAAACTTTTGTCGCACTTCGTGAGTTTTCACTATTGACGACCGCATACACAAAAATGACACCCTGTACTACCTCACAGTGATAACTTCAGAAACTTAATTGGTTTCCCATTAATTTTGAGGACTCCGATGTTTAATTATGAACGACTTCACCGCTTGTCTTTGAGAAATCGAAAGCTGACTCAAGTCTTACGTCTAACTGAATAATTTCCGTTATATTTGGAACAATGTAAATAATGAAAAGCTCCTTAAACAGAAACCCTCCATGTTTGGTATCTCTGGAATAAATTAAATAATAGAGAAGCTTAAAGAGGCGACCAGGTTTTTTTATTATATTCATTTGCCTTTCAAAATACAAGTCTATAGAATAATTTAATTTGAATTTGAAGCGTTTGAATTCAATTTAGTAGTCCCATATGTTTAATACCCCTGGAATTGAATAATATTAAAGTAATAATGTCAGGTGTTTTTGTCCATTATGTTCGAATAATGATAACAATGAGAGAGGAAGTAAATTGTGCACCTGTCACACTTCAAATTCGCCAAATACAAAAAGGAAGTTACGTCCCACTTATTTGGAGCCACTGATAATTTTATTTTAATAATAATACACTATTGTGTTTTTGAACTTCTTATTATGCAATTTAATAGGTAATCAATACGTACAGAAATAAATTGCACTGGGGGGTATGTCTATTTTAAATCACCGCTATTCGCTAATATAACTAAAAACGTCCAATCAATTGAATAAAACCGTATCGTTATATTAATATAAGTAAAAAACTTGTTATTTTACAAACACGAAATGTAAGTTTTAGGATTAAAACATTGTAATTTTGCAGGTTTCATTGCTATTTCTTAATTTAAAATTTCGTCGGTCCCCGAAAAAGTAATTTAAAAAAAAGTTCGAATCAATAATTTAATAAGGAGCGAGTGAACAATGAAAAAATTATTCGGAAAATTAAGAAGTGTTCGGGCAGAATTTTACTTGATAAATTGCCTAAATTTAAAACGTTGAATTCGTCTCGTCCTACGTCAAATTTGTGAGAAAATTTAAATATTTTAGACCAATTTCTATTTAATTGTTATTACTAGACGAAGGAGACGTATAAAAAGCAAATAAATTCACTTATAAGGGAGGTTGAACCTCGGTTGAAGCAAAACAGTCGAGCAAATTGCCTTATAAGGTTTTTGGATTTGAAAATAGCCAAATAGCACTTTTAGAAATAAGAGAAGTTTTCAAAAAATTAAACAATACGCTAATCCGGATGAAGCTTTTGAGTATAACTATCCAAAAACGAAACGAGCAAATTGCTAAAGCAGTGATTTGCTTGAAAAAACTAGAACGCAATAATTAATTACAAAATCGATGATTTAAATTTTTCCCCGACACTTTTCAATTCAAAGAAGCTTTTCAGCATTTTACGAAAAGAAAAGCGAATAGGTACGGTACAATTATGTTAAGAGTGTTGCCAATTCAGAAAATGCTGTATCTCAATTATCCCTAAAGAGGTAAAATTCTCCATTAATTCGATCAATTGTTGCTCCGTTCTCGTGTCGCCAGAAAAAAAGCAGCAGCTCAAATATATTTCTTAAACAGTTCGTCAGTAGCAATGATACAGTCATACATTACATTCATACAAAAAATGCAAGTCTTTGGTATATGTATACATTTTTCGTGTCCTATGGTTTAGTTTGACCCCCAAAAACCCACCCTTCTCGAGACGCTATACTTCAACGCGCTCTAGCACCTACACTGTTGGATTGACGAAAAAATCCAACAGAAATAATTTGTAGGAAATTTGATATAGTTTACTTTCATAAGGGAGCACTCTCCTCAAAAAGTACGTAGTTTTCGAGTTCTAATCGATAAACAAAAACAGTTTTTTGACAGTTTATGAATGTTTGTTAAAACTTTAACGCGCTTTACCGCCTAAATCGTTTGTCTGAAGAAAAAACCTTTAAAATAGAATACGTAGTAAATTTGATATAGTTTACTTTTAGATATAAGAACTTTTCTCAAAAAGTGCGTAGTTTTCGAGTTATAAACGATAAACAAAAAAATAGTTTTTTGGCAATTATGAAATTTTGGTCAAAAGTTTAACGAGCTCTACTGCCGAAACTGTTTGACCGAGAAAAAAACTTTCGAAATATAATGTGTAGGAAATTTGATACAGTTTACTTTTAGACATAAGGACTTTTCTCAAAAAGTACGTAGTTTTAGAGTTATAACCGATAACAAAAAACGGTTTTTTGACAGTTTATGAATTTTTGTTAAAACTTAAACGCGCTTTACCGCCTAAGTCGTTGGTCTTAAGAAAAAACCTTTGAAATAGAATACGTAGAAAATTTGATAGCTTTCTTTTATATATCAGCACTTTTCTCAAAAAGTGCGTAGTTTTCGAGTAATAAGCGATAAACAAAAAAATAGTTTCTTTGACAATTTTGAAATTTTGGTCAAAAATTGAACGCGCTCTACCGCCTAAACTGTTTGACCGAGAAAAAAACTTTCGAAATACAATATGTAGGAAATTTGTTACAGTTTACTTTTAGATTTAAGGACTTTTCTCAAAAAGTGCGTAGTTTTCGAGTTATAAGCGATAAACAAAAAAATAGTTTTTTGACAATTTTGAAATTTTGGTCAAAAATTGAACGCGCTCTACCGCCTAAACTGTTTCACCGAGAAAAAAACTTTCGAAATACAATATGTAGGAAATTTGTTACAGTTTACTTTTAGATTTAAGGACTTTTCTCAAAAAGTGCGTAGTTTTCGAGTTATAAGCGATAAACAAAAAAATAGTTTTTTGACAATTTTGAGATTTTGGTCAAAAATTGAACGTGCTCTACCGCCTAAACTGTTTGACCGAGAAAAAAACTTTCGAAATACAATATGTAGGAAATTTGTTACAGTTTACTTTTAGATTTAAGGACTTTTCTCAAAAAGTGCGTAGTTTTCGAGTTATAAGCTATAAACAAAAAAATAGTTTTTTGACAATTTTGAGATTTTGGTCAAAAATTGAACGCGCTCTAACGCCTAAACCGTTTCTTCGAGAAAAAACCTTCGAAATATAATGTGTAAGAAATTTGCTGTAGTTTACTTTTATATAGAAGCACTTTTCTCAAAAAGTGTGTAGTTGGGAAGTTATAAGCGAAAAACTTAAAAACCCTTCTCGAGCCGCCCCCAAGTTAATGCTGCCACTTAAAAATATGGCAGACACTTTCGTTTATTGAATGTGAAAACCACTAACCATTACTAAGCGATTTCGGACAATTTCTTTTCCAGATATTTTCCGCAAGAATGACAAATTCAAAGAACTAGCCAAAGTTCAATTTTAATTCGTTAATTACCGATTTACACCAACTTTCTATTGAAACCTTAAATTCCACACCTTAATGGTATATTCAAAAATTACAGTTCGAATCGAGTGCATAAGCAGGAAAAACAAGATCGAACTGCGACGATTAAAAAATGAATAACTAAAGTTCAAACTTTCACCTGTTTAAAAGGTTAAAACAAATGGCCATCTAATTGTAAAGAGCTCTTCGGTTTCCTGTTAAGAGGTTATCTGTAACGAAATTGATTTATGAATGGAAACTAGAAGATTTCTACTCATGTTAGATGTGTTAACCTCGTTTCCCCACTTAAATTTCGCAGTTTTCTGGGCCAAAATAAAACTACAAAGAAAACTTCCATCACCAGGAAGAGATCGGAGCGCCTGCAGCATTGCCAAATGTATAAAATGTCGTGTCTTTTTAAAAACAATTTCACTTCCGAGAATGCGATATATTTAAATGTGTACTTTATAATTGTTTGGAACAATAAAAACGTACGTGCACGTTTTAGTTTACGTTAAAACAGGAAGTTTTTTTCGTTCGGCTCAAACAAAGGCGAATGTTTTTGTTTTAATGCCTACTATTTCCTCCTACGAGCGAGCGAGTTTTACAATCGTAAAATTGATATTTTTAGATTTGGGGGCCATTTTGTACTCGAAAATGAAGCAAACGCTTCAATGAACTTATGGTAATAGAACAGGTGAACCTTGCTCGTGAATACAAATCCCTTTTAATAAAACAACGCCGTGGCGGTCCTTGAAAATTCAAGGTCAAAAAACAACAAAATTAACACGATCAAATAATAAGGCAATTTCGTCTCTACACCCGAACACTTACGATTGCAATTTGATTTCATTAATAACGAAAGAAACTGCATCGATCGAAAGATTCTAATTTAGATTTCACCAAAAGTTAATGAGAGTGAGAAATACGTCAGGGTTATGACGAAATACGGAATATATTTTTAAATAGAAATTGTTATTGCAAAACTATGTAGCTTGTACATTCACCTCAAAAACGTGTGTTGCTAGGATTCTTTTAATGCACCACACACTATTTTTTATGAATTCAAGTTTTTTTCCCGATCGAGAACGATATCGTACACAATTCGCACGGGAGCGAGTCGGAAAAATATTAGAAAATTTGGAGGAAAACCCCACGAGTTTTAATTATACTTCGTGGGAGAAAAATCGCAGTCGACGAGTACCACAGATACAAAAATGCCTTTGAAAGTGTACTAAGATAATTAAATACTACTACAATAAACGTGTTGATTAATAAACACTCCTTGTATTGCTTAGCTTGGATAAAATACATGACGCAATAAAATAAGATCAGTAGAAAATCAGTTTCTCGTACACAACACTTCGGTAGGCGTTTGCATTTTAAATGCATCTGCCTACTTACACAACAAAAATTAGAAACCTACTAGAAGTCTTTAAAGGTAAAGCGTAAATTAGAAAACAACTTTATTTGTGAAACTCGTGAGAATATGCCCTTTTAGGGAGTAAAAATGTGCGCCCGGAAGCACGAGGAGTAAATTCAGTGGACGGCTACAAAAAATAGTAGCCCCATTATAACTTACTCAAACGGGGTAGTTGCGAAATAAAAATATTCTAACCTTCATCTCATCGTTCTGAATATGCACGTTAATTTTGAAATTAACCGCTCTGCTCGTTCCCAAGTTATCGCGTTTTTTACATACAGAGAGAGAGACAGGCGGGCAGACAGACAAAAATCTGACTGCCGATAATTTAAATAGACCCCAGTGCACAGTGAGGTAATAAAAGGACCCCAGCTTGAGACGTAAACAACTCTTGAGCCCGACTATGTTCAGTTGTGTCCGAAAGAGACGTATACTTCACTAGAGAAGGCATTTCGAGTATGGTTGTGTTTCAAGTTTGCCTTTGTACCGTTTATTTGGATAAGAATTAAGAAAAGTGCAAGTCACCACTTATCATAAAACGTAACAATAATTCTTTTATGCGTTATAGAACTAACACTGGCCAGTTTTTGAAATGTCAGATATCAGTTCTAAAGCTTTAGTAATAAACAAAACATTTTCAACAAAAGCACCCACAGACACAAAACAATTGACATTCTACTATTAATGATTAAAGAACGAAGAACAAACACCTGACATTTCGAAAACAATTTTATTTTTGTTAGAGGGGTTAATCTCGCTCGAAACAAAATCGAAGCAATATTTACATTTTTACGGGGTAAAAACTAATTTGTGATAACGTAGAAGCGGCTTGAAAGTAACCAAAACACACTGTACACGAGTTTATTAGTACCAATTGGTCTTAAAGAAAGATAAAGCTGGTTTTAAAATCGGAATGAAAAAATCGATTTGTGGTTTGACTAATGGCCCTCGTTAAAAAATTATGTACCGCTACTGAACTTGGCAATTTTAGAACTGGTTTTCGAAAATAAAAAAAGCAAAATTAATAACACCTCAAATAAGTCTCGATATTTTTAGATTCACACTTATTTCTTTGGCAAGACTCGGAAATTATGAAACAATGTCTACACGTAAAAACAAAATTCCATTTTCTCCACCGAAATCATTAATTTCCCAAACAAAAGTTGATGTAGAACTTTGAAGAGGTCAGTGAGCAAAGACACAGACACGCCGTTATATTTTATTCATTACAAAATCGATTATCGAACATTGATTCGTTACGAAAATATTTAGTAATGAGGTTCTAAAAGGTACTAAATATGTGAGTGGTATGGAAAGCATTTTTACTAATAGGGGAACAATTCTTATTCTTACTAACCAGAGCCCAGAGCTATTGGAAAATTTGAGATAATCCTTGAAGAATTCCACGCTATTAGTTGTACGGGAAGTTCAATGTAATCACGTAGGTCGAATAAAAATCAGCTTTCGTACACCCTTGCAATAATCCCAAACATATTCCAAATTAGAAAAAAATTGCAAGAGAGGAAAGAGTTCATTTGAACGTATTTAGCGAATATTAACCCGCGCTTCTTCAGTTTTGGAATATTCGGCCGAATAGTCGTCTCTTCTTCTAGGGAATTGGCAATAACTATAAAAGGTAAATGGGAGCTTAATAAGAGCGATGAACTCTACCACGGGTTGTTTAAAACCGGTACATAAATAAAATATTTTTCCAAAAGTGGTTCATATTGTAAGTTCACTAATGAACATTAGGGCGACATGGAATCCACTACTTCAATGGAAATGCAGATGTAGACGATTTTTTTGAAACACGAAGTCACTGTGGCTAAATAGGGCGATCTCTCGGATCGAGAGATTATAGGTTCGTCAAATATGGAGTTTTCTCAACTCTATGGTGATACACAGGTGCATAACCTGGGATAAGTAATAGCCAACGGTCAAAAGCGAGCAAATCAGGGTCATAATTTTCCTTAAAAAATTGGATAAAAATAGTACGAGATAGTAGTTGGTATAAACAAGTACGATTGATGAACTACCAATCATTGCGGCTCATTTTGCTGAACGACAATTGGAAAAAAATGGAAAAAATTGTGTGGTTGGCCACAAAATCACAAGTAAACTCAAACCACTAATTGGCTCCCCACTTGGGCAATTTATACTTAGTTGCTCGTTGCAATTTCTACGTACGTCGATGTATGTATTCGACAATACAAAAAAGTTTCCGAGAAGACGATACCCGGTTTACTCGATGGCTAATTATAAACAATTTCTTAGGTCACCATGTCATCAATCGCACACAATAAATAAGGAAATAATATTGTCCTAACCAATTAATTTGCTTCAAGTTATTAATTACTGCAATGTGATATTGCAACACGCTAGGAAAAACTCGGGAAAAACTAACCGAACATATATGAAATGTTTCGATTATTTAAAAACATAATGTACTGCGTAAGGCGTAAGTTAAAGGGTACCGAAATGAAGAGTAATAAACCTATACATACACAAGGCCATTAGAACCGACCGAAAAGAGCTAAAGGCTTCTCTCAAAGTCTCTCGACCAAATCTGGTTAAGATTGACTTTCAAAACGCTGCGAAAGAACGAATTTCTGCCCCCCTCTCTTTCAGAAGCTAATACTTCAAAATACCTACATGGTAGACCAAATTAGGTATAATCACGAAGCAATTTGAGTATTATCATAGTATTATCAAAAGTACTTTAACTATAAAACATTAAGTAATTCGTAAAAATTTCATTTTAGTAGCCAATAATTATTTCCTCGACAGTACAATACAATCCACCAGTATTTGCTATACATGAAATACAGAAATGTAATTTTTTCGTCTGCTTCTCACTTTCTAAGGAATAGAAAATAAGAGCGCTATTCTTAATATCATACAAAAAAAAATAAATAAAAAAACACTTTTTAAAAACTTGTCTTCTTTTAGAAATGCACTAAAAAGTAGAAAATAAAAATTGATCATCATGATTAGAAGACAAGGGTGCAAATCTAATCACAACGTTTAACATCAATTTGATAAGCTCAAACTGAGCACCCTTGTCTTCTAATCATGATGATCAATTTTTATTTTCTACTTTTTAGGGCATTTCTAAAAGAAGACAAGTTTTTAAAAAGTGTTTTTTTTATATATTTTTATTACAAATTTTTAAATATTTAGGGTTAATTAGTTAGATAGATCTAATACGTTGTAAATGAACCCCAACATACACACATAAGTGAAAAATATATTTCGCTGTCTCGACGCATTTAAACAATGCCGGATGGCTTGTTGAAAGTATGTTGGCCTCCGTAGTGTATTGGGTATAGGCGTGCTACCGGAAATAGCAAAGTCTTGAGTTCGATTCCCGAGGCACTCGGTGGAAAACAAATTTTCTCATTTAAAGTTTTTTCACTTATGTGTGTATGTTGGGGTTCATTTACAACGTATTAGATCTATATATTTTTATTTTCTACTTTTTAGTCTTTACACTTTTATTAATTTTACAGTGTTTTAATTTTACTCCTTTAGTTTTTTAAGCCGTGGAAAACATTTACAAACATTTCTGAAAAAATTTACAAAAATTTCTGAAAAATTCTGTCCCGTAAATTGAGCATGCATGCAAAATTTCAGAACGATTGGATCACGGAAAGGTGTTCAAAAATAGATCCCCAACATCCCTACAAAGCAAGCTAATATAAGACAAGTAATAATTAAGTATTTTTGAAACGACTCCTTTATTTTAAAAAATAGACATGTAAAACTATATATTTTTTAAAAGCGCCAAAAACGACCTTCATGATAGCAAAAAAATCAAACATAGTTTCTATTAAAAAAAATTTCTTGATAATTGCTAAAAAAGTATGTACTCGAAAATTTTAAACTGCGCCACTGAACGCTATACCTACATGAAAAGTTTAAACTAGGTGTTGTAGTTATCCATAGTTTTTAAATAATCTGTACAATTTTCGTCTACGCATCAAAAACCGCAAAGAAAGTGTAAAATTTGATTAGGGGCATTGAATTTATTTCATACAAGCTATCGAGGTCATTACTACCAGACTACTTTTTTTTCTGAAACAACGATAATAACACAGTGCTCTATGATTATATCACATTTGGCCCACCTTGTATTTAATTTTTTGCCCAGGAAGTTACGAAGAGGATTTTCAAAACCCTCTGCATATCTTTAGTATTATAAAATATTAAATTTGAAGAATGCAGTTTAAAACTATAGATAGAACTTGAAAACTGATTTTTCAAAATCACGGATTGGGTATTTGTCATTTATTTCGTGTCAATCGAGGGAACGGTTTGTGGGTTAAAAGAAAATCTAAATTAGCTACCCTTCAACTGGCAAGACAATATAGTCCCATTAAAGAAGAGAAACGATTTACGAATGAAATCTTGAAAAGTTTCCAAACACAAAAAATTAATTAAAAGTCGTAATTTGACAACCAAAATAGTATGCAGACGAAACAATCGATTTTTAAATTGGTTTACGGTAGTATCAAAATTTATCCAAGCTCTGGAAATTGCACACGGTAAATTGGAGATTTATGCAAAATACTTGCTCCATTTATAGGAATCGAAAAATTGATATGGACATTTTTATTAATTCTCAACTTATTTTGTTGTATCATTTTAGGAATAAATCGTATTGTATGTATACATTCGTGTCCCAACTCCCAACAACTCATTGTGACTTTTTCTCTACACACAAAGCAATAAATAATTCATTAAAAATGAATTTTACTCCCAAACATTTTAAAACAACAATTTTATAAACACAACACGTTTTACCTGTTTCAATTTTACAAACTCAAACCTTGGAATTTGAGGGAAAAAATTCGAATTAAAGTCGTATCTTTTGATAAGGTGCCAAAAATTTGAATTTTTGAATAAGCAATAAATTACGCATCAATTAAAATTACTAGAAATAGTTGGCAACTTACTCAAATAATTAATAAAAAAAAAATTAAGACCCGATATACCGATACGTATTGAAAACGAAAACATGGGAAAACATTAATAGATTACATCAATTTTCGTTTCAAGGTGATTTAATTTAGCAAAAACGTAAAAAAGTTGTTTAGATAAGGAAATGTTGCCTGCCTAAAATTGTATACTGAAAAAACTTAAAAATGCACGATACGAAATAAAAATAATTTTTGTTTAAAAACTTCTCGCAACACATGTATGCCAACAGATATGTATGTTGTGGTTGTAAAAATTTTTTCAATCTAGAGAAAACTTTTCTTTCCGGGGGTCGCCCCCCCCCCCAAATTATTTCCTAAGTAAACCATCAATTTTTGATTATCTACATGATCATCAAATCAATTTTCTCCCTTGCGATTTCCCAGATTTAAAAAAATATGCCTTGGTTTGGTTGAAATGTCGTTAAACCACATACACAGACATACATACATAATATAAGAAGTGAATCGATCTAATACACCACTCCTCAATTATTTATTCCACGCATTATTATATTTATTTCTACTCTTTAAATTGAAGTAAATAAAAACTGCTTAGTTAAATTAGAACACTCTGTATATAAAAAATTCATATTTTAAATGTAAAAAAGTAGAAATCCTTCGTAGTATTTTTCCAATGATTTTGAAAAATACTATCTCGAATTGCTGACGCGTTCACTTATTTTAGAATTGGTACACCCTGTATAATTTTTAAAAAAATGTATACGAAAACCAGAATTACCACTTTTTTCAAAAAACAAAATGGATCAACTCGAAAGACCGCTCATGTAAGGATTCAACCACAATAAACACCAAGACTACATTCTACATTCACACGACAGCGAAGGAAGACAAAAAATGAACAGCCACAAAAAATAAACATAACAATATTATAATATAAATGCTTTCGAAAATTTTTTGTTAGCCTTATTATGTATTTTTTTCTAGTAAAAATTTACACGAGCGAGAAGCACCCATCTTTAATTAGAGATGCGCGTTCGTAAAAGTTATGTGACCCGCTTCGTAAAGGTAAAAACAATTAAAATTGCTAAAGAAAAGTTTATAAAATTACAAAAAAGGGCCATCCCCAAAGGCTTAGCTACTTTAAGAAAATTAAAATGGGTAATAAAGTTAGAAGTTATAATGAAAATTAAAAAAAATAGACGGCGGTATATCTTTACCTAGCAAGTTTTAAACTTTATAGCACAATGAGGAATGCATTAAAACGTTTTAACCCTCCGAAAATACATAGGGTCGCAACATTTATGTCGGCCTTTATTGTAAGCGAGTCGCATTTAGAATTTTTTAAACGGGACAAAGCGCAATACTTTTTTCAATTTAAAATGTAAATAAAGCGATTGAAGAATTTTTTTGGAAAATAAATTTAAAACTACGTCACCGATAGGATGCTACTAACCGACATAAAAACGTCAATTTTATCGCTTAAATTATTTTACAAAATAAATAAGATATTTCTTTATTTTTATGTAATAGATACGTAGGCAAAAGAATGGTTAACGTGGCGTTGCGGCTTACGGCGTCGCCTGATATTACAACTTATGACCCTTATACACTTGGGCACACCCACGCAAAATAAACATCCTTAAAAACAAAATACACAGCTAAAAACAATCAAAAAAGAAAATAATAAAAAGGAACGGACTCACGTTAATTTTGTAGTTGGAATCCTAATCCCAAAATAATTGATAAACACAAATTTTTCGAAAAAAAACACAAAAACACTACAACACGTGAAATTTTCACCTAGAAAAAAGAAGACTACGTATTAAAACTTGGTTAATTACCGTTTGAAATGTTCTCGTATTCGATCTTCACGTATGTTATCGGGTAAATTTCCAACCCAAAGGTGTCTAGTCTCTCTGACCATTTTGCCCTGAACACCTCATTGAGAAATCTTGTTTTTCGTCGCGTTACACATACACACACACAAATTTCACATTTTCCACAGACGTTTGCTCTTCATGTCGTCGACGTATTTTTACCACCTCGTGCGATTTTTAAACCACTTTTTACATCACTTCACATACCTACGAACTTGCACTAAATTTAATCACTTTAAATTTACAAATAAATTTCCACAATGTTGCACTAATTTTAATTTTTTCACTTAATCACTGTGCGAGCGCACTTCACTACGTATTTTCGCTACACACAACATACTGAGCCCCGTCACTAAAAAGGCAACTCCGCCCTACGCTCCAACCGACCAATCCATGAGTTAGACAATGACGACCGTCACGTATGTCGCGCTTTAATCATACAGTTTCGTGTAAAATAATGCTGCTTTCCTTTATATTTCATCTTTGTTTAGTTGGACTTTTGGGTCGTCCGTGAATATCTACTAACCATCTCGCAAAACATTTTTCGATTCTACGGCTTTTTCGACGCTTTGCTAACTTTAAATTTTAATAAAATACAATTTTTCACCAACTAACAATAAGAAAATCGACGTACTACACATTTTACGCGTTCCCCCGACTGCTATAATCGACAATTTCGATTTTTCGCAATTAGGTAATTAAACCTCAAACATTTCGATAGCCATTCTTCAAAATCACCTTAAGGAACGTTAAATTTTTTAAAAATAAACAGTAAAGGCAATAAGTTGAAAATAAACTTCGCTTGCATCATGTAAATCTTTTTAGAACGCGTAGTAGGCTGTTTAATTGAGGCTCGGACGAGTCTATTTTCGAGGGGAGTTGAGAGAGGGGTCGTACGGATTCAGTAGGTTTTGTGCTCCACGACGACCAATCTTTTCAATGTATTCGTTTCTATTGTTTGAATTTCTATACATTTTGTTAAAATGGAGCAAGTGCACACAAGAGTCGTATACCGTTAAAATTTCGTCTTTTTGTTGTTTTCAAAAACCTACTTTCTTTTATTTGGAAAAAATCCGCTTTTAATCCGACAAGGCACATAAATAACTTGTAACAATTGGTAAAAAAAACAAAAATGTTTTCTATTTTTGTGTTTGTTATCTTTTATAGCTTATGAGCTTATTGCGTCGTAGTTTTAACTGCAAAAATAGCAACTTGATGTTAACGGTTCGGTCGACTTTTACAAAATGGTTATTAAACTCGTACGCATGTCCTAGATTAATGACCGTCGAATTTTTAATCCGAAAGTAGTTTCGACTGCCATCTTTGGTTCGTATTAACATAAATACTCGGTAAAATATCAAATGAAACGACGCGAGCGCGTACATCGTCTTGCGGCGTAAATACGGACTACAATCTACAATTATTCCTGTATTATCGACTACGATTTTTAATTTACATATCTTTTACATCAATAAAAGTGGACTAAACGCCATTAAATGTGTTTAAAAATGCCCATTTCATTAACTATAACACCAACCGAAGACAGTTACTAAAAACAATAATAAATATGCTACTTTCGATACAGGATGCAGTGAGTTTGGTGTTGCCAGGCTACTTGGGCACGAAATGACGTTCTATTTTATAAAAAGTAAAATTTACGCCCGTTGAACTGTTAAGGTCATTACAGACGGGACCTACAGCTTTAGATGGGTTCCTAACCAAGGCATATGGCACATAGGAAAATCTAGAGGTGCCAGCCAGGTCCGAAACGGAACCCACGTACCCGAGTCCGAACACTCTTAGCTGTTTGACCATCCTGGCCGTTTAGACTATGTAATGTCTTATAATTGTAGTAAACTTGATATCTAATATTTTTGATAAAGGAAAGATAACCGAGTGTGCCTCACTCCAATCTTTCAAATAGTAAGACAAAGTAGGTAAATGAAAAAATTAACAACTAAACGTGTAGCATTACGGGTTAAATTAGCAAATTAGGATTATGAATATTTATACAATGCGTATTTTACCTCCTACCTACTATTACTTTATGAATTTCAAAAATTGTTTCAAACTGGTGAAAAGGATTCGAATTACTTGCACGCATGAATAGTGAACAGCCATAGCTGTTGTTGTTGTGGCATGAGCCACGTTTAGAACATGCACATTAGGTCAAAATGGTAAAAAGCCATTCAAATGATATTAATTTTATGTGGTGAGAAAAGCCATTTTAATTTTTCAATGGGCGCTACAGCTCGATTAATTTATTTCCTGCCGTCTTAAGACACGGTAGCCATAATTTTTACTGTTTGAAGTGTTGCAAGGTCATTGAAATAATTTTGTACAGTATGGGGCAAATTCGTTAGTTCCAAATCATTTCAATTTTAGAACTTGTTTATTGCGGTGGAAGGATCGAGTGTGAAGCGCAGTTTAAGTCCCCTAAACACGACCTGACGCAGTCGGCCTGACAGTCGGTCCGACCAAATCAGGTGTTGTCTACACGCTAAATCGTCTGACAACGCAATAAAGCCTATAAAGCCGACAAGCCTACACACGACCTGATATTCGACCTGATCTGACCAAATCAGGTCGTGTGGAGGGGACTTTAGAGCAGATTTTTTTTAGTAAAAACCCTGTAAATTACAATATTTATTTTTGCAGTAAATATCAAAGACAAGGTACATAAAGTTAATATTAAGTGATATTACAAAAAAATATTAGGTACTAACAAATTAAATGCATTAAAAGCTTTTTTTTGGGGATTCAAAGGGAATAAAATATTTTTACTTCTTAATATACGTATATAATCTTTACATACACTCAACCAGATGTTACTTTAAATTGTAAACTTTAATAGAAATATTTAACACTCTACACTCTAACAAGGCCTTTCAATAAATTTACACAAAGCTGAATAATGCATACCTAGAACAAAATAAATCTTATTTTCAATACTCAAAATCACAAATAAAAATATATATTTACATCGAGTAAAAAATACTTACTATAATAATACAACTAAAACAGTTTTTAATGAAGAGAAACGAGCAGGCTGGTCGAAATACACCAACTAAAAACCCCCTGCTTCACTTTCTAATACTTATTTCATTACGAAGTTAACGTAAACATACAAAACTATAAATATTTTGTTATGTACACTTTAGTTGAAAAAAAACTTTTTGGGGAATGTTAACTTTGGTATCAATTTGTTGGTAATTGTTTATTTTCTACAAATAACTTAAAGGTAAAATTAATAAATAGTTAATCTAAATGAAAGTTGTAGAAAAGTAAGAAATATCACAAAATTAAAAAAGAAAATGAAAGAAACGAATCCAAGAGATTGTGATGCGAGAATCAGTGCAAACACTTAATTGACAACCATTTTTTTAAATATCATTTATCTACATACTTTGTTTAGGCTACTTTATAAGTTTAAATCAAAATTTGTTTTACAAAAATTGTTTTAGATCCCATTAAATGGAAGCTAAAAGAAAAAAAATAAAAGAAGAGAGATTCACACTTAGCTAATTGTTTTAAGATTATATCGGAGATACTTCGCCATTCGGACTGTAATCTTTCAACAGCTCCCTCAACCTTAAGATTTCTTTACTCGCAACGGCCAAATCGCCTTGCAAAGTGAGCTCTTTTTCTCGCAGCCTTTTGATGTCTTTCTGGCAGTTCTAAATTTTAAAAAAAGTTTTAAAATCATCTTCAAATCAAACAAGTCTAACTTACAACATTTTGTTTTAGTAATTCGAGTTTGTCGCATTTAAGTCGTGTTACTTCTTGAACTAAAGAGTCGTTGTTTATTCCTGCCACACACATCGGACGTTCTTGACAAACACTGCAAGCTTTCGCCGCAGTTTCTGCACTAGACATGCTCTCCAGTCCGGTATCGCTATCGATGTAGCCTCCAGCTAGATGTTCCAAGTCTTCACTTGTGAGTGAAGAATCGTCACTTGCTTCAGACATCGCAGGGCGTGTGTGGGCGTGAGCAGTAAGGTCGGGCGAAGAGGCCGTAGAAGATGTTCCGCTCTTCTTGCCGTTTGACACTATGGAGCTTTTCGAAAGCGATCTACCGCTCTACAAATAAAAATAGTTAGAAATATGTATGCGGAACTAAAACTATACACTTACCGATGGTGTAGACTCGGAAATAGTAGGTTGGCTCGATTTCTTGCATAATTTCTCGTGCCCTTGAGATAAAGTTAAGTTGTTGTCGATACTTTGACTCGACTTAACTCGAGCACTCCAAGCCTTTCTCACGGTGTCGATAAACCGTGATCCGGGTCCAGAATCGCTCTTAGGCGTACCTGGTGTTAAAATGGCGTTTCCACCCAAAAATTCCGACGTCTTTTTAAGTAAGTCGTCCGCTAAAGTTTGTAGCAAAGACGTTCTTGTGCGTAATTCTAATTTTGCAAATTTGTCAGCTTTGTAACAAGCATTTTCGGCGTTGATTAGTTTTGTGAGTAGGAATTCTTTCAATTCGGGACCGTGTCGGAATATTGCGGGTGTCGGTAAAGTTGGGCCGAAAAATGGAACGTCGTCACGTGCCGTTACACTTACTTTATACCTGAAAGAATTAAATATTTTAGACTGATTCAAAAGTTGCTATTTGTAAATTTAGATACTGCTAGCGCCACATATGGGAAGTACTCAGAACTAAAGCCCAACAGGAAAATTTCAAAAAATTACAATTTCGAAATTGATAATATCTCGAAGTGGACAAATGTAACAATCGTGTATTAAAAAATTTACTAAAAGAGTACCTTTCTCCTTTGATACGTGACACAAGTTCGCGATATCAACAATAGATGTCACTAGGCGTCACAAAAGTTATTAAATTGAATTTGAAAGTTTAAATAATTTCAAGAGTAAATTGTAACTTCCAAGTGATATCTCAAGGACTTTACGAAATTGAAAGCTATTGATCTAGCTCTGTCCATATGTGAACAACTTTTCACACAACCCAAACCCAAACTATAAAAGCGAGGAGAACTGAAATTTGAAATGATTACACAAAGCCTTTAAATTAAAATTCAGGTTCTTAGATTTGGCTGTTCCCTCGAAATTCGCGAATAACTTTCACAGTCTAAACTATAAAAGTGAGCTCAAATTTTAAACAATTGTATAGGTCCGATAGAACTGGCAAACTGAATTTCAGATTCGTAGGTGGTCAGAGTTGTGTGATATTTGGTGTCGGAGCCTAGATATCCGTTGAATACCAATCAGACTTATTTCAGTGGGTATGTAAAAGCATTTCGACAATTTTACCAGATATGCCGTCACCATGGGAGCAAAATAAGGATTAAAAAATATTCTTAGTTATACTGGTGCTTGATTACACGACATTTTTTTAATCTGCTAACGAATGTTTGCCTAATTTATGTAATTTTACCTAATTAGAAACTAGAAAATTATGCAATAGGAAAATATTTTTATGATTATGTCTGTCTGTTGCTTAAGTTAAACAAAAGTGTAGAAATTAAAAAATGTAAATAGGTAGTGGACAGTGGCGGCTCGTGAGTGAACAATTTGGTGAGGCAGCTTTTTTTGGAAGATATAGCTTAATCATAGAATTAATTAAAACACCCATCTTTCAAATGTACCTAGCGCTTGTACCTACTTATGTTATGAATTTCTAAGTCTAAATATCCCGTTTTATACCACTCTGCTTCAGCACTGACAGGACAACACAGGGCCAACAAAACAATTTATTTTTGATCGTACTACCGCACAACCACTGGCGCACTGGCAGTTCTGGTACCACAAATTAGCAAATGCTCTATTTGGTTTTCCTAATCAGAGAGATTTAATAAGGGCGAGCTCTTCCTAAATTTTATCTTCACATTTTAACGAAGCAAAACGAATTTCAATAATAAAATTTACAACCTCTTCTCTATTTAATATCGCCTTGGTTAGCCATTTCAATTCCAAAATTTACTTATAAAATGATCAAAATAAAATGGTACACAAAAAAGGAAACCGCGGAATAAAATATGTAACTTTCCAAAAGTAGTTTTAGCTAAACTAAATAAAAAGAACTGTTTAAAAATTTAACTGAAACACAAACTAAAATCTCAGCACATTCTTTAAAAAATCAAAAACCCAAACAGAAACATTATATACCTCATCCTCATCACTCATCACAGTAATCTTTACGGTGACGTCAGTATCGCTGGATAGCTAGTAAGCACGCCAGAGGCAAGATGACGATGTGCCTCTCCTGGCATGAGCAACGCAAGGGTATTAGAGAATTACTTAAGCTTCAAACGGTGCAAACGGGCATACGGAAATGTTTCATGATTTAAATTTTGTTTTAAACAACTAATAAATAATCCAAAAATAATTTAAAACATTGAAAATTTGGTAACGATTACCGAAAAAAAAAGAAATTGGCGTATTAATTCAGCGAGCGATGCCTCTAACTGCGCATGATGTATAACTTTACCGAGTCCGAGGCCAAGCGCTGCTGAGTGCGTTTGTCGGTTGCATATAAGGTATCTTTCAGAGGCAGCTCCAGTCGGTGCCTCACCCAACAATAAAAGCAAAGCAAACGCGAGACCGGTGACAAATAAATCTGATTTTATTCGTCTAAATGAAGATTATGATGCCCCTATTTAGGAATTTTGGATTTTCTAATGGATAATAATTAATTATTATTTATTTTGAATTTAAAAATATGGATTACTTTTAATAAATTTAATTTTAAAATTCAGGTCTTTCTCTTTCTTTTTTCGTGGTGAGGCACTGCCTCACCTGCCTCACCAGAGAAGCCGCTCCTGGTAGTGGACAAATTTTTTGGTAAATATAAATGGCAAAACCTTTTTATAATATTATGTTGATGAATTCGCCTTTCACCGATTAACAAAAAAACGCTTAAATAAAAAGAATCGTGCGAACAAAAACAAAAATTTGAAGTTTTTTGCAATTTACTTGCATAAGCTCGTAGCTCGTTAAGAGTAATTGAAATAGAACAGAATGTTACATAAAATTTGTAACGATAATACTATAAAATAACAATTACAGAATAGTGCAATTCTCAACTACAACAGGACATTTTTTCAACTGCTAAAGTAGGTCGACTTTTTACAGTTAGCAAATTGTGTGTGATAACCTGCTCGATTGCTTTTTTGTGCAAATTATTTTTCTTCGCTATTTGAAAATATTACTTTCTTCGAGTAAAACGCGTTACAAACCAAACTGTAACTGGTTGTAATATAAACGTGAGAAAATTAAATTCGCACTAAAAATGCAACAAAACTAGTTTGAGCACTTTTTTTAAATTACTTTTAGTTTTATTTCGTAACAATTTTACGGCCCTTCATACTTCGTCCAGTAACGGCAATAAATTTAAAAGAAAGTAACTGCAAGTTAAGGTAAATGCCTCGACTTGTCACACCGTTTACCTCTGTCCAAATGAAAGTTCCGAGTTCGAAACTATGGCAACTGAAAAAAATCACTTACCTAGTATTGGACGTATTGGGATCCAACACTTGTACAACGATGAAGGTGTGAAGAAAATGCGAAGCGATCATATCGGGCGAAAATGGCGTATTGGTCTCTTGGAAAACAATAGCAACAATATCGTTCCCTATGTGCCTCTTCCTTTGCAATTGTTGTGGATCGCTTTCGGTATAAGGTAAAAGAGTAGACACGTGAAACATAATTTCTCTCTCCTTGTAAATTTCGTACACGGCTTGATCACCAGTATGGCCATTTCGTATATCCAAACCACCCCTATACCCGGCATGATCCTTAAGTTGTATCTTACGACCCAAAAGTGATAAAAATTCGTCGAAAGCGGGCGTGGTTTCGTTATTACAAAATAATTCTTCCTCGGTAGTTTGGCCAAACTTCTGGTACAGAACTCCAAATTTAAAATTAGAAACTAGAACGTGCTCGTCGTAATTTGCTATGAGTTGCGACGCTTTGGGACACAATATTGGGGTAAAATTTTCAACGTTGAGTTGTTCGTTCAATATTTTAGCCATACGAGCCGGATTTGGAGTGGAGCCCAAACAAGAGGTAGGTACAATTTCGTGCATCGTTCCAGTTCGCAGCCTCAATAATATCCTAGTGTGTTCTTGATTTGCTACATTTTCTGTTTTTAACGACAACAAAACGGGACCGTTGGAATCGTCTTGTCCGACCAAATTCGAGTGCTCCTGTAAATAATCAAAAGCGATAATTAATTTAAGACGAAATACTGAAGCACTTAATTATAAGATTACGCTATTGTTTGGTGTGAGAATGAGAAAATTCTCAACATTTAAAACTATTCAAATAAACAATAAGAGAAAAAACGAGGTTGCGGTATTCCTCTATCTTTAATCTGGTACACGACAGATGTTGAAATTTTCTACGCACGATTTCGAAAATCATCTACCAAAGATGTCGAATGCATAAGTTGATAAGTTCAACAAATAAATAAAACAAAAACGACGAGCAGGTTCCGGCCTTAATAACGTGGCGAGTTGTGCGAAGAATTTTTCGCCTCGTAAAAAAAGGCGCACGTTTCCAATGGCATAGACGAGAACCGAAAGGATGCAAGTAAAGTCCACGTTATTAATAGAATAAATCTTACGTCTTCCCACATACTCCTTGTAGTATAATCGAAGATTCTTCGCCAAGCCCCTAAGGAAACGAAATACGTCAGTGAACACAAAAAGTTTAATGAAGAACAATTCAATTTGGACGTCATAAAAATTTTTGATACGGGTAATAACTGTGGGAAATTGTTCTTTTTGAAACTGTAAAATCGCCACGACTTGTACGAGGTGTTTCCTGAAAGTGCGTTTCGATATTAACGCGTGGGAAAAATTTGTGTTTTCAAGTAAAACGGGCTTTATTCAAAATCAGTTGGTGGAAACAACAAATATTACATTACGAAGTTGCGAAGGTCAGTTGTGTTTGTATTCACCATATCGATCTTCATGAGTTCTTGTTCGTAGGTATTATTCATCGGCATATTTACCAAGTCCATTGCACTCTTTAAAAGATTTTGAAATGGTAAATCAATATGAGAATTCCCCAAAAAGGATATTTTATTAGCTAGATGTAGGGAATTTGTCTGAGAATTTACGTGCAAAAACACATTGCACATTTTAAACATTCCGTGGGAAATTGCTGGAAAATATTTAATTTCCAAACGTGAAAAGAGTGAAAGCCATCGCATTTTCTCTCAGGAAAAATGTATTTAACATTGGCAATAGTCGATAGATACTCGACAAACTCGACCTAAAAACTTACCCGGACGCAGTAGACCTATCGGTGAATAGATGGGCAATCATCACAGTCTGAAGAAGGAATGGATTAAACAAAAATATTATTTGTTCTAAGAAGAGAAGGAAACAGGAAACTTGAACATTTTCTGTAGAGTACTGTAAATTGATCGCCCTTACTCAAAAACTAAAGTCTGAAGTTTACAGAAAATCTCCATCCCAATAGGTTCGGTGGGTTTTTTATCTACTTCGCTAATAACTCAAAAACCACACACTTTATGAGAAAAGTGTTTCCATATAAAAGTAAACTACATCGAATTTCCTACAAATTCCATCTCTTACATTTTTTCCTCAGACGCACGGTTTATGCGCTAGAGCGTGTTCAAGTTTGACAAAAATTCGAACATCCGCCAAAAACATGTTTTATCGCTCGTAACTCGAAATCTTTTAGAAAAAAGTGTTTGACGAAAAAATCTAAGAGACATAATTTATAGGAAATTTAATGTACTTTATTTTTGGATAGGTAAACTTTTTTCTAAAAGTGCTTAGTTTTCGAGTTATAAGCGATAAACCAAAAAAACAACTGTTGGGGGTTTTTGGAAACTTTTTCAAATTTTAAGGCGCTCTAGCGCCTAAACTTCTTGGCGAAAAAATCTAACATACATAATTTGTAGGAAATTGAATGTATTGTATTATGTATAGGAACACTTTTCTTTAATAGTGCGCAGTTTTCGAATTATAAGCGATAAACCAAAAAAACGCTATTTTTCGGGAGATTTTGAAACTTTTTCAAATTGTGACGCGCTCTAGCGCCTAAACTTTTTGTTTGACGGAAAAGTTTAAAAGACAGAATTTGTAGAAAATTCAATGTACTTTATTTTTGTATAGGAACGCGTTTCCTTAATAGTGCCTAGTTTCCGAGTTATAAGCCTTAAACCAAAAAAGCAGTTATTTGGCCAATTTTGGAAAATTTTCTCAAACTTTAACTCATTCTAGCGCCTAAACCGTTTGTCGGAGGAAAAAATCTAAGAGATATAATTTGTAGGAAATTTCATGTAGTTTACTTTTATAAAAAAGCACTTTCTTCATAAAGTGCGTAGTTTTTGAGTTAAAGCAAAAACCTAAAAAGAGCAAAATTCCACCCTTCTCGAGCCACCTCTAAGTTAATGCTGACAATTTGCAACGATCTTTCAGCCTGCATTGTTAAAAATTTTGTACTCGACCGCTTAGTAAAACGTACTCGCTGCCTCCTGGACTATACGTTCTATTAACATGGTATAACCGACAAGTCATCATCATCTTAAAAATTATGGCAACAATAAACGAATGGGGTTATGAAAACTCACAATAGCTAATCCAGTTTAATTAGAAGCAAATTGTTACTTATAAAACAATTCAAATTGAATTACTAATTAGCGATAATTGCCGTTATATTTATATTTTTTCATTACGATTGCAAATTAAACTTCCTTTTTTCGAAAAGGATTTACTTTAACGTTATTTCAACTGTTATAATGTGCGTCGAGCCGTCGAGCGTTAAGATAAAATCTAGGTGACATGATTTTGAAGAAAAAAATAACACTTTTCAAGATTTCTTCTGTGCCACACGTCTACATTAAATTGTATCCTAATGAGACGCTATTACATTCTTATCTCAAGATCTTAATGGAGTTGTATTTAAAAATGAAACAATGGCGGAAAATTCGAGAAGCAAATTAACGCGTTTTGCGTAGGGCATTCAACGGAGACGTGGATACGGCGGCCAGGTTGATTTATTTAAGGGGGCTCACCGTTATATTAGTTATTTACTAGAACAATAACCCTTCTACCTGAGCGTGTTTTTTTGACTATTTTATTCTGAATGTCGACAAATTTATTTGTGCGTGCTCTGTGGGCTAACTACTCGAGGGGTATAGGTGGGGCTAGTTCTCCCGTGCCCAACACGTTTCGGCGCTCATACGTTATTGTTATTTAGAGAAAGAGAAACAATAAGAATACTTAACGTATCAAGTCGAGCAATAATTTGATAAAGTACATTCACATCGGTTGGTAAACTATCCGTAAAATACGTACAAAATGAAATTGTTTGCAACAATAATGATGCGAATTTAATACTTAATACAGTTAGGTAATAAAAATTTGAAATTGTAATTCTTTTGAAGTTGGCAGAAAGAATATGATCTGTTTAAAAAGTGTTTTAGAAGAGAGGTCGAACTAGTAACAATGGGTAGGGCCAAACACAATGCTTATTTTTCTAGACTTTCTTGCCCACACCTTGATCTTATTTTATATTTATTTATATGGTGTTGTGTTATTTTGCCATTGTTAAACAATCATTTTAGAAAATTTTAAATTCGCATAGTACAAAAAAAATTTTTTTCCGAGACCAATTTAAAACTGTTCTCATACGCTTTATAGGGTACGTACGTACAATTGAGGTTTAAAGCTAGGTAAGCTACGTTTATATTAAAATGAAGAAATTTTGCAATTCAAAAGGTTCGTAGTATGTGCACGCAAACTCCCAAGTTTTTATTAACACCGACGCAAAATATATACATAAAATGTAAATTTTCTTGATCCAATATTTTGCTTCGCCGTATTAAATATGTAAATATTATATGTTTCGTGAGATCACGGCAATTAACAGTTTCTATTAAGAGGAACTTTCGACACAAGGAGGAAACCACTTCCAATTATTATTCCTACCGGTAATTACGCCCCTCTCAACTATTTTTTTAAATATCATCGCCACGGAGCCACGGTCCTTTGTTTTTAAAAACAGAATCTAATCATTTTTAACTATAGCCCCTCGTCTTCAAATTTTAAAGCTCTTAAGTTTCAGTTTCAGGAAAAAAAAATAAAAAACTCGAAATTTCTAAAATAAGCTTTTACGCAAAAAGCACGCTTTTTAGTTTGTTTGTGTCAAAACTGTTATGTTATATCTCTTTTGTTGGTTTGTTTCTTTTATATTACTGAAATAATTCTAATTACAAGTTAATAGACGGCTTTACGTGGCCTCCGAAGTATAGCTGTACGATGGAAATTACTTGAGCTGTTTCCCATTCATGTGCCACTTCTTATTCGATTCTAGTCGTTTTTAGAAAAAAAGGGAGGATTATAAAAATTCTAAATGTGTTTCAAATTGAATATAATATGGAAACTTCCTCTATTATAACTTTCGAGTACATACCTAATAGTACTACAATTTTTACTATTATTACTAAAATAAGTTTCTAACTTCACATTTTCATGTTTTCAATATAAAACCCAACAGCAGAGCACTTAAACAATGCATTTTAAGTATTTTATTCAATGGGTAACAGAGGCAGCAAGAATTAGCAAAGCATGGGATGGGAGCTCTTCACGGACCAATTTTTATAAGTAGTAGATACCTATTTCAAAAGATTCAAAAATTTTTGGGGTATTATTTGAAGATCGCCTGAATCCCAGCACTCAAAACCAGGCTCGGATTTACCTTTGAGAGGGCTCTAGTCTAGAAATTTTATAAAGGTCCTTGTCATGGGCGCTTAGAGAAATTTTTTTAGGTGAGGGTAAACCGTGAAATCAAAATATACAAAGCTTTCCTGTGAAGACTATGAAGTTCATCAGGAATTTTAGTAGCGATTGATAGTGTCCCCGAAAAGAGTGTCCCCAAAAAGAGTGTTTCATAAAAATAAAATATGTAGTCCTCAGTTGTCATCGGCTGAAAATTTGCACCCTAACCCAATAAGTCTACAGAGATATTTTTATTTGAAAATTTACTCGCTCATGGGCCTTCGATACGGTCACTTCGCCCATTAGTAAAAGGAGGGAGTCAGTTATAAATTTGCTCCTAGGAACCCAAAAGAGGAGAATACGCCAATGATCCGTAAAATAAAATTATTTTCCTCTTTTATTGCTACAAGTCTGAAAGTTATAATGTCATGTATGGTACATTCGACGACACAAACATAAGTAAAGTATGCCGTAACGATCGTCCTAGTGATAAATCAAATTTAACAAATAAAAATGGAAATTTAACTTTCTACCGTAACAATTAGATTTTTTTTATCTCAATTTAAAAAATCTTGGACGAGTGGCCTACAAATTAATTCATTGTCATGCTCAAATTGAGACGAAAGTTGACCCACGCCAATTAAATTTCCTCTAAAAAAGAAAATCGATTTGCCTACTTGAAAAGTCTTCTTAGATTTTTTAAAAATTAGACTATGGTTATTAATAAAATAAATAACACGAACAAAGCTCATCTTGGAGATGTCATTTATCTCTAAAAACGTGCCCTACTTTTAACGACAAAACCAATAAGGGTAGTACGAGGGACAGGGCCGGCTCCAGGTAAGCGACTGATGCATCATATCAAACACTGTATAAGTATATCCAATTTCAAAATATGAACCCTTCAACTTTCCCAAAGAAGACGCCTACATTGAATTTCGCATCGGGACTACATTAGTCACTCTAGAGCCGGCACTGACGAGGTATTCCAAAAAAAGTATTGTTCAGTATTAAAACGCAATTACGCTTTTTCTTAAACTGCCTTTTATTTATTTTTATCGATTTTGTAATTATCGTCATCATCATTATCATATAAGTGGGGAAAATTACAATTTTTCAAATTCGTTTCTTTTTAATTTAATAAAGTGGTTCTATAATAAAGGGGTACAAATTACCCTTCGTTTAATTTAATAGACTTAAAAAGAATAGGAATTTTTAAAAACAACCGACATAAATTTAAAAAGTACCTAAGGTATGTGTGCTAGTGGATAACTTTCCAAGTTTAATAATACCCGCCCAATATTAAACAAATAAATATCAAACTTTTACAGGAATTAAAAAATTCTTGGCAACCTCTTACGTAGCTATTTAAAAAACAATTTAATGCGCTTCCTAGGGAGCGCATTCTTCAGCGGAAGATAATTGAGAAATAAGCAGCCCATGTAAAGAGCCTTCTGCTGAAAATTGACATACAGACGGATCCGCACTCAGAACTCGTTTCAAAAGGTAGAACCTCGGATTAGCAAACGTTTCCAGCCTAGTAAAAACATTTTTTTTACTTTTCGCGAGAATGTAGGAAAGAAAAAATTAATAATTTACGGGTGGCAAACAAACCTTACATGGATAATCGTGAATAATTTATACTCCGAAATTTTACAAGCAGCGTAATAAAATGTAAAGTCACAAGCACTTACAAAAGCTGCACACAAACAAAAACACACTTGAAGATATGCAGAAAGTGTAAGAACAAACAAGGCGTCCTTTTATCCTTTTTTTTTTAATCGAGTCCAGACATAGCTGATGCAAAATTTATTTCCCAATGTACTTTGTTTATAAAAACAAGCCTCTCGTACTCCTCCATGTCTTCAATTAATTTATGAAAAGAATATTAGAATCATGATCTGATTGTATAAAATCGTGACTACAATCAGCAATCTTGTTTATATGTTCGATTGATTGTATTTTTCCGCTCGTACAAAAATAAGAAAGTTCGTTACAGGGTGACAATTTTAATGAAAAAATAATCCAAGTTTGATTTTAGTACGTGTTGTGATTAACAGTCGGCCTTTAAACGCCGTTAAAACAAACTGTCGAGCAATTTCAAAACTTCTCGAATTTTTCTCATCCCCCTCCTACTCGATTACCCTTAAGCCGTATCTGTTTTTAGTTCAAAAAGTAATTAAGTTGAACAACTTAAAAAAAAGTTTGGAATTAAAGCAAAGGCAAACGCTTGTAATGTTTATTTGGAAGTTAATTAAAAGTATGGTCGAGTTAAGCACATACACAATGCAAGTAGAAATGTATTTGACGTGGGTACACATTAGAAAGTCCAGTGAGCAGTAAATCGTACACGAGAACGAGACAGTGTTTTATGTTAAGAGAGAACGTTTGAAAGTTTCAAAAAATAACGTTAACGTTGAGGTTATTACCATCAAAACAATACAAGTGTTAATACAGTTCAATGCGATTTTTGTAAGGGGAAAATATTAAAGGGTTGTAGAAATCGTCATTTCCGTTTACGAACACGAAACGAGGGACCGGCGCATTATTTTATATTTTAGAGAACAGGTCGTTCGCAATGAAAGTCCCCAAGACTTGTTTTTCAAGAAGTTCAAATATCAGTGACTACTGAAAATAATAAATAGGCACAAGCTAAATAGATACAGGGTGGCGCATACGGTATGGATACCAAAAAATGTCTCAAGGAGGCAATGAGAGGTTAGTTCGGATGCTATTCCTCACCCATTACCAATTTTTAGGTTGAGAAACTGTATTTTACGTACTGGCAAAATTCGGACTATATTCGGACCGATTTTAATTGGATAAAATGACCACTAAAGAGCTATAAATCGGGTGATTTTAAAACGAATTAATTAATTTCGTGACAGTGATGGCCGTTTTTTCATTTTTTTTAACAGTCACCAATTAAAGGGATGTTGTAGTCATTATTCCGATTTATAATTAGCCTCCCATGAATAGTCAATCGTGAAGTAATTTCAAAGCGCACTGTTTCATGAAATGAGACTTTTTCATTCGAAAATAAATTGAGAAATAACTCAAGAGTAAGTTACCAATTACAAATACTTCTTAAAACTAATTTTGGTAACATAAGCTCGGGACGTATTATCCACTTTACTAGAATCATATACGATATACGGCATCTTCTGTTTAGCAGTTTATATAATAAGTTCAATTAGCATAAAATTAACGGTTCGCGAGTTTTTGTATAAATAATGAAGTACTTGTGAACTTGATCAATACCACGAGACAGAGCTTCGCAAACTTTTGTTACTTATATCCTGAAACCGCCCACAAACGGTTAAACGCGACAAGCGAGCATCGTACGTAAGAGCCTTTAAGCTGGTCGACACTGGTGTTACTGGTACTAACACACAGGCCACTTAGCTACCGTACGCACGACAAACTCGCCACATCTTGTGCAGCCGGTTGAAGAATGCGAATATTATTTTAGAATTTTTTACACAACGACCTTTTGATCGTGAAAAAGGTTTGGAGCCGCAGGAAGTCTCGTAATTACATTTTTATTAAATAAAGTCAAGAGTCAAGAGGATGAACATACCAGGAGTTCTCAATTAATGATGCCCCAAATAATTTATTTGCAAAATTGTTAGTGAATAGGTCCAATTAAAATTTTACACTTTTGAAGTCCCTTGACCCAGTAACTTAATTTTTTAAACCAAGGCTAACTACATTTTCTGATAGATTCGTTTACTTTTATAATATATCTAGCAAATGTTGGCCAAAATTAGTAGTAAAACGCCGTAATATTGTAGCTCCCTCAATATTTCACTGAAATTTCGCCAAAGTTAATTTAAAAAATGTTTGCTCCGATCCACCCAAATTAAGACGAAATTCTTGCCCTTTATAAAAAACCTCTTAAACCCTAGCGTATGTGAAATAAAAGCGAGGCAAACTTAAAGCATCCCTTTTTAACATAAAAAGTGCATTAGTTTCGGGTACTTAATTATTTCCCTTTCGATGCAAAATTAAAATTTTTATTTTTCTCTTTAACAGACACCAAACGGAGAGTAAAAGTGAAAGGTGTATTAAAAAGTCGACAATCAATTTAAAATTTATAATTCACAACTCCACAACTGAATTGGAGAGAAAGTTAATTGAAATTAATACACTGCAATTTCTTGAACCCATTAACTTGACCCAACTTGTTTTTTTAATAATTTCTAAATTGAGATTTGAAATATTGCGCGTGGGTGGGTGCTGATATTTGATCTAGAAACTTTTTGGAGGTAAAAAAAAATTCGCTCGTTTTACAAAAGAAAGGCGCGAGAGATTATAATCCAAAAATACAGACTTGGAGCCTTTAAAAATAACAATTAGTTACGCTTCTGAACACTCACAGGAAATGTTAATACCAGTTACGTTTTCTTAATTATTTAGTGTAACGCAATTTATTGAGTCATTTTTTCTCATCTTGTTTTAAATTAAATGCTAAAAATTTTAATCTCGCCTTATTCGTTTTAACAACTTAAATGCAACTGATGAGAATTTATGGCAGCGTATAAAATTTGGCACTAGTCGGCTTTCTGAAGAACTAGCTCCAAGTCTCAGATTTTATTTCGCCAAGCTCTAATTAATAAAAGGGAGGTAAAGTGTAAACACTCCTACAACAGTAATACGGCAGGTTAACGTCATTTCAAGTTGAATTGTGCTCGCAAGAAGCCAAATTGAGAATATAGACGTTACACCCAATTTTCGTTCGAAAGACTATACGCATGATTATGGTAATCGATGATCAATCGTCGATAAAAAATTAATTTTCGATTTCAAAGTAATACGAGTAGGTAATAGCGAGAGGTAAAATTTTCGCAATCCCCAATAATTTCCTTTACAATTTCCTTTTTACAAAAAGAGTTTTATGTTCAGTCTACGAGCGATAGTTTCGCAAAAATAACAAACTTTTGAATATTCAAACGCGAAAGAGGGATCATTAATAAAATGTAAACCGTATTACCCTCATTAAGCAAAGCTGTGAACGAAATAAATCAAAAACCACCTGCTTTTTTAAACAACGTAGGTAATACAACATTTCTCGTTTATATAAACATTAAACAAACTCACCCTTCCGACAAAAAATCTTCTGTAACACTTGGCAGTGTCGTCCGTTTCTATTTTTGCCCTCCAAGTACCGTGAGGTACGAAAGGATTTCCTCTTATGTCATATTGACAATCGTGATCGGTTCCATCGACCCAATAACCTTTATCCGGTATGACGATCATGGGGTAAGGCGCCGGACGCGTGAGGGTGTCCTGTAGGAGCCTCTTCGACGCCGTCGCTTGTTGCGGCGAAGATGGAGGCGTTTGTTGCAAAGGAGTCGGTATTGGTGATATTTTAATGTTGTTATTAGATAATCTATCTTCTCTATTATCATTGTGCCTCTGTGAGTTTGGCTGCAAATTAAAAACAAAAAATTAGTTACAAATTTAAACTAGAAACGTATTTAATTAGAAGTTTATGCTCGGTTTACTCGACATAATCGGGGTTTTATTCATTATCTCCATCTCGTGTATAAATACAATTACAGATAATTAGAAATGAGGATACTAAACTAAAACTAGAATTTGCGGCTGGTTTTTAGTGAAAAACTAGTTTTCCATGTCTTTTTGCGCCATAAAGTGGAGATATTTGCGTAACGGGAGAAACTGGAGAAAATCGATTTATTTAATAAATAAGAAAATAGCGTGTTTCGTTAACTAAAGTCAGGTAGATGTACGTGATGTATATTTCCCAAGCCCCATTATCGGGATAAGGGCAGCTGACTGATTGATAGGTTTCGACCCGATATTAATCTCGATAATATGAAAATCCGTGTTAAAGGTCATCGAAACCATCGTTCACTTTGGGTACTTTCTAGCCTGCGCATTTATTTTCAGGGCCACTAACATCTTTCAGGATTAAAAAAACGCATAAAAAATTTCTAATCCGGCTAAGAGCACATGCGATTTCAAAATTAAACTAAATACTTATTACGCATTAGCCCAATTTTATCGATAAGAGCACTTAATTAAAAATACTCATTTAAAATTCGACCTTCACCTTCATAGAAAAAGTTAATATAAACCCCTAAACTGATATTTTTGTATATTATTAAGGGCGTACGTGAACGTCGATTAAAAAGTGCAGCAAAGTTCAAAACTGTGGTAACCATTGAAAAACGTTATCATTTGATTATTTTTGTTTAATCGAAACAAAGTGTTTGGAACGGTTAATAATGAAAACATGCCATTGTGTAAGTGTAATTAGGAAGTTAAATTGCTTATATTAGTAAGGCACGCAAGCCTTTAAATAGTACTTGTATGTATGTAGGTACTTTTAAATCGATTCGTTTCGAATTGTTCATTTATCGACCTCCTTATGCTATTTTATTTAAGCCACTGGTTTAGACTTATTTGCAATAACATTTAAGGGCTCTCGTGTGAAAAGTAGCAAAACGCACTTTTACAACATCTCAAACATACTCCCACCTTGAAAGATCAGTGGTCAGTTTCGTGCTTTCATACTGATTCTACGAATGTAAGCCCCTGTGAGCATGCAGGGACAATAGCCAACTACAGAAGCTTCAAATAAAAATTTGGGAATTAGCAAAGCTAACCAAGAGAAGAGAATAAGAAAAATAAAAGGAGCCAATGCACGAGCTTTTGGTTTCCAAAGTAGCACTCGTTTCACATCTCGATGACTTGCAAATTACAACCCCGAAGTCCCCGAAGACAACCAACATCCGATATTTCTCTTTGACAAATTGCGAACCTCCAAACCCCTGCACAATCGAGCACCCCTAGGGAAACTTCTTAATCTTTCGTCCCCCACCTGCTAGTAATTAAGACACGTAACTCATTAAGTGTAACAATAACAATATTCTAACATTGCACTGTCGTATAATATTACTGGTAATAAAACAAAATGCCTTTAGAACAATGAATTCGTTCTTTATTTACATTCCTAGAATATTAATGTGAGAACTGTTGTGAGCAAGTGGCAAAGCATAAAAATTAAGTAGAAAAATTTTGCCATGCTCTAATCGTTAACAATAACGAAAATATTTCACGTTTCCTATAACGTTTATCATTCGAAACGAAAACGGCCCATTTTTATTTTAAACTTTACGTGCGTGTAAAATAAACTTCGTTTCAAAAAAACATAAATAATTAAATAACATTGGTATAAAGTAAATAAATTGAGCGTGGTAACCGCCAAATTAAGCTCATCAAATATATACACAATTTCCCATACTCGTACATTTTTCCTAACGGTTCGCCGAGAGCACTTAACAAAATCAACTGATGTTCCCCAAAAAACTTTAAAACTATTTTAATTTTAACGCCAACGTATATAACTACGCCACTGCTTTGGAACAATATCGATTTGCTCAAAGTTAAAATAAACGCTATGAATAAATAAACAATTCTTGAGAAAAGTTTTCAACACCTAAAAGGTTATTTAACGAGGTAAGAAAAGAAAAATTGTTTAAGCGTAACTAAATTTGCAGTTTATTCTTAAACAAGTTGAAGTTAGTGCTTAAGCTTTGCACACTTTGAAATGCTTACAAAAGTACTATTTTTAGTATAAAACGTTCAGATAAACATACGATTTGATTGAAATTGTTAGGAAAAGCTTTGCCATAGAAGGCCCTATCTGCGAAAGGTTGGGAGGTGGGATGCCCCTCGCGGGCCCTACAGGTCGGCGTCTATGGGCACGACTTATGCGAAGTCAAAAATTGAGAGTCAATTAAGTGTATAATGTTCAAATTTTAACTATTTCCAAAAAGCTCCAGTTTTCACATTTTAGGGATTTTTTGAACAAACACAAACTGAGCCTGGGAGGCAGCGAGCACTTGTACTAAGCGATAGAGTAAACATTTGTTAAGGTTGAGGCTGAAAGCGCATTGTAAATGAGTATAATCAGACTAACATGGGGATGGCTCGAGAAGGGCGAGTTTTTGCTCTTTTTTGCTTATAACTCGAAAATTACGCACTTTAAGAGAACAATGTTCCTATACAAAAATAAAGTAAATTAAATTTCCTGCAAATTATCTCTCTTAGAATTTTTTATAAAACGAATAGTTTAGGTGCTAGAGCGCGTTGAAGGTTAGTGTATATCGGACGTAGTGTATGGATCAGTGTGTGGGTGTTTTTTTGCTCTTTTTTCAGTTTTTTGCAAGCGCTTAGATATAAAAGCAAAGTACATCAAATTTCCCACAAATTATATCTGGTAGGATTTCTTATCACGCAAACAGGTTAGGCGCTAGATGGCGTTAAAGTTTAACAAAAATTCCAAAATATGTTCCAAAACTTTTTTTTGTTCATCGCTTATAACTCGAAAAGTACACACTTTTTAAAAAAGTGGTCCAATACAAAAATTAAGTACATCAAATTTCCTACAAATTACATCTGGTAGGATTTCTTATCACAAAAACAGGTTAGGCGCTAGATGGCGTTAAAGTTTGACAAAAATTCCAAAATCTAACCAAAAACTTTTTCTAGTTTCTCGTCTATAACTCGAAAGGTACACACTTTTAAAAAAGTGTTCCTATACAAAATTAAAGTAAATTCAATTTCCTACAAATTATGTCTCTTAGATTTTATTCGTCAAACGAAAAGTTTAGGTGCTAGAGCAATATGAAGTATAGCGTCTCGTGTATCTAAAAATTGCACTTTTTGTGTAGATTTTAAATATACTGTTGTGGAAGGCGGTTTTCATCGTGGCAGACGTCTTTGGCGTCCGAAATCCGAATTTTCTACAACTTCAAAGGCGTCTCATCGTTTGGTAAAAGTGCTCGCGGCCTCCCGAACCAGAGGGGACATCCCCGTGGTAAACATGAAAAGCTAATTTACCCTCTATACGGGCACTCCGAAATCGCCATGCTGTCTAGTTATGTTAGCTCCAGACTTTGCTCATAAAAGGGCAGAGCAAATTTATTTATAATTTTATTGCGTTAGTTAAATTATTATGCATAGGCGCCAAGCCGCCAAGCCTAACTTTTACGTTAACAGTTGATACAACAAATTTAAAAAATAATTAATTAAGAGTGAAAAGTATGTCACTTACACGTTTTGTGGTGTGGTATTTTAAAACGATATTTATAATTCTTGTGACTAAAAGTGCATACAAAAATTGAGCCGGAAATGTAAGTTTAATATAGAATCCTTTTTATCTTACAGTAACTCACTGGAATACTCTAACGAAATTATAACCCCATACACCAGTACTTTATGAATAAAATATGCCGGACGTCGCTTCTCTATACAATTTTCATTTCAATGCAATAATCTTTATCTGTAATATTAGTGGAGGAAATGTTATTTGCGTCGTCAAAAAACAGTACATTTATTATCCACTTTTACGACTTTTAAAATAATTATTGTAGTTCATTAAAAACACAACTGCGTTTTAAGTGCATTAAAACAACCGGAGAACCAAAATACGCGGCGATAAAAATACTTCAGACGACTGTATTAATCCTAACATCTCTTAAGTGTGAAGTTTAACACCTGGAAACTAGAAAAATAAACTGGTAATAAATTCCACTAGCATTATTGCGCTATATTATAAGCGCTTTCTTTTTAAATAATCGTGCCAAATTCCACGCTTTATTTCGGCGCTTTTATCACGCAATGGAAACTTTTAAGCAGCCGCTTACACGAAACAATGGGCTGCTGGAAACGTAGAAACTGATAACTGAAAATTAATCTTTGTCTATAAGTAACTAAAAGTATAGAACACATTTTACGAATCGCTTTGTCAATAATTATCGATTACTACGACCTTTTCAAAAGCGCTAAAAGGTCCTAAGTAGCCGACCAGCAAGAGAGTTTAGTGAAATCATCGTCAAATAACTGAAAAACCATCCGAGACCAAACTGGTCTACTATTTAAAGCCTTCCAGGTACCTGTATTGAGGTATTTTATTACCAACTGCTAAAGCAATCCAACGTAATGTAAACGCGCCTTTAGCATTTAGATAACACGAATATGGATATTATGATACTTTTATGGTAAAAAATGGTTGGAGACCAAATAGAGATGGCGCCGAACAATTTATTTATTCACATTAGAAGCGCTCAAACACCAATGTTCGAAAGGAAACCGAGTAGGTCATGCAAAGGTTCCACATACGCTCATTCATGCCCAGAACTGTCAGTCGAGCTTTCGTTTCCTGCACCAAAGTGGTGGAATTCAACTGCGTCGAGTTTTGAATTGGAAGATACGATGTGCCCGGAACACACAATAAAGGAGTTGACAGCTAGACGTCAGATATTCCAAAAATTACGTTACCTATGCAAACAATCTAGGAACGCCAACAAGTCCGATGTCATAATATATCCACCTGTTAAGCCGTCATTCATGGATGGATTCCCAACACACGATCAGTTTAGAAAAGAAAAGTTCGACTGACAAAAGAGGAATGAGCTTGCGGGTGGGCGATCGTCAGAGCTAGGATTTTTCTACAATTTTCTCCCTTTCATCCGTAAGGACTAAACCAGTTTAGAGAGAACGTAGCGACTTTAATAACAAATGTGATAAAACTAAAATAATATTTATTGGACTTTCACTAAGTAGTGTATAAAAAGCATAAAAAAATTTCAATTAAAGTTGCAATATAGGCCAACGCAAAAGGTAATCGACCGCGATGCGATTTGGTAAGATAACGTCACCAGAAAGATATCCACATGAATATTTTAAGGTGACAACGATTTTATTATCAAAACTTTTCTATATATAAATGAAATATTATTCATAAACGATAAAATATTGTAAATCAATTCAAACACGTTACTCCCTTCCCATTATCGAAAAGCTACTTCGGACGAATGACTAAAAGTTTCACCTTTCACGAGGAAAAACTGAGTTTTCTCAACCATCCTAACCGCAACAGTCGAGCGAAAAAAGGATTTGGAAATTCCTATTTTTAAAAACCACTAATAAATTAAATGACGTTATTAATAAAAGACAATTTTGATGTCATCACATGACGTTTTCGACCTAAAACCAAAGATAGGAAAACTTTTTTCAAAAAAAGGAGAATTTGCAATTTTTAAACTGTGAAATCCGGTTCACGACCTTTTAATTCCACCTCTCGAAAGTATCAACTTAATACGGCAAGAAATATGAACCGATGGAAATTCTAATTCAACTCGAATTTCAAACTTTACTCCCGAGAGATAAAAATTACTTCTATTACGTCTACAAACGCTAAAATTAAAATAATTGCGAACAATGTACTCCTACACGCCACAACACGGGTACGATATTTAATAAAAAAAGGATTATTAAATAATATAAATATCTGTTAGTCATCGTTTCGTGATTTCAAATTACCGTTTGCAATATGGTGGGGTTGTGGAAAAAAAGAGTAATTTATATGTTGAGGTGCACAGGTAAATGATGAGTCATAAAATTGTAGAACAATCTACCTATGTCTCATGTGACAAGCCTTGAAAGTTTCAAATCTTGCTGTTTACACTCATGTTCAGTTTCCTCGTTCTTTATTAAATACCAAACGATATTCTATCCTAAACAAAGAGAACCGTTTGTATGGCGTAGGAAGGAAAGAAAAGATACGATTTGTATTAACGGATTAATTTTGAATCTAGACGTTCTTATCTTAGTAGTTGCAATGTTTGAAAGCAAACCGAGAGTATACCTGACCTTTTGTTTTATATCTTTTATATCCTTAAACAATACATAAATCGCGAATTGATCACACGAACTTTTCATTTTACGATTACAACAGCCGATCGTTGATTGATGAAGGTGCGCGCAGCCCAGATTTAATCGCATACTTTATTGTAATTCGCGTAAATTGCTTCGTATACCTATACTCTTCCAGACCAAAAAGGAAAATAATAGAAAGTTAATGAAAATGAGTCCGCAGTGCTGCAAAAGCATCAAATTTGAAATAAAAGTGACACGTCCTTAAAAGTGGTATTAGAAGGGATATTTCCAACTGTTTCGAACCGTTTGCAAAATAATCCCCAAAATGGCTGATGTGGCCATAACAAGGCACAACAGATATCAGAAATAGTACCAAACTGGTATGATCAGAAGCTCCCCCTTATTTAAAAAATCTAAAATTATACAGGGTGTTTCTATTTGAAATAAGTAAGTTGATCACATTTCTAGCTGAACCGACGTCAAAATGTAAAATGTTTGGTATCACTAGATCGATAACTTTACGATCTTCCAAACCACTTAAAATATACAGGGTGTTTTATTTAAAATAAAAAAGCTATCCCCATTTCCGGTTAAACCGGAAGTTAAAATTTAACATGTTTGGCATCATTTGATAGGTAATCTTACAATGTTTTAAAAAATCATAAAATATACAGGGCGTTTTCAAAAACTTCTCGTGTTTGGCTAATTTCTGGTTTAACCGGTAGTGTTTTTTAAACCAAAATTGGAACAAATAATAAAAATTTAAGAAATAAATTAATGTACCAGCTTGCAATTATAAATTTTAATTATAAAAGAAATTATAAATTTTTGAAATTTTGATCTTCAAAAAATCATAACTCCGAAACTAGCGCGTAGCGGGAAATGAAATTACGTTGATACATTAAGAACTTCGATATCTACAATATATCAAAATATAGACAAAACCGCCAGAGCAGATATTGAGAAAATCCGTTTTCAAATTTTAGTCAACTTTGGTTTTTAAAAAGTAAGCAATTTTGAAGTTATTTTAAAAATCGACTCTATCAAAACTAAAGCCCTATATTTTGCCTATTTATTCCTGTTTTTAGATTTTTATAATAATTATTATCTCCAAAGTTATAACAAAAAAACTAGAAAATGGGCCAATCGTTATATTGGCCGCCATTTTGAATTTAAAAATTTGAAAAAAAAATTTTTTTAATTAGGGCCGATTTGTACTAACTTATAGCAGAGTAAAAATACTGTGGGTCCAAATTTTTCTAAACGCGACCAAAATAACCCCTTTATTTTGTTTAATTTAAAAGCTTAGTTTGTCGATAAAATTCTGTTAAAGTGGCCGAAACCAAATTTCATCAAAATCGCTTTAGTATCTAGTTTTTATTTGACAGAGCTTCGGATTCGGGGTAACCCTGAAACCCCTGAAATTTTTTTTTCAATCATATTACTTTTTCAAAGTATTAGGCGAAGTAGACGAAAGAGTAAAAGAAAGAACTGTTATTTAATAATTAATAATAACTACCCTAATTTTTAATTATATTACAACTTCTTACATCACTCCACACGTAATGATGTAGGTAAATGGAACGCTTAAATTAATCACAAATTACTCGCCACTTAAGAATACCCGTAAATTTAGCATACACTTAAAAGCACCCTTTTCGTTAACATAGCACTTAACCCTTACAAGAAAAAATAATGCACAATTTAAAATAAAGTTCTTCCATAAAGAGAGTTTTATCTTAAATTTAACTTTGTTTTTCGTCGTAAGTTTTCCAACATAGTCAATATTTTCCTTTTGTCAAACTTAAGAATCAATATTAGAGGAGAAGAATGACGTTTCTTTACAAAGGAACGTAATAAAAATTTTATATAAAGCGAATTGATCTCGTCCAAAACATAATCTTTTCTTAAACAGTTCGGGAATTACAAAAATGTTGGTATTTGTAAGTTTCTAGCAAACACAAAAAAATAAAACTCCCAATTTGCGTTTGGAATTGGACGAGCGTGTCTACGTTATGTAAAATCGAGGCTAAAAAAGACATTTCCTCGATGAACGCGTTAAAAAATCAAAAGTTTGCAAAAAGACATCGAGACGATTGGAGAAGACATTTGTGACCCCATTAGTATTCTTATGGAGAGATACGATGCTTAACGTAACTGCAGGGGTAATTAATGGGGCGAACGTTACCACGATGGATCCGCCATACTCCGTTTACTCTTAAATTACATTAATAGCCTTCAATTAGGTATAAAACGAGAATTGAAGCCAATTGTGGGAAAAATACCTTCGGGGTACCTCTTACGTTACCGAACCCCACATTCGACAATAGAAAAAAATATGAATCAAAGTAGCAAAAAATGAAAAAGTAGAACGAACGTAAAAATAATAAACTTAGTTACAGTGGATTACCTTGAATAAAAGAATTATACAAAAAAAAATGTAAACGACTTCTATAGAATTCGAAATTTGTACATGATTCAAACCCCAATTATAACTTAATCATTGACAAATCAATTAAAAACAGCAAAGATGATTGAGTTCACAAAACCTACACGCCTGAACCGTTTCATTGCACGCACGGTCTATTAATTAGCGCATAACAAAAATTTGTATTTTTCAAAAAAATTTAAAAAATGTGTAGGTGTAAAGTTTATGTTTTTCGTAATTAAGCCACGCGTAGAAGCGCTTCTTTACTGCCACCTACTATTATATAGTTCTTATAACCAAAGTACTCGATTAACTACCAACTGAGCTTCTTGATTACGCTCTTAGTCGAAAATTTTCAACAGTGAAAAGTCGGCGAACTAAAAGGACGGACTTTATCACTGCCATTTCCGTAGATAGACAACGAACGCTTCCTGTCGTTAACAAAAACTTTATCTCCGTTCATTTAGTGACAAATAGAACTAATTTGAGTTTTCTACAAAGGTTAGGCCGGCACGCAAGTTTTCCTCTAAGGAAATTAATAAATGGGGTAGATACGGCCATTTTACAAATTTAAAAAAAACGAAAAGCAACAAATTCGCACGGTAAGATAATATTTTAGTGTTACAGGTAGGTATAACGTATCACAACTCATTGAAATTCCGTAAGGAAATAGATCTGAAACGTATCTGTACGTGACTGAGTTTATAACGGTGGTATTACATTTTAATATGCTACCAAAAAGGTAGGTAAATGAATCAAAAGACTGACATTTACTGAATTATGTCGACACGAGTTTTTTTTGAAAGGCCCAGCACTACAATAAAACTAGAATAAATTTAGAAAAAAAAAGTTTTATAAGTAGAATTTTGTTGTAATTCGTTAGTGTACGGTTTACGAGGCATCTCGTCTCGAAAATCTTGGTTAAGAGGTTCTCAAACTTATCTTTTGTTACAATATTGCCATTATAAGTAGTGGCACTAGTGCTTGAAACTGTAAGTGCGCCAGCGAGAAAATAAATTTCGTTATAAAATTTCCACAAAATAATTAAAAGTGACGCTCGACATCGAGAAGTTTGACCTTTTGAGGATGTTGATGGTGCTACGAGAATTTCGTTCAACTTTAAAAATTATTTATGCCCAGATAAGCGATAAGATAATAAAGAAATTTTTACGATTATAACGTAAGTTTAGAAAAAATGGTAGATTAACGGTTAAAAGTTCCATAGTGCTTCGTATGCGCTCTTCGGTACAATTAAGCAATTTTTAAAACTTTTCTATATTAGGCATCAATAATAATCACTGGTGTGGTCCCTACCCTCAATACTGGGGTGTGGAAGAATCACCCATGCTAAGATGGCGGCCCATAAGCCGTTTCTAAACTTCCCACTGTTCGCAAGCTAACGGTGAGTTTCATCCACTAGGACTTGGCATGTAAATACACCGACATAATGTACTTTATGGATGAATCTGAGTCGATATCGATAATTTAATATTACCGTATGTTTCGTTTCAGAGCGCACATAGGGAAATTACAAGCAAAATTTTAAATTTCAGTTTCCATATCTCTGTTAAGGACTTTCGATTAAAAAATTATATGGAACGTGTTCGGAATTTTCTGCTAGTAAACAAAATGCAGTCGATAATTAATTATACTTAATTTTATTGTGATTCGCTGAGCATTCTTAATTTCACGAGAAATGAACGATCCGCACCTAAGACATAACGTGAATTATGAAGCATCACTCGTGTCAAAGAAATTACTGAAATTACCAGTGCCAAACGATGCGTACTAAATCCATAGAAGCCGAATTATCCGGACTAAAAGAACTGCAGTAAAACGAATAGATAAAAAATATAAATTTGTGGGTAATATCTATTGATGGTAAATAAATATTTTAGTTTAACTGGTTTAACCCAAAGTAGCGTGTAATATTTTTCGATACTATAAAATACAGGGTGGACAGAATTCGATGGTGTCTGTGAAGAAATCGATAACTAGAACCGATATGGAAATATGGATGGTGCATCCTCGTTTTCTTTTTTTGAGAGGAACTCAATAGCGAATACTGGAATTCGCGATCTTATTTTGTTTTGGACCTATAGGTAAGCCTAAATACAGAAAAAAATATTAGCAAGTTGTTCAAGCACTTTTTAAGGACAATAAAATTAGCCAAAAGGATTTTTGATATCTTCGTTAGTTTCCGGTTCATAACACAAACTTGTGTTTTTTAAATAGAAACCATAGTTAGATGTGACATATTTGAATAGAGTTTTTCATCCTCTTTTTAATGATATGTAACATTATATATTTTTTATTATTTTATTTTTTATTGTATTGTAATTTTTTATTTTCTTTTTAACAATTTTTAATAAAATGGGATGGAACTTAAATAATAGACCCTACATGTTACATATCATTAAAAAGAGGATGAAAAACGCTATTCAAATATTATGTCACATTCAACTATGGTTTCTATTTAAAAAAACACAACTTCGCTGATATTTTTTTCTGCAAGTTCACAACAACCGAGATATCGACATTTGGTGAAAAGTTGAAAAACCGACCTTTTGCTTACAGCTCCAAAACAAAAGAAGATCGCGTATTCTCGTTTTCGTCATTGAGTTCCTCTTAAAAAAGGGGGGGATGCACCTTCCATTTTTCTATATCTCTTATAATAATTATCGATTGCTCGATCAAATTCTGCCCACCCTGTACAAATAATGTGCGACCCGGATAATAATCGAGAATCCATATTGAGCATAAAATTGGAAATTTCAAAAAACGCAAAATATACGATGAAAGCAGACCCATAAATGAAGATTTAATCGATAAGAACGTTGTCCTTAATTAGTAGCTACTATCGAATAAAAAATACTTCGCTAACAGTACAATTTCTCTGTGTCAATGGTAAGCGATTAGCAAATAAGTACATCCAGTTATAATAGGTATACTTTATCGAGTACACGATTAAATAATTTGTACGTTAGTTAGGCAGCTGTAAGAAATTAATTCCCTCAGAATCAAATAAAAATGACAAAAACAAGAAAGACGAGAAGTATCTTCGAACGTTACGTTTTATAAAATCTGTGACAATAATAATAATATAATAACGGAAACGGTCTTCTCCACAAAATTACGTGTACGAATTAACAATGGAAGACCTCATTCGAGAAAAATTAACCTCGATAAAAAGCAATTTTTTGCTTAAAAAATAATAATACGTATATTTAAGCTTTTTGATCTGAAATTGAATTCTTTGGCGAGTGCAATGTCTCCGATAGTAGGTTTTACGTATTATACCTATACGAATTGGGAGTTGAAAAAGAATTGAAAAAAAAAATCTCGTAGATTGTGGATTACACAGCACATTGCATAAAACGGAAACGTTGGAGTCTTGTTTGGAATTTTAAAAAGTTACAAAACGCGTGCTTTTGCATGCCTTCGACATCCCTAATCATTAAAACTTAACACCAGACAGGACACTTTCAGAAAATTAAATTTGGGGTTAAATTAGTCACTTTAGGACGAACATTCCAATTTCGAGGCTTCTCTTAAAATTTATTTAAAAAAATTGTTAAGTACCTACCGCTGCTTTGGGCTTTAGATAGTTATTGTTTTTAAATGCGGGCGGGCGTGTCTTCAAACAATGCGTTTAAGCTCGTTTAAAATGGGAAACAAATCTTCTTAAAGCCGCGTTAATCCGATTAAGTGTTTCTATGTGGAATGATTTATACTTTTTTGATCACGAATCACCACAAACTCGAGAATGTTGTCTCCGCACAGAAGGATTTCTCTAATAAATTTAAAAAAATAATAAACGGCCATTTAAAGAGAATGAAGACAATAAAGAAGCTTTCAGAAATTAAAAATGGATATACTGGCTAAATCTTCCAGTTTTGGCCAAAACAGTTTAAGTAAAAAAGAATTTCCTTCTACAGAGGTTCGGCCGTTCGAATACGTTCAGTTCAGCTTGTTTCATAAGAAGTGTCCATGAAACGTAAACAGACTCGATACATCGACGCTAAGTGAACAACATGGCAACTCCAGGTTTCTTGAGCCTTTATAGCCTAAAGCCTTCAGTTAATTCGCAGTAGAGCAACAACGATAGACTACTTAAGATATCAAAATCTTATACAAATTCTAGTATTTAGCCATTCGAGGCCCCTATCGATTAATCGACAACTTTTATGAGTTATTTCTTTGGCCGATTTTTAACCAATAGCCTTTAATTTGAAAACTATAGACATATTATTAAGAATATACAATCTTCTACAGATCAAGTACCGCAACATTTGATCGCACTATCGATATCACGAGAGTCGATTAAACTCACTTTATGGCGCTCTTCAAGTGAAAAATACTTTGGTTCATTAAAATTTTATGACTATCGACTAGGTAAATATAGAACAATTTTTCAAAGGTTACGAGCTACTTGATTAGTCGATATAGTATGTACAGACAGAGAAATAATTATTGGCCATTAGACATTAGAGATTGATTGGCGAATACTTTGTCCACAAGTCCGCAATTTCTGCAATCCAATTGTTACGAATTACAAATGGAATGTTTGATAGTTATAGCGCTCTCGATTTTTATGTCATTATCTGCTAAAATGTATACGAAAAGAAAAGAAGAAATTTATCACTTACTAGTGCCCAATCCATTTTTCTGTGGCTGTACTTGCTACCTACGTACATACCTGCTATTCTAATTTTATGCGGTTTTACTATGAAAAACGCTTCGATTAATTTAAGTTTCACCACGAATTCAAAAGCAAGAACGTTAATCAAGATTTCGACAAAAAGCACGTTTTATTCGAATTCCTAGCAATTCGAGCACACGCACGGGGCCCCAAATAAGACCGAAAAGTTTTAATGAGATTTTTTTTATTTATACTGACGCACCAAATTGATCAATCAGTTGTGTGTTACTACGATACCATTTGTTGTCAAGCAGTTGTTGCGAACAGTTAAAAATTTATAAATTCGATCATCGAGCGAACCACAAACTTTCACCGATTGATAGAAAATCTCTAGAAAACGCGATAAACCTTAGAAAGCGCAATAAAGCGTCAAAATTACTTTTGAATTTGTACTTGAAACTTAATTTATACCGGGCCATATTAAAAATTCATTTATACCATGATCATCACGAAATTACATCAAATTTAATAAGAAAAGTGAGTCAGATTTAGAACTAATTACAAGTTACGATTAATGCGAAAACAAACGTTCGCCTTCTGCCACTCACTTTTCCTTGACACTTAAGCCTATTTTAATAAAATTGATCCATTAATATTAACCAAAACATCTAATTGTTATCGGTTCTGCGTTGCACATTTGTATTATTCAACAAATTTAATTTAATTAACCAAAATTCAATTAAAACACAACTAGGGCACTACATTTAAATTGGTTTAAACGACACTTCATTAAATCAAAAACAATTGAAGTCGATTAAGCTTCCAACTCGAACCCAAAAATGAGCATCCCTTTAACTAAACACATAGAGAAGCTTCTTAAATTCGATAAAATAAATTTAGGGTCGAATAAAGTTGCTAAAGCGACGGTTATAGCATTGGGGTGGTTTTGAAAAAAATATGAACTGGACACGAAGTAGTATATCGATGATTAATTTAACCCTTCGACGTCACCTTTACTGATTGCAAAATAAAGTTATCCATGCTTAATTAACTAGGGCGTTCTAATCCACTTTATAGACAAACAAACCTTCAAGATCGCCCCTTTAGCTAATCACGTCCCAAACGTCTAAACAAATTAAACTCGGGCGTTCGAATTAAAAAAAACAAGTCGAAATTATATTAATGGAGAAGAAATCCGAAGGGAAATGCCCTAAATATAATTTATGCCTAATGCAAAAAACAAAACTTTTATTAGCAAAGTTGAAACTACCCCTAAATAAATTACCTACCCGAAAGTTTTAGGTTATCGCGCTGTTGTTATGAGTGTCAACAAATAGTATCGTTCTTTAATCGATTATTAGCGAAACAATCAAAGGAAAAGGAAACAGAAATGGATGTAAATGTATCAGATTTAGAGCGAGTCCAGCCGGGGTGCGTTTTGTTTGTACGCGTCCTGCTTTTATAATAATCCGCTGTAAACGAAAATTTTTTAAACTACAAAAAAGTTAAATAAGGGCTCAACTGGGAAAGTAAAAATAGCAGTAGAAAACAAAGTTTAGGTTGTTTAGGGGTTAAGGTTCAGCGTTTAGATATAGCTAAATGATGGAAAACAGAGACATAATTGAAAATATTGACGTGTTTAAGGCCTCTAATCTCTAATGTGATTTAAAATTTTATTTTTTTTTATTTTTTTTTTATTTTTTTAACGAAAAAATCATATTTAAGGTCCCTCTTAGTGAGGGAGCCCCGGAGGGGAGGTCTTCTCGGGGTTTAACTCCGAATAGTAAAAATCCAAAAGTACCTGTAAGGTGTTTGATTTATTATAAGTATCCTGTCTTCCAGCTGGTAGCTCCTTCCACCTTAGGACACCCATAACTGCTTGTCTAACCCACCCCCTTGGCAGTGTATTTCTCTCAGTTTCCGCCAGAGTGCGCATTAAGCCGAAATCCGGCAACAAAATAAAACAAACACTCGTTTACATTTAAACAAATTAAAAGCCTTTCAAATTGTCTCCTAAAGACCACAAAAATTTAAAAACAGAAAAAACTTTCACAACCCCGAAAACTTGCCGTACTGTAGTACGAAGCGGTTACACGCGCCCTGGTTTTTGAATATTTCATAAAATACATCAAATTTGCACTAAAAATTTATTTCCGCTACAATTCAATTTTTTTCGATAAATTTGAAAAAGTGCGCGTAGGTCCGTCTCGCGAATTAAAAAAATTCGAACCACGTTTGTTTTTCCACGTGAACTCGAATCGAACGTCGCCTACACGACGAATACTTTAAAACTGACGTTTCAAAAAACCGTTTAAGTTCTAAACCGCATGCAGCGCACCTTTCACAAGCAAAAACGACCAATAGTAAATGTACTTCCAGCAGTAGCAGGCGCCAGTACAGGAAGAACTATGAGTGGGGTTTCGTACCCGTTCGCTCACCAAGCCGATTCATTATACACACTAAAAATTGTACGCTAGTTCGCCGATAATTTGTTATATAATTTCTTAAATTGCTCGATTAAATTTATACAACTCCCATAAATTAATAAAAGGTGTTAAAATTATTATCTTGCACAACCGAGAAAGATCAATCACCTCTACAATCGAGCAACACTTAATTAATCAAATCGATTGTATTGCACAGCTCAAAGGGAAAATAACATAAAAAGAAAATTTAAAACAATTTTCTCCCTTTTTCTGAAATGTGTCAATGGGATATTATTAAAGCGTGTTACTTTCTTATATTTCATTTTTAGTCATTTTTTGAAGAAAATTCTAGCACTTCTACAAAATTATGCCGGTAGTAACTTTTCTTTTTATTATACAAAAAGGAAAACGCCAGATTTTCTTTACAATTAAAATGTGTTGGTACACATTTTCTTTTTCCTCTTCGCTTCTTGAAAATTTTATGATTACGAATAAAAGTATAAAACAGAAAACGACAAGGGCCCCTATCGATTAATCGGGAGATATAATTATCGATAATTCGATTAATGAACGTTACTGGTAAACGATAACTATTTAATACGATTTTTTTACCGTATTAAACTGAGAAAGCTCTTTGTGAAAAAGATGTGTCAATTTTTTTTGCAAAAGCATTCGTTCGGAGACCTTTTTAACTGTGAATTTGGAGAAAAAAATTTTTCCATTGGTCGGTGAATCTGTGGGTACCTATATGCAAGCTCATAACTCATAAACCATAGTATAGGTAACCCGTCGAGGCAAACACTCGAAATTGAATATATGTACTCCGACGACACGACAACGGAACCGCAAGCTATGTAAAAATTGCAAAATACCGATTAAAAACTACAACACTAAAATATTTTAGTATGTACTACCGTACTAACTAAAACTTGGTGAAAATTAAAATTGCGAAAATCATGAAAATTTTAGAAAATGTGGCCCTTAAATATTTTTTTTGCAAAAAGCACATTCATTGCGAGTTCTCTAAACTTGCTCTTCCGAAATTTTTATAACTTGATTTATCTTATCTTCCATCTATAGATGAAATTGGTTGCAATAAAAAGAGCAATAAGTAAAAGAAAACTTTTTGGGAATACAGCCCCGAAACTTCGAGTCGAGAAAACTTATTTATAAAGCACACTTCCCCAAATTTATAAACTTACTATTATTCGACCCATTAAACCTAAAGCTTAATTTAACTTTTGAGCTCCTATACTTATCTCCAATCCGCGAAATTATAATTTGTAATTATTTTATTGTTATTGCAAACAATCACGTTCTTTTTTTTTCTAAATATAATTTGCAGAATATCTTAAGCGCCTATGATAAACCATTCGAGATGTGAATGTGTAATTTGATTAAAATATACATAGGTAACTGTTACCTAAGAATTATATACAGATAAATATGTAAAGTAAGCATAAGAATTCCATTGTATGTTAGTGATGTTTCAGAATCTGATTAAAAATTCTCCTTAGTAACTAAAAGGTGAGAGGGTGGGAAAAATTAACGTTTTCTTCAATGAACTTTTCAAATCTAAAGACCAATTTAGCAAAATGCTATTTTTAAAACGCCAGTGGACCATGCTGATGCCAACGGTAATTTGAGTTGTAGAAACATATCAACAAGTAGTTTCGAACTTCGAAAATATTATGTAAAGCCAAACTAGAACGAGGGGTATGAAGGGCTCAAACAATATTTTATGAAACTATGGAAAGGAAATCAGTATTAGAAAATGTTTGAGTTTAGATTTGTTTACTCAGACTGCACTATCTCCGAGATGGCTATTTTTTAAGCCACGCCCTTCCACTATTATTGACTATTTGGCAAAAAAATTCGCATGTACCGACCCTTTTTATATGAATGGCGCGTCATGGTGTCGTCAAATCATCAGTGCACCCTGTATATAGTCTAGAAGTGCTTCTGCTTTAGTAGAGAAAAATTCTTTACTCCACTGCACATGAAATAAGCACCGACAGGTGCTAGTTTTGTTGCAACAGGGGGGCATGTGCTATCAAATTAAAAGATCTGTTAACCGAATAGTAGTACGTTTTAAATAACCATATGGTCCGGATACGGAAAAGGTATCCTCATGCTCTCGTTTTACGTTTTACAACCATATAGTGTTGCGTTGAAAGAATTTATAGTATTCAAAATAAACGATATTAGAACGTTCTGTAGTTGTGTGTTGGTGGAATTTAATTATTGACATAAATTACCTTAAAACGTCATTTTGTACTAAAATACGATTTGCTCTATTTCTACGGAAACGAGGTTGAAAAATGCCTACCATATGGTTTACAAAATAAAAAAAAAAAGGGATCCAACTGTTTCTGCTTCAGCAAAGATTCGTTCAAAAATAACCTGTGCAAGTGCGAATAATGAGAAACTGAGCATCCATAATACTATTATATTTTCTGTTCAATTTTTGGTAACTCAGAATGTTTCTCAATCAAGAGCTTCATAAATCTTCTGATGAGTACTTTGAAGTTCAACAGGTGAAAGTTTCTTCTTCAAATCTTCGAAACATTTTTAACATTTGAGCATCATAGTATCAAAATGATTTGTGATCTACTGGCGCAACTATTGAGAATTCACAATTTGTGATCTTTGGGACTGTTATGTGATATATTCAAGCTTTCCAAACCATACATCTTCCTTAAATTTTAATTTAACCTCTTATTTAGATCACAACCTGGAATAAATTTGAGCACTTTAGTTTGAGCATCCCTGGGTTGAATTCTGGATCTGGATTATTTAGGGAGGGGGAGCAAGCTCCATGCACTTAAACCACTTAATTGGGCCCATTGTACTGCCTTCAAGCAGCCTCTCCGTGCTCATCAGATCTCGAGCCATCCAACTTGTAAGATGAACTCCAAAATTCTGGCGGGAGGGGCGGTGCTTATTCTGACCACACCGAATCATAGGTCCCCTTACACATATCTTCTTATCGACGTTAGGGCTAGACAGTAACAAAGCACATGTTCAGCGGTTTCATCTTCTAGTTCGCATCCACGACATATGGGATTATCTACCAAGCCCAGAGTATGGAGATGTTTGTGTAGTCAACAGTGTCCCGTGAGTGTCCCCATCGTTCGTATATTAGTTCGGGACAGCTGTAGACAGTATATTTGCCAGCTTTTTAGAAGGAGCCAATAACGCTCTGTTGCTTTGGCGGCACCCTACTTTACTTGTCCATCATGTAGTTGGTGTGTATTATTTTTAAGGAGGGTATTAACAGTTGCTACGGCTGGTTTGATGATTGGCTTAGGACCACAGGGAAGGCTGTTTGAACCTTTCTTAGCCAGCTCGTCTGCTTTATCGTTACCGTTATTTCCTTGATGTCCTTTGACCCAACAGAGTGTAAGAAGATTGTTTTAGATATCTAGTTCAGCAGCTCTATGCACTTCAGCGGGATACTAGAGGTTACCTTGCAGATGTTTAAGGCTTGCAAGGCAGCTTTACTGGCGTCGATATCAGCATTTTCTTGTTCAGGATTTCGTTGGCGCTGGGTAATATTCCCATCAGTTTAGTTTGAAAAACTGAGGCGTATTTCCCCAGCGGTAGGCTACTGTCGAGGGCAAGCTCAGGTAAGTGCATACCTGCTTCAGATCCCTTGGGATTTTTAGATTCGCCGGTAAAGACGGTTATGCCCGCTACAATGTTCTCAGTTGAATCCATTAGCGTTTGGAAGTCTCTGTTAAATGCATATTTTGGAGAAATCCGGTCTGCATCCATCTACAGGAGAGGTAGCTTTTTGGAGCACTCCTCGAGGATTTTGGTGTGCCCGTAAGTTCCGTATCTGACAGACCATAGTACCTATCCCCGCAGTCGAAGAGCTGCTTTTGTTGCTATATCTGCAGTGCTGCTCAGGGTGTGGTTCTCATGGCTCTTATGACCATAAGACAAAAGAGTCTCCGTGTTTTCTCTAGTTGACTTTTCATAGTGGTCTGTCTGGTTTTGGGCCCCCAGACAAGAGCTCCTATTGGTTGGATTATTAAAATTTTACAGTCTGCGATCTCTGTACCCTGTAAGTGTAAATGTATAACTTTCATTTTACAAAAAGTTTGCCGAATTTTGAGCATCCATCATATCAGAACTTTAACGTCCATAACACATGTTTGCGTAGCTCAGTTAACTTCTCATTTAAGAAAGTCTCAATTATGTATTTCAATGTGTATTTTAGTACTTTTGAAGTTGTAAATGGGAAAGCCCTGTGATACACACCTTTACTTTACGCGCATCCACTGTATGAGACGATCCAACATTATTCATAATTAATGCTTATCATTACGTTTGCCAAAATAGAAGAAGGAAGCCTAGCAGTGTAATTTTTTCTGCAATATTTTAATCCCACAGTAGTTAATTCGACGTAGGAGATGTTCAAACAGCAGGCGATAAAAACTACCAACAATTTATTTTAACCTCCGTGGGTGCAACTACTTAATAAAAGGTTTTTATAATAAAAAAAAACTTGGATCTCGATAATACTTTCCAAATTGCTATCTAACACATAATTATTATTTATATCTCGAGTGTATTCCATATATTGCAACTTAATTAATTTTTTTTTCAATCCCTCTATTGTTATAATAAGTTAACAGTGTACACACACTTTCAAAAAATAAATTACTGTCATTACTTACACATAAAGTCATTTATGATAATTTAAGGAAGATTCTTTTTAAACCATTTCATATTGTGTTTAATTTCCTACTTTTAATGTTGAAAAAAAGAAGCGATTTCCATAACTTGTAACCTTTCACTTTAATTAGCTCGTATATGGAACCCAACGTTTATGAATTAATTTTCGTTATACTTAATAGAAAAATTAAAATTATCTTATAATGTGATTAAGGTAATCGACGTAATAATGAATTACTTTCTTTTTTCAATTCTTACATAATTAAAAGTTTCATTTAAATATTCATTTACAAGTGATCGATCGCAACGCAATTTAAATTTAAATTGCCGTATTATTTCGACATACGTAAAGCAATAGTTTCGGGTCGTTTAGGTCTGATTAATCAATGTGAAAATTATTATATTACATTCACCTAACAGAGCTGCATTGATATTGCCTTTCAATCAGCTATAGGTATACCTAATCAAGAATGATATAATAGGAGTTAAATAATTCGTTAGAAATTGAACTTTTGCGAGGGAATTTCGCCAATTGGAGAAATATCAAAAAAAATTTAAAATGCTCACCGCTAAAACCATCGGTAATTATTACACCAAATCGGAACTAACCTGAAACAAAAAATATCTATCAATACACGTCACTATAGAATAATAAAACTATTACAAGTATCATATCAGGAGTGAGGAGGGGGAGACATTGAAAAATTTGAAAATTATAATTTTCCCATGCTCAAATAAAAGTGACGATGGTGTATAGAATGTAGAACATAAATTTTACACCCCCCTTGTTTCCCCTATGCAAAATTGCTCAATCCACCAGTAATTATAAGATTTAAGTCTCACGAAGCACCTAACGGTGTAGATTAATTATAAATGGTCGATACTCAATAATAGTTGACTTGAAAATTTGCAAAAATGTTCAAATTAATAGCGTCGTGTAATATTATAATTGATTTCTTTTGTCTAAATTTTGAACAAAAGCTCGGTATGGAAAACAATCAATCAAAAACAAAAATTTACGTAGGTGGTAAATCGTATAATACAAAAATTAATAAAAATACACCCAAATCACTTGACAAATTTTCAGAAGCTTTCAAAACGAGCACTTAACGAATAAAAAAATTCCAGAATCCTATAAATTAGCTACTTACACGCTAGTAGGTATTATAAATAAATTAAAAAATATATATTTATTAACACGAGGTTAAATAAATAAAGTGACACCCTTACGCGATAGTATCAAACACTCAAGGGTAAATGTTTTTCAAAAAGCGCCGATTAAAAAAAATTACACGAAAAAAGGAAGTAGTGTGATTGTATCGTTTACATATTTTAATAAGTAATTGTGTCGTGGCTAGGTGGTCAAGATAAAAATACGAATGGGGCCCCACTTACGAACCGATATAATATTGTGTTAAATACATTAAACATGAAAAAATTGCAAATTTGTTATTTTGGTTTGGAAATAAGGTAATACATAATAATTGTAAACTTTTAGTGCGATGAAACCAGTGATTTTAGAGTCGAAAATGATATAAATCACATAAAAATTGAGCTCTCGAAAGTATACCTGTTGCTAGATATTTTCTTTATACTTTATATCAAACGTACTAGACGGCAGACATGCAGACAGACAGGCTGGCATCGGAATACGCGAGGATGTAACTGCGGCCCCTAACTTCGGCCGTAATCATAAATTTAAAAATAATTTTGCAATTTCAAATTGAAAAAGGTGGATAAATTAACTAGAGATTAATTGAAAAAATAATCGGTACCCAATTAAATTTTAATTTAATGTAAATTATAACTGTTTTGAACTTACTGTTAAATTCAACGTTTAATTTAACACCTACTACATAATTTAACTTGAATCGGTAAAAAAAGTAGGTTAAGAAATTAATAAATGTAGATCTGCATTAAGTCACTGTTCGGAATAAACTGGTAGATAAAAAGTTATTACTTAAATTTTAAATAATTTTCAAATTGCGTATTTTGTAGGTGTGTGTTAAATATTTCTAGTGCTTAAATAAATAATTAAAATTAATTGTTTAAGTAATGGCAAATAATACGTCGACATGTTAACTAATTATGGCAAATTGTTTAATTTTGCTATCTAATTTTGTTTAGTTTTATCTAGATTCTAGATAGTAGTTGAAGCACAACACAACGACAGAGAAACAGCAAAGACATATTTTGCAAGTGTCAGGCAAAGCAAGATCAATTTAGCTCTCTATAGCATCAGATCTGAGATGCAGAAGCATCTACATTCAAAAGTGCGAAAACAGAAATGGTTGAATCCGAACTCTCATTGAAGCAAATACAGCTAATGTTAGGCTTCACAAGTCTTCTAGATATATTTTGCAAGTGCCACACCAAGAAAGATCAATTTAGCTCTCTACAGCATCAGATCTGAAATGCAGACGCTTCTACATTCAAAAGTTTGAAAGCAGAAACGCTTGAATCCGAAACTCTCGTTGAAGCAAATTAAGAAGTCAGAAATACAGCTAATGTTAGGTTTCACAACTCTTCTAGACATATTTTGCAAGTGCCACACCAAGAAAGATCAATTTAGCTCTCTAATATAGCATCAGATTTGAGATGCAGAAGCTTCAACATTCAAAAGTCTGAAAAGAGAAAGACTTGAATCCGAAACTCTCATTGAAGCAAACTAACACGTCACAGACACAGCTAATGTTAGACTTCACAAGTCTCACATTTAGACAATCTCTTCTCAAATGGGATCTCAAAACATATACTGCGAAGCTATTATTCGCAAAGAGTTGGAAGTTCTTGAGAAGGTTCAGTTAGAACTTAGAACCATATAAACTAAGAGCACAGGATTTCAGAACGACTATCGATTGCTTTAGGTCTTTAGGAGCTTGATATTAGACGAGAACACTTCGAAGTTGTAAAAAGCCCACTGAGATGCTAAAAAAGATAGACCCATCTCTCTAATTTCAGATTAGAATCCTGGAGGATACGACTGAAACGACATGGCAAAGACACTGGCTAAAAGTAAAACTGCGAGCTCATTGCTTTGGTCTATACCCTTAATAGCTCCTATATACCTATATATTCTTGAAAAGTCATTACTTTGGAATTTGTTGTAGATAAGCGCTTTTCGCACTCTTTCATCATTTACTGCAGCTTCCTTTTTGTAGCAAGTCTTTTGAGCTCGTCACAATCTATCAATCATTCAAGTTTCAATATAATATTTTTATTGCATCTTTACATTTTCTCTTTGCCGTAAAAGTGCCCCACGTTCCACGAATGTGGATTAATACAAATTAAGCTGTTCTCATGGTACGATTCAAGCCTGTGCCTTTCTCTCTTTAATTTAGGTTAAAATTTATCATTTCTAATCGAGACAATCATACATGGACTTGCTGTTATTTTAACTACACGAGTAGTCAAAGTCGAACACTAGATCTCGTCCAAAGTGGAAACAGACTGTAAATCATTCTAATTCGTATCGCTATTGATGCAAACACCGAGTAATGATAGTACTGTGACTGATGGGAGGCACCAACCCAAGTTTGAACACTAAGCCCAGAACTATTTGGCAAAACCATATAATTCAAAGTATTAAATCAATCGCACTTTATGCTCAACTTAGCGTTGCTCGCGGCAACACTTGACAAAGTTTTTTTAAACAAAATAAATTAATGCCCGACTATCGATCCATTAAAAAGAAAAAAAATTACAGTTTTATAAATTCTGAAAACTTCACCATTAATTAGGTATTAATTGGTCTGTTAAGCATCATGACGTTTCCTGTTTTTTCTTAATTATTCGTTTCCTTTACAATAATCACAAATCGATATAATGTAAATACTTGGACAAATTCTCATCGGATGTGAATGAAAACCACAAAAAAATTCAATTTCAACCGCAACTTAAATTCACACGTTGTAATATGATCGAAAGCGCAACTTTTGATTAAAGTGCATTTCTTCTCATGTTGAAACTTCGACTATAAATCTGTCCCAAAGTATAATCTTAAAGTAAACTTTTAAAAGTTTGAAATCGGCCGACGTTATTTTTGGTTTACCACTTAATAATAAAACGAATAATTTAAGCTGGATTAAATTTATTTCCAACACCTAAGAGAGGTCTAGAGGAATTTTTGAAGTGTAAGCTTAAAACTTAAGGTTCCCATGCGTGCACCGGAAAGTTAAAACGGATGTGATCGTCTCGGTTTGGTAGTTTTTGAATTACCCGTACACTACTTGTCAGACAATGAGAACCATGGCACAAAAACACCTACCTACCTACCTGCATAACTATATCACGAGATACTATATATTTACGTGTATCCCACCCCTGTGGTCAAAGCAAATTCTTCTCTTTATACACCGGATAATTATCAACTGTTTGTAGAATTTCTCGGAGAGACGAGTGTAACAAACGCAAACTTGTCACAGGATAAAATCACAAAGCGTAACATTAAAAGCAACAATGCATTTCTTAAACTTGAACAAAAGAAGCAAATAAAATCAGAAGGAAGGAAACCATGAAAAACACGGGATTTCCGCCTAAACTTGTAATGCCATCACAAATTGTTCCATTTAAAAAAGAACGAAAAATTCCGATTCGTCGATCAATTTTTCCCGTGGTACTCAATTTACCCGCATGAAAAAATTATTTAAATTTCAAACTTAAAAAATCGCTCGAGTCATATCGGTTTGCGAAAACTTCGAATTTTCCCAATTTTCGCAAACTTCTCATTTCACGTTTACATCGGATACCAAAGTAGACCGTTGCAATTTTGTATGAAAAACGATGTGTTTTTCTTCCGTCTCTAATAAAAAACAAATCAGTCTTCAGATTTCCAAATATGAGCATGTCACTGGCTCACATTAATAAATGTTCTCGTGTTTTTCTTAAGGCGCGTTTCCACCATCCAATAACAAGACGATCGAGAACCACTGGAAAAAGTAAGCATTTTCATCGTTTTTAACTAAAATTTAATGGTTCGAGGGGTGGCTTCTACTAGAAGCAAAACTACCAGAGACGGACTCAACTGTCGATGCAGCCTATTTTTTTAGTCATTCAGACGAATTTTTTCATATTTAAGCAGCCTAGCTCGCCTCTGGTCTCGTCGATCGACGTATAGTGGAAACGCACCACTAGACGTTGAAAAATTATTTAAACTCATTCTCCTTTCAAACCACTACATCAAAAAAAGAGGATTTGGGTTACATTATTCTCACAAATGGACAAAGGGTGTTTTGAAGGCTCAACTCTTGTAATCAATCAAATAAGATTAAATAAGATCAGCTGTTGGTACCACTACTAGGAGAACAAGATAATGCACCCATGTACATAATAAAGCCCTAAAGGGGTTGTAATACGTAACAGGTATACGTATAAGACGAGCAAATCTATAACCGCAAGGTACGTTTCGAAATCACCAGTCCTTGATTTTCTCCACTAAGAATTAAATGGAATTAAATTACAATACATCTGCGTAAATTCTCACCCGAACAAGTTTAATTACAAATATAAGTAAGTAACTTGTTCGTGTATCATATACATTGGACTCATTAGACGCTTTTAAATAACGCCGTAATTAAAAATAATATTTCTCTTTTCCTAGACGACTTTGAAGTTGACTCAAGTTATGAATATATTTGAAGTTATTTATTTTGATAAAGTACAAATAGATTACTGCAATATCGAGTGTAACGGCTGACAGAGAAACCCTTCGTATAAATGAAAACCCACCGCTTCCGTTTCCGACAAATATTTACACGAAATGGTTCCGAGAGAGAGATTTCATATCACCTGCCACTTTTTGTATAATTCGTCCATTAATTTCTATAAAATTAAATGCAACTTTGTTTTGTTTCTGTTTTCGTTCTAAGATGTTGATTTTAAACGCTTCCAATTAACAAAGCAGGAAAACAGTTTGAGCTCATCCATGTGGAGAGGAAAAGGAGGGGAAAATATCTCCTGAAGGGCATACTAACAAGTAGTTAGTTATTTTATTTATTTTCAAAATTTTGTTTTTCTTAATATTTGACGTCTAACTTATTTGCACCAACAACTAATTTATTTACATTAACACCTTTTATTTATTCTAATCTTATTGACACTTATTTAATAATTTTAGTTTAACACTTGAGATTTTTTGCGGCCACAAATATCAATTTACTTTTGATGACTTATTTAATAAATTAAATCTATTTCATTTTCAAATGTAGGTATGAGTTGCCAAATCAACACGACTTTGATTTTGTTTGCGAAAATAATATTCGAAGAGTGGCCCTTGTGCTTATCAAATTATTTTTAAATTCAACATTTCAATATTCGTATTGCATCTACCTTAGGTAGCTCCTAACTCCTAACCCTTTAGCTTTTGTTATTAACCCATAAGCCACGAACTTAGGTGCAGAGATCTAGCTTATCATAAGAGATCGAGACTTGGTTAAATGAACAAAAATTACCATTGACTTGTGCCTAATAGTCCAGTCAAAATAGACATTCAACTTCGGAAAAACTCGCATAGAGCTAAACATCGGTACATACCTTCAATACATTACTATAAATGAAATGTCAGATCTCCCCATCGATCCCTCTTCTACTAAAAATTTGATTCAAAGTCAAAGGTCAAAAAATCGTTTTTTCGCAAGTATCTCTCACTATTAGTCCGGTCAAATTAGACAAACGGATGGCATTTGAGGGAAAACTATCCAGGAGTTTTGAAAACTGGTATGGTTGTTCGTTATAACCTGCAGTTAAACATACTAAAAGTCCCAGAAGGTGGGGTGCACAAGGGGGAGAACTGTTTAAAAGCGACCTTTTCTATTTCGTGCAAATAACTCGCTTTCTATAGATAGATAGATATATTTTTAGGGTAGTGGTCCTTTAGCTTTGATATCGTACGGTTTCAAATTTTTTGGATCATTAGATATTATTTTGTGCGTCATTTTAAGAACCGCCGAAATCGCGATTTTCGAATATTTTGATCGCCGAGTTTGACAGCGCGTAACAATCAACTAGAGCCTGCAAATTTTTTTAGCTTTTTGGTGACGAAGTAGTGGTCCTTTAGCTTTGATCTCATACGGTTTCAAATTTTTTGGATCATTAGATATTATTTTGTGCGTCATTATAAGAACCGCCGAAATCGCGATTTTCGAATATTTTGATCGCCGAGTTTGACAGCGCGTAACAATCAACTAGAGCCTGCAAATTTTTTTAGCTTTTTGGTGACGAAGTAGTGGTCCTTTAGCTTTGATCTCATACGGTTTCAAATTTTTTGGATCATTAGATATTATTTTGTGCGTCATTATAAGAACCGCCGAAATCGCGATTTTCGAATATTTTGATCGCCGAGTTTGACAGCGCGTAACAATCAACTAGAGCCTGCAAATTTTTTTAGCTTTTTGGTGACGAAGTAGTGGTCCTTTAGCTTTGATCTCATACGGTTTCAAATTTTTTGGATCATTAGATATTATTTTGTGAGGCATTTTAAGAACCGCCGAAATCGCGATTTTCGAATATTTTGATCGCCGAGTTTGACAGCGCGTAACAATCAACTAGAGCCTGCAAATTTTTTTAGCTTTTTGGTGACGAAGTAGTGGTCCTTTAGCTTTGATATCGTACGTTTTCAAATTTTTTGGATCATTAGATATTATTTTGTGCGTCATTTTAAGAACCGCCGAAATCGCGATTTTCGAATATTTTGATCGCCGAGTTTGACAGCGCGTAACAATCAACTAGAGCTCGCAAATTTTTTTAGCTTTTTGGTGACGAAGTAGTGGTCCTTTAGCTTTGATCTCGTGCGGTTTCAAATTTTTTGGATCATTAGATTTTATTTTGTGCGTCATTTGAAGAGCCGCCAAAATCGCGATTTTCGAATATTTTGATTGCCGAGTTTGACAGCGCGTAACAATCAACTAGAGCCTGCAAATTTTTTTAGCTTTTTGGTGACGAAGTTGGTGTCCTGTAGCTTTGATCTCGTACGTTTCTTAGTTTTTGGACCATTAGATTTTATAGATAGATAAATAGAATTCTTAACAAACAAAATTTACCCCCTCCCTATTGTTTCTGAAATATGGAGTTTACAATTTTTGGCTTCAAAATCGTTATCTGGAAAGCTATTCAAAAACTTTCAAAAGAGAACTTTTTCAGTTCTTTCAGGCGAAGTCAAACAATTTTCGCTTTTGTTTTGATTTTATTCAGGCATAAGTCAATGATCATTTTTGTTCATTTAACCAAATCCCTGCACCACGTTTTAAAATACATCCTGTAGATGAAAATGACTTGAGCCGTAAAATTAAATCTAATTTAACACCGAGCTCCGAGATGTTAGTTGGAATTAATTAATTAACCAGGCAATATCTATTAAAAAACAGAAAGGAAACTTAGGAAACTAATAGACTTCATTCTAAATGACTGTTATTTTAACCAAATTACCTAGAAAAGTAACAAGACATAAATAAATCGACTTCTAAAGGAGTTTAAAAGTTACAGAAAGAAAGCAATGGAGGAAAACAAACATTTCCATAAACTTAATTTAACATTTTTATTTGGGCGTATTATTTAGTTTATATTTAAATTTTTAGCTCTCCCTTAAGTAGGGTGGAAATGTAAAAGTTCATGTAAAATAATATGTTATCGAAAAACGAATATAATATTTTATGCCAAAAGCTTTTGAGAGTATAAAGCTGAACTCAATCTAGACTACTACATTTTTCGTTCTAGTAAAAGCACTTTTTATATTAATATTTTGCAATTCGTACAAACCAACTGCACTTTTAGGAATTAAAAAAAGTAGAGAAATACATAAATATATAGGAAAAAATATGTTTAGATATAACTCCAATAGGATTACGTTAAAAATTATAATTTAGAAATACCAAGTTTCTCGTTTTCAAGCATCTATTCATTTTGCTTGAGATATTTTAGTGCAAATTTAAATTCACGATGTTTCTAACGTGTTAATATTAATTGACGCAAACTTACCGACGATAATTACATTAATAATAATAATTTAATTACTTATATAACATAAAAGAGCAAAGTTCAAATTTAAAAATAGGTAAACAATTTTGTTGTTTTTATTTTTACTTCTATTTTATATCTAATTCAAAAAAAATCAAAATAAACTTTCAAATGTAATTAGTTCGTAGCTATGTTATAATCATAAAAATAAATAATTAACAAAACCTTTTGCTTGTTCAAGGTTTGTAAGTTTTATGTCGTTTAAAAACGCAATGAATATGTGAAAGTGCCCTGTACTCACAAAAAAGCAATTTCAATCTGAAAGATTTAACCTATAAAAATTCTCTTAATTATAACACGCGAATTAACTAAAAATATAAATAAAATTTAATAAATGTTTATTAACCTTGCAGTATAGTACGTGTTGACGTATTGTTATTTTTACATAACTCTAAACAAATGCAAATTAATCTTAATTTTTTAAATTGGCCTTATAAACACCACGAGTACGTCCCTGACAATTTTAATAACTCACTGGAAACTTTTCTAATAGCAAAAATAGTTTACTTGGCCGTGACATCTAAATTTTTAAACAGTTTGTTCTGAACAAAGATTAGATAAATTTCTAGCACACTTCTCCTCAAAAAGCCAATTAAAACCGTGTAAAAAAACCATAAAAAGGTTCTCGAACTTCAAATGCTACCAAAATAGATACGACACGAAGAAATTTTTAAACTTTCAGGTAATATAACTTGACATTTTTGCTCCAAATTTAAGTTTAATCCGCCTCGACAGGAGAGGGATTTCGAGATTTTACATAAAAATCATTAATTTTGTTTAATTAAGATTAAAGGCAGTACGAAAAAATTTTGCTGAGTCATAAAACAATACTGATGAAGCTTCCTGGTAGAAAAACTTGAGTGCAAAGACATCAGCGGTCTTGAAAAAGAGTGGAATTAATCCAGATGAGACCAACGTTATGTTCTTTTTGTCCTTTTTTTAGGTACGGAGTAGGGAGTAATAAAAAAGGTATTTTTCACCCTACATTCTGTTAATGATTGGAAGGTTAAGCTTCGACAATATTACGTTTTAAAACGATGGAAATTCTTTTGGGAAAACGTTCCATTAAAAAATGCGTAAAATTCTAAATTACTTCTGAACAAAAATTCATTTTTAAAATTGATTAAGAATATTATGGCGCCATCTATGTGGAAGTTGCAAAAGAAATTTGTGTAATATTAACGGTGAGGCCATCTAGTGGTGAGAAGCTACAGCTTTCAACTAACAGCTATATTAGCGATACCCTCAGAGCCATCTAGTGACGTCTAGCTGACGCTCTCAGTTGTTAGTCTAGAAACGCACCTTCAAACTACACAAAATAATGATTGTACGCGCAGCATAATTTAAAAACATTAGAAACTACAAACTACTAAACCTAAAGTACTTATTGGTTAGTAATAAAGACATTTTGAGGTATTGGCTATTCAAAAATGGAAGTATTAATAAAATCTACTGAAAACTGAAAGAGTATAATTTACTATGTTAAGATACTAAAAAATCAAAATAATCACCCAAGCGCTCAAAAAATGACACAAAGTTAGTACACTGCCCTATAGGGCTCTAGAAGGTATCCTAAGACCCCTCAGACGGTCCCCATTTTTTGTAATTGGAGGAAATATACACAAAATACAAGATCTGAAATAATTTGCGAAATCTACTACAGTAGAAGAAAAGTACAGAAACTTCCACCTGTCACGTTCAACAGTTTTCAAACAAAAGAATAATTAAGGCAGCCATTAAGATGAATTTTCACTACTTCTTAAGCAGAATTTCCTAAAAGCATTCTGCAATACTTTTAAGCAAATTAAATTGCTTTATAATTCTTTAAACCCTCGGTGAATACTTTTACTTTTTTCAATAATCTACATACCTACGTCGAGTCAATTAGGAAAATGAAAAAATACTCAAAATGAAAATTTCTAGACGATCGAGGTTTAATATTAAATAACGAAAAAATAAAGCGGGTTATTGTAGTAAGAAAAAAAAACGTATAATCTCTCATCAAACCATTACGCCCCAGTTCAACATTTCTCATTTGACGCTTTGAAATGTCAAAAGGATTATCTTCAGTAGTATCTCATATTACATCTTATCCTTGTGTATTGTGGTACGGTTCATTTGAGTTATCTCTTTGCAAGTATATACTCGGAATGGCTATTGTGTTCGTGTTAAATTAACATATTACACCTTTGAGACCATGTTGGCAGCATTCACGATAAGTTATTATTTAAACAGAAGTGCAAATGGACTTTATAGACAGCGAGATTAATGATTAGTTTGTGCAATTGTAGTTATAATTGCAACTGCCAATTAGATACTAGAATGAGATTGTTAAACCATTGAAAATGAATTACTAGCAAACGTCGCTTTTGTGTGCTTATAGTTGCTTTCGCGTGCGACTGCACGAGAGGTGTCTCACAGGGGAGTATTTTTAAGTCGCTATTGTTTGAAGTTTTGCAGCTTCATTACTGGAGTAATACGCTAAAAAGTTCTAATTTTCTACATAATTAATTACGACCAAACAATACTACTATTGATGTCGAAGTTGAGCAATAAACGTTTCTGTTTTATAACAACTAATAAAATACATAAATTTAAAGTTACGCTATCGCCCACGAAGCTGCTCGTTACTTCAAAAATGCGCTTCGAATTGTCGAGCATTGTACAAAAATTGCCGTAATTTCCTAGAAAATATTATTGTTAATAAACGTGGGTTTGTAATTGAACCTTTGGTAAAAATCATAAGTTACCTTATATGACAGACGTAATAGTCGTAAGTACAATGGGACTCGTAATAATACAGGGCCCGGCTAAATTACCGGCTTTTACGAAGCTAACAAATACAACATTAATAGAGAAGAAAAATCTCGCTGTCCTAATTTTCTAAAAGGGTCAACAACCAATTTAATCAAATGTTTGAACAAGACATAAGTCCCATCAATCACCCTCTCGCAATTTAAGTGTAACGGAATCGATAAACCAACTTAATTAGACGTCTAAAATACGGACGAAAACTTGAAAACTTAATGCTATCGGAAAAGTTAAAATTTTAAATATGACAAACTTAAAAAACAAAACACACATTTCTCGACCTTTAAAATAATTTCCGAGCACTCGATTAGAAGCGATGGGATGGTAGATACTTTTCCTTTTAAAAAAGGGCGTTTAAGTTGTGTTGCGTATCAATTTAACCTTTAGAAATTAGGTTAGATTCACCTTTAAAGATAAGGGTATACCTACTACATATTATTTTAGATTTTTTTAAAATTATAACTTAATGAGAAAAGTTATACGCCTATTAGCCTTGATCAAAACCTTCGGTTTTATTTATTTATTTGTATTGGAAACCCACACATACTCAATTCTAGTGGCTAATTGTTATCGAGCCGACAAAGTTATTATTTCTTTTACATTTAAATTAAATCGATTTAATAACGAAATTTTAATTTAAAATCAATAAATATGATGAATGACCAACTGGGGCACAATAAAAAATAAATAAAATACATTTTCAAATCCCAGGTGGAAAAGCATTATACTACTGTCTTCGAGAAGAATTTTTCATTTTGTTAAAAAAAAATATTTTTTTAAAACTTTCGCGAGCGCAATTTCATCTTTTAAAACTTTTTGTTTGAAACCACTAATTTGGCGTAAGTAAATTGGGAAAATTTATAAAAAAAAATTTTTCTTGAAAAGCCTCAGCTTCAGTTTTCGAATATTTTCCGACTCTATAATTTTCGTTTTTCATGAATGCTTTATCTGAAGGTGAAGGTTTTAGGTTTTAGTATTCACATATTATACAAGTCTAGATGGTATTCTTGAAAATTCTAGTCATTTCACTTACATTCAGCTGACATGGTTGATAGGGGCATCCAAGCGACCCTATGGATCTGCTAAGTTATTTATTTCAAATTTTTTAGGATTATAAGGATGTCTTTTAAAAGACAACCTCAATTCCATCAGATAGCTAAAAGCTAAAGCAGTAAGATAGAAAAATTTATTCGTGCTTCCGGTTCTTAATAGAAAAACAATGACGTATTTTCCAGATTTAAATTAAAAATTTCCTTCGTCGGCTTATTCAAGTCTAATTTAACCCAATCGATCTCCAAGCTGCCTCAATTAATACTTGAAATGTTTGAATTAAAACTAAGAAATCGAGTTATATACATCTTCTTGGTAATGCGCCCTTTCGAGAAACTCTCGGTTGAAAAACTATAATCAGTTTTCCTTAAGGGAATTTTCCACCTTCAACCTCCCAGTTGAATAACCTTTACGAGGAACGATTTTTAAAAAATAGTAGCATTATAAATTATGGTTTTACAATCGATCTTTACTCTTTACGCACACACACATCAAACGACTTTTTGCTTTTTGCCCTACATTTTTTATTTCCACATACTGCTACCGACTTGGAGGGAAGATAATAATTATTTATTAATTCAAAAAACCATCGCGGACTCGCGGAATCCAAATAAAAACGCCGACATTATTATTAAAATGAAATTAAAATTACAAATGTAGATCGGATCTCGGTAATGAATAAAGTTTAATTAAAAATCGATAAATATGATGAATGGTATTACACGAAACAAAACGTAATCGATTTTTCGACATCTATATCGATATAAGGACAAAAGCTGACTAATAAAGATGAAAGTTATAAGAAGACCTCTAATTTTCTTTGTACTAAAAACCGCCTACAGTTGATTAAGCAAACTAAAAAGTTACGTTACTATTTTAATCCTTTCCTACACGTGTAAGCCCAGTCTACTTGTTTCAATTTACAAAAAAGGTAAAACATAATTTGTCTTACACAAATTCGCTTCGTAATAACACAATCGTGATCATTATATCGATTTATTAAGCCATAATTGCGGTAGATTTTAATCAATAACGTAAATTTACTAACCTGATTAAAATAAGCTGGTAATACACATCTTTGGTCGTCTATTCTAGAACATTGCACTCTTTCCAAAAGCTCAAAAAGGTCGTGGGTCGTCCCTTTTAATCGTTCCGGGCATTGGGCAGACGATGGTCGTTGGATATTTGTAACTTGGGTCGGACCAACTGGCGAATGCCATGTCGTTCCATTAGAATGTTGTCTTCTGAAAATATAAAAAAAATAATTGCTACACGTTCGCAATATATAAATTTCGTATTAAATTGACTACGTGTCAATAAAACGACTTTTATTACATAAAATTGATATTTTATTTCGTATAAGAGTGCAGTTAAAAGGACGGAAGAATAAATAAGTAGCCGATATTCAACTTGCAACTATGTAAATTTGTAAAAGCAAAGTTTGTACATGTCAAACTACCACGAGCAAGTTCCTTTAATATAAACAACTTCATTTTAAGTTTGTTCAAGTTGTTGATAAATAATAGAAGCCATACAACATACAACTTACGAAACTATTAAAGCGCGCTTTTGAATTATTCAAAGAACCACGGTTTTATTGGAAGATTGCAAGAAAATTATCAAATTACCATTTAGGAATAGTATGGAAATTCTAATTTGAGGCAAAGTATCCCAAAAATCGAGTTTGACGTAAGAAAGTACCTAAGTAGCCGACCAATAAAGTCTCGGTATAAGTTTTAGGTTTGCTAACGAGTGACTAGATGTATAGCGATCGATTAGGTTCGAATAAAAAAGGATTAAAAAATCAAATTCAGAAGAGAAGACGCCCAATACATCGTTTTAGATAAAATCGAACCGAGAGCTCCCTCTCGGGCAAAGTGTTCGCTCTTTGGCGCAATTGATATTCTATTGGTATTGCTTTACGAATAACGACAATCGTATATTCTGTAAACCCAATTTTAAAAACGTCAAAAATATCCTTACCAAGTTAATAACAATAAAAGAAAATTGTAAGGCAAGTTTGCCCATAATCCAAAACGATAAGTTTCTGTATAAGATCGCAGGAGCGAGAAGCGACCCCCTGCCCTAGTAGGTACTTAAACAACGCTCAACACGTTATTAATATATCATTTCACGGTTTACCTGAGGATGGCCAAGAAAAGAAAACATCTGCGGTCAACGATGCACGCTTAATTAAACGTTACGTCTTTCTATAATGGCCTTTTAAAAAAAAGATACTGGCAATTGATAAATTAACTTTTTATTGTTTGCAAAACGCATCATCGGTCGCAAACCTTCGCCACTTTTAATCCGACCAACCAAGACTAAATTAACAGATGCCTTCGACAAATTTGCAAGGACACTTTCCCTTAAAAGTTAATTAAAATTTAACGACCTAATTGTGTTGATAAAAAATTGTAATTATTTATAATTGTTCCTTTACGTTTAAATGAATGAATTTTTGACGTCATCCCACGCTTTTGGCGATATAAATAAATTTGTCAATGAACTACATGCATCGGGTCATTACAGTACAGCGATTTTTTGTTTGCACTTGTTGGGGAATCTCTCAAGCGCATCTTCATTTATAAAGGATGCATAATGAAAATTTCCCCAAAGCTTTGACTATACGAAATCTATAACAGGGTTAGTATAGAAAAAAAATTCATAAAAATTGCTACTTTCATATTTTCAAGTTTACGCGAAGCGTTTCAGCACTAATTCACCTCTTTCCACAAGCTTCACCTTAGCCTTTCAGGAAACAAAAGTCACATCTTTGCTAAGTTCCACCTCAGCTGATAAAGAGAGTTCCATACACGTTTAGTAGGAGCTATGACCCACATCCTGTTACAGCAGCACTGGACTTTTGATATATCTCTGTTGTACTCCATTTACGAACCTCGCCGGGCGGTATTATTTCCCTAAGTTTATATAATTGGACAATGGACATCCCAAAAAATTATCGATCGTAAAACTACCCTTATACTTTTAGAACGTACACCGGAATTAACCCTTCAGAGAGATCAATCACACGAGAAGCCTTTACTATTATTTAACACGAGGATTAAATTGGGATTATTTAACAAAACCTCCTCCTTCTCAATAATTGTTACATACATTGTCCACACGCCCTATTTGATCACATACTACCGGTGTGTGCCGACGGTGTGAAGAAAATGAAAATGGTTAAACACCCCCTAAAGAATAACGGAATTAATGTAATCAGTAAGTGTTTATAACCCCGATCCGGTTTTTAGTTTTAACCCTTTCGCAAGAGAGGCGTAGCTCGTGCCAGATTATAACTGATCAGTTATCTATTCAAAAGCGCGCGTGAAGGGGTGCATTTTATAAATTATTAAAATTTTAACCAGGTAAAAAAAATTGAAATTTAATCGTACATAATTACATCCTCGCGACTTAAATAAAATTGCGTTTTTAAAACATAACATTTGCATATTATGTTCGTTGGATGCAATATGGTATTATCTGTTGATTAAAAGCTTGTAACATCTGTTAACAAAGTGATATTGAAATTATGATAATAAAACAAATGAAGAGGGTCGTTAAAAATTAGTAATGTGATGCTCATGCTTCTGTTTAGGAAAAAAACCATCCAGACAAAACGGACGTGTACTATATAGGGTTATTGTACGTACTTCAATAGGATGATTTGAAATTTAATATCTATGAGAAAACGTACGGTGGCGAGAGAAATATTTTTCTTTTAAGACAAGTTACAAAATAATAAACGTCGGCGAAAACTCTTAATCGTTAGAGAAAAGCAACGGAAGATCTTAAAGTTACTATCATTTGATCTGAAGCTTATTTGCAACAATTTCTAGTTTAAGGTTTAGTGGAGTGTGTTATAATTGATAATTAACTTTAGTGGTAATAAAGTAAACATTAAATACAACTAATTAATATACGAGCACATTAGAATTTACGATTATTCACAAGTTTTCTCATCTATGTTGAAGAATAGAAGATACGGTTAATTAATTTTATTTAATGAATTGGTAACGACCAATAACTGTTATATAATATTCCGTGTGATTCATCACGAGGTACTTTTTAAAACAAAAAGGCTATTATTATAACAATAAAATATTAAATTACCACATTTACATTAACTACTTAATATAATAAAACATTTTTTGTTGAAGAACAAACTGTAATCATCGGCAACTGGGTAACAAAAAGAAGAATTACAGTTCTGTTTATGGTTTTACATCCCGGTTCTTGGTATTCAAATCAAAGCTACGACGGTAGGGAATCCGAATATTTACAATAGTTCAACATTTTGGGCCTCTTGATCAAGTTACTACCCCCAAAGCAGTTTACAAATTAGACTACAAAGTTAAAAATTTTTTAAACACCCTGTATGGGTTTAAATGCAGGCTCTTGGCATTCAAATCAAAGCTATGACGGTAGAAAATTCGAATATCAACAAAAGTTCTTCATTTTGGGACTCTTGGTCAAGTTACTACCCCCAAAGTAGTTTCAGAATTAGACCACAAAGTTAGAACATTTTCAAACACCCTGTATGGGTTTAGATGCAGGCTCTAGGTATTCAAATCTAAGCTATAACGATAGAGAGTCCGAATATTGAGAACAGTTCAACATTTTGGGACTCTCGATCAAGTTAGTACCCTTAAAGTAGTTTTCGAATTGGACTAAAAAGTTAAAAAATTTTCAAAAACCCTGTATGGGTTTAGAACAGGTTCTTGGTATTCAAATCAAAGCTATGACGGTAGAGAATGCGAATATCGACAACAGTTCAGCATTTTAGGACTCTTGGTCAAGTTACTACCCCTAACGTCGTTTTGGAATTGCACTATAAAGTTAAAACATTTTCAAACACCCTGTATGGGTTTAAATGCCGGTTCTTGGTATTCAAATGAAAGCTACTACGGTAGGGAGCCCGAACATAGAAAACAGTTCAACATTTTAGAACTCTTGACAAAGTTTTCACCACAAGTATAGAATTGGATTACGTAGTTTAAAATTTTTCAAACACTTCGTTTACATGTAATGTCCGTTTTTGATATTTTAGGCAATCAGAATATTTATTACTAAAAGCTGAATGCATATGTAAGCCTTTATCGAGTTTGCACCTATAGTTTAATTCTATGTGGTGTAGCGTGTAGGGTGTAGGGTGTAGGTGATGCTATAGAGCCTGCTCTTGGTATTCAAATTAAAGCTAATAGTGTGCATAATCGGAATATTTGCACAAGTTAAATTTAAATGGTCGCTGCTCCAAGCTAAAGCTAGAACTGTACCTAATCCATTTACTAGTTATTAATTATTATTAAGCTAATTCGTCGACTGAATTTAATATTTAGCCACAATAGACGTGATTTAGCGCTTTTAATTAATTTTTGAGTGTCGTTTGATTTCAAGCAGAAGTCTAATCCACTACTAGAAGGATTATCATCTAAGCCACCCTTATCGATTTAATTTACATAACTGTTAATGTTACGTAACTGCGTAACTCGGTTAAAAAAAATGGGAACATACCCATACATCTTCAATAAAATATTTTGCTATCAACAACTTTCCACTCTTACGTAAAAGACTTCTTTATATCTATTCGTATTTATCATAAAAAAAGAAGGAATAAAATATTAATCATAAATATTATAATATACGTCTGTAAAGACTATAGAAAAGCAAATTTAGCTTCTGCGCTAGTTCATAAACGAGCACACGGCTTTTCGTATCAATAAATATTGCTTCCTACATTTTAAATAACATATTATTCCAATCGATAACAAACGATTTGAATACGTATTTAAAAGTAAAAGTGGTTTTTATACCGTATCTATATTTTCCCACACGATTCGACTTGCAATTGATACCGTACCGAATATTTATAATCCAAGTAACCTGTTTGAAAATTAAATGCATGTGCACTTGCACTAAGCGCAAGTCGACCCATATATCAACAGACGCAAAAAGAAAACTATTATGTAACCGAGAAAAGTCGTTGGAAAAATTCTCGAGCGTAAACGCGAAATGTGAACTTTAACTCCTATCAAATGATAATTTATAAAAGTAATTAATGTCCAAATTTTATAGTATTTCGAATTAGAAAAAGTTTTGTAATACCCAGATATAAATAAATATTTTATAGTTTATATCAAAAAATTTCTCTATTAGAAACCATTTTTTAACTCTTAACGATGATTGATAATATAACCTTTCGTCGTTTTATTGTTTAGGTGTAACACTTTGCGCTAAAAGATAGTTTATGAAGTTGATCGATTATCCCATTTTGTAATTTAAGTTACAAAAGTTTGGCGTTTTTTAAAAGAAGAACATCAATAAATATTGTGAGATATAAATTGACTAGCGAAATTGGTTGCGATGTTTATTATAATGCCTTTTCTACTATATTAATCAAATAACAAAACGTTACAACAATCTTTTTATATTCTTCTTAAACACTCCACATTAACGAAGACTGTTATTAATATCAATGCTTTCCGTTTATATTCAAATGAAAGCATACATTGTAGGTAATGCGCCCGTTAAGAAACCTGTTAAAAAATCTTCTATATACAGTATGTCCACTTGACCACGGATGGGGAAAGAAGAAAAAAAAACGACTGATGTGGCAATTCCATCTCAGGTTTGGTATAAATAGGTAGCTAATTTTATAATATTCAAAACCATCAAAAATATACAGTGTGTTTTATTTAAAATAGAAGAGCTAACCCCATTTCCGGTTAAACAGAGAGTTCAAATTTAACATGTTTGGTATCATTTGAAAGGTAATCTTACAATTTTTTTTTAAATCGTAAAATATACAAGGTGTTTTAAAAAACTTCTTTTGCTTGGCTAATTTCCTGTTTAATCGGAAGTGTTTTTAAACCAAAATTATAATAAATAATAGAAATTTATTTAATAAATTAATATACCAACTTGCAATCACAAATTTTAATTAGAACAGAAATTATAAATTTTGGTCTTGAAGAAAGCATAGCGTAAATCGTAAAGTAGTCAATTCTGAAATTATTTTAAAAATCAACTAGTTACGAGGATATATTGAAAAATTCTTAGCCTACTATAGAACCAAACAAAATTTCAATGTCAAAATATTTTATTACTCAACATATTCTCCTCTTAATTGGATACATTTATTACAGCGAACCTGCAACGTCGCTAGACCTTTCAAAAAAAATGTTTCTTCTTGCTCTGCAAACCAGACCTCCACAGCTTTTATTACCTCCTCGTTGGAAGAAAATTTACGACCTTTTAAACTTTTTTTTCAGTTGAGGAAAGAGATGATAGTCGGACGGAGCCAAATCTGAAGAATAAGGGGGGTGTTCTAGTAATTCAAACCCTAAATCACGAATTTTTTGCATGGCAACATGAGATTTGTGTGCAGGGGCGTTGTCCTGCAAAAAGAAAACACCTTTGGATAGCTTTCCGCGTCTTTTCTCTTTAATTTTTTCACGTAGAGTGGTCAGTAATGTCGAATAGTAATCTCCAGTTATTGTTCTACCCTTATCCAAAAAATCAATCATGATTACTCCATGGCAATCCCAAAAAACTGAAGCAAGAACTTTTCGATCGGTCATCATCTTCAATTGAAAATTTACCTCTTTTGAAGCTTGCAGTCCAATTTTTCACGGTCGCATACGAAGGACATTGATCACCAAGGGTATTAACCATATCTTCGTAAGTCTGCTTACCTCTTAACCCTTTTAAATACAGGTACTTGATGATGGCTCGATACTCCAATTTTTTGATTTTCACAATTTCGGTGGACATCTTTTTTCTTTTAATTTATTGCTTAACTCTGGTTTACTTTTTTGACGTCAAACTTTACACTGACACTTCTTGTTATTGTTCGTTGCTATGGTAACGCAATACTTTATTTATGCATGGAACTGGTCTAGGCTAACTAGATATCAATACATCCTCGTATATCAGAACTGTAGCCCTATAGTTTGTCTACATACTCCTGTTTTTAGACTTTTATAATACTAATTATCTTCAAATTTATTTAAAAAAATAGAAACTGAGCCGATCGTTATACGGGCAGTCATTTTGAAATTAAAATTTTGAAAAGGTGTCTTTTTAATATTGTTAATATTTCATTTCACGTAAGAGACAGTTAAAAACTAACCTTTGTGTTATGTGAGTTTGAAAACAAGTAAGAGTCAATTTTTTGAGAAATCCAAAATAAGAAGTTTTTCTCCTTTGGTCCTTTGTAATCCCATCCGTGGACATACTGTGTTTATAACATATATAAATACCTATCTAAAGACGGAGTAAATGTATTCAGAATCTAAATATTTAAAATTTGTTAAAAATACTTTTACTGGAGCTGACTAAGCTGGATTAAAAAGACAATCGGTATAAGCAGAATATGCCACACGGTACCATTTTTTTGAGCATTTTCAAGATTCAATACACATATTTCACGTACGAATAAAAGCTAACATTGCAAAGGTATCGAATAGCGTCTTCAGAAATCAAACACTTTTAACTGTTTTTCCAAGTTTCCACCTACACGAATAACGAATATATTCAAATTTTGAGTTTTATTCGTCTCGAGAACTTTATATTAATTCCAATGATAATTGATACCAAAGCCCCCAAAAATTATACTCTTCACTCAATAGGTATTCACCCCTTTTTACCAACTCTCCTCATCCGAAAGTCCGAAAGGTTTTATCACAAGTTCGTAATTCTCGCAGGCAGCACGTCAAGCACCTCGATCCTCGAAAAACATTACGATTCAGCCGTAAGCCTTGTTTACGTAAAAAACCACTAAAACGCATCAAACAAAAATATAAAAAGCATCAAATTCTGGTCAAGTTTCTTTAAGCACGGAATATCTGAATGGATTTAAATAAATTTAAATTTCGACAGATTTTTCTTTCGCGACGTTTTTATTTTATAAAGTTTATTCGAACAATTAAAATATGGACGTTTTAACGAGATTAATTAAAAGAAACCTACGCTGTGGATCGCGTAATTAAATTTTGTTTGATTTTACAATTATTTAAGGCCGTGCTGGTATATATAGACAAAAGTGTTATTTTTTATGAATTGAATAGAAATTTTCCACTTGGCGTACCGACGAATTTTTCTTATGCGTAATCTGAAATTGGTCTTCTCGTTTTCAGTATGATAAAAGGATTTAGTGAAGCGTCGTAATTCGGCTTTAGTACCAAAAGGACACAATGTAGAGCTAATTACAACTTGCTCACGCTTCAATACGTATTATACTGGTTTTAGAAAGTGAGATTTTGTAATGGGTTAAATGGGGATGCTAGCGCGAGATGCCTAAAATTGCAATTCGTTTTTAAAAAGAATTAAATTATTAAATTTTCGCCTCCGAGCTACTTTTAAATTCTCACGGTTTTTAAATATTTACTTAATTATTTCGAGTTTTAATTTGATGTAGTTTCTCGTGCAAGTATGCAGAAATGGCTTGGAAATTTTAAAAAGGCAATTTTGAGAGAAGCTTTTTGAAGTTACTGTGCGTTCGTGCCACGGTTAAATAATACTAATTTCCGCGTTTGTGTTTACTTTCTACAAACGGTTATATTAATTAATTAATTAAAAAGCATAAATTTAGACAAGAAAGTAATAACGAACAAAGTGATAGATAACGCGATTCTATCACAGTGCTTAAACATTTTAATTAAAATATAACATTTAAACTATTGCAACATAGTACCTACCTAATATATTATACGTGCAACAAATTAAGCCGTTGTGTCATTCCTTAAACCTAACCGCCTATACTTCGTTAGAAATTTATGAAATTTGTTCGACCCTCGCACAATTTTTTTAATATTTATTCGTCTTCCTCGATATAATCGCGTAATCTCCGCCGGAGCAATTATTTTAAAATTTATTAAAATAAATAAATGATAGTCGCGCATAGGCCTCAAAGGTGCGTCTTAAATTCGTATCAATATTTAAAGAGAATAAATTTGGGAGCCACCAACATGAATTGCACAAAAATGTCCTTTGGGAAAACGTTTAAAATAGGTCGGAAAATTTACAAAGTACTTTATCGAACGTGGGATAACGGCCATTCGTTGCACCTCTATAGGTCGCCTAAAATTTTTCGATTCTTTTTTCGCGTAGGTCGTAACTTTCGCACTTTTAATTAAATTCATTGTTTCATAACGTGTTGATGGAATATTTAATTAAAAGTTAAGCGTAGAAAAATTGTCATTGTTCGTTTTTTTTTCTATTTATTTAAGCTTTGGTAGTTTTCAATTAAGTTTTACTTTTCAAACAAAGTGTTATTATAAACTTTTTCTTTTTTAATTACAAACTTGCCTTCGAATTAACTGATTAAAACCTGGCGAGCTTTAGAAATGGGAGTTTTTAAGCTAGAAATTTTTTCAATTATGTAATTTAGTTAAATAACTAAGCTATACCAGTAGAATGGATGATAGATTAATTGTTTGGGGCTAAAAACTAATGTTGGTTGATTTATGAGTTAGGTACGTCGAAAGGTCGACGATTATTAAAAATTAATAATTGTTTTATAATTTTTCATAATGGGCAAAAACGGGGGAAAGGTATGTGATGTACGTGCGCTCTTCTTTTTACTTCGAGAATAAGTTTAAAATTACAAAAGGAATTCTTGAGTATCTATCCTATGTTAATGTTATTCGAGCTCTAAGCTTACGTCGATGTTAGTGAAAAGCTCTTATAGACGGAATAGAGCGCCATAGAAACTCACTTAAATCTAATTTCGGTACATCTCTTTCTGTCTGTACCTTACATTAGCATTGGAGTACCAATCTTCAGAACTATTTAAACTATTTAGACGTATTACGTGCAGACAGATTTCGATTTTGTTCAATTTACAAGATGAAACCGCATAAAAATTATATTTCTCAACCCATAGATGTCTAATCCGGACCTAGCCAATGTGCTAAACGAAGAGTTTCCTCCTAGCCCTCCCTAGGTTATATGTAGTGGAAACTCTCACGAGTCGTATCCTTGAAAAAGTTTTAAATCACGCAACTACTAGAAACGAAATTAATTAACAAACCCCTTATTCACAGACACCGCAGGCTTCTAAATCCCTTACTTAATTGGAGTAAAACTCCGATAACAGCATTAATGAGCTATTACCTTTAATTAGCAATTTGAGGTACATTTTATAATTTGCAAGGTGTAGGTTTGTGATTCGTATAGTCCCGCCGCGCTGTACCGTCTCTACAGCGGAAATTGGTTACGCCGCCGTCAACGACTGTTAACGAATTTATTACTCTTAGGTGAAGTGGTATCTCGTCTAATTTAACTCGTGGACAATAATCAAAAAACAATCTCAAAATTCGTCAAGATTTCAAAATCTATTCATACTCCAGTCAAAATATACATAAAATCGTGGAAAGTTCGGAAAAACTCGCATAGAGCTGAAACTTGGTACAGACCTTAAATACATAAATGAAATGTCAAAAGTTTCCATCGATCCCACTTCTGCTAAAAAATTTTATTCAAAGTCAAAGGTCGAAATGTAGGTTTTTTGCAAATATCTCTCAATATTAGTCCAGTAAAATTAGATAAATGGATAGCATTTGAGGAAAACCATCCAGAAGTTTCGAAAATTGGTATGATTATTCGTTATAACTTGCAGTACAACATACTAAAAGTCCCGGAGGGTGAAGTGCAAGAAGGGTGCAGGGGAGCTGTTTAAAAACGACCTCTTCTATTTCGTACAAATAACCCGCCTTCTATAGATCCTACGTTAATAAAGCTTCTTATAAAAGTTACAGAAAACATTATTAGCTACAAGACTGGTTATATGCATTTTTCCCATAAGTTTAAACCTTTTCGAGATATTCCGCGTCTTACTCCGCAGTTTATACAGCGTCACTCCGTAAACAAATTCACTGTAATCCCTTCTCTGCGCTATATCTCGAAAAGAGTTAAACTTATGGGAAATATGCATATAAGCAATCTTGTAGCTAGTGATGTTGCCTACAACTTTTATAATAAGCTTCATCAACGTACGATCTATAGAAAACGAGTTATTTGCACGAAATAGAAAAAGTCGCTTTTAAACAGCCCCCTCCTCCCCCCACCATCAGGCACTTTTAGTATGTTCTGCTGTAGGTTATAACAAACAACCATACCAATTTTCAAAACTCCTGGATGGTTTTCCCTCAAATGTCATCCGTTTGTCTATCTAATTTGACTTAACTAATATTGAGACATATTTGCGAAAACCCGATTTTTCGACTTTTGACTTTGAATAAAATTTTTAGCACAAGTGGAATCGATGGGGACTTTTAACATTTTATTTATGTATTTAAGGTCTGTACCAAGTTTCAGCTCTATGCGAGTTTTTCCGAAGTTGAATGTCTATGTTGACTTGTTGACTGAAGTATCATGAATATGTCAAGCGTTCCAGCATCTTTACGTTAACTGATACTATCATCGCTCAACTGTCATTTTCACTAAAACTTTTTTACCAAAATTTATCATTGGTTATGAATTTTAGTTAGGCACGCTCTTTTCTTTATTATTGTTAATTTTCAAATGTTTCCAGTAAGCTCAAATTTGCAACTTTAAAAGGCGTTTTACAGTGGTGAAAAGCTTTTATAAAAAAAGTATTGTGATGCTAGATCAAACTCGATCAAACATAGGCACCAGCCCTAAATACAAATTCAACCATCGTAATCCGTAACATCATTAGGCAATAATTCAGCTCTGTTTGCGCTTATAACTTTTCGTATAACTCGAGTTTGCTTTCCTATCGTAACTCTATATCGAATAATGTTCAAACTTACGCCCTTGACGTTAGAAATCATTCGAAATTATGCTTTCTGCCTTTCGATTCTCGAGATTATCCCATCCGTTCCGACAACTTGGAAACATTCATTTTGTGGGCTCAAATAAAATTTTCTAAAGCGAGGAAAAATGTAGTGTTAGCAACAGATTTAGTGGCAACGCCTTATAAATGAATTCGTACCTCTGAGGTACGTATTTTTAACTCCTGTTGTAGTTAAGTGAATTTATGCATGGGTTTCGTATTTATGACGGAGGCGTTGTTTAGGCGTCGATAATTTCAAAATTATTCTACGACATAAAAAATAACAAAACTAGTCCATATTAAAACGCAGTAACCATTATCTTAAAAAAATAGTTAATGATAGAAAATTATCTGTTTAGCACTATAATTTGTGCATTTTTAAATTAAAAAGTGAAACCACAGCCCCGGGAGCTTAAATGGGCGTAAAGAAAAATTAAAAACAATAGCTATACAATTATTCTAAACGGTCTTAACTTATGTAACTTACAATAACTTTTTGACGTAGCGTTTTCTCGCAATAAGGGTGTAAGATTCGCGATGTCCAGTACCGATAAAGTACTTCATATTGGTCGAACACTTCTTATGTAACGATCACTCGAATAATCACAAAATTACTTAATTCCACTCATTCGTATTCAATCGTCTGCACAACAAGTTTTTACCATAAATGTTCATGTTTCGATACTCTTTGTATCATAAATTTGTTCAAAAAGAATTGCGGCAACCTCATTTTCTTTTAAATGGTTAAAATTGCAAAATAATTTCACTAATTACTAATTATTAATTAATTTCGCTACGACTATAAAAAAAAGTCGATTTATTGCACTCGTGTGGTCGAACCGATGCTTTTTTATTAGCACTAGATAGACATAAATTGTAGAGAAATTCGATTACGTTTATTTTCCAATAAGCTGAAACAAATTGGTAGTGGGAGGCTATGTATAATTGATTTTCCACCCAAAACTTTTGGGAAATTTGTCGACACTCTTTTTTTTTTGTTTAAGAATTATTGCACTCGAGAGGAACGACACCAACAAACTACGACCAAACCAATACTTTTTGTAACGATCTCGAAGAAGTTGGTTAAAATCAGTTGAGCGAGTTACCGAACAAAGATGTAAATAAACAAGCACGTGCTTGTCCTTTCGTACTTTTAAGTTGTCATAACGTCCTGCGAAAATGCACGTGCAAAAATAAATAAAACCGCATGTAAAACATCCTATCGAGAGGAGCGTATTCACAATACTAATACAAACTACGACACACACCTATGCAAAAGCATTACCGTAAAGCTCGACCGACGTTGGTTTTAGAGCTATAGAATATCCATGAAGGGTCTTCCACCTAGTTGCAATTCCCCTCCATACAAATATCCTCTTCTAGCAATTCTCTCACTCTTAATTCCGGGCCCCGGAGTATATAATACCTTTATACGAAAATAAATCTCACTTTTTTTTAACTTTGTTTTACCTGAGTTGTTGGACCTTTTAGAAAACTAACTATTTACGCCCAACAAAAGATTTTAATCGCAAAATGTATTTTTAACTAGTATCCGGTGAAACTTAATTCGAATTAATTAAAATGGCGCTATTAGCTTTTCAAGTATTTGTTATGAAAATTATAAAATTTGTTACACACCGCAGAACATTATTATGATTATGCCGAGATATGTTAACATTTGAATAATAAATAGAAAGTGAAAAGTGGAACCAAGAAAAAATGTAGTTTTTGCTCCAGAACACATCACTCTCGCCGTTAAAAGTTTCTGAATTAATTATTTAAATTTGTAAACGGAGGGAGGAAACTATGTAAATCCATTCAATGGGTGCATTTTAAATTACATATTTTGGTTGTCTAACATGGCAAGGAAGAGAAGAATAATTAGATGTACCTATCACCACTAACTACCACTATCTAGTGGCAAGAAATAAATACGAAAATGTAAATTAAAAAATTTGAAAAGAACTGAAATAAAGCAGTTCGAAGCAGAAACAAAGTGCACTTGCTGCAGGAGAGCGAATTCAACTAGAAATGACAAGAATTAAAGCAAATACCATCATGGATTGACGAAATAGAAAACGGTTCAAAGCTAAAGCCTTAGAAATAAAGAGAGTACGATACTGAATGATAAAGAATATAATTCGGTCTAAAGACCGAATTTTCTTCAACTTCAAAGGCATCTACCACCACGAAGACTGCACTTAAAACCGTCAGCAACAATATATTTTAAATCTTCCCAAAAGGCTTTTGGGCATATAAAGTTTTCGTGTATACCCTATTAAGTTCAGCTTGACCCCCAAAAACCACCTTCTCGAGGCGTTACACTTCAATGCGCTCTAGCACCTAAACTGTCCGTTTTAGGAAAAAATCGAAGAAACATAATTAGTAGGAAATCGAATTTACTTTACTTTTCAATAGAAGCACTTTGCTCAAAAAATGCGTAGTTTTCGAGTTATAAGCAATAAACAAAAAAAACAGTTTTTTGGCTCATTTTGGAATTTTAGTCAAACTTTAACGCTCCCAACCCCCAAAACAGATCGTCTAAGAAAAAAACCTTAACTAATATAATTGGTAGAAAATTTTATGTACTTTATTTTTATAGGTACCTATAGAAGCACTGTTCTCAAAAAGTGCGTAGTTTTCGAGTTATAAGTGATAAACAAAAAAGCAGTTTTCTAGCTCATTTTGGAATTTTAGTCAAACTTTAACACTCCCTAGCGCCTAAACAGATCGTCTAAGAAAAAAACCTTAACTAATACAATTTGTAGAAAATTTTATGTACTTTATTTTTATATAGAAGCACTGTTCTCAAAAAGTGCGTAGTTTTTGAGTTATAAGCGATAAACAAAAAAGCAATTTTTTGGCTCATTTTGGAATTTTAGTCAAACTTTAACGCTCCCAACCCCCAAAACAGATCGTCTAAGAAAAAAGCCTTAACTAATATAATTTGTAGAAAATTTTATGTACTTTATTTTTATATAGAAGCACTGTTCTCAAAAAGTGCGTAGTTTTTGAGTTATAAGCGATAAACAAAAAAGCAATTTTTTGGCTCATTTTGGAATTTTATTCAAACTTTAACGCTCCCTAGCCCCTAAACAGATCGTCTAAGAAAAAAACCTTAACTAATACAATTTGTAGAAAATTTTATGTACTTTATTTTTATATAGAAGCACTGTTCTCAAAAAGTGCGTAGTTTTCGAGTTACAAGCGCAAACCGAAAATATAGCAAAAATCCATTCATTTCAATTTAATGCCATCACTTTGTAGTGGCAGGCGGTCGGTTTTAGTAGTCATTTGCATGTACTTTCAGCCTGCATCGTTAAAAATTTCGTACTTTATCGTTTAGTAAAAGTGCTCGCTGCCTGCCGGACTAGGACTATCGTTTAAAGAAAATTTTTTACTTTCATAAACTTCTTTTGCGGAAATAAATAAAAATTGGCCCACTTATCATCAATTTGAGCAAAGTTAATAAACTACGAAAATGATGTCAATAAATAAGTATTAGCCACTAAGTAATTAAGAGTTAAATAACCAGAAAAAAATTAATTGAAAGCTCACAGAGAAAACCCGACCAGATGATACGAGATATGGATTAATCAACGCCGCATGTCTCCTTAACATGCAGTAACTGTATTTACGCTCTATGAATCAGAGATCGACGATATGAAATCATTATTACAAACGTCATAGAAATTATTTCAATTGTATTTCCAAACGAACTACATTAAATTTAATCTCGTCGATAAAACTCTACAAGCTCCCCAAAAGATAATCCATCGATTATTCTAATGAAGGGTCCGTCCGGTCACTAGGGGTTTCTAAAATAGTTACGTATTCGGCAACAGTTCAATTGACAAACTTTCAATAAATTCCTTTTGCATAATTAATGTTAATAAATAGGGACCCAACAAAATATGTGGCCAAAAACGAATTCCTCCTTCCTAAGCCAATTTTGCCCCCTCAAGTTTACCCAACAAATTTTGTAACTTGTGGCAATATTTTAACCAACCCTAATACCTCAAGGGACAGATGATGCCGCTTTATTTTTTACTATTAAATTACATTCTTCAAATCCGGAACTAAAGTGATTCCAAAAAATTGACACAAAGCACGTTTCGTTTATTTGATTAGAAACACACCCTGGGGTCCCCGGATGAAGCGAGAAAAAAATAAATCCACTTCAAAATTACAAAACATGCACAACACCTAAAATATTTTACTGCCTTATAAATCAAACTAAAATCACGAGGGATGAAAAATCAACCCCTTCTTTTAAAATAGAACGAATAAGCACCTAAATTCGTCACGAAAAAGTTTGAAACCCAAAACTTAATTAATTAACTACTAGATAAATTAGAGACTAACGTAGGTAAGTTTAAAACAATTAGTTAACTTTAATCACCCTCTTTGAACTATTGACTGCTTTAGTGAAGCGAGGTATTTTATCGTAGAGCACAAAGTTTGAACATTAGTGCAAATAGTAAAACCACACATCCCTTAAGGCGTCTCCAAAAGTTCTCCGAGTTAGCGGTCAGCAAGATTTCTAGAAATGTACGTCTAAAGGCAGATATAACCCATTACACACGAATCCCTACATAATCGGCATAATTATCAAATGGAGTGCAAAAGTAATCCAAACCTAATTTAAACTTTTCGCCCCATTATAAATGAGAAATAATAAAAAGAAGTGTCACATATGTCGCTTTTAAGTGTTCTATATGTCTCTCCCGAGTTTACTAACATAAACTTTCATCAAAAGTGAGGAAGGATAAAAGGGGACGAGAGGAGAGAAGAGAAGGAAGTGCGAAACTACCAAAATGTCTTATTATTGGTTCGATGTGAAGCGACTTTTATGTATTTTTCAACCCTCATTTTTTCACTTAGGGTTGATACAATGATTGCGGGGGTATTTTATTGTCGACGTTTGCAAAAAGGCATTGTTGCCTCGTTGTTTATGGGCGTCGAGGTACTTTTGTGTGCAAGGTCCTGGTTATTGTCTTTCGAGGAGACCTTTTATCGCATTTTACACGGTGACGAGATCATATAAAAATTGTAGACACGTTGATTTTTTGTTTTAGAATTCGAAACATGTGATAAGAGACATAAGAAGAATTTGCATTCAACAACTAGCAATTTGAATTTTATGCGCTTGATTTATGCATCGTCCAATTCGATCTGCATTCAAACGCTGTTATATAAATACTCAGGTGTCCTACTGTTCTTTTCATGTGCAAGTGGATAGGTAAGTATATGATTCTTGTTCTTTGGAAGGATAAAAAAAATTTATACGGTGCATAATGCAACACTATTAACCCATATAGTGTGAATGAAAAGGAAGTTCATTGAACAATTTTGTAACGACCATCTTAAAATGCATATAGAGCTATCATTACGTTCATTTAAAAGTAAATTTAAATTATCGAATTACGCAACCGTGTTAAAGAACCGTTGGTATAGGCATATCAACGATCGTACATTAAAAAAATTGATTGTTGCGTCGTTAAACTTCAATTTGCGATCGAAATGGAAATATAATTTTTTTGCCGGAAATAAAATGGAACAAAGTGACGGAAATAAAGCACTCATGTGAGAAGATACACGAGTACCTACCTACCTATATGGAAAAATTCACGATCGCTTTTTCCTATATATCACGCTGAAGTCACTTCGGGGCAGAATAAACTGTCGATTTTGAAAAATCCATTAACCACATGAGGACATGCTTCTTTCAGATGGTGCCTCACTGGCGTCCGTTGAAATGGAGGTCGTTAGAAATGCAATTTTCATTTAAATTATCGGTTACTACCTACAAATCGCAAGCGCGAATTAAACCCGCGCGCGGTCAGAAAGAAGGTCTTCATTCAGAGGTCCACTAGCAGTCACAATGATGCACGCAACATTTCGCTTCTACATTATTATTATTTAATTTAAAAAACTATTTTTATACACTTAAGAAAAACGAAAGCGTCTCAATTTGTTTGAGGAACAAACTATAGTTGGTCGATTTTCAACTTAAGTGCCCACTCACACTAAAAAGCAAAAGAAGTGTCAAGCGATTACTTTCAGAGATATTTTTTAGACAAAAATCGCCAATCTTAGGGTAAACGAAAAAATTAAACTTAAACAGTTAAAGTACCTATAGTAAATAACCATTTGAGCTTTTGAATTGCAACGAGTTACACAATAAACTGCATGGTGGTGTTAATGATGAATCAGATATAGATTCGATTGAACTTTCTAATGAACTTTCCCTAAAACTTCATATAAATGAGAGAATGGATTCTTTGAGCTTGTTATCCCATTTATATGAAAATAATATTTTAAATTCGTTTCTCAATATCGCAATTGTGTTACGAATTTTATTAACATTGCAGATGTCTGATAGCATCAGGTGAGAAATCTCTTTCGAAATTACAACTCATAAAAAATTATTTACGGTCAACGATGAGACGACAGAGTTTCAGACCTTGCTCTCATTTCAATCGAAAAAGAACTCGGAAAATATAGCTAACAGAGATTATAAGAAAATTTAAGCCGTTTGACCTTGAAAGATCCAAAATGTTCGCCTGAGGTGCCATCTCCTTAAATTTTCATAGCCTAAAGCCCCCTTAACGTTAAATCCGGGCCTGGAGAGAATGATTCTTTAAATCTGCACGCAGACGGCCATATCTGTAGAAACGGCCCTGTAAGACCGCAAGCACAAGCCTAAAGAAGATATAAAATTAATGTTATGCAGCGACGAAGAAGAGAACATTTGAATAAGCCGCCCCACGCTTTCAGACACCCCACAGAGCAACTCTACGTAAAAAAGTACATTTTCTATTTCTATAGACAGTTATTTCATAACATTGATTGAGCGAGTTGTTCTATTATTTATCCGCTGTTTTATTGAACTGGATTTGAAGATTTATTTTCCAGTCGAGAAACTTTAATGCGAATTTAGACGACTTTAAAATTTAAAAGCTTCTTCAAATGTTTCTATTTTTCCGAATTTTCATTTATCGCTTGAAAAAATTAAGTTTATCGGTAAAATATAGGAAACTACGAACCCCTCATTAATAATTCTTAACTGTTTACATTCTCTACTTCAATTTGTAATTTATTAAACTTAATTGAACCTTTTCTACCAGGAATAACAATTACGCTAATTCATGACGCGTGTCTATAGAAATATAGTCCGTTGTGTGCTATGGAACTGAAGTTATTAAAAAGCCGTACACAACTGCAACGAAGTCTTCCGGCATATTTCGGAAGTCACAAGAGCATAAGGAAATTAACAAACTTCCTTTCAAACTAAATTAAAGTTTATATAACATCATTTAAGAAATAAATCTACAAATTAACTTACTACGTTTACAAGACGCCCTTCACAGTCATGTGTGACTTGTGACTTGTTCATCACCTTGTTGCCGTATCCTGTTTCTAGTTCTATTAAGACATTTTTCCCCAACTTAAAGAAATGACTGCCTGGACGATTTCGATTCAAATTATTATTCAATTTCGAACTCCAAAAAGATGGATGGGAGAAACTGGAGACTTGAACAATAAAATGGCGTATTAAATTCTTTCAGGATTGAAATACTTCAAATTGCATGCGAAGGTACGATTTGTCTCCCCTTACAACTATCGAACAAAATGCTTTGTCGCTTGTGTATGTATAACGAGCAACACGATCTTCTTTTTATACTTTGAATTAAACTTCCTTCATGCAATAACAAACTGCAAACTACAACGGCGCTAATGCATACTAAAAGCATTGTTTTAGAGTTTTCACTTGCAACCACTGAATATTCAGGAAATTTAACAATAGCCCGAATATTTAGTTTTCATTAAAGCTAGAAAAACTATCAATTTAAAAACCCTCAAAACGCACCCCGTACGGCCATCCAGTGCTCGGTAAAGCGTGAAAACGACACGTGACCGAATAACTGACAAATCAGTCAAAATGATTGAATGGGTATGGCTGGAAGCGGTGACGCTGGTGACTTTATTTTAGGGTTGTTACGAGTCCCTCAACGAGACTAAATTAAACCTTTTGTAACAAATTTAAAGGTCGAACGGTGTGATCGATCGAAATCATTTTTTTTATAAGAATTTTTTAAAAAACAATAACGTAAGTAGTTATACGTAGGTCCACGACCCAACAATCGAATAACGTGCCAAAGCCCTCCCGGCTTCCCCTAAGAGAGAAGAAAAAAATTCGATAACGCCATCCTTTTTATTGTTTGACAAAGATTGAACGGGAGAATATTTTAACTTTCATTATCATCATTGTATTTCGTGTAGCAGCTTTTTTGTATTGATGTCCTGTCGTTCATTCAATATCCAAATTTGGTTTGGTTTGGGTAATACAAAATAATAACAATTAAAACGAGTTTTTAAACTCGGAAATTTTGATTAATCAGTTCGCGTTTAATTTTAAATTAAAAAGTTTTAATTTAGGTCATTTTTAAAGCACCAAATGATCCAAAAGTAACAATTAATCGGTTGATGCTTATTTGAAAGGCGTCTCACATAAAAAAAGTAATTTGAAATTTAACGCAAAGTCAGAAGAATTATTCAGGCAGTTTTTCCGGTATGAGGTGAGCTTCCGCGTGTGTTTCTATTAACGTGCGCCTTGCCTTTAGATTTTAAAATTTCGCTACGCAACGCACAACAAACGGATGCTGCGCGGCGCCCTTACAAGGATAATAACGGGCAAAGAGGCAGTGATGTGCCGAAACAATGGTAAAGTACAAAGTTCGAGATGTCGAATTTTGGCGTATACCACAGTTCGATTAAAAGCGTTTTCGGCGCTACAGAAGCCCAATCAAAAATCGCGCGATCCCGTAGTAGCACGATGCTGATATGCCGTAGTAAATAACCTTTAAGTTATCGTTCTGTTTAACCGAAAAACATATTAATTATGTAAACGACTAATCCCTTTAAATGTTTCTCCAATGTTAATGAGCTCCTAAAAAATACGTAAAACGGCTTATTAAGTCTGCAAATATTTTATAAACAAAAATCGAATAAATTAAATGGTTATGTTTATGTGTTAACAACTCCATAAAATTTGAAACGGTTTTTGTAAACTGGCAATAAGTTAAATGTTCTAACACCTACTTAAGCTACCTAAATTTTAAGGTGCGATTTAGAATTATTATTATGTAGTTTCTTTCTCCGCGAATTAAATTGGGCAAAATGAGAATTGAGAATCCTTAATAAAGCTCTATGCAATTTATAGGAGCTCCGCAATTTTTTCCGTCATTTTCAGTCCAAAAACAAAGGATTTCTAGTCGAACTCACCTTTACGTTTCATTCGCTAGAAGAGTCGTCCTAAGCCCTCCTCGGGGACTCCTTTAGTTGAAAAAAATAGAAATCCTGAAGGGCCCTAATCAAATTTGACTTTTCAGAAGAGTTTTTCCTGATTCGCAGATTTTCGCATTAACTGAACGGTAGTGTATACAAAGCCGACTATTCGACACACGAGTGCCTTTGTTTAGAACCATCACAAAACATCACAACAAATGCATTTTTATGCATTATTGAAAAATTTTTGGCATCTGTCCGTACGTTTAGAAAAAAGCAAGTACGCGAGTACTTTTCAATAAAAGCGTCGTCGAGCATGACGAACGTTTGAGTGACATATGTAAATCTCTATAAAATAGTTAAAGGGTTATGTGACAAAACGTAGATAATGCATTGGTTCTAATACAGATGTTCGTATTATCGGATGAACTGATTTTTAGTGAAATTAATTAACTTACACCAGACTTCATAAAAAAATATTAGACGAGGGAATTAATAAAAATTAATTATAACGCGTTGGCGCTAAATGATTAGTTTATCTAAATCGCGGACGATTTAATTACATCAAAAAAATCATAGTATATTAAAACTGTAATTAATACTCCCTATCTTTTTTTGGAGAAAAACAGGTTTTGGCTAATATACAAACGAAATTAAACGCGTGATTAGGCAAAAAAGTGCGGAGGACGAACATTAGCTACTGATACGCTTTCAAATAAATTAATTACTATTTAAAAAAATAGATATTAAAATACGGGTGTGTTCTTAAATCATGCAGCAGTAAGCTGAGGGAGCTAGAAGGTCAAAAAATATGTCAAAAGACGCTTCATGAAAAACTGGTAGAAATTGTGAGGTTATCTACGTCATTGTAGTCATCGTCCACTAGTTACGTTATCACAACCGCCCGAGGAACTGAATTTCAAATCGATCGTTCATTAGATGAGTCCGAAGAATGTCATGTGTCATGTCATTTATTAAGATAGTTATTATTAAACGCGTTAATCGCGTCATAGATACTGTTAGGGCAAGTCTGAAGGTCTTCCCGATAGATGGGGTAAAAACAGAAAATATAGAAGTACCAAGGACAGAACCCTGGGGCACCCCACCGTAAATACATCACCATCGACCTTATGCTCCTTACAGACGAGACGGGTTTATGCGCGAGCTCCGATCTAACCCGCATATCCGTCTGAAGAAACGATCTACAAAACCATTTCTCTTTTAACCCCTACGTTTATAACTTTCACAAGTGCACAAGTCGTCTGTAGTTAATTTCCGAATGAGAAGAGACAAAATTAACTTATTGAGGTCCTTCTTGGAGGTGCCCCCAACAAATAGTATGGCTAGAAACCATCCTTCCTAGTGCCTACTGACTAAAATAGACCAATAGGCCTAAGGAGTTACTTCAAATTTCGTTAATTACACGTTTTCTAGTGCCGATCCGATGATAGATGATATTTTGATAAATATGCAAAATGAAGTTTTCCAATTAAAAATTTCCGGAAAAGAAAATTAATCTCGACAAAAGAAAACTGCTCCCTCGCGCCATTTTACGAGATCTTAAATAAGTAGTCGATGTTAAACAAAGTTAAGTATATAAAGACACTAAAACCACTCATATTAATTAATTCTTAATTAAGCCCTCTTCAAAGGTTTTTCTTAGCTACAACCAACAACTTGTCTTTTAAACGTTATTTATAAGTTCTCTTAATGACTCTATTTTCCATCCAAGAAGCAGTTCATACAATAATGAAGGCAATTACAATTTTTTCCAAACTTCAAACCAAGCTCAGTTATTGTGGTAATTATAAATTAAGTAAACTATCGTCCCGTATAAATGAATTCAATTAACATAATTACTTTTTGTTTAACGATTTATTTATTTTTACGTTTTCTTAATAAAATGCATCACTTTTTAATTTAGAAAACTGGCGTTTTTAGAATAAATTTGCAATTATCGAAACAAAACTTTTACGAAAATTTGAATATCAAAAGTTAAGGTCATTGATATTGTAATTTAACGCTTTAGTTGAAAAAATTGTTTTACAAGGCGAATTTTATAATTCGTCGCTTGTAGCTATGATATAATTACGTAAGAATGGTAATCAAAGTTTGAAAAAAGCAGTTAGATATCGCAATTCTAACTTTTCTCCATAGCAATTTCGCCGTTTTCCTTTTTCGTTTCACAACAGAAAAAGTTTGTTCGCAATTTTCTCAAAACAAAAGTTAATTTAATTACAAGTTAAATCCGACAAAACAAATAAATTATTTTTATAATTTAATTAAGGCTCAAAGGTAATAGAAATTTAGTTTGCAATTGTGATTTCATTTTATTCAAATTCGAAACTTACCTAAAAAGGGATTCAGTATTCTAAAAGTTAGTTCGCTTACCTGAAACAAAAGAAAATAATTAGACAAACGCAAATTTTATTTGACACAATTTTTTGGGTGGCCCAACTAAATTTCTAATTTCAAGCCTAAGGTTCTGTGGAGAATTGAAAAGTTTTATATAAACGAGCCACCCTGTATATAAAAAATAGCTTAATCTCTTTTCTGTTGACGTATTAGACAAATTGTGGGAATACAATCCAAGAGTTTTGAAAATTGGTATGATTGTTCGTTGGAGCCTGCAGTACAACATACTAAAAGTCCTAATGGATGGGCGGTGAGCGGGGGAAGAGAACAGCTAAAAAACTTTTCCTCGTTTTTGCTCTGTTTTTTCTCTGTAACTATGAATTTACGCGTCTTACTTCGGAGTTTGTACAGCGGTATACAGCAATTAAATTCAGTAATACCGCTTATCCGCGCTATATCTCGAAAAGCGTTAACTCGTGGGAAAAATAAATAGAACCAATCTTGTAGGAAATTCTATCTCCTTTAATTTTGTATATTAATAAATTTTTCGTAGGGTTGATATTTACAGAGATATAAGTAAACAACTAGGAGAAGTCACCTATAAACAGCTCACCCCGACCGAGCTCGGCCCCCACCTTCCAGGACTTCTAGTATGTTGTGCGATACCATACCAATTTTAAAAACTCTTTGAATTTTTATTCCTCACATGCCATAATTTTGAGTAATTTGACTAGGCTAGTAGGCAAGCTACAAAGCAAAAAATAATCCAAATAATGGCGATGTGCATTTTAGGATATTGATGGTGAAACACTCGGTATAAACAAAAGAAATCGAATGAAGTACGACAAGTGTTTTGATATTACAGATAAAATACACCTACGAAGACAAGAATTTACATTATCTCCCAAGAATTTATTTCGTTAAAAGTTATTAAACTTGTAAAAGAAGATAATATTACATAAGACATATATGAAACAAGAAAATAAATATTAAGTATATTTATTTTATGACAATTCTAAGCCGACTATTATCAATTTTACAAATTTATAAAAATGATATAAACATAACTGCAAACTCCCACATTCATTGATCAATTTTAATTTGCCATACTCGTTACACTATTTTTTTCTAATTTAAATACAACCGTAATAACTCTAAACTAAAAGAAAATAAAGCAGGTCAAACGAAAGGAAAGAAAAATTTATTATTTCTCCCACATTACACTAAGAGGGTCACACAGGTGACAACGTGAACGTCTTGAAAATGTTTCACAATATGCACGGTTTAAAAAATGCGAGCTAGAAAGTCCTACATTGTCACTGCCACATTTCGAGAAAAAATGAAAGTAACAAACACGAAGAAACAGTAAAGGAAAGGAAAAACGGTATAAACTACAAACTATTAACACTTCATGAAATAGTCGAGATTGCAATATGTCATGTGATTTTATTTGTATGAATAAAAGATCAAAACCTACATCGAGTAGACGAAATCGTTAAATTAAAATTTAAAAAGTCGGCCTACAAAGAGAATTTTATCTTTACAAAATGTTCGCTTTAATTACTCCATCGAAATTATTTATAATCCGACTGCGCCAAGCTCGTAAATTTTACTTGCGCTTCGTGTTTTTGTAACAAAATTTAGATACTCTAGCCAAATAATTGCTGTAGTTATCTTTATCTAAAAGTCAATAATAATTAGAAAATTATCTAATTTCTGCAAATTTATCTTTAAATAGATTATTAGTAATGGCTCTCGGAATATTTTTTAGAAATAACAGCACGTAAAGTTTATACGAAGAGAAGGGTGTCATGTCAGTCTTTCAATTTTAAAAGTTACGACAGGTTCGGAAAAATAGGTTAAGATCTGAAAAAAATGGAAAATCATTTTTTAAAGAAAAAGAAGTCGGGAGGTTGTCAGATATTTTGATACCAGGCATAAAATAAGTCAAATCTTAACACATTACTTACATAACTTTTAAGGTTTTTGAAAAACTAATAAAAATGCTATTCAAAAAAATCAAAAATAGAATTAAAGTGGTTTGCGTGACGTGAAAAATTTAAATTTTTCCACTCATCTTCCACTCGAGTAGACTTGACAGTTTTTACAGTGGCGTTATACTGTGCGTTACAAAAGTATTTTGAGCGTGTTCATGTAGTCTTTTTGACCACACTGCAGAAATTAAGTTTAGAGGTAAAAAATAATTTTTATGACGTGCTTTTTATAACATGTCAAAACCATCTTTTGCTGACCTAAAGTAAAATAGAATTTATGTAAAGATAACAAAGAAAACATATCTCTAATTTTAAATTCAAAACAAAAACTTTCCCTACGAGCGTTTAAAAAAAAAGAAAATTTTGCCAACCTTAACCTAGAGGTATTTTAAACAACTTCATTATCTAGCATCGATTCCATTAGCAAATTGAAAATATAAATTAATTAAATAATGAATCACAATTACAATAATTGTACGCTGAGAGATATTTCGATACAAATTAAATCCACATACATTACAAATTGTCCTTCGGTGTCTGAATATAAATTAAAGAGTGGGTAGAATCGAATAGGAAACAAAGTCAATATTTGCATAGACAATACTCTTTAATAGTTCTATTTAATAACAAGCACTAGATTTGCGTTATTTATTGATTTGTAATAGGGAAGTAGTTCGGATTTGGACAACTAAAAAATAAAACATTAAAAAAAGAGGCGTTTAACATGGAACTGTTTCGAGTTTTTGCGCGTTAATCGTAATTAGTATTCCGACACTACTTGTACGAGCTCCCGTGGGTGCTTTTCACAACAACTCGAATACGTCCCAAAATTTTACTTTAAATTAAAAAAGTTTTTGGACCCAGAAAACGAGAGTACTCGAAAACGTTGATAACGCTCCGGGACAAACGTTTATAAGAACTAAACAGCTGAATGGTAGTTGTATGTGCTTTCAGCGTTGAAAATTTATGT